>OX465595.1:169228269-170478269 GCA_950022295.1 Bromus sterilis | reverse complement strand
ATACTTGGCCAGCCAACATTTGCGCAATTCATAGCAGTCCCACACTACGCATACCTCAAGCTCAAGATCCCTGGACCCTTAGGAGTCATCACTGTCAATGGAAGCTTCACCAAATCAGATCAATGCGACAAGTCACCGACACATTTGGAGCGCAGCTAGCAGCTCGAAGAAATATCTATGGTGGTAGATAGGAGCGTTTTTTCACTAGCCAGCAGAAGCAAAATAAAGGAAATCACTCGTGACTTCAGCGTCTATGGCGACACTGTCACCCACCAGGTGCACCCAACGGACCCGGACATGACGGTCGGAATCTATGCTCATCTTCCAGAAGAACAAGCAATATCAATTTTGACCTTCCTCCGCGAGGAGTGGAATATTTTCTCCTGGTGACCTGCCTACATGCCCGGAATACCACGAGAGTTTGCGGAGCACGCACTGCAAATCTATCCAAACACCAAACCAGTGAACCAAGCGCTACGCAGATTCTCTGAGCCGAAGCACAGAGCCATCGGAGAAGAAGTCAATCGACTACTCGACGTGCAATTCATCCGAGAGACTTAGAAGGCCACATGGGTCGGAAACCCAGTCCTAGTACCCAAAAAAGACATCGACGTACTGTGCATGTGCGTCGACTACGGACCCGTCAACAAGCATTGCCCAAAGGACCACTTTCCTCTCCCAAGGATCGAACAAATAATCGTTTCCACTACAGGGTGCGACCTCCTGTCCTTCCTCGACGCCTACTCAGGATACAACCAAATCAGGATGAAGGAGGAAGAAGAGTAGCGCACGTCATTCATCACACCCTACGGCGTATTCTGCTACGGGACAATGCCATTCGGGCTCAAAAAATGCAGGAGCCACGTACCAACAGATGATGCAAGCATGCCTAAGGGACCAAATCGGAAGGAACGTACAAGTCTATGTAGAAGACATCGTCATAAAAACATAGAGCGCAAACACACTGTTCGACGACCTCCAAGAGACCTTCGCCGCACTCAACAAATACAGAATAAGGCTCAATCCAAAAAAGTGTGTGTTCGGCGTCCCAGCTGGAAAGATGCTCGGGTACATGGTCTCTGCTTGAGGAGTCAAGGCTAACCCAAAGAAAGTCCAAGAACTCACCAGGATGCAAGAAGCAGTCAACATAAAGGGCGTACAACAACTCACTGAAAGACTCACAGCCTTTAGCCGCTTCATAAGTAGGCTAGGAGAAAGGACACTGCGGTCCTACCAACTACTCAGGAAAGGAGGGAAGTTGGAGTGGACCGAAGAAGTCCGGAACGCATTCGCGGACCTAAATAAGACCCTCTCGACTCCACCCATCCTAGCAGTATCCAAGGAACGAGAACCCCTATACATCTACATAGCGGAAAGGAGCAGCGTGGTCAGTACTACACTCATGGTCGAACGCACGGAAGAAGACAAAGTTCAAAGCATGCAAAGTCCAATGTACTACCTTAGCGGGGTCCTCACAAAATCTCAGCAACGGTACCCGCACTACTAGAAGCTCGTGTAAGCCATTGTCATGAAGTCACGAAAAGTAACACATTACTTCGAGGAGCACCTAACCACGGTGGTAAGCAGTGCACCACTTTCGAACATCCTCAATAACCCAGGAGCAATGACTCGAGTCGACGAGTGGAATATCGAGCTTAGCCCTCGCGACCTGCAATTCGAGCACCCAACGGCGACCAAGGCACAGTTCTCCCAGACTTCCTGGTCGAATGGATGGAGGTACAAACGCCTGGCCCCTTAGACCTCTTCGATTCCTGGAAGATGTTCTTAGACGGGTAAACAAGGAACCAAGGAGCCGGAGCAGGTGTCTTGCTAGTCTCACCCAAAGGAGAGAAGCTGAAATATGTGCTCCATATAAACTTCGATAAGGCATCGCACAACGAAGCGGAATACGAGGTACTCCTTCATGGCATGCCCATGGAAAAAGCCTGCGGCGCCACCCGCCTTGTAATCTACGGTGACTCTAATCTCGTCGTAAAACAAGCAATGAAAGATTGAGAAGCAGTTGCAGATAACATGTCAGCATACCAGAAGCTCTATAACATTCTAGAAGGATAGTTTGATGGATGCGAGCTTAACTACGTCTGCAGGGCAAATAACACAGAAGCAGACGAGCTCGCAAACATCGGATCAACCCGAAGACCAGTTCCTCCAGGCGTTTTCCTCGAGAGTGTCAGCCATAGATCAATAAAAAATAAGGCACCAGCACCAGTAGCAGTCACAGAAGCTAACAACGTAAATGAACCGGCACAAGTAGCAGCAGCAAACTTAGCCGTTGATGAAGAAGGCAACAATGCAAACGAGGAGGAAGAGCCGGCGGCACCCGAAGGCCCAACTTGGACAAGACCTTTCCTCAGATATCTGATACAAGCCACCTTTCCGCAAGACGTCACAGAAGCTCGACGCATCAGCCGACGATCCAAGGCATTCACCATAATCAACGGACAGCTCTACAAGCGCAACATCTCTCAAGTATTCAAAAAGTGCATTGAGGAAGAAGACGACAAAGCATTACTTCTCGAGATCCACGAAGGC
This sequence comes from Bromus sterilis, assembly GCA_950022295.1. Classification (NCBI taxonomy): domain Eukaryota; kingdom Viridiplantae; phylum Streptophyta; class Magnoliopsida; order Poales; family Poaceae; genus Bromus; species Bromus sterilis. The sequence goes on along the minus strand of OX465595.1, from coordinate 170,475,716 downwards.
ATTTGCGGACACCACACGAGCAGCCGCGCGTTAGTGGCTAAAGCTTTCCGGGAAGGTTTCTACTGGCCAACTGCGATGTGTAACGCAGAAGACATCGTGCGACGCTACATCGCTTGTCAGAAATTTGCCAGTAGGACCCACGCGCCAGCATCAGAACTCAAAACCATACCGCTCTCCTAGAATTTCACAACATGGGGACTCGATATGGTCAGCCACTCAAGAAATCCTGAAAAGGGGTCCGAACACATCTCCTATTAGCAGTCGACAAGTTCACCAAGTGGATCAAGGAAGTGCCAATCACCAGCTCGACAACCCTCACAACAGTCAAGTTTATCAAGTCAATCATCTTCCGGTTCGGCGTACCACACAACATAATTACCGACAACGGCACAAACTTCACGGCAACAGAGTTCCAAAATTTCAGCCAGGAACTGGGCATCAAGATCAACTACGCTTTAGTCGCGCACCCGAAGTCCAACGAAAAAGTGGAAAAAGCAAACGGTCTAGTATGCGGTGGAATCAAGAAGCGTCTCCTCGCACCACTCGAGAAGGCCGCATGAAACTGGATAGAAGAGCTACCCCCCGTCCTTTGGAGCCTAAGCACCACACCCAACGCTTCAACCCAATACACGCCTTTCTTCATGGTGTACGGGGGAGAGGTTGTACTCCCACACAACCTCAAATTTGGAGCCCCCGGCATCTCAGGTTATGAAGAAGAAGAAGCGGAAGACGCACTCGCAGACGACAAAGATGTTTCAGATGAAGCAAGAGACACAGCCCTAGCACGGTCAGAAGGGTACCAGAGCAAACTGCGTACGTACCAAAGCAGCCGTCTTCGAACATGAATCTTTAGCGAAGGGGACCTCGTCCTACGGCTAATTCAAGAGAAGGTCCACAAGCTCGCCCCGCAGTGGGAAGGTCCATACATAATCTCAGAAGTAATAGGTGTCGGAGCCTATAGACTGAAGAACCCCAAGACATGTGAAGACGTGGGAAACCCATGGAACGTGGAAAACCTTCGCCTCTTCTACCCATAAACTACCTGCAGGCACCTTCGCCCCTACACCTCTATACCGGCGGCACCTCCAAGAAGGCAACCCATGTAAAGACTGAATGCAATAAAACAAGTGTTTCCTAAATTAAATCACCCTGGCACTTGGGGGCTCGCTCGCAGCAGCCACCCTCTGAGACTCCGTTTCTCTTATGCGACAACATCACTCCGGCACTCAGGGGCTCGCTCGTAGCAGCCACCCTCCGAGGCGCCCTTTTGCTTACGCGACAACATCACTCCGGCACTCGGGGTATCGCTCATAGAAGCCACCCTCCAAGGCGCTCTTTCGCTTACGCGACAACATCTCTCCGGCCCTCGGGGGCTCGCTTGTAGCAGCCAACCTCTGAGGCACCCTTTCGCTTTGGCGACAACATAACTCCGGCACTCCGGAGCTCGCTCTTAGCAGCCACCCTCCGAGGCGCCCTTTTGCTTACACGACAACATCACTCTGGCACTCGGCGGCTCGCTGGCAGTAGCCACCCTCCGAGGCACTTTTTCACTTAGGCAACAACATCAGTCAGGAACTCGGGGGCTCGCTCACAACAACCACCCTCTGAGGTGATTTTTATCTTACGCGAAGACATCACTCCAGACACTCGGGGGCTCGCTCGCAGCAGCAACCCTCCGAGGCAATTTTTCTCTTACGGGACGACAACATCCTGGCACTCGGGGGCTTGAGCATGGTCTCACCTTCCCCCCCCCCCCCCGAGGCATCCTTTATGCCTACTTAAAAAGACAATACATACACACAGCGACCACATATCGGAAACAATCACACCGCAAGCTCAGAGAAATGGAACTACCCTCTTAGATCGTCCTTTTCAGAACAAAAGTAACACACGATATAAATGGTCAAGGGACTCCTCAAGAGAAGAAACAGTAGAACCACTAGAGAGGAACAACGCCACCAAGGCATTACTGGAAAAAAGAGTCTACAGCCTTCGCCCGATCGCAATCGATCGACCAAAGACTCGGGGGCTACTCCCATTGGGAGCGCGTTCGCGCACCCGACGAGTCTAGGAACACGACACCAAAACAACATAAGCGGGACTAGTTGAGGAGAACAATCTTAGCCTATGCCTGACTCTATGAGTCGAACATAGCCTCGGGGGATACTCCCATCGGGAGCGCAGCCGTGCACCCAATATTATCAGAAGGTCCAGTACTCGAAGACAACTTGCTGTTATACATCAAAGAGATCACAAGGTCCAGTACTCGAAGACAATTTTCTGTTATACATCAATGAGATTACAAGGTCAAGCAATCAGGGACATTTCCTACTACATATCAAAAGGAGTACAACGACAATCATTACAAGGAATTATGACTTCTACATGTGTGCACATGATGAGATAATTGGCACTTGCCCACATCTTGACGAGCATCATCACAGACAAAGTGAGACCCTAAGTCTGCACGGAGAAGCCCGCCTCCTTTCTGAGCCTGTTGACCTTGATCTACCGGCGCACCCCCTTCGTTGGCGGCTTGACGTCTGAGTCCTCCTTAGAACTAGAAGAGAGAAAAAATGGAAAGGTTCATAGAATTTTCTTCCCCTTCGCCTTTCCCCGAACTAAATCGCCCTAAAACCGTTAATTCGTATTTTACCATCAATCAACTAGTTAAAATTGATTAACCTTATGATAGGATTAGGATCCTTTTTTTTTCCTCTATGTGTATTTTACATACCACAGTAATTTGCTGTAGATAAATATTAGCTAGTAATTGTGAATTCCCAATTCTTGACTGAATTGGACACCAAAGGACTCTGCCCTCCCTCTCTATCTATCCAAAATATGGAAGGGCAAAGCTTTTTTTTCATCACCAGGAGAGGAGTCTGCAGAAGATGAAGCCATAGGTGAACCACCACCAGAAGAAGGAAGAGAAGCTGAAGCACCCCGTGATTCTCCAGAACTGTCACTTCTCGAGATATCCCAGTATGAGTCCAGACGATTCCCACCAGCATCAAAAGCACGGACGATGAGAGTATCTTTACCATCAAAACAACAGCAAAGACTATCACCGTCGTGCAGATTCAGTCGACGAGAAAAAGTCCTCCAACCAGACCCCAAGAAAATCAAGAACGAACTATCAACTTGAAGGTCTATCCATAAAGGAGATCGAGAGCACCCTTGAAGCCAAAGTCAAAGTCCTTTCAAACTGAGCTAAAAACAATGGGAGCAAAAGAAAAAAGGAAGAGGAATCCGGCTGGTTGTCTGGATAAGAATTCGCAGAAGGAAGTCATAGCGGCAGATGCCCTCCCCTGCAGCAGCAAGGGTAGTCACCATTGCAGCACCACTGCATCCCCGTCGAGAAGGACGAGGAGCTCCAGCACCACGACGATGGTGGCCTCGACCCTGGCAGGCCATTGTTGGGGATCGGCGCAGAAAACAAAAGTTTCCTACCTACGAGTCCCGAACCAAAGATCTATGCTATGCTGCTGTATGTAACGGAAGGAATCGGTGTTCATACCTTTGAAGAACGAAAGAGGGAAACGTTCCTCGAACGTGGTTGGCGTAGACTCTAATCCTACGACCTCCCTGTCGTGTTGAAGAACCTCCAACGATGAAGTAGCACCACACGTGTAGTGCCTCGCGGGATTACACACGTACGGTGCAACTGACGTCCCCCCGGGCTCCGAACTAGAAGAGCAGCGGAAAGAAGATTGATCCGGATCCCGATTCCGGCAGGGCGACAGCGTCCGGATGATGGTGAAACCACCAACCACGTGCAAACTCCAAACCAGGGGAGTCCGCTCTAGGTTAGAGAAAGAGAGAGAGAAACTCAATGTTATGTTGAAAAAGGCACCCCACCCCTCCTTATATAGGCCATGGAGGGGCTCCACCCCCTCCCCTTCCCCATGTGGGACTAAACCCCCAAGGGGGGGGGAGTGGTGCGGCTAGGAGGGGGGATGGGCCCCTCCCTTGGCGCCAAGCCCAAGGGGGGAGGCCCCCCTTTCCCCTCATGGGCCTTTTAAGGCCCAAATACCTTTTCACCTTTTTAATTAATTATTTAAATCATTTTTAATATTTAATTCTGTTAATTAAATAATAAAACATATTTAAACATTAATATATATTATTTTGAACCTTTCAAAATATCCGGAACAGCTTCCGCCACCTCCCGGTACATTTCCGGTGTTTTCTCTCTTTTCACCGATCATCCCGAATCAATCCTTAATGCATCGATTTCCCTTAAGTGTGACACCCTACGGTCCGGGAAACAGTAGACATGATTGTGACACTCTCTGACCAATGACCATCATGTGGGATCTGGTTACAATCCTTGATGTGCCCCTACGCTTCCATCGAATAAACTTCATCGTTGTTGAACCGTTAACAATATGACTTGATCCCTTGTGCTTTGGTACTATGTTTGTCCGAGGTATGATCGTCGGTATCCAATACCTAGTTCTTCCTCGTCTCCGACATAACATGTTTACTCATCTGTGAATATTACATCTCTTGTGACCTAGTCACTTGCTTGCAAGCTATTGATGCAACACCACCGAGTGGGCCCAGAGTACCTATCCGTCACTCGGATTGAAAAATCCCGCTCTGATCTATTTCATACTCCTCAACATATCTAATTCGGAATACCCAAGATACACCTTTTCAGTTACCATGTTTCAGTGTAACGGTTAATGCACTCAAAGCATCCTAATAGATAGCAATTATGTATGATCATCACGGTCTAAGGATTCAGTCACTATGTTATTAAGTCATCGCAATGTTGAACTTATGTGACTTGATCACACTGCAATGCTTAAGGTGGGTGTGTGTCCATCACATCATTCTCCTAATGATATGACCTCATTGTCAATAGACTATTATGTTCTCATGATCAGGAAACCTTGATCATCAATTGCCCAATGATCTAGTATGCCTGAGTTTAACTAGGGACCAGGTTGTTATATATCACACGTGTATTAATGTTTCCGCTTAATACAGTTCTAGCACAATATATAACGTATTATGAACAAACAGATATGTGACAAATATCTTTATTAATTTGCCTCTAGGGCACATATCCAACAGCCATGCCACGAGAAGAACTGGCAGAGAAACACGACCATCACGCTTTGGTGCCATATCAAGAAAACAGAGGAGAAGGGGATGGAAGAATGACTACAACACAATGCAGCGGCAACGTTTATATATATGCCGAGGAAGGGGCACAAGAGGAATGTGTCAGAACCCCAACTAGGGTAAGTGCTAGGGTTTGTTTGTGCCTTTGCATCATGCAAAAATTCAAATGAAATTCAAAAATGGGGAAGCAGAAAGCCCTGAGAAATTAATTCAAATGGCCTGATAAAAATCTTTTTCCAAAAATCATTTGAGTATTTGTAAAATTCCTATAAATGATGGTGATCATTTTAAAAGTGGTTTGGGTTCATTCCCATGCCCATGGAATATTCAAAAATTCAAAAGGTTCCTTGGAAATTAAATTTGACCCCTATTTGAATTGAAATTCAAATGTTTTGAATTTCAAAAATGCTCAATTCTACAAGTGACTTGCTACTGGTCACCTATGATTTATAAAAATGTTTAGGCATTTTACAAAATTTCCTAGCTATTTATTTCTAGGCAAAACAAAATAATAGAAAAGAAAAGAAGAAGAAAAAAACAGAAAAGAGGCCTACCCGGCTTGGGCCCATCTAGCAGAAGCCAGGCCCAGCCCACCAAGGGCAGCCTCGTCTTCTTCCCTGGACGCCCGAACACGCCACTGCGTGGCATGCATGCCGGCGACGCCCACGGCCACCTCCTGCTTCCCCCGTCCTCATCTCCTCGCCTGGAGAAGGCCCTGGACGCCTCCTCCATTCCTCCCCTCTCTCCGCTTGCTCTCCCTCTCTCCCTAGCCGGATTCCCGCACCACCCGTAGCTCGTCGCCGGCCGCCGTTGTGCGCCCGCGTGGCCACCGTGCCTCCCCCATGCAGCCGTGTTGTCCAGAGGACTCCCCAGCGACGACTCCATCGACCAGCAGCATCAATTTGACCCAAGGGGCCCCGAAGACGACGCCGGCATCGGGTTTCTCCGCCACGGCCGTCGGCACGCCATAGCCAAATTCGCCGTCTCCTCTGCTCCAACGGCCTCCTCGACACCGCCTTCGAGCCCAGGGTGAGCTTGCGCAGATTTCCCCCCCCCTAACTGTGCCCGTTCCCGTATTCTCGTCGTCGTTCCCGTCGAACTCGAGCCCTCAGGCCGCCCCGTGGCAGACCACCCACCCCAGTCAACGCGCGCGAGTACGTAGGCTCTATTGGGACTGCCCCCGTGCCCTCCCATGGCCGGAAGGCCCTTTCCGACGAGCGCCGCCGTGGCCAGTGCCGCTGGCGTCAAGCCGCCGGGCACTTAGCCCTTAACCCCCGTGCCTAATCACCCCCCTGGGCCACTGACATGTGGACCCCAGACCCCCTAATGACCCAAATTAAATTAAACTAACAAAGACTTAACCCAGGCTCACTGACCTGCGGGTCCCACGCGTCAGGTTGACCAGTCAGCAGCCCTGACGTCAGCATGACACAATGCTGATGCAGAAAAGCCTTTTCCTGTTTAAAATAATTCCAGTAAATCCAGAAATTTGAATAAACTTTAGAAAATCATAACTAATTCATATTAACTCCAAATTAAACATATAATATATGAAAAATTATCAGAAAAATGCAAGGATTAAGAATATGCAAAAAAAATTATGTTTGACCATTTTAAAATGGGTGAACAGAAGCAAATGTGTATATGACTTAATTTGAATTTGAATTTGGAGTTTGAATTTGCAAATCCTTTGCAATATACTTCAATTAAGATGAATATGCTACAAACCAGTACCATTCACATCATCGACAACCTTATCATGTGTATGTGCATTTTACTTCCGAAGTTGTCCCCCCTTTTTGATGATTGCCTCCGATGACAGACGTTCCGAGACGGTGATCACCCCAAAGAAGAAGACCACCGTTAAGACCCGTGTACCGTCAGCAAGGCAAGCAAACCCCATTAGTCATGTCTATAAAATCCTACTTCCCTCTCAGTCTCGCTTATGCATGTTTAGGAGATCACCGAGACACGTTCTTTCGCATAGTTGAACCCATTCGGATGCATGACCTATCCTTTTGCCACCGTATTAAGAAAAACACAATCCTAGCAGATATAGGAGTTGAATGATGAGCATGTGGCCCCTGCAACTGTTACTGCTTATTGTTGCTTAGTGATACCATGAGGATGTTATGTTTGTGAGTCGGGATGGAATGAACACCGTGATGCTGATGATAACGTGTTGGTGAATCCACCCTAAACAAAGGTGAACGATGAGAGGCTGTGTAGGAGATCACAGTGGTTTGTCTCGTTGAACACTGCCCTAGGCCCCGAGTTCCTGTTTTGTGATCCAAGACAAAGAGTATGACCACATGTAGGGTTTTATCGGAGCCCCGTTTGGCCTCTTTACGTACCCGATCTGGTCCAGGAGTCACACTAGATTCGGGCTTTCCATTTGACCTAACTATAGATGTGTGGGTGGACCTGTGAGGCAGTGAAACCATCTGTCAAAGGTGGCATCTCGGTTCCTTGCATTATCTGAGTCCGTTTCATGGAACCGGCCGGACTCTCGAGCGGTGACAAACTCAGGTAGTCGACTCCTGGATTAGAGAAGGTGATGTGAGGATAGTGCCTTGGTTTCATCCACGTCTGAATAGTGGTGTCCGCGGTTATGGACTACTTGGAGACCTCTACTTGATCATAGACAACTTGAATGGATACTTATAAAACTCGCAAGATAAGCGTGAGTGCTATGGCGTGCTTCCTCGTGGGGAAGTCGAGGAAGTATCCATAGTGGTGTATTGGTTGGAGACTTGGTAGTGGACTCACGTACGCTTCTTACCTCAAGTCTGGTACTCGTAGTTCAGGACTAGCCAAGTCAAAGTTGGCACTTCTGCATGATGAACCCCACTTCCTTTACCTTGAAACTTGAGCATGAGTAGTATAGATCTTATGTAAGTCTTGCTGAGTACGACTTTGTACTCATGTTTGCTTATTCTATGTTTTAGATGAGAACCGGAACCCGATGGAGTCACCTTCGTGAAGCTCGACGTTGACCTTGGTAGCATAGTTCCAGACAGCAGTCTGGTCCCTCGTGGAAAGGCATGTTTGTTGTACAAGGCTTCTCTAAGCCATTTTTTAAACTTGTCTGTACTCAGACCTAATTTGCTTCCGTTGTATGATGTAATGATGATCACAGACATGTGATCTTTGTATGCTCTATGTGTAAGTCAATAAAGATACACTTTGTAGAGTTATGTGATGATACCTGCTGTTCATACTAGGCATGTGTGCTGCGTGTATGTTTATAACATGCATGTCTTAGTATGGGTTTTCGAGACCTTAGTTGTGATCTGGCTGGCGGTCTTTTATACACCAAGTGGCCCTTAGATGTGTGCAGCTTGGGGCATCGCGATGCGATTGCTCGTGACTCTGTCACGTGCACACTTTGATGTATGATCGAGCCCGCCCTAGACCACGACTAAGTGATCGGGCTGGAGTAAGTCTATGTAAGAGTTAGGATTCAATCGATAACATGGTTGAGGCGACTTGTCTATGAGTATGGGATTCACCACCCATAAGCATTTAGACTTGTGAGCGGACGATGAGGACCCATCTCAGTTGATCATCCGGCCTGGATGGGATGCCCCTCACGTTCGATGCTTAACGAGAACGTTCTGTGCTTGGCCTTGCCTGCTTAGACAAGTGGGTACGGTTCTCGTCTCTCCATGTGATTGTATCGTGACTGGAATTACATATGCATATTCCGGGTCCCGACAGAATGCCACACGAAACCCAAACGGCGCCACAATCAATAACCAAGACCGACACATGCAACGCTATGAATTCCAAGGCAACTCGCCCTTTGATATCAATAAAAATTAAAAAAAGCTTCAAATCACGCGTGTTCCCATGCGCGCCTTGGAAACCCAACAGGCAACAACAGCGCAGGGTGACAACACAATATCCAAAACGTTATTATGACTACAAAAGGATTTGACGGTTCATAAGCCCGCCACCGTCATCAAGCGCGTCATCAAGCGAATCATTACGACAACTCAGATGGGATGATTCAAGACAAAACATAGGCAAACCTGTCTCTAGAAAGATGCCCTACTTTTCAGACATTTTTTCAAAATTTCACTTTACATCAAAAATTTACTCCCATCGGGAGTGCCCTGTCTTTTCTAAAATAGATCATGGACCAAACCTCCAGGGTGCGAGTGGTCACTCCCCTCCAAACAGGATCAAAAGCATCTACGGAGTTTAGGGTGTTCCCTCACCCAAATGATGAAGTGCTCGAGTGGTTACTCGCACTAATAAGCAAGACTTGAATGACACACAGAAGATCAAACCACCTTAGCACTTGAGTGCATCACAGGTGCTTACGCTACTAGCTCACTCGATGACCCTCAGCGTGGTTTCTTATCTTATCAATTCCTCGTGTGAGCTCAAAAGTGCTCCACGAGTGACTGCTATTAGTACACTCGATTTGTTATTCGAGTGGGTGCATTCTATTTTGGCACTACGCCCCTACAAATATTTCTCGGGCTGCGATACACTGCACTCCAGATGCCGCGCAAGCTAGCGCGTAGGTAAGACCCGCTGCGCAGTCAGCCGGGCCGGGACTTGCCACAACTCGACTGCACTCCCGATGTTTTCCATGCGCTATGCATGAAGAAAGTTGAGCCAATAACGAACACGTTAAGGCTGTATTTGCTGAGATCGGTAGCATTGATCCTGTAAGCCCTGCAACGGCATGGACCTTGCTAGACACCGATTGTATCCAAGTTCGTGTCGATGGACACGGGCTTGATTGGGCTACTGAGGTATTTGACACTAGCGCAATTCACCAAGGATCGACCAGTCGAGTAGCTTGGGGCCCTTCAGCTTAGCATCCCTCGAATAAACTATATTTTGTGGCTAAACAGCCGACGACTCCCAACAAAGAGACACGCACAACTGATGATTATGGATTTGAGTCCATGCGCGACTCTTCGAGTTCCCATGCACTCGGTGGCTACTGACGAGGGGATGTCCCCATGACTCCTACAGATGAGGGTACCTGGTGCATGTCAACACAGAAGGCCCACTAGAAGCTTCGACCGGTCCACGACTGGCCCACTCGAAGCACCGACATAGAGTCCTTGGCGATTATGGAAGTTGTGACTTGGCGTTCAAGACTAAAAATAGATTTGGCAACTATCTATGTAAACCTAGATGGACTCCTTGTGAACCAACCTAGTATATAAAGGCTGGGAGAGGGGACGTCTAGGACATCCAATCTCATAGAAACACCTCCAGTCCCGAGCAATCTCGCCTCGACCACCACTGTAATTGCCTCCATCATAATACAAAAGAGCAGGAAGTAGGGGTTTCACCGATCGAGGGCCCTGAACTTTGGTAAATCCCTCTTATGTTAGCCGACGAGTATCGCCAACCTGCACCTTATCTCTACGATCTAAATCCAGGGTTCCTAACCATGAGATTGGCCGAGGCCAATCCTCGTCAAGACCCCGAGGCTCCGTTCAATAACTTGTGATTGGGCAGAGGCTCTTTTGCCGCGTGTCTTAGTGTTTTTGCTTAACGCTCTGGCGAAATTATCTTTTGGTGTTTCTGATCTCTTTCGAGTGCGATGATACTAAGGTACTGCTTCTAGCGGGAGGAGCTTAGAACATGCTCGGGCCCAGGGTGTTGTTGTTTAGAAAGTGTCGCGGGTGCGAATTATGTTTCGAGGAGAGGATGATATTCCGCTCGAGTCCCCGAGTATTGATATATACGATGTCGTGTATGCAAAAAAGCGCCTCGGGGGGGTGAAGCCGCGCTCGAGCCCACGAGTGCCAGTATATAAGGTGTCGCGTAAGCGAAAAAATGCCTCAGTGTAGAGGGTGAATCCGCGCTCGATCCCCCGAGTGCTAGTATATAAAGTGTCTTGTAAGCGAACAAATGTCTCGTGGGAGAGGGTGAAGTCGCGCTCAAGCCCCCGAGTGCTAGTATACAAAGTGTTGCATAAGCGAAAAAACGCCTCGGGGGAGAGGGTGAAGCCGTGCTCGAGCCCCCCGAGTGTCAGTATGTAAAGTGTCACGTAAGAGAAAAAACGCCTCGGGGGAGAGGGTGAAGCCGCGCTTGAGCCCCCGAGTGCCAGTATGTAAAGTGTCGCGTAAGCAAAAAAACGCCTTGGGGAGAGGGTGAAGCCGCGCTCGAGCCCCCAAGTGTCAGTATGTAAAATGTCGCGTAAGCGAAAAAATGCCTCAGGGGAGAGGGTGAAGCCGCGCTTGAGCCCCCGAGTGCCATTACTTGTGTGCTATGTCGATGCATATCTTTATTGCTGAGTTCTTACATGAGTGGCTCATGCAGCCTTGAGCAGTGCTCTGATTATTTAAAAGAGAGGTAGGGGAGAGTAGACACGGGCGATCTATGGATATAAGATGCGTAAGTTTTCCACGTTTGAAGGTTTGCCCACGTCTTCATCAGTCTTCAGGTTGTTCAGCCCGTAGGCTCCTCCTCCGATCACTTTGGAGATTATGTAGGGCCCCTCCGATTGTGGGGCAAGTTTGCACCTTTTCCTGCTTTAGTCGTAGCACGAGATCTCCTACGCTGAAGACCCTAGTGCGGAGTTGACTGCTTTGGTATGTGCGCAACTTCTTTTGGTACCCTTCTGATCATGATAGGACTATGTCTCGTGCTTTGTCCGCTACGTATTTGTCGTCCTCGAGGGCTTCCTCTGCCTCTTCTTCTTTGTATCCGATGATGCGCGGGGCACAAAAACTTAGGTCATGTGGGAGTACTGCCTCCTCTCCGTACACCATGAATAAATGAGTATATTGGGTTGAGGCATTGGGTGTTGTTCGTAGACTCCATAGAATATCCGGTAGCTCTTCGACCCAATTGCCCGTGGCTTGCTCAATTGGTGCGAGGAGCTATTTCTTGATGCCGCCGAAGACCCGAACGTTGGATTTGTCGACCTGGCCGTTGGAATGCGGGTGTGCGACTGATGCATAGTTGATTTTGATGCCTAGTTATGTGTAGAATTTCTAGAATTCATCAGCTGCGAAGTTTGTGCCGTTGTCGGTGATGATGTTCTATGGGACTCTGAAGCGAAAGATGATGGATTTGATGAAGTTCACGGCTGTGAGAGCAGTCGAGCTGGTGATGGGTACTGCTTCAATCCACTTTGTGAACTTGTCGACTGCCACGAGTAGGTGGGTGCGACCACCCTTTGATGATTTCTTGAGAGGTCCTACCATGTCGAGTCCCCAGGTCGTGAAAGTCCAGGCCAACTGTATTGTCTTGAGTTCTGATGCTGGTGCGTGAGGTTTGCTGGTGAGTTTATGGCAGGCGACGCATCATCGTACAATTTCCTCTGCATTTCACATGGCAGTTGGCCAATAAAAAATTGTCGGAAAACTTTGGCTACTAGGGTGCGACTGCTCGCTTGGTGGGCACAAATTCCTTCGTGAATCTCAAGAAGTAATGCCTTGCCATCTTCTTCTTCTAAACATATTTGGACCAACTGGGAGATGCTATGCTTGTAGAGCTCCCTGTTGATTATGGTGAAGGCTTTGGATCATCGAGTGATCCGAATCACTTTTGTGACGTCTTGCGATAGGATGTTGTGTATCAAATAATTTAGGAAGGGTCTCGTCCATGCTGGACCTTCGGGCGATAGAGGCTTGTTCGGCGACTACGTCGTTGGACTCTCCTTCAACGATCGTGTCCGCCACTGCTACGTGCTCAGGCCCTGCGGACTTGTCGACTGTTGCGCTTATGGAGGCGGTATACTTGGTCATGGTTGGTTCGAGTTCTTTTGGTTCTTTCATAGAGCGGAGTTTGATGCTCTCGAGAAATACGTCGGGTGGTATTGGTGTAGGGGGGGGGTTAATTCACAGACCCGGAAGTAGCAAGAAGGCCTCCATATTCAAGATGAAGAGAGTCGGCCTATGGGTTGGCTCCTTAAAAAGAAGGCCCAGAAGAAGGTTCGGCCTATGAACCAACCGACTTACAAGAAAACTGACGCGACAAAAGGAAGGAGTCCAAACCGCCTTGGAGGAGAAGATAGCCATCGATGAGATAGAATAGTACTCCACCTCGTATTGTAGTCGGACCCATTGTACAAACCCTAGGACCCTACGTGTATATAAGACGAGGTCCTAGGGCGTCCTCTGGGCGAATCAATCTAGATAGGTTCTTGAGACACCGGCGAATTCTAGCGCCCTTGCAATCGAGATCTCCCACATATAATACAAGAAAGGAAGGAAGTAGGTCTTTACCTCATAGAGGGGCTGAACCTGTGCAACTCCCCTATCATGAAGAGTGGAGTCCCCGGCAACGGCGCCAGAAATTGCTTTTGATGGTACGAATTAACGCCCCCTAGTTGGTTACCCAAAGTGGAAGGTTGAGATGTAGACAGTACCAAGTTTCCCTTAGAGAAGATGCTAAGGTTTAGTATCGAACCAGTAGGACTCCAACAAATACAAGAAGGTGGATCGACAAGTGATGCGTCGTTTGATAATCACTTGCTTCTCCTGGACCTGCACACACAGCAAATAACTTTGCTTCCCAACGAGTACACAGGAGTTGTCAATTCCTCCGGCCTGTCGTTTACAAAGGATCAAACGCACGGGATAATAATGATAGTGATAGAAACGGAAAAGTTAATAAAGCAGTAAATTGATAGTGGGTGTAAACACTGTTGGAAATATGGACCGGGGTCCCATGATGTTCACTAGTGATGTCTCCCTCCCGAAAGACGATAAAATAGCCATGTGAGGAAAACAAATTACAGCTGCACAATTGACAGGATTATGTGCGCAAACCAAAGCTAACTACGCTATAAAGAAAGGAAGAGGCTCAAAAGCTTGGGTGGTACGCCAAGACAAATAGACCGAAATCCATCTGCATCTACCTACTAATCATCCACCTTGAGATATCTATCCAGAACATCTCGCTGGTATTAAGTTGTGAATCCCACCCAAAGTGTAAACTCAAAGAAAGGGACAACTGCATTAAAGAACTTTGCGTAAGGTAAACAATCCTTGCACCCGCAAGTACAAGCCCTGTTGTTTTCCCCCTTGTGGCAACAACACATCCCCTAGACTCATGTTTCTGTCACTCAAGCTAGTCATCAGGGGGCATGAACCCACAATCTTGCATAACGCTCCCTCTTGGAGTCACAACCTACTACTTGGCCAAAGCAATAAACACCAATGGAGAACATGCAAGAATTACTCTAGAACATAAATATAAAAGAGGAGAATCAAATTTATTACTCAAACACAATCTGAACATAGTCTCATAATCCATCGGATCCCAGAAAACCAGCATAGCAACAGCAGAAAGATTACATATGTGCCTCGATCATGTAGGGCAGCTCACGAGGTCTAATCCATGAAGAACAAAGAGGGGAGGAGAACATCACATAGCTACTGATCATAGACCCATGGTCCAAGGTGGACTACTCACGGTTCATCCGGGAAGCATCCATGGTGGTGGAGAAGCTCCCGGAGGTGATTCCTCCCTCCGGCAGGGTGCCGGGAAGAGGTCTTCTGGTGCTCCCGATCTTGGAAGCGCGGCGGCGGAGGAACAGAGGAGATATCGCTAAAAAGGGTTCCCGTCACGGGGGTTTCACGTCACGAGGGATATATAGGAGAATGGGGGCAGCTAGGGGGGCCACCAGCGGTCCAGGCGGCCCCCTGGCGTGGCCCCACCCTAGGGCGCGCCAGGAGGGCGCCTGGGGCCCTGGTGGGTCCCCTCTGGCCCCCCTCGGTGATTCCCAAAGCTTCTTCTGCGCTGATTTTTTATTGTATTTTTCCCGAATTTTTGGAGCACTTTTAATATGGGGGAAAACTGAAATAGAAAAACAGGAGAAAACAGGAACTGGCACTGGGCTGCATTGAGTTAATAGGTTAGTCCAAATATGATCAAAAGTGTATGGAAGTTCATCAATATCATAGCAATATCACACAAAAGAGGCATGGAGCAAGAAGAAATTATAGATACATTTTGGACGTATCAATGGACCGACGGATCCGAGCCGGAACCAGATCCAGACGTCCCGACCGAGCACGTGAGAGGATCTGCAACCAGATCCGCCCGCACCTTCGTTGGGTTAATCTCCTACAAACGCAAACTAGAGCAAGGAATCTCCTACTTTGTAGGAAACACGATTTCGGGTTTCCAAAAACAGAAACCAGGGAGTAACTTTAAAAGGCGAGCTCAGTTTGGAAAACCAACAAACTACGAGCAAGCTATTATGGGGCCATGCCCAAAGCATAGCAGCACAAACCGACTGGGTAGCCACTCATGGGAAGATTGTTGCAACATGGAAGGCTTTAAACAAGAGCATCTTCGTGGAAACGACGGCGACCACCAGGCCCCGCCAGGTGGTGGCCCTCCCGGTTTCAGTAGTGGCAGCCCGACATCATCAAACCCAAACGTTGGCTTCCAAGGTGGGGGATTCCAAACACAGGGTAACCACAGAGCCTTCCATCATGGAGGATTCAGTGGAAGCTAGCATCAGACACCGGGTGATGCCACTGGCTACATCCAGGCCTCTCCTGCTTCCAAGACCAGCCAAAACGGCTCGTCAACAACGGACTTTACCACATCTTCACCACAAGTAATAGTAACAGGGAAATGAAAAACCTACAGCAAGCCGTCTCCCTCTCAGTCGCCACAGAACCAGCATGGCCACGCTGGCTCAATTGGTCGGAACAGACCATCACCTGGAGCCGGGCGGACCACCCTCCTAGAGTCAAAAATCCTGAAGCACTGGCACTGGTGATTGCACCTCAACGGGAACACTTTGGATAGGGTCCTCATGGATGGCGAAAGCAGCACCAACATCCTCTATTACAACGAATTCCGTCGCATGGGCTTATCCAATGAGAGATTACAGCCTTCTAAGACCACATTTCACGGCGCCGTCCCAGGAAAGTCGGCCCGACCCATTGGCCGGATCTCCCTAGAAGTGGCCTTCGAAAACAACACCAACTTCCGCTCCAAGGTCTTAATTTTGCATGTCGTAAAACTCTGAAGCCCCTACCACGCCATTCTGGGGAGATCGGCTTACGCCAGATTCATGGCACGACCCTGCTACATCTACCTCAAACTAAAGTTGGCGGGTCCATACGGCATAATCACAGTATGTGGCAGAACTGAAATCTCTTTGGCATGTGAAAAAGATGATGCCACCTACGCAGAAACCGCTTACATCAAGGAAATAAACAAGATACAAGCCCTCAACGATCCACCAACTTCAGGAGAAACTTCGCGGATCTGGTCTCAGCACACAAACTGACCAAACCTCATACTCAAGCGAGAAGAAACTTAAAGCTACTGCTTCTCACAGGACGGCACAAGTTCCCTTCACTGCAAGATGGGGCATAGCGTTCTTCCCAAACCGAGCGCTCCCTTCCCTTCGCTGCTATCATGTTTTCTACCTTTTTCCCCAAACGCATATATAAAACCTTTACATTTTTGTCTGCAATTATCTTGTATCAAAGGCCTATCACGACACCCCATCTGACTATCTTCCTGATGCAAACTCGTACTTAGATGACCTAGTTTGTTAACTTAAGTTTAATCAACAATGGTGCCGTAAAGGAATCCATGTTGACCCTGAACTTAAGTCCGCCTAGCACTAGTACAAGTCATGCGATGCCGGCTTACAGAGGAGTCATACTTACGCGCACCTCCGTGATAAAAAAATTCCTTTTCATAAGTTTCTCGGTGGCATTCGATTGTGGAGTCGATCGACCCTGAACTTACTCGATCAAAGGATGTTATTATCACGCGCACGCTTGAATCCTACTAGTTTTAAAAAGCTAAAGCTACTGTTCAAAAAAATCACGAACAAAATTAACCAAAACGCAACAAAATATGGCAGAGTATTACAAACGATTACGCATGTCCGTTTAAAGTGGCACAAAGAGCCATGTGGAAACCAAACACCCCATAACCATCAGGTTTGGGACACATACTGGACATTAGACTTGACTCTCTATCCCTCCGCCACACGACCAGACGTGGTTTGTATCGGCTCAGACAGGGGGCTCGGACGCTTCCGGCAAACTCCCAATATCGGCTCCTTGAGTTCTCACTGAGGAAAACAATGCCTCTTGTTGTTGTCATCATAACCCGACTAAAACTTTTGAAGACTGACATCATCCGCGATCTTCGTAGCATAAAGCCGCACATTCATAGCAACCTGATCATAGTCCACCTTCTGGAATTCCGATCCATCGACCTTTAGCTCCGGGAACCCATGCACTAGCCTGTCAAGGTCGACATAAGGGTAGTACGACTTACATAGTGCTAGTGCACGAGTCGCACCCTTGCGGCACGACGACGACTTCACTAAATCCACCCATTCCGGAGCTTTTGCCAGCTCACTGAATAAGTCCTCCTGGAACGAAGGATATACCGGACAAACGGTCAAGCATTCAATGACTCGGCAGCTGCTAGAGTGCACATCGCGGATCACGTCCATCACAGCTTCCAGCTTCGTCATACCCGTGTCCCCCAAAGATGGATCGTCCTCACCTAGAAAGATCAGGGCATTTAGGTTCATGCACCAAAAATAGTACATGCCAAAAATCAATGCATTAAAACTTGTGAAGCGTGGCTTTGGAAATAGTAAGGACATGGGCCTTGAGCGCATCATATTGCTCCTGGGCAGATTTTGCATTCTCCAGAGCCAACTCCATAGCTTGTTTATAGTAGTGAGAGTCGTCTCTCAAAGCCTGCAACTCATCTGCATTTCTTTTTAGCTCCTCCAGGAGCTGCACGACTTCCTAGTCAATGCCCTCGTGTTTTCCGGCTTCTGCCGCCAACTGATCCATCAGGGTTGTCTCTTTTTCCCCGCCATTCAAAGACAGGGCCTTAAAAGGATCACAAATGATCACTCTCACAAAATTATGATAATTCGATATGGTGTTTACAAAACCTATACCAAATCATGGGGGCTGGATACTTATGCTAAGTAATAGAGAAAAATACATCATACTGCTTCTTCATCTTCGCAAGCACACCTTGCTGCCGCTCAAGATGAGTCATCGCACTCATATAAAATTAAGGGAAGGAAACATTTTCCCAACCCTCGAGGGCTGACAAAGCTGGACCACCTTGAGTCGATGACTTCGGCACCAAATATATAGCTGAATCCAAGGACCGGTCAGCACTAGAACCTCCCGACACGGTCTCGGATGGCACCACCTCCTTCCCATGAACCGACCACACGGTGTCGTCAACAGCGGCAACGGACTCCTCCTCCATAAGTTGATAGGCGAGATCGCCTCACTAAAAGGGGGAATTGGAATTTCCCCATCCACAGGAGGAGCCTCCTCCAACGCGACTTGTGCGCTAAAATTCCAGAACACATAGATTAATAAAAAGAGGTGCAGAACATCATGATAAATTATATGGACTTAGCACACTACAACTTTGAAGTTGATATCATCATCATCATTTTCCAACTCTTTCAAATATGAAGAGTCGGCCCTGACGCCTTGTTTGCAAGGCATGCGCTCATCCGGACGTGATGGCTTAGAGCGCACTCGGCGTCCGCCGAGATCAACTCTTTTCTCCAAAGGAACCTCAGAAGAATAAGTCCGGGTCCTTGTCTTTCCTTCCGTCTCCTATCGATACAAAGGATAAAAACACATAAGAACAAGTATGGACGGTAGAATACTGGACTTAAAGTATACCTTTCTTAAAGCAAGGAGAGTCACCCGACGACTAAGTACCTCATTTTCCGAGGAAACTTTGGTCGACTTTTCGATGCATCCACGGTCAATCGGTCTCTTTCGATGTTTTCTTCCCCCTTTCTTGTAAAACTAAAGGCGGATAAATATCAGAAAATGAACTAGGGAAATCGGAAGAAAGAAAATAATACCTTTTCTTCTTCCTCATCTTCATCCTCGTCGACCTCGCCGTCGACTTCCTCGATAGAAGTCGAAGGATGATTCGCTGACCACCAAGGATCGTCTTCATAAAAATAAGAAGATCAATGAGTTTTCAGTCATACCTCAAGAGCCGGATTTTTGGCCCAGAATGGGGCCAAACCCACTTTACTGACCTGTTCCAGTGGTTCACATAGGATCTTCTTGGTGGCCCGGTTTACCTCGCCAGCGGTATAGGTGATTTGTGTAAATCTCATGCTATCACCCGAACCAGAATATTTGCACATGAGCCGGGTACGGAGGCTTAAAGTCTTCACATGCCATCCCACCCAGCACCGGATCAAATCAACGACGCTTAGACCATGAGCTAGCAGAGCCTTGATTTTCCTTAACACCAGGATAAGTGCCTCTTTCTCTTATGCACTCGGTCTGGAATTTAGAATTGGGGAATACACAACCGGTTCTCATGAAAGACTGGTAGGGGAAGCTGGCCTGCTGGGCTGGTATCCTTGCAATAAAAGAAGGACTTCTGCCAATATTTTACATGGCTATAAAGCTTCATAGATGATTAGATACATCGAACCCGCTATTGAAGAGGGACAACCCCGCACTCAATGGATTGACTTCCCCTTCTCTCTATCTGCTTATTACAGTAGAAAAAATCAAGAAAAAGTGGGATTGATGGCTTCATCTACAGATAAACCTCACAGAGTGTTGTGAAATTCCCGATGTTAACGATACAATTGGGGCCCAGATCTTGAGGATGCAAACCATAAAAATGTAGGAGTTCACGGAAAAATGAAGATCCGGGAGGGCGGAAACCTCGATTCACATGATCCGTGAAAACCAGGACGTCACCGACCTCAGGTTGAGGCGGGGGTCTCGGACCGAGGGACTCACCAACTGATGGCCCTCCAAATCGATGCGGCGAGTTTCTGTCATGATAGACTTGGCCCAATCGCAAGTGAGGGTGGGCTTGGATTTTGTGGCAGCCCTTTTCTTTTTCCTCTTTGACTGCTCAGTCTTCTTGGTAGCCACCACTTTCGACATTTGGGAATCACCTGAAAGTCTATGAAGGGAGATATAAGAGTCAAAAACTCATGAAAGACAGTTGATTGTTGTATAAACCGAGGACGCAAAATATTACGAAGATATTTCGCTGGTACAAACATTAAAGATAGATCTATTGGAACAAGAAATATGTGGCACCCCGGCTCAGAGGACCGGAATGCTCCGTGCTCCAGCCCAGAGATCAAGTCTTCTGGAACGCGACACTGCTTGATATAGAACTGAACAACTATCTATTACCACAGATACGGGTACAAGGGGTTTATTACAATGCTGGCGGAGCGAGAAGAAGGACAAGCTTACTCCTCAAGCTTTCCACGGATCTACATCGAGCAGAAGACTAACTCTCTAGCAGCAGAATATAACTCGGAAGCGGAACAACGGCGACGGTGATGAACTCCACTCCACAGGGACACTGGCTGGGACACCTCCTAGCTCGCAACACTGGGAACGTTGTCCTACGCATCCAAAGCATTGCCTGCAAATTTGGCATGACACGCCAGGTCAGTACATAGAATGTACTTGCAATCTCACAACAACCAGTGCACCAAGGCAAAACAATAACATGGCAAGCAGGTTAAAGTATATTAATGAATTAACCATATGATCATCAACATCATGAAAACATATAATCATCAAGTATATTATCAGCATATTATTAGCATTAAGACTAATGCACACACCACCATCTTTTAAGGTCACATGGACCCCACATGATCATCGCATGATCATGTGGCTTACCTCGGAGTCCTTACAGACTCAAGCACCGGTCATCGCATGACCATTCCACGAGTTAGGTGTCCTTCTGTTACCACCCAACCAATATGTCATCGCATGATCCACGGGCCATCGCATGACCACCAACTTATCACAATCACCCCACCGAACTCATGTTGGTCTCATGGTGTGACCTAGTACGAATTGTGTCCAATATCGTGGACTCAGCTATTAGAATAGATTTGTGATACTCTACAGAGTTTGTGCACTTTACCCACACTTTGTACCTTGGAACTTGTCCCACAAGAACCTCGGAATTCATACCATAGGAGTGGACTAGGACATCTCCAACGAGACCTCTTGTAAGGCCTGATATGCGGTACTGTTCCAGATCTAGATGTTTCCATCCAGATTCGGGGACGAAGCACATATCGGTCCCACTGCGACATATGACGAAGTCATGTGCCCCGGATTTCCAACATGATATCACAACATTACAGATACAAGGATGCAACATCTCATACAATCGGCATACAACTGCCTTAATACGATACAACAATGGAAGATTCATGTCTGAGTACAGACTAGAATCAAATGCCTACTGGCAAATAGAAAAACATCGATCCCCATAACTAGTCGTCGGGATCCGCCTAACTAGTCGTCGTCGAGTCTCCATGTGAAACGTCGATCAAGAACCCTGAAAAGTGTTTGGGGGTAGTATCATGAGTACAGAAGTACTCAGCATCCAACTGTAGTGGTCAACTAACCCAGCAAGGACTTCATCACTCATCATTCTAGGACAACTAGTAGTTTACGGTAAGGATGGGGTAAGTGGTGAGGTTGCTGCCGCACTAGCATTTATGAAGTGGCTAACGAACTAGAGAGTAAGATAAGAAGCCAAGCATTCGATGAGGAATCACCTCCAACAAGTCTTGCTATCAACTACTTACGCAAACATAACACCTATCCTATCCTTGTCCTCCTCTTCGCATCTCGACGAAGAAGAAGCAGTCAAGGCACACACACGTTGATCAAGTTATATTAAGATTATATCAGTTGTTGTTGTCTATGAACAGGACGTAGGTCTCAAGTTTTTCATAACCGTGGACACGGCTTCTCGAAAAGATTTAACCCTGCAGGGGTGTACCAACTGCCCATTACAAGGCTCCGCACGCACGCCCATCTCTCTCAGTTTCTACCCATCACAGGCAACCATTTTATGATTTAGTTCCGAGAGATCTGAAATGACAAGTCCCTCTAACTAACAAGGAACAAATCCGGGTAGCCCTCGGGGAGTCGACACCCAACCCAAGAGCCGGCCGCGCCCTCGGATCGAACTCTTCCGTATGGCTAAGGTCGGGGTTAGTCTCGCCTATATAACAGGGGACTTCCCTAGCTCACTAGTGTGGACCAACAGAGAAACCATGTCTCCGTTGGCCCGGGTTGTTTAAAAACTGCGAGGGGATCCACCAAGCACAAACACGGGGTTTCAAATGGTAAATTAGCTCGGGCCACCACTAGAAATGTTTGAAGCTAGATAGGTAAGAAAAGGGGACCCCATAAAATCCCACACGCGGTTAGGCACGCTCCATCTTAAAACCAATACCCGGAACTCGGATCCTAGGTGACTCGAATGGAACAAAGCGTCGGGGCGGGGTAGCCTAGACCTTCCATCCTTCGTCGAATATAGTCAACATTATAATAATCGTATCATCAACAACAATATAATAATGTGATATCCCAAACCAAGGAGTAACAGGGTAACATCGTAGCATCCTAAGCATGCATACTAAGCAGGGGCTGAGCAACGAGCAATAGTAACATAGCAGTACATGGTTTGCTGTGAAGGAACATGGCTGTATCGGTTTTAAAGAGGTTGTAAACATGTGGTAGGATCAAACATCGAGCCTATCCTAGGCTAGCATGCAAACCGCTGGTTGAAATAGAATGGATCATAAGTAATGTATAGTCCTTTCCTGTTGATAAGTCGGGTTCCGAAGGTGTAGTTGATCGCAAGCTCGCATCGTCTCGGAAGGTACTCGCAGGAGCACACAAGAGGGTAAACACTGGAAAGCAATCAACGAGCAAGCATGTATTACTACAAAGAAAACACGAGCAAGCATCAACAAGAAGCAACACGAGACATCGCACCTACCGTCGAGAGCGGTTACTAACAATTTAAGTGGAGTACTCGTCACACACGACGATACCGTACGTTTACGGTGGATCAAGTTGTTTAGCTACTCAAGGTGAGCAAAAGGTTGTTAACATGGCATATCACTCAAGTATGGCATAGCACACAAACATGGCAAGAGATGAAGCATAAATAAACTATCTAATCTAGTCACTTTAAGTGAGGGGTAAAACCTATACATGGCAACTATTACGGACCCCACGATAATTATAATGTTAGGTACTGTTTTTCCCTAAACAATATTTTATGATTTTTATTAGCAAGCAAGACCAGCATAAACACAATCTGCATGCAATTCTAGTCAAGTTACATATAAGGAACATTTTAAACGGAGCAACGATTAAAAAGTTATGACAATTTCAGTTTACAGTGGCATGGCATGTAATTAGCAGGTAAACAACATGTAAACAAAGTCAAACATGGCAACAAAGTACATTATATTATACTAGACAAAATTCTAAGCAAGTTTCATGTTTAAAGCGTCGCGATCCGAGCTACCGTTTAAAAGATACGGGCATCGCAAAACTATAACTAAATCTGCCAAATAAATAAACACAGAAAAGATAAATAAGCTACTGGGCCAAATCTGCCTCTGCTAGGCAAAAAAAATAGGGAGCGGAATAACTAAATGATGCCTACGCGCGCTACATAACTAATTCGGCCAACTGGGCCAAGCCCAACAGCAGGAGCAATAAAAATAAAAAAATAAAGTGGGCGTCTCACCTTGGGCCGATGGGGGCGCGCGGACCATGACGCAGGCGGCTGGGCTCGGGGCTTGGACAGGCTGGGCCGAGGGGGTGGCTCCGGCCCACACGGCGATTGGTGGCGGCGTCGGGTCGGGCTCCTCCCGATCCCGATCCCGATCAGGGGCGGCCGCGGCGGCGCTCCGGCCACCGGCGGCGAGGCAGGAGGTTCACGGCGGGGTCCCAAGGCCGCGGGAATGGCGGATCGGCGGCGGCGGCTGCCGGATCCGGGCGAGGGTGGCGCGGCGGTCCTATGGGTGGTGGCTCCGAGCTCGGGGAGGAGGCCATGGCATGGCGCATTCGGAGCTTTGATCCCGGCTGCCGGCGGCGCAGGCGGCCTGCAGAGAGAGGGAGACGGCGGGTGAGAGGGAGCAGGGAAGAGGGAAGGCGCAGAGGCGCGGCTTGCCGGTGTCGGCCGAAGGCGAGCGGCGCGGTGAGCCCGCGGGCGTGGAGGCGGCTCGGGTGGAGGAGAGGAGATGGCTAGGGCGACATGGCGCGCCCGTAGCCCTCTGATTTTGAGCCAAATCTGGGGCTGGTGGCTGCCTAGGTGCATAGGGGAAACCCTAAGTGGGCTGGTGATCTATATATATCCCAGGTGGCTGGCAGTTTGCAAAAACATCCCCGGATTTTCTCTCGCGCGCGCGGTGTTTACGTTTCTGACCGCCGGGGGTCCGCAGTACCTCCGATACGGGTAAAACTTCGAACTGCGCGATCAACGCGTCGAGCCGGAGGCGTTCACCTCGCGTTGGAACCGTTCCGAGAACACTTTCCGGCGCGCTATAAAAATAACCCGTTTAATTATTAAACGGGGTTTTCGTTCCGTTGGCTGCGGCTGGTCTCTTGCGGTTTTCGCGACGGTGATCGGGTGAAACCCCGTGTCGCAAAGGTCGAGTGTCAGGGTGGCAAGGGTCGGTCTCCGTCCGGTACGAGATAAGAGAAGGGAAAATAATCGCCGATCGATAAATCGGGGATGCAAACACCACAAACAAATCAGGCAATCAATCAATTCACACCGAAAATGAATTTTTTTAATTTTTGTGAAAACTGGGCTGTTACAATACAACACCACCAACAAGGGATCTCGTCCCGGGATCCTGGATGATTCAGGGGAGAGGGGGAAGAGAAAAGAGAGTCGACGATCTTCAACACCACCAACAAGGGACTCTGTTCCATGTCGACGTCGAACTTCGGTCAAGATAAATTTTCCGCAGAGAGACGACATCGTCGGAAGAACGAAACCATCAGTGCCAAGAGGAAGAACGACAGCTTAAACCCGGTCAAAGGGATAGTATTTTCCGACGCAAGTCGTGAAAACACCGGGCAAAAAGAGGGAGGTCAAAGGACGACCCAGATAATATCCGATACCGGAGAAGCTAAAGGTACTACGGGAATTCCCACCTGAGCTCGGAATCGAGACAATACTTCCCAAGCAAAGCATTGTAACGGTTCTGATACTCCACACACTCGAGATCCTAGAGTTTTGAAGGGGGTAAGGCGAGAGTAAAAAACTTACGGCACTTGTCCTGACCAGAGTCTAACACCCCGATGATCATGCTACAGTAACTCCAGTCTAATGATGCTATGTCACCATGTTTGCCAAGCTTAATTGCCCCCTTGGTTAAAATCAAATCTAAATTCAAAAAAATTCAAATGAAAGTCAAGATGAAATTTTGGCAAACAATGAAATAAAAAAAATGTTCTTACTGTTGTAAATGATCACAAAGAAATTTAAAACCAATAACTTCTAAATACTGTTTTTCCCTGGAAATTTAATAAAATAAAGTGGAAATTAAAGTTGATCCAAAAATTATGCAACCAATTTTATTAAATGCTTAGAAGTCAGTAGGTTGTGATACTATAGTAATGGGTATTTATTAAATTATTTAAATGAGTTAAATAAATCAAAGGAGTAGCCAAACCACCATATTTAATCCTTTTCAAATAGAACAAAATCCAGATGATTTTTTTTAGCAACCAAACTTTGTGTGACATTTTTATTTTGTGCAATAATAATATTGGAACTAGTTACAACCTTTTATAAAATCAAAGACTACCTAATTAAAATAGAAACAGAAAAGTCTTACAGAAAAGAATAACATAAAAGAAAAAAAGGGCTATTCCTCGCTCGGGGCAACAGACCCACCCCCCTCCCCTCCACTGGGTCCGGCCCAATCCCACCATCTCCTCTCCTTCTTCCTGTTCATCCCCGGCCTCAAGGGCGCCATGGCGCTGGATGTGCGGACGCACGGAGTCCACGCCGCCGATGGCCACTCGCCGGCCATCCCACGGTCTGAAGCGCGTATAAGATCCTCCCCGTACCTGGACGAACCCTAGCGCTAGCCCTTATTCCCCCTCGAGCTCCTCCCTCTCCAATTTCCTCTGGTCAGCGCCGCCCGTGGCCACGCCCAGTGGTTCCCGTGACCACCAACCTCGCCGTGGATCGAGAACTCGCCCTGGTTCCTCCCCGCCGTCGACCTCGTCTCCCCCGCGCACCAATTTTGGTGGGGGCTTACCAGATGACATGAATCGGGCCGCCCCCTGGTGCCCACGGCCGCCGCGCCATTGACGACAAGGAGGTCCACCCCGACCTCCTCAGCCCTTCCTGGCCGCAGCATCAAGCTCCCCGGTGAGCTCCACCCTCATTCCCCCAATTTTTCCCCATCGAAAGCCCCACTGTAGCCCCCCTCCGCCCCACACCAGTCGCCGCCGGGCCGCCATGGCTGGGCGCGCTCACCGCGCCTCGACCCCGCGCCCAGCGCGCCCTGGCCACGCCCACCGTCACTCATGGACAACCTGGACCCCCCCTAGTGCGCACCCGCTGTTGCGCGGCTCCCCTGCTCGCCCTTGCCGTTGATGGCCGTGGTCGGCCATGGTCGTGGCTCCGCTGCCGCTTGACATGGCCGTGGCTCGCTGCCCCTTCTCACCTCGTCGAGGACGGTTGTGCGCCCTCCTCGCCGTGGTTCCCTTCGCCAGGACGGCTCGCCCCCGAGCCCCTCGCCGCCGGCGAGGCCTTGTGGCTCGGTCATGGGCAAACAACCCCCAACCCCCTAACCCACTGGCAGTGCCCCCTAATCCTATTTAACTAAAGTTAATTAAGTGGTTAACTGGGCATGTCTATGACAAGTGGGCCCCGCCCCATTTAATTAAGGTGTTGTTATAGTACAAATAAAAATAATCCCAGTGAGACTTACATGTGGGTCCAGCCCATTAAACTAACCCCCTGATTAATTAGGTTAATTAATTTTGTCTTTGGCTCCATACATGTAGGCCCCACTGGATAATTAAGATTAGATAAAATGTTAAATAGCAATGAGTGTATGACATGTGGGCCCGGTGCATTATTTAAACAGAAAATGGTTTAATTAAATAGCTAGAGGCTGACATGTGGGACCCACTGGTCAGTTGACCAGTCAACCTTACAGGTGGGTCCCCTCTGTCAGGTTGACCAGTCAGGTGGATAATGTTGATTTAATAATTAAAGTAAATTCCAAAATTGATTTAAATTGATTTAAACTTTAAAATTTAATATCTTTTAAATCGTAAGTCGGATTCAAAAAATTTATACATGAAAATTGATCAGAAAAATATAATGAATACGAATACGCTATCCGTAGGTCTACCACCCCCCTCTAACATACCGAACATCGAACCGTCCCCCTCCGGACCGTCTGTCCGATGATTTGTCCGGTACTGGTAAAGTATCCGGATGAATTTATTCTGAACACGAAAGTTGTTCGGAATGTTTCAACTAGCACGGTTACACCATCCACACGTTTGTCGGAGGTCGACGACACCTCCGGCATGATCCCTTCCCCTCCGGGTCGTTTGTCGATAATCACCCGAAGCTGGCAGTTCATCCCCGGATGAATTCCCGCTCCGAGCAAAACACGTTGCGCTGCGTTAGAACACCGTTAACATTGCGTTTGCCATGTCTTGTATTTGTATTGCTATTATTGTTGTGTATTTATTGTTTCTTACCCCCTCTCTTATTGTCTGATAGTCTCGACGTCCGCTGCGATGCCCCTGTGATCGACTACTTCATCGACGACCCTGCCTCTACTGCCGAGCTTCCAGGCAAGCAGAACCATTTTCTTCCCCAGATATCGCCTACCTTTCCGTACTTTCTTGCACTAGGAATTGTTACTGCTGCTGCTAAGTTACAATCCTATTCAATTGCATAGCCTGATTTTGTCGCCCCTTGATGTACCTCCTTTATCCTATGCTGCCTATTATATTTATGCATTATTCAGCAGTGAGCCCTGCGCTTTGTTAGTCTACTAGGATTATATAGTGGGCCGTGAACACTCTGGGGAGTGAACGCGGATACGATAATTATAAACTGCACAGGTACAGTACAATGCAGACACCGCCTAAGGCCCCCTAGCTCGGCTCTGCCGAGCCACCTGCAAGTGGAGCTACCGAGGAGTAATCCTCGTACCTTCACTCGTTGTTGACTTTGTATAGCTGCTCTAGGTACCTAAGCAACGGTTGTCCTTAAGGTAAGAAGTCGGGCGACCCAACGGTGCCCGCGAGCGGTATTGTGTCGGGAACGACAGGGAGGGTACGACCGACGTTACTGGCGTGCTTGGCCCCTGCTCGTATCTCGCGAGAGTTACCAAAACCACGAAAGTCGATCTCTACCAAGAGCACACGCGAGACAAGGTAAGGAGACGGTTCACCTTATTGGTAACCGCAGTGACTTGGTGGGACGACAGGGCAGGCACCGATGTACTGGTGGTCCTGACTGCTGTCGTTGACCGTGGGTCGGTTAAGTCGAGGCAATGATAACGGTTGTCACGCAGGTTAATTAAAATGCTAAATGGTTCGGCGGATGACTTGAGAGGCCGCAAAGGCCTGTACGCACTACCTTCACGTGGGATAAGGAGTTATGGGCTCCCCTGCGTCGTAGTTTGTCTGAAAGCTCTTCAGACGTCAGCAGTACCGCGGCCTGCGCCGGGAAGTTGTGTCTTCTTCGCTCGAGCGGTGTGTATTTGGATTTGCTTTTGCTTCACCGGCCAGCCACGCACCGTGCTGGAGCGTGCAAGGGTGAGGGTCCTAGACCCCTTGGCGCATAGTATATAGTCCGGCGGATGGCCTCTCTGTTGAGCCTAGGTTGGGCTGTGTCGTGTCGGATAGCCTCGGTGGGGCGTTCCCTAACAAGGTTCACGCCACCCTGGAGATCCGAGTGTGCAGGCTGAACAGTAGTGCACCCCTGCAGGGAGTTTAATCTATTCGAATAGCCGTGTCCACGGTAACAGGACGCTTTATGCTGAAGCTGGATCTTACCACTACAAACTTTTACTATTAAACTATATGGTTCCGGGTTTTCTTCCTCGCAGGGAAATCGAGGAGGGGAACTCAGAGGCATTATTATTATTAATCATTACAACTTATATTATACAATGCTGCATCAACTTCTGCTTCATTGTTACTTTATGCTTTATATGAATTGTTGGCTGTTTCTCTTCTCATGCTGCAAGACTCGTCAGAAGATGCTAGTCTTCGATAGGCCTAGTTTCTTACCCTTATTCTGATTTCTACCTTGTAGTCCACTATATACAGCCTCCCCTTTCCTTTGATACAAATGCATAATGCTTAGTAGCGGACGTAAGACTCGCGGGTATGCTAGATACTCACCTTTGCTTTATTTTCCCCTTTTTGTTTTGCCTGATCGGCCGCTGCAGTCGACGTTGGAGCCTTGGATTCCAGGAGCAGGAGATCCCCGATGTCGACCACCGCAACATGAAGATCCCCGATGCCTTCTACGACGTCGAGTTCCCCTTTGACCAGGAGTAGTTTGGAGGTTCCCCGGCAGGAGGCCTCGCCTTTTCGATCGGTTGTTATTTGTGCTAGCCTTCTTAAGGAAACCTTGTATTCTTGTGCCTGTACTCAGATACTATTGATTCCGCTAACTTTATGCTTTTGAGTTGTTGTATTCGAGCCCTCGTGGCCCCTGGCTTGTGTTAGACAGCTTGTATTATTTTATTTGTAGAGTTGTGTTGTGATATCTTACCGTGAGTCCCTGATATCGATCGTGTACCTTGCATGTATGAATACTGTACACGGTCTGATTTTGGGGGCGTCACAAGTTGGTATCAGAGCCGACTGCCTGTAGGAAGCCCCTAACCACTCCTCGGTCGAAGTTGAGTCTAGACTTTGCAAAACTACTTTGCTAACCTAATGTTTGGCTTACGGGCCCACATTGTTATCACCCCGTGTGATATCTTTGGTATTATGATCTTTTTCTCCGTACCTATGCTCTGGGACTCTGCTCTCTTATCCTCGCTGGTAAAGTTTTACTAACTCCGACTTAGGTCCACGTACCTCCTTCCTCCCGGAGAGCCCTACATTCCAGATGATCGCCTGAGTCACCTAAAGGTTTCGACGATTACTCTTCGATGAATTCCCGAGATCCTACGTGTTCATCGCCTTTGCAACCCACCTGCCACCGATAAGTCCGTGAGGATAATTACATCCACCTCCCGATCTGTAAATCACAATTCCGGTGTACTTAAGCATCGAGTTATTCCGGTGCTTCTGTCACCCGATGCCTTGGCATTCTTTACCCTCCTGGTTGAGTGCCCATACTCACATCGGGTCCTGTGCGAACCATTCGACCTTTTCGTGGATTACTATCCGACTATTCTTACATGGATTACTCCATGTGTCAATTGGATTCATCGTATGAAATACCCCCATGCCCCTCGATGATTTGTGCTACCATCGACAACCTTCCTTGACTCCTTGCAAATACAACGTGGTCATGTATATCGTGCTCTGCTTTCCCTTGGGAAAGTTATACACGTGATACTTGTGTATCATCGCTTTTCCTTTCCATTGGTCTGTCTGACCTTCCTTGTGATATAAAATTATCTGAGCAGCGATGATTCCCTGCTTATGTAAACACCTCAGTGTACTACCTCGTCAGTAACCCTTGTTGCCATTGTTTATGACATCTCGGTAACCACCGGGACGAGAACTTTGCCAATTGGTCCGCCTCGTATTAACGAGCAGGAAATGGTTTTCTTTGTCCACTGCTCCTGGTACCGATGTTGTTGCCGACAATGTTGACAAGCTATTCTCTGAAAAACGCTACGTCGTGATCGCATTGAATGTCACCACCCTGGTTCTATGTGGGCCCATAACCCACAGTTCCACAGGACCGAAACCTGACTCCTGTCGTCGGCCTTGCGATATTCCGTCTGATATCAGACTCAGTGCCTATGCCTGATGATCTGGGGGGCCCCTTCCCCTCATCCGTCATCGGCATCGAATGTGTGCCTATCAACTGAACACTTCTCATGCCTTCTTTGATTCTCTCGATGTACTTCCCCGGAGTTAAACTCGGAAGAGATTCTTTGTACCCCATTACCTCGGACCACCCAGGTGGATTAACCTTGTATCGATCCGACCCCCCTAAAGTTTTCCCCCTAACCTATACGTAGGTACGATGCGGCCCCGAAAGAAGGATGACAACCCGTCAATATGCACTCATGCAGGGAAATGAAGACGTCAACATGAAGGATTAACTTCTTCGAGAAGGAAAACAAGCACCAGAAGAATCGTTAGACTACGAAACCAAAGCTTTACCCTATTTCACTACTTTTAATTCTCGGGAAGAGAATTCTTGTAGTGGGGGAGATTTGTAACACCCCGATGATCATGCTACAGTAACTCCAATCTAATGATGCTATGTCACCATGTTTGCCAAGCTTAATTGCCCCCTTGGTTAAAATCAAATCTAAATTCAAAAAAATTCAAATGCAAGTCACGATGAAATTTTGGCAAACAATGAAATAAAAATTGTTCTTACTATTGTAAATGATCCCAAAGCAATTTAAAACCAATAGCTTCTAAATATTGTTTTGCCCTGGAAATTAAATAAAATAAAGTGGAAATTACAGTTGATCCAAAAATTATGCAACCAATTTTATTAAATGCTTAGAAGTCAGTAGGTTGTGATATTATAGCAATGGGTATTTATTAAATTATTTAAATGATATAAATAAATCAAAGGAGTAGCAAAACCACCATATTTAATCCTTTTCAAATAGAACAAAATCCAGATGATTTTTTTAGCAACCAAACTTTGTGTGGCATTTTTATTTTGTGCAATAATAATATTGGAACTAGTTACAACCTTTTATAAAATCAAAGACTACCAAATTAAAATAGAAACAGAAAAGTCTTACAGAAAAGAATAACATAAAAGAAAAAAAGGGCTATTCCTCGCTCGGGGCAACAGACCCACCCCCTCCCCTCCACTGGGCCCGGCCCAACCCCACCATCTCCTCTCCTTCTTCCTGTTCATCCCCGGCCTCAGGGGCACCATGGCGTTGGATGTGCGGACGCACGGAGTCCACGCCGCTGATGGCCACGCGTCGGCCATCCCACGGTCTGAAGCGCGTATAAGATCCTCCCCGTGCCTGGACGAACCCTAGCGCTAGCACTTATTCCCCCTCGAGCTCCTCCCTCTCAGATTTCCTCTGGTCAGCGCCGCCCGTGGCCATGCCCAGTGGTTCCCATGGCCACCAGCCTCGCCGTGGACCGAGAACTTGCCCTGGTTCCTCCCCGGTTTCGACCTCGTCTCCCCCGCGCACCAATTTGGGTGGGGGCTTACCAGATGACATGAATCGGGACGCCCCCTGGTGCCCACGGCCGCCGCGCCATTGACGACATGGAGCTCCACCCCGACCTCCTCAACCCTTCCTGGCCGCAGCATCGAGCTCCCCGTTGAGCTCCACCCTCATTCCCCCCATTTTTCCCCATCGAAATCCCCACCATAGCCCCCCTCCGCCCCACACCAGTCGCCGCCGGGCCTCAATGGTTGGGCGCGCTCACCGCTCCTCGACCCCGCGCCCAGCGCGCCCTGGCCACGCCCACCGTCACTCATGGACATCCTGGAACCCCCCAGTGCGCAGCCGCTGCTGCGCGGCTCCCCTGCTAGCCCTTGTCGTTGATGGCCGTGGCCGGCCATGGTCGTGGCACAGCTGCGGCTTGACCTGGCCGTGGCGCGCTGCCCCTTCTCACCTCGTCGAGGACGGTTGCGCCCCCTCCTCGCCGTGGTTCCCTTCGCCAGAACGGCTCGCCCCCGAGCCCCTCGCCGTCGGCGAGCCCTTGTGGCTCGGCCGTTGGCAAACAACCCCCAAACCCCTAACCCACTGGCAGTGCCCCCTAATACTATTTATCTAAATTTAATTAAGTGGTTAACTTGGCATGTCTATGACAAGTGGGCCCCGCCCCTTTTAATTAAGGTGTTGTTATAGAACAAATAAAAATAATCCCAGTGAGACTTACATGTGGTTCCAGCCCATTAAATTAACCCCCTGATTAATTAGGTTAATTAATTTTGTCTTTGGCTCCATGACATGTAGGCCCCACTGGATAATTAAGATTAGATACAATGTTAAATATAAATGAGTTTATGACATGTGGGCCCAGTGCATTATTTAAACAGAAAATGGTTTAATTAAATAGCTAGAGGCTGACATGTGGGACCCACTGGTCAGTTGACCAATCAACCTTACAGGTGGGTCCCCTCTGTCAGGTTGACCGGTCAAACCTACTATTGTGGATAATGTTGATTTAATAATTAAAGTAAATTCCAGAAATTGATTTAGATTGATTTAAACTTTAAAATTCAATATCTTTTAAATCGTAAGTCGGATTCAAAAACTTTATACATGAAAATTGATCAGAAAAATATAATGAATACGAATACGCTATCCGTAGGTCTACCACCCCCCTCTAACATACCGAACATCGAACCGTCCCCCTCCGGACCGTCTGTCCGATGATTTGTCCGGTACTGGTAAAGTATCCGGATGAATTTATTCTGAACACTAAAGTTGTTCGGAATGTTTCAACTAGCACGGTTACACCATCCACACGTTTGTCGGATGTCCACGACACCTCCGGCATGATCCCTTCCCCTTCGGGCCGTTTGTCGATAAAAACCCGAAGCTGGCAGTTCATCCCCGGATGAATTCCTGCTCCGAGCAAAACACGTTGCGCTGCATTAGAACACCGTTAACATTTCGTTTGCCATGTCTTGTATTTGTGTTGCTATTATTGTTGTGTATTTATTATTTCTTCCCCCTCTCTTATTGTCTGACAGTCTCGACGTCCACTGCGATGCCCCTGTGATCGACAACTTCGTCGACGACCCTGCCTCTACTGCCGAGCTTCCAGGCAAGCAGAGCCATTTTCTTCCCCAGATATCGCCTACCTTTCCGTACTTTCTTGCACTAGGCATTGTTACTGCTGCTGCTACGTTACAATCCTATTCAATTGCATAGCCTGATATTGTCGCCCCTTGATGTACCTCCTTTATCCTATGATGCCTATTATATTTATGCAATATTCAGCAGTGAGCCCTGCGCTTTGTTAGTCTACTAGGATTAGATAGCGGGCCGTGAACACTCTGGGGAGTGAACGCGGATACGATAATTATAAACTGCACAGGTACGGTACAATGCAGACACCGCCTAAGGCTCCCTAGCTCGGCTCTGCCGAGACACCTTCAAGTGGAGCTACCGAGGAGTAATCCTCGTACCTTCACTCGTTGTTGACTCTGTATAGCCGCTCTAGGTACCTAAGCAACGGTTGTCCTTAAGGTAAGAAGTCGGGCGACCCAACGGTGCCCGCGAGCGGTATTGCATCGGG
This sequence comes from Bromus sterilis, assembly GCA_950022295.1. Classification (NCBI taxonomy): domain Eukaryota; kingdom Viridiplantae; phylum Streptophyta; class Magnoliopsida; order Poales; family Poaceae; genus Bromus; species Bromus sterilis. Next base: position 170,441,352 of record OX465595.1, on the reverse strand, counting down.
AACGACAGGGAGGGTACGACCGACGTTACTGGCGTGCTTGGCCCCTGCTCGTATCTCGCGAGAGTTACCAAAACCACGAAAGTCGAGCTCTACCAAGAGCACACGCGAGACAAGGTAAGGAGACGGTTCACCTTGTTGGTAACCGCAGTGACTTGGTGGGACGACAGGGCAGGCACCGATGTACTGGTGGTCCTGACTGCTGTCGTTGACCGCGGGTCGGTTAAGTCGAGGCAATGATAACGGTTGTCACGCAGGTTAATTAAAATGCTAAATGGTTCGGCGGATGACTTGAGAGGCCGCAAAGGCCTGTACGCACTATCTTCACGTGGGATAAGGAGTTATGGGCTCCCCTGCGTCGTAGTTTGTCTGAAAGCTCTTCAGACGTCAGCAGTACCGCGGCCTGCGCCGGGAAGTTGTGTCTTCTTCGCTCGAGCGGTGTGTATTTGGATTTGCTTTTGCTTCACCGGCCAGCCACGCACGGTGCTGGAGCGTGCAAGGGTGAGGGTCCTAGACCCCTTGGCGCATAGTATATAGTCCGACGGATGGCCTCTCTGTTGAGCCTAGGTTGGGCTGTGTCGTGTCGGATAGCCTCGGTGGGGCGTTCCCTAACAAGGTTCACGCCACCCTGGAGATCCGAGTGTGCAGGCTAAATAGTAGTGCACCCCTGCAGGGAGTTTAATCTATTCGAATAGCCGTGTCCACGGTAACAGGACGCTTTATGCTGAAGCTGGATCTTACCACTACAAACTTTTACTATTAAACTGTATGGTTCTGGGTTTTCTTCCTCGCAGGGAAGTCGAGGAGGGGAACTCGGAGGCATTATTATTATTAATCATTACAACTTATATTATACAATGCTGCAGCAACTTCTGCTTCATTGTTACTTTATGCTTTATATGAACTGTTGGCTGTTTCTCTTCTCATGCTGCAAGACTCGTCAGAAGATGCTAGTCTTCGATAGGCCTAGTTTCTTACCCTTATTCTGATTTCTACCTTGCAGTCCACTATATACAGCCTCCCCTTTCCTTTGATACAAATGCATAATGCTTAGTAGCGGACGTAAGACTCGCGGGTATGCTAGATACTCACCTTTGCTTTATTTTCCCCTTTTTGTTTTGCCTGATCGTCCGCTGCAGTCGACGTGGAGCCTTGGAGTCCAGGAGCAGGAGATCCCCGATGTCGACCACCGCAACATGAAGATCCCCGATGCCTTCTACGACGTCTAGTTCCCCTTTGACTAGGAGTAGTTTGGAGGTTCCCAGGCAGGAGGCCTCGCCTTTTCGATCGGTTGTTATTTGTGCTAGCCTTATTAAGGCAACCTTGTATTCTTCTGTCTGTACTCAGATACTATTGCTTCCGCTAACTTTGTGCTTTTGAGCTTTTGTATTCGAGCCCTCGTGGCCCCTGGCTTGTATTAAACAACTTGTATTATTTTATTTGTAGAGTTGTGTTGTGATATCTTACCGTGAGTCCCTGATCTCGATCGTGTACCTTGCGTGTATGATTACGGTACACGGTCTGATTTTGGGGGCATCACACAGAGCAAGGGTAACGAGTAAAACGATTCCTACTCTCCGATAACTGACTTAGTACCTACAAAATAGTTTTTGTCTAGACTCGACTTCGGCCAGAGAAGGGATCCTACGGTCGGTAAGGCTCTGATACCAAGTTGTAAGGCCCGATATGCGGTACTGTTCCAGATCTAGATGTTTCCATCCAGATCTGGGGACGAAGCACATATCGGGCCAACTGCGACATATGAAGAAGTCATATGCCCCGGATTTCCAACATGATATCACAACATTAAAGATACAAGGATACAACATCTCATACAATCGGCATACAACTGCCTTAATACAATACAACATCGAAAGATACATGTCTGAGTACATACTAGAATCAAATGCCTACTAGCAAAGAGAAAAACATCGATCGCCATAACCACACCGGTCCATGCCCTCCGCCGGGATCCGCCTAACTAGTCGTCGTCGAGTATCCACGTGAAACGTCGATCACCATACCTGTTGTCGATCAAGAACCATGAAAAGAGTTTGGGGGTAGTATCATGAGTATAGAAGTACTCAGCATCCAACTGTAGTGGTCAGCTGACCCAGCAAGGACTTCATCACTCGTCACTCTAGGACAACTAGTAGTTTACGGTAAGGATGAGGTAAGTGGTGAGGTTTCTGCCGCACTAGCATTTATGAAGTGGCTAACGAACTAGAGAGTAAGATAAGAAGCTAAGCATTCGATGAGGAATCGCCTCCAACAAGTCTTGCTATCAACTACTTACGCAAACATAACACCTACCCTATCCTTGTCCTCCTCTTCGCATCCCGACGAAGAAGAAGCAGTCAACGCACACACACGTTGATCAAGTTATATTAAGATTATATCAGTTGTTGTTGTCTATGAACAGGACGTAGGTCTAAAGTCGTCCATAACCGTGGACACGGCTTCTCAAAAAGATTTAACCCTGCAGGGGTGTACCAACTACCCAATACAAGGCTCCGCACGCACGCCCATCTCTCTCAGCTGCTACCCATCACAGGCAACCATTTTATGATTTAGTTCCGAGAGATCTGAAATGACAGGTCCCTCTAACTAACAAGGAACAAATCCGGGTGGCCCCCGGGTAGTCGACACCCAACCCAAGAGCCAGCCGCGCCCTCGGATCGTACTCTTCCGTATGGCTAAGGTCGGGGTTAGTCTCGCCTATGTAACAGGGGAATTCCCTATCTCACCAGTGTGGACCACTACTGGAAAAATGGCTATTAATGGCGCACCTATTTTTGCTCGTAATGGCACACATCCGGTGCGCCATTACTAGCACGCCATTACTAACACTTAGTAATGGCGCACCACATATGCACCATTACTACCTCTACTGGTGCGCCACTGGACACCCATTTTTTTTAAAAATTCTAATTTTTTTGAATTTGGAAGGCGGGAACATAGTAGTGGCGCACATTGCTATCTAAGGTGCGCCATTACTAACTTTTTTTCAAAAAATTTAATATTTTTTTCTCAATTTTTTTATTTCTTTATTTCTTAATCTCGAGTCACTACGGCTTAATCTCAAGTTACTCCGCTTAATCTCAAGTCAAATTGCACTCCGTGGACAAACTTTCCGGAGGGTCACCCATCCTCACACTACTCCAGCCCCAGCACGCTTAACTTCTTAGTTCCATTCACCTCTTGCCCCACCTCACCTCACAAGCACTTGTTGATATATGTATCATATCAATCCTATTAAGCCTTGTTCATGTCTTGAACCTTGTTCATGTTCATGGGTGTGATGAAATGGTGAACTTTTTTTTTTGAAACTTACCGACCAGTGTCCTATCATATTTTTAACTTTTTTCAAAAAAAAAATCAAAAAAAAATTCAATTTTTTTTCCTGTTACTAGTGGCGCACTTTTCAAATAGTGCGCCATAAGTAAGTTTGGATTATTTTTCATTTTTTTGCCCTCTAGATCTTCAAAGCCCCGTAACTTTTTTTTGTTAGGTTTTTGAGGATTCTAAAAATGTTCAACAGGTTACACCAAGTTGAATTTGGATATAACTTTTCGAGTAGATGATTTTTCATATAAAAAACTTTTTCATCGGAGGTCGTATGCAAAAGTTAAGCCCATTTTACACAATTCTCGAGAGATTTTGCAAAAAAAGTCAAAATTCATGTTTCTAAATTTTCCTAACAACTAGACCACATATCTCATGGGAATCTTATTTTATTTTATTTTTTTGACATTTCTATCATTTTCGTTTATTTTTTTAAAACTGAAAAGGCGGTCCACGGGGAGGGGGTGCATTTGGTAAAAAAGTTTGGCCCCTCAGAAAGTTAGTAATGGCGCACCTTCACAAAGTGCGCCATTACTATGCCTTTGACTGGGTCAACCTTGGTCAAAGACATAATAATGGCGCACTTTGTAAAGGTGCGCCATTACTAAGTTTGACATAGTAATGGCGCACCTTTACAAAGTGCGCCATTATTATGTCTTTGACGGGGTCAAACCTTGGTCAAACATAGTAATGGAGCACCGTTCACCAGGTGCGCCATTACTATGTCACCTTACTAATGGCGCACTTATAAAAAGTGCGCCATTACTATTTCCAGGAATGGGTCAAACCTTGGTCAAACATAGTAATGGCGCACTTTTCACCAGGTGCGCCATTACTGTTTAGGTTACTAATGGCGCACCTGCACATGGTGTGCCATTACTAAAGAGTAATGGCACACCACATGTATAGTGCGCCATTAGTGTCAATATTATCTATAGCTGTTTTTCCAGTAGTGGACCAACAGAGAAACCATGTCTCCGCTGGCCCGGGTTGTTTAAAAACTGCGAGGGGATCCACCAAGCACACACACGGGGTTTCAAATGGTAAATCAGCTCGGGCCACCACTAGAAATGTTTGAAGCTAGAAAGGTAAGAAAAGGGGACCCCATAAAATCCCACACGCGGTTAGGCACGCTCAGTCTTAAAACCAATACCCAGAACTCGGATCCTAGGTGACTCGAATGGAACAAAGCGTCGGGGCGGGGTAGCCTAGACCTTCCATCCTTCGTCGAATATAGTCAACATTATAATAATCATATCATCAACAACGATATAATAATGTGATATCCCAAACCAAGGAGTAACAGGGTAATATCGTAGCCTCCTAACCATGCATACTAAGCAGGGGCTGAGCAACGAGCAATAATAACATAGCAGTACATGGTTTGCTGGGAAGGGACATGGCTGTATCGGGTTGAAAGAGGTTGTAAACATGTGGTAGGATCAAACATCGAGCCTATCCTAGGCTAGCATGCAAACCGCTGGTTGAAATAGAATGGGGCATAAGTAATGTATAGTCCTTACCTGTTGATAAGTCAGGTTCCGAAGGTGTAGTTGATCGCAAGCTCGCATCGTCTCCGAAGGTATTCGCGGGAGCACACAAGAGGGTAAACACTGGAAAGCAATCAATGAGCAAGAATCTATTACTACGAAGCAAACACGAGCAAGCATCAACAAGAAGCAACACGAGACATCGCACCTACCGTCGAGAGCGGTTACTAACAATTTAAGTGGAGTACTCGTCACACACGACGATACAGCACGTTTACGGTGGTTCAAGTTGTTTAGCTACTCAAGGTGAGAAAAAGGTTTTTAACATGGCATATCACTCAAGCATGGCATAGCACACAAACATGGCAAGAGATGAAGCATAAATAAACTATCTAATCTAGTCACTTTAAGTGAGGGGTAAAACCTATACATGGCAACTATTACGGACCCCACGATAATTATAATGTTTGGTACTGTTTTGCCCTAACAAATATTTTATTATTTTTATTAGCACGCAAGAGCAGCATAAACACAATCTACATGCAATTCTAGTCAAGTTACAAAGAAGGAACATTTTAAACGGAGCAACGGTTAAAAAGTTATGACAATTTCAGTTTACAGTGGCATGGCATGTAATCAGCAGGTAAACAACATGTAATCAAAGTCAAACATGGCAACAAATTACATTTTATTAAACTAGATAAAATTCTAAGCAAGTTTCATGTTTAAAGCATCCCGATCCGAGCTACCGTTTAAAAGATACGGGCATCGCAAAACTATAACTAAATCTGCCAAATAAATAAACACAGAAAAGATAAATAAGCTACCGGGCCAAATCTGCCTCTGCTGGGCAAAAAAAACAGGGCGCGGAATAACTAAATGATGCCTACGATCGCTACATAACTAATTCCGCCTACTGGGCCAAGCCCAACAGCAGGAGCAATAAAAAAATAAAAATATAAAGTGGGTGCCTCACCTTGGGACGATGGGGGCGCGCGACCCATGACGCAGGCGGCTGGGCTCGGGGCTTGGACAGGCTGGGCCGAGGGGGTGGCGCTGGCCCACACGTCGGTTGGTGGCGGCGTCGGGTCGGGCTCCTCCCGATCCTGGTCGGGGGCGGCCGCGGCGGCGCTCTGGCCACCGGCGGCGAGGAAGGAGGTGCGCGGTGGGGTCCCAAGGCCGCGGGAACGGCGGATCGGCGGCGGCTGCCGGATCCAGGCGAGGGTGGCGCGGCGGTCCTCTGGGTGGTGGCTCCGAGCTCGGGGAGCAGGCCATGGCACGACGCGTTCAGAGCTTCGATCCCGACTGCCGGCGGCCTGCAGAGAGAGGTAGACGGCAGGTGAGAGGGAGCAGGGGAGAGGGAAGGCGCAGAGGAGAGGCAGGGCGCTGGCGGGGAGGCGCGACTTGCCGGCGTTGGCCGGAGGCGAGCGGCGAGGTGAGCCCGCGGGCGTGGAGGCGGCTCGGGTGGAGGAGAGGAGATGGCTAGGGCGACGTGGCGCGCCCGTAGCCCTCTGTTCGCCCAATCGGACGGTCGGGAGCAACTGGAGCTAGGGTTGAACGAAAATGGGGATAAAAACTGTGAAAATGGGGTATTTTTGTGCCAGATCTGGGGCTGGTGGCTGCCTAGGTTCTTAGGGGAAACCCTAAGTGGGGTGGTGGTCTATATATATCCCAGGTGGCTGGCAGTTTTCAAAAAACATCCCCGGTTTTTCTCTCGCGCGTGCGGTGTTTACGTTTCTGACCGCCGGGAGTCCGCAGTACCTCCGATTCGGGTAAAACTTCGAACTGCGCGATCAACACGTCGAGCCGGAGGCATTCACCTCGCGCTGGAACCATTCCGAGAACACTTTCCGGCGCGCTATAAAAATAACTCGTTTAATTATTAAACGGGGTTTTCGTTCCGTTGGCTGCGGCTGGTCTCGTGCGGTTTTCGCGACGGTGATTGGGTGAAACCCGGTGTCGCAAAAGTCGAGTGTCTGGTTGGCAAGGGTCAGTCTCCGTCTGGTACAAGATAAGAGGAGGGAAAATAATCGTCGATCGATAAATCAGGGATGCCAACACCGCAAACAAATCAGGCAATCAATCAATTCACACCGAAAACGATTTTTTTTAATTTTTGTGAAAACTGGGCTGTTACACCTCTCTACCGCATGCCTCCCTTACCGTATCACCTGGCACGCTTCGCAAGTCATGCCTCGGTAGCCCCGTGTCCTCCAGACACACCTGCCATCGCATGGCAACTGACCATCGCATGGTCCATAAACTTTGTCCCAATAGGGGACTGCGCGCAATAACCAAACTGGCTCTCCAGACTATCGCCGCTTACCGTGCCAGGGTAACCGCGCGCGCATAGCCTCCCCTTGTTGGTGATATGAATAAGAGAGCACACCGATAGACCAAGCCAAGGCCTTCCCATACAGGCGAGTGTGGCTGCACCAGTAAGTCGGTTCGGTGACACCTGATCAACTTGGCACGGAACATATCTCCAACAGCAAACACAAGCATCAGGTGCAACATGAGCATTTAAATTAATGTCATTTCAACATAAGTGGAACAAGCCAAGATACGGTCATAGTCACATCATGCTTGAAATCATATTTTAGTTGATTAACTTAGTTATATAAACATGATCAAGATATGTCATGCAACATGGCAATACCGGGAATGTAGCTAAGCTTGATACGGTGATAGCATGATCAATGCTTTTCATGAACATAACATGGCATATCATGCAAGCATATGGACATATCGGGATCATAACATAGTCAAGCATGGCATGGTATTAACATAGTCAAGCATAATATAACAGTGCAACATCAAACTGGTCCAAGCATATCACAGAAATCATTATTTATCGAAGATTAAAGCATGTGTTAAAACACGTCAAGGCTTTGCAAAGGTGCAAAGGGTATTGTGGTTTTCCTTTCACCAGCAAGGTGTAGGGGAAAGCTCCTGGTCTTCAACAAGAAAAACCCTGAAAAATATTAAAAAAACAACGGAGAAAAAGGTAAAACACCATTTTATTTGATCAGAAAATAACAAAAAAAATACATGGCATGAAACCTATGCCAAATTAAAGAGGGTCTCAACACAAAACCAGTGCAAAAAGAATCATCTCATTTGGACTTGTAGAATAGGAGTTATTCCTGGTCAAAGTTGGGTCAAATTAATGATTTAAAATAGGATTTAAATCATTTTGGAAATGTCCAGGTGTCGGGAACCGGGGTTAGCGTATTCAAGTCCCGCTACAACACAATCATATGGAGAGCCTAGAACCGTACCCAATTATTTAAGCAGACAAGGCCAAGCATAGAACGTTCTCGGAAAGCATCGAACGTGAGGGGCGTCCCATCCAGGCATGATGATCAACTGAGATGGGTCCTCATCGTCCGCACACAAGTCTAAATGATATGGGTGGTGAACTCCCGTACTCATAGACAAGTCGCCTCAACCATAGTCTCGATTGTATTATAACACTTACATAGACTTACTCCAGCCTGATCACTTAGTCGGGGAATAGGGCGGGCTCAATCGTACAACAAAGTTTGCACGTGACAGAGTCACGAGCAATCGCATCGCAATGCCCCAAGATGCACACATCTAAGGGCCACTTGGTGTATAAAATACCACCAGCCAGATCACAACTAAGGTCTCAAAAACCCATATTAAGACATGTATGTTATAATCATACACGCATCACACATGTCTAGTATGAACAACAGGTATCATTGAAATTCTCTAAAAAGTTTACAACTTTACTTATAACTCTCACAGAGTGCACAAAGAGATCACGAGACTGTGATCCAACATTACAACAAGCACGAAAGCAAAGTAGGTCTGAGTACAGACAAGTTTAACAAATGTCTTAAGAAGCCTTATTTAAACACAAGCCCTCCACGAGAGAACCAGTCCTCTGACTGGGACTACACTAGCTTGATCTTAGTCATCGAGCTCCAAGAAGAAGCCAGCATCGGGGTCAGTGGATTCATCTAAAACATATAATAAGCAAACGTGAGTACAAAGTCATACTCAGCAAGACTTACATAGGAACTATACTACTCATGCACATGTATCAAGGTAAAGGGAGTTGGGGTTTCAATGCAGAAGTGCCAGCTTTGACTTGGCTAGTCCTGAACTACGAATACCAGAATGAGGTAAGAAGCGTACACGAGTCCACTATCCAAGTCTCCAACCAATACACCACTATGGGTACTTCCTCGACTTCCCCACAAGGAAGCACGCCATAGCACTCACGGTTATCTTGGAAAGTTTTATAAGTATCCATTGAAGTAGTCTAATAATCAGGCACAGCTCTCCAAGTAGTCCATTACCGCGGACGCGGCTATTCGAATAGTTTATTAACCCTGCAGGGGTGTACTGCTACACACATGAAACTATCAGTTACCGCTAAGATCTCGTCACCCTTCAAGTGGGTGCCGGCGAGGATAATCTCGACAACTTTTACCTCACAACCAACTCAAGTTCAATGAAGACGCCTATCTGGGATGTTTTCCACATTCGTAACCCGACCGGTTTACCGAAGTGGTCCCAGAAGATGTGTGCAGGGCCCCAAGCCGGTCTCGGTTGAGCCGTTCTCTCACTTAGCAGGCCGTGCCACAAACCTACCAGAACTCCGAACTACTTCGACTCATTGAACTGAGAAGGGGTGAGTTAGTAGGTTGAGTGGGTGTCAATTTTCCCATCATGTGGTAGTACTCTTTGTCTTGGATCACCACACAAGAACTCGGGATTAAGGCGGTGTTCAACGAGACAACCCACTGTGTACTCCTACACAACCTCTCATCGTTCACCTTGTATTCGGGTAGATTCACCAACACATTTCCACCATCATCAACATGATTGCTACCATCCCGACTCACATAACAGTAACAACATTGTATCACTCTAAGCATGCAATAAGCTGTAACAGTTGCAGGGGCCACATGATATCAATCAACTCCTACATCTGCTAGGATTGTGGTTTGCTTACTACTGTGACAAAATCATAGGTCATGCAAAGGAATGGGTTCAACTATGTGGTAGAAACGTATCATGGTAATCATCCTAAACAATGCATAAGCGATACTGAGAGGGAAGTGGGATTTTATCGACATGATCAATGGGGGTTTGCTTGCCTTGCTGACGAGGGTCGTACACGGTATCTTCAACGGAGGGGGTGATCTCGGGTTCCGGCTCCTCCTCTATTCGATAGAAAACAATGCGAACAAAGTGATCAATAGAAAGACAATGCACAATCACATGATATGATGTTATACCATGAGGTTCATGGTGTTGATGTGTTGAACATTCTATTTAAATGAAGTGCATTGCATTTGAGTTGCAAATTCAAACTCCATATTTGAATTTAAAAGGGTTCATATGCATGTTTGCTTCTTTTCATCCATTTTTAAATGGTCAAACATGAAAACAAAGTGCATATTCAGAATCCTTGCATTTTTCTAATAATTTTACATATATTATATGTCCAATTTGGAGTTAAAATGAATTAGTTATGAATTTCCAAAGTTTAAAGCATTTTCTGGATTTTCTGAGTTATTCTTTAAATTGGAAAAGGGTTTATTGCGTCACTATGATGTCCTGCTGGCATCAGGGTGTTTGACCCAGGTCAAACTGACATGTGGGACCCGGCTGTCATTGACTCAGTGCTAACTTCCGATTTAAATTAATTAACAGTGGGTTAATTAAAGGGCTAGGGGCCACGTGTAAGTGTCTCTGGGGGGGTTAAGGTTAACTTAACCACGGCCACATCGTCCTCGCCGGCGACCAAATCCGCGGCGGCGCACACACGGGATGCGATTCCGGGCATGGTTTCGAGCGCTGTGACCTCCATCTTGAAGCCCTCCCTTGCGCGCGTCGAATGGAACAAGTTGTGGGGACTGGGGTGCACCGTGGGCTCGTCGGCGACGAACTTTGCGGTGACCGAGCCACGGCTGCGAGCTAGATCTTGCTAGGAGGCGCGACTTGGAGCGGGGCTAGGTGGGTTCGAAGCAGTGGAGCACGGCGAACGCAACGGACATGGCTGCGAGATCGATTGCTTAGTGGGAGCTCGCCGGCAACGACCATAGCGGCTCTGTACTCCGGCGTCCATGACAGATCCGGCTACAGCTACGGGGAAGGTACGAGACCAAGGGGGAAACACTCAGTAGCTCACCGTGGATTAAACGGAAGCAACGGCAAGCTCGGGGAGGCTTTAACGGCGGCGAGCTTGCAGGTCCGGCGAGAGCCTGAGGTCGAATTTGGGGGCTACGGAGGCTCCCGGCTCGCCATCTTCTGCAGCTCGATTAATCGGACGACGCTGGACACGGGGGACAGCTTGGCTAGGCCTCTCGTCGGCATTGGCTACGCGAGCGTGTCGTCGTGCTCCGGCGGTCTCCTCTGTCGACGACGAACACGGCGAGGGAGGAGGGGGAAGTGGCTCTGGAAGGGGAATGGGGCTGGGTGTCTCCCAGACGTCTCCAGACGAGGGGATAACCCCTGGGAGGCAGGCAGCTGCCTGGCGTGCCCACGACGCTCGACGGCGACCTGCTTGCCTGCCTGGAGGGGGAAGAAGACGCATGTGCCCCCCCTCTGGGCTAGGCTGGGCTGCTACTGGGCCAGGTACGGCTAGTTGGGCTGCTTCAGGTAAGTCCCTCTCCTTTTTATTTCTTTACTGTTTTTCTTTTCTGTATTTTGTTTTGTCTTGCTAAATAAAATAGCTAGAAATTTTATAAAATGCCCCAAATTTTTATATGGACTTCTAATGCATATTGCTAGCCACTTATTAAGTTTGGGCATTTTTAAAATTCAAATAATTTGAACTTGATATGTGATTGGTTTAAATTTAAATCCAAGCTCCTGTTTGAATATTTGAAAATCCATGAGCATGGGATTGGTTCCACATCACTTGATATGTGATCACACTCATTTATGAGACTTTTAAAAATGCAAAAGGAATGTTTGGATCAACTTTTATTGTGGCCATTTGAATTAATTTCATCTGGGGGGGTTCTTCTCACATTTAAATTTCCTTTAGAAATTTTTAACATGATGCAAAGTCACTTGCTAACCCTAGCACATACCTAATAAAGGGTTCAGACACCAGGGGAGGGTGCGTCGAAGGCGGGTTTATGTGATACGCCACCACTTGCGTACCCCTACGCGCATGGACAGAGAGGCTGACGGGTGGGACCTAGGTGTCATATAAGCAGAGGGGGAGAGGAAACACAGGAGGGCGAGGCTCATCGGAGGCAGAACTCCGGAGAGAGCGCACGGACGGGGTCGGGACCCGGGGGAATCGAACGGGGGCACCACGGCGAGTCGGCACGCACCCGTAGAGTCCGAAATGGTGGAAGTTTTCTAGGGGGAGACGCTTTGCAGCGGCGACAGAGCGCTGCTCCGACGAGGTTGAAGACGTCGCCGAATATTCCGGCCGCAATTGATCCGGCGTTGGGTCGAGAAAACACCGGGAGGGGTCTAGGAGGCGAATGGAGGTGGTGGCTAGGTCTGGGGGCTCTGGAGGAGGCTGGACACGGCGAGGTCAGAGTGGCGGGGAGGTGACCAGAGCTGGGGAAGAAGACCTCCCCGGATTCGATTTCTGGCGCGGGAGGTTGATTGGGAGGAAGGAGATGCTGCCGGTGCAAGCTACGAGCGAGGGGCCGCTCTTTAAATAGTGGGGCAGTGATTCTGCGCTCGGGCTCCGCCATGGAGATGCCGACATGGCGAGGGGGTGAGGTGGCGGGCTCGGGGAGCTTCCAGGGGGTTCGGGGAGTACGGGAGTAGCACGCACGAGCACTGGAGCAGGGGGGAGCAAAGGTGTGCTTGGAGCGATGGAAACGGATCAGGACGCCCTGTTGAGCCGTGTTCTGGGTGGCGTCGAGCTGTTGAGCGATTCCGGCGAGGGAAGTGTGGAGGAGAGTGACGCCTGTGAGGGGAAAAGCCTTGCGGCGCGGCTAGACAAGGGGATGGCGACGAGGAGGCACTGCGCACGTGCTCGGCGAGGCAGGGGGTGTTGGCCGCGCCCTTAGCACGCCGACTTCATGCCAGGGGCGTGGCCACCCTGGGCTGGTGCAGCTAGGGTGGGTGTTATCGCGGCCAAACTTGTCTAGGGGTTGGTCCTTCTGGTGGTGATCACTGATATGTAATTGCATGGTCAAGGGTGGCCCTGGGGTGAGCTCTGCTTCTAGAAGAAGTTTACTGCTGCAATCTTGGGTGGCAAGATGGGCTCACATGGTGAGGATTTGCATAGTGCCAGGTTTTCACATGGTTTTGGGGTGCAAAGTACTAGTGATCTGGATAGTTTCAGCTCAATAGGGCAAAGGAATCATATACTTCCTTTGTAAGTGCCAAAGTGGATCAGACCCACATTGTTGAACCTGGCATCACCTTGGCTGAAAGGATTGGGATGAATTTTGGTGTAGCTGGGCTAAATGCTGGTGTGCATTAGTGCGCAAAATTTCATGGTCATTGGGTACACCTAGCTGGTACTTGCTTCACAAGGTTTCCCTTTACCAGAAACTTTGAGTAGATGATGCGCTCACATGGATGATGGGATTTGGATACAATTGGGTTTGGTGGAGTTATTGGGATGTGGTAACATGCACAAAAACTTTCAAGGAATATGGGAAGCTTGCACTTCCTTCACAATGCCCCTTTTTTGCATCCACTCTTTGGGAATTTATTGTGGGAGTTTGGCTAAGAAAATGATGGTGTAATTTGCTTTAGGCCAATGATATGGTCTCTTAAGTTTGCACAAAAAGTTTTACCAGCAATGGATCAAGAGAAATAGCACCTCCTTCACAAAGCTCCATTCTGCCCCCATAGACAAATGAATTTTTCTATAGGAAAAATCCACTTGGGCCATGAAATGTTTTTGGATAATTTTGCAAGATATGGCATCAAGGCTAGGTGGGAATTATTTGGGGATTTATGGAGCAATATAAATAGGGGTTGCTTCACAAACCTCAAATAATTGGAATATTCATTTTTATTGGAAAAGGAACATATGGCTTGAATAAAAGGGTGGCTTGGATGAGGTGGTTCAGTGAAATACATGGAAAGGCTTGGAATCAAGGTCCACTTGAGCATGGAAAGATAATGTGCTCAAGTCCAAGTCCAAAGAGTTTCTCAAAATCCAAACCAAATGGCAAATCCAGAAATAAGTCACAAAGTTTTTTGGAAAAAGAAAGTTCCAAAATCCAGGGTGTCACAAAATACAAAGGTGCTTCTCCCACTACTGCAAAGAGGGGCTAACACGACACCCCTTTCCTAGTCCCTTCGCCGAAACTGTTTGCGATGCTATCAACGCAAATGGTATAAATAAAAAACCGTGTGCCCGAAACTGAACCGTCTAGGAAACATACCCGAACGGCCACAATTCAAAAAATTATTGCGTGGGTGATGTTGGGCTGATGGATTCTTTGAAAATCGGTCTGGGATGTGTAGGGTGAAAACCAACGGCTGCAAATAAAGGTCCGCCAGCCTATCTACGCAATCGTTCATAGTAACTGAAATGTTTGGAATGCCTAATCTATCAGGTATGCTTCTGAAAATCTTTTCGTGCGTGAAATAAGGGCTGACAATTCGTTCAAACAACCATCCGCATGAGAAGCCAGAAAACCACGGTTGAAAAGAATGAACCACTAGTCCTTTTTCAAAATCATTTGTATATACTGAAACGTGTGGAATGTGTAATCTATCAGGCACGTTTCAGAAAATCCTTCCGTGAGTGGAAGCAAGGCCGACGGTCCGTCCAAACAACTATCTACTATGAGCATCCAGAAAACATTTAAATATAGATAGTTAGAGGTACACTGAAGCCGGCCACCAGCGCATGAAGTACACACCCGAAGTTCATCGCTACACTTTTAACTCATTCAAACTTGAAATACTATACTAGCTAGAATGGCCCTGTAGGCTGCAGGTGAAGTCGGCGCCGGTTCACGACTGGGCGGATGTAGCGTTGTCGATCAGCGCCTCGTATTCATAGTAGGCGACGTCGTACGCCGCTTTTTCCACGACACGGAGTATGACCGCCCGATCTTCCATGGACATGAGTGCATCGTTGGAGGCGGGAAGATCCTACTTGGCGTGGTAGAGCTTAGCGAGAGCCGGCCCGAGCTCCCGAGGTAACCTGAGCGCGCTTGTCCAAATATCGATGCTACCTTCAACGTCTGTCGGAAGGAAGGTGTATGTACCGGGGCCCATGGAGCTACCGAAACCGTGGTTGCCGCGGGAGCCGACGCCGTTTCCTCGACGGCCAGGACGTTCGGCCGAGTCTCTCGCCATGGAATAAATCGTCGGAGTTGGAGGAGCGAAGAGGTAGAGGAAAATTGCGGTCTTGGTGGCGAAGTACGAAACCCCTATAGCGCACCCGGTCCGGTATAAGTAGAAGGCGATATCAAACTCGAACAGCCGCCGAGTGCCCAAGCATTGAAGCCCCCGTCGCTCACTCGTCCAGTATACGTCCCCTCGATGGCGCCGCTTGGGAAGTTCCACATGTACAGTTTGACCGGTGTGCCAATTGGGCCATGATCCCGGCCCCTGATTGGACCCCTTCGGTCATATGGGCCGGTGAAGGCGAACCGCCGTCTCGCCCCGATGAACAAAAAGGCGCGTCCTTCGTTCGTTTACCAACTTACCATTCGTGCATATTATATGTAAGCTGTCCGGAAGCAAATCATCCCACACACACCAAAAGTTTCATCGTCTTCTTATCCCTCTTGAGCAGTTTGACATGGTTGCGCAGGACGACATCGACGGTTCTCCTCCGGCGCAAAGACGCCGCCTGGAGGACATCAGCGACGATCCCCTTACAATAGTGGTCTCCGACAGCACTAAAGTGGATGTCTTGAGCGGCCCAAGGATTGTAGCATCTAACACGATGGTTATGCGCATGCTCCTACGTGAATATGAGGAGATGAATGCAGTGCTAGGGCATCCATGCGTAATGGAGAAACTACAACCGCTGAGCGAGAAGTGCATCATCACCTCTCTTGATGCCACACCTTTTCCAGCGACGATTTTCTGTCGCCCTAAGGTAGGTGATCGATCATTTACATCTTTCTTTAAAAAAATTCATTTCTCTCGGTGATTTTTGATGATCGATCCAACTGCACTTACGGCAGCCTTGGGTTGGTGCGAATGTCGAATGGCTAGCCTTGTACGTAACGGCGGAGGTGTCCAGTTGCACAACGTGTACACTGGAATGACAATTGATGTGCCTCCATTGTCATCTACTGGCCTTCGTCAAACAGACGGCCTATGCACTTTCGTCTATGATCTCATGAATCCTAAATTGAAGAAGGTAGCCATTGTACGTCCACCTGCAAAGTATAGTGGCTTCAAAGACTACCGTCTCATCGCCTTCTTCAACAAAAGGATTTCCATCACAAGCCGGTGCGATGTTACCAAATCCTAGTACCAAGTTACCGACTCCTTAACATGGTACATGCTCGCACCACCCCATCTGACTCCTTGCCGATATGAAGATGCCGTTTACAGTGGCAACCTGTACTTTGCCGTGACGAACATTGGTGATTGTTACATGTGGGATCCATATGATGGATGTAAAGCTTGTTTACCTATATCCCATATGGTGTATATGTTATTATTTGCTTCAGTAAATGTTTGGTCCATTTATATATAGTAATAAGATGTGCGTTGCTTCGTATCAATTGCAGGTTCGATGCAGCCCCCATTTTTAATTCGTGCGCCGCAGATTGTCAATGACATGGTCCCGCCGAACGGTTGGCATGATTAGACGAAGGGATGGTACCTCATTCCTGATGGCTATGGCAACCTAATTATCGTGCGGGTTGCTGCAGATATCACCGGAGACAAACCTGAAATTCCTTACCTGAACTGGGCTATTCAAAGTTACAACAATGCGAGTTGCGACGTCTTCAGGATTCATGCAGGACAACGTGATCTCCGGGGTGCACAATGGGAGGCTTCGGTGTGTACTCCATCTTTTTAGGAAAAAATTATCCTCGCATTATCAAAATAACACCACAGATGATGAGCACGCACACTGGGGATGATGGTCTTCCGTTCTTTAAGCCTGGTTGTGTCTTCATTCCTCTTCACCGCATCTCCCACTCGGCAGCACCATATCCTGATCTTTTCCGTTTTTTATTGGAAGGATCTGCTATGTCTGGTTGTAACCTACCATGTTGCTACAACGACCAGGAGGCTGCCCCTCTATGGATAGTGTTGTCGCTGCAAAACTACGAGGACTGGAACGAGGATGATCCAGAAGTGTCACCATGAAATTTACATATGCTCGATCCATCCTTATTGGTATATATATGTATGTGTGTGAGTGTGTGTGTGTTATGACGAGACTATATGCCTGTATTTCTTATATTGTAGGTACGTGAGGTAATTTATATGAAGCATTGTATGTAATGGATGTATATATGCAACTGGAATTTAGGTCAATTTATATGTGATCGTTTGTTATCATCGTAACGCATAACCCACACGGGTTGTTAAAAAAAACTGTTTGCAATGCAATTTTTCTTGCTCGGGAAGCTACGAAGAGTTTCGTACTGAAGAAGCCATGTAGAAGGTTTTGGACGGGCATGCATTAAATGAATTACTATTTTAGCATCTTTACCTTCAAATTGAAAATAATTTCAAATGAACTCAAGAAAAGATGAGACTTGGCATGTTGTCGTCATTTCATCAACATGGTCCGTGGTAAAAGTTTCAGTGTATTTCTAATCGAATTAGATACACTTCGTATATAAACTAGGACATTCCTTTCGACACATATCGGGGTTTCGATCGGAAACAACCACATCACAAAGCCATCATGTTATTCTTAAATCTTTTAAACCCCACACTTTTTATATGTTCAACATTAAGCATTCACACTAACATCCTAAAATTTCAAACATTTGTGACTTCATTTGGCAATTTTAAGCATTAAATGAATAATTTTCGAGCGTAATGACATTGAAACTGAAAATCAAGTCAAATGACATCTAAAAAGGACAAGACTTGGCATGCTATCATCATTTCACCAACATGGTCCGTCCTAAGAGTTTCAGTGGATCACTGGAGAAATTAGATACACTTCGTGCAAAAAATGGGTTAGTTGAATGTTAGTCAAACCCTGGAAAACCCCGTTGATCGTCTCAAAACCCAACAGAATATCTCGTAACCTAGCGTAAAATTGTGGCTGTTGGATGTAACCTTTGCGCCGAACGATAGTCATTGGATCTTACCGCAATCCGCGAGAAGCTGGTCATGCGACCTGATTGATTGCATATTTGTTTAGGTATATTACACTCAGTTTATAATGCAGAAACGTTTGTGATCGTTCGACACGTAACTAGCACCACATCCACCGAAGGATTTTCGTATCATCTCACTCGAAACAAAAAAATGACCGTTTGTGATAAGATTGTAACCCATACGATTCGTATCACAATGCATAACCACCACGGGTTGTTAAAACATACTATTTGCAATGTGCGGAGTGCGTTACCAAAGAAGCTTGGTAAAAGGACTTTGACGGACAGGTCAAATGGCTGGCCAGTCTCCCAGATATAAATCAGGTGGGTCCAATAGCTGTTGGGCCCACCTGTCATGCCCTCAATGTCATGTGACTTAAGTCACTGAAGCTGGATCCATAATTGATTGCGTTGTAAGAGCTGGTACAGTAGAAGCACATATATTCCTACTATCTTGTTTTCACAACTAAATTATGTAGATTGAACTTATATAAACGCTTCATGCATACACGAAAAGAAGTACTAGAATAATAAATTAACTCTGATAAGCTAAACAAATGGAAGATTACATTGTTCATCAGAGTCTTAGTTAAATAAATATGGACTACCAGAGGATCAAGCTACTCCGGATGTCTATGTCTGCATACAAAGAAATGCTCCTTGGACCTCTTCATCATCCTTTCTGGCACATTGGAGGTCCAGATCCTCATCTTTGTCCAAATTTCCCTTGAACAAGAGAAAGGCATCTTCAGTTTTCATGGTGGATTTGGGATTGAAGATAGCAGAGGCGGCAACCTGATCCGCGTGTTCATCGTCGTGTCGAGCCACATCTACCTTCTCTTGATCTACAGACTCCTGGAGGACAAGAGATAGGGAGAGATTCTCCACGGCTTCATAAGCTTTGATGACCTCAGATTTCCTTTTTCTTGCAGCGCGCTTAGCCATATATGCCTCTATCGACCTCTCGACGGTCTCCCAGGACAAGTCCGACGCTTTACCGATGAGTTGGTACAAGCAAGCCTCTTTCGCCACCGCGATCTTGGCGGCCTCGGCCCGGACTTCCGACCTGGCCTGCATGTCCGGTGAAGGGTGGTGCTTAGGATGTGAGGGTGATGGTGAGGTTGATGGTGAGGGTGATGCGGGTGATGGTGAGGTTGATGGTGATGGGATTTCCGAGGGTGATGAAGGACAAGTAGGTGACGAGTTAGACTTAGACTGAGAGGCCATGATGGGTGCAATGGAGAATAGGGATTGGGGGCGAGGGCGGATGAGTGTATTTATGAGGTTTGCCCACTGTCAAGCTAATTTTTTCCGTAGTCTATTTTATTATTGAAAAAAATTCATGGTTCCGCTAATTAACTTCATTATGCAGCGGGGCCTAGTCGTCACCGTCTCTCTATCTCTCACACTCTCTCGAAGGGTCCATACACATCATCTCCCCATGCAGTCGTCGCCGCCGGAGACGCAACCCCGCAGTGCCCAAGATGTTCCCCAACACAGAGTCGTCGTCGCCACACCCGCCAATACACTCCGTTTGGGTATTTCTAACGGAGATGAAGGTTACCGGAGGCTTCATCCGCATGTTGTAACTCACAATCAATGTAGTCTATTGTTGTAGAATCTTTATTGAACCTTATCCATGGTTTAAGTGTCAGTTCCCAAAGTGTCATCACGATGGAGTATTGTGCATCCTCGGCCGCTCACAGGGGAGGTTCGACATAACTTTCAGAGATGTGTTCTTGAAGCTCACAATATGTTCTGGTGCCGCCACCCCCCCCCCCCCCCCACCTCCTTACTATATTTTTTTGTTGGAATTTAGTGATTTGGTTCCTCATCCACTACACCACGGGCAGGATCTAACGGCACACCAACTGCCGGGAAAAGCCACTATAGAGGGCAATTGGACTGTCGGCAACCGATCTTTGCCGGCAGGCCGGCCTGTCCGGAATACCCCTGTCGGGAAAAGTCTTCCCCGGCAGGCAAATCTTCCCCGGCAGTTCCATTGCCATGTTTTCTCTATCGTTCCCGGCAGGCCAACTGCCTGCCTAGATAACTATGCCGGCAGTTTCTCTGTCGTGTGTGCTGGAGACGATCAACAACACCTTGCCTGCCGGGATGAATTTTGTCGGCAGTTTAGTTGCCCTAGCACTATCTGTAGCTTCCTTCCAGGAGTTACACAGCAGATTTTGTCCATTTCAAATTTTAAAATTCAAACTTGCACAGATCAAACAAATAAAATGCTTCATTGCAAGTATCACAGACAAGATACTTCATTTCAATCACATAACTGGTTCATACACAGACATCACAGATAGCATCTAAAGCTGAGAATGGTTTTAAGTTTAGAACTATTAGCATCACACAGAAGTTCAACATGGTCGAGATGACTTATCCTATAAGTTCTTCATCTACCTAACAAAATAAACTACAAATACTCCATCCAATGCACAAGTGCATCACCCACACCCAACAACAAAATGTTTCTAAGCCATCGATTCCATGCAGCATCCAGTCTTGCGATGATGAGCAACATCTTGCAATGTCGATTAACCTGAAGAAAAGAAAGGTAGATGAGTGCAACTGCTTGATATCTAAGTTAGATGATTTAGTGCAATTGAACAAAACATAACAAAAAGGAACCCAACATCAAGTAATTGACATGAACCCCGCACGCCCAAGTACGGAGCGAACATACTAGTGCGGCAGCCTAACAAATCTCTGCTATAGCGTAGATTTTTCACACAATCTCACTCTATTTAGCATTATATTTAAACAAGAACCCACTCTCGATTTCATCAAATAAAACACCAGCACCTAGCAGAATACATGATCAAAATAACTGCTGCAACCCAGTGCAAAACAGTACCAAACAGAGTACATTCAGTTTTGGCACTTCATATCAAACTATCGAGTTTCAGTTACCAAACTGAATGCATTCAGTTTTGGCACTTTAAGTATTCTTGTTACTGAAAGATGAGTGAGTAGTCTGTTAACTATTGTGCAAATAATAATAGTTATACCATTTAAAATCTGGCCAGAGTAGAAAGCAGCTGCCATGCCAAGATGTCCAAGCCAAGACGAGTACTAGAATGGACAAGGTGCCAGTGTCTATATTTAAACAAGCTTCTTACATGCACTGACGATGTTTCGGGCTAGAAACATGATCTAAAACATTCCTCCTTCCATGCTAGATTGAATGGAACACGGCGTAAGGAAAAAATAACGAAGGAATCACGGAACCGAATGAGTACATGAACAAATGAAGAACACATGGATCGTTCACTCAGCATCTCATATGCCCGGAATCCCACTCCCAGATCAGACTGAAAATATTGCAAAATCAAGAAACAGGCGACGCTAACCACACAATGAACAAGGACGAGAGGGCGTGAACTTCATAGAGGTTAAGATTGTTTTCTGTGATCGAGGTTTTTACTCTGCTGCTCATGTTTTAGAAGCTCAAGGAGCTTCTATGGCTCCGGGTGTTTTGACATTATAATGCACAGTACATGACTGTGTATAAACTTGTTGGGTGGTCAGCGATTCAGCTGTACCACAAATGTAACAAAGCCTGCCTGTTTACTATCAACAGACGTCCAGACCTTTTGTAAAAAGGAAAAACAACATGCACAATCTTCGATTAAGTCTCATTTACATTATTACAGAAACAAGTTGAAATGAAAATGTCGTGTTTCCTCCATGGCAGTGTCATTCTTACATGGAAGCAAGTTTCGATTGATCCGATCAACAAAATAGTACAGTACTAGTACATTACATAATTTTCCAAGATGTCGGTTTTGCCGTTTTTTTAGAAAAATTAAATGTAAATGTCTTGTTTTTGTATCAGTGGCCAATTCGTTGTATCGGTGTTGGTTGCTTTGTAATACAAAGCGGGGGGAAACCCTACTTTCTGAGATCAGTGGCCAATTCATTGCGGATAAATTTCTAAAAAACAAAAACAGACCGTGGCACGGTCCAGCCCATTTACGGATGCTCGACGGCTCAATGGTGTGCTCTCTGATGGGAGCACGTAATTACCTCCAAATTTCCAGCTTATAAACGGTGTCACACAGACGTAACTCAATGGTGTGCTCTCTGATGGGAGCACCTAATTACCTCCAAATTTCCAGCTACAATTGTTGGTATATGCAGCCTGCCGGGATACCTGAATCGACTAGGGGTCTGCATGGCCCAGTATGGGCTCATCATCGCTGGAGTCGTCATCATCATCTTCTGTGCTCAGCTCCTCGTCCAAATTTTCTTCTGGGTTTATACCTGCATCCTCTCGGTTGGGTGTATTTCTCGCAGAATTCTGCAGAACCAGGAGCAACATAATTCAGACCTCAAGTGCCATGGAAGGGAGCACGATACAATGAACAAGCATATGGTTAT
This sequence comes from Bromus sterilis, assembly GCA_950022295.1. NCBI lineage: Eukaryota > Viridiplantae > Streptophyta > Magnoliopsida > Poales > Poaceae > Bromus > Bromus sterilis. The sequence goes on along the minus strand of OX465595.1, from coordinate 170,418,890 downwards.
GAAAATAGTATTTTCCGATGAATGTTGCACTCAGTATATTAGATAAAGTCTTGTTAAGTTTTATTTAGCTTGCACAATTAAGAATCATATGACTGAAGAAAACAAGCATCTCCAGCTCAGCTTAAAAGCACAAGTTGTACCCGCAAACACAAGTTACTAAAGCAATAGTAGTTGTATCATGTATGGGTTCTCTGTCGAATGGGGGCAGTAATGCATATATATACGGGTTCATCTAGTATTGTGGTATAATCTAGTATCATGTATAAGCTAGTTCCAACTTTCAACACTATTTTGTTTAGGCTGTATTAAAATAGTAACCAGAAAAAAGCAATCATTAAAGCACTGCAGTGCTCTCTGAAAGCCTTAGTTTATTAGGTAATCATGTGAAAAATATATGAGTACCCTATTTATATATAAGAATGAAAACTTTCTGAACTTTCCATCTGAAATTCAGCATGTCTTGATCTAGATATGCAAATTTTCAAATTTGTTCCAAACTTCTGTTGAAAAAATGGTTCCTAGGCCGTTCAAGAATATGAAATTCATTAATCTACATGTACTGGCTGTGAAAGTCAGAGAACTAGAGAAGGACAAAATATTGCCTGGAGATGGTCTGCTAGCTCATTGTAGGGAGGGAGGATGTCGAGGCCAAGCTTAATGCTTCTGTTGTGTACCTGAGGAAGAAGACGGAGCGCCACGCCGTAGAATGTCTTGTAGTGGAAGGAGGTCGAGGGTTTCGCTGGGAGAGGGGCGTCGCTGGGAGGAGGCGTCAAGAACATCACCCGGAGGAAGAGGCGTAAAGGGCGTCGCCGGGAGAAGGGGCGTGTCACTCTGCCGCCAACGTCCTGGCCGCCGCCAGCCGCCCAGCCACCATCTGCTACACACGCTTTTTTCGGGGAGGAAAAGGATTCGGGATGTTGGGTTAGGAGGGTGAGGCACAACAGAACAGAGTAGAGGAGCGAGCTGGGTTCAACCTCGGCGGCGTGCTTCTTACCGCGCGCCCAGTCCTCGGCACCGGGGGGAAAGGGGCAGGGCGGGGTCCTCGAGGCCACCGCCGCCGCTGGCGCTGGGGGCGAGGCTTCTGCCGCGCTCGCAGGCGTAGCCGCTGCTGTTGGAGTTGGGCGGGCCGGCTTCACCGTAGGCTTCGTCCTCCTCCTCCTCGAGCCCCTGGAACTCCTCCCTCCTCCGGGACGCAGCCGTGCTGTTGCCGGCCCTGGACGCGGCCGTTGCGTACGCATCACAGCTGGGATCGATGGCCGTGGAGGGGGGAGGGCGGAGGATGTTGCACGGCGGCGGAGTCACCGGAACCCTAGAAACGGGGATTCGTTTCGGGCGAGCGCTGGTGGCCGGGAGCGGTGAATCTAGACGGATAGGAGGAAGGAGTGGAGTGAGGGGAAGATGGGGTGTGCTGCGCGCCGGCCATGCCGCGGGAAGTCGCCGGAATCGGGAGGCGGCGGAGCGGCTGGGAGGGAGGAGATGGGGAAAAGTAGGCAAGGGATTGATATGGAGGGACGAGGCTAGAGATGGGGATATTCCTTCCACCGGCGCCTTTTTTTCCCTTGCTATTTTCATTTCCGCGCGCATTTTTTGGATTCTAGCGCCAAATATTTTTGCCGGCAGATCGATTGCCGGTATGACAAAACCTATGCCGACAGTTAGATTGCCACTACTATATCATAACAACCACTACTACACATCTGCCGGCAGGTATTATTTGACGACACCCTAACTGTCGGCATAGATTCATCTTTGCCGGCAGTCCCCTGCCGTTAGATCTTGCCCGTGGTGTAGTGATCCCAACTATTTCCTGCAGCTCATCCCTTGATTTGCTACAACAACTATGTGAGATAATTTCTCCATGTACCTGTCTGAAGACTCGGCTATGGTTACAGTACAGACGAACCATGGCTATAGTTTCAAATTTGAGGTTACTACCGAAGTTGGAGGTCGCTGCTACATTGAGAAGGATCTGTGGAGAGAGTTTGCTGCACGTTATGTGCTAGAAACTTTGGACGAAAGTGTTAGTGGATATAAGTCAACCTGGTCTTATCATACATGTTGTGTTTCCAGCTCAGACCCGTCGATGGACTGATAAATAATGTTTGTGTTCTTTCGAATATTGCATTTATCTGTCTTGCACTGTTTTATCAATTCTGTTTTCAGGATTAAAATTGTAGTAACTACTAACAAAAATGTTTTTTTATGTAGTCGATGTTGAGCGTCTAATTAAAAAACTAAAGATTAGTCCTCGTTTCAAATTTCGGTGCCGAGATCTGGAGACTATCGTAGAATTTGCTGGAAGGATTAACTCGCTGATTAAGCGTCATCATGCTGGCTACATGATGGCATCTTATTATCTAATCGTGCATACATTGGACAACATCAATTGTACCAAAAAAATTCTGGTACATGTTTATCTTTCATGCTATATATACTTTTGTAAACTTGAGGTCCATCCAGGGTGACAATTGTTTTATTGGTCTTGCAACAGATATTTCCGCCATCAGTTGTTCCTCAATTGATCCCCTCTGCTGGTCCAATAACACTAGCTATTGGTCAGAATAAGAAGGTGATGTCTTCATACAAGATTTCCCCTAGAAATGGAACTATTTTCATTGATAAGTGGAACACCGTGATGGAAATTTGTTCACACATGAAAAATGGGAGATAATGTTTTTCTCTTCACGCGTACGAAGGCACTAAAGGGATTTTCCTGTTCATTAGTTGAAGGGGTTTTGTGATGAAGATCGTGAGCTATGATTTCCTCAAAGACTTATGGGTGATTATTGTATGTGCAACGTTCTATGTTCCGTGAATGCACCTTAATAACATATCTATGTAATTGTTGTTGAGTAATGCTTATTAATGCATTCAAGAATTTTTTTAGTAAAAATGACATTCGAGTTGAACATTTTATAGATATTTTACACCCCAAACTTTTGATATGATCAACATTAAGCATTCACACTAACATACTGAAATTTCAAACGTTTTTTACTTCATTTGGCAATTTTAATGCATAAAACGAATTATTTTGTAGCATAATGGCCTTGGAATTCAAAATCAATTCAAATGGCCTCAAAAAAGGACGAGACTTGGCATGCTGAGGTCATTTCACCAACATTGTCCGTGGTAAAAGTTTCAGTGGATTATTGCAACAATTAGATATACTTCGTGCACAAACTGGACCATTCCTTTTGAAGCATCGGGATTTCGATCGGAAACAATCAGATCACAAAGGCATCGCGTTATTATTAAACCCTTTTAAACCCCAGACTTTTTATATGATCAACATCAAGCATTCAGACTAACATACTGATATTTCAATCATTTCTGACTTCATGTGGCAATTTTAATGCATAAAACAAATAATTTTTTAGCATAATGGCCTTTGAATTGAAAATAAATTCAAACGACATATGAAAAGGATGAGACTTGGCATGCTGTCATCATTTCACCATCATTGTCTGTTGTAATAGTTTCAGTGGATGACTAGAGAAATTAGATATACTTCATGCACAAACTTGACCATTCCTTTCGAAGTATCGGGATTTGGATCGAAAACAATCACATCACAAAGGCATCACGTTTTTTTAAACCTTTTATACCCCAAACTTTTTATATGATCAACATTAAGCATTCACACTAACATAATGAAATTTCAAACGTTTCTGACTTCATTTGGCAATTTTAATGCATTAAACGAATTATTTTCGATCATAATGGCCTTGAAATTGAAAATCAATTCAAACGGCCTCTAAAAAGGACGAGACTTGGCACGTGATACGTCCAAAATGCATCACTATTTTATATAGTAATTCTTTCTTATTCATCGATACATTTCATGTTATGAAGTTGTTCTTATGTGGTTTTGGCTTATTTTACACAGTTTGCAACTTTCCAATGCCGAAGCAGCAGACGCAGATTCATCGGTAAAAAGTGGACGCTGAGTTGCTGAAGAAGAATACCTCCAAATTACCTGAAAATCGACGGAGGGTATTTTTCAGAAGATTAACGAAGACACGCTGAAGAGGGACAGAGGGGGGCCACAGGGTTCCCAGGCGGCCACCCGGCGCGGCCCCACCCCTGGCCGCGCCGGGAGGGCGCCTGGACCCCTAGGACACTCATGGCTCCCCCCTTTGGCCTATATATCGCTCATATATCAAAAACCCTAAAAGAGAGAGAGAGAGAGAATATCGGGAGTTCCGCCGCCGCTCCGTGGCGGAAACTTACAGAGAAGAAAAGACATCTTCGGCGGGCAGATTCCGTCGGGGAGAACACCTCCCGAAAGGGGAGATCGTTGCCATCGTCATGGGCATCATCGAGATCGTCATCAACATCATCCCCAACATCAGCACCATCTCCACCACCATCCAATCTCACCTCACAAGTTTATCTTGTGTTGTAATCCGTACTATCTATCCTCTCCACTCTACCGGTGTTGATTACTACTGTGTGATGAATGCTATTGAGTTTTGTTGGAGAATTATCATTGTGTCTAGATTGTTTATCATATATTTATCCTCACTGATCATGATCTCTTTTATGTCTTGTGAGTAGTTACTTTAGTTCTTGAGGACATGGGAGAAGTCTACTTGTTAGTAGTCATATGATGTTGAAGTAATATGTGTTGTTTGATATTTAAGTTGTGTTGTTATTTTCCTAGTGGTGTTGTGTTAGTCGAACACTCAACACTTTGCCTTATTAACGACCTAGGGGAATACATTGTGTACAAAGAATGCTTACGGTGGGTTGCCGGAGTGACAGAAACCTGAACCCCAGTTCACCCTCTTTTGCGCAAGGGAACAATGGATCATCGATCGTATTGCTATGGTTAGGCTTTTGCCTTAATTACTATCTTGTATTTGCGGATGCTTGCAAGGTGTTTAATCATAAGAGTGCACTTATCTTAGTCTAGAGTGTGCACTAGCATAGATCCACCCACTCAACACTTATCAGCACAACACATAGTACCGATACGGAATATGGCGAAAGCACGTGACTATTTCTCCCGTGTGTCCTCAAGAATGCTTTAGCCTTTATAAGTTCAGTTGCTAGGCCGCTCCTTTCGGATTGGGCCACTCGTTACTCCTCAGTGTTCTTTACTTTTCTTCCCTTTACCTTTTTGTTGCTTATACCGAAAACCCCTAAAAAGTTATCTTTCAGTTCCTGCAGCTATTTCTTTACCAAAGTCACTTACCAATACCTTCTGCTCCTCGTTGGGTTCGACACTCTTATTTATCGAAAGCGCTACAAACGATCCCCTACAGTTGAGGGTCATCAAGTACTGTTTTCTGGCGCTGTTGCCGGGGAGCGTACCGCTATTAGTAAGTGAAGCTGGTAAGGAAGTCTTTATATTTCTATTTTTATTTTTCTGTTGCTGCTTTTGTCCTTATGGACATCTCTACTCTTGGATCGATGTTTATGGGGAAATGCCCCACAACTTTGGTGGTCACTCCTACCCCTACTAAAATTGTGCCTTACAAAATACCGTCTGGTATTTTCGGTCATGTCTTAACTAATCGTTATGCAGGAGATAGACATCGAGGTGAACACTTGCTACATTTATCACAACTATGTTCATTATTTAAGCTTGCAAGTGTGTCACTGGAGTTCGTCATGAAGAAATTATTCTCCATATCACTTACAGGTAAAGCTTCAGATTGGTATAAGCTCCTTGATAACTCACATCTACTTAGTTGGGAAGAGCTTATGTCTCTCTTTTATACAAAGTTTTACCCTCTCCATGAAATTCATCGAGACAGGAATTACATCTACAACTTTTGGTATCGCGACGGAAAGAGCATCGCTCAAGCTTGCGTGCGACTTAAATCCCTAATGTTCAAATGTCCTATCCATGAACTCCCCAAAGAAATTATAATTACAAATTTTTATGCCAGGCTCTCTCGTCAGGATAAGGAGATGTTGGATGCCTCCTCTAGTGGGGTATTCCAAACAAAAGCATTGAAGAAAGGTGGGATCTCATCGAGAGGATCCAAAAGAATACTGAAGACTGGGAAATCGATAAAGGTATTGAACCCGCTATAAATTATGAGCATGATTACATTGAGAGCTATGTGAAAACTGATTACTTTAATACCTTTTGTTCTAAGATTGGTCTTGATTCTCAGCTTATGATTTATTTTTGCAAGAACTTTGCCTCTCACATTGACTCTCCGAAAGAAGAGAAGGATCAGTATCATAAACCTTTTAAAGAACTACCTGTTGATATTCATGTTGCTGACCCTATTCTGCTTGCAGTTTTCTATGAAAAGACCCCTTTTCCTACAAGGATGAGGGAGCACTCTTTTGTGACAGGCATAATGAATAAGAGTGAGAGAATAACTGACGAACCTGTGGACCTGATCAAGGTCGATCCTCAAGTTGCGGTGATTAAAGATTTAGTCACTAATGATATTTCAGATTCCATGATAAATTTTTGTGCCGTTTCAACTAACATTTTCACAGCCAAGAATAAGAGTCCAGTTTCAGGTACACCAGTTGTATCTGTCAAGATAGGAGATCACAACTATTACGGGCTTTGTGATCTAGGATCCAGTGCTAGCGCTATTCATTATTCACTCTATCAGGAGATCATGGGTGAGATTTCCCCCTGTGAACTTGAAGAGATCGATGCTACTATTTATCTATCAAACAAAGAAACTATCTCTCCCATCGGAAGAGTGAGAGATGTTGAAGTCCTATGTGGAAAGGTAAAGTATCCTACCGACTTTCTCGTACTTGGTTCAGTGCAAGATAGTTTTTTCCCTATTATCTTTGGTAGACCTTTCCTCAACACTTGTGGTTCTATTATAGATTGTAAAAAAGGTAAAGTGTCTGTTGAATTCCATGGTGAGCCATATGAATTTAACTTTTCTAAATTTTCCAAGCAACCTCATGGTACTGATTTGCTTAGTGATGATAAAATTATTGAAAATATTGCTTCTATTGCTATTCCTTCTAATGATCCTTTGCAGCAATATATGGAAGACCACGAGAATGATATGCATATGAAGGAAAGAAATGAGTTGGACGAAATATTCACAAGACAAACTGCTATCCTGAAGCAAAACCTTCCAGTTGAGCCTTTAGGAATCCTAGCACAACCAAAAGAAGACCTGGTGTTTGACCTCAAACCACTTCCCGATACGCTCAAGTATGCTTATTTAGATGAAAAGAAAATATATCCTATCATTATCAATGCTAACCTTTCATGATTTGAAGAAGAGCGATTATTGGAGACACTTCGCAGACACCGTGGTGCCTTGGGCTATACCCTTGATGACCTTAAGGGGATTAGTCCATCGATTTGCCAACACACTATCAATCTCGAGCCCGATGCTAAGGCAGTTGTTGATCATCAACGACAGCTGAAACCAAGGATGAAGGACGTGGTTAGGACAGAGATTATCAAACTTCTAGCCGCATGTATCATCTATCCTATAGCTGATAGTAGGTGGGTAAGTCCAGTTCATTGTGTTCCTAAGAAAGGAGGTATGACTGTTGTTCCTAATGATAAAAATGAATTAATACCTCAAAGAGTTGTTATTGGATATAGAATATGTATTTATTACAGGAAGTTGAACAAAGCGACCAGGAAGGATCACTACCCTTTTCCTTTATTGATCAGATGCTAGAGATGTTGTCTAAAAACACCCTAATCTTAATAAAGTTTTGTAGAGATGCGAGGACACAAACTTAGTTCTGAATTGGGAAAAATGTCACTTCATGGTTAACAAAGGGATCATGCTTGGACACAAGATTTCCGAAAGGGGAATTGAAGTGGACAAGGCGACGATTGAATCTATTGAAAGGATGCCCTATCCAAGGGACATTAAAGGTATTTGTAGTTTTCTCGGTCATGCTGGTTTCTATAGAAGATTTATCAAAAAAAATTCTAAGATCTCAAGACCCCTCACTAATCTTCTCCGGAAGGATGTTCCTTTTGTATTCGATGAATATTGTAAGGAGGCTTTCAAAGTTCTTAAGAAAGCTTTGATAACCGCTCCTATAGTACAACCACCTGACTGGAAATTGCCCTTTGAAATTATGTGTGATGCTAGTGATTTTGCTGTTGGAGTTGTTTTAGGGCAAAGGGTCCAAAATGCATCACTATTTAATACAGCAATTCTTTCTTATTCATCGATATATTTCATGTTATGAAGTTGTATTTATGTTGTTTTGGCTTATTTTACACATTTTGCAACTTTCCTATGCCGAAGCAACAGACGCAAGATTCAGCGGTAAAAAGTGGACGCTGAGTTGCTGAAGAAGATTACCTCCAAATTACCTGAAAATCGACGGAGGGTATTTTTCAGAAGATTAACGAAGACACGCCGAAGAGGGGCCAGAGGGGGCCACAGGGTGCCCAGGTGGACACCCGGCGCGGCCCCACCCCTGGCCGCGCCGGGAGGGCGCCTGCACCCCTGGAGCCACTCCCGGATTCCCCCCTTTGGCCTATATATCACTCATATATCAAAAGCCATAAGAGAGAGAGAGAGAGATAGAGAGAGAGAGAGAGAATATCGGGAGTTCCTCCGCCGCTCCGTGGCGGAAACCTACAGAGAAGAAAAGACATCTCCGGCGGGCAGATTCCGCCGGGGAGAACACCTCCCGGAAGGGAAGATCGTCTCCATCGTCATCACAATCGTCACAGGCATCATCGAGATCATCATCAACATCATCCCCAACATCAGCACCATCTCCACCACCATCCAATCTCACCTCACAAGTTTATCTTGTGTTGTAATCCGTACTATCTATCCTCTCTACTCTACCGGTGTTGATTACTACCGTGTGATGAATGCTATTGAGTTTTGTTGGAGAATTATCATTGTGTCCACATTGTTTATCATATATTTATCCCCACTGATCATGATCTCTGTTATGTCTTGTGATTAGTTACTTTAATTCTTGAGGACATGGGACAAGTCTACTTGTTAGTAGCCATATGATGTTGAAGTAATATGTGTTGTTTGATATTCAAGTTGTGTTATTATTTTCCTAGTGGTGTTATGTGAGTCGAACACTCAACACTTCGCCTTATTATGGACCTAGGGGAATACATTGTGTACAAAGAATGCTTACGGTGGGTTGCCGGAGTGACAGAAACATGAACCCCAGTTCACACTCTTTTGCACAAGGAAACAATGGATCATCGATTGTACTGCTATGGTAAGGCTTTTGCCTTAATTAATATCTTGTATTTGTGGATGCTTGCAAGGTGTTTAATAATATGAGTGCACTTATCTTAGTCTAGAGGGTGCACTAGCATAGATCCACCCACTCAACACTTATCAGCACAACACATAGTACCGATATGGAATATGGCGAAAACACGTGAATATTTCTCCCGTGTTTCTTCAAGAACGCTTTAGCCTTTATAAGTTCAGTTGCTAGGCCTCTCCTTTTCTCAAAAGGATTGGGCCACTCGTTACTCCTCAGTGTTCTGTACTTTGCTTGCTTTTACCTTTTTGTTGCTTATATCGAAAACCCCTAAAAAGTTATCTTTCAGTTCCTGCAACTATTTCTTTACCAAAGTCACTTACTAATACCTTTTGCTCCTCGTTGGGTTCGACACTCTTATTTATCGAAAACGCTACAAACGATCCCCTACAGTTGAGGGTCATCAGCACGCTATCATCATTTCACCAACATTGTCTGTGGTAAAAGTATTAGCGGATTACTAGACAAATAAGCTATATTTTGTGCACAAACTGGACCATTCCTTTTGAAGTATCGGGATTTCGATCGGAAACAATCACATCACAAAGGAATTACGTTATTTTTAAGCATTTTAAACTCCAAACTTTTTATATGCTCAACATTAAGCATTCACACTAACATACTAAAATATCAAACGTTTCTGACTTCATTTGCCAATTTTAATGCATTAAACGAATTATTTTTGACTATAATGGCCTTGAAATTGAAAATCAATTCAAACGGCCTCTAAAAAGGATGAGACTTGGCATGCTATCATCATTGCACCAACATTGTTCATGGTAAAAGTTTCATTGGATTACTGGACAAATTAGATATACTTTGTGCACAAACTGTACCATTCCTTTCGAAGTGTCGGGATTTCGATCGGAAACAATCACATCACAAAGGCATCGCGTTATTTTTAACCCTTTTAAACCACAAACTTTTTATATGGTCAACATCAAGCATTCACACTAACATACTGAAATTTCAAACATTTCTGACTTCATTTGGCAATTTTAATGCCTACCTCCTGGCCGCGCCGGGAGGCCGCCTAGGCACTCCAGAGCCCGTCTCCGAATCCACTTTGGCTCGTTTCCTTCCTTATGTTGCAGAATTTTTTTCTATATATTTGCCCGGATAGCCCCGGCACCGTATCTCTCATTTTCGCGTGTTTTCTATTCGATCTGTTTCTGCTAGGAAATCTTTTAGCTAGACCTAGTTGCCATGGCTTCCCCAAGTTCCCCCAAGGACAAGTTCGTCGTCAACATCATCAAACCTTACCTTGCTCAGGTGAAGAACCATCCTCGAACCGTCCAGTTGGAGGATGTTGACCTTCACCAAGAGGATCTGAAGGAACATGTCAAGGAGGGGAGCATCGAGGCCAGGCTAGAAGAGATGGAGAAAGAAGTCTTCAAGTAGAAGAAGATGGTTGAGCGGGGCAGTGAAGCCAACTTCGACATCATCAACGAGCCGAATACGTTCTACAAGAAGGAGATGAGGGGGATTTGGTCAAGCATCACCGCTGCAGAAGAAAGAATTGATGATCTCCAAGGGAAGATCTATGATCTACACAACCAGAACTGTGAGTATGAACTAAAGTTTATGCGCATGGGTTTAGGTGCTGGAAGCAGGATCTTGGAGACTGAAACCTCTCATGGGACCGGAGAACATCTACCATGGAAGCGCTTCGTCCACGACTACATCAACAACAACCACAACAAGAATGAGGAGTAAATATCCTTGGGTAATGGCATCCCCTCAGCTTGTTCCAAGTTTGGGGGAGTGCCCGGTATCTTTATCTTTATCTTAGTCTTTTAGAGTCAAGTAGACTTGTATAATGTCTAGGGAAGTTATTATATGAAATAGGTGTTTGCATTGAGGTCTATCACTCCTTCTGTGGAGAGTTTGTATCCGTGAGTGTGGAGTCGTCTATATTGAAATATTAATGAGAAGTCTATTGGTTCCTTCGCCGCACTCGGTATTCTCTTCACGCAATCGACCTTATATGATGATTCTTATGGGGAGTATTGACCTTATATCAGGTATGGCTTTGAAAACTTTATTTAATTTTGGCAAACATTGGTTTGGTCTTTACAACATGCATGTTTCCTCAAGTAGCGACATAGCCAAAACCTTTATGTTATTTTTCTTGAAGTGTTATGTTGACAAGGAAGACAACTTGATGTGTTATGCTTACCTTAATGTTTATGCTTTATATGTTTTTCATCTAAATTAGCATCAATGGTCTGTTCTCTCAAAGCCCTTGCTAGCCAAACTCCTTGCCTAGCAGAATTCTGCTTGTGCATCCATACCCTGAAACCATTACCTTCCATATGAGTCCACCTTACCTTCCTATTCGTGGTATTCCCCTACCACTCTTATAAGTATAGAAATTATGTGTTATCCTTAAATGTTCAAAATCTTCTGTTTTGTGCCTCTTGTTTAGCTCATGAGGAAGTAGTAGGTAATTCATGATCTTCTTAAGTTGGATAAGTTTTACCCCGGGATTTCATGTCTAATGTGCAAACCCATAATTCGAGGAGGAACTGGCATGAGTGCGCCCAACTCTAAAGATAATATAACAAACAAACCCTCCTTCACGCTCGGTCTATGAGAAATCAGAAACTTTGGCAGTGATAAACAAAGGAGACTAAGGGGATGTGAACGTCCCCACTTGGGAGCCGTTCCTCAAAACTTGTCCATCTTGAGAAGTAATTGAGCTATCTATTAGCATTGGTTGACAAACTATGCACCTCCCAAAATCTATTTTCATTCTGTTTGATTTAAGGATAGCACATGAGTTTTCCCTGCTTGCCTTTAACAAGGCCTTTCCTTTAATCTTATGTTGAGTCAGTTTTCCTACTTCTTTCCTTTCCCAAAGAGAACAGACACTTGATGCTGATGAGGATTCATCCATATAATGCTGCCTTAAGTTTTGCCATGCCATATCATCATTGACATTATCTTTTGATAAGTAGGTTGTTTGCGAAAGCTTTTGCCAAGCAAACATCTTCCTTTGTGTTAGCATTTGCACTTCATGACTAATAACATGTTCTATCAAAACCTTCAATTTGTTTCATCTTATTCATAAAGAGCAAAAGTAAAAGTTATTAGTTGTCCTTTGACCAAGGATATGTTTTCCATAATTTGATGAGTTTTCTCAGCCCTACTTTTGATTATAATTGTTATTACTTTCTCATAAGAGCCTTATGAGTTGAGGTTGCTGTTGAGGATGCTTGAGTTTGATGAAGAAACTTTGATGCTTCTTGTCCGTATTCTATTTATCGACACTTCACTCTCTAGACTTGTGGACAGGTTTACCGAGCTCAGCATTCGCTTGGGGACAAGCGAGGTCTAAGCTTGGGTTAGTTGATACGTCCAACATGCATCACTATTTTATACAGTAATTCTTTCTTATTCATCGATATATTTCATGTTATGAAGCTGTACTTATGTTGTTTTGGCTTATTTTACACAGTTTGCAGCTTTCCTATACAGAAGCAACAGACGCAAGATTCAGCGGTAAAAAGTGGACGCTGAGTTGCTGAAGAAGAATACCTCCAAATTACCTGAAAATCGATGGAGGGTATTTTTCAGAAGATTAACGAAGACACGCCGAAGAGAGGCCAGAGGGGGGCCACAGGATGCCCAGGCGGCCACCCGGCGCGGCCCACCCCTGGCCACGCCGGGAGGGCGCCTGGACCCCTGGAGCCACTCCCGAATTCCCCCCTTTGGCCTATATATCGCTCATATATCAAAAACCCTAAAAGAGAGAGAGAGAGAGAGTTTCCGGAGTTCCGCCGCCGCTCCGTGGCGGAAACCTACAGAGAAGAAAAGACATCTCCGGCGGGCAGATTCCGCCGAGGAGAACACCTCCCGGAAGGGGAGATCGTCGCCATCGTCATCACCATCGTCACAGGCATAATCGATATCATCATCAACATCATCCCCAACATCAGCACCATCTCCACCACCATCCAATATCACCTCACAAGTTTATCTTGTGTTGTAATCCGTACTATCTATCCTCTCTACTCTACCGGTGTTGATTACTATCGTGTGATGAATGCTATTGAGTTTTGTTGGAGAATTATCATTGTGTCCAGATTGTTTATCATATATTTATCCCCACTGATCATGATATCTTTTATGTCTTGTGAGTAGTTACTTTAGTTATTGAGGACATGGGAGAAGTCTACTTGTTAGTAGTCATATGATGTTGAAGTAATATTTGTTGTTTGATATTTAAGTTGTGTTGTTATTTTCCTAGTGTTGTTATGTGAGTCGAACACTCAACACTTCGCCTTATTAAGGATCTAGGGGAATACATTGTGTACAAAGAATGCTTACGGTGGGTTGCCGGAGTGACAGAAACCTGAACCTCAGTTCGCACTCTTTTGCAGAAGGGAACAATGGATCATCGATCGTACTGCTATGGTTAGGCTTTTGCCTTAATTACTATTTGTATTTGCGGATGCTTGCAAGGTGTTTAATATTAAGAGTGCACTTATCTTAGTCTAGAGGGTGCACTAGCATAGATCCACCCACTCAACACTTATCAGCACAACACATAGTACCGATACGGAATATGGAGAAAGCACATGACTATTTCTCCCGTGTGTCCTCAAGAACGCTTTAGCCTTTATAAGTTCAGTTGCTAGGCCTCTCCTTTGATCAAAAGGATTGTGCCACTCGTTACTCCTCAGTGCTCTTTACTTTTCTTGCTTTTACCTTTTTGTTGCTTATACAATAAACCCCAAAAAAGTTATATTTCAGTTCCTGCAGCTATTTCTTTACCAAAGTCACTTACCAATACCTTCTGCTCCTCGTTTGGTTCGACACTCTTATTTATCGAAAATTCTACAAACGATCCCCTACAGTTGAGGGTCATCAACACGCTATCATCATTTCACCAACATTGTCTCTGGTAAAAGTATTAGCGGACTACTAGACAAATAAGCTATACTTCGTGCACAAACTGGACCAATCCTTTTGAAGTATTGAGATTTCGATCGGAAACAATCACATCACAAAGGCATCACGCTATTTTTAAGCGTTTTAAACCCCAAATTTTTTATATGCTCAACATTAAGCATTCACACTAACATACTAAAATATCAAACGTTTCTGACTTCATTTGCCAATTTTAATGCATTAAACGAATTATTTTTGACCATAATGGTTTTGAAATTGAAAATCAATTCAAATGGCCTCTAAAAAGGACGAGACTTGGCATGCTATCATCATTGCACCAACATTGTTCGTGGTAAAAGTTTCATTGGATTACTAGACAAATTAGATATACTTTGTGCATAAACTATACCATTCCTTTCGAAGTATCGGGATTTCGATCGGAAACAATCACATCACAAAGGCATCGCGTTATTTTTAAACCTTTTAAACCAAAAACTTTATATATGCTCAACATAAAGCATTCACACTAACATACTGAAATTTCAAACATTTTTGACTTCATTTGGCAATTTTAATGTATTAATTGATTTTTTTACCGTAATGGCCTTGAAATTGAAAATCAATTCAAACGGCCTCTAAAAATGACTAGACTTGGCATGCTATCATCATTTCACCAACATTGTCCATGGTAAAGGTTTCAGTGGATTACTAGACAAATTAGATATACTTCGTGCACAAACTGGACTATACCTTTCGAAGTATCGTTATTTCGATGGAAAGAATCACATCACAAAGGCATCACGTTATTTTCAAATCTTTTAAGCCCCAAACTTTTCATATGATCAACATTAAGCATTGACAACAACATACTGAAATTTCAAACGTTTCTAATTTTATTTGGCAATTTTAATGCATTAAACGAAATATTTTTTTACCATAATGGCGTTGAAATTGAAAATCAATTCAAACGACCTCTAAAAAGGACGAGACTTGGCATGCTATCATAATTTCACCAACATTGTCCGTGGTAAAAGTTTCAGTGGATTAATAGATAAATTAGATATACTTTGTGCATAAACTGGACCATTCCTTTTCAATTATCGGGATTTCGATCGGAAACAATCACATCACAAAGGCATCACGTTATTTTTAAATATTTTAAACCCCAAACTTTTTATATCATCAACATTAAGCATTCACACTAACATACTGAAACTTCAAACGTTTCTGACTTCATTTGGCAATTTGAATGCATAAAATGAATTATTGTTGGACATAATGGCCTCGGAATATCTCGTAACCCTATCATACGACGGCGGCCGTTGGATGTAACCTTAGCGCCAAAGATAGTCATTGCATCTTACTGCGATCTGTGACAAGCAGGTTATGCGACCTGATTGGTTGGATATTTTTTGAGGTATATTACACACAGACTTTAATGTAGAAAATTTTGTGATATCACTTATCCCGCGCGCCAGCCCCACCTACCGAAAATTTTCGCCAGCCGCATCATCTCACTCGGGTAAATAAATTACCCATTTGTGATAAGACTATAACCCATACAAATTCATTTTTAGTTTCGTCTGCGATACCGCTTCTCCCACTAGCCCCCCTCCCCACCTACCCAAAATTTTTGCCAGCCGCGTGAATATCTAATTAAGCTACCCCCTCCTTCCTTCCACCACAAAAGGCCGCATTCCCCCCTTCTTGTTCAAACCCTCCCCTGATCCTCCTAGCGCCGCGGCTTATACAGCGCATGCAATTCCAGCGAAGTGCTACACGGCGCCCCCCTACTTATACCGGGCGCCGTGTATGCCCGACTATCAAATCATGTTGAGTTAGATATGCCGCAGAGTTAATCTATCTTTAGTTCACCTTTTCCATGTGGGATGATCATGCCCTGCATCTGCCATAAATTTTGTTTACATCGCATTTGTAAATTCTTTTTTTTTGGATTGCATCTATGATTTCAATCAATTGAACTCGTACAATATAAAATGCTACCATTCATTGTGATGCTTATGTTATAGTTACTTGATAGACTTTCCACGTCTTGAATCTATTCGATTTTATGTTTTTTGCGGGTTGGTTGTATTTTTTAGTTTCTATATGAGCGAACCTATCATCATTGATCGCCTCTGCATTTATGTCTTGCTTCCCTTAAGGGTAAAGCGAGATACTACTCTACTATGTTTAGACTATGAGCATTGTAATCTTGAAGTAATTTTTAGTTTCATATTATTCACTCTTAGCTCTTTGTGTTCTTTTTCATGAGCTTCAATGTTCGGTTTGTGCATTATATTCGTAGCATTGTTCTAATGCTTGTTAGATCCGATGGTAGCTACTTAGATGGAATTTCCATGTCTTGAATCTGTTTGCTTGTATGGTTTATTTTGTATGAAGGAACATCTTATCATTGACCTCCCCCCCCCAATTCGTACGTTACTTAACCATTTTATACTTCATCAACTTACATGTTATCAATGGTTGACTCTGATACTTACAACCGAGGTATGCACTTGGTCTAAAGGGCTTATACTCATTAATATACAATCGAAGGAAAAAATGACAGTGTTTGGGGGTCTGACATTTAGATCTTGCTTGTAGCTCCTTTTACAAGAGGGTTAGATCCACTGTTCGGCCCATTTTGCATCTAGGGAAACGAGGTGACCATGACCATCAACCAAGTCAAGAAACTTAGAATGATTGTTAGGATAAAGAAACTTTCCACGAAACAGACCAAACTCTTTGTCTGCACAAAGAAGAAGACTTCAGTTTGCTGTAAGATGGTACTAATTTACCCCCTACCATATTTTTTCATGTGCACACAATTTCAATACCGAGAAACGATATTTATGCCTATCTTTGCATGCAATCTTTTCCGAAGCAGTTGACCAATGATTACCTATCAACCCACCTGTATGGTCAAGAGGCAATAAATTTTTTGTACAACACCCACGCTATAATATTGAAGTATTCCAAAAGAGGGTAAACGATGGACAAACAATCATCAACAGACGCTGGCCTAAAGTCGCACAGGCGATCAACATTATCGTAGGGTCAATTTTTGCATTCCGCTTCGACAGCTTCCCAGACGAGATTCATATATCTATCTACAGACTATGAAACTGTACTTTTCAAAGGTTGCTATACCACAGATTTGGTGCTTCTGTATTGTGGCTTGTTGTACTACCTGTTGGTTGTACTGTGATTTCAGTAATAATTAAAACCATGGTGACCATTAGAAGCATAGAATGATACACTGTGTTATAAATGTCCTTCTTACAACAATTAAAAAATGGATAAAATGTTTCATATTAATATTTTGCTAAATAATACTTTTTGTAGTTAGAGCATTGAACACGGTTCTGCATAATTTCGCCACAGATAGATGTGTATATCCCACACATTCGATAATAAATGAGCGTCGGGGATTTATTTCTCATTCCACACCATATTTTGTGCACAACCGTTTGTATGTTCAGTGTATATCACACACAGTTCGTCCAGAAAGAATGTTTGTGATTTTATTCTGAAACCACACGATCATTTCTGCACAAACGTTTGGGTCAGTGTGAACAAAACAAACGTGTACTATATGTAAACTGTATGGTATAGCTTTGTCTATCACACGCAGTTCCTGACACACCAGTGTTTGGGATAGTATAACTGAACACAAACGTGGTTTGTCGATTAAACGTATGCTATAGGATCCTAATCTCAAACAGACATTCATGAACAAGTGTTTGTGATGAAAAGGTCAACACAAACATTTGATTTATCATGTGCGTCTGCGATGACTAGTCCATAGGCAAAGGTTTCTGGCTATCGTGCGGAATAGGCCTCCCTATCGCAATCGAAGGCAAGGCGATGGTTCCGATTCCCGTAGGCTATAGGGGTAAAAAACCGTTTGGATAACTACCTTTCGCACTAGTGCCCGTTCCGCCAATCAAGAGAATTAACGTACGAATAGGACAATGGGAGATATGCTTAAAATTCCAAGAATCCCTAGAGGAAGTAGATCGAAAAAAATTAAAATCCTCGGACAAAGGAAAGTATCAGATCTGTAGAAAAACATTTACGGATCAAAAGAACATGAATGTCACGGTCCCATATTCGGAACAAGAAGGTCGATGTCGAGAGATACTAGCTCGATGCAGTACCTCGCCCCCGTACGCCCTTGAGCTTTTCGAGGAGCAGGTTAGGAGAGAGGAAGGACACTAGCGAACTAAGGCATGTGAGCAGAAGAACTAAGCAAATGAAGTTGGATCCTATAACTGAGGACGCAATCTTAACCAATAGTGCAAAACTCATAGCGTAATAAACGGGATTTACTTGATCTCCACGCACGACAAGACTAACAAGCAGACGACGCCTCGGTCTCGTGAAAATGCGGACTACATATGGGTTTCATATCTAATGGATATATTCATTAATTTACAGTGACACGTGGAGGAATTGATAAATCTTCTTTGCCGACTCATCTTTTGATGACTCATTTCTAATCGAAGAATAACCTAAAGTCGACTTCAGGCCAATCTTGGGGGCTACTGTCAGGGGGGGGGGTAATTCATAGACCCGTAAGGATTCGCAAGAAGGCCTCCGTATTCAAGATGAAGAGAGTCGGCCTAAGGGCCGGATCATTAAAAAAAGGCCCAGAAGAAGGTTTGGCCTATGAAACTACCAACTTACAAGATGAAGACCGACGTGACAAAAGGAAGGGGTACAAACCGCCTTGGAGGACAAGACAACCATCGAAGAGATAGAATAGGAATCCACCTCGTATTATAGTCGAACCCATTGTACAAACCCTAGGACCCGGCCTGTATATAAGCCTAGGTCCAAGGGCTTCCTCTGGGCGAATCAATCTAGATAGGTTCTTGAGACACCGGCGACTCCTAGCGCCCTTGTAACCAAGATCTCCCACATATAATACAAGAAAGGAAGGAAGTAGGTCTTTACCTCATCGAGGGGCCGAACCTGGGTAACTCCCTGTGTCTATTTTGTGCCGACTCATCGTACCCACTCCCCGTCGATCCACTCTCCCTCCTCGAAATCACTCGTAGCAAAGGCCCCGCTTTAAGTTCTCTATGAGGACATCTGGCGTGTTTTCCCACAAAAATTGGCCCGCGGGTAGATCCGATGTTTGCGAGATCATCTGCTTATGTGTTATTGGCTCTAGTGACGTAGTTGAGCTCGCACCCGTCGAAATCTCCTTCTAGGGTGCTGTAGAGTTTCTGGTATGCTGACATGTTGTCTGCGACTGTGTCACAATCTCTCATTGTTTGCCGGATGACGAGGTTAGAATCACCGTAGATGAGTAGGCGAGTTGCGCCAAAGGCTTTTGCCATGCACATTCCGTGAAGGAGAGCTACGTATTTTGCTTCATTGTTGGGTGCCTTCTCAAAGTAGATCTATAGTATGTATTTTAGTTTTTCTCCCTTGGGGGAGATTATGTGACAGGACAGATTTCACAAAAGATAAATTTTTTGTTTTCCGTGTGAATTGTTTGATTGTCTGATTTGTTTGCGGTTTTTGCATCCCCGATTTATCGATCGGCGATTATTTTTTCCCCCTCTTATCTCGTACTGGAAGGAGACCGACCCTTGCGACCCTGACACTTGACCTTTGCGACACCGGGTTTCACCCGATCAACGTCGCGAAAACCGCACGAGACCAGCCGTAGCCAACGAAACGAAAAACCCCGTTTAATAATTAAACAGGTTATTTGTATAGCGCTCTGGAAAGTGTTCTCGGAACGGTTCCAGCGCTAGGTGAACGCCGCCGGCTCGACGCGTTGATCGCGCAGTTCAAAGTTTTACCCGAATCGGAGGTCCTGCGGACCCTCGGCGGTCAGAAACGTAAACACCGCGCGAGTGCGAGAAAAACCGGGGATGTTTTTGCAAACTGCCAGCCACCTGGGCTATATAAAGGACACCACACTCCCACCCCTTTCTAGGGTTTCCATAGCCTAAAAATTGCAGCCACCGCCTCAGATCTGCCTCCAAATTTGCCCAGTAGCCCCAAATTTTCGCAACCCTAGCCACCAGGCATTTCTGACCGTTGATCTGTGAGATCAAGGGCCCACATTAGCCCAACCTCTCCACCTACCTCCCTCCTCTCTCTCCAGCCGTGGAGCCCGAGCCGCCGCCGCCGGGGTTGGCCAACACGCCGGCTAGCCCGTCGAGGACGCCGCCACCGGGCCAGGTCCTCTCTCCTCCCTCTCCTCTTTTCCCTCTCCCTCTGCCTCACCTCCTCCCTGTCCTCCTCACAGAACGCCGCCGAAGGGAGCCGTGCCATGAAGCTCGGCCGCAGCACGATGCAACGCCACCGCGCCGCGCCCTCGCCTGATCCGGGCCGGAGCCGCCCTCCCGCGCCCTCCTGGACCCCCCTCCTTGCCGCCTCTCCCACCACCGGCGCCGCCTCGCCGCCGGGAGGCCGGTAGCCGCCGCCGCTGCGGTCTCTGTCATGGATACGGGGTGAGCCGGCCAACCGCCCACACCCACGTGGGCCGGCCTCGTCCACCTGCGGCCCAACACCGGCCTGCCCTGCGCGGCCCTGGCGCCCCAAGGCCCAGCCACCAGCGGCCAGATGGGCCGAGGCCCATGGTGAGAGCCCGTCCGTTATTTTTTTTCTGGCACCCTGTATTTTTCTAAGTCTAGAAAAACTATGTGTTGATCTTTTTTTCCGACGTAGATTGCGATCAAACCGTAGCTCGGATCACGTCGCACCCAAAAGGAATTTTTTTAGTTTTGTGTGTACTTCAGTTCATCTTTTGTGAGCATTTTGATTTGAGGACATCTTGATGTTGTTAATCTGTGTTGAAGTGGGCATCAGGCTGTTAATTGCTATTATTTCCTGTTATGTGCTTCTGATGTTATTTTATTGCAAGTTTGATTGATGATTCTGACACATCCATGAGGCCTATTGCATTGGTTCTTTTTTCATACTGTTAAGCATCATGTATACTATCATGATATGTATTGCATTGTCATGATATGCTTGCTGGTCATATAGTTATTGAGCTCCAAAGTTGCTATGCCACTGTTTTGATAGCCACCTCTATTTTTCACTAAGTCTGTAACTTTCTGATGCCATGTTGCATGCTTAATATCTTTTGATCTGTGATGCCTATTACCTTGATTCTTGTTTGTACCTGATCACCATCATGTCTAGTTCATGCCCATATATTCCTATGTCATGTTGCTGCACATTTGCATATAGTTTTACCCCTGTTTATACAGCATGAAAATAAGAGTTTCTGTCATGTTTTTCCTGATTTTCACTAAGTCCTTGACCAGTAATGTTTTATGGCTTTTTGTGTTGCTTATAACTAGTGAACCATGATGCCTTTTTGCATGATTCCTTTTGCCATGCCTTCCCTGCCATGTCTACTTTAGTTGCCTATCATTTGTGAGCATGTTTTCATTCATTATCCTGCTTATACATTGCTCTAAAGTGTGCTTCCCGATGTTGGCAGATTGTGTTCCAAACTTGTATTGCTTGTATCTTTTTAACCGTAACTCCGTTTGGAGTGTTCTTTATATGTAACTTGATTAGTTTTTCGTGTACTTTGTGTTTATGCTATTGTTTTCTGTTGTTAACCAACCTAAAATATGGTTTAGATAGTTTACCTTATGCTTCACCTCTTGCCATGTTTGTGTGCTATGCCATGCTTGAGTGATATGCCATGTAACAACCTTTGCTCACCTTGTGTAGCTAAACAACTTGAGCCTTTCTAAATGTGCGGTATCGTCGTGTGTGACGAGTACTCCACTTAACCTGTAAGTAACCGCTCTGGACGGTAGGTGCGATGTCTCGTGTTGCCTCCTTGTTGATGCTTGCTCGTGATTGCTTCGTAGTAATAGATGCTTGCTCGTTGATTGCTTTCCAGCGTTTACCGTCTTGTGTGCTTCCGCGGGTACCTCTCGGAGATGATGCAAGCTTGCGATCAACTACACCTTCGGAACCCGACTTATCAACAGGCAACGACTATACATTACTCATGATCCA
Organism: Bromus sterilis; assembly: GCA_950022295.1. Classification (NCBI taxonomy): domain Eukaryota; kingdom Viridiplantae; phylum Streptophyta; class Magnoliopsida; order Poales; family Poaceae; genus Bromus; species Bromus sterilis. Next base: position 170,396,756 of record OX465595.1, on the reverse strand, counting down.
TTCTATTTCAACCAGCGGTTTGCATGCGAGTCTAGGATAGGTTCGATGTTTGATCCTACCACATGATTACAGCCTCTTTCAAACCGATACAGCCATGTCCCCTCTCAGCAAACCATGTACTGCTATGTTACTATTGCTCGTTGCTCAGCCTCTGCTTAGTATGCATGCTTAGGATGCTACAATGTTACCCTGTTACTCCTTGGTTTGGGCTATCACATTATTATATCGTTGTTGATGATATGATTATTATTAATGTTGACTATACTCGATGAAGGATGGAAGGTCTAGGCTATCCCGCCCCGACGCTTTGTTCCATTTGAGTCAACTAGGATCCGAGTTCAGGGTATTGGTTTTAAGACTGAGCGTGCCTAACCGCGTGTGGGATTTTATGGGGTCCCCTTTTCTTACCTACCTAGCTTCAAGCATTTCAAGTGGTGGCCCAAGCTGATTTACCATTTGAAACCGTGTGTGTGTTGGTCGGCCGCCAGTAGTTTTCAAACCAACCTTGGCCAGTGGGGACATGGTTTCCTTGTTGGTCCACCTTGTTCAGCTGAGGACCCGGTTTCCCATGTGAGATTAACCGGCTATCCAAACCTGCGACAGAAGGTAGAGACCGGTTCGAGAGCGCGTCCGGCTTTTGAGTTGGGTGTCGACTCACCGGGGGCCACCCGTATTTGTTTGTTGTTAGTTAGAGGGACCTGTCGTTTCGGATCTCTCAGAACTAAATCATAAAATGGTTGCCTATAATGGGTAGCAACTGAGAGTGTTGGAGATATGCCCTAGAGGCAATCATGTTATGATGTGATCTCCTTATGTATTCATGATTTATTTGTATTGTCCTTGAACATCATCACTGATATGTATCAATAAGTATGTGACTTGTTTGTGAGACTATATATTCTATGATGATTGTTCTAATGGTCCCTAGTTGGTAAGGTTATGCGGACACATATCCTTGACTAGTATATGATTCGATTGATGACTATGTTTCACAAGTCATGAGCATGGAGTTGCTACCGATAGTATGAACTTAGTGATGGGATCACTGAGTTGGACAGAGACCCACTTTGAGACACAACAAGATATTGTCATCTCTTAGTCTCAATACAATGTATATGCCATGTCCTAGACCTAAGGTCCTCGCATGTTCTCGGTATGAGGAATGGCTCACTTAGGGACTATTAAATGCTACACCGTAACTGGGTAGTTATAAAGGTAGCTTACGGGTGAGTCATGATACATGCCGCGAGACATGGTTGATCAAGATGGGATTTGCCCCTCCACTTTGGAGAGATATTCTCTGGGCCCTCTCGAGTGATAAGATTCAGAAAGCATGGCCATGCGACATGGGTTAAGTGTTAACCCGGTTCAGGAATCTGTATGACGGTTTCGAAAAGAGAGGTCAAGCTATCACAAAGGTGACAAGTACTCGCCTTGAGCTTGACAACATATATCGTGAGGCAAAAGGAATGTTGTATATGACACTTTGTAATGGTTCGTCTTATGACTTTACGCATATATGGGAGTCGGCACGTTCTGCAAGGAACAACTACCGACTATCGAACCGGATGTGATTCGGGACGTGTCCATGTGTACGTGAACCTATAGGGTCACGCGCTTAAGGGGAAATGAGCCCATTCGAATGTGAGCCGAATGGATTATGGATGGAGGGTCCGGATTATCTCAAGGGTTGAGGCCATTCCACGGGCGCCTATATAAAGGCTAGGGCGGACCCCGAAGGGGTACAGGACAGACCACAACCCTAGCCGCCACTCCACCTCCAGGCCGAGCCGCCGGACCTAGCAGTCCGCCGCCCGGCGCTACTCCTTGTACGCGCACATCCCTTGGAGGCGCTGCACCTGCGGCGCATGGACAAACTATTCGCGGGATCGGATCGCGGGACTCAGTTCGTGGGATCGGTACAAGGGATCGGTTCGAGGGATTCGAGGAGCAGCAGCCGATGCGCATCGCCAACTCTCCTTCCGCTGTCGTGACTGCGCGTCTAGTGGTAAACCCTAATCACGTAGTTCATCTCCAGTAGCAGTGATCTTGGTTGTGCGCGGTAGAAATTTTTGATTTAGCGCTAGCGTAGCGTACCGTGTGCCCCAACAGAGAGATGGGCGTGCGTGCGGAGCCTTGTAATGGGCAGTTGGTACACCCCTGCAGGGTTAAATCTTTTCGAGAAGCCGTGTCCACGGTTATGGACGACTTGAGACCTACTCCTTGTTCATAGTCAACAACAACTGAGATAATCTTAATATAACTTGATCAATGTGTGTGTGCCTTGACTTCTTCTTCTTCGTCGGGATGCGAAGAGGAGGACAAGGACAGGATAGGTGTTATGATTGCGTAAGTAGTTGATAGCAAGACTTTTTGGAGGAGATTCCTCATCGAATGCTTGGCTTCTTACCTTACTCTCTAGATCGTTAGCCACTTCATAAATGCTAGTGCGGCAGCAACCTCTCCACTTACCCCATCCTTACCGTAAACTACTAGTTTTCCTAGAATGACAAGTGATGAAGTCCTTGCTGGGTCAGATGACCACTACAGTTGGATGCTGAGTACTTCTGTACTCATGATACTACCCCCAAACTCTTTTCAGGGTTTTTGATCGACAACAGGTATGGTGATCGACGTTTCACGTGGAGACTCGACGACGACTAGTTAGGCGGATCCCGGCGGAGGGCCTGCACCCGTGTGGTTATGGGGATCAATGTTTTTCTCTTTGCTAGTAGGCATTTGATTGTAGTCTGTACTCAGACATATACCTTCCGCTGATGTATTGTAATTAAGGCAGTTGTATGCCGATTGTATGAGATGTTGTATCCTTGTATCTGTAATGTTGTGATATCATGTTGGAAATACGGGGCATATGACTTCGTCATATGTCGCGATGGGACCGATATGTGCTTCGTCCCCGGATCTGGATGGAAACATCTAGATCTGGAACAGTACCGCATATCGGGCCTTACAAATTAGCACGACGTCAGATCTAGCTCCTTGCCGTCTTTTGATCCATCGAAGAACATGTTCCAAGAGTTGGAGAGGTCCGGGGGACCGGGTGTTTGAACTTCCATCCATTCGACCATGAAATCGGGGAGGACCTGAGCTTTGATAGCCGTCGGGTGCTTGAATCTGAGGTCACGAGGGCTGAGCTCGATGTTCCATTGGGCTACTCTTCCTATAGCGCCTGGGTTGTTGAGGATGTCCGAGAGTGGTGCGCTGCTGACCATTGTTATTGGGTGCTCGTCAAAGTACTGCGATACCTTGCGGGAGATCATGAAGATGGCGTAGACAAGCTTTTGATAGTGCGGGTATCTTTGTTGGAGCATGTAAGGACTTCACTGAGCTAATAGATTGGTCTCTTGATTCCTTGCACTTTGCTTTCTTCGGTGCGCTCGACAACGAGTACGGTGCTTACAACGCTACTTCTAGCGGAGATGTAGAGTTATAGGGGGTCCTGTTCCTTGGTTATTGTAAGGATGGGTGGTGTTGATAGGATTTTCTTGAGGACGGCGAATTCCTTTCGTGCTTCCTCAGTACACTCAAAGTTTCCACCTTTCCGGAGTAACTGGTAGAATGGCAGGGTCCTTTCTCCTAGCCTGCTGATGAAGCGACTTAGGGGGACGAGTCGTCTGGTGAGCTGCTCTACACCTATTATGTTGACGGGTTCTTGCATCTTGGCGAGTGCTGGAACTTTTTCTTGGATGGCTTTGACTCCTCGAGCAGACACCATGTACCCTAGTAACTTGCCGACTGGTACGCCGAAGATGCACTTTTGGGTTAAGCTTGATCCTGTAGTGGTTGAGTGCTCCAAAGGTTTCTCGGAGGTCTTCGAGTAGTGTGCTTTCCTTGTAGGTTTTAACGACGATGTCGTCTACATAAACTTGGGAGTTCCCGTGGGATTCCAGGCATGTCGGCTGGGCACCAGGCGAAGATGCTCCACTCCTCGCGAAGAAATTTGATGAGAGCGGTGCATGTTCTTCGGGTAGATGAGCGTATATCCGCACTGTCTTTTCTGGTTCTGTCAGGTGCACTTGATGGGTTACTGTCACTATCGACGCTGAATTTTGGAGTGATCTCCTTGATCTCACTTCGACTGGTGAGTGGAAAGACGGTTTTGTCTACCGCCAGGGCTATTTCTTTGAGTTCCTGCTATGCTCCAAGGGTATCGGAGACTTTGTTGAAATGACGGTCGCTTTGTCTGATCTGATGAAGCATCCGTTAATTCTGATGACTCCTGCGGGTCCTGGCATCTTGAGCTTGAGGTATGCGTAGTGTGGTACGGCCATAAGTTGGGTGAAAGCTGGTCAACCAAGTATAGCGTGATATTGAGATTGCTAATCTACCACTTCAAATTCAAGCATTTCTCTTCTGAAGTTGCTTCTGCTCTCGAAAAGTATGTCTAGGCTTATCTTTCCCAGTGACGAGGATGATTTGTCTAGCTCGATACCGTAGAAGGTGGTGCCTGAATGCTTCATCCCTGATGGCGGGATCAACATCTTGCGCAATGTGTTGGAGAAGATGATGTTCATGTTGTTGCCTCCGTCCATGAATACTAGTGATACGTCGTAACATCCTATCTGTGCTTCAAGGACTAGTGGGGCGTGTCCTAGTCTTGGGATTGCTGGCAGGTGGTCCTGTTGCGAGAAGGTGATGCTGACCTCCGAGTCGGATAGGTAGTAAGGTTCCTTTACTGCCATGGTCATGTAATTTTGGAGGGTGCTTGTTTCTTCTTTCTTTTTAGATGGGCGCCCTTCTATGATCATGTATACCCGTCTGCGAGCTGGTGGGTAGGTCTCCTCTCTGTTGACTATTAGTGGTGGGACCGCTCCTCGATTCCGTTTTGCTCTGCTCTGCATGTCTTTCATGTGTTCTTTCAAGTGTTCGTTGAAGAGTCAGCAGTCTCCGAGGGTATGGCTTGCTCTGAGCCGTCCGTCATTGTCCTTGAAGCAATGGATCATGCACACCCCATCCAACTGCTCTCGTGGTGTGAGGGTGTTCGAATTGTCGTGTTGCTGTCATTTTTTCTTTGCGGGTCGACTACCAACGACTCGATATGTCCGCGAGTGATTTCTCGAGCGGGAGTGGTACCTAGGGTCCATCTCGATTCCATCGTGGATGCACAAGTCCATGATTTTCTCGGTGAGGTCGTGTGGCTCGTCGGGAAGTTTGTAGCGCTCTGCTCTGCTCGAGAGAGATGTTGATTTTGAATTCCAACGCCCTGTTATGTTGGCCTTGATTTTGTAGCTGCTGACTAAGATTGGTTTTTGGATCGGCGAGTGGTTCGCTGCTTAATGTAGTTTTGAAAACCCCCGAAAACTTGAGCTTGATCCGCTTGTCGATCGAGTACTCTTGATCGCGGGGCTGGAAGGCTTGCACTAAAGTTGAAGTTTCCTAGTAGACCAGTTCTTGCTTTGACCGTTGCCAAAGTAGCCGAGGTGTCGACTGCTGATGGAACCACCGAGATCGTGATACCAACCCGCGTCTTCCCCACGGTCGGCACCAATTGAAGAGGATCACCCTTGGAAAATCACATGGTTAGGAACCCAGGGTTTAGATCACAGAGAGAGGAGTGGAGGTTGGTGATTCTCATCCGCTAAGAGGAGACAGGGTTTACCCAGGTTCAGGGCCCTCGATCGGTGACGAGGATGGGCCTCAGAAAATCCCATGGTTATGAACCCTAGGTTTAGATCGTAGAGAGAGGTGCAGGTTGGTGATGCTTGTCGGCTAACAGGAGACAGGGATTTACCCAGATTTAGGGCCCTCGATCGGTAAAACCCCTACTTCATGCTCTGTTGTATTATGATGGAGGAGATTACAGTGGAGGTATCGTCGAGAGTGCTCTCTCCGAGGGTGGAGCTATGCTAGATTGGATGATCTCCCCGCCCCCTTTCCCAGCCTTTATATACTAGGCTGGGTCGCAAGGAGTCCGTCTCTGTTTACAAGGATGATTGCTTAATTTATCTAGTCTTGGTGGACATGCCTTGGACTCCGAATTGTCTTGGACTCCATGGTAGGCGCAACCGTCGGTGCTTCGGGTCGGCTGATCTTGGGCTAGTTGAATCTTATAGTGGGCCTTCTATCTGGACACGCACCAGGTACCCTCATGCCGACGAGTCGTGGGGGCATCCCCTCGTCAGTAGCCCCCGAGTTCCTGGGGGACTCGAAGAGTCGCGTAGGGACTCAAACCTTCAATAGACGTAGTAGTGTGTGTCATTTGGCAAGCCCTAAGCCACATACGTTGTCCATGAAAGGCAGTTTTGAGAGGGATGCTATGCTTAAAGGTCCCAAGGTACTCGACTGGTCGAGCCTCGGTGAATTGCACTTGTGGCAAATATCACAGTAGCCTAATCAAACTCGAGTCTCTCGACACGATCTTGGAAACGACTGGTGAAAAACAAGGTCCATGCCGCAGAGGGCTTATAGGATCAATGCCGCAAGTTTACAGTATTGAATACGACCCTAACACGGCTATTAGTGGTCAAATTTCAATCATGCAGCGAGCATGGAACCGTCGGGAGTGAATTCGCATTGTGGCAAGTCCCAGCCCAGCCGACAGATCAGCAGGGTCCTTCACGCTAGCTCGCGTGGCATCTGGGGTGCAGTGTATCGCCGCCTAGGTTATTTAATAGTGGTGTGTTATCAAATTAGAGTGCACCCAGTCGGAAAACAATTGAGTGGACTTATAGTATGAGCACCCGCGGAGCGTCCGAGTGCTCAGGTGGGGATTTAGTGTAGAATGTACCCACTCGGAAACAATCGAGTGGGCTTATAGTATAAGCACCCGCAGAGCGCCCGAGTGTTCGGGGGGTTTATATTTTCGTCTTGCATCTTCTTGAGAGTAGACACTCGAGCACCTTGTAGTAAAGGCGAGTAATCACTCAAGCCTTACATATATGTCAGAATATATTGAGGGGAGTATTCACTCTCAAGCTGTTGGCGTCCTCCGAGAGAGGTCCTTCCTTTCCCGAAAGGCGTGGGGCATCAGGGCCCCCGCGTCGATTGTAGGAACGCGCCCCACTGAACCAGTTGTCTCCGGTGTAGGCGCGTCTGGAGGTCACGGGGGCGTCGAAATGGCAAAAAGGGTTCGCACATCGGAGCAATCGTCCGAAGCATAGCAAGGACCTCAGCAGGAGACAGGGATGAGGCAGGCAACAGAAGAGGAGCACATTTCAGCAGGATCTCCGGTTATGAAGGGAGCCTCGCACCTTGCACAAGTTACGCGTGTTTTCCTGGGACACTCAACTCCTAGGGTAGCGGTTGTCTTTAGTGTTAACTTGGCGCTTGCAGGAGAAGTTTCCGGCGATACGCTTCTGGTGGTTCCCCTAGCCCCGCAAGCGGGGAGTGAGGGGTGTCCTCGGGAGATGGTCATGTACCAAGGCAGCAGGACGGCCTCCGGGCCAGAGAGGATGAACCTAACCGGGCCCGACTCTCAACAAGGGACGAGACTCTCAGGAGGAGAGGCCCCTCTGGGGCAAAGATGCCTGATGCCAACTCCAGCGTGATACAAGTACGCGCACTGTCATAACACACATGTTCGGAGAAGCCCAAACCACTGCTTTGGTTCCGGAAGATGGCTATGTATTCTTGCCATTCGCACGCCAACATCGCAACGTCTGCATCAGTGATAGACAAGGGTAAGGAATGATGGGCCAACGTGCAGGCTCTAGAGGAGGCTCTCCGGGAAAGCGCTCCGGAGGTGGTTGACCTAGACGACATCACGTCTCTGATTGGGGCGGAGTTCTGGATCAAAAGCCAAAAGGGATACAACGAGCTCCGGAACAAGCACTTCGAGCGAGAGAAGCAAGTGACTGACTGGGCTCAACGAGTGTCCTCCAGGGAGGCACCTGTGACCAAGCTGATCTCCGACAGCAGGAAGGCACTGTCTACTTGGGCCACTCAGCTGGAGGAGGTCTACACGACTATAGCAAGCCGGGAGGTAGACATGGTGCGTATATGGAAGGACCTGGAGGAAGTGTGGAAGGCCCAAGAACAACATGTAGAGGATCTTAAAGCCGAGAGCCACTCCCTAACCCTCCAGGCAGAGGTCTTGACCGCAACACTTGCCTAGGCACGCAACTATCTGACGGACCTACACAAGAAGGAGGTGGAGGCCACCCAAGGAGCACACGTAGAGGCCATGCGCCAGCTGCAGAAGGAGAACAATGGCTTGAAGTTGAGCTTATCAGAGAAGGAGGCTTCAATCCGGAAGCTAGAGGCCATCATCGCCGATAAGGATGGGAAATATCGCACGCGCAGGAAGAAGCAACCCAGGCACGCCAGCTGTGGGAATATGCTGACAGAGTATATGACACCCTCAAGGGGATTATGTGAAGCACTTGGGATCGAGCGAGCAAGGGTTGGCGTCCCTCCGAAGTGTGGAGGACAAGCTCGCGGCAGTGCTCTCCGAGATGCAGCTGGCCCACATGGGATTGCCTGACAATTCGCAGGATTGCGGCGCTGGAGGCCTCACGACCTTTTATCTTAGCGCGACAGAGGTGTTGGACGCGGACCAGAAGGGACGCACTGAGCAAGTGGCCCGAATAGTCCATGAGTTGTGCTCGGAAGTTTGCAGGTGGGCCTTCGCACGGCTGCAGTTTCACAACCCGGGATTGTCACAACCCCATGTTAGGTATGTGCTAGGATCAAGAGCTACATTGCATTCATGTTAAAAATTTCAAAAGGAAATTGAAATGGGAGAGAGAACACCCCCAGATGAATTTAATTCAAATGGCCAGAATAAAAGTTGCTCCAAAAATTCCTTTTGCATTTTTGAACAGTCTCATAAATGAGTGTGATCACATATCAAGTGATGTGGGACCAACCCCATGCTCATGGATTTTTCAAATATTCAATCAAGAGCATGGATTTAAATTTAAATCCCTATTTGAATTAAAGTTCAAATTATTTGAATTTTAAAAATGCCCAAACTTTATAAGTGGCTAGCTATATGCATTAGAACTCCATATAAAAATTTGGGGCATTTCTAAAAATGTCTAGATATTTATTTTGCTACGGCAAAACAAATGACAGAAAAGAAAACATAAAAGAAAAGGGAAAAAGGAAACTCACCTGGATCTGGCCCAACTAACTGCACCGCAGCCCAGCAGCCGGCCCAGCCCACCCCACCTTGTCGTCTACCTCCCCCGCGCCCCAAGGTGCTCGCTATAATGCATGCACGCCGCCGCCGACGCCACGGCCACGCAGCTCCTTCCCCCGTCCACGTCCTGGCGCCTGGAGACGTCCTGAGACGCCGTGGCTCCTTTCCCCCCTCTCCCGGTTCGTTCCCCACGTCTCTCTCTCCCGATTTCGACGCTGACGACGACCACACGAAGCTTGCGCCGGAGCGGCCGCCGCACCCGCGTGGCCACCATGCTCCCCGTGCCTCCTTGAGCTGTCCAGAGTAACCGCAACCGTCGTCTTCGTCTTCCCGTGCAGTGAATCGAGCCCGGAAGCCCTGGAGACTCCACCATCTTCACCAAGTCGCCGCCGGCCACCGTGAAGATCCTCGCCGAATTCCGTCGCTGTTGAGCCCTCCCCGCCTCCAACCTATGCACCACCGCACTCCCCGCATCTCGGTGAGCTTTTCCCCTCACCCAGCTAGCCCCCTCTCGCCCTCTGTCCTGCGCCACCATGGGAGCCGAGCTCCGTCGCCGCCATGGCCGACGGTGAGGTCGCTCCCGTACCCCTTTTCCCTCGTGGTGGTGTCCATCGAGTTTCCGGAACCACCAGGAGCGCAGCTCACTACTTCGTGTCCCCTCCTTTGCACCGTAGCACCACCCGCGTCGCCGCCGTGCTTCGGTTGCCGCCGGTGAGGTCCCTGCCGTCGCCTCCGTCATCCCCTGGCCTCGCCGTGGCTTCCACGCGACGCGCGAGTGCACGGGCTGCATTCCAGTGCCTCTGGCGCTGCGATGCCCCACACCGCCGTCCCGAGGAGCTCCGCCGTGCTGGGTGGTCGCCGGCGTTGAGCCGCCGGCGAGGTGACGTGGCTAGGCGTTTAATACTATTTAACCCAGAGAGGCTGACAGGGTGACCCCACAGGTAAGTTCGACCAAAGTCAAACCCCTGATGTCATGCTGATGCAGTGATGACGCAATAAACCCTTTTCCAGTTAAAAGAATTCCAGAAAATTCTAGGAAATGCATTAAACTTTGGAAATTCATAACTAATTCATTTTAACTCCAAATTAGACAAATAATATGTTTAAAATTATCAGAAAAATGCAAGGAATGTGAAGATGGACTTTGTTTGCATGTTTGACCAATTTAAGTTGGGTGAACAGTAGCATTAGTCCATATGGCAATAATTTGAATTCAAATTTGGAGTGAATTTGGAAATGATTTTGCATTCCACTTCTTTTAAATGGAATTGTACCCACATTGCAAACATGAACATCACCATTGCAATCTTATTCATGTGATTGTGCATTGTACTTTATTTTGTTCCTATGATTGTCATGTTGCTAATAGAAGTGGAACCGGAACCGGAGGCCACCCCCTTTATTGAAGACACTGTGTTTGATCCTCGTCAGCAAGGAAAGAAAAACCCCACTGATCATGTCGATAAAATCCCACTTCCCTCTCAGTCTCGCTTATGCATTGTTTAGGATGATTACCATGATAACATTTCTACCGCATAGTTGAACCCAATCCTTTACATGACCTATCATTTTGTCACAGTAGTAAGCAAACCACAATCCTAGCAGATGTAGGAGTTGTTTGATATCATGTGGCCCCTGCAAGTGTTACTGCTTATTGCATGCTTGGAGTTTACAATGAGGATACTTTGATCTGTGAGCCGGGATGGTAGCAATAATGTTGAAGAAGGTGAAACTGTGTTGGTGAATCTACCCTAATACAAGGTGAACGATGAGAGGATGTGTAGGAGTACACAGTGGGTTGTCTCGTTGAACACCAACTTAAGTCCGAGTTCTTGTGTGGTGATCCAAGAAGAAGAGTGCAACCACACATTGGGCTCATAGACCCCTCTCGACCTAGTACCTCACCCTGTTCGAACCCCAGAAGTCGCATTAGTTCGCAAGTTCTGGTAGGGCTGTGGCACGGTCTGCGAAGTGGATGAACGACTATTCATACCAGCTTGGGACCCTGCACACATCGTTTGAGGCTGTACTGGAACCTCGGCCGGACTTCCATACGGATCCCCCTCAGATAGGCGACTCTCTGGACTAGAACGGAGCTGTGGGCGAAGTGTTGTGGCAACATCCTCGCCGGTACCCGCTTGAAGGGTCCCACTCCCAGGCGGTAACTGATGCGTGTGTGTGTGTAGCGGTACACCCCTGCAGGGTTAACAAAACTATTCGAATAGCCGCGTCCGCGGTTAAGGACTGCTTGGAAAGCTTAGCTTCATTATTAGACAACTTGAACCGGATACTCTAAAACTGCCAAGATAAGCGTGTGTGCTATGGCGTACTTTCTCGTGGGAAGTCGAGGAAGGCACCATAGTGGTGTAATTGGTTGGAGATTGTAGTGGACTCGTGTACGCTTCTTACTTCAAGTCTGGTACTCGTAGTTCAGGACTAGCCAAGTCAAAGCTAACACTTCTGCATTTGAACCCCACCTCACTTTGCCTTACATGTGCATGAGTAGTATAGTTCCTACGTAAGTCTTGCTGAGTACGACTTTGTACTCACGTTTGCTTATTCTATGTTTTAGATGAACCCACTGACCCCGAAGGTGGATTCTTCCTGGAGCTCGACGACTGATCAAGCTAGTGTAGTCCCAGTCAGACGACTGGTCCCTCGTGGAAGGGCTTGTTTATAGATAAGGCTTCTGTAAGCCATTTGTTAAACTTGTCTGTACTCAGACCTACTTTTCTTCCGCATGCTTGATGTAATGTTGGATCACGGTCTCATGATCTCTGTGTGCACTCTGTAAGAGTTATCATTAAAGTTGTGAACTTTGTAGAGAATTGCAATGATACCTGCTGTTCATACTAGACATGTTTGCTGCGTGTACGATTATAACATGCATGTCTTAGTATCGGTTTTCGAGACCTTAGTTGTGATCTGGCTGGCGGTATTTTATACACCAAGTGGCCCTTAGATGTGCGCAGCTTGGGGCATCACGATGCGATTGCTCGTGACTCCGTCACGTGCACACTTTGATGTATGATCGAGCCCGCCCTAGACCCCGACTAAGTGATTGGGGTTGAGTAAGTCTATGTAAGTGTTATAATACAATCGAGAGTATGGTTGAGGCGAATTGTCTATGAATATGGGAGTTCACCACCCATATCATTTAGACTTGTGTGCGGACAATGAGGACCCATCTCAGTTGATCATCCGGCCTGGATGGGATGCCCCTCACGGTCGATGCTTTCTGAGAGCGTTCTGTGCTTGCCCTTGTCTGCTTAGACAAGTGGGTACGGCTCTCGGCTCTCCATATAATTGTGTCGTAACGGGACTTGCATACGCTAACCCCGGGTCACGACAGACTTGGTATCAGAGCCGGACTGACTATAGGATTATCAACCCTTGGTGGAAGTCGAGTCTAGCATTCTATATGTATATAGTTACTTTGGGTATAAGGGAACAACGTAAGGCTTCTTTTTCTCGTTACCCTCATCGATCTAAGTTCTGAGTCACCCTCATCTTTTCTTCGGGAAGATAGGACTAGGCTCTTCTATGTCTTACTAGAACATCTCGTTGAGTGCTTCCTTGTAGTCGTAGGATTGTTGTGGTCGTCCAGAGTCTCCGTATTTCGAGTTCCTTGAAGAAGTTATGTCCAATTTCTTCGAGGTTGTTTCATTTTCCATCCCGGTACAGCCGTTATGCTGTCCGAGTCATTCCAGGTTTCTTCATAATCTGATGCATTTGCAAAATCCTTCCCTCCATTTCGGTTGTCTTTCCATAAGAATTATTAGGTGGCATGCCCGACAGTTCTCTAGAGTTTGTTGTAGGTTTTATTCTAGAAACCTGTAGTGATTCATTTGCAGCTCTTCCTCCCACTTTAGATGTCTTCTAACAAGAAGAACCACACTAAACATCGTGTTGGGGTACTTTGCTACTCTAACATATCTGTTGTAGCCCCTAGTAAACCTTGGTCATCCTCTAGGAAGCTATCCAGAGATCCAACCCCTTAGACTATGCCACCCGACAGATATGTAGAATTCATAGTGGATCTTATACCAGGCACACCCCAACTTCAAGACGCCCATATATAATGGCCCCACATGAGTTAGCTGAGCTAAAAACCCAACTTGATGCTTCATTGGCAAAAGGCTTCATCCGCCCTAGCTCATCGCCATGGAGTTGCCCCGATTGTTCGTAACGAAGAAAGATGGAACAGAAAGGATGTGCATAGACTATCGCCCACTAAATCTAGCGACGATAAAGAACAAGTACCCACTGCCTAGGATCAATGATCTTTATGATCAACTTGCTGGATCCTCTGTATTCTCCAAGATGGATTTGAGATTAGGATATCATCAAATCAAAATCCGAAATGAGGACGTTCCCAAGACGCCTTTCACTACTCGTTTTGGTCTTTACGAGTTTCCGTCATGTCCTTCGGTTTAACCAATGCCCCCGCCACATTCTCGCACTTAATGAATTCGATCTTCATGGAGTACCTAGATAAATTTGTTGTGGTTTATCTTGATGACATTCTCATCTACTCGAAGAATGAAGAAGAGAACGCAGAACATCTTAGGTTGGTATTGATGAATCTTTGAAAGCATCGCCTTTATGCCAAGTTCTCTAAGTGCGAATTTTGGCTACCAGAAGTGACCTACTTAGGCCACGTGATTTCTGCGAAAGGCATTGCTGTCAATCCCGAGAGAGTTCAGGCCGTCCTTGACTGGACTCCAGCTGAATCGGTTAAGCAAGTTAGGAGTTTCCTTCGCTTAGCAAGCTATTGCCGCCGCTTCGTCGAGAACTTTTCTAAAGTTGCAAAGCCTCTTACTGAACTCCTCAAGAAAGATAAGAAATTCCAATGGACTCCCAAGTGCGAGGAAAGCTTTCAAGAGCTAAAAAGAAAATTGAATTCTTCACCCGTACTTGCGCCTCCAGACACCAAAAAGGATTTCGAGATCGATTGTCACGCTTCACGGCAAGGGTTAGGGTGCATATTTATGCAAGATTGACATGTGGTAGCATACGCTTCACGCCAGCTGCGTCCACATGAAGAGAACTATCCTACCCATGATCTTGAACTCGCTGCCGTAGTTCATGCCCTGAAAACTTGGTGACATTACCTCCTTGGTAATCGTTGTGAGATCTATTCTGATCACCAAAGCCTCAAATACATATTCACCCAGCCAGATCTTAATCTCAGGCAAAGACGCTAGATTGAGTTGATAAAATATTATGACTTCGGAATTTCTTACACCCCAGGCAAATCCAATGTCATGGCTGATGCACTAAGTCGTAAGTCGAAATGTAACAACCTCATGTTACAACAGTATCAACCACTTCTTCATGAGGAATTTCGCAAGCTCAATCTTGAGATAGTTCCTCATGGTTTTCTTTCTACCTTGGTGGCCAAACCAACCCTTGAGGATCAAATCATAGCCACCCAGAAACATGATAGTGGTATTCAAGAGATCAAGAAGAACATTTCTAGCGGAGATGCTAAATGTTTCTCTACAAATGATCAAGGAACGATATTCTTTGAAAATCGTTTAGTAGTCCCTGTGAATCAAGACCTAAGGCAGTTGATCCTTAAGGAAGCTCATGACACTCCCCTCTCCATTCATCCCGGTAGAACAAAATGTACCGAGATCTACGCCAGAGATTTTGGTGGACCCGGATGAAGAGAGACATTGCTCAATTTGTTGCCGAATGTGATGTTTGTCGTCGCATTAAGGAAGAACACCAAAGACCTGCTGGTACTCTTCAACCATTGTCTATTCCCGAGTGTAAATGGGACAAAGTCGGTATGGACTTCATCACCGGCTTTCCAAAAACCCAGAAAGGAAATGATGCCATCTTCGTTGTCATTGATAGACTTTCCAAAGTTGCTCACTTCCTTCCTGTTTGCGAGTCTATAACTGCTAGCCAGTTAGCTGACTTGTATGTTTCCTGAATCGTCTATCTTCACGGTGTTCCTTTGGAAATCAATTCAGACCGTGGTAGTCTTTTCACTTCTCGATTTTGGGAAAGTTTCCAGAATGGTATGGGAACCCACCTGTCCTTTAGCACCGCTTATCACCCGCAGTCCAGTGGTCAAGTAGAAAGGGTCAATCAAATTCTCGAAGACATGCTCAGAGCTTGTGTTATCTCTTTCGGAAAGAAATGGGAGAATTCTCTTCCTTTTGCTGAATTTGCGTATAACAATAGTTTCCAATCTAGTCTGAACATTGCTCCTTTTGAACTCCTCTATGGACGAAGATGTCGAACTCCCCTAAACTGGTCAGAAACTGGTGAAAGACAATTCTTTGGACCAGATATGATCAAGGAAGCAGAAGAGCAAGTTCGCATTGTTCGTGATCAATTGAAAGCAGCCCAGTCTCGTCAGAAAAGCTACTATGATCGTCATCATAGGCAAGAAAGCTAGAATCTGGATGAGAAGGCTTACCTTCGGGTTACTCCTCTGAAGGGAACCCAACGATTCGGTATCAATGGCAAGTTGGCCCCACGTTACATTGGACCTTTCCGCATTCTTGCTAAACGTGGAGAATTTGCCTACCAACTTGAACTACCCCCGCACCTTTCCTGAGTACATGATGTATTCCATGTGTCACAACTCAGGCGTTGCTTCAAGGACCCCATCCGCGAAGTCGACCATGAAAGGCTTGATCTCCAAGATGACCATTCTTATCGAGAATACCCCGTTCGTATTCTTGATTCAGCAGAGCGTGTGACTCGTCGTCATAAGATTAAGTTTCTGAAAGTGCAATGGTCACACCACTTTGAGAGAGAAGCCACGTGGGAAAAAGAAGACCGTCTCAGTGCTGAGTACCCCTCCTTCCTCCCGCAGACTTCTGAATCTCTGGACGAGATTCTTTTGAGTGGGGGCGAGTTGTCACAACCCCAAGTTAGGTATGTGCTAGGATCAAGAGCTACATTGCATTCATGTTAAAAATTTCAAAAAGAAATTGAAATGGGAGAGAGAACACCCCCAGATGAATATAATTCAAATGGCCAGAATAAAAGTTGATCCAAAAATTCCTTTTTCATTTTTGAAAAGTCTCATAAATGAGTGTGATCACATATCAAGTGATGTGGGACCAACCCCATGCACATGGATTTTTCAAATATTCAAACAGGAGCATGGATTTAAATTTAAATCCCTATTTGAATTAAAGTTCAAATTATTTGAATTTGAAAAATGCCCAAACTTTATAAGAGGCTAGCTATATGCATTAGAAGTCCATATAAAAATTTGGGGAATTTCTAAAAATGTCAAGATATTTATTTTACTTAGGGAAAACAAATGACAGAAAAGAAAACGGAAAAGAAAAGGGAAAAAGGAAACTCACCTGGATCTGGCCCAACTAACTGCACTGCAGCCCAGCAGCCGGCCCACCCCACCACACCCCACCTTGTCGTCTACCTCCCCCGCGCCCCGAAGGTGCTCGCTGTAATGCATGCACGCCGCCGCCGCCGCCACGACCACGCAGCTGCTTCCCCCGCCCACGTCCTGGCGCCTGGAGACGTCCTGAGACGCCGTGGCTCCTTTCCCCCCTCTCCCGGTTCGCTCCCCACGTCTCTCTCGCCCGATTTCGGCGCTGACGACGACCACCCGAAGCTTGCGCAAGAGCGGCCGCCGCACCCACGTGGCCACCATGCTCCCCGCGCCGCCTCGAGCTATCCATAGTAACCGCAGCCGTCCACCGTGAAGATCCTCGCCGAATTCCGTCGCCGTTGAGCCCTCCCCGCCTCCAACCTATGCACCACCGCACTCCCCGCATCTCAGTGAGCTTTCCCCCTCACCCAGCTAGCCCCCTCTCGCCCTCTGTCCTGCGCCACCATGGGAGCCGAGCTCCGTCGCCGCCATGGCCGATAGTGAGGTCGCTCCCGTACCTCTTTTCCCTCGTGGTGGTGTCCATTGAGTTCCCAGAGCCACCAGGAGCGCAGCTCAGTACTGCGTGCCCCTCCTTTGCACCGTAGCACCAGCCGCGTCGCCGCCGTGCTTCGGTTGCCGCCGGTGAGGTCTCCGCCGTCGCCTCCGTCACCCCCTGGCCGCGCCGTGGCTTCCACGCGACGCGCGAGTGCACGGTCTGCACTCCAGTGCCTCTGGGGCTGCGAATCATGCCCCGCACCGCCGTCTAGAGGAGCTCCGCCGTGCTGGGTGGTCGCAGGCGTTGAGCCGCCGGCGAGGTGACGTGGCTAGGCGTTTAACACTATTTAACCACCCTTAGTGTCACTTACAAGTGGGTCCGAGGCCCCCTCTAGTCTCTTTGTTAATTTAATTAATAGGGATTTAACCCAGAGAGGCTGACAGGGTGACCCCACAGGTCAGTTTGACCAGATTCAAACCCTTGATGTCATGATGATGCAGTGATGACGCAATAAACCCTTTTCCAATTAAAAGAATTTCAGAAAATTCCAGGAAATGCAATAAACTTTGGAAATTCATAACTAATTCATTTTAACTCCAAATTGGACAAATAATATGTCTAAAATTATCAGAAAAATGCAAGGAATGTGAATATGGACTTTGTTTTCATGTTTGACCAATTTAAGTTGGGTGAAAAGTAGCATTTGTCCATATGGCATTAATTTGAATTCAAATTTAGAGTGAATTTGCAAATGATTTTGCATTCAACTTCTTTTAAATGGAATTGTACCCAAATTGCAACCATGAACATCACCATTGCAATCTTATTAATGTGATTGTGCATTGTACTTTATTTTGTTCCTATGATTGTCATGTTGCTAATAGAAGTGGAACCGGAACCGGAGGCCACACCCTTCGTTGAAGACACTGTGTTTGAACCTCGTCAGCAAGGCAAGAAAAACCCCATTGATCATGTCGATAAAATCCCACTTCCCTCTCAGTCTCGCTTATGCATTGTTTAGGATGATTACCATGATAATGTTTCTACCGCATAGTTGAACCCAATCCTTTGCATGACCTATCATTTTGTCACAGTAGTAAGAAAACCATAATCCTAGCAGATGTAGGAGTTGTTTGATATCATGTGGCCCCTGCAACTGTTACTTCTTATTGCATGCTTAGAGTTTACAAGGAGGATACTTTGATCTGTGAGTCGGGATGGTAGCAATCATGTTGAAGAAGGTGAAACTGTGTTGGTGAATCTACTCTAATACAAGGTGAACGATGAGAGGCTGTGTAGGAGTACACAGTGGGTTGTCTCGTTGAACACCGCCTTAAGTCCGAGTTCTTGTGTGCTGATCCAAGAAGAAGAGTGCAACCACACATTGGGCTCACTGACCCCTCTCGACCTAGTACCTCACCACGTTCGAACCCCAGAAGTCGCATTAGTTCGCAAGTTCTGGTAGGGCTGTGGCACGGTCTGCGAAGTGGATGAACGGCTATTCAGACCGGCTTGGGACCCTGCACACATCGTTTGAGGCTGTACTGGAACCTCGGCCGGACTTCCATACGGATCCCCCTCAGATAGGCGACTCACTGGACTAGAACGGAGCTGTGGGCGAAGTGTCGTGGCAACATCCTCGCCGGTACCCGCTTGAAGGGTCCCACTCCCAGGCGGTAACTGATGCGTGTGTGTGTGTGTAGCGGTCCACCCCAGCAGGGTTAACAAAACTATTCGAATAGTCGCGTCCGCGGTTAAGGACTGCATGGAAAGCTTAGCTTGATTATTAGTCAACTTGAACCGGATACTCTAAAACTACCAAGATAAGTGTGAGTGCTATGGCGTGCTTTCTCGTGGGAAGTCGAGGAAGGCACCATAGTGGTGTAATTGGTTGGATATTGTAGTGGACTCGTGTACGCTTCTTACGTCAAGTCTGGTACTCGTAGTTCAGGACTAGCCAAGTCAAATCTGGCACTTCTGCATTTGAACCCCACCTCCCTTTGCCTTGATACATGTGCATGAGTAGTATAGTTCCTACGTAAGTGTTGCTGAGTACGACTTTGTACTCACGTTTTCTTATTCTATGTTTTAGATGAACCCACTGACCCCGAAGGTGGATTCTTCCTGGAGCTCGACGACTGATCAAGCTAGAGTAGTCCCAGTCAGACGACTGGTCCCTCGTGGAAGGGCTTGTTTATAGATAAGGCTTCTCTAAGCCATTTGTTAAACTTGTCTGTACTCAGACCTACTTTGCTTCCGCATGCTTGATGTAATGTCGGATCACAATCTCGTGATCTCTGTGTGCACTCTGTAAGAGTTATCATTAAAGTTGTGAACTTTGTAGAGAATTGCAATGATACCTGTTGTTCATACTAGACATGTGTGCTGCGTGTACGATTATAACATGCATGTCTTAGTATGGGTTTTCGAGACCTTAGTTGTGATCTGGCTTGCAGTCTTTTATACACCAAGTGGCCCTTAGATTTGCGCAGCTTGGGGCATCGCGGTGCGATTGCTCGTGACTCCGTCACGTGCACACTTTGATGTATGATCCAGCCCGCCCTAGACCCCGACTAAGTGATCGGGCTGGAGTAAGTCTATGTAAGTATTATAATACAATCGAGAGTATGGTTGAGGCGACTTCTCTATGAATATGGGAGGTCACCACCCATATCATTTAGACTTGTGTGCGGACAATGAGAACCCATCTCAGTTGATCATCCGGCCTGGATGGGATGCCCCTCACGTTCGATGCTTTCCGAGAGCGTTCTGTGCTTGGCCTTGTCTTCTTAGACAAGTGGGTACGGCTCTCGGCTCTCAATATGATTGTGTCCTAACGGGACTTTCATACGCTAACCCCGGGTACCGACAGGGATTGAACCTGAATAACATGTACACAAGCATCCCGGGCCAGGGAAAGTAGAAGCGCGAGGAGGAAAGATGTCGCAAGCACACCGAGAAGATCAACATCATGATGAACCGGAAGAGGTGATCCTGGGTGTTTATTTTATTACCTTGTTCGTACCTTTGTTGTGTTGAACTGCTTGAATTGTAATAATCGTACTAAATGGCTTGTCTCCCATGGGGCGGGCCGCATGAGATTTGGAAGCGATGGCTTCATTTGATATCTTCTGAATTCATGCATGTGAATGTTGAGAATCTGGATAAGGTTTTGTGCATACTTTGCCAATGGAGTCAGGGAGTACGCCACTCGAGAGGTCGTTGCTGGACTAACTCCACCGTCTTCCCGAGGCAAAAAACAGTCTAACCCACGTCGCATGCGGGTTGATAGTAGCATTCGGTTACAGAACCCCGAGATGGGGAAGGACTCCCGGGAACTCTGATCCCAATTCGGGGAACAACTTCTTGGACATATGAAGTTCCCAAGGATTGGGGACACGTAAAATCGGGTTTCCGTGATACGCCCGACCGGCGGGACTTTTCCGTAACAATACGTCTGCGCATGCCCATAGGGGGTAGATGCAATGCAGGAACTTTGTACCAGGCTCTAGGATGGACCCAGAGCATAATCCACACAAAGCCGGACCATCCCATAGAGCACTGTGCGGTACCCTTCCAGAACTTTACCGAGAAGGACAGGGGTAGCCAGGCTCATGCTGCCCATACGTCGAGGGACCGGGGTCACTTCCAGGAGACCGTTCTCGGGACGTATCTCCATGCATGGGTACAATACTCCCTGGGCATCTGCAACCTTCTCAGTCAGTTGCGTCCGCAGGCAATTCGATTCCCGGAGGAGACGAATCCAGGGGACACCGTAAGTGAGCACGATGGGTAAGATAAAGGGGATTCACACCATGGTATTACATGCATACTCCAGCTCAACACTCGGGGCAAGGTCGGAGGATTCTCAGGGTGCAGAGCGCAGGGGGAAATCTGTAGCAAGATACCCGCCCATGGTTACACCGCTGAGTTGCTCTCAGGGACCCGCACCAGGTGCTTCTTCGTTGGTAGATGTCCTCGCGGAGGGGGGGTTGCGAAGATCATGGCCGACGTGATCATCGGCCCTCCTTCTAGCGCAAAATCTCGAAGTCCTCCTGGAGAGGTCCTTCCTTTCCGGGAAGGCGTGGGGAGTCGGGGCCCCCGCGTCGATTGTAGGAACGCGCCCCGCCAATCCTGTTGTCGCCGGCGTAGACGCGTCTGGAAGTCGCGGTGGCATCGAAACGGCAATGGTAAGCAAATACAATTAGACACCGAGTGTTTTTTACCCAGGTTCAGGCCGTCCGGAGACTAAAAGCCCTACTCCTACATGCCTGATTTTCCTTATATGTGTAGGATGTCCTCTTTCTATTACAAGGGGATCTCCCCCTCTCTAATGGCCGACCACTCCCTTTTAAAGCTCAAGGGGATGGTCACATGATACCAGTTGCTAGCGTACAAGGCCACGCGTTGTGCGATAACGTTACTTCCGGGAAGGGGTGATGATGAGGGATGCCCTGGGACACATTGCTCCATGCCTGGGTCAGGTGGCGAGGCTTCTCTGTGGCTCGGTGGAGTTTGTCTTTATCTGCATTCAATGCAATGGCCTCCTGGTCGGGCGGTGGCAGTCAGAGGTGGACCCCCACGTCTTAGGGGCCTGCTCATATTTTCCCGGAGGTTCTCTGCAAGCTGCATTGAGATTTCTTGGGTTAACAACAACATAGCTTCTCGGATGATACCTCGGGGATCTAGACCCCGACACAACCCTCTTAGCGTGTGTCGTCCTACCTTTTGTTTTGTCTTTAGCGGTGACAGAGTGCTCCCGATGGGATTTTATTTGATGGAATCAAATCAAAGCGGGAGGAGGAGAATTTTAGAAAAAGGAAAAGCTTATGTCCCTTGTCAGAACATCTGCGAGAGCATTGAGATATCCCATCTAAGCTCCTAGGATGTGAAAGGGCGTAGTAATGTTTCCCTTGTGACGTGTGATGGTGGTTTTCTGAGATGTCGTGTCTGTTACAACTATGATGACGCTATGGTTAGCGCGCCACTGGTTCTGCGCTTCTGCCGTATGTTGGATTTCCAAGGCCGTAAGGAAACGCGCAATTGACTGTCATTTTAAATGTTGTTTATTGTAAAGAGGCGCCCTGTCTTGGAGTCTGTGGGATTGCATGCGCCGGATTTTTAATTTTGCATGTTGCGTCGTTTCATATTTCCTGGATCTGAATGGAATCTTTTATCCTGGAGAGGGTGTATAAATATGGGGCCTAGCCTTGCTCTTGGGAGGCCATCTTCCTTCTCTTATCCTCTCCTATGTTTCTTTCTCTTAGCGCCAAAGCGACGTGGCCGTGGTATTTCTGTGGTTGGTGTCGTGCGTGGAGTTCCCGTCCGTGGCCGTCGGGGCCGAGGCGCTCGTGCTTCACGTGGAGCCATTGTTCGTGGCCATCGAGGCCGTGGTGTGCGTGCTCCTCGTACAGCGTGTTGCTTCCAAGGATAGGAGAGTTCGTCCGGCGCAGCTGTGGATGAGGGCGCTTGTATCCTGGATTTCGTTCTTCATATAGGTAGCCAGATCTCTGGCCGGATTCCTCTGCCTTCTTGTATTTTTGCTGTTGTTTCTGAACTTGGTCTGGATGGTCTTTGGCTATGCCTCCAAGGCTATCCCTACTGCCCACTCTAGGTGATTCTTCATGTTGAATCTTCATCCTTGGTGTTTATGGAGTCTGGTTGGAGGGTGGTCGCTCTCCAGTTTAATCTGTGCAAGGGTGAAAGTCTCTACTGCCTCTTCAATGGGCAGGAGACCCTCTCGATTAGGGTCTTTGACTCTAATGGAAATCGACTGGAGCCTTGCTGGGAGAGCTAAAGCGACAACGACTCCAAGAGCGCGGGTGGCATTTCTGTTTCTTCTGCTGGCTTGTTGCCTGAGGGTTCTCGCTCCTCTGGGTCATCGATTGGTGGTGGTAGTGATAGCTACTCCATTTTTGAGCAGTATGCTGATGTGAAGCCTCCACTCAAACGAACTCGTTACTAGGACAAGGCCAACAATCTCGCCATAAGTTGAGCTTCACCAGATAGACTTAGGATAGAAGCTATTCCTTTGTCTTTTATGATGCCTGGCGTGGGCGAGAGTGCCAATTATCTTAGCATGGACACAAATGTAGAAGTCATGATTCCTTGAGATGCTCGGTCTTGTAGTCCTTTTGTTCTAAAGATATTTCCTTGTAATCCTTTGTGTGGTCAATATATTGGCAAAATCCTTCTTGTATTTTTTCTTCATGTATGTGGACCTGTAATTATGTCAGGTGCGCGATAGCGCTCTGATGGGAGTAGCCCCCGAGGCTTCGGTCAATTGCTGGTGATTGGTCGAAGACTTTTGAATTTTGACGACTCATGTCCTTTTTCCCTTTACTTCTTGGGTTCGCACTCGTCTATCTGCTTGCGAGTCTTTCTAGTGTCTATCATTAGGCCGTCCTTTGCCATTGCTCGGGTGGCGTAATATTTGGCAAGCCGAATGCTGCTTTTCTTTCATCTATCGAGTCACGACAGCGCTCCCGATGGGAGTAGTCCCCGAGGATTCGCTCAATCGTTGGTGATTGGGCTGATGCTGTATTACTGCTCGACTTTACGCTCCTCTGAGGCTGTCCTTTGGTCGTTTCTGATCTTTTTTTTGCGAGCTTCTGTGATGTTGGATGAGTGCTTTTGGTATGAACGGAGCTTGCTCAAGTTCTGAGTGTTGATATGTTCGGTGTCGCGTAGGACAGAAACGATTTGGAGGGTGGGATGAAAATTCGCTCTAGCCCCTGAGTGCAGGTGTTAAGGAGCCGTGTGAGCGAAATTATCCTTGGGGGGAGGGGAGGCTGAAGTCGCAATCTAGCCCCCGAGTGTAGAGATTTGTAAGTAGTCGCATAAGCGAAAAACGCCTCGGGGGAGGGGATGAAGCCGCGCTGTATTCCCCGAGTGTAAAGACTTATAAGAATTCGCATGAGCGAAAAACGCCTCGGGGGAGGGTATGAATCCGTGCTTTAGCCCCCAAGTGGAAAGATTTATAAGTAGTCGCGTGAGCGAAAAACTCCTTGGGGGAGGGGATCAAGCCGCGCTCTAGCTGCCGGGGGGATGGTTCAAGACCATAACCAGGCATACTGGAAACCCAGGCCGACTCGTCAAAGGAAGACCCAGAAGGAGACCCGACAATGGGCCGGGTCGTGCCAAGTGTGAAGACCAAAGGCCTGAGAAGGAAGTAACCTTACTTTGGAGAACAAGGAAATTGTTTGTAATTAATCTAGGACTCTATTTCGTGTAGGAGTCGGATTCATGTAAACCCTAGGACCCGGCATCTATATAAGTCGAGGGCCTCGGGATGTCAAGAGAAAAATAAACATAGAACCTCTCGAGGCATAGGTAGCGATTCCGCACCCTTGTAATCGAGAAGTTGACATCCAATAATGGAAAAGCAGGAGTAGGTCTCTACCTTACGAGGGGACGAAACCTGGGTAAACTTTTGTATCTCATGACTTCGTCGACTCTCTCCTCGAATCCACCTCATAGAAAAGGCCCCGCGTTAAGTCCTCCCATGAGGACATCTTCCGTGACTTTCCCACGACAGTTGGCGCCAACCGTGGGGCCTGCGCACGCAGGCGTTGTCATCCTGGAGGGAGCTCTGCGAGGCATGGAAGGTTTTGCCTGACGCGGGAAGCTCTACATCGACAACACCGCCTAGCGTCCCGAAGCTGATTCCATCAAGTCGAGCTATCGGGTCCCAGTCGGCTCTATCCACCTCTTCATCGGCAGATTGGACAGATCTGAGCCGGAGCCAGATCATGATGTCCCTACTGAGGTTGCGAGCCAGCTAAATGCCGGCTCCAGGCAAGTCTTTGTCGGATTCGCCAAAGGATCTCTAGAGTCGGCGCACTCTGTCGAAACTTTGGTGCACGACAACTCGGTGGAACTCACTGACGTGGACTCGTACCCTAGCAAAGGAAAGTACACAGATACCGGATCAATCCGCTCCGTCGGGAGTGATAGGATCGGGCCTGGGTCAGATGAGTATGATCCAGATTTCCCCTACTTTCAGACGCCACTCTGCGCCATCATGTATATGGCAGGCACCCAAATACCACAGGAAAACTAGAATACGATGACCAACACGGTCGTGACCCAGCCGGAGCATCAACATCTCACGTGGTAGAGATGGCTCTGACCGTAACAGAGGCCCTCGTTGTAGCCGTGAACGCCTTACGAGCGTTCCTTGCCACCCCAATCACTGCGGAAAATTAGGAGTCACGGAAGGCAGAGATTGATGAGCTCGAGAAGCAAGTATCCAGGATACGCGGGGAAATCCAGATAGAGAATGAAAAGATGGCGGAAGAAGAAGGCCGGCTTGTGCGAGAAGCCAGGGGTATACGGGAAGAGTCTGTGCAGTTGAATGCTTAGATAGCGAACCTCACCGCCACCCGCCAAGGAAGGCACGCAAGTCGGATTCCGCCAGGTATGGAAGGGCAAGCGCTTTTCCAAAGTCTGCAGCAGGCAACTACCCCGCCAGGGTTCACACCTTCACGAGAGCCGGCTAGGTTTCATATTCCGCCTAGCCACTACAACAACCCCATGGAGAACGTCTTGGCAGCGACGCACCATTTGACCAAAATCCCCATTCATGGAAACACCCTCACGGATCTCGCCACGCGAGAAGCAGTGGCGATGCTCAAAAACTGCAGTCTCCCAACAGACACAATACTCTCAAAGCTTCTCGTATCTACACGGGAATCCTTATCAAAGTGTCAGTCGGCAAGAAGAATCACCGGCTCCTGCAAACTCTAGCAGGCATCGTCAACAGAGAATACAACCATGTCTAGAGCCTCAGCGAACGGTCAGACTCGCTAGCCAGCCCTTTACCACCGTCCCTGAACGTAACCGAGTGTCGCCAGTCCAACCTCCACCTCAGGACGAAGACACGGGATTTGTTAGTCACTCGATCAAAAATCGATGTTAGATCCCGGCTTTGCGGAATACCCGTCTACCACCAGACTTAAATGGACCTCGCAAGATCCCAAATTACATGGCAGATATGGACCCAGCAGCATGGATCGAAAGCTATAATCTAGCAATGGATATGCTACAAAGTAGTGACGGGGTTTGTGCTAGATACCTCACAATGGTAATGGAAGGGACGGCTCGCACTTGGCTCAAGAATCTCCCCGATCCATCCATTCTTGGTCGGAGTTTAAAGAGAAGTTCATCAAAAATTTCCAAGGCACATGCCGACGCGCCACCACAATCATCGATCTGGAGCACTATGTTCAGAAGTAAGGGGAGTCGGACCATCAATGGGCACGACGAGTCGCCAAAATAATCCATTCCTCGAACAGAATCACTGCCCAAACAGCTGTCCTGGTCCTGGAGAAGAACTGCAAATATGACTCTCTAATCCACAAACTCGGGCATATCAAAAGAACGGTCAGAGATATGGGAGAACACATGGATGCAATCACTAAATACGCTGAGTCTGATATGACCAAAGACGGTGACTCAGATGAGGAAATAGCTGGCCAGGGGAAGAAGAATAGTGGCAAAGGACATAAAAGCAGTGGAAATCAAAATCAGCAGAACAAAAGCCGACTTGATCAGAATGCTTTTGACTTGGTCGCCAACACGAACATCGACTTCCAGAGGTAGAAGCAGGGGGAAACTATCGGAAGCCAGGGAAGAACTTCCATCAAAACAGTTATGAACAAGCAATCAAATGGCCATGCCCAAGACATTGCAAACCCGGTCGTCCTGCCAATGACTCCTGGGAGGATTGTTTCTTCATGCAGGAGTTCAAACGGCGAGGAGGAAATGGTGGAGGACACCAAGGACCCCCCAGGTCAGGAGGAGGAGCCGACTACAATAATGGAAATCAACAATCCGAGCACCAAGGAACCGACACAGGACCTCAGCATCAAGGGCCCGAAGGAGGGCAACAGATGCAAAGCATGGCTTGCTGGATTCCAAGCAAACACGAAGAAACTCAATGACCATGGAGCATACCATTTTTTCACCACCAGCAGTTGTCGGAGAGACAAAAAACTCCAGCAGCGAGCTGCTCTGTCCGTGTCCACAACACCGGCTTACCTAGATGGATTAATTGGTCCGAGCAACCAATAACTTGGACAAGGGCCGACCACCCCCTGGTGGTAGATAACCCAGGGGATTTAGCTCTCGTGGTGGCACCACAAATTCGAGGGTACACACTGGAAAAGGTACTCATGGACGGAGGAAGCAGCATCAACATCCTTTACTGTGAGACCTTTCAGAGGATGGGCCTCACTCATAAACAGCTGCAACCCTCCAATACTGTTTTCCATGGAATTTTCCCAGGCAAGTCGGCACGACCCGTAGGAAAGATATATCTTGAGACGACTTTCGGAAATCCTGAGAACTTTCTCTCAGAAATTATACCTTTCGGAGTGGTCAAGCTCGAGAGCCCATATCACGCCATCCAGGGAAGGTCGGCCTACACCCAAGTCATGACCCGCCCATGCTACATCTATCTGAAGCTCAAAATGCTGGGTCGGAACGGGCCAATCACAGTAGAGGGAACCCGGTCCATTTCAATTCAGTGCGAGGAAGAGCATGTCAAGTATGCCGAGTCGGCTTGTGCTAAAGAGCATTTGTCGTCATTCCAGAAGAAAGTAGACCCGGTCGATCCCACGATTTTGAAAAAGCGAGCTCTTGACTCCAATCCAAAGTTTCAGCCGGCTCAGGATACTAAGAAAGCTGACTTCGCCCCGGTGACTCTTCACAACACTTTATCATTGGGACGGGATTGTCTGATAAATAGGAAAGCGCACTCATCGAGTTCCTCCGTGAGAATCGAGACATTTTTTCATGGAAAACTTTTGACATGCCAGGAGTGCGGAGGGAACTCGCTGAGCACCAACTTAAAATAGATCCAAACTTGCAGCCGGTAAAACAATTCCTCAACCGTTTCAACGATGAGAGAAGAGACACTATCGGAGAAGAGATAGCCCGACTCCTAGCTGTCAGGTTCATCATGGAAGTTTTCCATCCTAAATGGTTGGCAACCCAGTCCTTGTTTTGAAAAAGATTGGGACTTGTCTTATGTGCATCGACTACACCGATCTGAATAAGGCTTGCCCAAAGGATCCTTTGGCTTTACCCCGCATTGACCAGATCATAGAATCAACTACAGGATGTGAACTCCTGTGTTTTCTCGATGCTTACTCTGGATATCATCAAATTAAGATGGCCATTGATGATCAGAAGAAGACATCTTTCATCACCTCGTTTGGCGCTTTCTGCTACAGTTCTATGCCTTTCATCTTGAAGAATGCAGGAGCTACTTATCAACGAACAATGCAGAATTTCCTAAGGAACAAATTGGGCGCAATTAGCATGCTTATGTGGATGACATAGTAATAAAGTCCCAGCTGGCTAACTCATTGATCAGTGACCTACAGGAAACTTTCAAAAATCTGTGTACCTACCAGATGAAGCTAAACCTGGCTAAGTGTACTTTTGGAGTCCCCGCGGGAAATCTCCTTGGATACATCATATCTGTGAGAGGTATCAAGGCGAACCCAGAAAAAATCAATGCTATCATGACACTCAAGAAGCCAGTTTCTGTCAAAGGGGTTCAACGACTCACGGGGTGTGTTGCCTCCCTAAGCCGGTTCATAAGCCGACTCGGCGAAAAGGCCATCCCACTATGCCGACTTTTGAGAAAGACGGAGAAATTTGTTTGGGACGTAGAGGCAGATGAGGCGCTTGAGTTATTAAAGAAAAAATTGTCCCAAGCACCCATTTTGACAGCACCCAAGCCAAAGGAACCTATGCTCCTCTACATTTTGGCGAACAATCGAGCAATCAGTGATGTAGTTGTTGTCGAATGGAAGGAAGAGGGCAAGGAGAATCTTCTACAGAGGCCTGTCTACTATGTCAGTGAAGTCTTGACATCATCTAAGCATCGCTACGCTCACTGGCAGAAGTTGGTCCTAGGCGTTTTCATGGCAAGAAGTAAGCTGAAACATTATTTTCAAGAGCACCCTATCACAGTGGTCAGCTCGGCACCACTCTCCGACATCATCCAGAATTGGGAAGCCACTGGAAGAATTTCTAAGTGGGCTATTTAACTAGGGGCTTACCACATCAAGTATGAGCCATGCGCAGCTATTAAGTCCCAGGCGCTGGTCGACTTCATCAATGATTGGACAGAACTCCAAGCACCCCGGACAAGTCGACTACCAAGTACTGGGCTATTCACTTCGATGGGAGCCGACAACTCCAGGGGTCAGGAGCCGGTGTGGTTCTCACCTCACCCAACAGGGAAAAATCCTTCTACGTTTTACAACTACAATTTGCTTGCACCAATAACGCAGCAGAATACGAAGCGCAGCTCCATGGCTTACGGTAGGAACGAGAGATGAACATAAGTCGGATCCAACGTTTCAGCGACTGTGATCTTATTTCTCAGCAAGTGTCAGGAAAATGGGATTCCAAAGATCCCTCATGGCAACCTACAAGCGAGAGGTTTAGAGGCAAGCAGGATTCTTCACTAGCTATCAAGTGGACCACGTTGACCGCAGACAAATGAGGCAACCGATGCCCTGTCCCGACTTGATTCACAACGAAAGCCGGTTCCGCCAAATGTCTTCCTTGATGTTTTGTTGCACCCATCTATTCGGCCACCTATGGAGCAGGACATAGCAGTGCCAGACCCAGAAATGGCCTTGGTAGCTGCAATACATGCCACTCCCTCATGGGTCTTACCTTATTTGTACTACAAAACTCGGGGTATCCTCCCAATAGACGAAGTATTGGCTAGACAGATTATCAGACACAACAAATCCTTTGTGCTTATCAATGGCGAACTACATCGGCTTAGTCCCACATGCATTTTCCAGCGATTTGTTTCACCAGAAGAGGGGCGATCCATATTGAATGAGATACACTCTTGACGAGGGTGTGACCCCACGACTCTTACAGATGAGGGTACCTGGTGCGTATCAAGCTAGAAGGCCCACTGGAAGCATCAACCGGCCCACACTTGGAACACTTGCGGAAACCTCCATAAAGGAGTCCTCGAGAATCATGGAGACTATGACTTGGCATCCAAGACTTAAGATAGATTAGGAAACCCTCTCTGTAAACCTAGAAGCACTCCTTGTGACCCAGCCTAGTATATAAAGGCTGGGAGAGGGGACGTCTAGGGCATCGAATCTCATAGCTACAACTCCGGTCTAGAGAGATCTCGCCTGGACCTCCACTTTAATTGCCTCCATTATAATACAATCAAGCACCTGTTAGCCGACGAGTATCACCAACCTGCACATCTCCTCTATGATCTAACCCAAGGTTACTAACCGTGGGATTTTCCGAGGCCAATCCTCGTCAATTGGCGCCGACCGTGGGGACGACGCAGGTTGGAATGACAATCTCGGCGGTACCGTCATCAGCAAGACACAACTCGAGGACTCGAGCCAGATCCAATCCCCTCGAAGAACTCAGGTTCATCGCAAGCCTCTCCATCGCACCTCCAAGGTCACTCGGCCGGCGACTGTGCCAAAACCTATCATTTGGCAACTATCCGAGTCACACCCAATGAAGAAAAACTCGACGACACAGAAGGCAAGGACAAGCCGCGGCCACAAGGACAATCGCGGAGCCAGAACAAAAAGTCCAAATTGAAGTCTCACTCGAGGAACCGCTTCCCGGCGCAACAACACCAACATCCACCCGAGCACCCGCCGCCACCCAAGCAACCGACGAGGGTTCCGAAACTCAATCCGTCGAGTACTACGATCCCGACAGAAGACCATACGAATTCTCCAAGATGATTCTCAACTACTCGATCAATGACGGAATCGAGCTGAACCAAGATTCCATTCCCGGTCAGAAGACCACTCGCAGTCGTTTCGCATCACAAGAAGAAGAAGGCACGCCGGCTCCAGCAAACTCACAGTCCAAGAGAAGCTGAATGGGCCGTGCGCAATCCATTGTTTCGAGGAAGACTGGGGACGCATCAGATCAAGCCACACCTTGAGGAGTTGTC
The DNA here is from genome assembly GCA_950022295.1 of Bromus sterilis. Taxonomy (NCBI): domain Eukaryota; kingdom Viridiplantae; phylum Streptophyta; class Magnoliopsida; order Poales; family Poaceae; genus Bromus; species Bromus sterilis. Next base: position 170,365,810 of record OX465595.1, on the reverse strand, counting down.
GCTTGTTCACTGAACTCTCCAGCAGACTCAAGAAAGAAAAGAAAAGCAAAACCAAAAAGGCTCGAGAGACTGCGGAGCTGCCAACACACAACTCATAAGAGCAGTGCCCGCCGTCCCAGGGACGAGTCTGCATGATCCAAGAAGGACGACCACCAAAGGTAAAACAAGAGTCACACACCCTGCAACCTCGAGCAGCCGAAGACCTTTTGACAGAAGAAACCTACCACCTACATGATTTGGAAACTAACATCACCTTCTCACAAGACGACCATCCGCCGGCAATTCCAAGACCAGGGCAGGAACCATTGATTCTCGAAGCTCAGATTGGTGGTTACGACATGGACAGAGTATTTATGGACGGGGCAGAAGCCTAAACTTCATATTCACCAGCACCTTGCGCAAGATGTCAATTCCACGATCAGTCTGGAAAAACTCAGGTGTCACAATCTACGGCGTAGTACCAGGGGAAGCAGCCTCCTCCGTGGGATCAATCGAACTCGATGTCATCTTTGGCAGCAAGGGAAACTTCGCAAGAAAAATCCTCGAGTTTGAAGTACTCGACTGGGAGTCCCAATACCATGCCATACTTGGGAGACCTGCATTCGCACAATTCATGCCAGTCCCGCACTACACGTCCCTCAAGATCAAGATGACCGGGCCATCTGGAGTCATCACAGTTAACGGAAGCTTCGTCAAATCAGACCAATGTGACCAAGACTTCCATTGAGTCTCTGACAATTTTCGAACATATCAGCAGCTCGAAGAGATAGCCATGGTGGTACTAAAGAACGTCTCTCCATTAGCAAGCAGAAGCGAGAAAAAATAATTCACTCATGACTTTAGCGTCGACAGCGACACAATAACTCGTCAAGTGCACCCGACCGACCCGGCCAAGACGGTTCAAATGTACGCCCATCTACAAGAAGACCAAGAAATAGCCCTCATGGATTTCCTCCGCGAGGAGTGGAAATCTTTTGCCTGGTGTCCAGACGACATGCCCGGAATACCCTAGGAGTACGCAGAGCACGTGCTACAAATCTACCCGAACACCAAACCAGTAAAGCAGGCGCTGCGAAGATTCTCCGAGACAAAGCGCAGAGCGATTGGAGAAGAAGTCAACCGACTACTCGACGCACAATTTATCTGAGACACGAAGAAAGCCACCTGGGTCGCAAACCCAGTTCTCATGCCCAAAAAGGACAATGACGTAGTACGCATGTGCGTCGACTACGGGCCCGTCAACAAACATTGCCCAAAGGGCCACTTCCCTCTCCCATGGATCGACCAGATCATCGACTCAACTACAGGATGCTACCTGCTGTCCTTCCTTGATGCCTACTCAGGATACAACCAAATCAGGATGAAGGAATAAGACGAAGAGCACACCTCATTCATCAAACCCTATGGCGTATTCTGCTATAGGAAGATGCCATTCAGGAAGAAGAACGCCGAAGCCATGTACCAACGGATGATGCAGTCATGCCTAAGAGACTAAATTGGCAGGAACGTCCAAGTCTACGTCGACGGCAGCTTCATCAAAACATACAGCGCAGACACACTACTCGACGACCTCCAAGAGACCTTTGTAGCTCTCAACAAGTACATGATCAAATTCAACCCAAAGAAATGTGTGTTCGGCGTCCCGGCTGGAAAACTGCTAGGGTACATGGTCTCCTCCCGAGGATTCGAAGCGAACCCAAAAAAAGTCCAAGCACTCGCAGGGATGCAAGAACTAGTTGACGTCAAGGGCGTCCAACAACTTACAGGACGACTCGCAGCCCTGAGCCGCTTCATCAGCAGATTGGGAGAAAGAACGCTGCCATTCTACCAACTGCTCAGAAAAGGAGGAAAATTTGAGTGGACTGAAGAAGCCCAGAACGCATTCGCGGACTTCAAGAAAATTCTATCAACCCCACCAATCTTAGAAGTACTAAAGGAGCGGGAACCTCTATACCTCTACATAGTAGCACGCAGGAGCGTGGTCAGCACCGTACTTGTCGTCAAGCGTTCGGAAGAAGGCAAAGTGCAAAGCATACAAAGGGGCCAATCTACTACCTCAGTGAGGTCCTAACAAAATCATAGTAGCAGTACCCGCACTACCAGAAGCTCGTGTATGCCATCGTCATGACATCACGGAAAGTGACACACTACTTCGACGAGCACCTCATCACAGTCGTCAGCAGCGCACCACTCACCGACATCCTAAATAACCCAGGAGCAACAGGTCGAGTCGCCGAATGGAACATCAAGCTCAGCCCTCGCGACCTTCAATTCAAGAACCCAACTGCGGTCAAAGCTCAAGTACTCCCAGACTTTCTGGTCGAGTGGATGGAAGTACAAACGCCCGGTCCTCCAGACCTCTCCAACTCATGGAAGATGTTCTTCGATGGGTCTAAAAGGCACCAAGGGGTTAGAGCAGGCGTTCTGCTAATCTCACCCAAAGGAGATAAATAAATACGTACTCCAGATCAACTTCAGCAAAGCGTCAAAAAACGAAGCATAGTACGAGGCACTACTGCACGACATGCGCATTGCGAAAGACTGTGGTGCCACTCGCCTCATAATCTATGGCGATTTCAACCTCGTCATCCAGCAAACAATGATGGATTGTGAAGCAGTCGAAGACAACATGTCAGCCTACCATAAGCTCTACAACATCTTAGAAGGAGAATTTGATGGATGCGAGATCAACTACGTCTCCACAGCAAACAACACAGAAGTAGACGTGCTTGCCAACATCGGGTCCACCCAAGGACCAGTCCCCCCCAAGATATTTCCTCGAAAGCATCGGCCAAAGAAATCAAAATTAAGGCGCCAGAACCAGGGGAAGCCACACAAGATGGCAGCACAACCAAGCCCGCACAGGTTGAAGCAGCAGACCCAGTAGCCGGCGACGAAGCAAACAACGCAGTCGAGGAGGGTGATCCAACAGGACTCGAAAGCCCTGTTTGCACAAGACCCATCCTCAGAGTCCTGATTCAAGGCACCCTTCCGCAAGATGTCGCAGAAGCCCGACGAATCTTCTGACGATCGAAGGCATTCACCATAATCAATGGACAACTCCACAAGCGAAGCATCTCTCAAGTACTCAAAAAATGCAAAGAAGAGGAAGACGACAAAGCCCTACTACTCGAGAACCACGAAGGAACATGCGGGAACCACTCAATCAGCCACGCACTGGTGGTCAAAGCCTTCTGAGCGGGTTTCTACTGGCCCACCGCAATGCGAAACGCGGAAGACATCATGCGACGCTGCATCGCATGTTAAAAAGTTTGCCAGTCGGCCCCACGCCCTAGCATCCGAGCTAAAGAATATACCACTATCATGGCCCTTCGCCACATGGGGGCTCGACATGGTAGGCCCACTCAAGAAATTAACAAAAGGCGGCAGAACACACCTCTTGGTAGCAGTCGACAAGTTCACCAAGTGGATTGAATCAATGCCTATCACCAGCTCGACAACCCTTACAACAATCAACTTCATCAAGTCAATCATATTTCGATTCAGTGTGCCGCATAGCATCATCACGGACAACAGAACAAACTTCACAGCAGCAGAATTCCATAACATCTTCCAGGAACTGGGCATCAAAATCAACTATGCCTCAGTCGCGCATTCGCAATCCAACGACCAGGTAGAAAAAGCAAATGGTCTAGTATGCGGTGGAATAAAAAAACGGCTCCTCGCACCACTCGAGCAGGCCGCAGGCAACTGGATAGAAGAACTCCCCGCGGTTATATGGAGCCTACGTACCACTCCCAACGCTTCAACCCAATATACACAATTTTTCTTGGTGTAAGGAGCAGAAGCAGTGCTACCGCACGACCTCAAGTTCGGGGCTCCTCGAATCACAGGGTATGAAGAAGAAGAGGCAGAATACGCACTCGAAGACGACAAAGACGTCACAGACGAGGCAAGGGACACAGCTCTCACAAGTTCAGAAGGATACTAAGACAAACTACGCACTTATCAAAGCAGACGCCTGTGAACAATAACTTTCCAGGAAGGTGATCTCGTCCTACTACTAATACAAGAGAAGGTCCACAAGCTCGCCCCACAGTGGGAAGGACCATTTATAGTATCTGAGGTCATAGGAGGAGGAGCATACAGACTAAAGAACCCGAAGACCAACGAAGACGTAGGAAACCCGTGGAACGTGGAAAACTTGCGCCTCTTCTACCCATAAAATGCTCACTTGGCAAACATCCCCCATCAATGCAACGATCGGCAGCAGCAATGACTGGGAACTCATGTAAAAAACTTTAAGAAATAAAAAATGTGTTGCCCAGACACCACCACTTAAAGCACATGGGGGCTCGAGCACGGACTCCCCCCGAGAGATGCTTTTTCGCTTACGCGACGACTTAACCTAAAGCACTCAGGGCCTCGACCACGGACTCCCCCCGAGAGACGCTTTTTCTATTACGCGACGGCATAACTTAAAGAACTCAGGGGCTCGAGCACAAACTCCCCCCGAGAGGCGCTTTTTTCTCTTACGCGACAAATTAACTTAAAGCACTCGGGCGCTCGAGCACGGACTCCCCCCTAGAGGCGCTTTTAAGGTTACGCGATGAATTAACTTAAAGCACTCGGAGGCTCGAGCACGGACTCCCCCTGAGAGACGCTTTTTCGCTTATGTGACGAATTAACTTGAAGAACTCGGGGGCTCGAGTACGGACTCAACCCAAGAGATGCTTTTTCGATCACGCGACGAATTAACCTAAGCACTCGGGGACTCGAGCAGGAACTCCCACCGAAGGACGCGATCTTCGCTTATGCGACGATAGAAACCTAAGGACTTGGGGATCTAACCATAAGCTCTCCCCACAAATCATCTCATCCACAGTTACTCCTAAAAAGCATGCAGAGGACACAAGTACAACCTCCAAAGCTTCCCACCGCCGCACTACCAACTCCACGCCACTTCCCCTCGCGATGATGACAAAAGAAGCAACTCTTGCATTTAGAAGACACAAAATCAGGCTCATAAGGAGGATCCAAGACACCAACTGGGCAGGATAATATCTAGAGTCTTCACCCGATCATAAGTGATGACGTAAAGAGTCGGGGGATACTCCCATCGGGAGTGCTGCCGCGCACCCGACGAGTTCTTCAGAATAACAGGGAAAACTTAAAGCGGGCCAGTTCAAGCCTATGTTCGAATCTACAAATCGAACACAACCTCGGGGGCTACTCCCATCAGGAGCGCTGCCGCGCACCCGATATCATTACAAGGCGTAATAGCAAGGACAAGCATTTGAAGACAGTTTTCACAGTAAGGTCAAGCACCCGGCAGCAGTCCCATTATAAGGCAAAATATCTGAAGTTTTCATTACAAGGTCAAGCACCCGAAGGCAGTTGGAAATTATATATCAGAGAGACATAAAGGTCCAGTACAAAGTTATTCATTTTACATCAAAAATTAAAAGTCAAGGCACTCGAACAACTATGACAAGACTACCAGGCCAACCATCCCAAGAAAGTAAGACTTCTACATGTGTGCTCATGTTGAGATAATTGGCACTTTGGTCCACATCTTGACGAGCATCATCATAGACAAAGTATAACTAAGTCTACAAGGAGCCACTCGCCACCTTCCTGAGCCTGGTAACCTTGCCTATCGCCAAACCCGCTTGCTCGGCGGCTTGACGTCTGACTAATCCTTAGAACTAGAAGGGCAAGCACCACAAGCCGAGGAGTCGGAGGAAGATGAAGCCACGGGAGAAGAAACCTACGTACTCCTCGATTTGCCAGAGCTACCACTGCTTGACTCCTCCTAGTACGGATCCAGACGATTATAACCGGCATCAAATAAACTAACAGTGAGTGTATCTTCACGATCAAACCGACAACAAAGGCTATCCCTAGCACGCAAATTAAGGCGGCGAGAAAATGACCTCCAACCAAGCCCCAAGAAAACCAAGAAAGAGCCATCAACATCAAGATCTATCCACACGGGAGAGCGGGAAAACCCCTGGAGCCGGATCCAAAGACCTCGCAGACTGAGCTCAGAAACAATGGAGGAAGAAGAAGATGGGAGAGGAATTCGGGTAGCAGTTCGGCTAAGAATACCCAGCAGGAAATCATAGCGCCAGACACCCTCCTCCTCAGAGGAAGAGGGAGGTACCGCAGCCTCCCCAACACGACCACGACGGGAGGAACGCGGCGTGCGGCCCCCACGACCACGCCGGCCGCGGCCTCAGCGAGTCATGCAACAAGAAGAATCAGATAAAGGAACACTACTCACCGGTGCTTCGCTGGAAGAAGAAGAAAGAAGAACGAAGGGCTAGTGTCGAACAAGTACAAACAACGGGTATTTATAGCCCAAGCGAAGGGCAAGCAAGGAAATTGCGTGGAAATCCAATCGGCGCCATCATTACAGATTGGAAGATGAGACAACGCGGAATCCAAGACAAGATGCCTCATCGCATTTTAAAATATTTAAACGAAGGCATCAAATCCCTGCGCGTTTCCCATGCACGCATTGGAAACCCAAAAGGCCGCAGTGATATAGAACAACCATTATGACCATGCAAAGATGTGATGGGTCACAAGCCCGCCTCCATCATCAAGCATGTCATCAAGAGCATCATCATGAAACCTAACATTGGGGCAACTCAGACAAGATTGATTTGGGACAAGACATTGCATAAAGCAGAACAGTCGACAGATTCCCTAGTCTTTTCCTCGAAACTTTTTCGAACTAATTATGAAAATTTTACTCCCATCGGGAGAGCCACGTCTTTACAAAAACAGAGCAAGGATCAAAACCTAAGGGTGCGATTGGCTACTCCCCTCCATCAAAAACAAGCATCTCTATAGAGTTCGGGTGCTCCCTAACCCTGCCGGTCGCAATGTACTCGAGTGCTTCACTCGTCCCACCAAGGATTAATACATCTGTAGAGTTTGGGTGATCCCTCATACAGAAGATGATGAAGTGCTTGAGTAATTACTCTCACTCAAAGACGGTCAAACATACAAGAAACTTATCCGCCCGAGAACTCGAAGTGCCACATGGGTGCTTACGTGATCAGCCCACTCGATAACCATCCGAGTGGGTGCAACCCTTATCGACTCCTCGCCTGAGCTTATCAAATACTCCGCGAGTGACTACTACTCGTCCACTTGATTTGTTCTCCAAGTGGGTGCATATCTGAATTAGGCTCCGCGCATCAGAAAAATGATGCCTGGGCAGTGATACACTGCACCCCAGATGTCGCGCAAGCTTAGCGCATAGGTAAGACCCCGCTGCACAGTCGGTCGGGCCAGGACTTGCCACAGCTGTGAATTCACTCCCGATGTTTTCACATGCGCAATTCATGGAGAAGTTGAGCCAATGACGGATGCGTCAATGCTATTTTCTGAGACCGGCGGCATTGATCCTATAAGACCTGCAGCGGAATGGACTTACTAGGCACCGGTTGTTTCCCAAGTTCGTGTCGAGGGACGCGTCTAGATTTCGGCCTTTTGAGGTGTTTGCATCAATTCACCAAGGCTCGACCAGTCGACTACCTTGGGCCTCTCTAGCTTATAATCCATTGAATAAACTATCTTTATGGCTAAAAAGCTGACGACTCGCAGCTGCGCTGCACACATGAAGTCAGACGATTAAAGTTTCGAGTCCCGGCGTGACCCTTCGAGTCCCCCAGGCACTCGGGGGCTACTGACGAAGGGGTGACCCCATGACTCTTACAGATGAGGGTACCTAGTGCGTATCAAGCTAGAAGGCCCGCTGGAAGCCTCAACCGGCCCACCTGGCCCACTCGGGGAAACCGCCATAAAGGAGTGCTCGAGGATCATGGAGACCACGACTTGGCGTCCAAGACTTAAAATAGATTAGGAAACCCTCTCTATAAACTAGACGGACTCCTTGCGACCCAGCCTAGTATATAAAGACTGGAAGAGGGGACGTCTAGGGCATCGAATCTCATAGCTACACCGAGCGATCTCTCCTGGACCTCCACTGTAATTGCCTCAACTATAATACAATCGAGCAGGAAGTGCTTTCTCCTGTTAGCTGACGAGTATCACCAACCTACACATATCCTCTTCTATCTAACCCATGGTTCCTAACCATGGGATTTGCCGAGGCCGATCTTTGTCAGCTCTGGAGAATGTGGTCATCATGTCCGCTCTTGCTCTCTTGTGGCCAGAGCCTACCGTCATGGATTTTATTGGCCCACGACTCACGCATATGCGGAGGACATAGTAAGGAGGTGCGATGGTTGCCAGCGTTATTCCAAGTAGGACCATGTGCTGGCTCAGGAACTCTGGATGATTCTGATCACTTGGTCTTTCGCAGTCTAGGGGTTTGATATGGTGGGACCTTTCAAATGTTCCAAATGCGGGAACACTCACCTTTTGGTTGCAGTGGATAAATTAACTAAGCGGGTTGAAGAAGAGCCGATCAGTAAATGCGACGCGGCAACAACGCTCAAATTCCTAAAGAAGATCATCTTCAGATTCGGTTACCCCCACAGCATCATCACTGATAATGGAAGTAACCTGTCAGAAGGTGTCATGCAACGTTTCTTTGAGATAGAGCATACCCGGCTTGATCTCACGTCTTTGTCTCACCCGCAGTCCTATGGACAGGCTGAGAGAGATAACCAGGAGTTACTATGTGGTATGAAACTCCGACTTCGCGTTCCTTTACAAAGAACGCCAGGTTGTTGGGTTGAAGAACTACCCTCGGTTCTTTGGAGTATTGATACGTCCCAAACGTATCTATAATTTCTTCTTGCTCCATGCATGATTTGTGTGACTTTGCCATGTTTTGCTTGAACTTTCATACACTTTTTCTCATATTTGGACTAACCTATTAACTCAGTGCACCCAGTTGCCAGTTCCTGTTTTCTATTGTTTTAATATTTCAGGTTTTCCGGCCATTAAAAGTGCCAAATAAATTCCGGAAAAATTATATAAAAAATCAGCGTCCCGGAAGCTTCCTTAAGAACCAAGGAAGGAAGGGAGTGGACCCACCAAGGCCCCAAGAGGGTCCCTGGCGCCGCCCAGCACTAGGGCGCGTCGGGCACCCTCCTGGCTGCCTTGTGGCCCCCCTCGGTGCCCCCTTGTCTTATATTTAGTGCCCGCGGAGGAAACCCCTAATATCGATCTACTATTTCCGTTCTCCTCTCTGTACCACCGCCGCCATCGTTTCAAGATCGGGGCTGCCAGGAGAAGCTGGCCCGACACCCTGCCGGAAGGAGGAACCCCCTCCGGGAGACCATCCATCGCTATGGACACGTCCCGAAAGTGCTGTGAGTAGTCCCCCTTGGACCATGGGTCCATGACAAGTAGCTATGTGATTTTCTCCTCCCCTCTTTGTGCTTCCACTTTCGAGACCTCATGATCTACCTCACATGATCGAGGCACCTTTTTAAATTTCTGTGTTGCTATGCTGAGTTTGCTGGGATCAGATGGATTATGAGACTATGTTCAGATTGTGATGAGTAATATATTTGGTTCTCTTTTATATTTGTGTTATTTAGTTAATTCCTGCATGTTCTTCGTTGCCGTATTTTTCTTTGCCCAAGTGATTTGTTACAACTCCAAGAGGGAGCGTTATGCTTGATTGTGGGTTCAGCCCCCTGATGTCTAGTTTGAGTGACAGAAACATGAGACTAGGGGATGTGTTGTTTCCACCAGGGATAAAATAACAGTTCTTGTACCTGCGGGTGCAAGGATTGTTTACTTTACGCAAAGTTCTTTTAATGCAGTTGTCTATTGCTTTGAGTTTACACTTTGGGTGGGATTCGCAACTTAATACCAGCGAGATGTTCTGGATAGATATATCAAGGTGGATGATTCATAGTAGATGCAGATGGATTTCGGTCTACTTACCTTGGTGTACTGCCCATTGCTTTTGAGCCTCTTCCTTTATTTTGTAGCATAGTTAGCATTGCGGTGCGTTTATAATCCTGTCAATTGCCGAGCTGTGATTTGTTTACCTCGCTAGCACATTTATCGTCTTTTGGGAGAGAGACATCACTAGTGAAGGTCATGGGATCCCGGTCCATATTTCCACCATTGTTTACACCCTCAATTTACTTTCAGTCTTTACTTTCCGTTGCCACTATTATTATCTCTTGTGTTGATCCTTTGTAAACAGCAAGGCCGGAGGAATTGACAACTCCTCTGTACTCGTTGGGAGCAAAGTTACTTGTTGTGTGTGCAGGTCCACGTCAAGCGCCGTGATACCTTCTTGTATTTCTGCGAGTCCTACTGGAGACAAACCTTGGTATATTCACCGAGGGAAATTTGCTGTTATGCTATATCTCACCTTCCACTTGGGTTAACCAACGAGAAGTGAGAGAACTATCTTCCTCACCGCATCAAGTATCAGGACTACATCCATCTATTGAGTTGAAGCCGTTCTCCCAAGTGACATCCGTCACGATTCGCCCCGGGTCACCGGTCACCGCTTATGTTGAGTCCAACATTGAGGAAACAAGACAGAACTCTGTAGATGTCCTCGATGAAGAACGAGATTTAGCGGCCTCCAAGTCAGCTATCTATCAGCAAGAACGGCGACGTTGTCATAGTCGCAGCATCAAAAGTCGGACTTTTCAGGAAGGGAACTTAGTGCTCCTCCTAATATAGAAAAAGGAATGTATGCACAAGTTATCCCCACCTCGGGAAGAACCATTTTTGGTAAGCAATAATTTATACAATGGATCATATTACCTGGTTGATCCTACTATCGGCGGAAGAAATTCCCCAACCATGGAACATTGCTTAGCTCCGTCGCTATTATACTTGAGTAGATCAGGAATATTCTTGTACACCCGTTTGAAGACATTAGTAATAGTATGAATGTCGACTATTCCATGCCGAGTTCCTCCTCTTTTTTGAAGTTTGTATTTCTTTCATTATGCATTGAATTCTTGCATCTCACTATCTATTTATCTGGAGACCTGGGGGCTTGGTAAACCCTTTATTGGTACCAGGCATATATATGACTTTATTAAGGGAACCTAGGGGCTTGATTTCTTTTGATTTCAGCTCTTTATCTGGGGACTGGGCATATATATGAAATTAGCCTATTGTGGTATTATTTTAGCCTATATAGCTGATGCAAAATCGCACCCATATGACCTTAGTGACCTATCCTAGTTCAGTCATCGGCCGGCTCTATAAGACACACATTGTGACTGAATCTATTACAGGGATGTGGGCACCCCGGATTATGTACCCGAAGCGGCCAGCTGCGCATCCGTCACGTTCCCATGATCAGTGATACGTGACGCGCACCTCGATAGGTAATACAGATCACATGTTCATACAACATACCGAACAACATATAATTACATCACATAGTCTTACACTACCTCATCGGGCACAAATGCAGCGGATTCGTCAAAATAATCTAACATAGCAGCGGGGCATAACCAACAGGAAAGTCCAGAGCGTAGCGTGTCCTAGTAAACGTCAGTCCAACTGTCATCCATTACCTGCTCCTCCAAGCCCGGCCGATTGAATAATCAGGGACAAAGCTGCGAGTACATACAAAATACTCGCAAACCATCTAAAGAAAAGAACAAAGATTTTTCATAGGGAAAATAGTAGGATAGCTATATGGTGGATTTTATCATAGGGGGTACCTAGCTACTCATCTTAATTAAGTTGGAAATTTTTTAGTGTTGAGCAAATTTTATTGCCAAAAGTATCATTGAGTTAATCATGTCCAACCCTATCTCTTTCAATATCAACATCAACATCATTATCGTGAACCATAATCTCAGTACTTAGAATTTTCTCATCTATTCCCCACAAAATGTGGCCTCACTAGTTGTCCATTACCTTGGACTCCGGCTACTCGAATAGTTTTCACTCTGCAGAGGTTGTACACTTCACCCACACAACATAATCCCGTCTTGTTGCCACCAGTGGCCACTGGCATAGTACACACTTTGGTATACCGGCATTGGGATTCTGACAAGATCATCCATTAGATCACACTTATTGGGTCATGCCCACTAGGTTTCAGCGTGGAAGGAACCTTAGTTCACAGTCCGAACCCCCCTTTTGTGCCGAGGATACCCCTCTCAATGCGACTATCCCTTCTGCGGTACGACAATGACAACAATAAGGGTGAACTAACAAAATAACCAAGCCAGTGTCCATAAAGCATGTGGTTGTACTGTAGGGCTAGGTTTTGTCGGCACTAATAGAGAGTCCGTCAAGACTTTGAATATGTTCAACGATGTTTTCAATCATAACCACAATCTTGGCCATCACATCTTCTTAGATGTATGCCATCACATTAGGGTGGAGCAATATTAATTTATTAAGTTGCACTTAATTAGTTACCAAGGCCAATTGATGGTCTCGACTGATCATCGAAATCATCGGGGTTCTATATGCATTTTTCCCAAATAGGTAGGTATAAGGTATGTGGTGATTGTCCTAATACAAATACTATGATCCTAGCCCAACATGATGTAATAATAGGTGATACAATAGCATGATACAAAAGAAAGTATAAAATGTAGGACATGGGTTTGTGTTTTTGAAGATGGCTTGCCTGCGTCGGCGGTGTCTCCTAGTACGGCTTCTTCGACTTGGAAGGAGTCTTCACCTACAATATCAATAGCCTCGTCTACGCGTTACAACAAAGAAAATAAATACACCATTACAATCACATCATCCAACTCAATCATAAAAACATAAGCATCCAACAATTGCATCACAAGACACAAGAAAGTATAAAGGAAGATAATTTTTTTTGTAGGATTTAACTTCATTTAGAGTTTAACACATAAAACAACCTATTAATATTCAATTCTTTAAGGATGGTTTAACATGGATATTAACATGTGGTTCAATTGACAATGTTAAGAATAATTAAGCACCTAGAAGTACATATCATTTTCTTTTTCCTTTTATGCTAACACCATTTTTTTTCTATGAACTAAATGCATCATAAAGTTATTAACAACAATGTAACCACGAAAGAGTAGCAAATTATTATTGTTTAGCTTAACATGGTTTTATTTATTTACTTAAACAAGGCAACCTAACAAGAACATTAAGTAGCCACAAGATTAACAACAAGATTAAGTCATGTTATTAAAATATCTCAATAAAGTTTTTAATAAAGTAATAGCCTAAAAAAGCTCCTTAAGTTGGAATAGTATTTGGTCACACCATTTTTATTTAAGTGGAAAAGGATCCTATAACAATTCTTTTAAGGGTTTATTAATATATATATATATATATATATTAGGGTCATTTTTATTTATCTTATTATAATTATTTAATAGCACAAAAATTGCTACTGATCATAGGAATTTTTTATAAAATGCTGACAAATTAATAATACTAACATAACTTTTTATGAAAAAATAAACTACCTATCAATTTAATAATAAAAGACCACAATTTAATTTAATCAAAAAAAGATTCTAACAATGCAGAAAAATAAAGCACAAACCTATGATATTTCTAAAGTTTATTTCGTATTTTTCTGGATTTTATTTATTTTTCTAAAAAAGATTTGGTATATGCTATAAAAATAAAAATAAAGGGGGTTAGGGTTCGGCTCATGCTTATATTACGCCTAGTGCGCAAGGCACCAGTGGGCCAGGCTTCTTTGGCCTGCTTCAGCTGTTTTTTTATTAACCTCAATTATTTTTTATGGGAAGGGCACGCCTGACATAGGGATGCGCTGGACGAAGGGTTAAGTAGCCTCCCTGGCCGTTAGATTCCAACAAATCGGGCGGCCAATGGCCGTCTTCCTGCCGAGCTCGGCCAAGTAGGCTTGGGAGCTCCCATGGCGGACGGGAGGGGTTGGGGCGTTCATCGTGGCTACTCTGGGCGTCGGCGAGAAGGTCCCATTTTTTGGTCCCGGGCGGCGGTGGTCGATGACGCGACTTGGTCCCTGAGGATCTTTGGCTCGGGCAGCTCGGCCTTGCGGGCTGCTGCACCGGGCCCGCCGGTGAGCGAGGCAGAGGTGGCACGCCGACCTCCTCTCCTCCTTCTTCCCTTTCTTCTTTCTCCCTCCCCTTCTCCTTCTTCTCTTCCCCCGCTTCCTCTCTTCTCTCTGCTTGTCTCGGGCTGAGGATAGCGAGGCAAGGTGGTAGCGAGCTACTGTGGTGTGGTGTGGAAGTGAGTGATGAAGAGAGGGGGTAGGAGCTCGCTTTTATAGCAGCGCGAGGAGAACAGTGAGGCGGGAAACGAGCGGAGCAAGCGGGGAAAGCATGCACGATCGGCCCGGTGGTTGTCCGTGGCTTCGGTAGTGGTTGGGTGATGAGGGCGGTGGCTGGGTGACGTTGGCGTGCTGGCATTAGCATGGGCCCACTTGGTGATGTAAGCGCTGACGTCGGGGGCGCTGTGTAAGGCCCCCGATGCGGTGCTAACTCGAGTTAGTCGCTTTCGCGTCCCGCTCAAGTTAGCAGCGCATAAACGGGCACCAACTCACGACACTCGCACTCGTGTCGCTGCCGGATTCTCGACAACAGATATAAGAACAATGAACTTTATACTAAGACATAAATATATAGAGTCCAGGGCATACATCGCCACTGGATAATTATTACATCATCTCAGAGGTCCGTGGACCCAACAGTACATCATGCGACAAGCGGAAGACAAACACGACATAGTACGGTCAAAAGCCAAATTGCCCTAGAGAGGGCTGCACATAAAGAGTCCACCCACGGATCGTCGAAGCCCAACTGTAGGATCTACTGAACGAGGTCGATCTCATCGTCATCCTTCGGGGGCACCTCCACGAAGTATCGTCCAGTGCTCGGGTCCAGGTAGTAATCCACTATAGCGGCCGATCAGGAAAAACAGTAAAAGCACAAAAGGAAAACAGGGGTGAGATTATATCATGACAGGATAACTAACTCCCTATGGTAAGACAAGATAAAGGTGAAGGTTGCACCCGCACTAGCATATATGGTGGCTATCGTTCTATTGGAGTAGGGGGTAAGATCCAAGAAATACACGTGACAACGCATCATAAGTCTGCTATCCACCTACTTACGTCAATCATAACACAACCTGGATCTTCTCTCGGTCCCCCTGGACGAAGAAAAGCAACCAAGGTACTCACACGGTAGGCAAGTTTTAATTATGATTCAAAATGATGTTATTCTATGAACAAGGAGTAGGTCTCAAGTCGTCCATAACCGCGGACACGGCTTTTCGAAAAGATTTAACCCTGCAGGGGTGTACCAACTGCCCATCATAGGCTTCGCATGTACGCCCGGTTTCCACTTGGCTAAGTAAACGCCTGAAACTCCGGAACGTCAGTCCCTCTAACTAACAACACACAATTCCGGGTGGCCCCCGGGGAGTCGACATCCAATCCAAAAGCCGGCCAAGCTCTCGGATCGGCCTCTTCCGTATGGCTAAGGTCGAGTTTGGTCTCACCTATAAAACATGGGACTTCCCTAGCTCACCAGTGTGGACCAACCAGAGGAACAATGTCTCCGTTGGTCCGGGTTGTTTCGAAAACAGCTGGGGTACCAACCAAGCACACACACGTTTGCAAATAGTAAATCAGCTTGGGCCACCACTAGAACTGTATGAAGCTAGGTAGGTAAGACAAGGGGACCCCGTAGAATCCCGCACACGATTAGGCACGCTCGTCAAGAGACACAATACCCGGAACTCGGGACCTAGGCGACTCAAATGGAACAAAACACCTGGCGGGAACAACCTGGTCTCCCATCTTTCGTCAAGTATAAATTTAACATCATCAATAATAAATATCAACCAACTTCTTTAAATAACATGATATCCCAAGCCATAACATAGGGTAAGCAGCAAGTTTTCCTACTCATACTAAGCAATGGCTGAGTAGCGGTAACTTAGCAATACAATGTTTTGCTGGGATGTGGGGATCATGGCTGTTTGGTTTTGAACGTGGCATAACAAGTGGATAGGATCAAACAAACGTTCTAGGCTACATCTAAGCAGGTAGGTAGAAAGGTATCAAGTAATGGTATAAATCTTCCCCCTGCCTGGGTAATCGGTCGTCGAAGCAGACGCAGCAGCGTCCTCGGTCTTGGTGTCGGAAATCTCCACGTAAGTCTCCTCGGCGGTCTCAGGTGCTAACGTAAAGTACCCGCAAGGAAGAGGCACACAAGTAAGCAACGGGTACAATGCATAGGCAAGGATGGTATGATCAAGTTTAATTGACATGATGTGACCCTATCTAATTAGATTTAAATGAAGGTGGTGACGACACGTCAACAACTTCATATGCAATTTATTTACGTAAAAATGGCTTTGGTCTTAGCCTTATTTTTGGTGTAAGTAGCATGTCAACATGGCATGATCAACAAAGCATTTAACAGAAACAAAAACAACGTGAAAAGTAATCATCGATTCCGGAGACGGAGTAGTGCCGGTGAAATTGACACAAGGAAGGTCACAGGAGGTGTGGAAAAGATGCATGGGTGTACCACCTTGTGGGACCGACAAGATCAAAGAGTGACAAGGGGAAAAGTCAATCATGGCATGGCCACATGTGGGTGCAACTTCCTTCCACATGGTTCACAATTTTATGTTGCTCAAACATAAAAACAGAGGTGGTCATGCTGACCCATAGATTTTTCTACCCCAAAATGATATAAGATATGCCCCACTTCGAATTCGCAAAACAGATTGAAAATTCAAAAGAAATGTGGGGGCTAAAATGCAAATTTACCATCACTCCAAAAATAGAGGGGCAAACTACAAATTGGACCTCACCATTGAGATCAGTGGACAATTCTACCCCAAAAACATATATGGGATGCCCCTGGATGAGGTTGGAGTTCAAACCAGATTTGAATTTGAATTCAAATTCAAATTTGAATTTAAACAGAATAGAAAAAAAAAAGAAAAAGGAAAAGAAAAGGCCCGGACAAACATGGGCTGGTTTCGGGCGAAAGGGCCCAGCTTCCCTTCTCTCGCCCAAGTGGACAGAGCCCACTCGGCTAGCTGCGAAAAGGACAAAAAAGAAAATGGGCCACGCCCACGGACAGGCCCATGACCAGCTCCTTCTCCTCGGCCCAGGGCGACAAGTGCCCTCCTTTCTAAAACTCGACCACACCTGCAGACCAGCGTCAGGCTCTGAAAACCCGACGGCGGTGACAGCTTGCAGGGAGGATCACCTCGTCGTCGCAACTCTGGCGGCCCTGCGACCACTTGGGATCGAAAGCCTCCACATCCAGCAGTAACTCCTTGCTCTGGACGACTGCGGAGACGCTCCACACTCCTCGCCCCTCTCCTCTGAAGATCAAGGCAGCCACGGGTTCAGAGGCGCAACGCTGCTGCGCACCGTCTGAACCGGTGAAGATTCTGGAGAAACCCTGCCGGCTAGGGCTCGACGGCGACTTGCAATCGATGCAGGAGAGTACCACGTTGCCGTGGCTTCCCAGATCTACGCGTGAGGACTCCAAAGGCGCTCCTTTTTCCGGCGAGAACAGGACGCGGCGGCGAATGATTCTCTGCTCCCTGCATTCCGACGCGGCGTCGAGCTAAGAACCTACACACGCGACACCCTAGCCACTGCGCGCGCTCTGGAGCACGCCAATGACGCGCTTGACACGACCACGCAACGCCCAGCTCACGGCGAGCACTACAGCTGTCCGGCGACGACAGTCCGCAGGAGCGAATCACACGTACCGGCGCGGGATCCCTAGGTCTACGCGTTGGTGATAGAGAGATGCGCACGAGGCTCACCTTGCGGGTCACGAAGCGTGCCCGAGTCCCACCGGAGAGGAAGAAGACGGGCTGGAGACGACGACTCGCTGCGGAGCTCCCCAGCGACGTCCACTGCTCCCGACGCGGAACCGTGCCCCTCCCGGCTACCTGCGGTTGGAAACCGGTCAAGGACGCATCGAGGAAGGTGCGTGCAAGCGCACGACCAAGGAAATCAGAGGGCGGCGACGGAATTGAAGAAGATGGCCGGCGGCCATGGCGGAACAGGGGAGCGAAAAGGAACGCACCGAGCGGTGGCGGCGAGCGCTGAGGGGAAAAATCAAAGCCCTAGGGTTCCTGGAGGCGACGCGCTGCTTGATTTAAAGGGGGAGGCTCGCTGTCCACGCTGGCCGGCATCGACGTCGATGCCTGGCGCCGGTGTGAGAGAGGAGGGGGGAGGGGACCTCTCCACGCTGGAAAGACGATGAGTCCCTCCCCTCCGATTCTCATCCAAAGGCTGGGGCTTGCCCCCCGTACCGCTTCGCTGGCGAGGCAGCTGGGCTGCGAGGAAGGGGAGGCCAAAATGGGCCAGGTCTGCTCCAGAAGGGAGGAAGGAAGGGCAAGGCCCCTTTGGAAAAAGGAAAAACCAGCAATGGAAAAATAAAAAAAAGAAAGGCAGAAAAGAAAAGGAAACAAAATATTTAAAAATATATTTTATATCCCTTGGGGCATGCTTGATCACCGAAAAATGTTTGGGCAATTTTGAATGCAAGGAAAAATTGCCATAAACAAAACAGTACCATTTTCCATTTAAGATTAAATAGAAAAGGTGCTTATGGAATTTTTCAGAAGAAAGAAGAAGGTGCAAAATTCCATGAACTTGATAATCTTGAACCTTGCAATTTCCTGGATTTTTCAAAATTGGTTTGGGCATTTTTGGCAACAACAAAATTGTGAGCTCATTTTTGAATTCAAAATCATTTTGAACAGGAGCCCATATTTTTGATGATGGCAAAAATGATTTGAGGTGTTAAAACCCTTGCCATTGCAAAGGAAATGGCTAGGCCAAGTTTGGGGTCAAGAAGAGCATGCATGCAACCATGAAAATTCTCCAAACACCCTTCTTGAACCACTTTGGAAGCAAACTCAACCAAACCAGATGGCTCCAATCCCAATGCAAATTTAAATCACCACATGAAATTACAATATTTAGCATCATGCCAAGTTACAAAGTCAACAGACAGAGTACAATCTCATGGTGTTTTCTATTTATTGCACATGGGCTGTTACACGCTGGTCAGGCTTCCAAGTGGGGCATGGTGGTCAGGGGCTTTAGGTGGAAGAAGAGAGGCGAGAGATAAAGTTTAGGTTAGTGGGCTTTTGTTCAGTAGGTGAGCTAGGTTTCCTTTTCGTTTTGTTTTCTGCTATTATTTGTTTTAGCAACCTTCTACCCCGGTTTTGATTTAAATTTGAACAAAAATTTAAACTTAAATCTCCTAAATATTTCATAAAACTTCAGAATTATTATTCTAATTTATTTTAGGAATTTTTAGAGAATATTTATTAGGGTTAATAATATTATTACTATTATATTAATAGTAAGTAATCATTTAGAACTTTTTAAATATTTTAATTAAATACCTTCAGATCTAGGAGTATTTTTAATTATTTAAATCATGAATATATGTGAAATAAAATATTTATTTAGGAAAATAAAATTTATTGATACTAATTTTCTATGGTGGTAAATTGTTGTTATTATAATTAGGAGTGATGTGAGCCTAGTATTTCTTTTATGGGTTAATTATTTAACCAGGCATAACATTTAGCACAAGGAGAGATAATAAAATAGCATGATATTAACATGAAGCAAGAAAAAAACTAGCATGGCATTCTACTAGCATAACAAGCAAAACAAGATCCAAAACAAGCATATCAACATGGCATGGCAAACCTGATAATATCACATCACAACTAATCAAGGTTTTAGTTAACCCTAATTTTTAGCATTCTAATAACAAGACAACAAAAGTTGGGATGTGACATACCTTCCCCCCTTAAAAAGAATCTCGTCCCCGAGATTCACAGGCTAGTAAAGAGTTGCGGGAACTCACGCTTGAGGTAGTCCTCCCGTTCCCAGGTGGCCTCTTCCTCGGTGTGATTTGTCGACTGGAACTTTTGGAACTTGATCGCACGCTTGCGGGTAACTCGGGTGGATTCTTCCAGGATACGAAGGGGTGTCTCGCGGCATGTGAGATCCTGGTTGATATCCACCGTGCGGTGATCGATGTTTTTGAACACCTTCGGTTTGTCTGGCTCCTCCAGGCACTTCCGGAGTTGTGATCCGTGGAAAACATCATGCACATCGGATAGATCTTCGGGCAATCTCAATTGATAAGCAACCTGGCCTCGTCTGGCTGTCACCTCAAATGGTCCAATGTATCGGGGTGCTAGCTTCCCTTTCACATGGAATCGCTGCATTCCCTTTAATGGGGTGATTCGGAGATACATAAAGTCTCCAACTGCAAAAATCACCTCTCGACGCTTGGGTTCGGCATAACTCTTCTGACGAGACTGAACGGTCTTGAGATGCTCACAAATCAACTGGAGTTGCTCTTCTGCCTCCTTCAGAACATCCGGTCCAAAAATCTTCCCTTCCCCGGTCCGAGACCAGTTTAGGGGCGTGCGGCACTTCCGTCCATACAAGGCTTCAAATCGGGCCATCTGCAAGCTTGACTGATAGCTGTTGTTGTAGGAGAATTCTGCATTAGGAAAGCAGTCCTCCCACTTTGAACCATAGACTAGAGCACATGCGCGGAGCATATCATCCAGTATCTTGTTCACTCGCTCGGTCTGGCCTCCATTATACGGGTGATAGGATGTGCTGAATGTGAGCTTGGTGCCTAAAGCCTCCTGAACTTGCTTCCAGAATCTCGAGGTAAACTAGGTACTTCGGTCTGACACAATCTCCTTAGGAACTCCATGCATACATATGATCCTCGACATGTACAAGTATGCCAACTGATCTCCTCGGAAGGTAGTTCGCTACCTTGGTGAGTCGGTCAACGATGACCCAGATAGAGTCGTGACCCTTGCTCGACCTCGGTAGTCATGTGATGAAGTCCATGCCTATCTGTTACCACTTCCATTCAGGAACTCGGAGCGGTCGCAGCAATCCTGCAGGGCTCTGGTGCTCTTCTTTTACTCTCTGGCAGATGTCGCACTTGGCAACATAGCAGGCAATCTCACGCTTTATACTGTGCCACCAGAATAAATCCTTCATGTCTTGATACATCCTAGTCCCTACGGAGTGGATGGAATAAGTTGTATCGTGAGCCTCCTTCAGGATAGTGAGCTTCAACTCCTTCACATCTGGTACACACAGACGACCATCAAACCATAGGAATCCTTCATCATCTACCGTGAACTTCAGGGCCTTGCCTAAGGGTATCTTCTTCTTGATTCCCTCGATACTCTCGTGTCCCTTTTGTGCCTCCTTGAACTGATCAAACAGAGTCACGTCAGCTCGAGGTGAGCAAGATAGCCGGCAGTAACAAGCTCCAAACCCAACTTCTTGAACTCCTCGTGCAAAGCTGGCTGCTTCTCTCTGATCATAGCATTCAGCATGCAGGGCTGGCAGCTTAGGGCATCTGCTACCACATTTTCTTTACCAGGGTGATAGTGGATTTCAAGATCGTAGTCCTTGATCAACTCGATCCATCTCCTTTGTCTCATGTTCAACTCTTTCTGGGAGAAAATGTATTTGAGGCTCTTATGGTCAGTGTTGTCACAACCCCAGTTTAGGTATGTGCTAGAATTCAAGTGCTTCATTGCATCATGTAAAAATTTAAAAAATAAATTGAAATGGGAAAGATAAAAGCCCCAATGAATTTTTTCAAATGCCTAGACAAAACTCTTGTTCCAAAAATCCTATGAACTTTTTGAAAAGTCTCATAAATAGGCATGATCACATATCAAGTGAAGTGGATAAAATATCATGCTCACAGATTTTTCAAAAAATCCATAAAGGCCTTGGAAATTAACAAATAACCCTATCTGAATTTGAATTCAAATATTTTGAATTAAAAAAATGTTCAAAACTTGAGAGTGACTAGCTACTGGTCATGTAAGTCCATATAGAAAGTTTGAGCATTTTAGAAAATGCCTAGCTATTTATTTTAGCAAAGTAAACAAAGAAACAGAAAAGAAAAAATAAAAGAAAAAGACAAAGGAAAAGAGGCCCAGCTCACTTGGGAAACTTACCTGGCCGGCCCATCCCATCCCATAGGGGCATATGCGTCTTCTACCTCGGCCAGGAAGGCACGCAGGTCGCCGCCGAGCGTTGTGCAGCCGCCAGGCAGTTGCGTGCCTCCCCAGGCGATGTCCTCACATCCAGAGACGTCCTAAGGACGCCCTCATCCATTCCTCCCTTCCTTGTCACTCTCTCCTCCTCCCTCACCGGAAAACCGCACCGCCTGGAGGCTTGCCGGAGCACGGCCGTGCGCAAGCGCAGCCAGTGACCTCCTCGAGCCACGCCACCTTGTCCACCGCCTTCCCCACCGTCCTCTTCGTCTTCGAGCAACAGATCGCGATCCCAGACGCCCTCAAGGCCGCGCAATCGTCGTCATCTCCATTGCAGGCCACCGTGAGTTTCAGAAGAAATCCGTCATCGTTGCGCTTCCGTTTAGCTCACCGTCGCGACCGTTGAGCTCACGGTGAGCTCCTCTTCCTTTACACTAACCTCACGAGGCCCCGCTCGCCCTCTGTGCCGATCCTCCATGGGAGCCAAGCTCCGTCTCCGCCATGGTCGACGGTGAGGTTGCTCCAGTGCTTCTCCATCCAAGGCGAGTTGTCCATCGCATAGCTGGCGTCTCCAGGAGCCCGTCCAGATAGCACATGGACAAGCTCGAGCCCTGCTGCGCCGTTTCCGCCATCGTTGTGCCTTTTCCGCCGCTAGGGATCCTCGTCGGCGTGGATTCCGTCCACCCCCGTGGCCCTGCCTAGCTCAAAACGATGCGCGTGTGCTCGGGCTTCTATTTGGTGGCGTCAGCGCACCAAATGGTGGTCGGATCCGCCGTCCCGGTGGACGTCGCCGCGTCTAGACATTGTCGGCGACTCATGTAAGTGCATCAAGTGCCCTCCCCTTGAGGTTCTGGAGTTTGATGACAAAATGGTTAAGGGACTGATGTGTTTGTGAGTATACATAGGAGAACAGTCCCGGATGAGGTGTTTAACCACCAATGTTGACCCCCCAAAATGTTGAGGAACATTGGAGAAATCAGTGTGTTTCCTGAAGAATGAAGTTGCGCGAAATCCTGAGGAAGTAGGATCCTGAAGCTGAAGCTGAAGACGATCCTGAGGAAGTTCGCGCTGAAGACGAAGTTGAAGCGTAGTCTTCGCTAAGACTTTTTATACTTCTTGAGTCATAGGAAAACACCGCACTGTTGGAGGGGTTGAAGAAAACGAGTTCCGAAGGTCTGAGGAAGTGCTCAGTTAGGAATCCTGAAGAAAAACCCTGAGGAAATCTCCTGCAGTAGAAGTTCAGTTCCTCGGGTGTCTGAGACGTTGTTCTTCAGGACACTGAGGAATCTGTCTTCGGTTGAGGAGTCTGGAGACTGCGAGGGCAGTTCTCCTGAAGAGAGAGTTATCTCTTGCAGTAGAAGTTCAGTCCTCATGTGTCTGAGACGTTGTTCTTCAGGACACTGAGGTAACTAACTTCGGTTGAGGAGTCTGGAGAGAGAATACTTTGACCTTTCCACGTCTTACGTGGTGAGAGGATAGAACTGGTCTAGCAACGGTCATTTCCGAGGGGATGAGAGTAATTGCATGCATGGGCATTTATGTCCTTTCACCTCGGGTTGCTCCGCGGCTATAAATAGCCACCCCCAGCCCCATTTGTGGGTTGGCTGCTGCAAGAGAAAAACTGACACTTGTCATCTGAGAGCAACCCACCTCTGAGGAAACTGAAGAACCTATATGAGGAAAACCACCAACCTGAGTAGTTGAGCATTTCTGAGGAAGTCGGTTCGAGTGATCCGAAGCTTTTTACTCTTGAAGACTGTGATCTTCCAGCCGGTGTAGAAGTCTTCAGTCCGAGGAAGTCAAGATGCAATTGTGACTTCCTGGAGTGACTGAGTCATTGAAGGTTTCGGGAGTCTACCTTGAAGACTCACCTGAGTTATTGGACGGAGTCTGAGGACTTTAGTTCAAGGAGAACAAGGTGAAGACTATGTCTTCTGAGTTGAATCTCAGCCTCTCCAACCAGACGTAGAGTTGTCACAGCAACTTGAACTGGTCTACCAAACCAATGTCTCCAATCTCTTGTGATATCTCTTCAATCTCTTAAGCCTCAGTATTATGTCTTCAGTATCTATGTTGACTTCTCGTGCTTCAGCTCTCCCTCTGCTATTAGTCTTCATACTATGCATCTGAAGCACTTCTGCTTATCTGAATTGATTTATTTCTGTTGCATTATGATGAGCTGCCCTAATGATTACATTCTGTGAAGTTTTATTTCTTCATGATTTTGGTTACTTCTTCAGCTTCATGATTGCTTCAGTCCTGAAGAAAATCAAAATCTGGTAGCAAAATTGAAAATCTCCCATTCACCCCCCCTCTGGTCGATATATTGCACTTTCAATTGGTATCAGAGTAAGGTACTCCCTTGTTCTGTGTGATTCGGTTTAACCACCTAGAGTTTTAGTTATGTCAACCTTAGGTACAATGAGCGTTGCCTCAAACTGCCCCATCTTCGACGGAACAGACTATCCATACTGGAAGAACAAGATGAGGATGCATCTTGAAGCCATTGACAAGGATCTGTGGGACATTGTTGATCAAGGCATTCCTGAAGAAAATCTGATGACTGCTCCCGAAGTTGTCAAGAATAACTGGCAGCTTGATGCAAAAGCTCGAAGCATCATTGGTGGTCATCTCAATAAGGCTCAGTTCAACCGTATCAGTGGTCTGGATACTGCAAAGAAGATATGGACAAGACTGTCTAAAGTCAATGAAGGAGTCTCAGCTCAACGAGACTCACGAGTTGATACACTCCGCAGTCTCTTCAATCGGTTCAAGAGGCTGGACAATGAGCACATGCAACAAACCTTTGACAGACTCACTGACATATCCAATGAACTTCAAGCACTTGGTGCTGCTGATATCACAGATCATGAAGTTGTGAAGAAACTGCTGAGGTCACTGGATGACTCATTTGAGTTCCTATCACTGATGATTCAAGAAAGGCCTGACTTCAAGACTCTGGATCCAGCGGACATTCTCGAGCGCCTCAATGCTCACGAACTGAAGCTCTCTGAAAAACGAGACCTATACAGCCCCACGCCTAAGGTCCGCGCGCTAAAAGCTAGAGCACGAAGAGTGTCCTCTGATGAAGAGTCTGAGGCTGATACTGATAATCCTGAGACTCTCAGACGTGAACTTGCTCTCCTTACCAGAAAGTTTCAAAGGTTCACGAAGAAGAATCGCTTCGGAAATTCCTCAAGATCGTCCTCAAGAAAAAGCAAAGATGATGATTCTGTCGAAGCTAGAAAGAGAGTTTGCCACAAGTGCAAGAAACCTGGGCATTACATAGCTGAGTGTCCTTTATGGGAAAAGGAAGCTAAACTGAAGAAGAAGAAGAAGAAAGGGAAAGATGACAGTTCTGTTGAAAAGACAAAGAAGAAATCCTCAAGATCCTCAAAATCTGTTGGATACAGGAATAGCAGTTCCCGTAAGGCTCGCGCTTATCTCGGGAAAGAATTGGACTCGGAAGAATCTGATTCCAACCCTGATGCTGAGGAGGAAGAATCTGAAGAATCTGAGGGTGTGGCTGGTTTGGCTCTTGCCACGACACTTTTCTCAAAGTCAATCTTCAGCACTGAGGAATCTGGTCTATCACATGCTGATGATGAAGCTGAAGACACAACTCCTTCCTTCTGCTTCATGGCCAAGTCCTCCAAGGTATCTTCTTACTCATCATCAGATGAACCCTCTGATGAAGAACCTGATGAAAACTATGCTAAACTTGCTAAACTTGCATCTAAGCAACAACGTGCACTTGAAAAGACTCAGATCTCACTAAACAAAAGTGATGATATGTTGGTTGAGGAAATGACGAAGACTCAAAAGTTGACTGATGAATCAAGAATTCTTCAGTCAAAGTTTGATGACTTGTTCAATCGGCATGAGGCACTCCTTACCGATCATGAAAAGCTAGCTCATGAGTTCCTCATGAGGAAACAAGAACTTGAACGTGTAAGGATGTCTCATGATGATCTGAGGAAAGAAAATGATTCACTCCTCTCCCAACAGATCATCATGCCACAAGAAGGATTCAATCCTCCCTGTTTAAAATGCATTGAACATGATCAAATCATCTCTGTGTCTAGTTCCTCAATGTCTTCAGACTCTGTTATTTCTATTACTTCTGTGGTATCTAACCCCTCATCTGAGGATACCATAGACATTGCTGAAGAAAATGCTAGGTTGAAGAGTCTACTGGAAACAGGCATGTTCATGAGTCTGAAAGGACATCAGACTCTTTGTGACATTCTCAAGAAACAGATCCTCAACAGAAACCCGAGGAAAGAAGGCATCGCATTCACTCGGAAACTCAACCCTGATGGGTCTTACTGGAAACCTGAACAATATCCTGGGACCATTTTGGTTCGGGCAATGATGCCTCCTCCTGATCCCTATACCTTATCTGGTTATGATGCTGTTTCTTCAGATGTGATGATTGAGTCATTTGACTCAAACTATAAACTGTTTAAGAATGGTAATGGTGAGGTATTTGCCAGATACATCGGAACTAACTGCAGGAACGGTCCTCCAGTCAAGCAGATCTGGGTTCCAAAGGACCTCATCACTAACCTTCCTGTGAATGCAGATGCAAATGAGCTGAGGATATCATCTGAGGACGATACCTCAAAAGGAAATGATTATAGTCATGTATCTGCTAACCATTTTGTTCACAGGGAAGCTCCTCATAAGAATGCTTATTCATTTGTTTATCCTGATGCTTCCATCTCACACCCCATTAGGTCTCATCATCCTCATCAATCCTCATGTGCCTCAGGACCACCCATAAAGATGTGGGTGGTTAAGAACTAATCATCCTTGCAGGGACATGTCCTGGGGCAATTACAATTTCTGCAGATCATATGCCCAGGACAACAACAAATGCGTCAGTTGAAGGATAATTATATTGTTTGGTTTCATAGAATCAATCCTGAGGAACATCCTGAGGAATTAATTCTGAGGAACCTTAAACTCCTCAAACTGAGACTGGCTCATAACTTGCTGTATGAGATACTAATTCATTTGCAGGGAAAGACTGAATGGGTGATGGATAGTGGATGCACAAATCACATGACTGGTGACAGAAGTCTTCTTATGGAATCATCACTAAGTCCTTCTTCAAAGAAAACCATCACCTTTGCTGATAAAGGTAAAAGTAAGGTATTGGGTCTCGGCAGAGTGGCTATCTCACGAGACCAACACATTGATAAAGTCATGCTTGTTGAATCTCTTGGATACAACTTGATGTCTGTATCTATGCTGTGTGATCTTGATCTCGCTGTTCTCTTCGGAAAACATGGTTGTATTGTCTTCATGGTTAGCGATAACTCTGTTGTCTTCAGTGGGGTTAGGAAAGGTGACCTGTATATTGTAGATTTCTCTGAAGGTCCTCAGGTTGCTACATGCCTCTTGGCACGAGCCTCAGAGTGCTGGCTATGGCATCGAAGACTCGGCCAAGCTGGAATGAGAAATCTTCAGAAGGTGGTACTGAAGAAACATGTCCTCGGGATTGAGGAAATCAGATTCTCAAAGGACCGGCTCTGTGGTGCCTGCGAAGCTGGAAAGATGACCAAGGCCAACCACCCAGCGAAGACCATCATGACTACTACGAGACCACTGGAATTGCTCCACATGGATCTATTTGGTCCTCCAAAGTATTCAAGCTTTGGAGGTAATATGTATGGTCTTGTTATTGTTGATGACTTCTCACGATACACTTGGGTGCATTTTCTTCTCTATAAGTCAGAAACTCCAGCAATTCTCAAGCGCTTCGCCCTGCGTGTCATGAACAACTACAACCTGAAGATCAAGCACATTCGAAGCGACAACGGCACTGAGTTCAAAAACTTCGGTGTGGAAGAATTCCTCGATGACTTGGGAATTACTCATGAATTCTCTACGCCATACACTCCTCAGAAAAATGGCGTTGTTGAGAGGAAGAATCGAACCCTCATCGAGATGGCTCGCACGATGCTGGCTGAGTACAATACTCCACTCAGGTGGTGGGCTGAAGCAATCAACACTGCCTGCCACATCGTCAATCGAGTGTATCTTCACAAGTTCTTCAATAAAACATCATATGAGTTAATGGTCGGTAAGAAACCCAATGTAAGTTACTTCAAGGTATTTGGTGCACCTTGCTGGATACGTGATCCTCATCACGAGTCCAAATTTGCACCCAAAGCATGTGAGGGTTTCATGCTTGGTTATGGTATCAACTCGCACACCTACAGAGTCTTCAACATTAGTCATTATAAAATTGTTGAAACTGTAGACGTTCGTTTTGATGAGTCTGATGGCTCCCAAAGAGAGCACCTGCCACATGATTTAGGTGAAGCATCACCTGAAGAACAAATCAAGAAGATGGGTGCTGGTGACATCATTCCTGTGGATCATCCTGAAGAAATCCACATACCTCCTGCTCCTGAAGAACATCCAAATCCTGAAGCAAATAATCCTGATGACGATCCTGATCCTGAGGCACCTGATACGCCTGAAGCTCCTGAAGCACCTGAAGCTGATGCAAACGAATCTGACAGCAGTGTCGAAGATGCGCCTCAAGATCATCCTCCTCGACTTCCTCGTGTGGAAAATGAAGTTCAAGTGGACAAAATCCTCGCTGACGTCAACCTACCAGGTCCTCTTACTCGTGCAAGAGCTAATCGTATAGCTAACTTTTGTGGGCATTTCTCGTTTGTATCAATTTCAGAGCCCACCAAAGTCACCGAGGCATTCCGAGAAGCGGAATGGATTCAGGCAATGCAAGACGAACTTCTTCAGTTTAAACTGAATGATGTTTGGGAACTAGTCAAACGTCCTGATCCTCGAGTTCACAATGTCATCGGCACGAAGTGGATCTACCGCAACAAACTTGATGAAGATGGACAAGTCATCAGAAACAAAGCTCGTCTCGTAGCTCAAGGATATTCTCAAGTCGAGGGGATCGACTTCGGTGAAACCTTCGCTCCTGTAGCTAGACTTGAGTCCATTCGTATTATGCTTGCATTCGCTAATCATCATAATATCAAGTTTTATCAAATGGATGTGAAAAGTGCCTTCCTTAATGGTAATATCGAGGAAGAAGTATATGTTGCTCAACCTCCAGGTTTTGAAGACGCAAAGAAGCCTGATATGGTGTACAGATTGAAGAAAGCCCTCTATGGACTGAAGCAAGCCCCTCGGGCTTGGTATGACACACTAAGGGACTTCCTCATCAGCAAGGGCTTCAAATCTGGTTCCCTCGATCCAACTCTTTTCACAAAACGATATGATGATGCATTATTCATATGTCAAATTTATGTTGATGACATAATATTTGGATGCACTAACAAGAAATACAGTGAAGAATTTGCATTCTTGGTGAGTGAACAGTATCAGATGTTGATGATGGGAGAGCTGAAGTTCTTCTTAGGGCTCCAAATTCGTCAACAACGCAACGACATCTTCATCTCTCAGGAGAAGTACCTCAAGGAGTGCCTAAGGAAATTTGGGATGCAAGACTGCAAGGGCGTCAAGACACCGATGCCCACAAATGGACAACTTGGTCTTGATGAAAATGGCAAGGACTACGATCAAAAGGTATACCGCTCCATGATAGGTTCTCTGCTATATCTATGTGCATCTAGGCCTGATATAATGTTGAGCGTTTGCATGTGTGCCCGATTCCAAGCGGCACCTAAGGAATCGCATCACCAAGCGGTGAAACGAATTCTTCGATATTTGGATCACACCCCATCGCTAGGCTTATGGTATCCAAAAGGCACACAGCTGGATCTCGTCAGATACTCAGACTCAGATTATGCTTGAGATCGAGTGGATCGGAAGTCTACCTCAGGAACATGTCACTTCCTCGGTCGTTCTCTTGTGTGCTGGTCATCGAAGAAGCAGAACTGCGTCTCCCTCTCCACCGCTGAAGCTGAATACATTGCTGCTGGTGCAAGCTACTCACACCTTATTTGGATGAAGCAAACCCTGAAGGACTATGGCATCAACCAGAAGAAAGTACCACTACTATGTGACAATGAGAGCGCCATCAAGATCTCTCAGAATCCAGTAAAGCACTCGAGGACGAAGCATATTGAGATTCGGTATCACTTTCTTTGGGATCATGTATTGAAGGAAGATATCGTCATCAGCCACGTGAAGACTGAAGACCAACTTGCTGATATATTCACTAAGCCTTTGGATGAGAAGTGTTTTAGCACTCTGAGGTGTGAGCTAAATATCTTAGATTCCTCAAACGTCCAGTGAATGGACACACATCCTAACGCTTAAACAATATTGAAGAATCCTGATGCACAACACATGATGCGTCGTACTCCTCAAATCATGAGGAACTACCTTGCTAAGTGTGAAGAAATTAACGTGGAATTGACTCAAGATCCATACGACAATTGTATGGTATCAAGTGTCTCATTCCCTATAAGGTGGGTAGCGCCACCGCCCAAACACCTCAGGATTTGGTGTTCCTCAACTTCCTCAGGATTTGATGTTATTCATCTTCCTCAAGATTCGAAGTCTTCATTACTGATGATTACCGAGTTTTGTCCTCAAGAGCGTTCACCTATAGTTAGTAATCTTCAGCTTTTGCTTATTCATCTAGGTGAACGTGATCGGACCCGTCCCTCTGTGCTCACTTATCTAATTTGTCTATCTCATATGCGTTCATCCGGAAATCATGTATTCCTCAGGCTGAGACCATTAGTCATCATCATCAGCCTGAGACAAGTTGTCTTCATCCTCAGCCTTTGTCCTCAAGTTCCTGAAATCACGGATTTACTGTTACAACTGTCTTCAATTTGTTGCGATTTTACCGCACGTCGTGCTTATCCACCATTAAGATATCCACTGAGGATCCCAACAATCAGGGGCAATCTGGTCCACAAATTTTGCAACCCCTCAGTTTTTACCCCTCTATAAATAGCCCTATACCCCTCCCCCGGTCATTTACCCCCAACGCCTCCCTCACTCTCGCGCCGCCGACCTTGAGCTCCTCAAGCTCGAGCGCTAACATCGTCGGAGTTCGCCGTCGCCGGGGACGAAGACTCATTGTTCCTCAGCATACGCCTCAAGTCTGGTATGCTTATTCCTCAGTGGTTTATTCCTCAGCATATTATTTCTCAGTACTGTTGTGTCCTCAAGCCAGTTCATCCTCAACTATACTGCTAGCTTTCTGAGACCTGTACCTATGCCTCATTCCTTTATTTTCCTCAGCCTATTCCTCATGAACGCATATAACCGTACCCCACTTCCCTCGCAACTTAATTCTGTCACAGGTACATGTCAGCTGAGGAATCGTATGGTTCTCATAGTCTCACTTCATTTGCAGCTCATCTCGAACGTACAATTCCTCAGTCTCCTCAGCTGAGAAAATGGCTCCTCGGCGTAAGCACACTGATACCGCTAAAGACCTGCCTCCTGAACTCTATGAGAAGCTGAAGACTCCTGAACGAGAAACTGCTGATGATCGTAAGAAAAGAGTCCAGAAGATCACGAGAGAATGGGCCAAGCGTTGGGTGGCCTATCAATGGCTTAATCCTCAACATGAGGAAATGTTCGCAGTTAATCCGTCACTGAAGACCTTGGGTATCAAGGCTCGACCTCCACCAGCTCCTGGAGTCATTCCTGATCCCACAACACTGCATACTCCTGAATACTTTCCTGCAGCATATGAACAGTACCTCAAGCGCACTCGCAGCCGTGTGAAGAATCTGGTCCGTGACTTGACTGCTTCAATACAGATTCCGCCTCAAGATCAGTCTCAACCCAGACAACAACCTCCGCCTCAGCATCGCAAAAAGGCTCCTGGCATGAAACCTTCCCAGAAGACCTCAGCTAAGCCTCAAGTTGTTGGCTCCTCATGTCAACGCACAGATGGTGCTGCCCCCTCTTCAAGGATACGCACTGATGAATCTGGTGCTCCTGAGGCCTCAACCACAATGCCTCAGTCTCAGCTGAAGACCAAAACTGTTCTTCAACGTGGCCCTCGCCCCTCACCAAAGAAAACTGCTATGCGTGGCGCCATTCATCATACTCCTCAATCCTCTGATGATGAAGATGAATTTGAGGATTTGGCCGGCTTCGTCGCCACTGAAGCTGACAAGATTGAATATGTGCGTGCTGCGGCCAGACGCAAAGCTGAAGCAACGGGTTCAGAAATCCCGCTTCTCCTTGATCCCAAGAAGATCTTGGAGTACATTGAAATTTGGTCTGTCAAGCCTGACACTCCTCTTGATGATTTGGACATCCTGAAAGGCATCAAATTCTATGTTCAACAATTCCTCATAAATGAGATTCATCAACGAGATCTTCAGAAACAGTTGAAGGCCAAACTGAAGAAAGTCCTCAGTGACTTCAAGAAGAGACCTATCACTGATGTTACTCCTCGGGAGTTTATTGAACATCAATGTGAAGTTCAACGACTCAACATTGAGTTCGCTGCCAACCGGACCTATATTGGCAAATCCAAGGAACGGATCTCACAACAGATGGCAAAGTTGATGAAGCTTCGACAACCCGCTTCCTCAG
This sequence comes from Bromus sterilis, assembly GCA_950022295.1. Lineage (NCBI taxonomy): Eukaryota > Viridiplantae > Streptophyta > Magnoliopsida > Poales > Poaceae > Bromus > Bromus sterilis. The sequence continues at coordinate 170,333,344 of OX465595.1, read as the reverse complement.
TACCCACTGATTCTTCTGCCAAAAGCCTCAAGCGCATGCCTGAAGCCCAACCCTCAACTCCACCTGCTGCGAAGAAGCCTACTGTTGAAGAACCAATTGATGCTACACCACTTTCATCTGCTCCTCCGACAAATCAGGCCGCCGATACCACCGCTCATGTTACTGCTGCCTCAACTCCACCTCAGAATCCTCAGCGCAATTTAATCGTCTTCACTCCACCCCCTGCTGCAACACCAATTGTTCCAACTCCACCGTCCCCACCGCCACCAGTTATCACTGAGATTGAAGACATGGACGTCGACATTATGGATGATGGAACTCCTCATGTCCATGATGAGGATTACGGGCTGACCAACTCGCCCACTCATACGGTCTTCTCACCTGAGCCTCACTCCAACACTGTGACTGAAGTGCTTCCTGATACTTCTCTACAGTCTGAAGAATCAATTGGTGCATCATCCTCAGCGTCTGATGCTGATGACCCTGAAGCCAGAAGTGCTCCCACAAACTCTGCTGCTGATACTGATGCTGCAGCAACCACGACTACTGATACTAATGCTGCTGAACCTACCAGCCGCTGAAACTGAAGCTGAAGCCGAGCAAAGCACAAATGCCCCTCCTGAAGCAGAAAACAGTACAAATGCTGATGCTGAAGCCTCAAAGGATGGCTCTGAAGACAAAAAAAGCCACATCACCTCGTCTCCCCAAGGACATCAACACATCTGTGCCTGACGCATCTGCAGCGACTCCGCCTCAGCCTCAAGCCACTCTTCAGATTGAAGTGCCTCAAGTGCCTTCCCAACCTCAAGGCCCAGTTCAAGCTCGGTCCTTGTGTCCGAAGCAGAAGCGACCATTCTTCCGTGACCTTGAAGCTGATGATACTCCAAGCTTTGATGCTACTGATTTCTTCAACGCCATGAGTTTCTTTCAAGAGGGGATTCAAAATCCATATCACTCTGCTCCGCCTCGAAAGCTGCTGAGGTTCTGGACTGTCACTCAGAAGAACTATTATGCTTCAGTGCTCTACAAGCAAAACAAACTGTTTCCTCACAAGCACATTCCTCTGATGGATATGGAAGCCCTTCCCTGCTTCAACAATGTGCTTCAGGATCTGCATCATGCCAAGCTGCTTCAGTTCTGCTCTGAATGCATACACTGGAATGAAGAGCTTGTGCTTCAGTTTTATGCAACGTTGTATGTGTCCGGCGATCCTCTGGATATCAACACCTGGGTCCTCGAGTGGATGACTGAGCATCATCACTACACCATCACTGTTCCTGAAGCAATTGACATTCTTGAGTTGCCTCAGTGCACTTCCCCAGCTGCTTGCTCCTATGGGGCTCAAATTCTTCGAGATGACCTGATGAACATGCTCATGAAGCCTCAGGCCCCTGAAGCCCCTGCTCGCACAAAGTTTCCTGTCTCTGAGCTTCTATATCTGCCAAGCACATTGTATCGGATTCTGGCGAAGACCTTTTGCCCCATTAAAGGCTATGAATCCACTGCTGAAGAAGTCATTGGCATCATGAAGAACATACTTCACAACCTTTGCATGTCTGGGCCAATCAACGTTCCTGACTTCTTCTTCAGAACTCTAGTTGATGCTGCTCAGATTCCTCATATCCTGAAGCCATACGCGCCATGGATCATGAAGCTCATCCACGCCAAGACTGGTATTGATTTCCAACCGGATCACCCGAATCACAGGACCTATCTACCGCCTGTCGAAGTGCTTCAGCATACGATTGCTTCAAACGATAAGGGCAAAGGCATCTTCTATGAAGAAGTTCTCCCGACCAATTCACTCGCGGGAAACATTCGTCATCCTCAGTCTCGCACTACTGATGAAACCAGAACTCATGCCTCAACTGAGGATACAACTCAGGCTCGCGTGATGACTGACCGAGAGCTTCTAATTAGTCTTCATCAGAAAGTTGATAGCAATCATGATTGGGTAAAGCGTCAATTTTCTGAAATACTCAGCTACATGGCTCAGACGCATTCTTCAGTGAAGAAAGTGCATCAGTATACTCATCATACATATCAACATCTTGATGCCTTGATGAAATAAGTACTCACCCCTGAAGACCTTGCAAATTTGAATCTTCCACAGCCTCCGATTCCTGCAATCCGACCCGAGGCAATTCAGACGCTGCACAACTCCTCCTCCGGCCATGGATTCTTATTCTTCAAACCAGGAGATGACTGCTGAAGAAGCTGAAGACACCGCTGCCTGCCCTCACACTGCAACGGATTGCCTCAGGCGTGACTCACCTCAGCCTTGAAGCAACTTCAAAGGGGCGTTAGCTTCAGTTTTTCCCTTTTTTGTACATTTTATGACAAAGGGGGAGAAATCTGTTAGTCTTCAAGCGGGTTTTAGTTATGGGGTTCTTCAGTTACAACTCTCGTTCTTCAGATTTTTTTGTAACGAGTTGTAAACTGTAATTTTGGTGTTTGCCTGATACTATTCCTCAGTTACCTCATGCTATTTCCTCAAGTTTATCATATATGCATGTGATTGTCTCTGCAAACACCTCTCTAAGTGCGTTGTTTAATTTCCTCAAACACGTCATAACATGCACTACTTCAGAAAAGCCTGGATATAGGGGGAGCTCCTCATATACCTCAAAATGCTTTAGATATTAAACATTCTTCAACTTATATGCATATCCTCGGGGGGAGCTTCATTATTTTATCCCCGTTGAAGCTTAACCTGATTGTCATCAAATCACCAAAAAGGGGGAGATTGTAAGTGCATCAAGTGCCCTCCCCTTGAGGTTTCGGAGTTTGATGAAAAAACGGTTAAGGGACTGATGTGTTTGTGAGTATACACAGGAGAACAGTCCCGGATGAGGTGTTTAACCACCAATGTTGACCCCCCAAAATGTTGAGGGACATTGGAGAAATCGGTGTGTTTCCTGAAGAATGAAGTTGCGCGAAATCCTGAGGAAGTAGGATCCTGAAGCGTTCGGTTGAAGCTGAAGCTGAAGACGATCCTGAGGAAGTTCGCGCTGAAGACGAAGTTGAAGCGTAGTCTTTGCTAAGACTTTTTATACTTCTTGAGTCATAGGAAAACACCGCACTGTTGGAGGGGTTGAAGAAAACGAGTTCCGAAGGTCTGAGGAAGTGCTCAGTTAGGAATCCTGAAGAAAAACCCTGAGGAAATCTCCTGCAGTAGAAGTTCAGTTCCTCGGGTGTCTGAGACGTTGTTCTTCAGGACACTGAGGAATCTGTCTTCGGTTGAGGAGTCTGGAGACTGCGAGTGCAGTTCTCCTGAAGAGAGAGTTATCTCCTGCAGTAGAAGTTCAGTCCTCATGTGTCTGAGACGTTGTTCTTCAGGACACTGAGGTAACTAACTTCGGTTGAGGAGTCTGGAGAGAGAATACTTTGACCGTGCCACGTGTTACGTGGTGAGAGCCTAGAACTGGTCTAGCAACGGTCATTTCCGAGGGCATGAGAGTAATTGCATGCATGGGCATTTATGTCCTTTCACATCGGGTTACTCCGCGTCTATAAATAGCCACCCCCAGCCCCATTTGTGGGTTGGCTGCTCCGAGAGAAAAACTGACACTTGTCATCTGAGAGCAACTCACCTTTAAGGAAACTGAAGAACCTATGTGAGGAAAACCACCAGCCTGAGTAGTTGAGCATTTCTGAGGAAGTCGGTTCGAGTGATCAGAAGCTTTTTACTCTTGAAGACTGTGATCTTCCAGCCGGTGTAGAAGTCTTCAGTCTGAGGAAGTCAAGATGCAATTGTGACTTCCCGGAGTGACTGAGTCTGTGAAGGTTTCGGGAGTCTACCTTGAAGACTCACCTGAGTTATTGGACGGAGTCTGAGGACTTTAGTTCAAGGAGAACAAGGTGAAGACTATGTCTTCTGAGTTGAATCTCAGCCTCTCCAACCAGACGTAGAGTTGTCACAACAACTTGAACTGGTCTACCAAACCAATGTCTTCAATCTCTGGTGATATCTCTTCAATCTCTTAAGCCTCAGTATTATGTCTTCAGTATCTATGTTGACTTCTCGTGCTTCATCTCTCCCTCTGCTATTAGTCTTCATACTATGCATCTGAAGCACTTCTGCTTATCTGAATTGATTTATTTCTGTTGCATTATGATGAGCTGCCCTAATGATTACATTCTGTGAAGTTTTATTTCTTCATGATTTTGGTTACTTCTTCAGCTTCATGATTGCTTCAGTCTTGAAGAAAATCAAAATCTTGTAGCAAAATTGAAAATCTCCCATTCACCCCCCCCTCTGGTCGATATATTGCACTTTCAACTCACGCCGGTGAGCCCACGTGGCTGGATTAACTTAACACTAATCCCCCCTAAACAGTCACTGACTTGTGGGCCCCAAGCACCCTAATCTTCTCTATTAATTTAATCTAACCGGGTTTTAACCAGAGCCAATGACAGGTGGGACCCCTATCAGTTGACCTGGGTCAAACCCCTCTGCGTCAGCATGACACCATGATGATGCAGTAAATGAATTTATTTATCAGTAAATTCCAGAAAATACCCAAACTTATCACAAAAATGCAAGGATTCTGAATATGAACTTTGTTTTCATGTTTGACCATTTTAAAATGGGGGAACAGTGTCAATTGTGCATATGGATCCTTTTTAAATTCAAATATGGAGTTGAATTTGCAAAACCTTTGCAATGCACTTCATTTAAATGGAATGAACAACACATCAGCAACCCTTTACATCCTATTATACCACTTGCTCATGTGTTTGTGCATTCTACATGTATTGATTGTTACTTCATGTCTTGATTGCTATCAGTACGACCCTCGGCAGAAAGGCAAGCAAACCCCCATTGATCATGTCGATAAAAACCCAGTTCCCCCTCATTCTCGCTTATGCATTGTTTAGGATGTTACCATGATACGTTTCTACCGCTTAGATGAACCAATCCTTTGCATGACCTATCATTTTGTCACCGTAGTAAGCAAAACACAATCCTAGCAGATGTATGAGTTGGTTGATATCATGTGCCCCTGCAACTGTTACAGCTTATTGCATGCTTAGAGTGTTACAATGTTGATAATGTTATGTGAGTCGGGATGGTAGTGATCATGATGATGATGGTGGAAATGCGTTGGTGAACTTCGCCTAAACAAGGTGAACGATGAGAGGGTGTGTAGGAGTATACAGTGGGTTGTCTAGTTGAACACTGCCTTAAGCCCGAGTTCTTGTGTGGTGATCCAAGACAAAGAGTACTACCACATGTTGGGCTAACGGATCCCCGCTCAACCTACTAACTCACCCCTTCTCGGTTCTTGGAATCACAGTAGTTCTATGTTTTGGTAGGTTTGTGGCATGGCCTGCGAGTGAGTGAACACCCAAACCGGGACTGGCTTGGGGTCTTGTGCATATTGTCTGGGACCATATCGGTAAACCATCCGGGTTCAAGATTGTGGAAACCATCCCAGATAGGCGTCTCCATGGAACTTGAGTTGGCTGCGAGGTAAAAGTTGTGAAAATTATCCTTGCCGACACCCGCTTGAAGGGTGACGAGATCCTGGCGGTAACTGGTAGTTTCATGTGTGTAGCAGTACACCCCTGCAGGGTTAACAAAACTATTCGAATAGCCGCGTCTGCGGTCATGGACTACTTGGAAAGATTTACTTGGTTATTAGACAACTTCAACGGTTACTTTAAAACTTGCCAAGATAAGTGTGAGTGCTATGGTTTTCTATCTCGTGGGAAGTCGAGGAAGGATCCATACTGGTGTAATTGATTGGGAGATTTGGATAGTTGGACTCGAGTACACTTCTTACCTCATTCTGGTATTCGTAGTACAGGATTAGCCAAGTCAAAGATGGCACTTCTGCATAACAAACCCCACCTCCTTTACCTTGATACCTAAGCATGAGTAGTATAGTTCTGATGTAAGTCTTGCTGAGTATGACTGTGTACTCATGTTTTCTTATTTATGTTTTTAGATGAACCCACTGACCCCGAAGGTGGATTCTTCCTGGAGCTCGACGATTGACTAAGTTAGTGTTGTCCCAGACAGCAGTCTGGTCCCTCGTGGAAGGGCTTGTATATTCAATAAGGCTTCTCTAAGACAGTTGTTAAACTTGTATGTACTCAGACCTATGTTGCTTCCGTTGCTTGTATGAATGTTGGATCAGAGTGATGTGATCTCTTTGTGTACTCTATATGTAAGTCAACAAAGATGTATACTTTGTAGAGTTCATGTGATGGGTACCTGCTGTTTACACCAGACATGTATGCTGCGTGTATGATTATAACATGCATGTCTTAGTGTCGGGTTCGATAGCTTAGTTGTGCTCTTGCTGGCGGTCTTTCTTACACCAAGTGGCCCTGAGATTTTCGTAGCTTGGGGCTCGTGATGCAATTGCTCGTGACTCCGTCACGTGGCACACTTTGTTTTACGATCGAGCCCGCCCGAGACCCTGACTGAGTGATCGGGCCGGAGTTGTCTATGTAAATGTTATGATTCAATTGATAATATGGTTGATGTGACTTGTCTATGAGTATGGGATTTCACCACCCATAAGCATTTACACTTGTGAGCGAATGATAAGGACCCATCTAAGTTGATCATCCGGGCCTTGATGGGATGCCCCTCACGTTTGTGCTTTCCAAAGGTGTCTTGTACTTGGCGTTGTCTGCTTAGACAAGTGGGTATGGATCTCGGCTCTCCATATAATTGAGTTGTGACTAGAATTACATATGCATATTCCGGGTCCCGAAAGACTTTGTATCAGAGCAGGACTGTCTGTAGGACAACCAAACCTTGGCCGAAGTCGAGTTTAGCATTCTATAGTTATATAGTTACTTGGGTATGAGGGAACAACATAAGACTTCTTTTTTTCTCCTTATCCTCATCGATCTGAGTTCTGAGTCACCCTCATATTTTCTACGGGAAGATAGGACTAGGCTCATCTCTGTATTTACTAGAACATCTCATTGATTTCTTTCTTTTAGCCGTAGCAAAGTTGTGTTTGGTTGTCTAGAGTTATGGTGTTTTAGTTTCGGGACTTCCTTTTTAAGTGTTGTTGTTATGTTGTAAGAATTTTCACTTCTCTTACTATTATAGCCGTTATGTTATCCGAGTCATTCCAGGTTTCTTCATAATCTAATGCAATCGCAAAATCCTTCCCTCCATTTCTATTGTCTTTCCAGAAGAATTGCGAGGTGGCATGCCTGACGGTTCCATAGAGATTGTTGTAGGTTTTACTCTAGAAACCAATATTGATGCATTTGCGGTTCTTCATCCCATTTTAGATGTCTTCTAGCTAGAATAACCACACTAACCATCGTGTTGGGGTAATTTTCTACTCTAACATATCTGTTGTAGCCCCTAGTAAGCCATGGTCATCCTCAGGAAAACCATCCAGTAATCCAACTCCTTAAATCTGGCCACTTGACAGATGTGTAGAATTCATTGTAGATCTTATGCCAAGAACCGCCCCAATTTCCAGACGCCCATACAAAATGGCCCGCCGTGAGTTAGATGATATTAAAATCCAACTAGAAGCTTTGTTGGCAAAAAATTTCATCCTCCCTAGCACATCGCCATGGGGTTGCCCCGTTCTATTCGTAATGAAGAAAGATGGAACAGAAAGGATGTGAGTAGATTATCGCTAGCTTAATCTAGCTATGATAAAGAACAAGTACCCACTTCCCAGGATCAATGATCTTTATGATCAACTTGCTGGATCCTTTGTCTTCTCCAAAATGGATTTGAGATTAGGCTATCATCAAATCAAAATCTAAAACGAGGACATTCCAAAAACGGCTTTCACTACTCACTATGGTCTTTACGAGTACACCGTCATGTCCTTTGGTTTAACCAATGCCCCCGCCACTTTCTCTCTCATGGTGAATTCGATCTTCATGGAGTATTTGGAGAAGTTCGTCGTGGTTTACCTCGATGACATCCTTATATACTCGAAGAACGAAAAAGAACATGCCGAACATCTTAAGTTGGTATTGATGAGAATTCGAGAGCATCACCTATATGCCAAATTCTCTAAGTGTAAATTTTGGCTACCAGAAGTGAACTATTTAGGCCACGTGACTTCTGCCAAAGGCATTGCTGTCAATCCCGAGAGAGTTCATGCCGTCCTTGATTGGAGTCCACCTGAATCGGTTAAGAAAGTTAGGATTTTTCTTGTCTTAGCAAGATATTTCCGCCGCTTCGTTGAGAACTTCTCCAAAGTTGCAAAGCCCTAACGTAACTCCTCAAGAAAAATAAGAAATTCGAATGGACCCCCAAGTGCGAGGAATGCTTTCAAGAGCTAAAAAGAAGGTTATCTTCTGCACCCGTACTTGTGCCTCCAGACACCAAAAGGGATTTCGAGATCTATTGTAATGCTTCACGGCCAGGGTTAGGGTGCATGCTTATGCAAGATCGACATGTGGTAGCATACGCTTCCCGCCAGTTGCGTCTACATGAATAGAACTACCCTAACCATGATCTTGAACTCGTTTCCGTAGTAATCATTGTGAGATATATTCCGACCACCAAAGCCTCAAATACATATTCACCCAGCCAGATCTTAGTCTTAGGGAAAGACGTTGGATACAGTTGATAAAATATTATGACTTAGGAATTTCTTTCACTCCAGGCAGAGCCAATGTCATGGCTGATGCACTAAGTCGTAAGTCGTATTGTAACAACCTCATGTTACAATAGATTCAACCACTTCTTCATGAGGAATTTCGAAAGCTCAATCTCGAGATAGTTCCTCATGGATTTCTATCTACCTTGGTGGCGAAACCAACCATTGAGGATCAAATCATATCCGCCCAGAAACCTGATAATGGTATTTGAGAAGAACATTGCTAGCGGAGTTGCTAAATGTTTCTCCATAAATGATAAAGGTGTCATTTTCTTTGGCAATCGATTAGTGGTACCACGAAAGCATAATCTTAGGAGGCTAATTCTTAAGGAAGATCATGATAATCCCCTTTCGATTCATCCTGGTAGCACAAAGATGTACCAAGACCTACGCCAGAGATTTTGGTGGACTAGGATGAAGCGACAAATTTATCAGTTCATTGCTGAATGTGATGTTTGTCTTTGCATTAAGGCAGAACATCAAAGACCTGCTGGTACTCTTCAACCATTGCCTATTCCAGAGTCGAAATGGGACAAAGTCAGTATGGACTTCATCGCTGGCTTTCCAAAAACCCAGAAAGGAAATGATGTCATCTTCGTTGTCATTGATCGACTTTACAAAGTTGCTCACTTCCTTCTGGTTCGCGAATCTATAACTGCTAGCGAGTTAGAGGACTTTTACGTCTCTAGGATCGTTTCTCTTCATGGTGTCCTTCGAAAATCAATTCTGATCGAGGTAGCCTTTTCACCTCTAGATTTTGGGAAATTTTTCAGAATGCTATGGGAACTCATCTCTCCTTTAGTACAACTTTCCATCCCCAGTCTAGCGTTCAATCTGAAAGGGTTAACCAGATTCTCGAAGACATGCTCAGAGCTTGTGTTATATCATTCGAAAAGAATTGGGCGAAGTATCTTCCATTTGCCGAATTTGCTTATAACAATAGTTTCCTATCTAGTCTAAACATGGCTCCTTTTGAATTCCTCTATGGACGAAGATGTCGAACACCCCTAACATGGTCAAATACCGGTGAAAGACAATTCTTTGGACCGAATATGATCAAGGAAGCAGAAGAGCAAGTTTGCATTGTTCGTGATCAAAAGAATGCAGCCCAGTCTCGTCAAAAGAGCTACTATGATAGTCATCATAGGCAAGAGAGCTACAATCTGGATGAGAAGGCTTACCTTCGGGTTACTCCTCTGAAGGGAACCCAACGATTCGGTATCAAAGTCAAGTTGGCCCCACGTTACATTGGACCTTTCCACGTTCTTGCTAAACGTGGAGAAGTTGCCTATCAACTTGAACTAGCCCCGCACCTTTCCTGGGTAGATGATGTATTCCACGTTTCACAACTCAGGCGTTGCTTCAAGGACCCCATCCGCGAAGTCGACCATGAAATGCTTGATATCCAAGATGACCTTTCTTATCGAGAGTATCCCGTTCGTATTATTGATTCAGCAGATCGTAGCACTCGCCGTCAGAAGATCAAGTTTTTTAAAGTGCAATGGTCACACCACTCCGAGAAAGAAGCCACATGGGAAAGAGAAGACCGTCTCCGTGCCGAGTACGCCACCTTCCTTTCGATGACTTCTGAATCTCGGGACGAGATTCTTTTGTGTGGGGGCGAGTTGTCACAACCCCAGTTTAGGTATGTGCTATGATTCAAGTGCTTCATTGCATCATGTACAAATTAAAAAAAGAAATTGAAATGGGAAAGATAAAAACCCCAAATGAATTTATTCAAATGGCAAGATAAAAATCTTCTTCCAAAAATCCTATGAACTTTTTGAAAAGTCTAATAAATGGGCATGATCACATATCAAGTGAAGTGGATCACATATAATGCTCACCGATTTTTCAAAAAGTCCATAATGGCCTTGGAAATTAACAAATAACCCTATTTGAATTTGAATTCAAATATTTTGAATTTAAAAAAGGTTCAAAACTTGGGAGTGACTAGCTAGTGGTCATGTAAGTCTATATAAGAAGTTTGAGCATTTTAGGAAATGCCTAGCTATTTATTTTAGCAAAGAAAACAAAGAAACAGAAAAGAAAAAGAGAAAGGGAAAGAGGCTCACCTCACCTAGGAAAGTTACCTGGCTGGCCCAGCCCAGCGCACAGGGGCACATGCATCTTCTACCTCGGCCAGGCAGGCACGCAGCTCGCCGGCGACCGTTGTGCGGATGCCAGGCAGCTGCTGCCTCCCCAGGCCATTTCATCGCGTCCAGAGACGTCCTGAGAACGCCCTCATCCATCACCCCCTTCCTCGTCACTATCTCCTCCTCCTTCGCCCGCAAACCGCACCGCCCGGAGGCTCGCCAGGGCACGACCATGCGCACACGCGGCCAGTGACCTCCTCGAGCCGCGTCACCCTGTCCATCGTCTTCCCCACCGTCATCTTCATCTCCGAGCAACAAATCGCAATCCCAGACGCCCTCAAGGCCGCACAATCGTCGCTTTCTCCATCGCCAGCCGCCATGAGTTTCAGAAGAAATTCGTCGTCGTCGTGCCTCCGTTTACCTCACCGTCGCGTCCGTTGAGCTCATGGTGAGCTCCTCTTCCTTTTCACTAACCTCGCGAGGCCCCGCTCGCCCTCTGTGCCGATCCGCCATGGGAGACGAACTCCTTCTCCGCCGTGGTCGACGGTGAGGTTGCTCCCGTGCTTCTCCATCCAAGGCGAGCCCTGCTACGCTGTTTTCGCCATCGCCGTTCCTGAGATGTGCGCAGCTTGGGGCTCGCCATGCGATTTCTCGTGACTCCATCACGTGGCACACTTTGTTGTACGATCAAGCCCGGCCGAGACCCCGACTAAGTGATCGGCCCGGAGTTGTCTATGTAAATGTTATGATTCAATTGATAATATGGTTGAGGCGACTTTTCTATGTGTATGGGATTTCACCACCCATAAATAGTTAGACTTGTGAGCGGACGATGAGGACCCATCTCAGTTGATCATCCTCCTGGATTGGATTCCCCTCACGTTCGAGCTTTCCGAGAGTGTCTTGTACTTGTACTTCTCTTCTTAGACAAGTGGTTATGGCTCTCGGCTCTCCATATAATTGAGTTGTGACTAGAATTACATATGCATATTACGGGTCCGAACAGGTGTATATGTCACATAGGTGACCCATCAGATAATGCCTCCATCTCTTGAGAGCAAGCACAACAGCAGCTAGCTCCAAGTCATGGGTGGGGTAGTTCAGCTCATGCGGCTTCCACTTCCGTGATAGGTACTCACTTGCATCAGGACACAACCCAAACCAATCTTCGATGCATCACAATTCACATCAAATCTCTTGGTCAGGTCAGGCATCGTCAACACTAGGGCAGATACCAATCTTTCTTCATCTCCTGGAAACTGGCTTCACATATCTCTGTCCACATAAACTTCTGGTCCTTCTTCAGCAGTTGAGTCATAGGACGGGCAATGCTGTAGAAGCCTTCCACGAACATGTGGTAGTATCCTTCCAATCTGAGGAATCCTTTGACTTCCGTCTGGTTTGTCGGGGCTGTCCAGTCCATGATGGACTGAATCTTGGCTGGGTCGAATGATATTACTCCTTCCGACAATACATGTCCCAAAAATCCGACTTCCTTGAGCCAGAATTCTCACTTGCTGAACTGGGAGTACAACTGGTGCTCTCGCAGAGTCTCAAGGACTAAGCGGAGATGCTTAGCATTCTCTTCTTCCATCAATGAATACCACGACAAATTTATCGAGATACTTCATGAAGATCTTATTCATCAGGTTCATGCAATTGTCACACGTGCCCATCTTTTCCTTCTTTTCCCATTTTGTTTTCTTTTGCGCTAGATCCAATGAGACCATAGCATATGGTTTAGGGGCAGCAAAGGGGAGGGGATTCACTTGGTGATGTTCATATTTTCATATGAACAACCCTTTGTTTGAAGTGACCCGACCTTTTTCAAACCTCCAAGTAGTGCGTGTCTGTTTCCTTATATTATGTCCATTGTTTTCCTAATTCCTGATCCTTGATTCTTGTGCTATGTTAGATCCAAGTTTGTCTTGAATTCTAGGAGGACATCCCCTAACATATTGTTATATGAGAGTGTCTTGTCTCCAATCTCTTTCTTGTTTGGAAACTTGTCCGGTGTCAACCTTCATCGACACCTCCCGTCTCCGGAATCGATAGCTTATTTTTTTCACGATGCAATTCTTTTGTTCGCTTGACATTGTTAACTTTCCATGTCATGTTGCCATGTCACTTACACCTAAGTTAAGGCTATGACCAAAGCCATACAATATTAATAATTGCATATGGAGTTTGTTGACGTGTCGTCAACACCTTCATTTAAATTTGACTAGATAGGGTCACACCATGTCTAATAAACTTGATCATCTCTTCCATGCTTGAGCATTTTGATCTCGACGTTTACTCGGGTGCTTTTCCTTGCCGGTACCTTACGTTAGCACCTGAGACAGCCGAGGAGACTTACGTGGAGTTTTCCGACACCGAGCCCGAGGAACCTGCTACTACTGCTCTGTCGACCGATTACCCAGGCAAGGGGAAGATTCATACCATTACTTCATAACTCTCTGCCTACTGCCTAGCTGTAGTCTAGAACGATTGTTTGATCCTATCCACCTTGCTTATGCCTTAATCAAAACCAAACAGCCATGATCCCCACATCCCAGCAAAACATTGTACTGCTAAGTTACCGTTGCTCATCCATTTGTTAGTATGACTAGGAAAACTTTCTACTTACTCTATGCTATGGTTAGGATATCATGTTATTAAATAAGTTGGTAGATATTTATTATTATGATGTTAACTATACTTGACAAAGGATGGGAGACCGGGCTGTTCCTGCCAGGTGTTTTGTTCCATTTGAGTCACCTAGGTCCCGAGTTCCGGGTATTGTGTTTCTTGATGATCGTGCCTAATCGTGTGTGGCGTTCTATGGGGCCCCCTTGTCTTACCTACCTAGCTTCATACAATTCTAGTGGTGGACCGAGCTGATTTACTATTTGTAAATGTGTGTGTGCTTCGTTGGTACCCCAGCAGTTTTCGAAACAACCCGGACCAACGGAGACTTAGTTCCTCTGGTTAGAAAACACTGGTGATCTAGGTAAGTCCCCTATTATATAGGTGAGACTAAACCCGACCTTGGCCATACGGTAGAGACCGATTCCAGAGCGCGGCCGGCTTTTGAGTTGGATGTCGACTCACCGGGGGCCACCCGGAATTGTGCGTTGTTAGTTAGGGGGACTCTGACGTTCTGGAGTTTCAGCCGTTTACCCAGCCAAGTGGAAACCGGGCGTACATGCGAAGCCTATGATGGGCAGTTGGTACACCCCTGCAGGGTTAAATCTTTTCGAAAAGCCGTGTCCGCGGTTATGGACGACTTGAGACCTACTCCTTGTTCATAGAATAACATAAAATTTGTATCATAATTAAAACTTGCCTACCGTGTGAGTGCCTTGGCGTCTTTTCTTCGTCCAGGGGGACCGAGAGAAGATCAAGGTTGTGTTATGTTTGTCGTAAGTAGGTGAATAGCAGACTTATGACACGATGTCACGTGCATTCTTGGATCTTACCTATACTCTACTAGAACGATAGCCACCATATATGCTAGTGCGGCTGCAACCTTTTTCCATATACCTTGTCTTACCGTAGGAAGTTAGTTATCCTGTAATGATATAATCTCAGCCGATCAGGAAAAAAAGTAAAAGCACAAAAGGAAACAGCCAAGTTCGGGTTTAGTCTCACCTATATAACAGTGGACTTTCCTAGCTCACCAGTGTGGACCAACCAGAGGAACTAATTCTCCGTTGGTCCGTGTTGTTTCGAAAACTGCTGGGGTACCAACCAAGCACACACACGTTTACAAATTGTAAATCAGCTCGGGCCACCACTAGAATTGTATGAATCTAGGTAGGTAAGACAAGGGGGGCCCATAGAACCCCACACACGATTAGGCACGATCGTCAAGAAACACAATACCCGGAACTCGGGACCTAGGTGACTCAAATGGAACAAAACACCTGGCGGGAACAACCCGGTCTCGCATCCTTCGTCAAGTATAGTTAACATCATAATAATAAATATCTACCAACTTCTTTAATAACATGATATCCCAACCATAGAATAGGGTAAGCAGCAAGTTTTCCTAATCATACTAAGCAATGGCTGACCAGCGGTAACTTAGCAGTACAATGTTTTGCTGGGATGTGGGGATCATGGCTGTTTGGTTTTGATTAAGGCATAAGCAAGGTGGATAGGATCAAACAATCGTTCTAGACTACAGCTAGGCAGTAGGCAGAGAGTTATGAAGTGATGGTATGAATCTTCCCCTTGCCTGGGTAATCGGTCGACGAAGCAGACGTAGCAGGGTCCTCGGGATCGGTGTCAGAAAACTCCACGTAAGTCTCCTCGGCTGTATCAGTTGCTAACGTAAGGTACCGGCAAGGAAAAGCAGCCGAGTAAACGTCGAGATCAAAATGCTCAAGCATGGAAGAGATGATCAAGTTTATTAGACATGGTGTGACCCTATCTAGTCAAATTTAAATGAAGGTGTTGACGACACATCAACAAACTCCATATGCAATTATTAATATTGTATGGCTTTGGTCATAGCCTTAACTTAGGTGTAAGTGACATGGCAACATGACATGGCAAGTTAACAAAGGCAAGCGAACAAAAGAATTGCATCGTGAAAAAAATAAGCTATCGATTCAGGAGACGGGAGGTGTCGATGAAAGTTGACACCGGACAAGTTTCCAAAGAAGAAAGAGATCGGAGACAAGTCAGTCTCATATAACAATATGTTAGGGGCTGTCCTCCTAGAATTCAAGAAAAACTTGGATCTAACATAGCGCAAGAATCAAGGATCAGGAAGTAGGAAAACAATGGACATAATATAAGGAAACACACACGCACTACTTGGAGGTTTGAAAAAGGTTGGGTCACTTCAAACAAAGGGTTGTTCATATGAAAATATGAACAGCACCAAGTGACTTCCCTCCCCTTTGCTACCCCTAAACCATATGCTATGGTCTCATTGGATCTAGTGCAAAAGAAAAAAATGGGAAAAGAAGGAAAAGATGGGCACATGTGACAATTGCACACATAACCATTTTTGTGTTGCACAAAACACAAAATGGATAGCACCATGCCAAGTTACAAATTCAACAGACAAAGTACAATCTCATGATGATTTCTAATTATTGCTCATGGGCTGTTATAGCACTCCCCCACCAACAGAGGATCTCGTCCCGAGATCTAAGCCTGAAACAACTCTGGATACTCGGAACGGAGATGATCTTGATGCTCCCACGTTGCTTCGTTCTCAGAATGATGTGCCCATTTCACCTTCATGAACTTGACGGTCTTGTTGCGAGTCTTGCGCTCGGACGTCTCAAGAACACGGACTGGACGCTCTGAGTAGGAAAGGTCCGCACTCAGCTGGATCTCGCCCAAGTCAACGGCCTGCTCTGGCTGTTTGAAGCACTGCCTTAGCTGGGACACATGGAACACTTCATGCACCATGGACAGACTCTCTGGAAGCTCGAGCCGAAAGGCAAGAGGTCCTATGGTCTCAAGGATGCGGAAAGGTCCAACAAATCTTGGATCGAGCTTTCCTTTGATGCCAAAGCGGTGAGTTCCCCTCAATGGAGACACTCTCAGGTACGCCCAATCACCAACCTGAAACGCTACACCACGGTGCCTTTTGTCATAATAGGCCTTCTGCCTAGACTATGCTGCCTTTAGGTGCTCTCGGACAATCTTCACTCTTTCCTCTGCCTCTTGGATCACATCTAGACCAAACAACTGCCTCTCATCTGTCTCGGACCAGTTCAAAGGTGTCCTGCACTTGTACCCATACAAGACTTCAAACGGCGTTGCCTGCAGACTTGCCTGATAGTTGTTATTGTAAGAGAACTCAGCATACGGCAAGCACTCTTCCCACTTCATGCCAAAGTATATGACACATGCTCTAAGCATGCCCTCGAGGATTTGGTTCACGCGCTCGACTTGCCCACTTGTCTGAGGGTGATAAGCTGTACTGAACAACACTGTCGTACCAATCGCCTTTTGAAAGGCCTGCCAGAACTTAGAGGTGAAAATGATGCCTCTGTCGGAACTGATATTTTGGGAATTCCATGCAAAGATACAACTCTTGCAATGTACAAATCCGCCAACTGAGCTGCTGAAATGGAGTCCTTCACCGGAAAGAAGTGGGCAACTTTGGAAAGATTGTCAATGACAACAAAGATGGCATTGTTCTTCTTCTGCAACAAGGGGAAGCCTGTGATGAAATCCATCTCTATGTGATCCCATTTCCACTCCGTAATCTCAAGTGGCTGAAGCAACCCTGCAGGCTTCTAGTGTTGTGCCTTCACTCTCCTGCACACGTCACACTGAGACACGTAACGGGCAACATCCCACTTCATACGAGTCCACCAAAAGCTTTGCTTGAGATCTTGATACAACTTTGTACTACCAGGGTGAATCGATAGCTTGGAATCATGGGCCTTCTTCATGATGACCTCTCTGATATCTCCCTCCTTGGGAACAACAACTCTCTCCTCAAAGAACATGGTGTCGTCATTATGCACTGAAAAGCAACCGTACTTTGGAACTGAGGCGGCAATACTCTGTTTGATCTTTTGTATCATTGAGCTGCCAGACTGAGCTTCACGGATCTTCTCATGGATAGTGGGCTCTACCACAAGGTTGGCAAGGTAGCCTGCTGGAACTAGTTTGAGATTGAGCCTGCGAAAGGACTCACACAAATCAGGGTGGATCTTCTTGTAAGGCCCGATATGCGGTACTGTTCCAGATCTAGATGTTTCCATCCAGATCAAGGGACGAAGCACATATCGGTCCCACCGCGACATATGACGAGATCATATGCCCCGGATTTCCAACATGATATCACAACATTACATATACAAAGATACACCATCTCATACAATCAACATACATCTACCTTAAATACAATAAAACAGCGGAAAATACATGTCTGAGTACAGACTACAATCAAATGCCTAGTGGCAAAGAGAAAAACATCGATTCCCATAGCCACACGGGTCCAGGCTCTCCGCCGGGATCCGCCTAACTAGTCGTCGTCGAGTCTCCACGTGAAACGTCGATCACCATACCTGTTGTCGATCAAGAACCCTGAAAATAGTTTGGGGTAGTATCATGAGTACATAAGTACTCAGCATCCAACTGTAGTGGTCATCTGACCCAGCAAGGACTTCATCACTCGTCATTCTAGGACAACTAGTAGTTTATGGTAAGGATGGGGTAAGTGGTGAGGTTGCTGCCGCACTAGCATTTATGAAGTGGCTAACAATCTATAGAGTAAGATAAGAAGCCAATCATTCGATGAGGAATCGCCTCCAACAAGTCTTGCTATCAACTACTACGCAAACATAACACCTATCGTATCCTTGTCCTCCTCTTCGCATCCCGAGGAAGAAGAAGAAGTCAAGGAACACACACATCGATCAAGTTATATTAAGATTATCTTAGTTGTTGTTGTCTATGAACAAGAACTAGGTCTCAAGTCGTCCATAACCGTGGACACGGCTTCTCGAAAAGATTTAACCCTGCAGGGGTGTACGAACTGCCCATTACAAGGCTCCGTATGCACGCCCATCTCTCTTAGTTGCTACCCATGACAGGCAACCATTTTAAGATTTAGTCCCAAGAGATTCCGGAACGATAGGTCCCTCTAACTAACAACGAACAAATCCGAGTGGCCCCCGGTGAGTCGACATCCAACTCAAAAGCCGGCTGCGCTCTCGAATCGGCCTCTACCGTCTGGACGAGGTCGGGATAACCTACCCTCGCCCGGGCAGGCTCCCTAGCTTCCAGGTGTGGACCAACAGGATATACCATCCCACTGGCCCGGTTTATTTTAAATCCACTGGCTGTAGACCAGTTACGCACACGGTTTCTCAAATGGTAAAATCAGCTTGGGCCACCACTAGAAATGTTTGAAGCTAGGTAGGTAAGAAGAGGGGACCCCATAGAATCCTACACGCGGTTAGGCACGCTAAGTCTTAAAACCAATACCCGGAACTCGGATCCTAGGTGACTCGAATGGAACAAAGCGTCGGGGCGGGATAGCCTAGACCTTCCATCCTTCGTCGAATATAGTCAACATTTATAATAATCATATCATCAACAAAAATAATAATAATGTGATATCCCAAACCAAGGAGTAACAGGGTAACATCGTAGCATCCTAAGCATGCATACTAAGCAGGGGCTGAGCAACGAGAAATAGTAACATAGCAGTACAAGGTTTGCTGGGAAGGGACATGGCTGTATCGGTTTGAAAGAGGCTGTAAACATGTGGTAGGATCAAACATCGAACCTATCCTAGACTAGCATGAAAACCGGTGGTTGAAATAGAATGGATCATAAGTAATGTATAGTCCTTGCCTGTTGATAAGTCGGGTTCCGAAGGTGTAGTTGATCGCAAGCTCGCATCGTCTCCGAGAGGTACCCGCGGAAGCACAGAAGACGATAAACAATGGAAAGCAATCAACGAGCAAGCATCTATTACTACGAGGCAAACACGAGCAAGCATCAAAAGAAGGCAATACGAGACAAATCACAGCATCGCAGCTACCGTCGAGAGCGGTTACTAACAGGTTAAGTGGAGTACTCGTCACACACGACGATACCACACATTTATAGTGGTTCACGTTGTTTAACTACACAAGGTGAGCAAAGGTTGTTAACATGGCATCTCACTCAAGCATGGCATAGCACACAAACATGGCAAGAGGTGAAGCATAAATAATCTACCTATACTAGTCAAGTTAAGCGGGTAAAATTCCTACACATGGCATATCACTATTTACCCCGCAAAATAAATATTTTTTGTACTGTTTTCACCTAAACATTATTTTATTATTTTATTTATCAAGTAAGAACAGCATAAACACAATCTACACGAAATTCTAGTCAAGTTACATATAAGAAACATTTTAATCCGAGCAACGGTTAAAAAGTTATTAAATAAACAATTTACAGTGGCAAGTTTGTAATTAGCAAGTAAACAGCATGTAAACAAAGTCAAACATAACAAAGAAGCATATTTTATTAATCTACACAAAATTCTAAGCAACTTTCATGTTTAAAACGTCGCGATGCAAGCTACCGTTAAAAAGATATGTGCGTCGCAAAATACTAAAACAATCTGCCATTTAATCTAACGAAAATAAATAAAAAGGCCTATTGGGCCGAGCCCACTAACGCAACAGCAAAAAAAAAGGGGGCACCTTCACCTTAGCGGGCCTTGGCCCGGTCGGTGGGGGGGGGGGGGGTGGCAAAGGATAGCACGCCTCGCCCATGGCGGAGGTTAGTGCAGATGTGGGGGCGCATGGCTGGGCCGCGCGAAAATGGGCCGCCAGCCATCAGCCAGCCCACGTGGACGCGTCTGACAGGGCGTGGGGGTGCGGGACGCCGTAGCGGAGGTCAGATCCGGTGGGGAGACATTTCAGGGGCGGCGGAGCTTCGAGCTCAGGGCGGATCTCATGGCGATGGCGCTCCTCGGTGCAGTTTCGTCTCGCGGGAATCAGAGAGGAAAGGTGAGAGGGGGAGAGAGGGAAGGGGAAGGAGAAGATGAGGGCGGCGCAAGGGCACGGGCTCACCGGAGGGGGCGGCCATGCTGGGCTCGTCGGCCGGGCGGCAAGGTGGCGGAGGCTCCGGGCGCTCGGGCGGGGGACGCTCCTCGGGCTAGGGAGAGCCTCCACGGTAGGTTGGCCTCTGGTGACGTGGCGCTCCTTGGAGCGTCCGATCTGGATCGAACGGACCAGATCAGATCGGCCCAAGAGGTGGGGGTTGGTGCTGCTGGTGGCTAGGTGGCGGCGGGGAAGAGGGTGTGCACGGAAAGTGAGGGACTAGAGCTGGGTTTTGTCCAGAATTGGTAGGCAGCACCTACTATTTATAGCAGGTGGTTGTTTAGGGTTGTTTTGGGCTGTTTTGGGTCCGGTTTTTCGGGTGGGCTAGAATCCGAAGATAAGAGGAGAATCCGGGGGTCCAGCTAAAAGCGCGCGCGATATTTATGTTTTTAACCGTCGGGGTTCCGCAGGACCTCTGATTCGGTTAAAACTTCGAACTGCGCGATCAGCGCGTCGAGCCGGCGGCGTTCACCTCGCGCTGGAACCGTTCTGAGAACACTTTCCGACGCGCTATAAAAATATCCCGTTTACTTATTAAACGGGGTTTTTTGTTCCGTTGGCTGCGGCTGCTCTCGTGCGGTTTTCGCGACGGTGATCGGGTGAAACCCGATGTCGCAAAGGTCGAGTGTCAAGGTGGCAAGGGTCGGTCTCCTTCCGGTACGAGATAAGAGGGGGGAAAAATAATCGCCGATCGATAAATCAGGGATGCAAACACCGCAAACAAATCAGACAATCAAACAATTCACACCAAAAACAAAAATTTTAATTTTTGTGAAATCTGGGCTTTTACACTTCTGTACCTGGATATTATTGCAATCGCCCTTGCGGCTCAATGCATCAGCTATGACATTCGCCTTCCCAGGCGTGTACTGAATATCAACTGTGTACTCAGTAATGGTTTCAAGCCATCTTCTTTGCCTCAAATTCAGATTTGGCTGAGTGAACAAATACATCAGACTCTTGTGGTCGGTGAACACATCCACCTTCCTCCCTAAGAGGAGGTGTCGCCAAGTGATCAAAGCGTGCACAACTGCTGCAAGCTCCAAGTCGTGCGTGGGATAATTCCTCTCACTCGTCTTCAACTGCCGTGAGGTATAAGCCACAATATTTCTGCCTTGCATCAAAACTCCGCCTAGACCTTGCAATGAGGCATTACAAAACACCTGAAAAGGCTGTGACTCATCTGGCGGCGTGAGAATTGGAGCTATGGTCAACTTCTCTTTCAAACCCTCGAAAGCTGACTGGCAAGCTGGTGACCAAGTGAACCGTTTGCCTTTGCACAACAATTCAGTCATTGGCTTTGCTATTTTGGAGAAATTCTGCACAAACCTCCTGCAATAACTGGCGAGGCCGAGAAAACTCCTTAGCTGCTTCACATTCTTCGGCGGAGCCCACTCTTGAATAGTGCGGACTCGCTCTGGATCAACCGCAATTCCCTCAGCGGAAATAACATAGCCCAGAAAATTGACCTTGTCCAACCAAAACTCGCAATTGGAGAACTTGGCGTAGTACCGGTGCTCTCTCAGCTTCTGTAGCACCAGGCGCAGATATTCCTCATGTTCAGCCTCTGACATGGAATAGACAAGAATGTCGTCGAGGTAGAGTATCACAAAGACATCAAGCCATTCTTGGAACAAATAGTTCATAGCTCTCATGAATGTCATAGGGGCATTTGGGAACCCAAAAGTCATGACTGTGAACTCAGATAGCCCATAACGTGTGTTGAACGTGGTCTTGGGAATGTCCTCTTTACGAACACGGATTTGGTGATACCCCATCCTCAAGTCAAGCTTGGAAAAAACCTTAGCCCCATTCAATTGTTCGAACAGATCATTGATGCGGGGTAAAGGGTATTTGTTCTTGATGGTCTTCTTGTTGATACCGCGATAGTCCTGGACCAAGCGGCTAGTCCCATCCTTCTTCTGGACAAACAAAGCTGGTGCACCCCAAGGGGAAGTGCTTTTGCGAATAAAACCGCCTGCCTCCTACTCTGTCAATTGCTTCTTGAGCTCCATCAACTCCTTCGAACACATCTTGTATGGATGCTGAGAAATCGGCCGAATACCAGGCTCTATCTCAATAACGAACTCAATAGCTCGAACTGGGGGAATTCCTGGCAACTCCTCCGGGAAGACGTCTGGGAACTCACAAACAACCTTGACTTCTTCGAGCAAAGGTCCGACTCCTGCGTTCAAGGCGTACAACTGTGTTGTTCCTGCCATTGAGCCACAAGTGTACAAGACTTCTGCGCCTGAATCATGTTTCAACTTGACGGATCTGGTCGGAAAATCAATATTGGCCTTGTGTTGCACAAGCCAATCCATGCCCAAGATGACATCAATGTCGGAACGTGGAAGCAAAGTCAAGGAAGCGGACAAAAGGAGACCCTGAATCTGGATCTACACATAAGGAACTTTCACAGCTGAACTCAACTTAGAGCCCGTGGTAGAGATAGCCATAGGTGACGACATCATCTTTGACTGCAAATCATGTGCACGTGCAAAAGACTTGGAAACGAAGGAGTGTGAAGCTCTGGAATCGAATAGAACTGTCGCTGGAACAGAACACACACAAAACCTACCAAGAACGATCTCTGAAGACTGCTGAGCATCTGTGAGCATCACGTTGTTCACCCGAACTGCACATGGCTGTGCCTTCACCATCGCAGTGCTCAGAGTAGAGCGAGGTGGAGGCGGTGGGAGACGAGCAAAGCGCGGATCGGTGCAGTTGGGATAAGTGTGCCCCGGCTCTCTGCACTTGTAGCAGATCACGCCTGGCCTGGGCTGCTGCTGCGGCCTGGGTGGCCTCGCGTGTGGTGGTGTAGAGCGATGCCCCTACTGAACTGGGACGGGAGGGCGGGCAAAAGTGCAGACAACTGCCCCCCTCTGCTGGAACTGCTGCCTCTGCGGTGGTGCCTCTGTAACCCAAGTCTTTGCCTTCTTGTGAAACATCACTGCGGAACTGTGCTCTCTCTAGCGCTTCCTGTCTGCATCCCACTCTGCTCTGGATGACTCCTGGAGGATAGCCTGATCCACGAACTTCGAGAACAGCATGGGGGTGCACTAGGTGAGTGCGTACTTGATCTCTGTGCTGAGACACCCACGGAACCTGGCAATCCTCTTGGCCTCTGTGCTGACCTCCTCCGGAGCGTACCTGGCGAGCCTGACGAAGGCCAGATTGTACTCCTGAACTGACCTGTCGCCCTGTCTCAAAGCCAAGAACTCCTCTCGCTTCCTGTCCATCAAGCCACTTGGAATATGTGCTGCTCTGAAGTATGTGACGAAGTCTGCCCACGTGATGATAGCATCGCCCTTGTTGGCCTTGTAGGTATCGTACCAGCTAGCTGCTGCACCCTGAAGCTGGTAGGAGGCGAAGGTGACGTAGTCGACTGGTCTGACGGTGTTTGCATTGAAGTGCTTCTTGATCTCAGCGATCCAATAATCCGCTTCCAGCGGGTCTCGAGCATCGGAGAACCTGGGGGGGGGGGGGGTTTGATTGCAAGGAACTGCTACAGAGTGGTGTACTGTGGTCGATCACTCCACTGGGAAGTCTGGTTCTGCAGCAACTGTAAGATCGCAGCTGTGCCCTGAGCCACTGCGGTCATAGGCTCCCCAAGGAGAGGGTTCTCTGGCGGCGGCATGTTCGCTCTAGGCATCCTGTATACAGGAACACTTATGAGAACATGATAGAAACATTGACGAAACCAGAAGATAAAGCAATATTGACAACAAAACTTCCTCGAGGTATGAGAAAGGCGAAGGCTGAAATTCCACCAAGGTTAACCCGGAAAGTCGAAAGCTAGGTGCTACTGGAATCCCCAAACCGAGATCCTTCGAATCCAAGATAATAATCTGCTAGCGAGCACACAACAATATATACGAGTGGTTGAAGACCTGAACGTTGAGACATCTGCCCTGAGCAGCCCGCCGAAGCGGTCTCCTATAGGGGGAGGAACCACATCCGTAGGATGCCAACCATCCCTGTATAGGAGTTTCACCTGAGGTACGCCGTAAGAGAGGTGGAGCTGTCAACCCCAAGTGGCGGCTCAGTGTTCTCAACGTACCACAACCCTTCTCGTCGCTAGCAAAGAATTATAAAGGAATCGGAGCCTCATGTAAACGAGAACCTAGATTTGTTTTGAAAGGGGATAAGTTGCAGAAAGAAAACAGTGTTTCACTTCCTCACAGAAAAAGGGGTGGGAGGGTGGGGTAAGATGAAAAATAAAGAGTTCCTACTCTCCGATTTTTTCTTAGTAACTACAAAATAGTTTCTAGACTCGACTTTGGCCAGTAAAGGGTCCTACAGTCAGTCCTGCTCTGATACCAAGTTGTAAGGCCACCGACTCACAACACTCGCACTCGTGACGCTGCCGGATTCTCGACAACAGATATAAGAACAATGAACTTTATACTAAGACATACATATATAGAGTCCAGGGCATACATCACCACTGGTATTTATTACATCATCTCAGAGGTCCATGGGCCCAAAAGTACATCATGCAACAAGCGGAAGACAATCATGACCGAGTACGGTCAAAATCCAAATGGCCCTAGAGAGGGCTGGACATAAATAGTCCACCCACGGATCGTCGGAGCCCAAATATAGGATCTACTGAACGAAGTCATCCTCATCGTCGTCCTCCGGGGGCACCTCCACGAAGTATCGCCCGGTGCTCGGGTCGAGGTAGTAGTCAACTGCAGCGGCCGATAAGGTAAAACAGTAAAAGCACAAAAGGAAACATGGGGTGAGATTATATCATTACAGGATAACTAACTTCGTACGGTAAGACAAGGTATATGGAAAAAGGTTGCAGCCACACTAGCATATATGGTGGCTATCGTTCTAGTAGAGTAGAGGTAAGATCCAAGAACGCATGTGACATCGTGTCATAAGTCTGCTATTCACCTACTTACGAAAAACACAACACAACCTTGATCTTCTCTCGGTCCCCCTGTAGGAAGAAAAGCAGCCAAGGCACTCACACGGTAGGCAAGTTTTAATTATGATGCAAATTTTATGTTATTCTATGAACAAGGAGTAGGTCTCAAGTCGTCCATAACCGCGGACACGGCTTTTCGAAAAGATTTAACCCTGCAGGGGTGTAGCAACTGCCCATCATAGGCTTCGCATGTACGCCCGGTTTCCACTTGGCTGGGTAAACGCCTGAAACTCCGAAACGTCAGAGTCCCCCTAACTAACAACGCACAATTCCGGGTGGCCCCCGGTGAGTCGACATCCAACTCAAAAGCCGGCCGCGCTCTCGAATCGGTATCTACCGTATGGCCAAGGTCGGGTTTAGTCTCACCTATATAATAGGGGACTTCCCTAGCTCACCAGTGTGGACCAACCAGAGGATCTAAGTCTCCGTTGGTCCGTGTTGTTTCGAAAACTGCTGGGGTACCAACCAAGAACACACACGTTTACAAATAGTAAATCAGCTCGGGCCACCACTAAAATTGTATGAAGCTAGGTAGGTAAGACAAGGGGGCCCCATAGAACCCCACACACGATTAGGCACAATCGTCAAGAAACACAATACCCGGAACTCGGGACCTAGGTGACTCAAATGGAATAAAACACCTGGCGGGAACATCCCGGTCTCCCATCCTTCGTCAAGTATAGTTAACATCATAATAATAAATATCTACCAACTTCTTTAATAGCATGATATCCCAACCATAGCATAGGGTAAGAAGCAAGTTTTCCTAATCATACTAAGCAATGGCTGAGCAGCGGTAACTTAGCAGTACAATGTTTTGCTGGGATGTGGGGATCATAGTTGTTTGGTTTTGATTAAGGCATAAGCAAGGTGGATAGGATCAAACAAATATTCTAGACTACAGCTAGGCAGTAGGCAGAGAGTTATGAAGTAATGGTATGAATATTCTAGACTATGAAGTAATGATTGAATAACCAGGGAAAAATCCTTGAGTACATACAAAATACTCGCAAACCATCTAAAGAAATAAAAAATTTGTATAGGGAAAATAGTAGGATAGCCATACGGTGGAGTTTATCATAGGGGGTACCTAGCTACTCATCTTAATTAAGTTGGAAAAAATTTAGTGTTAAGCAAATTTTATTCCCACAAGTATCATTGAGTTAATCATGGCCAACACTATATCTTTCAATATCAATATCAACATCATCATCGTGAACCATAATCTCAGTAATTAGAATTTTCTCATCTATTCCACACAAAGTGTGGCCTTACTAGCTATCCATGACCGTGGACTCCGGGTACTCGAATAGTTTTCACTCTGCAAAGGTTGTACACTTTCCCCCACACGACACAATCCCTTCTTCTTGCCACCAGTGGACGCTGGCATAGCACATACTTTGGTATACCGACAGGGGGATTGTGACAAGATCATCCATTAGATCACACTTATTGGGTCATGCCCTCTAGGTTTCAGCGCGGAAGGAACCTCAGTTAATAGTCTGAACCCCCCTTTTGTGCCGAGGATACCCCTCTCAAGGCGACTATCCCTTCTGTAGTACGGCAATGACAAAAATAAGGGTGAACTAACAAGATAACCAAGCCAGTGCCCATATAGCATGTGGTTGTACTGTAGGGCTAGGTTTTGGCGGCACTTATAGAGACTCCTTCAAGACTTTGAATATGTTCAAAGATGTTTTCAATGATAACCACAATCTTGGCCATCACATCTTCTTAGATGTATGCCATCACATTAGGGTGGAGCAAGATTAATTTATTAAGTTTCACTTAATTAGTTACCAAGGCCAATTGATGGTCTCGACAGATCATCGAAATCATCGGGGTTCTAGTTTCATTTTTCCCAAATAGGTAGGTATAAGGTATGTGGTGGTTGTCCTAATACAAATACTATGATCCCATCCCAAAATGATGTAATAATAGGTGATATAATAGCATGATACAAAAGAAAGTAGAAAATGTAGGACATGGGTTTCAGTTTTTAAAGATGGCTTGCTGATACGTTTCAAACATATCTACTTTTCCAAACACTTTGCTATTGTTTTTCCCTCATTCTTGCATGATTTGAACTAAACTAACCCGGGCTAACGTTGTTTTCAGCAGAGCTGCCTGTATGGTTTTATTGTGTGCAGGAAAATGGATTTTTAGGTATCTCGGAAAATTCCCAGAAAATTCAGGAAAAATCCACGCACCCGAAGCTTCCACGGACCAGAAGTGGGGCCAGAGGGGGGCCACAGGGCTCCAGGCGCCCTGCTGGCGCGGCCCCACCCCTGGCCGCCTGGGGGCCTCCCCCTCCTCTCATGCCCTACCGATGCCCCTATTTATTCCCATGACGGGAAAACCTCGAAACAGAAGTCGCTTTTCTAGAACCCGTCGCGGAGCCGCCGCCACCCTCTGTTCTTCCTCGGTAGGGCTAATCTGGAGGCTGATTTGGCCTCCGGAGAGGGGAGATCGTCGCCATCGTCATCACCATCACCAATCCATCCTCCCTCCATTACTTCTCTTCTCATGTGTGAGTAATTCCCTGCTGTAGGCAAAGGGTATGATAGGGATTGGATGAGTTTAATCATGTAATAGTTTGTCAGATTGTTGGGGGCATGTTGCCTATCATCTACTATGGTGTTTATCATCTTTGCTACAACTTTTTGCTCTTAATTCTTGTCACTTTGGGCCTGAGTGCCATGATTTCAGATCTCAACCACTTGTGTTTTCATGAGTCTATTTATGTTCTTGATCCTATCTATGAGTTGTAGGCACCTATTATGGTCCGGAACCGGCGATTCCAAAGGTGATAGCTTGGGACACCAAAGGGGAAGGTCCATAATTTGAGGATTTCTTGTATCCATTGAGTTTATTGCTTTGTTCCAGTGCTCTTTTACAGGAGCACCTTAATCTCCATAAGTTCCCTTTGGCCCCGTTCGTAGCGGGATGGTAGGACAAAAGATGTTGTGCAAGTTCTTATTGCAAGAACGCACAACTACCTATGGGATACATGCCTAATGTTTGATATTTGCCTAGATGATCATTGATTTTCTGTGTGCCTTGCCCCGTGTTAGAATCTATTACATGTTCACTCTTATTCAAGCAGCGCCCAACCATCCATCTCCCTAGCCTACAGTGTTTTAATCCTGCTAGTTACTAGTAATTTACTTTCCTTGTTTTACGTTCCCTGTTATCACTATCACTATCATACCACCGTTGCTATTAATATTTTGTTGCAAGCAAGTATATTTCAGGTGTGGTTGAATTGACAACTCAACTTTAAAAGCTTATAAATACTCTTTGGCTCCCCTTGTGTCGAATCAATAAATTGGGTTAACTTACCCGCGAAAACGCTACAAACGATCGACTACAGTTGAGGGTCATCAAGTACTATTTTCTGGCGCTGTTGCCGGGGAGCATAGCAATATTTACAAGTCTACTTGAAGTATCTTGTCTGCTACACTTCATCCGCTATGGGTAAGAAAGGAGACCACAAGGTTCCGATCTTACCATCCACGATAAGAAAATGTACCGTTTTGAGTACCAGTGCAACTCTTGATTCACCTTCTGTTATTAAAAGTTCGCTTCACCACCACTACCACTTGCTACTTCTGAGTCTGTTACTATGTCCGATACTTTCGACGATGCTTCCAATACTCTTGATGATACTAGTTTTCTTGGTCTCTATCTTGAAGCTCAGATTGCTAAGATTGCAGCACAATCCGAGACTGAGACTCCTTCTACCTATATTCCTATGTGCAAAGCCTTTGGTTACCCAGACTTAGATGAATTCAAGGAGAGAATCCTTGATGATGCTTATATTACTCTTGATTATGATTTTTGTAGGGAACTGAAAGAGTGTGTCGACTCTGACACTGGTGTTGTTAAGGAGTTGCTTGAAAAGCACTCCGTAAAGAACAAGATTACTCCCGATCCTAAATTTGCCACATATCATATATTCATCACTGATCATGATTGTGAGTTGTCTGTTGATCTTTCACTTATATCTACAGTCGAAGCTGACCCTTTTTATGGAAAAAAAATGATGAGCCTATAGCACACCTGACCGAACTCGCCGAGTTGGGTAGCCTATTTACTACTGATGAGAGAATACGAAACTTTTATGTGGCCAAGCTTTTTCCTTTTTATTTGAAGGAAGACGCTAAAGCATGGTATGATGCACTACCTTATGGTTCCATTGAGATTCCTCAGGACTTAGTTCAATTCTTTTTCGATAAATATTTTCCTGCTCATATCAAACATGCTGCTTTGCAAAGAATTTATAACTTTAAACAATTGCAGGACGAGCACCTCCCTAAAGCTTGGGGAGGTATTCTGATTTAATTAAGGCTAGACCGGGACATGAAGTCCCAAAGAATGAATTACTCGATATATTTTATGCTGGTCTAACCGATGAATCTAGATCTTATCTAGATAGTTGTGTTGGTTGCGTTTTTAG
Source organism: Bromus sterilis (assembly GCA_950022295.1). Classification (NCBI taxonomy): domain Eukaryota; kingdom Viridiplantae; phylum Streptophyta; class Magnoliopsida; order Poales; family Poaceae; genus Bromus; species Bromus sterilis. The sequence continues at coordinate 170,303,672 of OX465595.1, read as the reverse complement.
GGAAAGAACACCGGACGATGCTGAACAATTAATGGGCAAGATTGCCAAGAACCACGAAGATTGGTCCGTCCCTGAACCACCTCCACCAACAAAGAAGAGGGGAATGCTTGTCCTGAGCCTCGAGGATATGCAAGAAGCAAAGAAGTCTATAAAGGAGAAAGGCATTAAAGCCTCAGACGTGAAGAATCTACCTCCTATTGAGAAGATGTGTGAGCCTACTACTCACCCTCCCTTGGTAGATGTACACTCTCTTTTAGATTTTACTGAAAGTGACATCCCTAAAGGTAAGCCTCCCGAACAATGCTTAGATGAGCTTGATAATTTTATTATTAAGAAAGACCATTTTAATATGAGGATACAAAGTCAGTTGCATGATAATTTCCTTGCTATCAAAAGCTTACTTGGTGTTCTTGAAAGAACAGTTAATGATGTTAAATGTCTTATTAAGCATTTTCACATGGTTCAAACTCATCTTGAACAAATTTCTAATGTGCAAAAATATTTGCTTGCTAATAATGCCAAAAAGGATATTCATGCTTATGGTATAAAAAACCAGGGGTGGAACACACAACCAGGACCGACTCTATCCCGAGGGGCATCCAAAGAGGATCGAGCAAGATTCTCAAGTGCAGATAGAAGGCGAGGTTGTTAGCTCTCCAAAGAAGAAAAATAAGAAGAAGAAACAAAAGGAAGCTGACAACTCCAATGATTCTATTACAAGTAAAGAACCTGATGTTGATCCTAATAGCATATCTACCTCCGAAGCTGAAACTGAAGACGGTGCTGAGCCCGAAGAAAATGACGAGGAGAAGAATGATCCTCCCGAGGTGCAAGAATAAGAATCACTCGATAAACGCAAGAAGTATACTAGAGAAGACTTCATCACAAGAAGACATGGGAAGGAAAGAGAACCATGGGTACAAAAGCCCATGCCCTTTCCAGTCAAGTCTCTCAAATCTAAAGAAGAAGAGCACTATTATAAATTTTGTAAATGGATGAAACCTCTTTTTCTGCAAATTCTTTGACTGATGCTATTAAGTTACCACCTTATTCCAAATATTTGAAAGATATTGTTACTAATAAAAGAAAAGTTCCTAATGAGGCAATATCTACTATGTTTGTTAACTATTCTTTCAGTGGCAAGATTCCTGAGAAGCTTGGTGATCCAGGTATACCCACCATTCCTTGCTCCATAAAAAATAATTATGTCAAGACTGCCTTATGTGATATCGGAGCAAGAGTGAGTGTTATGCCTTTTTTCTCTTTATAAAAGGCTATGTTTAGATAAGCTAATATCTACATATATCTCTCTCCAGATGCCTGACAAGTCAACAGCCGCCCCGATTGGTATTTGCGAGGATGTTCCCGTTGAAGTTGCGAATTGCTTAATTCTTACAAATTTTGTTGTGCTTGACATGCCCGAGGATGGGAGCATGTCCATTATTCTTGGTAGACCTTTTCTTAACACCGCAGGTGCTATTATAGATTGCAATAAAGGAAAGGTTACCTTCAACGTTGATGATAAGGAACACACAGTGTATTTTCCAAAGAAGATCGATAAAAGGCATGGCCTTAACTCTATAGAGAATATCGAGACCGTGAAGATTGGAGAATTGGATTTTCCTCTACATGTACATCACAAATACAAAACCATTATGGTGTGGAAAATGTCCATTAAAGTAAAGGTGCAATGATCACTTCATGAGAGGTGAAGCTTTTTGCTCTATATATCACCGGTTTGTTGGTAAGACTTGATCAACCTTGCTATCTAGCATGTTTTATATAGATAAAAAGTTGATCTTGTTATGTTTTCATTTTCCTTAGCTTTTATTCTCTTTGTTGTACCAAGTTTCTATATTTTATAAGCTTCACAATTCTAATCACTGCTTCAAGTTTTCAGAAAGTTTCCCAGCTTTTTGAACTCTGAAATTTTTTCAATAGTGAAGTTTTCAGAAAAATTCCAGAAAAATAAAAAGTAACCACGATGAGAATGACCCAGAAGCACCTGGGGCTGACCAGGGGGGCCACCAGTGGCCCAGGCGTCCAGCTGGCGCGGCCATCCCCCTGGTCGTGCCCACAGGGCGCCTGGGGCCCATAGGGCCCACCTGGAGGTACTTCTTCTTCCTCTCGCTCTCTTTCTCTCCACAACCACGAGTTCTGCTCCTCTGTTCACGTTCTTGCTGTTGTTGGAGAGGATTTTCGATCTCTCTCTACAACCCTTCGTTTGAGCAGATATTTTGAGTAAATACTCCCTGGTATGCAAGTCCTTCACCCCTCCAATTAGATTTTTGATTGGTGGCCTCATTTGTGATTATTTAGTAGTTCTTGGTGCTGTTTATATGAGCTTGCATGCATGTGTAGAAATTTATTTTCTGACTTTTGATGCAAGTTTATGCCTTAGGTAAGTGAGTAGAGTAGTTTGCCTCAACTCACTTAGTTTAAATCCTTGTTTTTGTGAATTTTCAAAAATTTCAGAAATGAGTTTGCTAGGAAAAGCAAAGCGGTGTCTTGGGAAGAAGAAGCCCGAGCGCTCCGATCGATTCACTAGACCTGCAGCTTCACCCTCAGCTGCTAGGGTGATCTACAACGAAGATCATGTGCCCTTAGAGTTGATTGAAGACACGAGTCCCGCATGCGCAATGATGTATCCATGCGATGATTTTCTTGAAGCTGCAGGAATCAAGGAGGATTTTTGTGGCCTTTGCGCCAATGCTGGTTTGACACGGCTAGCACTATGTTGTGTGGTACAATATAAGAAGCTCACCTCCTGTTTCATTAATAGTTTTGGTTATAATCATGATGCTGGAACTGTTGAGTTTAAAATTTACACTAATCTTATGACCATTCCTTTGGCAAGATTTTGTGAGATAATAGGTGTGCGAACGCCGGTCAGACTGCGAGGATTAACACTCAGCCCTCCGAGTTGAGGACTCTCTTCAAATCTCTCTGTACGCAGGAGGAGAGAGTTGTTCGACGTACAAAGATTTCCAGTATTTTATTCCCCCATCTCAGGTATTTTGTGTATTTTATTGCCAGAGAGGAGTTGGGTCGTGACAATACGAGCAACGGTTCTGCACCAGATTTAGCTATCTATGCGAACGCCCTCTCTGGTAGAAGTGATTATAATGTGGGTGCCTTAATTGATCGTCGCATTTCTATGAATGGCAACAAGGGTGATTTATTTGGTGGCGTTTACGCCACACTTATCCTTGAGAATTTTGATGGCACCCCACATCCCGATGATGTTCCCTTTTCATACACAAGTCTTGATCTTGCTGCTATGAAGAGGCATAAGTTAGTTACCAAGACTTCCGAGTTTGGTAATCTTGTTTATATTTTGAGGTTGGAAAAGACTATTACTCGAGAAATCCGTCTACCTGCACCACTTCTGTTTGATCATACCCATAGGAACGGATGGTCCTTCAATGATGTCCAGTTTGATGAGTTCATGGCCCAGTATCAGTTTCATAACCCCATGGAGGGGGTTGTTCCCGACGAGGAGGAGCATGGTGATTTCCCACCTTTCCAGTGGGAGACCGTCACCCAGTATGGTGAGGGGTCTTCTTCTGCTTGGAGCGCAGAACCTTCTTCATGGGAGGACTCGAGGACTTCGGTGTACGCACCGGAGGGCTCGTACGACTCTTGGACTCACCTGTACCACCCCGGAGCAGGAGGCTCCTGGGGAAAGTAACTGTTACCAACTTAGGCCAAAATCCTAAGCTTGGGGGAGTACGTTCCCTTCTCACTTTTCCATTGTATAATCCATTTATTTTTTTCATCTTTTCAAAGTTTTTGCCTTTTCTTACCTTTCCCTTTTAATTTTCAAAAGCGACAAAAACATTTATCCTTTCTTTTGTTTTCATTTAACCTTTGAAAAACCCAAAAAGATTTCCTTTTTTTTATCATTAGTTTGCTTTGTTTTCAGAGTTCAGCTCGACTCTGTGATGGCATTTGATTATATTTCCCACGTTTGGTCGTGCAAGTGACAAGGCAGAAATGACGAAGATCGACGGAAGGAAATCAAAAACAAAAACCGGTATGAACTCTTCTTGTTTCTACTTTTGTACATATGCGTGTACTTATGATCTAGAGACCAACTTGTAGATACATAGTGCTATGTTTACAATGCTTTCCCAGTGTTCATGCTTTCTTTGTGGCTGATCTCAAATAGCTAGAGTGCATAATGTGTTGTTGAAATGATTTACATGCATTGCATTATTCATGGTTTGGCATATTGAAGTGGTATTTCCCTTCGGAGAATTCTTGGATTGACTTGGCACATGTTCACACATGTTTTTGACTAAAAAGTCTATTATTCCTTGATGATCTTTTTTGTTTCAGAATAGTTATATCACTTTCATGCCCGATTCAATGTTGCTTTGTCGCTCTGCATGATTATGACAATTATTTCTCTCTAGTTGGTCGGTTCCTAGTCTTTTGCTAGCCTTCACTCGCACTAAGCGGAATTCTGCTTGTGTATCCAAATTCCTTGATCAAACCAGTTGTTCCACTCGAGTCCACCATACCTTCCTATATGTGGTATTTACCGGCCACTCCTAACTTAGACTTTCTTGTGCCATCTCGAAATTTATTCAAAAGCTTCCCTTTTGTAACCGTACAAGCTCATGGTGCGGTGAGGGAAAATCAGTATCTACCATGCCAAAAGATATTTTGACGAAAGTTTTAACTAGTCAAATTTATAAAAAAAGAAAGAGTTACACCTCCCCCATACTTGATGATGGAATGAAATGGACCAAATGCTGCTAATGATAGATGGAACGAGAAAACTTCCTTGTTGGCATGGGAGATATTGAGAGACCTTTACCGTTCACCGTTGACTCGAAAGTTGCACTTCTCAAAAGAATTTCATCTCTGTTTTAAAAACCAAGAGCTCTGGCACATGTTTAGTCTTTACTTCCAACCACGGGTTTTCAACCTTGCCATAAAAAAGCCACGGTTCGAGAGTCTCCCCTTCTTTCTTCAAAGCACCAACTATTGAGATCATAATTGTCATTCTTAGTGTAACATGCATTGTCCCAAAGTACCACATTGTATTATGCATGATTGTGATATTTCTTATTCTGAAATTCTTAGTTCTAGTCTCCTTTAAAACTCTGGAGGAGTTTCTGCATTTATTTTTTGCTTCACTCATGGAGGCTAGCGAGATACCACTCTAGTATGTTCAAGCTATGTGAATTGTGATCTTGTCTTCATTTTCGGCAACATATTATTTACTTTCAATTGTTTGTGGTTGATCACTTGAAAGAAGGATTGCTTCGTGCATTGTCCTAATAGCATTGTTTTGATACTTTCTAAACTCTTTTCGTAGTACCGGCTTATATACATCTTATGAAGCAAAAGAGTTTGTCAAAGTTTTATTTGTCGCGTCCAGTTCGTTGAACTGAATTGCTTGAGGACAAGCAATAAGCTAAGCTTGGGGGAGTTGATACGTCTCAAACGTATCTACTTTTCCAAACACTTTTGCTATTGTTTTGCTCTCATTCTTGTATCATTTGAACTAAACTAACCCCGACTGACGCTATTTTCAACAGAGCTGCCTGTATGGTTTTATTGTGTGCAGGAAAATGGATTTTTAGGTATCTCGGAAAATTCCTAGAAAATTCAGGAGAAATCCACGCACCCGAAGCTTCCACGGACCAGAAGTGGGACCAGAGGGGGGCCACAAGGGCTCTAGGCGCCCTGCTGGCATGGCCCCACCCTTGGCCGCGCCGGCTGGCCGCCTGGGAAGATCGCCGTGAAGCTAAAGCATCGCGCCAATCTTGGGGGATAATTTCGGAATTTCGGGGGGGGGGGGGTTCGAGACCTTAACCCGGCATACTGGAAACCAAGGCCGATTCGTCAAAGGAAGGCCCAAAAGTAGACCCGGCAATGGGACGGGTCATGCCAAGTGTGAAGATCGAAGGCCTCAGAAGGAAGTTACCTTACCTTGAAGAACAAGGAAACTGTTTGTAATTAAGCTAGGACTCTATTTCGTGTAGGATTCGGATTCATGTAAACCCTAGGACCCGACATCTATATAAGCGAAGGGCCTGAGGACGTCAAGGGACAACTCAACTTAGAACCTCTCGAGGCATAGGTAGTGATTTCGCACCCTTGTAATAGAGAAGTTGACATACAATAATAGAAAAGCAGGAGTAGGCCTTTACCTTACGAGGGGCCTAAACCTAGGTAAAATTTTGTCTCTCATGACTTCGCCGACTCTCTCCTCGAATGCACCTCGTAGCAAAGGCCCCGCATTAAGTTCTCCCATGAGGACATCTGTTGTGATTTTCCCATGACACTAGCCCCCGAGTGTAAAGATTTATAAGTAGTCGTGTGAGCGAAAAACACCACGGGGGAGGGGATGAAGCCGCGCTCTAGCCCCCGAGTGTAAAGATTTATAGGCAGTCGCATGAGAGAAAAACGCCTCGGGGGAGGGGATGAAGCCGCGCTCTAGCCCCCGAGTGCAAAGATTTATAGGCAGTCGCGTGAATGAAAAACTCCACGGGGGAGGGGATGAAGTCGCGTTCTAGCCCCCGAGTTCCATGACTTGTGTGATACGACAATGCATATCTTTATTGCATGGTTCTTACATGCGTGGCTCAGGCAGCCTAGAGCAATGTTCTGATTGCTTGAAGGAAGGGTTGTGGGCGGACTATGGATAGAAGAGACACAAGTTTTCCACATTCCAGGTATTGCCCACGTCCTCATCGGTCTTCGAGTTCTTCAGCCTGTAGGATCCTCCTCCGATCACTTTGGAGATTATGTAGGGTCCTTCCCATTGTGGGGAGAGTTTGTGCACTTTTTCTTGCTTCAGTCGCAGCACAAGATCCCCGACGCTAAAGACCCTGGTGCGGAGTCGACTGCTTTGGTACATGTGCAACTTTTCTGCTACCCTTCCGATCGTGACAGGGCTATGTCTCGTGCCTCATCTTCCATGTGTTTTTTGTCCTCGAGTACTTTTGCCGCTTCCTCCTCCTCATAGCCTGTGATGTGCGGGACACCGAATCATAGATCGTGTGGGAGTACTGCCTCTTCTCTGTACACAATGAAGAATGGAGTATATTATGTTGAGGCGTTGGGTGTGGTTCGCAGGCTCCAGAGAACGGCTGGTAGTTCTTCAGCCTAGTTACCCGCTGCTTGCTCAAGTGTTGTGAGGAGCCATTTTTTGATGCCTCCGTAGACTAAACCATTGGCTCTCTTGACCTGGCTGTTGGACTAAGGGTGTGCGACTGATGCGTAGTTGATTTTTATCCCTAGCTCTTTGCAGAAGTTCTCGAATTCATCGGCTGTGAAGTTTGTGCCGTTGTCGGTGATGATGTTGTGCGGCACACCGAAACAAAAGATGATGGACTTGATGAAATTTACGGCTGTGAGAGCTGTCGAGCTGGTGATGGGTACTGCTTCGATCCACTTTGTGAACTTGTTGACTGCTACAAGGAGGTGGGTGCGACCGCCCTTTGAAGATTTATTCAGAGTTCCTACCATGTCGAGTCCCAAGGTTGCAAAAGGCCATGCCAATGGTATTGTGTTGAGTTCCGACACCGGTGTGTGAGGTCTGCTGGCGAATTTCTGGCAGGCGATGCAGCGCCGTACGATGTCTTCTTTGTTCCTCATGGTGGTTGGACAGTAGAAACCTAACCAAAAAGCTTTGGATACCAGGGCACGACTGCTCGCGTGCTGTTCACAGATACCATCGTGAATATCGAGTAGTAAGGCTTTGCCGTCTTCTTCTTTGATGCATCTTTGGATCCTTGAGAGATGCTGCGCTTGTAGAGCTCTCTGTTGATTATAGTGAAGGCTTTTGAGCGTCGAGTGATGCGGCGTGCTTCTGTCATGTCCTACGGTAGGATGTTTTGTATCAAGTAGTTTAAGAAAGGTCTTGTCCACGCTGGCCCTTCGGGTGGTCGAGGTTATATTTCCTCGACTGCATCACTGGCTTCTTCTTCGAGTGCCGGATCACTGCTGCTGCGAGCTCAAGATCGGTGGTATGGTCTGATGTAGTGCTTGTAGGGTTTGTTCCCCTGGTCGTAGTTGGCTCGAGTGTTTTTTCTGTTTTGATGGAGCGATGTCGGATGCTCTCGAGAAAAACTCCAGGTGGTATTGGTCCGCGGGTTGATCCAATGTTTGCGAGTTCGTCTGCATCCGCGTTATTTGCTCTTGTGGCGTAGTTGAGCTCACATCCGTCGAAATAGCCTTCTAAGGTTTTTTAAAGAGTCAGGTACGCGATAATGTTGTCTGTGACTCTCAATCCCTCATTGTTTGCTGGACGATGAGGTTGGAGTCGACGTAGATTACTAGGCGAGTGGCACCGCAGGCTTTGGCCATGCGCATTCTATGGAGGAGGGCTTCGTATTCTGCTTCGTTGTTGAATGCCTTCTCAAAGTTGATCTATAAGATATATGTTAGATTTTCCACTTGGGGGAGATTAGCACGACGCCAGCTCCTGTTCCTTGCTGTCTTTTTGATCCGTCAAATAACATCTTCCAGGAGTTGGAGAGGTCTCGGGGGGCAGATGTCTGTACTTTCATCCATTCGAATGGGAAATCTAGGGGGACTTGGGCTTTGATGGCTATCGGGTGCTTTAACCTTACGTCATGAGGGATGAGCCTGATGTTCCATTGAGCGACGCGTCCTGTAGCGCCTGGGTTATTGAGGATGTCTGAGAGTGGTGCATTGCTGACCACTGTTATTGGGTGGTCGTCAAAGTAATGCGGAACCTTTCGAGAGATCATGAAGATGACATAGACCAACTTTTGATAATGCGGGTATCTTTGTTGTGAGCGCGTCATTACTTTGCTGAGGTAGTAGATTGGTCTCTCGATGCCTTGTACTTTGCCCTCTTTAGTGCGCTCGACGATGAGTATTGTGATTACCACGCTGCTCATGGAGATGATGTAGAGGTATAGAGGTTCTCGTGCCTTGGGCACTGCAAGGATGGGGGCGTTGATAGGAGTTTCTTGAGGTCGGTGAACGCGTTTTGTGCTTCTTCCATCCACTCGTAATTTCCTCCCTTTCTGAGTAGCTGATAGAATGGAAGGGTCCTCTCGCCTAGCCTGCTGATGAAGCGACTGAGAGCGACGAGTTGTCCTGTGAGTTGATGTACGCCCTTGATATCTACTGGCTCTTGCATCTCGGCGAGTGCCTGAAGCTTTTCTGGGTTGGCTTCGACTGCTCGAGAGGACACCATATATCCCAGTAACTTGCCGGCTGGCACACCGAAAACACACTTTTTTGGTTTATGCTTTATCCTGTAGTGGTTGAGTGCTCCAAAGGTTTCTCGGAGGTATTCGAGTAGTGTGTCTGCCTTGTATGTTTTGAACACGATGTCATCTACATAAACTTGGGAATTTCTGCCTATTTGTCCCTTTAGGCAAGCTTGCATCATCCGTTGGTACGTTGCTCCGGCATTCTTCAACCCGAAAGGCATTGTCCTATAGTAGAATATGCCGTACGGGGTGATGAACGAGGTGTGTTCTTCATCTTTCTCATTCATCCTTACCTGATTATATCCTGAGTACGCGTCGAGGAAAGATAGGAGATCACATCCCACGGTAGAGTCGATGATCTGGTCGATCCTTGGGAGGGGGAACTGATCCTTCTGGTAGTGCTTGTTAACGGGTCTGTAGTTGACGCACATGCATAGAACGTCGGTGTCCTTCTTAGGCACCAGCACGGGGTTTGGGACCCACGTGGCCTTCTTCGTATCTCGGATTAAATTTGCGTCGAGTAATCTGTAGACTTCCTCTCCGATGGCCCTGCATTTTGGCTCGGAGAATTGGCGTAGCGCCTGCTTTACTGGTTTGGTGTTTGGCGAGATCATTAGTGCATGCTCCGCGAACTCCCTTGGTATTCCGGGCATGTCGGATGGCCACCAGGCGAAAATGCTCCACTATTCACGAAGAAATTTTATGAGGGCAGTCGCCTGTTCTTCGGGTAGGTGCGTGTAGATCCGCACTTTCTTGTCTGGGTCTGTTGGATGCACTTGATAGGTCACCGTATCGTTGTCGATGCTAAAGTCTCGAGTGATCTTGTCAATCCCAACTTTTACTCTCCTATTACTTTAGATAACCAGAAATTAGAGCCAACAAGAACTTTGCATGCTATGGTGTGGTGTTTGATTTCATGCTTGAACTAGTGTGCTTAGAGTTAATCATGTTGCTGCTTGTTGATGCACTTGTATTGATGATCATTTTGTGGTGCATGTTCTTCGATAAACAAGTGATTATGGGAAATAATATACCCACCATACATGCAACTCATCTTAAGATGATCATGCTAAGAGCAACGTGATAAATTCTAAAACCCCTTATAGTGCTAAAACCTAATCATCATTAAACATTCTTGCAACCTTTTCTTTGTTGTTTGGTTTTCTTAGATAAATGCATAAGGAGTATAAATCCTTATGTATTATATGTAATATAATTATTTAATAACCTTCTTAACCCCCACAAAACTCTAAGGAATTAACCTTGTGCCTTATGAAGATAATTGGAACTATGATCAAAAAGTTTCTATAAATATTGCAAACCATAATAGATTTGTATATAAAAACAATGTTTATAAAAAAAGAGAAAAACTAGCCTTACCATCACCACAACCACCCCCCTAATCTCTCAACTTCCCTAATCTCTCTCTCTCACACACACGTTCTCTCTCTCTCCCCCGTAGAGAGAGCCTCCCTCTCTCTTTTTTCTCTCTCTCCCTCCTGTGACCTCTCTCTCTCGTCTCTCCTCTCTATCAACCCCGCATGTCTGCCTCCTAGCTCCCTCTTGCCCAACCAGAGGCCACGCCATGGATCGATGACGTGGCCTAGCCCCCGAACGTACGCCCCAAACCCTGCCCGTGATGTGACCGGCGAACGCCACGCCTGAATCGACCCACTGCCCTCCTCTCACGAGCTCGCCCGCCGCCCTCGTTGACCAATACCCCGAGAGGCAAAGAATCGCCATCTCAGCCTCCCTCCTGTTGCTGCTCGAGTCTGCTTCCCTACATCAAACCCTCGAAGCCTCTCCACTCGGCACCAGCCTAGCTAGCCCTTCCCCACTCGTCCCACACCTCGCCACTCACCCCACTCCAACATCCAGCACCACACCACCACCACGCCGCCAGCCTTAGCAGAAGGAGAGGAGGAGACCGGGAAGGAGGGAAAGGAGGAGAGGAAGGAGAAGAGGAGGGAGAGGGAGTCCGGAGGAGGAGGAGGAGAGGCCTGCGAGCCACCCCTATGCCTCTCACGAAGACGGCGCCGCCCGGCAAGGCCGCGCCCAGGAGGAATCGACGCCGATGCCGCTGCACCACGACGTCCCGGACGTCGTTTGCCTTTGTCGAGCACAAAAACGAACGCCCGCCGACCATCCCCGTCGCCAACCGCCGCCCGAAACGATGCCCCCGGTGAGCTTCCTTGCTCCCGTACGCAATAAGGGCATAGCCCCTGTTCCTGTACGTGCAAGTGGGGAAGAAACCCCACAGCCGTCAGATCTTTCTTGATCCAACGGACCAGGGAGATCCATACCCCTTCGTTTATTAGAAAAAAAAACTGAAGCAGCGCCCCTTATACAGGCCCAGCCCGCAGAAAAGAATAGCACTGAGCCGGCCCCCTTTCCTCTTTCCAGTTTATTACCCAGTAGAGAATAAAATAATTGTAGAAAAATAAATATAAGTCGGAAAACTGTGAAATAATTTTTTTTTCTTCCTAGAATTATGCTTTGTTTTTCTGTATAGTTAGATTTATTATGTAGATATATTATAGTGGTCATTTTTTTATTTTTTTATTGCTTGTTGCTTAGATAATAATAATAATAAACTCTCTGTTAATAAATTTAATTTAGAAAAATTTACTAATATTTTCCTCTGATTAGTATCTAATTATTTTATAGTTTAATAATAAAATAAGATAAATAAAAAGTGGAATATTTTTATTAATAGTTGTATATATTACTACTTAGTGTAAATCTGTTTAAATCTTTAATATTGAAATAAGTTAGATGTAATTTCAATAATAATATTCCTAACCAGTAGCTATTTATTATGTTATTAGATAGTTGCCATGCAACAAATAATAATATCTATTTTTTTAAATGTGTAAACAGAACCAATACACAGGCCCAACCCCCTTGTAGAAAATTTCACCCTGAGAAAAATATTAACCTGGGCCATGACTGAGTAGCTTAGCTTTATTTGTTTTGTACATAAGTAAAATATTATTTGAAAAATATGTGCACCTCACAAAAATCTGAAATAAATTTTGTTGTGATCCAGTAGTTATTCATTATTTTGTTGTATAGGTGACATTATTGTTTACATAAATAAATTTAAGGGTCACATTGTTATTATTGCTAGCATTTCATGTTTAGGAAAATTTTAGTTTATTCTCTGTTAACAAATTAAATATGTTTAAATTTTGTTACGCTTGTCTCTGGACAGTAGCTAATTATGGCTGCTATTGAACTAATTTTATTAAATAAAAAACATGACCTAAGGCAATAAAAAATGACTTGTGTAAACTCCTATGTACTGTGTTGCTTAATGCTTGCTTAGCCCTATGAACTTGTTATACCACCATTAAAAATTCCGCCCACATGTGATAATCTGAATATACTTGTTCGTATGACTCATGTGTTGTCTTGATTGAGTGCTAAGTGATTGTTTTGTTGATTGAATATTTGCTTTGAATGATGTGATGGTAATTGTGTGCTATTTTCCGAAACGTGTAGACGAGATGCTTGACGTTGCAGGTGACGACTCCTTCCAAGCCGAAGAAGACTTACCAGGAGACATCGTCGAGGAAGGCAAGCCATCTTCAAAACATAACCCTTGTCCTACATTTTTAATTTCTTTTGTACCATCTTATGTATCATGTATTATTATACCATTTTGGGTTGGGATTGTATTATTTTACTAGGTGAACCACCACATACCTTTTAAGCCTACCTATTTGGGAGAAAGAAATTAGACACCGATGATCTTGGTGTACTATCCCTAGCCTTGCTAAAGAACTAATGACAACATAATTATTTGATTAATCTTGCTCCACCCAAATGTTATGGCATACATCTAAGAAGATGCGATGGCCAAAATTTTGGTTGGTGGAAACATCATTGAACATATTCAAAGTCTGGAGGGACTCTCTATAAGTTCCGCCGAAACCTAGTCTTACAGTACAATCACAATACTCTGGTATGGGACAGGGCTAGTTGGAAGCTTGTTTATCTTAGTACGGGGGTCTTATAACTACACATGAATGTTTGATTGCACAAATCTAATAGGCCTCGAAGTCGAGTGGTGAAATTCTCTAGGCTTGGAGTCTGAGGGAACCTTGGTGCTCTTCGACTACGGTGAAGGCATGGGTCCAAGAGGAGCATGACCTGACACGCGAACGGTCCATGTAGTACGCAAGGGGTAGATTCACCTGTACTAGGATAGGCAAGGGGAAGACTACGATCAATTATCCGAAAACCGCATACTAAGGTATGATGATCCATGGGGACTCATGGCGGATGTATCGAATGTTGTGGGTAAAGTGTACGACCTCTGCAGAGTGAAAACTATTCGAGTAGCCGGAGTTCACGGTCATGGATAGCTAGTGAGGCCACACTTTGTGGAGAATAGATGAGAAATTCTAGTACTGACATTATGGTTCACGATGATGATGTTGGTATTATGAAAAAGGTTTGGACATGATTAAATCAAATATAATTGTGGGATTAAAATTTGCCAATAATAAAATGTTTCCAACTTAACTAATCTTTAGTAGCTAGGTTTCCCCCATGATAAACTCCACCATATAGCCATCCCATTATTTTTCCTGTACAAATATCTCTGTTCTTTTCTTTTGGTGGTTTGCGAGTACTTTGTATGTACTCACGACTTTGTCCCTGGTTATTCAATCGACCAGGCTTGGAGGAGCAGGTATTTGACGATGATGCGGCTGACGATTACTAGGACATCCTATGCTCTGAACTACCCTGTGGATTGTGCCGCTACTACTTATCATCGTTTTGCTTATTCCGCTTTTATATGAGCCTGATGAGGCCATGTAAGACATTATTGTTGTATGAATTTGCATTCGGTATTGTATGAACTGGTGACTGTGATATCCATTGTCAAGTTGTGTGTCATGCGACACCGATCATGGGAGCATGACAGTATAGACAGCTGGTCGCTTCGAACATATAGTTCGGGGTGCCCACAGACTTGGTATGAGAGCCTCGGTTCAGACTGTAGCAGCCTAGTTAGCTTGGACGTTAGTTAGAAATATTTTGGTAAAAATAAAATCTCTTATACCTATTACCCCTTTCAAAATGTTTTAAGTCCAGCGAGACCGAAGATTAAGAGGAAAATTTGTCGCGAACAGAGTAGAACTAGTGGAAGGTTTTGGTTTAGTCTCCCTTAGCCGAATGCTAGATCTTATGCTTGTTTTGCCATGTTTAGTCTTAAGTTAGAGTGACCCTACCCCCCCCCCCCAATTAGGATAAAACTAACATGTGCATGTGCACCCTTACCTTGCGAAACGACCTCAGGATGTCGGCAAGAAACTGCGCCAACCCAGGTGGATCCGGTGATGTGCCACCACCCGACCCGAACATGGCGCAGCTTCTGCGACTGCTTATGGAGCAGCGCCAGGTTGCTCGGGATGAGCGCCAGGCGAACATGGCTGCACTCCAGCAACTAGTCCTGGACGCCACCAATGCCAACCAAGGAGGCGGAGGAGCTGGTGGGAATGAGGAGACCAAGTCTCCTCTCCGAGATTTCCAGAACACCAACCCTCCGGTGTTTTCGCAGACGAAGGAGCCGCTGGATGCTGAGGATTGGCTCCGCGCCATGGAGAACAATCTTCATGTCGCTGTTGTTGGAAACAACGAGAAGGTCTTGTATGTCACCCACTACCCCACCTGTACCACGAGGAGCTGGTGGGAAGGAGTGCGTGCCCGTCTTCTTGAAGGGCAAGTACTCACCTGGGCTGAGTTCTTCGAAAAGTTCAAGAAGGCGCACATTCCGACCGCACTGATCAGGAGGACAAAGGATGAGCTCCGCCACCTCAAGAAAGGCACATGACTGTGGTTGGTTATCTTGACCGATTCACTCAGCTGTTGAGGTATTCCCCGAAGGAGGTGGACACCGAAGAGAAGAGGAAGGATCGCTTCTTGGATGGACTACGTCATGAGCTGCAGGTTGTTCTGGTGACCATGCAGTTCCCTGATCTTGAGTCTTTCGCTGATGCTGCTATTATGATGGAGGGAAAGCTCAAGATGGCTGTTGAGAACCGCAAGCGCCGCATGATGAAGCAGGGTGGATCCAGCAACCCCCGACTGCGTCTGAC
This sequence comes from Bromus sterilis, assembly GCA_950022295.1. Classification (NCBI taxonomy): domain Eukaryota; kingdom Viridiplantae; phylum Streptophyta; class Magnoliopsida; order Poales; family Poaceae; genus Bromus; species Bromus sterilis. The sequence goes on along the minus strand of OX465595.1, from coordinate 170,288,353 downwards.
ACAGCCACCAAGGCCAGCACCACCACCGCAGAGGAGACAGTACCCGGTGCCGCGCCCCATTGTTCCTGCTCACCCTGTTGGAGTTCCACGTCCAGCAGGCGGAGTTCCCAACAACCCTGGAGTGATCTGCTTCGGATGTGGAAAGAAGGTCCACTACTCGACAGAGTGTCCCAACAAGAAGAACACTACTCCGCGCCCCAATGCACCAGCACCAGCCAAAGGGAACCCCGGACGCAACAATGCCCAGCGCGGTGCGTCTAGCACTGCGAAGGACGTCTGCATCATGTGAAATCCGAGGAAGTCCAGGAGGCAGCATACGTCATCTTTGGTACATTCCTAGTAAATTCCGCACCTGCCAAATTTATGTTTGATTCTGGTGCATCCCACTCTTTTATTACGGAGCTATTTGTGACTAGAAGTAAGATGATACCTAGCCGAATGAAGAAGCCCATGATATGCATTAAGGCCAAATGACTTAAATACCTAGGTCCAAATTTAAGGCCAGCGTAACTTTCTCAGGAGTTCCAATAATGATCGGTGGAGAAATCTTTCCAGCTGACTTGATTGTGCTGGGAACAGAAGGGATAGATGTGATACTTGGCATGAAATGGTTGTCCAGGTACCGAGGGCGGATAGATTTAACCCTGAAGTCAGTGAACCTCATGAGTACCGATGGAGTTCAGATAGAGTACACTGACAAGGAAGACGCTGCCCGAGCCTTCTGTCATCAGATTTTCACGGTTCCATCCATTGAGGAGGTGAATGTGGTATGCGAATTCCCGGATGTCTTTCCGGAGGAGTTACCCGGTATGCCGCCTGATCGGGATAACAAGTCCATCATCGAGTTAGTGCCTGGAACAGCCCCAATTGCACAAATACCCTACCGGATGAATGCCGAAGAGCTGGTTGAATTGAAGAAGTAGCTGAATGACATTCTCCAAAAGGGACTGATTCGACCCAGTGCTTCATCCTGGGGTTCACGAGTTCTCTTTGTGCACAAGAGAGATGGCACCATACGCACGTGTGTGGACTACCGTAAGCTGAATGAAGTAACCATCAAGAACAAGTATCCGCTCCCCAAGATGGAGGATCTGTTCGACCAGTTGAGCGGAGCCCGAGTCTTCTCCAAGATTGATCTGAGGACAGAATACCACCAGCTGAAGGTCCGCGAGTCTGAAAACCCCAAGAAAGCCTTCACAACCCGCTATGGTTTGTTCGAGTACACTGTGATGTCCTTAGGACTTACCAATGCCCCGACCTATTTCATGAACCTCATGAAAAAGATCGTCATGAAGTACCTTGACAAGTTTGTGGTGGTGTTCATTGATGATATCCTGATATACTCCATGTCAGAACCCTCTGTTAGGTAATGTGCTAGGATCAAAGTCATCTTGCATCATGTTAAAAATTTCAAAAGAAGTCTTTGAAATCTAATTCAAAAGAAAAATGGGAGAAGGAACCCCCCAGATGAATTAATTCAAAAGGCCAGATAAAAATCTTCTCCAAAAATTCATGTTTGATTTTTGAAAAGTCTTATAAATGAGTGTGATCACATATCAAGTGATGTGGGACCCACCCCATGCTCATGAATTTTTCAAATATTCAAACAGTGCCTTGGAATTAATAAAATACCCATATTTGAGTTAAAGTTCAAATTATTTGAATTTTAAAAATGTTCAAAATTTACAAGTGGCTAGCCTAGTATATTGTGATGCCACATAAAAAGTATCAGCATTTAATAAATTGGTTTGCTATTTTTCTAGCTAGCCAAAACAAATGACAGAAAAGAAAAAGAAAAAAATAGAAGAGAAGGACTTACCTCTCGCCCAGGGGCGAGGCCCACTCACCTCAGCCGGCCCAGCCCACCTGGAGGGGGTACATGCGTCTTCTTCCGCTCCACACAGGCAAGCACCTCGCCGGCGAGTGCCGTGGGCACGACAGGCAGCTGCGTGCCTGCCCCAAGCCCTTATCCCTTCGCCTCGCACGTCTGGGAGACGCCCAGCTCCATTCCCCTCCCTCCAGAGCCACCTCCCCCTCCTCCCTCGCCGTGTTCTTCGTCGACAGAAGAACTCGCCGGAGCACCGAAGCGCCCCCGCATGGACATCGACGCCGAGGAGCCCATCCAAGATGTCCAGCGTGATCGCCGTCCTCGGCTTCGTCGACTAGCAGAAGGAGACGCATAAATTCAGACCAGACGAGACGCAAGCTTCACCGAGAACTCTCCGGACCCGCGAGCTCGCCGTCATTGATTCGCCGCCGTTGAAGCCTCCCCGAGCTTGCTGTTGCTTCCGTTCGATTCGCGGTGAGCTACTGCGTGTTTCCCCCAAGCTTGCAGCGCCCCGCAACCGTTCTAGCCGATTCCTCCATGGGAGCCGAGCACGACCCCGCCATGGTTGAGCTCGAGCTCGTTCCTGTGCCTCCCCGTCCGAGTCTTGGTGTGCATCACGTTCCTGAGCCCTCCAAGAGCCGAACGGGCTATCTATGGCATCATCCCGTGCACCACACCGTCGTCTGCTTCAAAGCGGTGCCATGGCCGCCGCCCGAGCACGTCGCCGACGAGGCTCCAGCCCCTCCCGAGCCTCCCCGTTGGTGTTGGGTGAAGCGGCCGTGCACGGGCCGCCTTTTGGTGGTCACAGCGCGCCAGATGGTGGCCGGATGCGAAATCCCGAGCAGCGCCGCCGCGGTTTTGGTCACCGGCGGCTAGCCGCCGGCAAGTCCGACGTGGCCGGGTTTAGTTAACCCCCCCTAATCCAACCCCAGGCCCCCTAATCCTCTCTGTTTAATTAAACAGAGAGGGGTTCAGCCCCTGAGTCCATGACAGATGGGGCCCCCATGTCAGTTTGACTGGGTCAAAACCCCCTGATGTCATGCTGACTCAGTGCTGACGCAATAAGTCTTTTTCCAGAATAAAAAGAAATCAAGAAATTCCAGAAAAGGCAGAAATTAGCCCAAACTTTGGAAATTCATAGAAAATTCATATTAACTCCAAATTTAACAAATAATATATGAAAAATGATCGGGAGAAAAGAAGCTATCCAAATATCCAAGTTTCAACTATGTTTGAGTTGAATTTAAATTGGGACCAGTAGCATTTTCTATTTGGTTTAAATGGAATTAAATCAAATTCATTTCAAATGCTTTTGCATTTTGAACCATAGCAACATAGCACATTATACTTGAACTTCAGAGGCATATCATACACATTTCAAAATGATTTAACTTGATCAAACAATGTCATGTGCAACATGGCTAATTGAATTCAAATTGGAGTTTGAATTTGCAATTCAATTTGCAATATACTCCATTTAAATGGAATTGCTTCACACATCAAAGCATATACATCAAGTTTCCAACTTCAACCATGTGATTGTGCATTGTATTTACTTTGCTACCTTGTTTCTTGTTTGTTGAGTAGAGGTGGAACCGGAACTGGAGGCTTCCCCCTTCGTTGAAGACACCGAACCCGAACCTCGTCAGCAAGGCAAGAAAACCCCCATTGATAATGTCGATAAAATCCCACTTCTCTCTCATGTCTCGCTTATGCATTGTTTAGGATGATGACCATGATTCGTTTCTCCGCATAGATGAACCCATTCCTTTGCATGACCTATCATTTGTCAAAGTAGTAAGCAAACCACAATCTTAGCAAATGTAGGAGTTGATTGATATCATGTGGCCCCTGCAATTGTTACTGCTTATTGCATGCTTAGAGTGATACCATGATGTTACTATTATGTGAGTCGGGATGGTAGTGATCATGTTGATGTTGGTGGAAAGGTGTTGGTGAATCTACCCTAATACAAGGTGAACGATGAGAGGTTGTGTAGGAGTACACGGTGGGTTGTCTCGTTGAACACCACCCTAAGTCCGAGTTCTTGTGTGGTGATCCAAGATGAAGAGTACAACCACACATTGGGCTCACTGACCCCTCTCAACCTATTAACTCATCCCTTTCGATGTCCATATGTCGCAGTAGTTCGGAGTTCTGGTAGGCTTGTGGCCTGGCTGCTAAGTGAGAGAACGGCTCAACCGAGACCGGCTTATGCACCACGCACACATCACCTTGGTCCACTTCGGTAAACCGGCCGGGTTCACGATAGTGGTAGCCAACCCAGGTAGGCGGCTTTCTTGGACTAGATAGGATATGAGGTAATAGTTGTGGTGAGCATCCTCGCCGACACTTCTTGAACGGTGTCGAGTACAAAGGCGGTAACCGATGATCATGTGTGTGTAGCGGTACACCCCTGCAGGGTTAACAAAACTATTCGAATAGCCGCGTCCGAGGTTAAGGACTGCTTGGAAAGCTTAGCTTGATTATTAGACAACTTGAACTGGATACTTCTAAAACACACCAAGATAAGTGTGAGTGCTATGGCGTGCTTTCTCGTGGGGAAGTCGAGGAAGGCACCATAGTGGTGTAATTGGATGGAGAAAGAAGTGGACTCATGTACGCTTCTTACCTCAAGTCTGGTACTCATAGTTCAGGACTAGCCAAGTCAAAGCTGGCACTTCTGCAAGTGAACCCCACCTCCCTTTACATTGATACATGTGCATGGGTAGTATAGCTCCTATGTAAGTCTTGGTGAGTACGACTTTGTACTCACGTTTGCTTATTCTATGTGTTAGATGAACCCACTGAACCAGAAGGTGGCTTCTTCATCGAGCTCGACGGCTGAAGATCAAGCTAGTCTAGTCCTAGTCAGACGACTGGTTCCCTCGTGGAGGGCTTGTGTTTAAATAAGGCTTCTTAAGCCATTTGTTAAACTTGTCTGTACTCAGACCTACTTGCTTCCGCTTGTTTGTTGTAATGTTGGATCACATGCTTGTGATCTCTGTGTGCACTCTGTGAGAGTTATCAATAAAATGTATACTTTGTAGAGAATTGCAATGATACCTGCTGTTCATACAAGGCATGTGTGCTGCGTGTATATTTATAACATGCATGTCTTTGTTTGGGTTTTCGAGACCTTAGTTGGGATCTGGCTGGCGGTCTTTCACACACCAAGTGGCCCTTAGATGTGCGCAGCTTGGGGCATCGCGATGCGATTGCTCGAGACTCCGTCTCGTGCACACTTTGTGGTATGATTGAGCCCGCCCTAGACCCCGACTAAGTGATCGGGTTGGAGTAAGTCTATGTAAGAGTTGTGAGATAGTCGATAGTATGGTTGAGGCGACTTGTCTGTGAATATGGGAGTTCATCACCCATATCATTAGACTTGTGTGCGTACGATGAGGACCCATCTCAGTTGATCATCCGGCCTGGATATGATTCCCCTCACGTACGATGCTTTCCAAGAACATTCTGTGCTTGGTGTTGTCTGCTTAGACAAGTGGGTACGGTTCTCGGCTCTCCATATGACTATGTCGTAGCGGGACATGCATACGCTAACCCCGGGTCCCGACAAACTTGGTATCAGAGCAGGACTGACTGTAGGACTAGCAGCCTTGGCCGAAGTCGAGTCTAGCCTTCTATAGTTATGTAGTTACTCTAGGTATATAAGGGAACAACGTAAGGCTTCTTTTTTCTCCTTACCCTCATCGTTCTGAGTTCTGAGTCACCCTCATCTTGTTCTACGGGAAGATAGGACTAGGCTCTCCTCCGTCTGATTAGAACATCTCGTTGTTTGCTTCCTTGTAGCCGTAGGAAGGTTGTGTTCGGGTCGTTAGAGTTGTTGTGCTTCCTGATTTCTTACATCGTATGTAAGTGTTGTTTCCATGTTGTAAGAAATTGTCTTTTTCTTGCAATTACAGCCGTTATGCTGTCCGATTCATTCCAAGTTTCTTCATAATCTGATGCATTTGCAAACTCCTTCTTTCTTTTTCAGATGGCAGATCTTCCCCCTCGGCAGATTGTTCGTTTGACCAGGTGCCTCGGTGTGCGTGGCCATCCCGCCACGTTGATCGAGTTGATGTCCTTCATTGGCTACCGATGGTACCCTGAGTACACAGTTGAGGAGCAGTTCCTTGACTTCAACCAGACCCAGTTCCACTGCATCGTCAGGATCTACCCGCACCACAATGGAGTCACTCAGCCTATCCACTTTGGACATGGCATTGGCATGAATGAGAACATGGCTGTGCAGGATGCTGCATACTCATGTATTACCCTGCTGAGAGAGGAGCACACTATGCTGAGAGAAACCTCGTTCCTCTATATCCGTGCTGCACTTCCAGGAGAAGAGGGGTATTACACCGGACTGTACACAGATCACTCTTTGGAGGACCCTTTGCTTCAGATGACTACTAGGTTTGCTTGTGATCGAGATCGTGATGCACGCGCTCTCTGTTTCGAGCTTCACGCCACCCGTGTTCGTATGTATCGAGCACTGACACTCTTGGCACCCTTCGTGAGTGTTGGATCAGTCGAGTATGATGCTATCTACCCTATGAGGACTCAGATGCCTTCTCGAGTTGCTTGGCCCGAGATTGGAGGCATTTTTCCACCCCGTGGTCCTCTGCTTCCACCCTACGCTGGACCTAGGCCCCATCCTTGCCCAAATGGATATCAGGTTCCACAGGCCTCCGTGTTTTCCGATGGTCACCTTCAGCTACCGGGATACACGGGCAACTTTTACGAGGACTACTATGGAGATGGAGATGAGTGAGACCGCCTGTGGTCTTACTTTAGTGAGGATGTAATAGTATCTTAGTATATTGTACGCAAGGTTTCTAAGTTCCAGAGGCTTAGATAAATAATGTATAGGAAGTCATAGTGCCTCTGAAGGATGTATCATCTTCATCACGTTTGTATTAGCTTGGTGCTTGTACTAAAACGATGTATGGTTCGTATGACAGCTTGTGAATATATGGCTTGTATGCTTTTATCACCATGTTGTCAAGATGATTACTTCCTTTGCTCTGTAATCCTTCCAGTACTTCAATACCTTGTTTAGACTCTTCAAATCAACTCTGTTTGACTTCGGTTTTCACCTTCAGGATGTCTCAAGGAACCCGTGGCCAGCTTGGTCGTGCCCAGGGTCATGGGAACGAACAGGAGGAAGGCAACCTTCCACCCCCACCCACGATGGCTCAGGTTCTGATGGAGGTTGAGAGGAACCGCCGAACTTTCACCATTTGCTGGAGGTCATTTCCCGCAACACCACTCAGCAGCGCAACGAGTTGGTGTCTCTGAACGACTTCATCCGGCTTCATCCCCCGGTTTTCAGTTACTCCACCAAGCCCCTTGACGCCGATGACTGGCTTCGCAGCATCGAGAGGAAGCTCCAGGCAGGCCATGTTGCAGATGGCGACAAGGTCAGCTATGCCACTTACCACCTTGAGGGTGCAGCTAGCTCTTGGTGGGAGAACTTCCTAAACATGCGTCCCGTTGGACCGCCCACATCTTGGGGTGAATTCTGCACTTCCTTCCGCGAGCACCACATTCCAAAGGGTCTTATGGACCGCAAGCATGAGGAGTTCTGCAACCTCACCCAAGGCAGAAGGACCATTGACGAGTTTAGTCGTGAATTCAACTGACTGTCTCGCTATGCTACTGAAGAGGTCTCCACCGATGCAAAGAAGCAAGAGAGGTTCCGTCGTGGACTCAATTCTGGACTCTGTCGTGAGCTCAACCTGCATGACTTTGCCACATTCCAGGTCCTTGTCAACAAGGCCATCAAGGCAGAGGAAATTAACACCCCCAATGACTTCCGTAAACACCCTAGAGATGATGGTTCATCCAGTTCAGGCTCTCAGAAGCGCAAGATCAGGATCCCCAACAGTATGTTCGGCCAGAACAACCCACCGAGGCCATCCTATGTGGCGCCTCGTCCACCAACTCAGTTCCACCCCGCTCCACCAAACAACCCAGCTCCACGCACTGTCTTTGGAGCCTGTTACAAGTGTGGTCAGGCAGGCCGCTACTCCCGCGAGTGTCCCCAGAACCAGCTCCAGAATCAGAATGCTCCACCCCGTGCCGGAGGCAACAACAATGGTCGTGGCAAGCCCCCCCAGAAGGTCTACACCACCAAACCCGCTCCTCCCGCCACTCGTGGACGTGTGAACCAGATTGCCGCCGAAGAGACTGACGACACCACTGACGTCATTCTTGGTACGCTCCCAGTCAATTATGTTCCTACTTCCGTTCTTTTCGACCCAGGAGCATCTCATTCATTCATGTCGGAAAGTTATATACTTCGTCATGAGTTATCTTTTGTTGAATTGTCCACCCCAATGATTATTCAAACTCCAGGGTCAAGATGGAAAACTAATAGAGTAAGCCATGGTAATCAAATTGCAATTGAGGGTTTAGTATTCCTTGCTTCCCTCATAGCCCTCAAGTCTTCAGACATTGATGTCATCCTTGGCATGGATTGGCTATCAAGACAAAATTCCTACCTTGATTGCAGAGGCAAATCAGTGAAACTCACCCACCCTTCAGGCAAGACCGTCAACTACACCTCACCCAGAACAAGAACCCAAGTGCATTCTTTGAATGTGCTTCCCCTTCCCGAACTTGAAGATATTCCGGTGGTTCGTGTCTTCCCGGATGTCTTTCCTGAAGAGCTGCCGGGAATGCCACCCGACAGATGTGTAGAGTTTATAGTGGATATTGTGCCAGGAACCGCACCAATTTCTAGACGCCCATACAAAATGGCCCCACGTGAGTTAGCTGAGCTTAAAACCCAACTGGAAGCTTTGTTGGAAAAAGGCTTCATCCGCCCTAGCTCATCGCCATGGGGTTTCCCCGTTCTGTTCGTAACGAAGAAAGATGGAACAGAAAGGATGTGCGTAGACTATCGCCCGCTAAATTTAGCGACGATAAAGAACAAGTACCCATTGCCCAGGATCAATGATCTTTATGATCAACTTGCAGGATCCTCTGTCTTCTCCAAGATGGATTTGAGATTGGGTTATCATCAAATCAAAATCCGAAACGAGGACATTCCCAAAACGGCTTTTACTACTCGTTATGGTCTTTACGAGTACACCATCATGTCCTTTGGTTTAACCAATGCCCCCGCCACTTTCTCACGCATGATGAATTCGATCTTCATGGAGTACTTAGATAAATTTGTTGTAGTTTATCTCGATGACATTCTCATCTACTCGAAGAACGAAGAAGAACATGCCGAACACCTAAGGCTGGTATTGATGAAACTTAGAGAGCATCGCCTGTATGCTAAATTCTCCAAGTGTGAATTTTGGCTACCAGAAGTGACCTACTTAGGCCACGTGATTTCTGCAAAAGGCATGGCTGTGAATCCCGAGAGAGTTCAGGCCATCCTTGACTGGACTCCACCTGAATCGGTTAAGCAAGTTAGGAGTTTTCTTGTCCAAGCCAGCTATTGCCGTCGCTTCGTCGAGAACTTTTCTAAAGTTGCAAAGCCTCTAACTAAACTCCTCAAGAAAGATAAGAAATTCCGATGGACTCCCAAGTGCGAGGAAAGCTTTCAAGAGCTAAAAAGAAGATTGACTTCTGCACCCGTACTTGCACCTCCAGATACCAAAAAGGATTTCGAGATCTATTGTGACGCATCACGGCAAGGGTTAGGATGCATACTTCTGCAAGATAGACATGTGGTAGCTTATGCTTCACGCCAGTTGCGGCCACATGAAGAGAACTATCCTACCCATGACCTTGAACTCGCTGCCCTAGTTCATGCCCTAATAACTTGGCGACATTACCTCCTTGGTAATCGTTGTGAGATCTATTCCGACCACCAAAGCCTCAAATAAATTTTCACCCAGCCAGATCTTAATCTCAGGCAAAGACGCTGGATTGAGTTGATAAAATATTACGACTTAGGAATTTCTTACACCCCAGGCAAAGCCAATGTCATGGCTGATGCCCTAAGTCGTAAGTCGTATTGTAACAACCTCATGTTACAACAGTATCAACCACTTCTTCATGAGGAATTTCGCAAGCTCAATCTTGAGATTGTTCCTCATGGCTATCTTTCTACCTTGGTGGCGAAACCAACTCTTGGGGATCAAATCATAGTTTCCCAAAGGCGTGCACGAGGTGTTCGCCGGATCAAGGAGAACATTGCTAGCGGAGTTGCTAAATGTTTCTCCACAGACAGCAAAGGAACGATATTCTTTGGAAATCGTTTGGTAGTACCTAAGAATAGGGAACTAAGGCAACTCATCCTCAAGGAAGCCCATGACACACCCCTCTCGATTCATCCCGGTAGCACAAAAATGTACCGAGATCTACGCCAGACATTTTAGTGGACTAGGATGAAGAGAGACATTGCTCAATTTGTTGCCGAATGTGATGTTTGTCGTCGCATTAAGGCAGAACATCAAAGACCTGCTAGTACACTTCAACCTTTGCCTATTCCAGAGTGGAAATGGGACAAAGTCGGTATGGACTTCATAACCGGCTTTCCAAAAACCCAGAAAGGAAACGATGCCATCTTTGTTGTCATAGATAGGCTTTCCAAAGTTGCTCACTTCCTTCCAGTTTGCGAGTCTATAACTGCTAGCCAGTTAGCGGACTTGTACGTCTCTAGAATTGTATCCCTTCACAGTGTTCCTTTGGAAATCAATTCTGATCGTGGTAGCCTTTTCACCTCTAGATTCTGGGGAAGCTTTCAGAATGCTATGGGAACTCATCTCTCCTTTAGTACAGCTTTCCATCCTCAGTATAGCGGTCAAGTCGAAAGGGTTAACCAAATTCTTGAAGACATGCTCAGAGCTTGTGTTATCTCATTCGGGAAGAATTGGGAGAAGTCTCTTCCATTCGCCGAATTTTCTTATAACAATAGTTTCCAATCTAGTCTGAACATGGCTCCTTTTGAACTCCTTTATGGACGACGATGTCGAACACCTTTAAACTGGTCAGAAACCGGTGAGAGACAATTCTTTGGACCGGATATGATCAAGGAAGCAGAAGAGAAAGTTCGCATTGTTCGTGATCAATTGAAAGCAGCCCAGTCTCGTGAGAAAAGCTACTATGATCGTCATCATAGGAAAGAGAGGTACAATCTGGATGAGAAGGCTTACCTTTGGGTTACTCCTCTGAAGGGAACCCAACGATTCGGTATCAAAGGGAATTTGCCAAACGTGGAGAAGTTGCGTACCAACTTGAACTACCCCCGCACCTTTCCCGAGTACATGACGTATTCCATGTGACCCAACTCAGGCGTTGCTTCAAGGACCCCATCCGCGAAGTCGACCATCAAACGCTTGATCTCCAAGATGACCTTTTTATCGAGAATACCCCGTTCGTATTCTTGATTCCGCCGAGCGTGTCACTCATCGTCAGAAGATTAAGTTTCTGAAGGTGCAACGGTCACGCCACTCTGAGAGAGAAGGCACGTGGGAAGGAGAAGACCGTCTAAGTGCCGAGTATCCCTCCTTCGTCCCACAGACTTCTGAATCTCGGGACGAGATTCTTTTGAGTGGGGGCGAGTTGTCAGAACCCTCTGTTAGGTAATGTGCTAGGATCAAAGTCGTCTTGCATCATGTTAAAAATTTCAAAGGAAGTCTTTGAAATCAAATTCAAAAGAAAAATGGGAGAAGGAACCCCCCCAGATGAATTAATTCAAAAGGCCAGATAAAAATCTTCTCCAAAAATTCATGTTTGATTTTTGAAAAGTCTGATAAATGAGTGTGATCACATATCAAGTGATGTGGGACCCACCCCATGCTCATGAATTTTTCAAATATTCAAACAGTACCTTGGAATTAATCAAATACCCCTATTTGAGTTAAAGTTCAAATTATTTGAATTTTAAAAATGTTCAAACTTTACAAGTGGCTAGCCTAGTATATTATGATGCCACATAAAAAGTTTCAGCATTTAATAAATTGGTTTGCTATTTTTTAGCTAGCCAAAACAAATGACAGGAAAGAAAAACAGAAAAATAAAAGAGGACTTACCTCTCGCCCAGGGGCGAGGCCCACTCACCTCAGCCGGCCCAGCCCACCTGGAGGGGGTACATGCGTCTTCTTCCCCTCCAGGCAGGCAAGCACCTCTCCGGCGAGCGCCGTGGGAACGACAGGCAGCTGCCTGCCTGCCCCGAGCCCTTATCCCTTCGCCTCGCACGTCTGGGAGACGCCCAGCTCCATTCCCCTCCCTCCAGAGCCACCTCCCCCTCCTCCCTCGCCGTGTTCGTCGTCGACAGAAGAACTCGCCGGAGCACCGACGCGCCCCCCCGTGGCCATCGTCGCCGAGGAGCCCATCCAAGATGTCCAGCTTGATCGCCTTCCTCGGCTTCGTCGACTAGCAGAAGGAGACGCATCAATTCGGACCAGACGAGACGCAAGCTTCACCGAGAACTCTCCGGACCTGCGAGCTCGCCGTCGTCGATTCGCCGCCGTTGAAGCCTCCCCGAGCTTGCGGTTGCTTCTTTTCGATTCGCGGTGAGCTACTGCGTGTTTCCCCCAAGCTTGCACCGCCCGCAACCGTTCTAGCCGATTCCGCCATGGGAGCCGAGCACGACCCCTCCATGGTTGAGCTCGAGCTCGCTCCTGTGCCTCCCCGTCCGAGTCTTGGTGTGCATCACGTTCCTGAGCCCTCCAAGAGCCGAACGGGCTATCTATGGCGTCATCCCGTGCACCACACCGTCCTCTGATTCAAAGATGTGCCACGGCCGCCGCCCAAGCACGTCGCCGACGAGGCTCCGGCCCCTCCCGAGCCTCCCCGTTGTTGCTGGGTGAAGCGGGCGTGCACGGGCCGCCTTTTGGTGGTCACAGCGCGCCAGATGGTGGCCGGATGCGCAATCCCGAGCAACGCCGCCGCGGTTTTGGTCACCGGCGGCTAGCCGCCGACAAGTCCGACGTGGCCGGGTTAAGTTAACCCCCCCTAATCCACCCCCAGTGAGGCTGACAGTGGACTCTAGGCCCCCTAATCCTCTCTGTTTAAGTAAACAGAGAGGGGTTTAGCTCCTGAGTCTATGACAGATGGGGCCCCCATGTCAGTTTGACTGGGTCAAAACCCCCTGATGGCATGCTGACTCAGTGCTGACGCAATAAGTCTTTTTCCAGAATAAAAAGAAATCAAGAAATTCCAAAAAAGGCAGAAATTAGCCCAAACTTTGGAAATTCATAGAAAATTCATATTAACTCCAAATTTAACAAATAATATATGAAAAATGATCAGGAGAAAATAATCTATCCAAATATCCAACTTTCAACTATGTTTGAGTTGAATTTAAATTGGGACCAGTAGCATTTGCTATTTGGTTTAAATGGAATTAAATCAAATTCATTTCAAATGCTTTTGCATTTTGAACCATAGCAACATACCACATTATACTTGAACTTCAGAGGCATATCATACACATTTGAAAATGATTTAACTTCATCAAACAATGTCATGTGCAACTTGTTTAAATTGAATTCAAATTGGAGTTTGAATTTGCAATTCAATTTGCAATATACTCCATTTAAATGGAATTGCTTCACACATCAAAGCATATACATCAAGTTTCAACCTTCAACCATGTGATTGTGCATTGTATTTACTTTGCTACCTTGTTTGTTGTTTGTCGAGTAGAGGTGGAACCGGAACCGGAGGCTGCCCCTTTCGTTGAAGACCCCGAACCCGAACCTCGTCAGCAAGGCAAGGAAACCCCCATTGATCATGTCGATAAAATCCAACTTCCCTCTCATGTCTCGCTTATGCATTGTTTAGGATGATTACCATGATTCCTTTCTACCGCATAGATGAACCCATTCCTTTGCATGACATATCATTTTTCACAGTAGTAAGCAAACCACAATCTTAGCAAATGTAGGAGTTGATTGATATCATGTGGCCCCTGCAATTGTTACTGCTTATTGCATGCTTAGAGTGATACCATGATGTTACTGTTATGTGAGTCGGGATGGTAGTGATCATGTTGATGTTGGTTGAAAGGTGTTGGTGAATCTACCATAATACAAGGTGAACGATGAGAGGTTGTGTAGGAGTACACGGTGGGTTGTCTCGTTGAACACCGCCCTAAGTCCGAGTTCTTGTGTGGTGATCCAAGATGAAGAGTACAACCACACATTGGGCTCACTGACCCCTCTCAACCTATTAACTCATCCCTTTCGATGTCCAGATGTCGCAGTAGTTCGGAGATCTGGTAGGCTTGTGGCCTGGCTGCTAAGTGAGAGAACGGCTCAACCGAGACCGGATTATGCACCACGCACACATCACCTTGGTCCACTTCGGTAAACCGGCCGGGTTCACGATAGTGGTAGCCAACCCAGGTGACGGCTTTCTTGGACTAGATAGGCTATGAGGTAACAGTTGTGGTGAGCATCCTCGCCGACACTTCTTGAATGGTGTCGAGTACAAAGGCGGTAACCGATGATCATGTGTGTGGAGCGGTACACCCCTGCAGGGTTAACAAAACTATTCGAATAGCCGCGTCCGCGGTTAAGGACTGCTTGGAAAGCTTAGCTTGATTATTAGACAACTTGAACTGGATACTTCTAAAACATACCAAGATAAGTGTGAGTGCTATGGCGGGCTTTCTCGTGGGGAAGTCGAGGAAGGCACCATAGTGGTGTAATTGGTTGGAGAAAGTAGTGGACTCGTGTACGCTTCTTACCTCATGTCTGGTACTCGTAGTTCAGTACTAGCCAAGTCAAATCTGGCACTTCTGCAAGTAAACCCCACCTCCCTTTACCTTGATACATGTGCATGAGTAGTATAGCTCCAATGTAAGTCTTGCTGAGTACGACTTTGTAATCACGTTTGCTTATTCTATGTTTTAGATGAACCCGCTGACCCAGAAGGTGGCTTCTTCATCGAGCTCGACGACTAAAGATCAAGCTAGTCTAGTCCCAGTCAGATGACTGGTTCCCTCATGGAGGGCTTGTGTTTAAATAAGGCTTCTTAAGCCATTTGTTAAACTTGTCTGTACTCAGACCTACTTGATTCCTCTTGTTTGTTGTAATGTTGGATCACATGCTTGTGATCTCTGTGTGCACTCTGTGAGAGTTATAAATAAAATGTATACTTTGTAGAGAATTGCAATGATACCTGCTGTTAATACAAGGCATGTGTGCTGCGTGTATGTTTATAACATGCATGTCTTTGTATGGGTTTTCGAGACCTTAGTTGTGATCTGGCTGGCGGTCTTTCACACACCAATTGGCCCTTAGATGTGCGCAGCTTGGGGCATCGTGATGCGATTGCTCGAGACTCCGTATCGTGCACACTTTGTGGTATGATCGAGCCCGCCCTAGACCCCGACTAACTGATCGGGCTGGATTAAGTCTATGTAAGAGTTACGAGATAGTCGATAGTATGGTTGAGGCGACTTGTCTGTGAATATGGGAGTTCATCACCCATATCATTAGACTTGTGTGCGTACGATGAGGACCCATCTCAGTTGATCATCCGGCTTGGATGGGATGTCCCTCACGTACGATACTTTCCGAGAACGTTCTGTGCTTGGCCTTGTCTGCTTAGACAAGTGGGTATGGTTCTCGGCTCTCCATATGACTATGTCGTAGCGGGACATGCATATGCTAACCCCGGGCCCCGACACTCCAAGACCGAAGAAGAGCATGCAGAGCATTTGTGCTTAGTCCTTGAGAATTTGCGAGAGCACCAGCTGTACGCCAAGTTCAACAAGTGCGAATTCTGGCTCAAGGAAGTTGGATTTTTGGGACATGTGTTGTCAGAAGGAGGAATATTCGTCGACCCATCCAAGACTTAATCCATCATGGAATGGACAGCGCCAACCACTTAGACAGAAGTTAGAGGATTCATCGGACTAGCGGGATACTACTGCAAGTTCATGGAAGGCTTCTCCAGCATTTCCCGTCCCATGACTCAACTGCTGAAGAAGGACCAGAAGTTTGTGTGGACAGAGAAGTGTGAAGCCAGTTTCCATGAGCTGAAAAGGAGATTGGTATCTTCCCCTGTGTTGACGATGCCTCACCTGACCATGAGCTTTGATGTGTACAGCGACACATCAAAGGTTGGTTGGGGTTGTGTCCTAATGCAAGTAGGCAAGGTGATCGTGTACCTACCCCGACAGTTGAATCCGAACGAACTGAACTACCCAACACACGACTTGGAGTTAGCTACAGTTGTGCTTGCTCTCAAGAGATGGAGACATTACCTGATGGTTCACCGTTGTGACATCTACACCGACCATAAGAGCTTGAAGTACATTTTCTCTCAGAAAGAGTTGAACATGAGGCAGAGGAGATGGATCGAGTTGATCAAGGACTATGATCTGGAAATCCACTACCATCCTGGCAAGGCCAATGTGGTAACGGATTCCCTCAGCCGCAAGCCCTGCACACTTAATGTAATGATCAGAGAGAAGCAGCCAGCTCTGGATGAGGAATTCAAGAAGCTGGGTTTGGATCTTGTTACACCCGGTTTTCTTGCTCACCTCAAGTTGACTACGACTCTGTTTGATCAGATCAAGGAGGCACAGAAGGGACACGAGAGTATCGAGGGAATCAAGAAGAAGATACGCCTCAGCAAGGCCCCGAAGTTCTGGGCAGATGATAAAGGTGTTCTCTCGTTTGATGGCCGATTGTGTGTGCCCGATGTGAAGGAGTTGAAGCACACGATCCTGAAGGAAGTTCACGATACACTTTACTCCATCCACCCTGGAGGGACTAAGATGTATCAAGGCCTGAAGGAGTTGTTCTGGTGGAACGGTATGAAGCGTGAGATTGCCTTGTATGTTGCCAAGTGCGACATCTGCCAAAAGGGTGAAGGCAAAATATCAAAGACATGCGGGATTGCTGCAACCACTCCGAGTTCCTGAGTGGAAATGGGAACAGGTAGTCCTGGACTTCATCATAGGACTACCGAGGTCGAGCAAGGGTCATGACTCTATCTGGGTCATCGTTGACCGACTCACCAAGGTAACACACTTTATTCCTGTACGAACCACTTATCGCAGAGATCAGCTAGCAGATTTGTACATGTCGAGGATCATATGTCTGCACGGAGTTCCGAAGGAGATTGTGTCTGACCGAGATACCCAGTTTACCTCTAGGTTCTAGAAGAAAGTCCAGGAGGCAATAGGCACTAATCTCACATTCAGCACAACCTATCACCCGCAGACTGGAGGCCAGACCGAGCGAGTGAACCAGATACTAGAGGATATACTCCGCGCATGTGCTCTAGCCTATGGTTCCAAGTGGGAGGACTACTTGCCTCATGCAGAATTCTCCTACAACAATAGTTCCAGTCGAGTTTGCATATGGCCCTATTCGAAGCCCTGTATGGACGGAAGTGTCGCACGCCCCTAAACTGGTCTCAGATCGGGGAAGGGAAGATTTTCGGACCGGATGTTCTGAAGGAGGTTGAGGAACAAGTCTAATTGATCCGTGAGCATCTCACGACCGCTCAGTCTCGTCAGAAGAGCTATGCCGACCCCAAGGGTCGAGAGGTGATTTTTGCAGTTGGAGACTTTGTGTACCTCCGAGTCACCCCACTAAAGGGAATGCAGTGATTCCATGTGAAGGGAAAGCTAGCACATCGTTACATTGGACCATTTGAGGTGACAGCCAGGCGAGGCCAAGTTTCTTATTAGTTGAAACTTCCCTAAGAGCTATCCGATGTGCACAACATCTTCCATGTCTCGCAGCTCCGGAAATGTCTGGAGGTGTGATACGTCCAAAACGTATCTATAATTTATGCTTGCTACATGCCTCTTTTTTGTGATATTGCTATGATATTGATGAACTTACATACACTTTTGATCATATTTGGACTAACCTATTAACTCAGTGCACCCCAGTGCCAGTTCCTGTTTTCTGTTGTTTTTCTATTTCAGGTTTCCTCCATATTAAAAGTGCTCCAAAAATTCGGGTAAAATCCAATAAAAAATCTGCGATACAGAAGCTTCGGGAATCATCGAGGGGGGGCTAGAGAGGACCCACCAGGGCCCCAGGCGCCCTCCCGGCGCGCCCAAGGGTGGGGCCACGCCAGGGGGCCGCCTGGACCCCAGGTGGCCCCCCTGGCTGCCCCCCTTCGCCTATATATTCCTCGTGACGTGAAACCCCCGTGAGGGGAAACCTTTTTCGCGATCTCTCCTCTGTTCCGCCGCCGCCGCGCTTCCAAGATCGGGAGCACCAGAAGACCTCTTCCCGGCACCCGGCCGGAGGGAGGAAACACCTCCGGGAGCTTCTCCACCACCATGGATGCTTCCCAAATGAACCGTGAGTAGTCCACCTTGGACTATGGGTCTATGATGAGTAGCTATGTGATGTTCTCCTCCCCTCTTTGTTCTTCATGGATTAGACCTCGTGAGATGCCCTACATGATCGAGGAACATATGTAATATTTCTGTTGTTGCTATGCTGAGTTTGCTGGGATCCGATGGATTATGAGACTATGTTCAGATTTTGTTTGAGTAATATATTTGATTCTCCTCTTTTATATTTATGTTCTAGAGTAATTCTTGCATGTTCTCCGTTGCTGTTTATTGCTTTGGCCAAGTAGTAGGTAGTGACTCCAAGAGGGAGCGTTATGCATGATTGTGGGTTCATGCCCCCCGATGACTAGCTTGAGTGACAGAAACATGAGTCTAGGGGATGTGTTGTTTCCACAAGGGGGAAAACAATGGTGCTTGTACTTGCGGGTGCAAGGATTGTTTACTTTACGCAAAGTTCTTTAATGCAGTTGTCTGTTGCTTTGAGTTTACAATTTGGGTGGGATTCGCAACTTAATACCAGCGAGATGTTCTGGATAGATTTCTCAAGGTGGATGATTAGTAGGTAGATGCAGATGGATTTCGGTCTACTTGTCTTGGCGTACCGCCTATGCTTTTTAGCCTCTTCCTTTCTTTATAGCATCGTTAGCATTGGTTTGCACACATAATCCTGTCAATTGCCTAGCTGTAATTTGTTTACCTCGCATGGCTATTTTATTGTCTTTTGGGAGAGAGACATCACTAGTGAACATCATAGGACGCCGGTCCATATTTCCAATATTGTTTACACCCGCTATCAATTTAATGCTTTATTTAATTTTCTGTTGCTATCATTATCATTATTATCCCATGTGTTTTATCTTTGTAAACAACAAGGCCGGAGGAATTGACAACTTCTCTGTACTCGTTGGGAAGCAAAGTTATTTGCTGTGTGTGCAGGTCCAGGAGAAGCAAGTGATTATCTTCAAACGGCGCATCACTTGCCGAACCACCTTCTTGTATCTGTTGGAGTCCTATTGGTTCGACACTTAACCCTTAGCATCTTCGCTAAGGGGAATTGCTGCTATGCTATATCTCAACCTTCCACTTTGGGTAAACCAACGAGGGGCGAGAAGTAAACTCTCGTGACATCAAAAGCAAGGTGCCGGACAAGCTTGATGTTTTCAAAAACACCGATCACCATACGGTGGATATCAACCAGGATCTCAAATACCGCCAGACACCCCTTCGTATCCTAGAAGACGCCACCCGATTCCCCCGTAAGCGCGCGATCAAGTTCCACAATGTCCAGTGGACAAACCACACAGAGGATGAGGCCACCTGGGAACGGGAGGACTACCTCAAGCGCGAGTTCCCGCATCTCTTCACTAGCTTGTGAATCTCGGGGACGAGATTCCTTTAAAGGGGGAAGGTCTGTCACATTTCAACTTTTACTCTCCTATTAGTTTATATAACAAAAAATTAGAGCCAACAATAAGTTTGCGTGCTATGGTATGGTATTTGATTTCATGCTTCAATTTGGGTGCTTAGAGTTAATCATGTTGCTGCTTGTTGATGCACATGTATTGATGATCATTTTGTGGTGCATGTGCTTATATAAACAAGGGATTATGGTAAATAATATACCCCACCATACATGCAACTCATCTTAAGATGATCATGCTAAGAGCAACGTGATAAATTCTAAAACCCCTTATAGTGCTAAAACGTAATCATCATTAAACATTCTTGCAACCTTTTCTTTGTTGTTTGGTTTTGTTTTTATTCTCTTTTCTCTTGTGTGTTAGATAAATCCATAAGTAATATAAATCCTTATGTATTTTATGTAATATAATTATTTAATAACCTTATTAACCCCCACAAAACTCTAAAGAATTAACCTTGTGCCTTATGAAGATGATTGAAACTATGATAAAAAAGTTTCTATAAATATTGCAAACCATAATAGATTTGTATATAAAAAAATGTTTATAAAAAAAGAGAAAAACTAGCCTAACCACCACCACCCTAATCTCTCAACTTCCCTAATCTCTCACGTTCTCTTCTCTCTCCCCCGTAGAGAGAGCCTCCCTCTCTCGTTTTTCTCTCTCTCTCCCTCCTGTGACCTCTCTCTCTCGTCTCTCCTCTCTCTCAACCCAGCATGTCAGCCTCCTTGCTCCCGCTTGCCCAACCAGAGGCCACGCCATGGATCGATGATGTGTCCTAGCCCCCAAACGTACCCCCCAACCCCTGCCTTGATGTGACCGGCAAAAGCCCCACCGGAATGGACCCACTGCTCTCCTCTCACAAGATCGCCCGCCGCCCTCGTTGCCCAATACCCCGAGAGGCCATGGATCTCCACCTCGGCCTATCTCCCGTTGCCGCTCGAGCCTGCTCCCCTATGTAAACCCCTCGAAGGCTCTCCACTCAACACCAGCCCAGCTAACCCTTCTCAACTCGCCCCACACCTCGCCACTCACCCCACTCCACCATCCAGCACCACACCAGCACCACCCCGCAAGCCCGAGCAGAAGGAGAGGAGGAGACCTGGATGGAGGGAAAGGAGGAGAGGAAGGAGAAGAGGAGGAAGAGGGAGGTCGGAGGAGGAGGAGGGGAGGCCGGTGAGCCACCCATCTGCCTCTCTCAAAGCCGGCGCCGCCCGGCGAGGCCGCGCGCAGGAGGAACCGACCACTAGTAGGAAATATCATACTGCTAGCGTACAGTATTTACCTACCACTGGCGGGCAGGCGTACGGCAGAGATGTGACGCCATTGGTAACAGGTACCGCTGGCGTACAAACTGTACGCCAGCGCTACCTTCTATTACCGCTGGCGTACAGACTGGCTGACCGCCAGAGATGTCCTTCGGTGCCTCTAGCGTCCACCCGTGCCCGCCAGTGGCCAAACTAATGTACGCCGGCAGTATTTTTTCTGGATTAGGTACTGTCCGCAAGCAGAAACTCTTATGTACGTCAGCAATATATTTTCTGGAATTAATTTTCTGCTGAAACTTGTTATGCCAGCAACACAAATACTCAAATATTTTCACAGTTTACCAACACAATACAAATACACATAATACATAGGTTCAAATATAAAAGAGTGATGAAATATTGTTACATCACATTACTAACCAAAATAGACAAGTTGTAATGGCATTACACATATTGTATCACACATAGTTCAGAAACATAAAAATAGACAAGTTGGGAGTTTCATCACCTACATTGTATCACACACAACTACATCTCGATCGAATTGGTAGTGTCATCTAATAACTACAATCACATACAAGATAATGGTAAAGACAATGAGCAAGAAGGGGATCATGATGAAGTTGGACTTCATCCGGTGGTTCTTCGTCTCTTGCCCTTGCCAGTAGTTCAAGTACCGAGCTTTCGCCTCCGCTTTACTCTTGTAGCTCTTGTAGTTGTTGCCCTTGAACTTCTTCACTTGCTTGAAGCAGTCTTCCCAGTGATCATAGACTCCTGGAACGCTACCTTCATACACCACGTACAACTTCTTCATATCTACAGTATAAAAGACATATAAAAATATTAACCAAGATAGTTAAAAAGGAAGATGGGTGTACAATCATACATTATAAAAGAAGACTTAGTTGAATGTAAAACTAGCTACATGTTCATCATGCATAAAATAAGACTTAGTTCATGCATCATGTAGTACGTACACAAGTTCAACATGAGATAAAGTTTACAACACATGTTAATTGATTGTTCGAAAAAACTAGCTACATGCATAGAGAACACACCCTCTCACTTCTTGCTCGGCTTCGGCTTCGACTTTGGCTTCAGCTTCAGTGGAGGGAACGGGAGATAACCTTGCAATGAGTTGAATGGTCTGTCATCACCATGTTGATGTAAGCGGGCTTCTATGTCAGCGTTAGGTAGTAGACGATGACTGTAGAAGAACACCCCATCGCTATGTATGACATCCCTGGAGATTTGTTCCCGCGATCATTTGCTGGATTCGGCCGAACTATTGTCTTACTTCGGCATCGGAGGACCCCGCCAAGGTTCCGCACCATTTTGCAAGAGACGACATATATTGTAGTCGTTGTTCATCCTTTACGTACTCGTGCATATGATAGATGGTGTACCAGGCCTCCCTCGTACTGCTTGGTGCCTTCTTGATGCAGGCGAAGTCCGTTTTATGGATTAATGTGTACTTTCATCGCCTTTGGTTTTTTTCTTTTTATGATGCCCTCCCTATAAGAGTAGCCAGTGAGAGCATCATCAAGAACATCCTTGATTAGATTGTAGTATTCGTACTTCTAATGACTCCCCGAGTCGAGATATATGGCAAGCGAGTCTTTCGGCTCCAGAGCGATGAGGGTGCCATATTGGTTACTACACAAAATATTTTGTAGTTCAAAGAGATCATCGGCCTCAGATTAGTTTAACGATAGCGAAAGCATGTTACGGCTGCAAGCGAGAATGACTTACTTAGGGAAGTAAGGCATGAGAAGGATGTTCTTGGAAGGATGATCCTCGAAGAAATCTTCGATGTACTTCGTTGCCGCTATCTTACCCTTAGGGTTGTTCAAGAACTTTTCTTGCATGTAGAAGGGGTCCATTATAGCGATGTTCGGGGTATTCTCTTTGATGAGCTGGTGAGCCAAGCTTAGCGCAGCCAGGCGGAACATGGATGGGTGGAGCGCATTAATGTGGAACATGTCAAACATGTCATTAAATCTCAAGAAGAACAAGTCCCCTGGGTATTTATCCACAAAGCCCAAGCCCTCCGGTACCTTTCCTATGTAAAGAGGGTATGTTGGATTGTCATCTTTGGCAAGATTTGTCTCCACATAAAGAATAGCATTATGGAGGTTCCTCATATCCGAAGTGACGATTTGTAACTATTTTGGCGGCAACATCGGTTTACCCAACTCATGCATCTCCTGCCAGTTTATAATGGGTACCTTGTCATGGACCCGGATCGGCTTCCTACACCCCTCCACCAGCTGGCTGCTGGAGTCAAAGGCACGTTTCCTCGCTCTTTTCCGCCCCGTCGTCTTCCTGCTAGCAGGCTGCACAAATGAATCTCGGAGCGCCTCTTGGAGTGTGTCTTGGCTGAGACCAGCAGGATCACGAGGGATGAAGGGGGCTGCTTCTGGCGCTCCTTGAGAATAGAATGGACGCCTCGTCGAGCGGGGAGGACCCTGGCTGGGACCGGCGACTTGTGTATCATCAAGAGGAACCTGGCTGGCAGCAGGTAAGTCGTGGTCATCAACGAGGAAGTCTTCGACGCGACATCATCATCGTCGTGATGATCTGCAGGTTCAGCAAAGGCCTCGTTTTGCTCTGGGTGATGAAAGAAGGGTCCAGACGAATCAGATCTTTAGGCCATAGCATTGGCCAATAAAAGCATTGTTCGAGGTTCAACTCGCTATCGGCTACGGGAGGTTGAGTCGGAGGATCCAAATTTGCGCAACCCTGGAACACCCGGTCCAATGTAACCCTAAACATGGTATCGGCCATAGGCACTGTGTGGAACACACGGTTAAGTGGTGTCACGATACGTGCCTTTGCCATGTCCTTCAACTCATTGTTGACTTGTAATAGCAATGTGCATCCCACCTCGTCGGCCTGCGAAAACATGTAAGGAGTTAGAGATGGCAAGCAAGCGCCAATTAAACTAGTCAAGACTTTTGCGGGGCTTATTTACCGTCAGGGCGTTAAGCTCGTCTAATGACGAAGGACCGCGGACGGCCGCCGGCGTGTAATAGATGGAAGGGCTGCTACGAGGCTCGGTGTCGGCCGGCGATTCATCCCTCACACCTTGTGGTGTGTTGTCGAGCGTCGTCATATTGATATCCACAATAGGCGGCTCATTATTCGAGTTGCTGGCACCTAAGGTGATCGTGGGGAGAGGCCCTTATCGGACTCCGTCGATCCAATCCGCGATCGACTTCATCATGTTAGGAAGGAGGTTGTTGACAGCCTGTGTCACTTGCGCATTGATTATGTTGGGCATGTCAGCTTTCACGGTCTCCAATTCTTCCCTCACATTCTTCTCCTGGTTCCTCTTCCTCTCCTTTCGTGCCTCCTTGGTCTCGGGGTAGTAAAATTAATGTTTGTGATTGAGTCCGGCGCCGACCACACGGCGACGATACAGCGGTGCTGACACCGGCAATTTCTTTACCTTGTTTAGCCCCCTTTCAAAAGAGGCGTCATACGGCACCTGGGTTGAGGATCCTCGAGATTGAGCTAATTCTTCTTCCTCCCGAATTTTTTTCTCAAGCTCCCTGACCTTCTCGTTCACGCATAGCTCCTTGGTTTTGGGATTTACCTTGTATCGGGCCCGCACAAATCAATTTCCGAGCGTGTTTTTAATGAGAAATCAATACTAGTTTCTTCGCACACATTCCACGTCTTTCTCAGCGTTTGGTAATTTTCTTGCCTTTTTTTGTCGTAGTTGCATAATTTAGCCCGACACCATGAATACTTCTTTTGAACGGACGACCTGACCTAGGTAGCGTCGTTCTGCTCCTTCTTGTGGTGTATTTTTCCTTATCGTTGTCATCTTCATCATCTTCGATATTTGGGTTGCCGAACATGTCGAAGTCGTCTTCGTAGGCCATTCCTATGATGTTTCTTTTGCCTCTCCTCACGACCACGCGGCTAGGCCTACAGGGGTCTGTTATGAAGAAGCATTGGGACATGTGCTTAGACAGTACCCATGGCTCATTTTGCGCAGTGACGTTCACGCTTGATGAAGTGCTACCGGCTTCGGGTATAACCATGGTGGTGAAGTATTTGTTTTCTTTCATGACGGTTGATCTCCTAGCCCATCTGACACGAAACATCGGCACCTTCTCTCAAGAGTAGTCAAGCTCCCATATCTCCTCGATCCTTCCGTAGTATCGTAGTTTTTCATTACCGATTGAGGATACCATCGTTACTCCTGACTTTTGATAAGAAATTTTTTTATCCTTTTCTTCCGTGTAGAATGTGAACCCATTTATATCATATGCCTGAAACGTCGCAAGGTTGGGTGAGGGACCATGTGACAAAGCATATCAGAGTCTGCCTTCTGGACAATCCATCGATGGATTAGCGATAAGGCGTTCTTTGAACCAACGCAAGAAAGTGGAGTTGTGCTCTCTGATTACTTCCCCATCTTTCCTTTCCCTACCTTGGTCAGTGTACTTCTTCCTAATGATGTTTTCGTGCTCTTTGCACCAAGGATCGACCATTTCAAGGTGTTGTAGAGCTACCAAGCTTGCCCTGTTAAAGTTGACGCGTCATTTTTCAAAGTCTACATGCAATTCCCTCCGGCCATTCTTGTGGCCTACTCCGTCGAGCCTGTCAAGGTTCTAATTTCTGGGCAGGCCAACATGGTCATCGACTTCGCCCACGAGATTCGTGCAGAAAGAGATGCAGTCTTCGGTGAGATAGCCCTGAACGATGCTTCCTTCCGGACGGGCCCTGTTACGAACGAATCCTTTGATGACTCCATTCATCCTTTTGAACGTCATCATGTTCTGCAGGAACGCCGGTCCGAGGTGGATGATATCTTCCACGATATGGATCAAGAGATGCACACAAATGTCAAAGAATGCGGGTGGAAAGTAAATCTCAAGTTCGCATAATATCACAACGATCTCTTCCTGCAACCTTGAGAGTTTCTTCCGTGTAATCGACTTTCGAGAGAACAAGTCGAACAAGTTACAAAAATCGAAAAGGGTTTCACGTACGTGCTTGTCCATTATCCCTCGAATCGCAACCGGAAATATCTGCATCATCATCACATGACAGTCATGAGACTTCATCCCGCTGAACCTTTGTTTCTGCTGGTCTATATATCTGCTTATCGGCCCACAGTAACCGAAAGGGGTTTTGACTCCTAGAATGCACTTGATTAATTGTAGAAGCTCGTTCTCACTTAGAGTGAAACAGGATGGGGGACAGTGATAGTCATTTTTCTTAACCTTTTTTCCCTTGTGTTGATTCGTCTCCTCATCCGATGACTCAATTCCCCCGTGAAGCTCTTCCCTGATACCTAGATGTATCAGGTCATTTCTTTCTTTCGGCCCATCTTTGGTTTTTTCCGGCATGTTGAGCAGAGTGGCAAACAAACTCTCGAACACATTTTGTAACATCCCAAAATTTTCCAAATTTTGGAATGTTAATAAATAAATTATAATAATGATTATTTGCTTGATATGATTGATTTTCAATAGGATTTAAAACTTTTGGAGTTTAAATGAATATTAAAATGAGAGGGAATAAATTGACTTTCCAAATATTCATTTTTGGCCTAAGGGAATTTATTGTTTAAAACAAATCCAACAAAAAAAGAGAGAAGGTAATATGACTCCTTCATTATAAAAGAATGTTTGAAATGTTTTAAATATTTTTTTATTTATTTTTATTGGAGTTATTTAAATAATTTTCCATTCAAAAATAATAATAACTTGAGAGAAGATAAAATGACTTCTTGAGAAAAATTGAGTGGAAATTATTTAAATAATTATTTGACATTTTTGTTGATTTTGCAAATATTTTATAACTAAATAAAGTCATTGAAAAATGTCTTTATTTTTATTTGGCTTTTAGGAAAATATGTTCATTGCATAATTTTCCTTGGATTATTTGAAGAATTTAGGAATTTATTTCATATTTTTCTGATGAGTATTTATTTCTGTAAAATTGTTTGAAGTTTGAGTTTTAAAAGAAAAAGAAAAATCTGTACCCACCCGGCCTAGTAGCCTTTTCCGCCCACGAGCGCATTGGAGCCCGAATCGGATCCAAATTCTGTTTTTCTATTTTTTCTCTGTCTATATAAAGTTTTCCAGAAATTCATTTTATCCTTTTTTTAAACCCTAAATTCCGCCCCGCGGGATCCGCGTCGCCGCCGCCGGATCCCGCCGTCACCGGAAGCCGCCGCCGCCGGCCGCCTCCCACGCCGTCCGTTGCCGCCGCCGGCCGCCTCCCACGCCGCCCGTTGCCGCCGCCTCCCCGCAGCGCCATCGCGTCCGCCGTGCGGTCACGCCGCCCCGCGTCGCCCGTTGTGCCGCGCCGGCCAGGTGCCCAGCCTTTCCCGCCTTTCCGTCCACCAGCTCTCCCGCACGCGTAGCCTCCATCTTCCACCGGCCGCTCGCCGGAGCATCGCCGAAGTTCGCCAGAGTCCAGATCCGGTCAACCGCCTGCAAGGACCCGATCGGTTTTTCTGAAAAAAGTTTAATTGCGATCGAGTCCTTTCTGCAGAAAACACCCCGGATCCCGTTTACGCAATATCTCCTAAAACGTGTGTCGGAATCAGATGAAACTTTTTCCTACGCGCTCGTCTTGTTCTGTAGTTTAGCATGGAATCAACTTTGAACACCTTTGCACAATTTTGAATTTTTAAATTCAAATTCAAACTGCCAGAGGCCATATCTTTTATACCGTTGATCGAATTTGATTAATTCTTTTTGCGTTGGATCACTCATGTTATATACTTTCTGTTCACATCATCTATACACCATAATTCAAGTACTTTTATCTGTTTGAATTTAAATTTAATTCAAACTTCAACCTGCGATAACTCGTGTTGTAGTGTTCTGTCGCACGTGATTCTTTTTGTATATTGGATCATATGAGACATCCTATCGTCAATACCTGCACACCTTTTCATATTTCCATGATATGTATATTTAGTCATAATCTTTTGTAGTAAAAATTATTTATCCGTTGACTCTCTCGGGTTCACCTCCCACCAGTCACTTTCGAGCACATCGACACTTGTGCCGTGTAAATCCTTTTTGTTTTTGTTTTGTTGCTAAAACCTTTGTGTTTGATTTGTTAATATTTTGGTTCCTTTGTGCGTGATTGCTTATGTGGTATCTCTACTTTACGATAGATTTCTTAGAGTGTGACGAGTAGAGTTTACTGGAACGTGAGAGCGAAGATCTTCATCCAATGTATAAGGCAAGTCATACTTTCACCATTTCACAACCTATTTTTTTACTTATGCATGTAGCAAATATCACCCTATGCATGTGTAGGTGTATATTATATTATTATGCTACAAACCTAGTAGGATAGCCATATGATCTGGTCCTGTATTCTTTGTCGCCCTAGTTCGTGTTTTCTAAATATTGCTATGCTTGTAGACAGGGATTGGCTTGAGAATACATTGAGTTGTGTGAGAATTTTAATGACTTCACTAGTAACCTTAAATAGAATTCACCTCTGGACGGGCAGGGAGAGCATCCTGGGGCTCGTGCCTTATCTAAGGCGGGACCAGGGTTAAATGCTTCTCGAATGGTATGGTTTTGGTGGTCGACAGAACCTCATGGTATCTACCCTCTGAACGTAAGTGTGCGCCGTCCAGGCTCAAAAAGATCAGACATACTTGGTGACTAGGAGCTTCCATGTACAGCCGCTGGCCATATGGGCTCTGACTTAGTTGAGTACGATGTAGGAAGCCTCTCCCGTGCAAAGCTAGCAGATGTAGATGTGATAGGTGTACCGGCTTGCCGTTGGGTGTAGGTGACCTCTGTTGAAAGACTTCGTCTCAATCTTCGGCTTGAGTCCAGCGGGAAAAGTGTACTAACCTCTGCAGAGTAAAAACTAATCATGATTATCCGTGTCCCCGGTTATAGACATCCTTGATCTACTATACATTACTGTTACTTGAGGATCTTGACAGATGAATCACATTAATAAAGCTTGAGTGGGAAAGATTTAATAAAGGGTTTGGGTTGGAACTGGTGCAGCCTAGTTCAACCTTATGTAGTAAGCTAAACTAAAATTTTGATTTAGGTAGATTAAGGAAAAATCAGCTTTCTGCAAAATAAAACCATAAGCCTTCCTTTGACTTACCTTGCATGTAGATGTAGGTCTGTTATATCCTTTTTCGTGTGACTTGCCGTACAAATCGGATGTACTGGCCCATTGTCGGGTTGTAACCTTCGGTGTTGCAGGATTGTATACGACGAGTAAGTGATGTGATGTAGGGTTAAGATGTCTATACTCAACTGTGCCGATGGAGTTGATGGACGCCACGAAGCTTTTATTGTTTTTCCGTTGAATTTAATTTGTAAGCTAGCCTTGAGCTATGCACGTATGCTTTATTGTAATACTGGATCTTCGATGTAATATATATGATGTGGTTTATTCTTGATATTACATCACGTACTGTGTGTGCTAGCTATTGATCCAGGGACTTGCACAGAATGCACAGAGACTTGGAGTCTTAAGTGAATCGGGTCGTTACACATTCTTCGTCATATGCATTAGATCAAGGCAATGAGGTGTATCGATAACGGGCCAGTACTTCAAGTCCCAAAACACGGACCTCATCTTCCATACATCCAGGAGCGGTTTTGGTGCCTTTTGCTTCTTTCCTGGCTTAGGGCACTGATCCCAATCATTCAGCAACTCATATATTTCTTCACCGCACCTCTTACGTGGAGGTCCTCAGAGCTCACCTTCACCATTGAAAAGGTCTCCATGCCTTCTCCACAGGTCATCCTTGTGTAACTACCTTCGATGCCTCGTGTAGACAGTTTTTGAAGACCCGGGATCTTTCTTAAGCTGCATAAACGTTGGATCATCCATGCACCTCATACATCCCCAATGTCCGTGGCAAACCTGGCCTGTGACATATCCGTGGCCGAGATAGTTATGCACCGTACAAAGCAAGGGGGCTCTCATAGGGAAATATTGTTCTGCGACGGTGTCCCATGTGTTCACCCTTCCCATAACGTGTGTAGCTCATCTTTCAGTAGCTTTAGATACAGATTGATGTCGTTGCCAGGTTGTTTTGGCCCTTGAATTCGCATGCACATTTGTATGTACTTACTCTTCATGCATAACCAGGGGGGAGGTTGTATATCCAGACGTACACGGGCCAAGTGCTATGTGTGCTGCTCTGGTTGCTGTATGGATTCACTCCGTCGGTGCTCACACCCAACTTGAGGTTCCTCGGATCTGCCGCGAAACTTGCATCTACGCCGTCTAATGCTCTCCACTGGCTTGCGTCCGAAGGGTGTGTCAGAACTTCCTTTTCACACCGTTTTGGATCTTTCAATACTACGTTTTTTTGTCCGCGTGCCACCGCATGAGCTTGGCTTCCCTGTAGTCCGCGAAATACCGCTGCAAACGGGGAATGAGTGGAAAGTACCACACGACTTCCTGAGGTTCTTTCTTCCCTTTCTTGTATCGAGCGGCATTGCACGCCGGACATGTGATCATGTATGTGTCCTCTTTCCGATAAATGTAGCAATCATTGATGCATACGTGGTATTTTTCATGCGGTAAATCAAAGGGGCACATGACTTTCTTAGCCTCATCACAACTTGTAGGACACGAGTTGCCCTCCAGAAGCTTACTCTGCCAGTATTGCAGGCTAGCGTCGACGCTTATGTCAGTCCATTTGTGTTTTGCCTTCATTTTGAGAACATCGAGCGCTACTTTCAAGCGAGAGTCTTCCGATCCGCAACCTGAATACAACGGAGTATTCGAGTCTACCTCCAGTTGTGCTAGCTTAGCTTGATCTATACTAGAAGATCTATAGTTGGTCTTCTTCTTTAGAAGCAGATCTTTGAGATGAGTGTCCCGCACGGCTGAATCTAGCAGTGTTTGCATGTCATCGTCTTCGGTTACGTGTTGTTCAGCATCTTCTAGATCTCCAACATCATGTGCGGGAGGATCATCAGGCGGCTCTTCGTCTTCTTTCCCGTAATTGTTATTATTGTCATGCTGATCATGATCCACCTCACCATCATGGACTTCATCATCATCATCTTCATCAAGCCACTGAGTGCGGCCATCCATGAAACCATGCATGAGAAGATGCTTTAGCAACTCACACGAAAAGGGGTTCAGCAACCCCATTTTTTTCCATTTTCGACACAGACATCTTATCTCCCTACGGTTATTTTGTATCATGTCGTCTGTAGCGTATCTTAAACACTTGTTCACGACAAGTTCACTCATATGGCCGGGCGCCATATCGATCGCCTGCACGTGATAGAACCACAAGGCAAGTAAAATAATCATTTTTCATTAAAAAATTCGGCATGACCTTCCTACAAATAGGACTAAGAGAGTGCCAAATTTTCCGAAACGGAAATGAATCAACATTCCGGCAAAATATTGATATCATTTCCTGCACAATAAGAATAGCACATATATGCATCATCACATATCCGGCAAAATTTCATCATCTCATATATGCATGCATTCATCATCTCATATATGCATGCATGTATCATATATCCGACACAATACAAAAATAGCACATATATGTTGATTCCTCACCTTTAGAGAGACAATGCGGGAGAGAAGAGAGATGTAGATAGATCTAGCTAGACCTATATATAGAGATGATATATTTGGATCTCACCAAAAGGAGCTAAATTTGGTTCTTTTGTGGCCATTTATTTTGGTAGAAAGGACATTAGAAGGGTAATGGAGCTAGATCTATCACATAAACTAGTTTTAATTGGTTAAAAAGAGTGGTGAAGATGGGAGAAGTGGAGGAACTTTGAGCTAGTGAGAAGAGCAATAATGGAGGTGCAATAATGAAGGGATTTGGTGGCAGCCCGAGCCCACCAATAATTGCACAGGATACCTCTAGCATACAAACTATGTGTCCGCCATAGGTAACAGAATTACCGCTGGCGTACAATCCACTGGCCCGCCAACAAAAACATCTGAAATTTAAAATATTTCGAGGGAAAACTTCCTCTGGCGTACAGTCTAAATAGTACGCCAGCGGAAACATAAATAGCTCTGGCGGGCAGCTCCTCTGTACCCAAGTGGCAGTTGGATCCGATGCCTAGCCCGGGACAAGCCGTGCCTCTGGCGTGCATTTAGTACTGTACGCCAGTGGTACATTCTATGGCCCTGGCGTCCACTTAATTATGTACGCCAGTGAAAGTATCGCTGGCGTACAACTTTTGGCGTCCGGCAGCAATGAGCTGGCGTCTATAGTCTATTTCCTACTAGTGGACACCTACGCCGCTGCCCCGAGCCGCTGCTGCACCACGACGTCCCGGACGTTGTTCGGCTTCGTGCAACACAAAAACGGAACCGCGACTCCATTCTGCACGCCCGCCGGCTATCCCCGTTGCCAACCCCCGCCCGGAACACCGCCCCCCATGAGTTCCCTTGCTCCCGTACACCATTAGGGCATAGCCCTTGTTCGTGTACTTGAATGTGGGGAAGAAACCCCACAGTCGTCGGATCTTGCTTGATCCAACGGACCAGGGAGATCCATACCCATTCGTTTATTAGAAAACAAAAACTGAAGCAGCGCCCCTTATACAGGCCCAGCCTGCAGAAAAAAAATGCCCCTAGGCAGAAATAGCACTGGGCCGGCCCCCTTTCCTCTTTCCTTTTTATTACCCAGTAGAGAATAAAATAGTTGTAGAAAAAATAAATATAACTCGGAAAACTGTGAAACAAATTTTATTTTCTTCCTAGAATTATGCTTTGTTTTTTGTATAGTTAGATTTATTATGTAGATATATTATAGTGGTCATTTTTTTATTATTATTTGTATTGCTTGTTGCTTAGATAATAATAATAAACTCTCTGTTGATAAATTTAATTCAGAAAAATTTAATAATATTTTCCTCCGATTAGTAGCTAATTATGGTATACTTTAATAATAAAAATACGATAAATAAAAATTGGAATATTTTATTAATAGTTGTATATATTACTTCCTAGTATAAATTTATTTAGATCGGTAATATTGAAATAAGTTAGATGTAATTTCAATAAGAATATTCCTAACTAGTAGCTATTTATTATGTTATTAGATAATTTACATGCAATAAATAATAAGTTCTATTTTTTTAAAATGTGTAAACAGAACCAATACACAGGCCCAACCCCCCTTAGCAAATTTCACCCTGAGAAAAATATTAACCTGGGCCGTGACTGAGCAGCTTAGCTTTATTTTTTTTGTACAGAAGTAAGATATTATTTGAAAATGTACACCTCACAAAATCTAAAACAAATTTGGTTGTGATCAAGTAGTTATGCATTATTTTTCTATATAGGTGAAATTATTATTGACAATAATAAATTTAAGGGTCACACTGTTATTATTTCTAGCATTTCATGTTTAGGGTAATTTTAGTTTATTCTCTTTCAATAAATTAAATATGTTTTAAAAAATTATGCTTGTCTCTGGACAGTAGCTAATTATGGTTTGTATTGAATTAATTTTATTAAATAAAAACATGACCTAAGGCAATAAAAAAATGACTTGTGTAAACTCCTATGTAGTGTGTTGCTTAATGCTTGCTTAGCCCTATGAACTTGTTAAACCACCATTAATCTGAATATACTTGTTGGTATGACTCATGTGTTGTCTTGATTGAGTGCTAAGTGATTGTTTTGTTGATTGAATGTTTGCTTTGAATGATGTGATGGTAATTGTGTGCTATTTTCCGCAACGTGTAGATGAGACGCTTGACGTTGCAGGTGACGACTCCTTCCAAGCCGAAGAAGCCGTATGAGAAGACATCGTCGAGGAAGGCAAGCCATCTTAAAAACTTAACCCTTGTCCTACATTAATAATTTCTTTTGTACCATCTTATGTATCATGTATTATTATACCATTTTGCGTTGGGATTGTATTAGTTTACTTGGTAAACCACCACATACCTTGTAAGCCTACCTATTTGGAGAAAGAAATTAGACACCGATGATCTTGGTGTACTATCCCTAGCCTTGCTAAAGAACTAATGAAAACACAATTATTTGATTAATCTTGCTCCACCCTAATGTGATGGCATACATCTAAGAAGATGTGATGGCCAAAATTGTGGTTGTTGGAAACATCGTTTAACATATTCAAAGTATGGAGGGACTCTCTATAAGTGCCGCTGAAACTTAGCCTTACAGTACAACCACAATACTCTGGTATCGGACATGGCTAGTTGAAAGCTTGTTTATCTTAGTACGGGGTCTTATAACTACACATGGATGTTTGATTCCACAAAATTTATAGTGGATGTATCGAATGTTGTGGGTAAAGTGTACAACCTCTGCAGAGTGAAAACTATTCGAGTAGCCGGAGACCATGGTCATGGACTGCTAGTGAGGCCACACTTTGTGGGGAATATATGAGAAACTCTAGTACTGAAATTTTGGTTCACGATGATGATGTTGGTATTATGAAAAAGTGTTGGACATGATTAAATCAAATATAATGTGGGATTAAAATTTTCCAATAATAAAATGTTGCCAACTTAACTAATATTGAGTAGCTAGGTTTCCCCCATGATAAACTCCACCATATAGCCATCCCATTATTTTCCTGTACAAAAATCTTTGTTCTTTTCTTAAGGTGGTTTGCGAGTACTTTGTATGTACTTACGGCTTTGTCCCTGGTTTTTCAATCGACCAGGCTTGGAGGAGCAGGTATTTGACGATGATGCGACTGACGATTACTAGGACATCCTATGCTCTGAACTACGCTGTGGATTGTGCCGCTACTACTTATCATGGTTTTTCTTATTCCGCTGCTATTTGAGCCCGATGAGGCCATGTAATAAATTATGGTTTTATGACTTTGTATTCTGTATTGTATGAACTGGTGACTGTGATATCCATTGTCGAGTTGTGCGTCATACGACACTGATCATGGGAGCATGACAGCATAGACAGTTGGCCGCTTCGAACATATAGTACGGGGTGCCCCAGATCTCCTTGATCTCTCTTCGACTGGTGAGTGGAAAGACACTCCTGTGCACCACCATGGCTATTTCTTCCAGCTCTTGTAGTGCTCCAACGGTGTTGGAGACTTGGTGGAAATCGTGGTCGTAGTTGTCTGATCTGATGGACCATCCATTGATTGTGATGACTCCTGCGGGTCCTGGCATCCATAGCTTCAGGTATGCGTAGTGCGGCACGACCATAAATTGGGTGAAGGTAAGTCGACCAAGTATGACATTATATTGGGATTGCCAATCTACTACTTCAAATTCCAGGATCTTTCTTCTGAATGTGCTTCGGTTGCTGAAGAGTACGTCGAGGTTTATCTTTCCCAGAGATGGGGTTGCTTTATCGGGTTCGACACCGCAGAGGGTGGTATCTGAACTTTTTAGCGCTGACAACGGGATTAGCATTTTGCGCAATATTCTGGAGAAGGCGACGTTTAAACTGCTAACCCCGTCCATGAATACTCGTGATATGTCATAACCTCCTATCCGTGCTTCAAGGACTAGCGGAGCGTGTCCTGGCCTTGGCATTGCTGGCATTTGGTCTGCGAGAAGGTGATGCTGAATTCCGATTCACATAGGTAGTAGGTTTCCTTTGCTATCAGTTCCGTGGCCATGTAAGCTTGGAGGGTGCGCGTTTCCTGCTTCTTTTTTTATGGCCGCCCTTCTTGGATCATGCATATTTGTCCGAGGGTTGGTGGATAGTTCTCTTTTCTGTTGGGTGTTGGAGCGGGTGATGTTGTGCGAGTCTGTTTTGCTCTGCGCTGCATGTCTTCCTGTGTCTTTTGGAGAGCTCGGAGAAAATTCTGCAGTTTTCGAAGGTGTGAATCGCCCTGAGACGTC
Source organism: Bromus sterilis (assembly GCA_950022295.1). NCBI lineage: Eukaryota > Viridiplantae > Streptophyta > Magnoliopsida > Poales > Poaceae > Bromus > Bromus sterilis. The sequence continues at coordinate 170,252,765 of OX465595.1, read as the reverse complement.
CTTCTTCGTGTTCGAAACAGTAGATCGTGCAAAGGTTGTTCAAGTCGTTGCTTCGTCTTTTGTCGATGACTCGATAAGAGTGATCCTTTGAGCGAGAGTGGAATCTCGGGTCCAGCTCGATCTCGTCGTGGATCAAGTAGTCTCAGATTATTTTGGCGAATTCAGGGGGCCCTCCGACAGGGTCGAAGTATGGTTCGTCGTGGTGAGTGGTTGTGTCGGTGAAAAGAGTCGCTGCTGAGATAAGTGCTTGGTTGATGACAGGAGTCTCCACCGTGAGGGCTGCTTGGTCGAGTGAGATCTCGATGTTGACTTCTGGTTCTTCTACTGAAGCTAGCCTTGATCTTGCGGGGGATGGCTGAGCTTGTTTCGCGGATCGTCGGCTTCTTCGCCGTAGGACGTAGCCTTGAAGACCGCCGAAGGCTTGATCTTGACTCGCGTGCGGCCCGAGTGCGCCAGATCGCGCGATCGGAAAGTTTGCAATGATCTTGAGGTTTCTGAGTGGGTCGGTTCTTGCTTGGATTATTGCTAAAGTCGCCAAACTGCCGGTTGCTGATGACGGAGCCTGCGTTTTCCGCACGGTCGGCGCCAACGGACAAGGATCGGCAACGGCAAATCCCATGGTTAGGAACCATGGGTTTAGATCGTAGAGAGAGGTGCAGGTTGGCGATGCTCGTCAGCGAACATGACATAGGGATTTACCTAGGCTCAGGGCCCTCGATCGGTAAAACCCCTACTTCCTGCTTTGTTGTATTATGATGGAGGCGATTACAGTGGAGGTATCATCGAGAGTTCTCTCGCCGAGGGTGGAGCTATGCTAGATTGGATTTTCTCGACGCCCCCTTTCCCAGCCTTTACATACTAGGCTGGGTTGCAAGGAGTACGTCTAGGTTTACAAGGATGATTTTCTAATTTAGCTAGTCTTGGCGGACACCCCTTGGAATCCGAACCGTCTTAGACTCCATGGTAGGCACAACCGTCGGTGCTTCGGGTCGGCTGATCATGGGCCAGTCGAATCTTCCAGTGGGCCTTTTGTCTGGACACGCACCAGGTACCCTCATGCTGAGGAGTCGTGGGGCATCCTCTCATCAATCGGTACAACCCCTACTTCTTGCTCGATGTATTATATGGTGGAGGCGAATACAGTGGAGGTCTCGACGTGATTGCTCTTATCGAGGGTGTTGTCCGGGGGATTACTGATGACAAGAGATTTGACTAGTGCAACGCCTCTCCTCATTGGTTACCCCAAGTGGAAGGTGTGATGGACGATAATGGAAAAGTTCCCCTATGTAGAGGATAGGGTTTGTCTCTCGTAGGACTCCGGAGATGATAAGTAGGTGTCCGCGACACAACTGACGTGGACCTGCATACAACACAAGTAACTTTGCTCCCAACGAGTACTGAGAGGTTATCAATCTCTACGGCCTTGTTATTTACAAAGTATCAACGCAACAGATAATGATAATGATAGCAACTGAAAGGTAAAAACAGGAAAGTAAAAGAGCGTGTAAACAGTAATGAGAATATGGACCGGGGTCCCGTGATGTTCACTAGTGATGTCTCTCTACCAAAACACGATAAACTTCTATGCGAGGTAAAAAAAATTATAGCTGGGCAATTGACAAGATTATAAACGCACCGCAATGCAAACTATGCTACAAATAAAGGAAGAGGATCAAAACCATGGGAAGTACGCCAAAATAAGTATACCGAAATCCAACTGTATCTACTACTAATCATCCACCTTGAGATATCTATCCAGAACATCTCGCTGGTATTAAGTTGCGAGCCCCACCCAAAGTGTAAACCCAAAGCAACAGACAACTGCATTAAAAAGCACTTTGCGTAAAGTAAACAATCCATGCAACCGCGGTTACAAGCATCGTTGTTTTCCCCCTTGTGGCAACATCACATCCCCTAGACTCATGTTTTGGTCACTCAAGCATGTCATCGGGGGTCTTGAACCCACAATCGAGCATAACGTTCCCTCTTGAAGTTACTACCTACTACTTGGCCAAAGAAATAAACAGAAACGAAGAACATGCAAGAATTACTTAGGAACAAAAATATAAAAGATAAGAACCAAATATATTACTCTATCACAATTTGAACATAATCTCATAATCCATCAGATCCCTTCAAACTCAGCACAGCAACAGCAAAAAGATTACATATGTGCCTCGATCATGTAGGGCAGCACACGAGGTCTAAACCATGAAGAACAAAGAGGGGAGGAGAACATCACATAGCTACTTATCATGGACCCATGGTCCAAATAAAACTACTCAAGGCACATCCGGGAAGCGTCCATGGTGGAGGGGAAGCTCTCGGAGGTCGATCCTCCCTCCGGCAAGGTGCCGGGAAGAAGTCTGCTGGCGCTCCCGATCTTGGAAGCGCGGCGGCGGCGGAACAGAGGCGAGATCGCGAAAAAGGGTTCTGTCCTCGAGGGTTTTGGGTCATGGGTAATAAATAAGCGAAGAGGGGTAGCCTGGGGGGCCAACAGGGGTCCAGACGCCCCCCTGGCGCGGTCAGACCCTAGGCCGCGCCAGGTGGCCGCCTGGGTCCCTGGTGGTGGCCCTCTAGCCCCACTTCGGTGATTCTTGAAGGTTCCGTTGCGCGAATTTTTTATCCGATTTTTTCCCGAATTTTTGGAGCATTTCTAATATGCGGGAAACCTAGAATACAAAAACAACAGAAAGAAGGAACTGGCACTGTGGTGCACTGAGTTAATAAGTTAGTCCAAATATGATCAAAAGTGTATGAAAGTGTATCTAGATCATAGAAATATCACACAAAACATGCATCGAGCAAGCAGAAATTATAGATACGTTTGGGACGTATCAACATCCCCAAGCTTAATTCATGCTCGTCCTCGAGTAGGTAAATGATAACAAGCATAATTTCTGTGGTGACATGCTAGCAACCATATAAGAACTTTGAAAAGTAAAGCAATCAAGGTATGTGATTAAATTCAAGTCATAACATGCAAGAGTCTATATTAGAATTGAAACAAGTAACAAAAGAACATTAGGTGGAAGATCTCTCGCTGTCCGTGACTCGAATGTCTCCAAATGGTGTTTTCTTGCAATAAAGGGGGATAGGGAATACGAGAAAAAAGTATTTTTGTTGAGAACTCAATCTACGAAAGTCTCACACTTGGACTTCTTTGGAAGCTTATCTTGACTCGTCCCCAGACCACTAGCCAGGTACAAGTCAATTTGATCCACTCCTTTTTGATATTTTGAGCACTCATGCAATGGATGAGCGTAAGCACGAAAGTTGACACTTAGGATGGAAAAGAGAGAAATATGGTGGAGGAGGAAGACAAAAAGGGTGAGAAAGGCTCACATCAATGAGGACAATCATAGGCGAGAAGGCCAAATGATAGATATGATGTGAGGAGTAGGGATTTCCATGCAAAGGATGCACATATGAGCTAAAAAGCTCTCAAATGGAACTATTGGGGGTGCATCTAACTTGCTCGCTCATGAAGACCTAGAGCTCTTTTGAGGAGTCTCATCCTTGGAATATGCAAGCCAAGTTCTATAGTGTGAAGGTCCCCACATAGCTATATGCATGTATATTCATCTCTATGGAGTACAAGGATAAGAGGGAGTACTAGTGTGGATATTTCAAAAGGATAGTAGTGTTGCTCCTTTCTCTCTTTTTATTTTTTTCTATTTTTTCTATTTTTTCTATTTTGTCGGTGGCCTCAATGGCTCTTTCTATTTAACTCTCATTTGTCCTCTTTGGGATCTTTTATTTTGTCCACTTTGGGATCTTTTCCTCACTTAAGAGAAACACTCTATTTTACAAGAGGGTATAGAAGATCTTTCACACTTTACAAGGTACTCAAATCATAAAGAAGATGTAGCTATCATGATGTATGCAATGTATGCCTCTCCCAGTGTAGAAGGAACATGTATGACATGAAGATAAGGTCATGAAGAGGTGGATGTTGCATGGCAATATATCTCGGAAAGGCTATGGAAATGCCTTGATAGGTACGTATGGTGGCTGTTTTGAGGAAAGATATAAGGAGGTTTATGATGACAGAGCGTATCATGCCAAGGGTTTGGATGTACCAGCGAAAGTGGACGCCAACTCTCGGAGTGAGAAGAAGGCAATGCACGGCACGGAAGAGGCTAGCAAATATGAGGAGGTGGAAGTGTCAACTTTCAATACTTACATTAGTCCGAAGAACTCATGCTCTTATTATTGGTAACTCTCAATTTAATAAGGAGGTTCACAAAGAGACAACTACCCCGAGGAGGATTGTAAGGGGGTTGGGTTATCCTTGTGCATCCTCGACTCATGGTACATGAGTGTACTCTAATATCCGAACCCTCCAAAGATTAGTGATCTATCTAGTAGCTTGAGTTCTCAACTAGTTTTTGAAGGTTTTGAAAATAAAAACGGATTTACCAAAATAAGACACCTAACACTAATAGGCTTGATCTCTTGACACCAAAAAGTTCAAACATTACTCACATCAATGCCACAAAACTATTGCAAGTTGCTACTAAAATTAAATGGCAACCTCAATTACCTACTCTCAAGACAAGACACAACTCAGTGCAACAACCAACTCTCTTAACAAGATAAACATGAAAAATAAAGTGAGTTCCAGCAACAAACTAAAGAAAAGCCAAGATTCTTGATAAAGACAAACTAAGAGAAAAACTAAACATGGCAATAGCTACGAAAAGATAAAGAACACACAACAGTAAAAGGATAAGCATGAAAAATACAATGATGTGTTCTAGATTGGAGTGGAGCGTGTTTCTCTCCCACACAGAGTGAGTTGGGGTCTAACTTGTTAGGAACAGCAAGCAAAGCTAAAGAAAACTAAAAATAAACCTAAAAGTGAGACGCTCCAAGCATAGCACATAACGCATGAAGTGATAAAAATATAGTGAGACGAAGGAAGAACTGATAATTGTTGATGGAGAAGAGGATGCACGGGGGCATCCCCAAGCTTAGACACTTGAGTCTCCTTAAATATTTATTGGGGATGCATGGGGGCATCCCAAAGCTTGAGCGCTTAACACTCCCGGATCTTCTTTCATCATCTTCCCTCGCACACTTGAAAACTCCCTTCATACATAACTCATCATAAGCTGATTAGAGAGGTTACTACCCTTAATAAAATATTTTTCCCCACTGGATATACAGATATTCTTGAAGAGCTACTGTTTCTCAAGAATTCCAAAAGGGTTTTTCAAAGAAAAAGCAAGCTTAAGGTTTGCAAAAGTAAGGAAAGGCAAAACGTGGAAGAATCTGTGAAAAACAGAACAACAGCTAGTAGAGAATTTTTTCGGGGCACTTCTGCAACTCAAATCAAAAAACTCAGAAAATACGAAAGTTTAAAAATTGTATAGAGCATGTTGTGTAAACATTTCAGATCAAAAAGATAAACTGGTGATTTGTTCCGATTTTTTTCCGTCAAGAAGACAAAATCTGTTTTCTGGACAGCATGTCACAACTTTTGCTTCCCTTATCATAAGAGGCTGTAACTTGGCACAAAGCTTGAAAATAAAGATACAATGATGTTGCTACAATAGTAACAATCATCAAGACCACTAAAAAAGAAGTAAAAACATATTTTTTTTCTTCCCAACAAGCACTTTCTTTTACGCCTTTAAGCTAGACATAAAACAAAAGAAGAATCAAGTTTTATCAAGAGAAAGAGAATAGCTAGCCCGTGTAACGGACTCAAATGGTAACTTGATTTTCTTTCTAGGGAATTGTTCCAGCCCCTTTTTGAGAGGGAATTGAAATTTTATATTCCCCTCTTTCATGTCAATAATGGCACCAACGGTGCGAAGAAAAGGATGTCCCAAAATAATTGGACATAAAGGTTCACACTCTATATCCATAATAAAAAATCAACGAGATCATAATTGTCATTGACAATGGTAAGAACATTGTCGATATTCCCCAAAGGTTTCTTTACGGAAGAATCAACAAGATGAACACCAAAAGAACAAGAATCAAAAGGTTTCAATTCAAACATGTCATACATTCTTTTGGGCATGACGGATGTACTAGCCCCAACGTCACATAAAGCATAGCAAGAGAAGTTATTTAATTTAATTTTTATCATAGGGTCCCAACCATCATCTAGCTTCGTAGGTATGGAGGCTTCTATCCTAAGCTTCTCCTCCCTAGCTTTGATTAGAGTATTTGTGATATGCTCTGTGAAGGCAAGATTAAGTGTGCTAGTGTGGGGGTCCCTAGACATTTTGTGTAACAAGCTAATAAATTTTGAGAGGGTGCAACTATCAAAATCAATATCACTACTATCAAAGGTGGTAGTAGTGTCATGTAGGCTCACTTGTTTGAAACCCTCTATGTTCATAGGAGTTTCTTCTTCTACGGTTGAGGTATTAGCATCACCATTAATAGATCCAATGGGACCAGGAGTGCATTGGGTGCTAATAGTTTGAGTGTCCTAAACAATTTGGATAGTGGCAACTGTGTGGTGTGTAGGAAGGTCTTAATTCTATCCTCTTCCTCTTTTTCTCTAGCCCATCTTTCTTTAAGTTTATCCATCATCCTAATATTTTCATTAATTGGTAATTGGATAGCATTAAGAGGAGTGGCTTTCCTATCCTCAAGGGGAGATGTTCTATTTTTTATTATCTCAACATCAAGGTCTAAGCTATCTACCTTCAAAGAGAGATTATCTAACTTAGCTAATTTCTCTTCTACATTCTTGTTGAAGGCTTTTTGGGTAGTGATAAAGTCTCTAAACATATTTTCCAGTTCAGAAGTGGGGTTCTTGTTGCTAGGATATGTGTTGTTATTCCATTATTTGGATGGAAACAGTCTAGGATTACTAGCAAAGTTGCCCTTATGAGCATTATTGTTGAAGTTGTTTCTAGCAATAAATTTCACATCTACTTGTTCCTGAGCAACCAAAGAATTTAAAGGAACATCATGAGGATCAATAGAGGGTTGCTTGGTAAGTAGAGACATAATTAAGTCAACTTTTTCATTTAGGGAGGTAATCTCCTCGACAAAGTTTACCTTCCTACCTGTTGGAGCGCGTTCGGTGTGCCATTGGGAATAATTGTCCATCATCTCATCGAGAAGCTTTGTGGAAGCACCAAGTGTAGTTGACATAAAAGTTCCTCCCGCGGCCGAATCTAACAGGTTCTGCGAGGTAAAGTTCAAGCCTGCATAAAAAGTCCGGATAACCATCCAGGTAGTCAAACCATGTGTAGGGCATTTCTTAACAAGAGATTTCATACGTTCCCAAGCTTGGGCAACGTGTTCATTATCCAATTGCTTAAAATTCATAATGTTACTTCTCAATTGGATAATTTTACCAGGTGGGTAATACTTCCCAATAAAAGCATCTTTGCATTTATCCCAAGAATCTATGCTATTCCTAGGCAAAGATTGAAACCAAATTTTAGCTCCTTCCCTCAGAGAGAAATGAAAAATCTTGATATTAACAACATCACCTTCTACTTCTTTATACTTTTGCATATCACATAACTCAACAAAATTATTTAAGTGTAAAGCAGCATCATCTCCAATACTAGAGGATTGATCTCTCATAACAAGGTTTAGCAAAGCAGGTTTAATTTCATAAGAGGTAGCTGAAGTGGCAGGTGTGGCAATAGGAGTGCAGATAAAGTCTTTGCTGTTGTGACTAGTGAAGTCACACAACTTGGTTTTTTCAGTGGAACCCATAGTAGCAGCAAGTGTGGCAGATTTTTTTTTTGTAATTTTTTATATAAGACACAAAGCTAAAAAATGTAAGGTAAACTCAAAAGACTAAAAAGCAAAGGTAAAAGGTAGTGGGCAACTCCCCTATCTTAGGACTCGGAGTCGCCGGCAATGGCGGCAGAAATTCGCTTGATGACAAGAGAGTTGACTAGTGCAACTCCTCTCGTCGTTGGTTACCCCAATTGGAAGGTGTGATGTAGGATAACAGCAAATTTCCCCTATGTAGAGGATAGGGTTTGTCTCCCGTAGGACTCCGGAGATGATAAGTAGGTGTCAGCGGCGCAAATGATGTGGACCTACACACAACACAAGTAACTTTCCTCCCAACGAGTACAGAGAGGTTGTCAATCTCTCCGGCATTGTTGTTTACAAAGAATCAACGCAACAAATAATTATAATGATAGCAACTGAAAGGTAAAAACAGGAAAGTAAAAGAGCATGTACACAGTGATGAGCATATAGACCGGGGTCCCGTGATGTTCACTAGTGATGTCTCTCTCCCAAAAGACGATAAAACTGCTATGCGAGGTAAAAATATTACAGCTTGGCCATTCACAGGATTAAAAACATACCGCAATGCTAACTATGCTACAATGAAACGAAGAGGCTCAAAAGCATGGGCAGTACGCCAAAATAAGTAGACAGAAATCCAATTGCATCTACTACTAATCATCCACCTTGAGATATCTATCTAGAACATCTCGCTGGTATTAAGTTGCGAGCCCCACCCAAAGTGTAAACCCAAAGCAACAGATAACTACATTAAAATGCACTTTGCGTAAAGTAAGCACCGTTGTTTTCCCCCTTGTATCAATAGCACATCCCCTAGACTCATGTTTCTGTCACTCAAGCATGTCATCGGGAGGCATGAACCCACAATCGAGCATAACGTTCCCTCTTGAAGTTACTACCAACTATTTGGCCAAAGCAATAAACAGCAACGGAGAACATGTAAGAACTACTTAGGAACAAAAATATAAAAGATAAGAACCAAATATATTACTCTATCACAATCTGAACATAATCTCATAATCCATCAGATCCCATCAAACTAAGCATCCCAACAGCAGAAAGATTACATATGTGCCTCGATCATGTAGGGCAGCTCACGAGGTATAAACCATGAAGAACAAAGAGGGGAGGAGAACATCACATAGCTACCGATCACAGACTTATGGTCCAAAGAAAACTATTCACGGCACATCCGGGAAGCATCCATGGTGGAGGGGAAGGTCCCGGAGGTCGATCCTCCCTCCGGCAGGGTGCCGTGAAGAAGTCTGCTGGCGCTCCCGATCTTGGAAGCGCGGCGACGGTGGAAGAGAGACGAGATCACGAAAAAGGGTTCTGTCCTCGGGGATTTCGCGTCACGGAGAATAAATAGGCGAAGGGGGCAGCCAGGGGGGCACCAGAGGTCTAGGCGCCCCCCTGGCGCGGCCAGATCCTAGGCCGCGTCAGGTGGCCGCCTGGGTCTTTGGTGGTGGCCCTCCAACCCCACTTTGGTTATTCTGGAAGGTTCCGTTGCGCTGATTTTTTATCCGATTTTTCCCAAATTTTTGGAGCATTTTTAATATGGGGGAAACCTGGAATAGAAAAACAACAGAAAACAGGAACTGGCACTATGGTGCACTGAGTTAATAAGTTAGTCCAAATATGATCAAAGTGTATGAAAGTGTATCTAGATAATAGAAATATCACACAAAACATGCATGGAGCAAGCAGAAATTATAGATACGTTTGGGACGTATCAATTACTCACAGCTAATACCCGGCCAGAAGGCAGCACAAAAAAGTAAGACTCAGCTAGAAGACTTATCCTAAAGAGAAGACCCGGATTGTTACAGTGCACACATGAAGTCCTCTACATGAGTCGTCTTGACGGAGACTCCTCTCCATGAGTCGGCCTGATGGAGACTCTTCTCCATGAGACGAACACTCCTCTCCCTGAGTCGACCTGACGGAGACTCCTCTCCATGAGTCGGCCTGACGGAGACTCCTCTCCATGAGTCGGCCTGAGGGAGACTCCTCTCCATGAGTCGGCTTGACGGAGACTCCTTTACATGAGTCGACCTGACGGAGACTCCTCTACAGGAGTCCACTGAACTTAGAAGATTACAAGACTTCGGGTAGGAATCGTATTGATATCCGACTTACAATAGAAGATGCGACTAGTCTGTATCAGGATAGGACTCTACATGTAAGACTCCCCCTTCCACCTATATAAGGAGGGGTAGGGCGCTCATAGAGGCCAAGTCCGCCAGAGTAGGCTTTCGCCAGAGTAGGCTTTCACCAGAGTAGGCCTTCTGCAGAGACCAAAGTAGGCTTCCTGTGGAGACCAAATAAGACTCTATATTACTCCCTATTGATCTAAACTCGGAGCAAGTAGACATAACTGTAAGCGAGTCGGCGACACGCCGGCGACTCCCCGTGAGCAAAGGAATAAGACCTAGCCACAAACAACATGTAGGGTCTTTACCGGACGATGTTTCCTGGGGCCTGAAGCTGTATAAAATCGCGTTTATATTTCTCTGTGATATTATTCTTCCTCGTACACTCGTAGCAAAGGCCCCGTAATCAAGTTCTCTCATGAGGACATCTGCCGTGACTTTCCCACGACAGTTGGCGCCCACCGTGGGGCCTACGCACAAGGTTGTTGACATCTTGGAGTTAGTCCACCAAGGGATCGAGAAACTCGTGATCGGCCGGACGAAGAAGAACCAGCACGAACGAATCTAAATCAACAAGTCGACGATTCGCCGACTCTGGCAGGACTCGATCCGACTTGGGTGCATTAGAACCTCGGTTTCTTCAACGTCTACATCAAGCTCATGAAGAAAACAAGAAAAAATTCGAGCGCATGCCTCGAAACTCGACTTCAACATTGACCCTCACGCGCAGCCTGCAGGATAGGAAGAATGTCTATGTTGAAGAGTCCACGGGAAAATTCTGACTCTCCGAAGAGATGAGTCTATGGATGAAACTCCGACTCACCAAAAAAGATGAGTCTATGGAAAAAATTCCGACTCACCAAAAGATATGAGTCTACGGAAACAATTCTGACTCACCAAAAGAGATGAGTCTACGGAAAAAATTCTGACTCACGAAAACAGATGAGTCTAAGGAAAAAATTCCGACTCACCAAAAGAGATGAGTCTACCGAAAAAAATTCCGACTCACCAAAAGAGATGAGTCCATGGAAAAATTCTGACTCACCAAAGAGATGAGTCTATGGAAAAATTCCGACTCACGAAATTCTGGCAGCGGTATCTTAATTGAGTTCCGGATCATCGGTAAAATCCTGGCTTAGATTCCGGCACATTGGGAAAATTCCGGATCTTTCATTGAGTTCCGAATCATAGGTAACATCCCGGCTCAGATTCCGGTTCATTCGAAAAATTCCGGCTCTTTCATTAAGTTCCGTATCATCGGAAAAATCTCGGCTCCCTTCTCGAGTTCTGGTTTTTTGGAAAATACCGGCTCCCTTCTCAAGTTTCGGTTTACTGGAAAATCTTGGCTCCACAATGAGATTCTGGTTCATCCAAAATTATGGCTCCTTGACGAGTTCCGACTCATTTAAAATCCCGGATCCTTAGTGATTCCCGGCTCATAAAATATTCCAGCTCCTCGATGAGTTCCGGTTCATCGATAATTCTGGCTCGTTTATGAATCTAGGATTATTACAAAATACCGGCTTCACAAGAAATCTCGGTAAGACTCGGCACTTCTAGAACCTAGAATTTTTCATTTTATGCATTGCACCTTTGTTTTCATATCATGATGGATTTCATCTTCTGTATGCTTAAGTCGACTTCCGTCGCACCGGCTCTCGCCATATATATAAGTGGACTTCCGTCGCACCGACTCTCGCAATATATATAAGTCTACTTCTGTCGCACCGGCTCTCGCCATATAAAATATATAAGTCGACACTCGTCGCACTGGATCTCGCCATATAAAATATATAAGTCGACTTTCGTCGCACCGGCTCTCGCGACATTCAGCTGTCATAACGACTCCTCTTTACTTTATTATTTTCATATTTTCATCTCGCATCATACATTGCATATTTTTGCATTTTATATCTCAGAGACCAGGGGGCTTGATCAACCCTCTATTGGTACTCAGCATATATTTGCATATTCAGGGGAATCGGGGAGCTCGATGTTACCTGAGAACTCGACATGTACATGATTTGGCCAACCACGCCTTAAATCTTGGCATCTATAGATAAAGCTCATACGACCAACGCGAACCCTACGTAGTCTAAACCTTGGGGTCTTGCAAAAACGCCCATCAAGTTTGGTCCTAAGCACTGGGAACGCTAGTCATATGTTGTCGGCTTACAGATAGATTTTGACTCCGGGATAACCCAATAATCTCTCTCAACGCGAGAAGATGAGGCATGTTCAAATCCAGAGTCGGCTTCTATATGATCCTTCGAATTTTATTTTTTGCATACATCAGCATCATAGCATACTTTCTTTTCTATCATTTTATATGTCATAAACCATACATAATTTTTCCATACAATATGAGCATTAACCTGTGTGACTCGGTATCACACAAGGATGCTCATACATACTCATGGGGACTATAGCTGAAATTTCTCTGTCACTGTACATGACACAAAGATGCTCATACCAATTCATGGGGACTATACCTCAAACTTTTCTAAGACTCAACATGTCACAAAAATTCTCATACGGAATTGGCGTTGGCACACATTATTCCGGGTTGCTGAAGGAAAAATATTCCATCACTCGAAGGGCCACTCTATTTCGAAGCTGGGAACACAACCCATCATATCATATCTACCGGATTCAACAAATTCGCATTCATCGGTTTTTATCAGCAAGCAAACATTTGCCGGCTTCAACAAAAATTGTCAGCCTTGGCATATAATACTTGCTGACTTCAGAAAACAATCAAGAAATTGTAAGTCCCAGGTTGCTGCACGCCAGACAACCCGGCACTTGGGGCTACACTACTTCGAAGCAAATTTCACAAGTACAAGTCACAGGTTGCTGTAGGCAAGACAATCTGACACTTGGGGGCTACAGCAGTATGGTTTTTTTATACGAAACTCCAAGTAATCACGAGGTGATAAAATCAGAGCTTAGGGGATACAGGTGATATGGACATAAAACTGCCCGTGAAATATTTCCTGAGTCCTTTTCACAAGACACGAAAGAGCTCAAAATTGAATCATATCGGGTTCATTGACATGAATCAGTGGAGCAAGCCGGCCTATTGGTTTGGCCTCCAGACCCGGTCTTTATCCTAACTATTCATTATACTGGAAGTTTACCATGGACGCGCACCTAGCGTTCTCTTTTGCGACAATCTCATTGCCAAGGACAAGGAGAGAAAAAATAAAGCCCACTCCAAGATTGCGTCCAAGCTAAACTTGGGGGCTACTGTCGGGGGGATTACTCACAGCTAAGACCGTCCAGAAGGCAGCACACAAAAGTAAGACTCAGCTAGAAGACATGTCCTGAAGAGAAGACCCGGATTGTTATAGTGCACACATGAAGTCCTCTACATGAGTCGGCCTGACGGAGACTCCTCTCCATTAGTCGGTCTGAAGGAGACTCCTCTCCATGAGTCGGCCTGACGGAGACTCCTCTACATGAGGCGGCCTGACGGAGACTCCTCTCCATGAGTCGGCCTGAGGGAGACTCCTCTCCATGAGTCGGCCTGACAGAGACTCATTTACATGAGTCGACCTGACGGAGAGTACTCTAAAGGAATGCACTTAACTAGGAAGATTACAAGACTTAGAGTAGGAGTCGGATTGATATTCGACTTACAATACAAGATGAGACTAGTCTGTATCAGGATAGGACTCTACATGTAAGCCTCTGATACGTCCCAAACATATCTATAATTTCTACTTCCTCCATTCATGTTTTGTGTGATATTGTTATGATCTAGACACACTTTCATACAGTTTTGATCATATTTGGACTAACTTATTAACTCAGCGCACCACAGTGCCATTTCCTGTTTTCTGTTGTTTTTCTATTTTAGGTTTCCCCCATATTAAAAGTGCTCCAAAAATTCGGGAAAATCGGATAAAAAAACAGCGCAATGGAACCTTCCAGAGCCCCGAAGGAAGGCCAGAGGGCCCCCCCTGGTGCCCAGGCGGCCAGGTGGCGCGACCTAGGGTGGGGCCGCATCAGGTGGCCGCCTGGACACCTGGTGTCCCCCTGGCTGCCCCACTTCGCCTATTTATTTCTCGTGACACGAAACCCCTGAGGACAGAACCCTTTTTCGCGATCTCGCCTCTGTTCCGCCGCCGCCGCGCTTCCAAGATCGGGAGCGCCAGCAGACTTCTTCTTGGAATGCTGCCGGAGGGAGGATCGACCTCCGGGAGCTTCCCCTCCACCATGGACGCTTCCCGGATGTGCCGTGAGTAGTTTTATTTGGACCATGGGTCCATGATCAGTAGCTATGTGATGTTCTCCTCCCCTCTTTTTTCTTCATGGTTTAGTCCTCCTGAGGTGCCCTACATGATCGAGGCACATAAGTAATATTTCTGCTGTTGCTATGCTGAGTTTGCCGGGATCTGATGGATTATGAGATTATGCTCAGATTGTGATAGAGTAATATATTTGGTTATTATCTTTTATATTTTTGGTGCTAAGTAATTCTTGCATGTTCTCTGTTGCTGTTTATTGCCTTGGCCAAGTAGTAGGTAGTAATTCCAAGAGGGAACGTTATGCTCGATTGTGGGTTCATGCCCCCCGATGACACGCTTAAGTGATAGAAACATGAGTCTAGGAGATGTGTTGTTGCCACAAGGGGGAAAACAATGGGTGCTTGTAACCGCGGTTGCAAGGATTGTTTACTTTACGCAAAGTGATTTTTAATGCAGTTGTCTGTTGCTTTGGGTTTCCACTTTGGGTGTGGCTCGCAACTTAATACCAGCGAGATGTTATGGATAGATATCTCAAGGTGGATGATTAGTAGTAGATGCAGTTGGATTTCGGTCTACTTATTTTTTCGTACTGCCCATGCTTTTGAGCCTCTTCCTTTCTTTGTAGCATAGTTAGCATTGCGGTGCATATTTTATCCTGTCAATTGCCCAGCTGTAATTTATTTACCTCGCATAGCAGTTTTATCGTCTTTTGGGAGAGAGACATCACTAGTGAACATCACAGGACCCCGGTCCATATTCTATTCACTGTTTACACGCTTATTTACTTTCTTGCTTTTACTTTCTAGCTTCTATCATTATCATTATTATCTCTTGCGGTGATCCTTTGTAAACAACAAGGCCGGAGAGATTGACAACCTCTCTGTACTCGTTGGGAGCTAAGTTATTTGTGTTGTGTGCAGGTCCAGGAAAGGAAAGTGGTTCTTTAATAGATGGCGCATCACTTGTCGAACCACCTACTTATGATTACCGGAGTCCTACGGGAGACAAACCCTATCCTCTACATAGTGGAAATTTGCCGTTATCCTACATCTCACCTTCCACTTGGGGTAACCAACAAGGAGAGGTGTTGCACCCGTCAACTCCCTCGCCATCAAGCAAATTTCTAGCGCCGTTGTCGGGGACTCCGAGTGCTAATATAGGGGAGTTGCACACTATCTTTTACCTTTTCTTTTTAGTCTTGTTAGTTTACCTTTCAGTTTTTATCTTTGTGTCTTATATAAAAAATCACAAAAAATATTTATCTTGATTTTAGTAGTCCTCCTTATTTAGATGAACATGTTAGGAATTGGTGGTTTGCGGGAATCGGAAGTTCTCGATTTCCTTCAAAGGGATGGAGAAAATATGAAGAAGGCATGGGACACAATTTCTGAAGCACATAAAAGAATTATGCCTTGGATACCTATAAAAATTGTGATTAGAATTTTTTACCATGGTAATTTTAAGTGGTGTAAACACTCTATTTATATTATAGCTGAAGGAGACTTTATAGAGTGTGAGGAAGATAGAGCTCTTGATATTTTGCATAGTCTATCTAGTTATATTGTTTATGATCGTAGTATTGATACTGTTATAGATAGACTTGCCACTATTGAAAAGAGGATGGATGCTCTAGACTTGAGGAAGGTAGAAGAACTTAAGTCCAACAAGAAAGAAATGTTGGAGATAGATGATGATTGGGAGCCCTTTTTTAGGATCTCTAACCAAGACTTCCTTGCTTTTTGTGATATTGGATCCATGGTTTCTACTATTCCAAAAATAGTTTATGATTCTTTGAAAATAGATATGGATAAATTGTCATCTTATCATGAAAATGCTAATGGAGATATTTCAGAGGTTAAAGGAAAGGTAAAAGAAGTCCAAGTTGCATTCCTCCATAGGGTTGCACCGATGGATTTCTTCATCATGGAGCCAAACCAAAGCAACATCGTGCTTTGGAGGGACTTCCTCCGAGCTATGAAAGGCTTCATTAATATCGGTAATGGGCACATACGCTTACGCGTTAAGGCGAAAGGTAAGTACCTCTTTCTTGGGAAGAATAAGAATGAGCTTGTTGAAAATCAATTTGAAGGTTTTTATGACTCTGATGATCTCGGAGACCTTTGATTCTTCTTTTTCCTTATGTCATGCTTAAAGGTGTAAAAGAAAGCGCTTGTTGGGAGGCAACCCAAGATGTTCATATTTATGTTTTTAGTGGTCTTTATGATTGTTACTATTGTATCAACATCATTGTATCTTTATTTTCAAGCTTTGTGCCAAGTTATAGCCTCTTATGATAAGGGAAGCAAAAGTTGTGACATGCTGTCCAGAAAACAGATTCTGTCTTCTTGACGGAAAAAATCGGAAATAATCACGAGTTCATCTTTTTGAGCTGAAAGTTTTACACAGAATGCTATATGCTATTGTGAAACTTTCGTATGTTCTGAGTTTTTTTATTTGAGTTACAGATGTGCCCCGAAAAAATTCTCTACTACCTGTTGTTCTGTTTTTCACAGATTCTGCCACGTTTTGCCTCTCCTTACTTTTGCAAACCTTAAGCTTGCTTTTTCTTTGCAAAAACCTTTTGGCAATCTTGAGAAACAGTAGCTTTTCAAGAATATCTTTATATCCATTGGGGAAAATTTATTTTATTAAGGGTACTAACCTCTCTAATCAGCTTATGATGAGTTATGTCTGAAAGGTTTTTTCAAGTGTGCGATGGGAGACGATGAAAGAAGATCCAGGAGTGTCAAGCGTTCAAGCTTGGGGATGTCTGCATGCATCCCCAATAAATATTCAAGGAGACTCAAGCGTCTAAGCTTGGGGATTCCCCCGTGCATCCCCTTCTCCATCAACAATCCTGAGTTCGTCCTTCGTCTCACTATATTTTTATCACTTCATGTGTTATGTGCTATGCTTGGAGCGTCTCGCTCTTAGGTTTACTTTTTAGTTTTCTTTAGCTTTGCTTTCTGTTCATAACAAGTTAGACCGCAGCTTACTTTGTGTGGGATATAAACACGCTCCACTCCAATCTAGAACACATCATAGGATTTTGCATGCCTATCCTTTTACTGTTGTGTGTTCTTTATCTTTTCGTAGCTACTGCCATGATTAGTTTTAGTCTTAGTTTGTATTTAGCAAGAGCCTTGGATTTTGTTTAGTTTGTTTCTGTAACTCTCTTTAGTTTTCATGCTTATCTTGTTAAGAGAGTTGGTTGTTGCAATTTGTTGTGTCTTGTCTTGAAAGTAGGTAATTGAGGTTGCTATTTAATTGTAGTAGTAACTTGCAATAGTTTTGAGGTATTGACGTGAGTAATATTTGAACTTTTGGTGTCAAGAGCTCTAGTCTATTAGTGATAGGTGTCGTATTTTGGGCAATCCGTGTTTATTTTCAAAACCTACAAAACTAGTTGAGAACTCTAGCTACTAGATGGATCACTAATCTTTGGAGGGATCGGATATTAGAGTACACTCACGTACCATGAGTCGAGGATGCGCAAGGATAACCAAACCCCCATACACTCCTCCTCAGGGTACTTGTTTCTTTGTGAACCTCCTTATTAGATTGAGAGTTACCGATAATAGGTGCATGAGTTCTTCGGACTAATGTAAGTATTGAAAGGTGACACTTCCACCTCCTCATATTTGCAAGACTCTTCCGTGCCGTGCATTGCCCTCTTCTCACTCCGAGAGTTGGGTCCACCTTCGCCGGTACATCCAAACCCTTGGCATGATACGCTCTGTCATCATAAACCTCCTCATATCTTTCCTCAAAGCAGCCACCATGCCTACCTATCAAGGCATTTCAATAGTCTTTCCGAGATATATTGCCATGCAACATCCACCTCTTCATGACTTGATCTTCATGTCATACATGTTCCTCCTACGCTGGCAGAGGCATAAATTGCATACATCATGATTGCTACATCTTCTTTATGTTTGAGTACCTTGTAAAGTGTGAAGATCTTCTATGCCCTCTTGTAAATTAGAGTGTTTCCCTTAAGTGAGGAAAAGATCCCAAAGTGGACAAAATAAAAGATCCCAAAGAGGACAAATGAGAGTTAAATAGAAAGAGCCATTGAGGCCACCAAAAAAATACAAAAAAATAGAAAAAAGAGAAAAAATAAAATAAAAAGAGAGAAAGGGGCAACACTACTATCCTTTTGAAAGATCCACACTATTACTCCCTCTTATCCTTGTACTCCATAGAGATGATCATTTATGCATATCGCTATGTGGGGACCTTCACACTATAGAACTTGGCTTGCATATTCCCAGGATGAGCCTCCTCAAGCGAGCTCTAGCTCTTCATGAGCGGGCAAGTTGGATGCACCCCACTAGTTCCATTGGAGATCTTTTCTTAGCTCGTATGTGCATCTGTTGAATGGCAATCCCTACTCCTCACATCATATCTATCATTTGGCCTTCTCGCCTATGATTGTCCTCATTGATGTGAGCCTTTCTCACCTTTTTGTCTTCCTCCTCCATGATATTTCTCTCTTTGCCCTCCTAAGTGTCAACTTTCGTGCTTACGCTCATCCATTGCATGAGTGCTCAAAATATCGAAAAGGAGTGGATCAAATTGACTTGTACCTGTCTAGTGGTCTTGGGACGAGTCAAGATAATATTCCAAAGAAGACCAAGTGTGAAACTTTAGTAGATTGAGTTCTCAAGAAAAATATTTTTTTCTCATATTCCCTATCCCCTTTCTTGCACGCAAACATCATTTGGAGACAGTCGAGTCACGGACAACAAGAGCTCTTGCACCTAATGCTCTTTTGTTACTTGTTTCAATGCTAATATAGACTCTTGCATGTTATGACTTTAATTGAATCACATACCTTGATTACTTTACTTTTCAAAGTTATTATATGGTTTCTAGCATGTCACCACAGAAATTATGCTTGTTATCATTTACCTACTCGAGGACGAGCAGGAAATAAGCTCGGGAATGTTGATACGTCCCAAATGTATCTATAATTTCTGCTAGCTCCATGCATGTTTTGTGTGATATTGCTATGATCTAGATAAACTTTCATACACTTTTGATCATATTTGGAATAACTTATTAACTCAGTGCCCCACAGTGGCAGTTCCTGTTTTCTGCTGTTTTTCTATTTGTGGTTTCCCCCTTATTAAAAGTGCTCCAATAATTCGGGAAAATCGGATAAAAAATCAGCGCAACGGAACCTTCCAGAGCCCCGAAGGAGGGCCAGAGGGGCCCCACCTGGTGCCCAGGCGGCCAGGTGGCACGACCTAGGGTGGGGACGCGCCGAGTGGCTGCCTAGACACCTGGTGGCCCCCCTGGCTGCCCCCCTTCGCCTATTTATTTCCCGTGACGTGAAACCCCCGAGGACAAAACCTTTTTTTTCGATCTCGCCTCTGTTACGCTGCCGCCGCGCTTCCAAGATCAGGAGCACCAGCAGACTTCTTGCCGGCACGCTGCCGGAGTGAGGATCAACCTCCGAGAGCTTCCCCTCCACCATGGACGCTTCCCGGATGTGTCGTGAGTAATTTTCTTTAGACCATGGGTCCGTGATCAGTAGCTATGTGATGTTCTCCTCCCGTCTTTGTTCTTCATGGTTTAGTCCTCGTGAGCTGCCCTACATGATTGATCCACATATGTAATCGTTCTGTTGTTGCTATGCTGAGTTTTCCGGGACCTGATAGATTATGAGATTATGTTCAGATTGTGATAGAGTAATATATTTGGTTCTTATCTTTTATATTCCTGTTGCTAAGTAATTCTTGCATGTTCTTCGTTGTTGTTGATTACTTTGGCCAATTAGTAGGTAGTAACTCCAAGAGGGAAGGTTATGCTCGATTGTGGGTTCATGCCCCACCTGACATGCTTGATAGGCAGAAACATGAGTCTAGGGGATGTGTTGCTGCCACAAGGGGGAAACAACGGTGATTGTAACCGCGGTTGCAAGGATTGTTTACTGCAGTTGTCTGTTGCTTTGGGTTTACACTTTGGGTGGGGCTCGCAACTTAATACCAGCGAGATGTTCTAGATAGATATCTCAAGGTGGATGATTAGTAGTAGATGAAGTTGGATTTTGGTCTACTTATTTCGGCGTACTGCACATGCTTTTGAGCCTCTTCCTTTCATTGTAGCATAGTTAGCATTGCTGTGCGTTTTTAATCCTGTAAATTGCCCAGCTGTAATTTGTTTACCTCGCATAGTAGTTTAATCATCTTTTGGGAGAGATCGAGACATCACTAGTGAACATCACGGGACCCCGGTCCATATTCTCATCACTGTTTACACGCTTATTTACTTTCTTTCATTTACTTTGTAGCTGCTATCATTATCATTATTATCTGTTGCGTTGATCCTTTGTAAACAACAAGGCCGGAGAGATTGATAACCTCTCTGTACTTGTTGGGACAAAAGTTATTTGTGTTGTGTGTAGGTCCAGGCAAGTCAAGTGGTTCTTTTCATACGGCGCATCACTTGTCGAACCACCTACTTATCATTACCGGAGTCCTACGGGAGAGAAACCTTATCCTCTACATAGGGGAGATTTTCCATTATCCTACATCTCACCTTCCACTTGTGGTAACCAACAAGGAGAGGTGTTGCACCCGTCAACTCCCTCGCCAGCAGCCTCCCCCTTCCACCTGTATAAGGAGGGGTAGGGTGCCCAAAGAGGCCAAGTCCGCCAGAGTAGGCTTTCGCCAGAGTAGGATTTCTGCAGAGACCAAAGTTGGCTTCCTTCGGAGACCAAAGAAGACTCTAAATTACTCCCGGGTGATCTAAACTCAGAGCAACTAGACATAACTGTAAGAGAGTCGGCGACACGCCGACGACTCCCCGTGAGCAAAGGAATAAGACCTAGCCACAAAAAACATGTATGGTCTTTACCAGACGATGTTTCCCGGGGCCTGAAGCTGTATAAAATCGCGTTTCTCTTTCTCTCTGATGTTCTTCTTCTTCGTACACTCGTAGAAAAGGACCCGTAATCAAGTTCTCTCATGAGGACATCTGCCGTGACTTTCCCACGACAGGTGTAGCTATGCGAGATGGGATTCCCTAGACGTCCCCTCTCCCATCTTTTATATACTAGGCTAGGTCTCGAGGAGTCCTTCTAGGTTTACATAGATGATTGCCTAATTCTAGCTAGTCTTGGCGGTCATTCCTTGGACTCAGAACCGTCTTGTACTCCATCCCGGGCAGCCGTCGATGCATCGGGTGGGCTTATCTTGGGCCAGCTGAAGCTTCTAGTGGGCCTTCTATCTTGACACACACCAGGTACCCTCATGCTGAGTATTCGTGGGGATATCCCCTCGTCAGTTATGTTTTGAAAGATTTGGACGGGATTTGGAGTCCTTTTTTTGTATGGAAATCCCATCCACCTCATATATAGATGAGAGGTAATGGCTGATTAAACAACAAAAAATCGCAATACACAACAAACCCTAGTTTTCATCTATCCTTACCTTTGTGTCTTCTCTCTCGATATTCGTTTATTCTTGTTGTTGCAGGAACATGATACACGAGGCTCCAGGGGCGTTCAGGATGACTTTGAGCAGCCAATCGTCGTTGGGTCCTCCGACGGGGTCCCTCCCGAGGAACCGCGACGTCTGGTGTCAAAAGAGCTAGCAGGATTTTCTTGCATATAGTGCTTCTAGTTATCCTCCTTCGGTGCGAGTACGACGCGTTTTAGCATTAACACGCTTTTTATTGACTCCGCTGGGGACTTTGATCTGAAAATTTGGACAACAATGACCAATTCCAAGACCGAGGCCGCCGACATTAATATCGACAACATCATAAGGCCAACTCTATAGGAGTTGTCGGAAGATCAATGCCAAGGCTTCGATGCATGGAGGAAACAACACAACGAGGAGTTTGAGGCTCTACAGCAGTAGAGTGATGAGGCGGATGAGGAATTATATCTAGCAAGTTTCAAAAAATATCGGCAAGGAGTAATCTCGCCGAACAAAGATCCAGAATATGTGCCTCTAAACATCGACATCGACAAACCCGCTGTAAGAAAAAGACTTTTTTCTCTTGAGCAGTTAGCCTAAGAAAAAGGTACTACTAATGTCTATGATCTCATGATAGAACATGGTAAATCTAGGGAAAACACACCACCAAGCCGGCCATCGGATACATAGCCGATGAACCAAAATCCGCTTGCATCCATAATACCTTGCGCGACTCCTATTCGAAGCATACCTCCACCCTTAGACCACCAAGTCAGGCGGCTAGTTTAGGAAATGTATAGGCGCTAAATCAAGATTTGGCCCCTTGGGTGCAAACCGATCCTACAGCTAGTTCTTCACTTGTTCCAACTCAATCGTCATAGATTCGGGTTATCATAGATTCGGGTTTATGCTAAAAACTAGAAATTACACCAAACCCTATCGTGACTATTTTGATTTACAGTTATATCTATCGGTTACCAAGTGCCTGAGTTCTCCAAATTCAATGGGATGGATAATAAATCCACATGGGAACATACTAGTAGTATTTGGATCAGTTAGGTGAGGTTAATCATGAACATCATAAATTGCGCTTGGTCTCGTTATCTTTGACCGGTATTGCTTTTTCGGCTTTAACTCCTAACTCTATACATACTTGGTTTCACTTGGAGCATAAATTCCATGAAAACTTTTATGCCGGAGAAGTTGAATTGAAGTTATCTCATCTTACATCGGTTAAGAAAAAGCCTAGTGAATCAGTTTCCGATTATATCCAAAGGTTAAGAAACACACGAAACCGATGCTACAATTTGGTGATAACAGAGCGCGATATGGCCGACATAGCGTGATATGGACGACATAGTTCTCAATGGCTTAAGATACCACTTGAAAGAGAAATTTGAGGGTTATGATTTCATGAGTGTCGAATAAGTTCAGGAGAGAGCTTTGGTTCAGGAAATCCGGGCTACTGAAGTAAAATATTTGCATCGGATGATTAATAGCCAAATTAACACTATTAACACTAATGATAGTCCGGATGAAGAAGCCGATGTATAGTCTACTGAAAAGCTTTGGCCCCCAAAGTCCAAAGCTTATACTTGTGATGCTCTTAGGCCTATTCATAAGAATCGTGATGAAGAGATTTGTTAAGCCTAAGAGTCCAGAAGTTGGCAAGTGGAAGACAAATAAAGCTAAGGGGCATCGCAAGAAAATCAAGCCAACTTTTGATATGTTGCTATTCAAGTATGCCAATCAAGCGTGTGGTTCTAGCTCTAACCGGCCATCATGTTTGAAGCGCTCAAGGTCACTTCATAAGCAAGAATTTAAGCATCACGCAAGGCCACATGGGTCAAGGGCACCAGCACCATGGATGGCGCCACCTCCTTATGCGCCATACTACACTCGCGATTTCAATAAGAGACAGGAGCATCCCCCAATGGCTCCTTATTCTTTTCATCTAGGATGGGAAACACCTAGGAGATCCGTGCATGAGAGGATTTCATACCCCACCCAAGGTCGTTTGAGCGGTGCCAATCGGTCGACACATGGTTATTCGAAAGGGGCTAGCAAGAAAATGTGGCGTGAAAAGTCACCAAGTGCTGAAATTTTAGAATCTACTAAGCAAAAGGAGGAGAACGTCGGTGCCAAAACTGTTATGATATGCACTGAAATATTAAAACTCAAGAAACAATCGTCGTTGATAATTCGGCTACTTCAAATAATGATGTGGTGGTTATCCCGCAGGATCTTATGGCTAATGATCATGAAGCTAGTGCGAGTGAGGTCAAGCTTAGGGATCCCATATATACCCAGCCTAAATGGTGTCCTCCCGTCCTATCCAAGTCACAAAATAGGAGGTTGCAACGCATGAGGAACCATGAGAAGGTGGAGCAAGAAGCGGAGAAACTAAGGGATGAGTGGTTCAATGAAGAACGTCCCATGGTGCCTGCAGCAAAGGTGTGGAGGCCTAAGCAAATAGATAATATGATAGCTTTCGCAATGCCAACACCACCAAAAGAGGATGATGCAACTGTTATTGTATCGTCTGCGTCTTCCATCACTCCCCCTTCACTTGAATATACATTGGAACTAGTGGATATGCATGAGGAACAAGAGGAGATGGTGGATTATGAGCCTACACCGGTCCGTGAAGATATGGATATCAATATGGTTTATTATTTAACCGCTGAATTCCGTGATGTAGAGGAAGAAGGGGAGGTGGATCATCTGGATTTTGGTCCCAAAAAATGATATATTCGAGAAGCCAATAGAACTGGTGACGCACTTGAGGCCATTGTACCTCAAAGGTCATATTAATGGATAGCCGGTTTCTAGGATCCTTGTTGATGGTGGTGCTGTTTTGAATCTTATGCCCTACTCGGTATTCAAAAAGTTGGGTTTGAATGATGAAGAATCGATAAAGACCAATATGGTGCTCAATGGATTCGAGGGAAACGAAAAAACTGAGGCCAAAGGTGTTATGTATGTTGAGCTTACGGTGGGAAGCAAAACTTTGGGTCCTGCATTTTTTGTTGCTGAGGTGCAAGGTAACTACAATGTTATATTAGGTCGTGATTGGGTACATGCAAATCAGTGCGTGCCATCTACTATGAACCAGTTTTTGATTCAGTGGGTTGATGATGAGGTGGAGGTCCTTCATGCGGATAATTCGGCATGTGTTGCTTTGTATGATGCATCGGTGGATTGGCAACATCCCCATGCTACTTGCTTCACAGAGCGCGACTTGTCGGAGTTCGGTTTTCTTAGCGCCAAAAATAATGGTTTCATGCCCGTTTCTTTAAACTCGGTTGGTGGTAATCGGATCCAAGGAATGATGTATTTAAATGGATTCTAACTCCGAATGGTTGCATAAGCGTCTTGAATAATATCAGTCCGATGAGAATGATATGTATGAAGAAGTACCACCCAAGTGTGTGGCAAGAAGCCTGAATAGGCGATGGCCGATATATGATTATCGCCCTAAGAATAAACATGGCCGATATATAATTATCGCCCTCAGAATATGCATGGCCGATGGAGTGTTGAGATCGTCCTTAGAAGAAACATGATGCAAATTATTTTTCGGCACGAAAGTTTTGCCGAAAAATAGGGGGCATGTGTTGACACCAGTTTTTGGCACGACAATGAACATGTATAAGATGGACTCAAACAAAGAAGTGTTCTACATGAAAAAGTTTGGTATTGTCGATATGAACATCTTTCAAGTTTGAGTCATCGGCATCTCGTTCAATATGGAGGGCCAAAACTATGTTTGAAGCAATAAGATCTTGGCATTCGAGGTATTATTCTGCCAATTAGGCCTTCAAGACATCCTCAAATGGGAAAATGTTCTACATGAAGTGTCTTCGCCTTGTAGAATTAGTTGATTTTTGGATAATCTCAATCCGAGTTTGTATGCAAAAGTTATTGCAAATACAATATATGTTTATCAAGAGCAAAAAACTGACGCCCGGAGCTAGACACTTATGTAATTGATGTCTCATGGAAAGCGTAACGATTTCGGCCTTAAAGATGACCCCGAATAAAAAAATCAACATGAAATTTCTAAGAAGTTAATAGATCTACAACTTTCATGTTTTGAGTTTTTTCATCCGAGGTCGTTTGCAGCCTCAAAACCCCTTCACACCGAACTACTGTCTTGGGACTACCTGTAGTCCGAGTTCAGTTATGTTTGGAAAGATTTGGACGAGATTTGGAGTCCTTTCCTTGTATGGAAAGCACAACCACCTCATATATAGATGAGAGGTGATGGCCGATCTAACAACATACAATCGCAAAACACAACAAACCTTATTTTTCATCTATCCTTACCTTTGTGTCTTCTCTCTCGATCTTCGTCTATTCTTGTTATTGCAGGAAGACGATACACGAGGCTCCAGGGGCATTCAGGATGACTTATAGTAGCTAATCGTCGCCGTGTCCTCCAACGGGGTCCCTCATGAGGAACTGGGCCGTCTGGTGTCAAAAGAGCTAGTTGCATTGTCTTGTGTATCACGCTTCCGGTTAGCCTCTTTCGGTGCAAGTTGCGTCGTATCGCCCGCGACGCTGAGGGTACACAGGAACGTGTTCGTGGACGGCGCATTATAGAGTCAATAGATGCCTAATGACTTTTACTGATAAACCTTGCAAGGTCAAAAAGTAAAATTGTACCGTTCAACTGTAAAACGGGCATCGGACCTCAGTGTTCCAGGGACGCTCCGTTTCGACTCCTGAAGTGTCCTTGTGTCGGGTCGGCTGCGTGCAGTTGATTAGGTAGTATGCGTTGTTCTTCAGCGCCCGGCTGATAACGAATGGACCTTCCCAATGGGAGAACAACTTGTGCTGGCCCGCCGACTGCTGTATTCGGCGAAGCACCAAGTTGCCCTCACAAAAAGCGAGGGGGCGGATCTTCTTTCTGTGGTAGTGGTGCAACTTCTGCCGGTATATTGCCGACCTGGACTGAGCCAGCAGGCATGCTTCTTCTTTCAGATCGATGCCATCTTCTCGATGTTCATTGGCTTCTTCCTCCGTTTATAGGGTGCAGTGAGGTGATTCAAAGTAAACATCAGAGTGAATGATTGCCCTGCAACATATACGAGGAAGAAAGGAGTGAATCCAGTTGAGTGGCTGGATGTGGTCCGCAAAATCTGGGTGCTCGTTGAAGTGGTGCGACCAGTCGAGATTTGATGTCTGTCGGGATGAGACCATTTGCACGCTCTTCTTGGCCATTTAACTGTGGGTGAGCGATGGATGCCCTGCTGGGATGCATATCGTGCCAGTGCCCATTTTTTAAAGTTTGTACCATTGTCAGTGATGATGTTGTGTGGGAGACCATATAGGCTAGCAATATCTGCAATGAACTTGACTATACTCGGACTGTCTAGCTTCTTGATTGGCTAAACTTCAATCCACTTTGTAAACTTTTCAACTGCGACCACGAAATGGGTCATGCTGCCTCTGGTTGTCTTGAATAGTCCTACCATGTCTAGTCCCCAAACTGCAAACGGCCAGGTGACCGGGATGGTCTTTAGTTTTGGGGCCGGCTGGTGGCTCTTGGTCTTGAAACGTTGGCAGCCATTGCATTTCTGGACCAATTCTTGTGCAGCTTCTAGTGCATTCGGCCAATAGAAAGCATGGCAAAACGCCTTAGCCACTATATCCTTTGTTGATTCGTGATGCCCACACTCGCCTTGGTGAATGTCTTCCAGTAATAGCAGCCCCTTGTAGAACTCCACGCAGCGCTGGAAAACTCATGTGACGCTGCGTCAAACTAGCTCATTGTTGATCATGGTATATGTGCCTGACCTCTTCTGGATGTTCCGAGATTCAACTTCATCTAGAGGTAGGTCACCGTTCACCATAAAGTCTCGAATTGGTTGGGCCTAGGACGGTGCGGTCACAAATCCTATGACATCTGCGACCACTGGTTCAGATGCGACTGTTGTTGTTGCTCCTGATGCGGCTGCCAGTGCCGAGATGGATCCGGGTACGTTTTGCATGACAGTCTAAGTCCCCGATCTGATGACAGCAGCCCCTGGAACGCATTCGGCTGCCCCTGGTGCTGTCACGGTGGAGCCGGCAGCCCCTGGTGCGGCCGAGTGCACCTCCTTTCTTGGTGCCTTCGTGGGATCTGTTGCTTTTGCAATCGGAGCCTCCAAGTCGACCGGAAAGAAGATGGACTCTGATTCTGGGTAAGGCATGATGGATGGCTTCTTGATGTGCTCTAGGAAATGAATGCTGTTATAGATCTTCTAGTGGAACCTAACTTGGAGAGTGTGTCTGCTGCATCATTCTCAGCTCTGGGAACATGATGGAATTCATAGCCTTCGAAGGAACCACACAACTGTTGGACCAGGAATCTATAGCTTGTCATGTTTGCATCCTTTGCATCCCAATTGCCAGTATATTGCTGAACAACCAGGTCAGAGTCACCATAACACAAAGCCCGTCAAATGCCGATTTCCTTTGCCAGTCGGACGCCATGGACGAGGGCTTCATATTCGGCAACATTGTTGGACGCTGCGAAATGAATTTGAAGTACATAGCTGAGCTTTTCACCCTTGGGAGAGGTGAGGACAATGTCCTATCCCAGACCATTTCTCATCTTGGAGCCGTCAAAGTGCATCTTCCAGTGGTCCGAATCCGGGCAAGGGGGCTCATACTGAGTTTCCGCCCAGTCCACCAGGAAATCTGCCAGGCTTGAGACTTGATTGCAGTGCAAGGCTCGTACTTGATGCCATGAGAGGCGATCTCAATTGCCCATTTTCCCACTCGACCGGTTGCATCTCTTTTTCCAATGATGTCTGCCTATAGTGCTGAGATGATCACTTTGATAGGGTGTGCTTGAAAGTATGGCTTTATCTTCTTTGCCGCCATGTATAGACCGTAGCACATCTTCAATGATATAGTAAACTGTCATCTGAACCGATGATGTATACACATGCTTCTATTCTTGTAGACTATGCTGGGCCTCCAAGCGCAGAGGTTTGTAGGACATCAGAAATTTCCCTCAAATGGATGACTTAAGGTTTATCGAACTCAGGGAAGTAGAGCTTGAAGATGGTCTCTGATGACACTCAACTATAGGGGATCAATTGTAGTTTTCTCACGGGTAAGTTAACCCAATTTATTTATTCGACACAAGGGGAACCAAAGAGTATTTATAAGCTTTGACAGTTGAGTTGTCAATTCAACCGCACCTGAAATATGCTTGCTTGCAACAAAGTATTAATAGTAACTGTGATAAGATAGTAATAGTTATGATAGCGAAAGTAAACTAGTAGTAACCAGCAGAACTAAAATTGTCGGGACCCGGAATATGCGTATGTAATTCCAGTCACAACCATTTCGACTGAATTATAACACTTACATAAACAGACTCCAGCCCGATCACTTAGTCGGGGTCTAGAGCGGGCTCGATCATACAACAAAGTGTGCACGTGACAGAGTCACGAGCAATCGCATCGCGATGCCCCAAGCTGCGCACATCTAAGGGCCACTTGGTGTATAAAAGACCGCCAGCCAGATCAAACTAAGGTCTCGAAAACCCATACTAAGACATGCATGTTATAATCATACACGCAGCACACATGTCTAGTATGAACAGCAGGTATCATCACATAACTCTACAAAGTACTTCTTTATTGACTTACACATAGAGTATACAAAAGATCACATGTCTGTGATCAACATTACATCATACAACGGAATCAAATTAGGTCTGAGTACAGACAAGTTTAACAAATGGATTAGAGAAGCCTTGTAAACATACATGCCCTTCCACGAGGGACCAGACTGCTCTCTGGGACTATACTAACTTAGTCAACGTGGAGCTTCAGGAAGGTGACTCCATTGGGGGCTGGGTTCTCATCTAAAACATAGAATAAGCAAATGTGAGTACAAAGTCGTACTCAGCAAGACTTACGTAGGAGCTATACTACTCATGCACATGTAACAAAGTAAAGGGAGGTGGGGTTCAACATGCAGAATTGCCAGCTTTGACTTGGCTAGTCTTGAACTACGAGTACCAGACTTTGAGGTAAGAAGCGTACACGATTCCACTACCAAGTCTCCAACCAATACACCACTATGGATCCTTCCTCGAATTCCCCACGAGGAAGCACGCCATAGCACTCACGCTTATCTTGCGAGTTTTAGAGTATCCATTCAAGTTGTCTAATAATCACGCACATCTTTCCAAGTAGTCCATGACCGCGAACGCGGCTATTCGAATAGTTTTGTTAACCCTGCAGGGGTGTACCGCTACACACACATGACCATCAGTTACCGCCAGGTATCGGCACCATTCAAGGGGTGTCGGCGAGGATGTTCGCCACAACACTTCGCCCACAGCTCCGTTCTAGTCCAAGGAGTCAACTGTCTGAGTTCCAAACCTAACTGGAGTTCCGGCCGAGCTTCCAGTCAGGACTCAAACCATGTAGGCATGAGTGACAAGCCCACCTCGACGGATGGTTCTCCTCTTTAAAAGCCATGTTCTACAAGCCCTACCATGAATTTCACATTTCATTTCCTTTATCTTTCTATGCATATGCTGAATGGAAAACCCGAACTAGGTGTGACTCCTGGACTTGGATCGGGGTGAGTTACTAGGTCGAGAGGGGTCAGTGAGCCCAATGTGTGGTTGTACTCTTTGTCTTGGATTACCATACAAGAACTCGGGCTTAAGGAGGTGTTCAACGAGATAACCCACTGTGTACTCCTACACAGCCTCTCATCGTTCACCTTGTATTAGGGTAGATTCACCAACACAGTTTCATCATCATCAACACCATGTTCACTATCATCCCGACTCACATCAAAAGTATCCTCATTGTAAACTCTAAGCATGCAATAAGCAGTAACAGTTGAAGGGGCCGCATGATATCAATCAACTCCTATGTCAGCTAGGATTGTGGTTTGCTTACTACTGTGACAAGATTATAGGTCATGCATCGGATATGGGTTCAACTATGCGGTAGAATTGATAGCAAGGTGATCATCCTAATCAATGCATAAGCGAGACTGAGAGGGAAATGGGATTTTATAGACATGATCAATGAGGTTTGCTTGCCTTGTTGACGATACACGGGTCTTAACGGTGGTCTTCTTCTTCGGGCGTGATCACCGTCTCGGAACGTCTGTCACCGGAGCAATCATCAACAAAGGGGGGCAACATCAAAATAAAATGCACAAGCACATGTTATAGTTTTCCATGATGTGAATGCTACTGGTTTGTGGCAAATTCAACTTAATTGAAGTGTATTGCATTTGGAATGCAAATTCAAACTTCAAATTCAAATTCAAATTATGCCCTATGCATGTTTGATATTGTTCACCCATTTTAAAATGGTCAAACATGAAAACAAATTGCATATTCATAAGCCTTGCATTTTTCTGATAATTTTTCATATATTAGTTATTAAATTTGGAGTTAGGATTAAAAAGTTATTGAATTTCAAAGTTTACTCTATTTTCTGGAATTTTCTGGATTTTAATTTAAATAGAAAATATCTTATTGCTTCATGCTGGTGTCATGCTGACGCGGGGGTGGGCTGACATGTGGGGCCCTGCTGTCAGTGTCTCTGTGGGTTAATCCTGTTTAATTAATTAAACAGAGGGGGATTAGGGGGGTTGGGGCCCACCTGTCATTGGCTTAGGGGTGGGATTAGGGGGTTGATTAGGGATTAATGACGTGCCACGCCGGCGCGTCACCGGCGGCTCAACGCCGGCGGCCAGAGGCCACAGCGGAGCAGCACGGGATGGTACTCCCGGCCACCAAACACAGCGCTAGGGCCACCAAACTGCAGCCCATGGACGCGCGCTTCGCCCTGGCCATCGCAGCGTCGCCGGGAAGCCCTGGAAGCTCGTCCACGGCGAGCTCGCGCGGCGGCCGTGGCACTGGCCATGGCAAAGTGGCGTTGCACGGCGCGGGAGGAGGTGCGGTGAGGGGATAATGGAGCAGTTGCTAACCCTGGTGCCAATGGAGCTGTCGGGGAGGCCGGAGGGTGGCTGGTGGCCACGAATTCGGAGAGAGATCTCTGCGGGTTCCGGCGAGGTGGCGGTGGCGTTTGTGGCGGCTTCAGCTCGAGGAGGCTCTCGATCCGGGGCTCGATGACGAAGTCGACGGTGCTGAGGAGGAGGGACACAACCAATGGGTCTATGGCGCACGATGGCCGCGATTTTCCATGGCAGCGTGCTCCGGCGGGCTCTTTGTAGCCATGAAATCCGGCGAGGGCGAGGGGGGAAAGCGAGCGGAGAGAGAGGGAATAGACGTGGCATGCCCTGGTCGTCTCCTTGGCGCGAGAAGGGGGCAGGGGGGCCTAGAAGCACCTCGGTGGCCAAGGCGGCCACGGCGGCCTCGGCATGCCGGGCATCCAGCTGTGTGCTCGTGCCCGGGGGGAAGACGACAATGAGCTAGCGCGCTGGGCCGGCTTGGTGGGCTGCGGGGGGATGAGTAGGGCTGCTTTGGCTCAGGTGAGTTTTCTGTTTCCTTTTTCTATTTTTATTTTCTGTAATTTTTTGTGACTTCTAAATAAAATAGGTAGACATTTTATAAAATGTCCCGAATTTTTATGTGGACTTGATATGCATATAGCTAGCCACTTATAAAGTTAGGGAATTTTTAAAATTCAAATAATTTGAAATTTAATTCAAATAGGGATTTTAATTTAATTCCAAGCTCCTGTTTGAATATTTGAAAAATCCATGAGCATGGGTTTGCTACCAAATCACTTTATATGTGATCACACTCATTTATGTGAGTTTTCAAAAATGCAAAAGGAATTTTTGGAGAAACTTTTATTCTGCCCATTTGAATTAAATTCATCTGGGGGTTTCTTCTCCCATTTTTGAATTTATTTTGAAATTTTCACATGATGCAAAGGGGCACTCAAATCCTAGCACTTACCCAAGTTGGGGTTGTGACAAAAGTACTGTAGGCTAGGGAGATGGATGGTCGGGCGCTGCATGAATAAGAATGAACATGTAATAGATTCTAACACGGGGCAAGGCACACAGAAAAGCAATGATCATCTAGGGAAATATAAAACATTAGGCATGTATCCCATAGGTAGTTGTGCGTGCTTGAAATAAGAACTTGCACAACATCTTTTGTCCTACCATCCCGCTATGAACGGGTCCAAAAGGAACGTATGGAGATTAAGGTGCTCCCGTCAAAAAGCATCGGAACAAAGCAATAAACTGAATGGATACATGGAATCCTCAAATTATGGACCATCCCTTTTGGTGTCCCAAGCTGTCACCTTTGGGATCGCCGGTTCCGGACCATAATAGGTGCATACAACTCATAGATAGGATCTCGAACATAAGTAAACTCATGAAAACATAAGTGTTTCAGATCTGAAAACATGGCACTCGGGCCCAAAGTGACAATCATTAAGAGCAACAAGTTGTAGCAAAGATGATAAACACCAAAGTAGATGATAGGCAACATGCCCCCAACAATCTGACGAACTATTACATGATCAATCTCATCGAATATCTACCATCCCCTTTGCCTACAGCAGGTAATTACTCACACATGTGAAGAGAAGTCATGGAGGGATGATGGAGTGGCGATGGTGATGACGATGGCGACGACCCCCCCTCTCCGGAGGCCAAATCAGCCTCCAGATTAGCCCTCCCAAAGAAGAACAGAGGTTGGCGGTGGCTCCGTGACGGGTTCTGGAAAAGCGACTTCTATTTTGGAGTTTTCCCGTCACGGGAATAAATAGGAGTCGAAGTAGGGCACCAGGGGAGAGGGGAGTCGCCCAGGCGGCCTGCAGGCGTGGCCCCATCCCTGGCGCCGCCAACAGGGCGCCTGGGCCCCCACTGGCCACCCTTCTGGCTCTGGGCTCCTTCGGGTGGGTGGATTTTTTGGTATTTTTCTCGGAATTTTCTGAGATGTCCAAAAATCCATTTTCCTGCGCACAATAAAACCATACAAACAGCTCTATGAAAACAACGTCAGTCCGGGTTAGTAGTTCAAATCATGCAAGAATGAGGGAAAACAATAGCAAAGTTCTTGGAAAAGTAGATACGTTTAAGACGTATGAACTCCCCTGAGCTTAGCATATTGCTTGTCCTCAAGCAATTCAGTTCACCGAACTGGACACGACAAAGAAAACTTTGACGAACTCTTTTGCTTGATAAGATGTATATAAGCCGGAACTACGAAAAGAGTTTAGCAAGTATAAAAAACAATGCTATGAGGACAATGCATGAAGAAATCCTTCTTTCAAGTAAACAATCACAAACAACCTAAAGTAAATAATACGCAGCCGAAAATCAAGGCAAGATCACGATGCACATAGCCTGAACATATCAGAGTGGTATCTCGCTAGCCTCCATGAGTGAAGCAAAACATAAATGCAGAAACTCCTCCGGCGTTTTAAAGGAGACTAGAACTAAAAACTTCAGACTAGCAATATCACAAGCATGCAGAAGACAATGTAATACTTTAGGAAAATGCATGTTACACTAAGAATGACAATTATGCTCTCAATAGTTGGTGCTTTGAAGAAAGAAGGGGAGACTCTCGAACCGTGGATTTTTTATGGAAAGATTGTAAACCCGTGAAAGGAAGCAAAGACTAAACATGTGCCAGAGCTCTTGGTTTTGAAAACAGAGACAAAATTCTTTTGAGAAGTGCAACTTTCCAGTCAACTGTGAACGGTAAAGGTCTCTCAATATCTCCCATGCCAACCATATTAATGCTTTTTTCTTACACTTGTTCCCTTATCAATAAATCCTTTGATGGTCTATGAAACCTTTTATTTTGCCTCAAGTACGGAAGGAGGATATCGTTCCATCTATCATTAGCAGAATTTGGTCCATTTCATTCCATCATCAAGTATGGGGGAGGTGTAACTCTCTCTATATATATTTTTTTAATTTGACTAGTTAAAACTTCCGTCAAAATATTTTTGGCATGGTAGATACTGATTTTCCCTCACCACACCATGAGCTTGTACGGTTACAAAAGGGAAGCTTTTGAATAAATTTTGAGATGACACAAGGAAGTCTAAGTTAGGAGTGGCCGGTAAATACCACATATAGGTAGGTATGGTGGACTCAAGTGGAATAACAGGTTTGAAAAGGAGTTTGGATACACAAGAAAAATTCCGCTTAGTGTGAGTGAAGGCTAGCAAAAGACTGGGAAGCGGTCAACTAGAGAGCAATAATTTTCACAATCATGCAGAGCGACAAAGAAACATTGAATCGGGCATGAAAATGATATCACTATTCTGAAATAAAAAGGTCATCAAGGCATGATAAACATTTTGGTCATAAACATGTGTGAACATGTGCCAAGTCAATCCAAGAATTCTCTGAAAGGAAATACCACTTCAAAATGCCAAACTATGAACAATGCAATGCATGTAAATCATTGCAACAACATATTATGCACCCTAGTTATTTGAGATCAGCCACAAAGAAAGCATGAACACTGGGAAAGCATTGTAAACATAGCACTGTGTCGCCACAAGCTGGTCTCTAGATCATAAGTACATGCATATGTACAAAAGTAGAAACAAGAAGAGTTCATACCAGTTTTCCTTGTTGCTTCCCTTTCGTCAATCTTCGTCATTACTTCCTTTTCACTTGCACGACCAAACGTTGGAAATATAAGCAAATGCCATCATGGACTCGAGCTGAACTTTGAAAACAAAGAAAACTAAAGAGAGAAAGGAAATCTTTTTTGGTTTTTTAAGGTTAAACGAAAGGAAAAGAAAAGATAAATCTGTTTGTTGTTTTTGCAAATTAAAAGAACAAAGAAGAACTGGCAAAAACTTCGAAAAGATCAAAGCGACCAAAATAAAAACGGATAATACAATGGAAAAGTGAGAACGGCACGTACTCCCCAAGCTTAGGCTTTTGGCCTAAGTTGGTAGCAGCTAATGCCCCCAGGAGCCTTCTGCTCCGGGGTAGTACGTGTGATTCCAAGAGTCGAACGAGCCCTCCGGTGCGTACACCGAAGTCCTCGGGTCCTCCCATGAGGAAGGGCCTACGCTCCAAGCAGAAGAAGACCCCTCACCCTGCTGGTTGAAGGTCTCCCCCTGGAAAGGTGGGAACTCCCATGCTCCTCCTCGTAAGGCACAACCCCTTCATGAGGTTATGCAGCTGGTACTGAGCCATGAACTCATCAAACTGGATATCATTGAAGGACCATCTGTTCCTGCGAGTGTTATTAAACAAAAGTGGTGGAGGTAGACGGATCTCATGAGTAATGGTCTTTTCAAACCTCAAAATATAAACAAGGTTACCAAATTGGGAAGTCATGGTAACAAACTTATGCCTCTTCATAGCAGCAATATTGAGACTTGTGTATGAAAAGGGAACATCATCAGGATGCGGGGTGCGATTAAGACACTCAAGGATAAGTGTGGCATAAACACCACCATATAAATCGCCCTTGTTACTGCTCATAACAAGGCGCCGAGCAATTAAGGCACCCACATTATAATCATTATTATCAGAGAGGGCGTTCGCATAAATAGCGAAATCTGGTGCAGAACCATTGCTCGTGTTATCACGAGCCAACACCCCTCTATCAATAAAGTACGCGAAATACCTGATGTGTGGGAATAAAATGCTGGACACATTTGTACGCCGAATGTCGCTCTCCTCCTGGCAACAAAGGGAGTTAAAAAGGGTCCTCAACTCAGAGGGCTGAGTGGTCATCTTTGCTGTCTGACCAGCGTTCGACACGCCTATTATATCACAAAACTGTGCCAAAGACATGGTTATGAGATCATTATAAAGTTTAAATTCGATGGTTCCAGCAGAATGGTTATACCAAAAACAGTTAACAAAGATGGAGGTGAGCTTCTTGTATTGTAACACATGGCATAGTGCTAGCCGTGTCAAACCTGCATTGGCACAAAGCCCATAGAATTCCTCTTTCATTCCTGCAGCTGTAAGAAAATCATCGCATGGATACATCATTGCGCATGTTGTACTTGTGTCTTCCAACAACTCCAAGGGCACATGATCTTCATTGTAGCTCACCCTAGCAGCTGAGGGTGAAGCTGCAGCTCTAGTAACTCGATCGGAGCGCTCGGGCTTCTTCTTCCCAAGCCACCCCTTTGCTTTTCCTAGCAAACTCATTTCTAAAAAATTTGTCAATTCACAAAAAACAAGGATTTAAACAAAGTGAGTTGAGGCAAACTACTGTACTGACTTACCTAAGGCATAAACTTCCATCAAAACTTGGAAAATAATTTTCTACACATGCATGCAAGCTCATCTAAACGGCACCAAGAACTACTAAATACTCACAAATGAAGCCACCAATCAAAAATCTATTTGGAGGGGTGGAGGAGTTGCATACCAGGGAGTATTTGCTCAAAATCTCAGCTCAAATGGTGGGCTGTAGAGAGAGATCGCAAAACGCCTCCAAGAACAGCAAGAACGCAAGAACTGGAGCAGAACTCGTGTTTTTGGAGAGAGAGAGGAAGGAGGAGGAAGAAGAAGTACCTGCAGGTGGGGCCTATGGTCCCCAGGCGCCCTGTGGGCGCGGCCAGGGGGTTGGTCGCACCAGCTGGCAGCCTGGGCCACTTGTGGGCCCTCTGGTCAGCCCCAGGTGCCTCTGGGTCACTCCCGGCATGGAATTTTTTTTTTAGTTTTTCTACAATTTTTCTGAAAACTTCACTGTTGAAAATTTTCTGGAGTTCAAAAGGCTGCGAAACTTTCCGAAAACTCAAAGTAGTGATTAGAATTGTGAAGCTTCAAAAACATACAAACTTGGTACAGCTGGGAGAATAAAAGCTAAAGTAAATGAAAACATAACAAGCTTCACTTTTTACCTATATAAAACATGCTAGCTAGCAAGGTTGATCAAGTCTTACCAATGAACCGGCGATATATAGAACAAAAAGTATCACCTCTTATGAAGTGATCATTGCACATTTACTTTAATGGACATTGTCCCCACCATGATGGTTTTGTATTTGTGGTACACGTGTAGAGGACAATCCCACTCTCCGATCTTCACGGTCTCAATATTCTCTATTGAGTTAAGGCCATGCCTTTTGTCGATCTTCTTTGGAAAATACACTGTGTGTTCTTTATCATCTATGTTGAAGGTGACCTTTCCTTTATTACAATCAATAATGGCACCTGCGGTGTTAAGAAAAGGTCTACCAAGTATAATGGACATGCTCCCATCCTCGGGCATGTCAAACACAACAAAATATGTAAGAATTAAAAAATTAGCAACTTCAACTGGAATATCCTCACAAATACCTGTCGGGACAGCTGTTGATTTGTCAGCCATCTGAAGAGAGATATCTGTAGGGATTAGCTTATCTAAACATAGCCTTTTATAAAGAGAAAAAGGCATAACACTCACCCCTGCTCCGAGATCACATAAGGCAGTCTTGACATAATTATTTTTTATAGAGCAAGGAATGGTGGGTATACCTGGATCACCAAGCTTCTCAGGAATCTTGCCCCTGAAAGAATAGTTAGCAAGCATAGTAGATATTGCCTCATTGGGAACTTTTGTTTTATCAGTAACAATATCTTTCATGTATTGTGAATAAGGAGGTAACTTGATAGCATCAGTCAAAGGAATTTGCATAAAAGAGGTTTCATCCATTCACAAAATTTATTATAATGCTCTTCTTCTTTAGATTTGAGAGACTTCCCTGGAAAGGGCATGGGTTTTATACCCATGGTTCTCTTTCCTTCCCATGTCTTCTTGCTATGAAGTATTCTCTAGTATACTTCTTGTGTTTATCGAGTGCTTCTTCTTCTTTCACCTCGGGGGGATCATCCTTCTCCTTATCATTTTCTTCGGGCCCAGCATCGTCTTCAGTTTCAGCATTGGAGGTAGACATGCTGTTAGGATCAACAACAGGTTCTTCACTTGTAATAGGATCATTGGAGTTGACAGCTTCCTTCTGTTCCTTCTTCTTCTTTTTCTTCTTTGGAGAGCTAACAATCTCGTCTTCTACTTGCACTTGAGAATCTTGCTCGATCCTCTTCGGATGCCCCTCAGGATAGAGTGGTTCCTAGGTGTGTGTTCCACCCCTGGTCTTGATGCCATAAGCTTGTATGTCCTGTTTGGCATTGTTAGCATGCAAATCTTTTTGCACATTAGAAATTTTTTCAAGCTGAGTTTGAACCATATGAGAATGCTTAACAAGACATTTAACATCATTAACCGTTCTTTCAAGAACACCAAGTAAACTTTTGATCGCAAGAGAATTATCATGTAACTGACTTTGTATCCTCCTATTAAAATTGTCTTGCTTAATAATAAAATTATCAAGCTCATCTAAGCATTGGTCGGGAGGCTTACCTTTAGGGATGTCACTTTCAGTAAATTCTAATAGAGAATGTACCTCTACCAAGGGAAGGTGAGTAGTAGGTTCACACAACTTCTTGATAGGCGGTAGATTCTTCACGTCTTCGGATTTAATGCATTTCTCCTTAATAGACTTATTTTCTTCTTGCATATCTTCGGGGCTCAAAACAAGCTTGCCCCTCTACATTGGTGGTGGAGGTTGTTCAGGGACGGACCAATCTTCATGGTTCTTGGCAATCTTTCCCATTAATTCTGCAGCATCGACCGGTGTTCTTTCCTTGAAAACACAACCAGCACAACTATCCAGATAGGACCTGGATTCATCGGTTAGGCCAGCATAAAATATATCAAGTAATTCATTCTTTGGGACTTCATCTCCTAGTCTAGCCTTAATTAAGTCACAATACCTCCCCCAAGCTTTAGGGAGGTGCTCGTCCTGTAACTGTTTAAAGTTATAGATTCTTTGCAAAGAAGCATGTTGCATATGAGCAGGAAAATATTTATCAACAAAAAATTGAACTAAGTACTGAGGACTCTCAATGGAACCATAGGGTAGTGCATTGTACTAGGATTTAGCGTTTCCCTTCAAAGAAAAAGGAAAAAGCTTGGCCACATAGAAATTTCGTATCATCCCATCAGTAGTAAATAGGTCACCTAACTCAGCGAGTTTGGTCAGGTGTGCTATAGCATCATCATTTTCTCTGCCATAAAAAGGGTTAGCCTCGACTGTAGATATAAGTGAAAGATCAACAGAGAAATCATAATCAGGATCATTGATGCATATAGGAGATGTGGAAATTTTAGGATTAGGAATATTCTTGTTCTTCATGGAGTGCTTTTCGAGCAGCTCATTAATAGCATCAGGGTCAGATTCGGCACACTCTCTGAGTTCCCTGCAAATATCATCATCAAGAGTAATATAATCATCATCAAGTATCATCTCCTTGAGTTCATCTAAGTTTGGGTAACCAAAGGATTTTCAAGTAGGAATATAGGTAGCAGGAGTCTTGGTCTCGAGTTTTGTTGCAACCTTAGCAGTCTGAGTTTCAATATAGTGACCAAGAAAACTTGTATCACCAAGAGTAGTGGAAGCATCATCAAAAGTATCGGGCATAGTGACAGACTCAGTAGAAGTAGCATATGGTGGTGGTGGTGAAGCAAACTTACTTATAATGGAAGGTGAATCAAGTGTAGCACTGGTACTCATAACGGTACCTTTTCTTGTAGTGGATGGTAGGATCGGAACCTTGGGGTCTTCTTTCTTACCCATAGCGGATGAAGTGTGGCAGGCAGGATACTTCAAGTAGACTTGTAAATACTGCTATGGTCCCCGACTACGGCGCTAGAAAATAGTACTTGATTACCCTCAACTGTAGGGGATCGATTGTAGTGTTCTCGCGGGTAAGTTAACCCAATTTATTGATTCGACACAAGGGGAACCAAAGAGTATTTATAAGCTTTGACAGTTAAGTTGTCAATTCAACCGCACCTGAAACATGCTTGCTTGCAACAAAGTATTAATAGTAATTGTGATAAGATAGCAATAGTGATGATAGCGAAAGTAAACTAGTAGTAACCAGCAGAACTAAAATACTATAGGCTAGGGAGATGGATGGTCGGGCGCTGCATGAATAAGAATGAACATGTAATAGATTCTAACAAGGGGCAAGGCACACAGAAAAGCAATGATCATCTAGGAAAATATCAAACATTAGGCATGTATCCCATAGGTAGTTGTGCGTGCTTGCAATAAGAACTTGCACAACATCTTTTGTCCTATCATCCCACTATGAACGGGGACAAAAGGAACTTATGGAGATTAAGGTGCTCCTGTCAAAGAGCACCGGAACAAAGAAATAAACTCAATGGATACATGGAATCCTCAAATTATGGACCATCCCATTTGGTGTCCCAAGCTATCACCTTTGGGATCGCCGGTTCCGGACCATAATAGGTACATACAACTCATAGATAGGATCTCGAACATAAGTAAAGTCATGAAAACATAAGTGGTTCAGATCTGAAAACATGGCACTCGGGCCCAACGTGACAAGCATTAAGAGCAAAAAGTTGTAGCAAAGATGATAAACACCAAAGTAGATGATAGGCAACATGCCCCCAACAATCTGACGAACTATTACATGATCAATCTCATCCAATCCCTGCCATCCCCTTTGCCTACAGCAGGGAATTACTCACACATGTGAAGAGAAGTCATGGAGGGATGATGGAGTGGCGATGGTGATGACGATGGCGATGATCTCCCCTCTCCAGAGGCCAAATTAGCCTCCTGATTAGCCCTCCCGAAGAAGAACAGAGGTTGGCGGCGGCTCCGCGACGGGTTATGGAAAAGAGAATTCTATTTCATAGTTTTTCCGTCTCAGGAATAAATAGGAGTCGAAGTAGGGCACCAGGAGAAGGGGGAGTCGCCCAGGCGGCCAGCTGGCGCGGCCCCACCCCTGGCCGCGCCAGCAGGGTGCCTGGGGCCCCCTGGCTGCCCTCTGGCCCCCCTTCTGGCTCTGGGCTCCCTCGGGTGCGTGGATTTTTCGGTATTTTTCTGGGAATTATCTGAGATGTACAACAATCCATTTTCCTGCGCATAGTAAAACCATACAAACAGCTCTGCTGAAAACATCGTCAGTCCGGGTTAGTTTAGTTCAAATCATGCAAGAATGAGGGCAAAACAATAGCAAAAGTGTTTGGAAAAGTAGATACATTTGAGACGTATCAGTCTCTCTCAAGCAACCGTGCAATTAAGAAACAAGAAGTCTCTTGTGTCCCCAACACACCTAATACAATGGAAAATTGTATAGGTGCACTAGTTCGGCGAAGAGATGGTAAAATATGGGTGATAGGTGTGGCAAAGAAATGTAATATAAATCTGTAATAAAAATTATAGCAAGAAAGAAAGTAGTAAATTTGCGCACAAATGGTATTGAAATGGTGGAAACAAGGCCTAGGCTTCATACTTTCACTAGTGGCAACTCCCAACAACATTAACATAATTCAAACACATTATATTTCCACCAAAAACATGCAAGGAAGATGTAACTCGGAGATCATTCTTTCCGTGGATCAAAAGAGGATAAGAATTGTGCAGGGCTACAAAAGCACACCTTAGAGTTTGTATTCCACATCAATGAATACCACACGCTGTCACTAAGAGCATCCAAAGATAATACTAGAAAACACCACAACATATCTCAAGAGTAGTCTCTTTCTAAATTGACAAAGCACCCATCCTGTCACCGAAGAACTATGAAAACTATACTCAATACAAGCATCAAGAGACTCTCAAAGATTTTGATCCAATCCTACAAGAAGAACGAATCTCATGATCAATATCACCATAATAATGGAGTCCTACGCATCACTGTGTACTCATGGGAGACAACTAGATTAACATGCGAATGTTCACAATCAAGATCACATCATGGGCGAGAAAATTAACCAGATAGCTACTGGTAGAAACCTCAGCCCCGAGGAGGAACTACTCCCGCATCATCATGAGGAGGAAGCAAAGTTGATGGAGATGAATCCGGGGGCACTTCCCCGTCCCGGTAGGCTGCCGAAGCAGGAAATTCTGGTCCCGGAAGCTTCTTGGCGATGGAGGCGGAGATCGGAATCACTTCTGGAAAAAGGAGTTGGATTTTCAAGGCTTTCTCGATGAGGGAAAAAATAGGAGCCAAAGTGGGGCCCAAGACGTGGGACCAGCCATACAGGCAGCCAGAGGGCACGACCCCACCCCTGGCGGTGCCCTAGGGGCGCCTGGGGGATGTGGGCCACCCTTAGAGCTCATCCTCCGGCTGGAGGACTCTTCCGGTGAATAAGAATTTTGGTAATGTTTTGAGAATTTTCCAAGAACTTTTATTTTTCACCTTTTTCTACAATCCACCGATAAAAACAGATAGAAACTGGCATTGGGCACTGGGTTAATCGGTTAGTTCCCAAATATGTTGTACAAGACATGAAAGTGCATCAAAACATGTAGAAATATCACCAAAAGAAGCATGGAACAAGCAAAAAATATTGATACGTTTGGGACGTATGAACCAATTACACTTTGTCCTTCTCAGGACGCTCTACCAGCATTACAATACTGACCACGCAAGTGGTGGCTGCAATGTATAACATCATTGGCTCTTTTTCAGTCGCAGCAGCCAGTACTGGAGCCGTGGAGAGCATGCTCTTGAGTTACTTTAAAGTTTCATCCGCCTGCCGAGTCCACGTGAATTTATCCGTCTTCTTCATCAGCTGGTACAACGGGATCACTTTCTCTCCCAGCCGACTGAGGAACCGGCTAAGTGATGCCGGACATCTGGTGAACTTTTACACGTC
Organism: Bromus sterilis; assembly: GCA_950022295.1. Lineage (NCBI taxonomy): Eukaryota > Viridiplantae > Streptophyta > Magnoliopsida > Poales > Poaceae > Bromus > Bromus sterilis. The sequence continues at coordinate 170,209,534 of OX465595.1, read as the reverse complement.
CTTGAGGTTTCTTGAATGATTAAACCGCTCGATTGCAGCTATTTTCTTGGGGTTACACTCGATCCTTCGTTCAGAGACGAGGAATCCCAGCAGCTTGCCGACGGGAATGCAGAATACACACTTCTCTGGATTGAGCTTTATCTGATAGGTGCGCATATTTGCAAATGTTTCTCTGAGGTCTTCAAGAATGTTTGCCGCTTGACCGACTTGAATACCAAATTATCTATATATACATGTATGTTTCTGCCAAGCTGCTTGTGTACACAACGCTGCATGGAGCGCTGATAAGTTTCTCCACCATTTTTCAGACCAAACGGCATGGTGATATAGCAATAAACCCTGAAAGGGGTGATAAATGCGGTTTTTATTTGATCATAAATAGCAAGTTTGATCTGGTGATAGCCGGCAGTGGCATCTAGAAAAGACAACAACTCGCTGCCGGACGTAGAGTCAATGACTTGGTCGATACGGGGTAGAGCGAATGGATCCTTGCGGCATTCCTTGCTCAGGCATCTGTAGTCGATACACATGCGCCAGGTCCTGTTTTTCTTCAGCACAAGGACTGGGTTTTCTAGCCACTCGGGGTAGAAAACTTCCATGATGAAGCCGGTTGCAAGAAGCTTGGCGATATCCTCGTCGACTGCTCTTCTTTTGTCTTCAGAAAAATGTCGAAGTGGTTGCTTGACCGGCTTGGAGACTGACCGAATGTGGAGTCAGTGCTCGGCGAGTTCCCTCGGAACACCCGGCATGTTGTGATGATACCATACAAAGATGTCTCGGTTCTCACGGAGGAACTCGACGAGCTCGCCTTCCTATTTGCTGCTGAGGCCAGCTCCGACGACCACACACTTGGTGGGATCGGAGGGGTCCAAAGCAATCTTCTTGCTTTCCTTGGACGATTGGAACTGGGTCTCATCGTCCGACCTCCTGCCCTTGCCAGTCGGTAGAGGTGCCTTGGTTTGAGCTTGATACATGGACACCAACGTGTCGAGCTGACGCCGCTCCTCAGAGATGACTAATGACTCTGCCAGCTTGGAGCCGGCTGCAAAGCACTCGATGGATTTCTTGTAGTCGCCATAGACGATGATGACACCCTGCTGGCCTGGTAACTTCATCTTTAGTTACAGGTGATGTGGAACTACCATGAACTTGGCGATTGCTGGTAATCCAAGCACCAGGTGGTATGGACTGATCAGGTCGGCGACCTCAAACCAGATGGGCTCTTTGCGGAAGTTCTATCGTGGGCCAAAGATCACATCCACCCGGATGCGACCCAACGGAGTGCGGGAGAGGCCGGGGACGATGTCGTGAAATGTTGTTCGACTGGGCTGAAGCTCGCTCTCGCTGATGCCTAAATTGATCATGGTCTCGTGGTAGAAGATGTTGATGTTGCTGCCTCCATCAATGAGGGCCCGGGTGAAAAGACATGAGTATCTCGGTGCTTGAACAATGGCATCCACTACCAAAGAATAGCTTCCTCGATTCGGCATCAGTCTCGGATGATCTTCCCTTCCCCAAGTGATGAGGTTGTCCGACCAGTGCATGTACTAGGGTACGGGTGGCATGGTGGCATTGACTTCTTGGGCGCGTGCTTTCCGACTGCCCTTGTCAGTTGAGTCATTGGTAAAGATCATGTAGGCTGCATCTTGGCGTGGGTACTAGTTGCCAGCTGGAGGTGAAGGTGGGCCTGGAGGTGGTGGGAGTGGTGGTGGAGGTGGAAGTGCTCCTCCTTGCTGCAGGCGCTTGGTCCAATTGCAGTCACGAGTGGAGTCCGTAGCCGACTTGCCTATCCCATTGTGCATCTTGCACCGTGCATCTAGCATGTCCTGGAAGTTGTACTTGCAGCGCTCCTGCCACTGCGGCTTTTCCCCGTGTTTTAGCCTCCGACTACCTCCTGCAGCCCCTGGTGCCTCTTCATCTTGTATTGAAACGACATGCGAAATGCCATACTAAGCATCTAGTTGTTCATCTTTCCTCTTGCCACAGTTTTCTTGGTTATTATAATGGTTGTTGTTGGTGTTGGTGTTGTTTCGATTGTTCTCTCGCCGTTCGCTTTGACTGAGCCCAGGGCCTCCTGCTTCTGTCGACTGCTGCCCATCCGTCTTCTCTTGGATCACGCCACTGTCACTCAGCCAAATGGGACGCATTGCTGAGTCGGAGACGATGAAGGAATTCGCAATCTTCATGAGCTCGGCCAGTGACTTGACTTCCTTGCGGAGCAACTCTTGCTTGAGCATCGAGCCATCCAAGCAGCCATTTGTGAAGTACTGAATGGCCTGGATCTGGTGCACTCCTTCACAGGTGTTTTTGAGCTTGATCCACCGTGCGAGGTAGTCGCGGAGGGGCTCATCCTTTCCTTGCACGCAGAGAGCAAGATGTCGAGGTAGACCCGGCCGCTCGTAGGTTCCCGTGAAATTGCACACAAAAGCATCCTAAAAATCTTGCCAACAATTGATGTTGTTGCTTGAGAGGTCGTTCAACCAGGATCGAGCTGACCCTTGGAGCATGAGAGGTGCTAATGGCACTGAAGTAGTGCACCTCATTAGCTACCCCCAGTGCAAGGTTGAGATGTAGCATAGCAGAAAATTTCCCTCGGTGAAGATACCGAGGTTTATGTCTCCGGTAGGACTCCAAGGACGACAAGAAGGTGGCAAGGAAACAATGGAGCCGTTTTACAACCAAGGGTTGCTTACTTGACCTTGACCTGCACACACAACAAGTAACTTTTCTCCCAACGAGTTCATAGAAGTTGTCAATCTCTCCGTCCTTGTTGTTTACAAAGGATTAAACGCACGAGAATAGTAGTGGTGATTGCAACTGAAAACGAAAAAATGCAGTAAATAGTGGAGGTGTAAACAGTGGTGGAAATATGGATCGGGGTCCCATGATGTTCACTAGTGATGTCTCTCTCCCAAAAGATGATAAAATAGCTAAGTTGGGTGAACAAATTGCAGCTGGGCAATTGACGGAATTACAAGCACCGCAATGCTAATTATGCTGCAAATAAAGTTAGAGGTTCAAAAGTATGGGCAGTACGCCAAGACAAGTATACTATAATCCAACTGCATCTACTAACTAATCATCCACCTTGAGATATCTATCCAGAACATCTCGCTTGTATTAAGTTGCACTAGTGCGCGCCGTAGCTATTCAAACCCGTTTTTGATCCCTATCGCCTACGGGAACCGGAACCATCGCCTTTCTCTTGATTGTGATTAGGGGGCCTGTTCCACACGATAGCCTAAAACCGTGGCCTATGGAGTAGTCCACGCAGACGGACATGATAAATCGAACGTTTGTGTTCTGTATACTATCCCAAACAGTTTACATATAGCACATGTTTGTGTTGTTCACACCTAAACAAACGTTTGTGCACAAATGTTCGTGTGGTTTAAGAATGAAATCCCAAAAGTTGTTTTTGGTCGAACTATGTGTGATGTACGCTGAACATTACAAACGATTGTGCACAAAGTATGGTGTGGAATTAGACATAAATCACCAAAGCTTATTTCTTATTGAACGTGTGTGATATGCATAGTTATGGTGACGAAATTATATGTACAACCGTGTGCCAGAAGCTAATCACTCGCAGTTTAATTAGCATTGTATCTATCTGAAATATTTTAGGATATTTTTTAATTGCGTATATAATCACATTCCTATATATATAACACAATATATTTCATATTCTTATGATGGTCACCATGATTTTCATAATTACTGAAATCAAAGTACAACCAGAAGCTAGTAAAGCAGGACACTATACAGAAACACGAATTCTATGGTGAAAAACTGGTAGATAGTACAACAGGCCTTAATACAGAAATACCCAGTCCATCGTATGACAACCTTTGAAAAGTACAGCATCAGAATCAGTAGATAGACAGATGAATCACATCTGGGAAGGTGTCAAAACGGAATGCAAAAATTGACCATTCGAGAAAGTTGAATGCTTGTGCTACTTTAGCCCAGCGCATGTTCATGATTGCCCTTCCATCCTTGACCTATTTAGGAAGACTTCCATATTATAGCGTGGGTGTTGTACAAATACCTTTCTTGACTCTTGACCATACAATTGGGTTGAGAGGTAATCATCGGTGAACTGCTTAGGAAAAAACTGAATACAAAGATAGGCATAAATATCATTTATCAACATTGAAAATGTGTGCATGTGTAAGGTAATATGGTAGGGAGGTAAATCGGTACCATCCTATAGATGACTGAATCTTATTCATTGTGCAGACAAAGAGTTTGATGTCTTTCGTGGCCAGTTTCTTTATCCTAACATTCTTTCTAAGTTTCTTGACTTGGTTCATGGTCATGTTCACCTCATTTCCCCAAATGAAAGATGGGTCGAAGAGTGGATCTAAACCTCTGGCAAGATGAGCTACAAGTAATATGTAAATATTAGAAGCCAAACACTCAGTTTTCCTTCACTTGTATAGTAAGGGGGTATAAGCCCTTCATACCAAGTGCATACCTCGGTTGTAAATCTCAGAGTCGCACATTGCTACCCTACAATTGCGTAGAGTATATAATGAGATCAAGCATTAGAACAATGCTACAAGCCTACAAGGATAATGCACAAATCAATCCGGTGGACTCGTGAAAAGATCAGGAAGAGCTAAGAATGAATAATATGAAACCTAAATTAGCAATAGAACCTGACCATAAAACATACGATCGAACAGATTCACGACATCGACAGTCCATGTAAGTAACTAAATCATGACCATCACAGTGCATGCTAACATTTTAAAGTGTACGAGTTCAGTTACTTGAAATTCTAGATGCAATCCAATCTAACTAAATATGGTCTGGTGGTCGGGCCATAAATGATCGATGGAGGAGTAAGAGCATGAGCATGAGGATGACGGTCAGGATCTTACCGGAACAGGGTGAGCGGTGAACCGAAGAGGCACGGCTAGAAAGTAGGGGGGCGGCCTAAACAGTCTAGGCTACCACACGTGGTATAGGGAAGAGGGTTGCTGCATGTAGGCCGCCGCGCGCGGTATACGGCTGGGGCGGCGGGGATGCGCCGTGTTGGCCGCCGGAGTAGTTGCCGGCGTCATCTAGGCCGCAGCGCTAGGAGGGGCAAGTGGGGGTTTGAACAACAAATGGGGGATGCGCAGCACCATTTGGTGGTGGGCGGAGGGGAAGGTTACATATTTGACTACAGTTGGCAAAACAAATTGCTTGTGGGGGGAGAGAACTGGCGGGATATGCTTATCCCAAATGAACATTATTGTTGACCCAAATGAGATGATACGAGAAACTTTCGGTCGGTGGGTTTCCACCAGTACATGGAAGATGATAACAAACGTTGATGAAATATACACTGTTTGTAATATACTATAATAAATATCCAACAAGTCATGTTGCATAACCAGCTTCTCGCGTATCGTTGTAAAATCCATCGACTACCGTTCGGCGCTACGGTAACATCCAACGGCCATAGTTGTGCCCTAGGGTTACGAGATATCCTCCAGGGTCTTGAGATGGTCCAATCAGGTCGCATAACCAACTTCTCACGGATCGCGGTAAGATCCAACGACTATCATTCGGCGCTACGACTACATCCAACGGCCATATTTGTGCGCTAGGGTTAGGAGATAACCTCCAGGGTTTTGAGATGGTCAACAGATTTTTTTTCATTGTTTGACCACCATTCAACTAATGCATTTTGTACACGAAGTGTATCTAATTTTAATGATAATCCTCTCAAATTTTTACCAGCTACCATGTATGTAAAATAATGACACCATGCTAAGTCTCACCCTTGTTAGAGGTCGTGTGAATTGATTTTCAATGTCGGACCATTTTGATAAAAAAATAATCATTTAATGTGTTTCAATTGCCAAATGAAGTCAAAAACGTTATAAATTTCTGGATCTTAGTGTGAATGATTAGTGTTGAACACATAAAAAGTCTCGGGTTTAAATGATTTAGAAATAATGCAATATCTTTGTAATTTGTTTGATTCCGATTGAATCTCCGGTACTTGGTAAGGAATGGTCTAGTTTGTACACAAAGCGTATCTAATTTCGATGATAGTCCTCTCAAATTTTTACTAGCTACCATGTATGTAAAATAATGAGACCATGCCAAGTCTCATCCTTTTTAGAGGCTGATTGAATTGATTTTCAATGTAGGGCCATTTTGATCAAAACTTAATCATTTAATGCGTTTAAATTTCAAAATGAAGTCAGAAACGTTTGAAATTTCTGGATCTTAGTGTGAATGATTAGTGTTGAACACATAAAAAGTTAGTGGTTTAAATGATTTAGAAATAATGTGATTTCTTTGTAATTTGGTCGATTCCGGTTGAATCATCGGTACTTGGAAAGGAATGGTCTAGTTTGTACACAAAGCGTATCTAATTTAGATGGTAATCCTCTCAAATTTTTACCAGCTACCATGTATGTAAAATAACGAGACCATGCCAAATCTCATCCTTTTTAGAGGCCGTTTGAATCGATTTTCAATGTAGGGCCATTTTGATCAAAAACTAATCATTTAATGCGTTTAAATTGCCAAATGCAGTCAGAAACATTTGAAATTTCTGGATCTTAGTGTGAATTATTAGTGTCGAACACATAAAAAGTTTGGGGTTTAAATGATTTAGAAATAATGTGATGTCTTTGTAATTTGGTTGATTCCGATTGAATCCCAAGTACTTGGAAAGGAATGGTCTAGTTTGTACACAAAGTGTATTTAATTTTGATGATAATCCTCTCAAATTTTTACCAGCCACCATGTATGTAAAATAACGACACCATGCCAAGTCTCATCCTTTTTAGAGGTCGTTTGAATTGATTTTCAATGTGGGCCATTTTGATCAAAAATTAATCATTTAATGCGTTTAAATTGCCAAATGAAGTAAAAAACGTTTGAAATTTCTAGATCTTAGTGTGAATGATTAGTGCTGAACAATAAAAAGTTTGGGGTTTAAATAATTTAGAAATAATGCGATGTCATTGTAATTTAGTTGATTTCGATTGAATCACCGGTACTTGGAAAGGAATGGTCTAGTTTGTACACAAAGCGTATCTAATTTTGATGATAATCCTCTCAAATTTTTACTAGCTACCATGTATGTAAAATAACGATACCATGCCAAGTCTCATCCTTTTTAGAGGCTGATTGAATTGATTTTCAATGTAGGGCCATTTTGATCAAAACATAATCATTTAATGCGTTTAAATTTCCAAATGAAGTCAGAAACGTTTGAAATTTCTGGATCTTAGTGTGAATGATTAGTGTTGAACACATAAAAAGTTTGTGGCTTAAATGATTTAGAAATAATGTGATTTCTTTGTAATTTGGTCGATTCCGGTTGAATCATCGGTACTTGGAAAGGAATGGTCTAGTTTGTACACAAAGCATATCTAATTTTGATGGTAATCCTCTCAAATTTTTACCAGCTACCATGTATGTGAAATAACGAGACCATGCCAAGTCTCATCCTTTTTAGAGCTCGTTTGAATTGATTTTCAATGTGGGCCATTTTGATCAAAAATTAATCATTTAATGCGTTTAAATTGCCAAATGAAGTAAAAAACGTTTGAAATTTCTAGATCTTAGTGTGAATGATTAGTGCTGAACAAAAAAAAGTTTGGGGTTTAAATAATTTAGAAATAATGCGATGTCTTTGTAATTTGGTTGATTTCGATTGAATCACCGGTACTTGGAAAGGAATGGTCTAGTTTGTACACAAAGCGTATCTAATTTTGATGATAATCCTCTCAAATTTTTACTAGCTACCATGTATGTAAAATAACGATACCATGCCAAGTCTCATCCTTTTTAGAGGCTGATTGAATTGATTTTCAATGTAGGGCCAGTTTGATCAAAACTTAATCATTTAATGCGTTTAAATTTCCAAATGAAGTCAGAAACGTTTGAAATTTCTGGATCTTAGTGTGAATGATTAGTGTTGAACACATAAAAAGTTTGTGGCTTAAATGATTTAGAAATAATGTGATTTCTTTGTAATTTGGTCGATTCCGGTTGAATCATCGGTACTTGGAAAGGAATGGTCTAGTTTGTACACAAAGCGTATCTAATTTTGATGGTAATCCTCTCAAATTTTTACCAGCTACCATGTATGTAAAATAACGAGACCATGCCAAGTCTCATCCTCTTTAGAGGCCGTTTGAATCGATTTTCAATGTAGGGCCATTTTGATCAAAAACTGATCATTTAATGCGTTTAAATTGCCAAATGCAGTCAGAAACATTTGAAATTTCTGGATCTTAGTGTGAATTATTAGTGTCGAACACATAAAAAGTTTGGGGTTTAAATGATTTAGAAATAATGTGATGTCTTTGTAATTTGGTTGATTCTGATTGAATCCCCAGTACTTGCAAAGGAATGGTCTAGTTTGTACAAAAAGTGTATTTAATTTTGATGATAATCCTCTCAAATTTTTACCAGCCACTATGTATGTAAAATAACGACACCATGCCAAATCTCATCCTTTTTAGAGGCCATTTGAATTGATTTTCAATGTGGGCCATTTTGATCAAAATTAATCATTTAATGCGTTTAATTTGCCAAATGAAGTAAAAAACGTTTGAAATTTCTAGATGTTAGTGTGAATGATTAGTGCTGAACACATAAAAAGTTTGGGGTTTAAATCATTTAGAAATAATGCGATGTCTTTGTAATTTGGTTGATTTCGATTGAATCACCGGTACATGGAAAGGAATGGTCTAGTTTGTACACAAAGTGTTTCTAATTTTGATGATAATCCTCTCAAATTTTTACTAGCTACAATGTATGTAAAATAACGAGACCATGCCAAGTCTCATCCTTTTTAGAGGCTGATTGAATTGATTTTCAATGTAGGGCCATTTTGATCAAAACTTAATCATTTAATGCGTTTAAATTGCCAAATGAAGTCAGAAACGTTTGAAATTTCTGGATCTTAGTGTGAATGATTAGTGTTGAACACATAAAAAGTTTGTGGTTTAAATGGTTTATAAATAATGTGATTTCTTTGTAATTTGGTCGATTCCGGTTGAATCATCGGTACTTGGAAAGGAATGGTCTAGTTTGTACACAAAGCGTATCTAATTTTGATGGTAATCCTCTCAAATTTTTACCAGCTACCATGTATGTAAAATAACGAGACCATGCCAAGTCTCATCCTTTTTAGAGGCCGTTTGAATCGATTTTCAATGTAGGGCCATTTTGATCAAAAACTAATCATTTAATGCGTTTAAATTGCCAAATGCAGTCAGAAACATTTGAAATTTCTGGATCTTAGTGTGAATTATTAGTGTCGAACACATAAAAAGTTTGGGGTTTAAATGATTTAGAAATAATGTGATGTCTTTGTAATTTGGTTGATTCTGATTGAATCCCCAGTACTTGCAAAGGAATGGTCTAGTTTGTACAAAAAGTGTATTTAATTTTGATGATAATCCTCTCAAATTTTTACCAGCCACTATGTATGTAAAATAACGACACCATGCCAAATCTCATCCTTTTTAGAGGCCGTTTGAATTGATTTTCAATGTGGGCCATTTTGATCAAAATTAATCATTTAATGCGTTTAATTTGCCAAATGAAGTAAAAAACGTTTGAAATTTCTAGATGTTAGTGTGAATGATTAGTGCTGAACACATAAAAAGTTTGGGGTTTAAATCATTTAGAAATAATGCGATGTCTTTGTAATTTGGTTGATTTCGATTGAATCACCGGTACATGGAAAGGAATGGTCTAGTTTGTACACAAAGTGTTTCTAATTTTGATGATAATCCTCTCAAATTTTTACTAGCTACAATGTATGTAAAATAACGAGACCATGCCAAGTCTCATCCTTTTTAGAGGCTGATTGAATTGATTTTCAATGTAGGGCCATTTTGATCAAAACTTAATCATTTAATGCGTTTAAATTGCCAAATGAAGTCAGAAACGTTTGAAATTTCTGGATCTTAGTGTGAATGATTAGTGTTGAACACATAAAAAGTTTGTGGTTTAAATGGTTTATAAATAATGTGATTTCTTTGTAATTTGGTCGATTCCGGTTGAATCATCGGTACTTGGAAAGGAATGGTCTAGTTTGTACACAAAGCGTATCTAATTTTGATGGTAATCCTCTCAAATTTTTACCAGCTACCATGTATGTAAAATAACGAGACCATGCCAAGTCTCATCCTTTTTAGAGGCCGTTTGAATCGATTTTCAATGTAGGGCCATTTTGATCAAAAACTAATCATTTAATGCGTTTAAATTGCCAAATGCAGTCAGAAACATTTGAAATTTCTGGATCTTAGTGTGAATTATTAGTGTCGAACACATAAAAAGTTTGGGGTTTAAATGATTTAGAAATAATGTGATGTCTTTGTAATTTGGTTGATTCTGATTGAATCCCCAGTACTTGCAAAGGAATGGTCTACTTTGTACAAAAAGTGTATTTAATTTTGATGATAATCCTCTCAAATTTTTACCAGCCACTATGTATGTAAAATAACGACACCATGCCAAATCTCATCCTTTTTAGAGGCCGTTTGAATTGATTTTCAATGTGGGCCATTTTGATCAAAAATAATCATTTAATGCGTTTAATTTGCCAAATGAAGTAAAAACATTTGAAATTTCTAGATCTTAGTGTGAATGATTAGTGCTGAACACATAAAAAGTTAGGGGTTTAAATCATTTAGAAATAATGCGATGTCTTTGTAATTTGGTTGATTTCGATTGAATCACCGGTACTTGGAAAGGAATGGTCTAGTTTGTACACAAAGTGTATCTAATTTTGATGATAATCCTCTCAAATTTTTACTAGCTACAATGTATGTAAAATAACGAGACCATGCCAAGTCTCATCCTTTTTAGAGGCTGATTGAATTGATTTTCAATGTAAGGCCATTTTGATCAAATTTTAATCATTTAATGCGTTTAAATTTCCAAATGAAGTCAGAAACGTTTGAAATTTCTGGATCTTAGTGTGAATGATTAGTGTTGAACACATAAAAAGTTTGTGGTTTAAATGATTTATAAATAATGTGATTTCTTTGTAATTTGGTCGATTCCAGTTGAATCATCGGTACTTGGAAAGGAATGGTCTAGTTTGTACACAAAGCGTATCTAATTTTGATGGTAATCCTCTCAAATTTTTACCAGCTACCATGTATGTAAAATAACAAGACCATGCCAAGTCTCATCCTTTTTAGAGGTCGTTTGAATCGATTTTCAATGTAGGGCCATTTTGATCAAAAACTAATCATTTAATGCGTTTAAATTTCCAAATGCAGTCAGAAACATTTGAAATTTCTGGATCTTAGTGTGAATTATTAGTGTCGAACACATAAAAAGTTTGGGGTTTAAATGATTTAGAAATAATGTGATGTATTTGTAATTTGGTTGATTCCGATTGAATCCCCAGTACTTGGAAAGGAATGGTCTAGTTTGTACATAAAGCGTATTTAATTTTGATGATAATCCTCTCAAATTTTTACCAGCCACCATGTATGTAAAATAACGACACCATGCCAAGTCTCATCCTTTTTAGAAGCCGTTTGAATTGATTTTCAATGTGGGCCATTTTGATCAAAAATTAATCATTTAATGCGTTTAAATTGCCAAATGAAGTAAAAAATGTTTGAAATTTCTAGATCTTAGTGTGAATGATTAGTGTTGAACACATAAAAAGTTTGGGGTTTAAATCATTTAGAAATAATGCGATGTCTTTGTAATTTGGTTGATTTCGATTGAATCACCGGTACTTGGAAAGGAATGGTCTAGTTTGTACACAAAGCGTATCTAATTTTGATGATAATCCTCTCAAATTTTTACCAGCTACCATGTATGTAAAATAATGAGACCTTGCCATGTCTCATCCTTTTTAGAGGTTGTTTGAATTGATTTTCAATGTAGGGCCATTTCGATCAAAACTTAATCATTTAATGCGTTTAAATTGCCAAATGAAGTCAGAAACGTTTGAAATTTCTGGATCTTAGTTTGGATGATTAGTCTTGAACAAATAAAAAGTTTGGGGTTTAAATGATCTAGAAATAATGTGATGTCTTTGTAATTTGGTTGATTCCGATTGAATCATCGGTACTTGGAAAGGAATGGTCGAGTTTGTACACAATGCGTATCTAATTTTGATGAGAATCCTCTCAAATTTTTACCAGCTACCATGTATGTAAAATAACGAGACCTTGCCAAGTCTCATTCTTTTTAGAGGCCGTTTGAATTGATTTTCAATGTAGGGTCATTTTGATCAAAATTAATAATTTAATGCGTTTAAATTTCCAAATGAAGTCAGAAACATTTGAAATTTTTGGATCTTAGTGTGAATTATTAGTGTCGAACACATAAAAAGTTTGGGGTTTAAATGATTTAGAAATAATGTGATGTCTTTGTAATTTGGTTTATTTCGATTGAACCCCCGGTACTTGGAAAGGCATGGTCTAGTTTGTATACAAAGCGTATCTAATTTTGATGATAATCCTCTGAAATTTTTACCAGCTACCATGTATTATTAGGATAAGTGCAAGGATGCTTTTATTGGTAAGTACTACCACCCAGCTAAGATTATCCAATTGAGGAGTAATATTATGAATTTTAAGCAATTGGATAATGAACCTGTTGCCCAAGCTTGGGAACGCATGAAATCTCTTGTTAAGAATTGCCCTACGCATAGTTTGACTACTTGGATGGTTATCCAAACTTTTTATGCAGGCTTGAATTTTACCTCGCGGAACTTGCTAGATTCGGCCGCGGGAGGAACCTTTATGTCAACAACGCCTGGTGCTGCCACAAAACTACTCTATGAGATGATGACAAACTATTCCCAATGGAACACCGAAAGAGCTCCAATAGGTAGAAAGGTAAACTCTGTCGAGGAGATCTCCTCCCTAAATGAAAAAGTTGACTTGATTATTTCTCTACTTACCAAGAAATCTCCTATTGATCCTCATGATGTTCCTTTAAATTCTCTGATTGCTCAAGATCAAGTAGATGTGAACTTTATCTCTAGAAACAACTTCAATAACAATGCTTATAGGAGTAATTTTGGTAGCAATCCTAGACCGTTACCCTCCAACAACTATGGGAACAACAACACTTATCCTAGCACCAAGAACTCCACTTCTGAATTAGAGAGTATGCTTAAAGACTTCATCACTAGCCAAAAATCCTTCAACAAGAGTGTAGAGGAAAAACTAGACAAATTAGATAATCTCTCGTCGAAGGTAGACAATTTAGCCCATGAAGTATAATTGCTTAAGATTAGAACTTCTCCTCTTGAGGAGAGGAAGGTCACTCCTATGAATGCTATTCAAGTGCAAATTAATGAAAACATTAGGATGATGGCTAAACTTAAAGAGAGATGGGCTAGAGAAAAGGAGGAAGAAGATAGAATTAAGAGCCTTCCCACACACCATACCATTGCTACTATCCAAGTCGTTGAGGATATCCAAACTCTTAGCACCCAATGCACCCCTAGTCCCATAGGACCTATTAATGGTGATGCCATGACCTCAACCGTAGAAGAAGAAACTCCAATGACTATAGAATCTACCAAACAAGTGAGCCTAAAGGACACCACTACCACTTTACTTGATAGTAGTGACCTTGATTTTGATAATTGCACCCTTTCTGAAGTTATTCGTTTCCTTCAAAAGATGTCTAGAGATCCCCACACTAGCACACTCAATCTTGCCTTCACGGAGCATATCACTAATGCTCACATTAAAGCTAGGGAGGAGAAGCTTAGGGTAGAAGCCTCCATACCTAGAAAGGTAGAAGATGTTTGGGATCCTATGATTAAAATTAATTTGAATAATTTCTCTTGCTATGATTTATGTGATGTTGGAGCTAGTACCTCCGTTATGCCCAAAAGAATGTATGATATATTTGAATTGAAACCTTTTGATCCTTGTTATTTTGGTGTTCGTCTTGTCGATTCTTCTGTAAAGAAACCTTTGGGGAAGATCGATGATGTTCTTATCATTGTCCATGACAACTATGTTCCCGTTGATTTTACTATTATGGACATTGAATGTGAACCTTCTTGTCCAATTATTTTGGGACGTCCTTTTCTTCGCACCGTGGGTGCTGTCATTGATATGAAAGAAGGGATTATAAAATTCCAATTCGCTCTCAAGAAAGGGATGGAACACTTCCCTAGAAAAAAGATTAAGTTGCCTTTTGAGTCCGTCACACGGGCTAGTTATTTTCTTGAAAAGACTTGATCTATTGCATCAAGCCTAGCTAATGGCTTTAAAGAAGCGCTTTCGGGAGGCAGCCCGCAATGAATTTAGGTTTTCCCTTTTATTTTTCTTCTGTATTTAGTGGTCTTAATGATTGTTACTACTGTAGCAACATCATTGTATCTTTACTTTTCAAGATTTGTGCCATTTATAGCCTCATATGACAAGGGAAGTGAAAGTTGTGACATGTTGTCCAGAAAACAGATTCTGTCCTCGTGACGGGAAAAATCATAGAAAAATCCCAGTTCATCTTTTTGAGCTGAAATTTCTACACGGCGTGATCTATACAATCATGGAACTTTTGTATGTTTTGTGTTTTTTTATTTGAGTTGCAGAAGTATCCTGAAAAAAATTCTTTACTACTTGATGGTTTGTTTTTCACAGATTCTGTCCTGTTTTTCCTTTTCTTCGTTTTTCAAATCTTAAGCTTCTTTTTCTTTGAAAAAACTTTTTGGAAATTTTGAGAAACAGTAACTCTTCAAGAATATCCTTATTTCCAGTAGAGAAAAAATTATTTTATTATGGGTACTAACCTCGCTAATCAGATTATGATGAGTTATGTATGAAGGGAGTTTTCAAGTGTGCGAGGGACGATGATGAAAGAAGATTCAGGAGTGTCAAATGCTCAATCTTGGGGATGCCCCCATGCATCCCCAAGAAATATTCAAGAAGACTCAAGCGTCTAAGCTTGGGGATGCCCCCATGCAACCCCTACTCCATCAACAATTATCAGTTCGTCTTTCATTCCACTATATTTTTATCACTTCATGCGTTATGTGCTATGCTTGGAGCGTCTTGCTCTTTATTTCCTTTTTAGTTTTCTTTAGCTTTTCTTGCTGTTCATAACAAGTTAGAACCCAGCTCCACTTTCAAAATCTAGAACACAACATAGGATTTTTCATGCTTATCTTTGTTGTGTGTGTTCTTTAACTTTTTCATAGCTGTTGTCATGTTTAGCTCTTAGTTTTCATGCTTAACTTTTTAAGAGCTTTTGTTTAGTTTGTTGCTGGAACTCTCTTGAGTTTTCATGTTTATCTTGTTTCGAGAGTTTGCCTGTTCCACTGAGTTTTGTGTCTTGACTTGAAGTAGGTAATTAAGGTTGCTATTCAATTGTAGTAGTAACTTGCAATAGTTTTGATGTATTGTTGTGAGTAATGTTTGGACTTTTGGTGTCAAGAGCTTTAGCCTATTAGTGATAGATGTCGTATTTTGGTAAATCCGTGTTTATTTTCAAAACTTACAAAATTAGTTGAGAACTTTATCTACTAGATGGATCACTACTCTTTGGAGGGATCAAATATTAGAGTACACTCACGTACCATGAGTCAAGGATGCGCAAGGATAACCAAACCCCCATACACTCCTACTCGGCGTACTTGTCTCTTTGTGAACCTACTTATTAGATTGAGAATTACCAATAATAAGTGCATGAGTTCTTCGGACTAATGTGAGTATTCGAAAGTTGACACTTCCACCTTCCCATATGTTTCTAGCCGCTCCTGTGCCGTGCATTTCCTCCTTCTCACTCCGAGAGTTGGCGTCCACCTTCGCCGGTACATCCAAATCCTTGGCACGATACGCTCTGTCA
This sequence comes from Bromus sterilis, assembly GCA_950022295.1. NCBI lineage: Eukaryota > Viridiplantae > Streptophyta > Magnoliopsida > Poales > Poaceae > Bromus > Bromus sterilis. Next base: position 170,193,718 of record OX465595.1, on the reverse strand, counting down.
TCATTAACCTCCTTATATCCTTCCTCAAAACAGCCACCATACCAACCTATCAAGGCATTTCCATAGCCTTTCCGAGATACATTGCCATTCAACATCCACCTTCTCATGACTTGATCTTCATGTAATACATGCTTTTGCTTGATCGATGCGCCGCATGCTAGTTGGGCCTTCCCCTAATCATTGCTACATGACGCGCTAGTATCATTTCATATCCTGCTACACTGGCAGAGGCATACATTTTCATACTTCATGATAGTTTCATTTTCTTTATGTTGAGTACTTTTGTAAAGTGTGAAAGATCTTCTATACTTCTTGTAATATATAGAGTGTTGCCCCTAAAGTGAGGAAAAGATCCCAAAGAGGACAAAATCAAAAGATCCCAAAGAGGAAAAATGAGAGAAAAAGAAAGAGCCATTGAGGCCACCAAAAAATACAAAAAATAGAAATAAAAGAGAAAAAGAAATAAAAAGAGAGAAGGGGGCACACTACTATTTCTTTTGAGAGATCCACACTCGTACTCCCTCTTATATCTTGTGCTCCATAGAGATTATCATTCATGCATATAGCTATGTGGGGACCTTCACACTATAGAACTTGGCTTGTATATTCCAATGATGAGCCTCCTCAAATGAGCTCTAGGTCTTCTTGAGCAAGCAAGTTGGATGCACCCCCACTAGTTCCATTTGAGAGCTTACCTTAGCTCATATGTGCATTCGTTGCATGGCAATCCCTACTCCTCACATCATATCTATCATTTGGCTTTCTCTCGCCTATGATTGTCCTCATTGATGTGAGCCTTTCACACCCTTTTTGTCTTCCTCCTCCACCATATTCTCTCTTTTCCATCCTAAGTGTCAAATTTCTTGCTTACGCTCATCCATTGCATGAGTACTCAAAATATCAAAAAGGAGTGGATCATTTTGACTATTAACTGGCTAGTGGTCTGGGGATGAGTCAAGATAATATTCCAAAGAAGACCAAGTGTGAAACTTTAGTAGATTGAGTTCTCGACACAAAAAAATACTTTTTTTCTTAATCCCTATCCCCTTTCTTGCACGCAAACACCATTTGGAGACATTCGAGTCACGGACAGCGAGAGCTCTTGCACCTTTATGTTATTATGTTGCTTGTTTCAATGCTAAATATAGACTCTTGCCTGTTATGACTTGAATCGAATTACATGCCTTGATTGCTTTACTTAAAAGTTCTTATATGGTTGGTAGAATGTCACCACAGAAATTATGCTTGTTATCATTTACCTACTCGAGGACGAGTAGGAATTAAGCTTGGGGATGTTGATACGTCCAAAACATATCTATAATTTATTCTTGCTCCATGCTTCTTTTGTGTGATATTGCTATGATATTGATGAACTTCCATACACTTTTGATCATATTTGGACTAACCTATTAACTCAGTTCACCCCAATGCCAGTTCCTGTTTTCTGCTGTTTTTGTATTTTAGGTTTTCCCATTATTTACAGTGCCAGAAAAATTCCGGGAAAAATATAGGAAAAATTAGCGTATGGGAAGCTTCGCAAAGAACCAAAGTGGGGCCAGAGGGGGGCAAGGGGCGGCCACCCCCTAGGCCGCGCCAGGGGGGGCGCCTGGGGCCCCTGGTCCACCACTGGCTGCCCCCTTCGCCTATTTATTCCCCGTGACGAGAAACCCTCGAAGACAGAACCCTTTTTCCCTATCTCTCCTCTGTTTCGCCGCCGCCGCGCTTCCAAGATCGGGAGCACCAGGAGCCCTCTTCCCGGCACCCTGCCGGAGGGAGGAACCACCTCCGGGAGCTTCTCCACCACCATGGATGCTTCCCGGATGAACCGTGAGTAGTCCACCTAGGACCATGGGTCTCTGATCAGTAGCTATGTGATGTTCTCCTCCCCTCTTTGTTCTTCATGGTTTAGACCTCGTGAGCTGCCCTACATGATGGAGGCACATATGTAATCTTTCTGCTGTTGCTATGTTGGGTTTCTGGGATCTGATGGATTATGAGACTATGTTCAGATTGTGTTTGTGTAATATATTTGATTCTCCTCTTTTATATTTATGTTCTTGAGTAATTCTTGCATGTTCTCCGTTGCTGTTTATTTCTTTCGCCAAGTAGTAGGTAGTGACTCCAAGAGGGAGCGTTATGCATGATTGTGGGTTCATGCCCCCTGATGCCTAGCTTGAGTGACAGAAACATGAGTCTAGGGGATGTGTTGTAAGACCCAATATGCGGTACTGTTTCGGATCTGGACGTTTCCGTCCAAACCCGAGGACGAAGCACATATCGGACCCACCGCGACATATGACGAAGCCATATGTCTCAGATTTCAACATGATATCACAACATGACAGCTACAGGGATACAACATCTCATACAATCGGCATACAACTGCCTTAAATACATTACATCAGCGGAAGACATATGTCTGAATACAGACTACAATCAAATGCCTAGTGGAAAAGAGAAAATCATCGATCCCCATAACCACACGGGTCCTGGCTCTCCGCCGGGATCCTCCTAACTAGTCTTCACCGAGTCTCCACGTGAAACGTCGATCACCATACCTGTTGTCGATCAAGAACCGACCCAGCAAGGACTTCATCACTCGTCATTCTAGGACAACTAGTAGTTTACGTTAAGGATGGGGTAAGTGGTGAGGTTGCTTCCGCACTAGCATTTATTAGGTGGCTAACGATCTAGAGAGTAAGATAAGAAGCCAAGCATTCGATGAGGAATCGCCTCCAACAAGTCTGCTATCCACCTACTTACGCAAGCATAATACCTATCCTATCCTTGTCCTCCTCTTTGCATCCCGACGAAGAAGATGCAGTCACGGCATACACACGTTGATCAAGTTATATTAAGATTATCTTAGTTGTTGTTGTCTATGAACAAGGAGTAGGTCTCAAGTCGTCCATAACCGTGGACACGGCTTCTCGAAAAGTTTAACCCTGCAGGGGTGTACCAACTGCCCATTATAAGCTCCGCATGTACGCCGGATCTCTCAGTCAGGCCCGTTAAAGGCACCCATTGAAGAGTTGTCCCGAGAGATCCGGACATCATAGTCCCTCTAACTAACAACGAACAAATATGGGTGGCCCCCGGTAGAGTCGACACCCAACTCAAGAGTCGGCAGTCTCTCGCATTGGCTTCTTCCGTCTCACGTCAGGTTGGAATGACATCTGCAAAGCAGGTAGGCATGCCGCGCTCTGGAAAGTTTGGACCAACAGGAACACTGTCTCACTGGCCCGCGTGAACCTATTCTGAGAACTTGCGGGCCCCTGCCCGCCTCTCTTATGGTGAAAATGAAAAACCATCTTGGGCCACCACTAGAAATGTTTGGAGCTAGGTAGGTAAGAAAAGGGGACCCCAAATAATCCCACACGCGGTTAGGCACGCTCGTCAAGAGACACAATACCCGGAACTCGGGTCCTAGGTGACTCGAATGGAACAAAGCATCGGGGCGGGATAGCCTAGACCTTCCATCCTTCGTCGAATATAGTCAACATTATAATAATCACATCATCCACAACAATATAATAGTGTGATAGCCCAAACCAAGGAGTAATAGGAGGTAACATTCATAGCATCCTAAGCATGCATACTAAGCAGGGACTGAGCAACGAGAAATAGTAACATAGCAGTACAAGGTTTGCTGGGAGAGGACATTGTTGTTTCGGTTTGAAAGAGGTTGTAAACATGTGGTAGGATCTAACATCGAACCTAACCTAGACTAGCATGCAAACCGCTGGTTGAAATAGAATGGATGATAAGTAATGTATAGTCCTTGCCTGTTGAATAGTCGGGTTCCGAAGGTGTAGTTGATCGCAAGCTCGCATCGCCTCCGAGAGGTACCCGCAGAAGCACACAAGACGGTAAACAATGGAAAGCAATCAACGAGCAATCATCTATTACTATGAAGCAATCACGAGCAAGCATCAACAGGATGGCAACACGAGACATCGCACCTATCGTCGAGAGTGGTTACTAACAGGTTAAGTGGAGTATTCGTCACACACGACGATACCGCACATTTCAAATGGTTCAAGTTGTTTAGCTACACAACATGAGCAAAGGTTGTTAACATGGCATCTCACTGAATCATGGTATAGCACACAAACATGGCAAGAGTTGAAGCACAAAGTAAACTATCTAATCTAGTCATTTTAAGTGGGGGGGGGGGGTAAAACCTATACATGCCAACTATTACGGACCCCACGATAATTATAATGTTTGGTACTGTTTTGCCCCTAAAAAATATTTTATTATTTTTATTAGCAAGCAAGAGCAGCATAAACAGAATCTACATGCAATTCTAGTCAAGTTACATATAAAGAACATCATAATCGGAGCAACGGTTAAAAAGTTATTAAATAAATAGTTTACAGTGGCAGGCAGTGTAAATAATAGTAAAACAGCAAGTTAAGAAGTTCAAACATGGCAACAAACAACATTTTATTAATCTACAAAAAATTCTAAGCAACTTTCATGTTTAAAGCGTCGCGTTCCGAGCTACGGTTGCAATGATACGGGCCTCGGAAAATAATAACACAATATGCCATAAATATAAATACAGAGAACTAAAAAAACGCTATTGGGCCGAAAGCTATTGGGTGCTAAACAGAGATGGGCCAAGCCCACTACCGCAACAGAAGAAAATAAAAAAAAGGAAACGGGGGGCTGCTTACCACTGGGCCGAGGCCCAAGCCGGCGGGGAGGCGTGGGATAGCTCCCGTGCGCCCTGGGCGTAGAAGGCGTCGCGGGCTGGTATTGGAGCTGGGCCACGCTGCGCTGGCGTGGTTGGGCCGCTGGGCCAGCTGGAGGCGCGCGTGGCCGGCCCAGGCGGTCACACAGGCGAGCGGCTGGGGCTCGCTTCGTTCCTCACGGGCGGCGTTCATAGGAGGCTGGGTGGCGGAGCACCGGGGCTTCCGGCGAGGTGGTTCAGGGCGCAGAAGGCGACAGGGAAGGGGCGCCACGGCTCGGCGGCGGCGGATTCGGTCGCGGGATGGCGTAGGGTCAGCTCCAACGACGAGTTCTTCGAGGTGATTCCCATGGCGGCTTCCTGGTGAATCGATCTCAAGGAGATCACAGCGGGGAAGAGAGAGTTAGGAGAGAAGGGAGAGCAGATGGAGGAGAAGAAGGAAGGCGCGGGGGCGACCTGGAGTGCGGCGGCGCGTGCCTGCCGGCGCAGCTGCCGGAGATGGCCGACGAGGAGGCGCGGGTCGGCTCAGGAGGAGCGGGGCTTCTCCAGGACGGGGCAGGGGCATGGGACGCGAGTGGTGACGTGGCGCGCTTCGGGTCGTCCGATCTAGATCCGACGGCCCGGAGCGTTTGATCTGGATCAGGAGGTGGTTGGTGGCCTGGTTTCCATGTGGTGTCTAGGGAGAGGGGAGGCACGGAATGAGAGGGATTAGGGTCTAGGGTTTGTCTATTTTTGGATGTGGGGATGTCTTCAATAGGCAGGGGTTCCTTAGGGATTATTTTGGGCCTGGTTAGAGGGGAAATGGATTTTCTGCCTAATTATCTTACTTTAATCATTTAGCAAAAATGACAGCAAGAAGAAAGGCACAATGAAATGGAACATGATGGTTTAAAATCATATAACAATATGATTCCTTACCCACATGATTTGTAGGTATTTTAGAAAATCAATTGGGTCAAAAATATTTAAGTAATTCACATGGCATTTAAATAAATACAAATTCCTTTGAATTACAACCCCATTTTCTTAAAAAAAATCTTGGAAGTTTGGAGGGGGGCTAATACATGACAAAACATGTTGATACCCAAAAGAAGAGGTTCAGGGGATGACTTCCCAACCATGGATAAATTCACAAAGATGCCACTTGACTTATATGGATGTCATTAAATAAAATGGACCAAAGCCATAAAAAAGAATCTGACTATTTATCATCACATGATATAAGTCACATAACATCCATGCCAAGTCTCATACATAGAGACTGAAACAAAAGAAAAATCATGAAAGAGAGTTCAAGTGGGGTATATTGCATTTGGGCTGTTACAATTCTCCCCAACCAACCAGAAATCTCGTCCCGAGATTTACGAGCAAGAAAAACTCCGAACAGTGGCAGGGCGAGAACTCGACTGAGCTAAAACGGTCACCACAGCGCCTGAAGAGTGCGTCAACTGCACTGTCTTGGAAAGATCATCAATTACGGCTTCGTGCAAAGAGAGCCAATACATGCCAAGGATAATATCGATATCTGTGTGGGGCAGCATCACCAAGGAAGAGTCGAAGTAACGACCCTGAATGTATATCTCAACATCAAGGCATATCGTGGAAGTGTTGACCTTGCTTCCCGGAGAAATGATCGTGAGGGATTGAGGCAACTTATCGACAACTAGATTTTTGGGTGGGCTTGGATTAGCAGACAAGAGGGAAATATCTCGTTGGTCGGTTGGCTGCCCGCATGACGTTTTATAAATATACCCCTGGATTTACACCGGCTACTATGCCCGGCACATCCAGTCGTTTACCTACCCGACGAAGTCGGACTCGCACAAAAATCGAATAACCGCCTCATAGCATCGAACTGACGCCGTCTACAACGTTTCCCACAAAAACGAGAATGTCGAGCCCCTCTCGATAAAATAACCCATTTAAATATAAATGGGGGTTTTTCCGCACCGTTGGTGAAGGCTGGTCTTGTGCCGGTAGTCGCGACGATTCTCGTGTGAAACCCGGTGCCGCAACAGGTCGAGTGTCAGGGTGGCAAGAGGTCGGTCTCCGCCCGGTACGAGATAAGAGGGGGAAAAATAATTGCCGATCGATAGATCGGGGATGCAAACACCGCAAACAAATCAAACAATTCACAACGAAATCAAAAATTTTAATTTTTGTGAAATCTGGGTTGTTACATGTGTTGTTGCCACAAGGGAGAAAACAACGGTGCTTGTACTCTTGCGGGTGCAAGGATTGTTTACTTTACGCAAAGTTCTTTAATGCAGTTGTCTGTTGCTTTGAGTTTACACTTTGGGTGGGATTCGCAACTTAATACCAGCGAGATGTTCTGGATAGATATCTCAAGGTGGATGATTAGTAGGTAGATGCAGATGGATTTCGGTCTACTTGTCCTGGCGTACCGTCCAAGCTTTTGAGCCTCTTCCTTTCTTTATAGCATAGTTAGCATTGGTTTTATGCACATAATCCTGTCAATTTCCTAGTTGTAATTTGTTTACCTTGCATCGATATTTTATCGTCCTTTGGGAGAGAGACATCACTAGTGAGAATCATGGGATCCCGGTCCATATTTCCAATACTGTTTTCACCCACTATTTATTTTCTGCTTTATTTACCTTTCCGTTGCTATCACTATCATTATTATCCCGTACGTTTAATCCTTTGTAAACAACAAGGCCGGAGAGATTGACAACCTCTCTGAACTCGTTGGGAGCAAAGTTATCTGTTGTGTGTGCAGGTCCACGTCAACCGCCTAATTGTTGGCGTCGTTGTCACCTTCCTGTCGTTGTTGGAGTCCTACTGGAGACAAACCTTGGTATCTTCACCGAGGGAAATTTGTTGATGTCAACATCTCAACCTTCCACTTTGGGTAACCAACGAGGGGCGAGAAGCCATCACACATCCGGGAAGTGCTCATGGTGGTGGAGAAGCTCCCGGAGGTCAATCCTCTCTCCGGCAGGGTGCGGAGAAGGGGTCCTCTAGTGCTCCCGATCTTGGAAGCGCGCCAGCGGCGAAACAGAAGTGAAAATCGCGATGCAGGGCTCCTCTCAGGTGTTTTTAGGTCAAGGGGTAAATATAGGCCAAAGGGGGCACAGAGGGGTGGCCCCTCCCCCCAGGCGCCCTGCTGGTGCGGCCTAGGGTGGGGTCGCGACAGCTGGCCACTTGGGAGGGGGTGGCCCCCCTCCGGCCCTCCTTCGGTATTTCGGAAACTTCTTATGTGCTAATTTTTTATATATTTTTGTTGGAATTTTTGGAGCTCTATAAATATTGGTAAAAACCTGCAATTCACAAACATCAGCAGACAGAAACTGGCACTAGGTAAACTGAGTTAGTAGGTTAGTACAAATATGTGTAAAAATGTATGAAAGTTTAGAAAAACACATAGCAATGTCGACCAAAAGAGCATGGAAGAAGCATAAATTATAGATACGTTTGTTATGTATCAGGTGTGTAGCAGACGTCCACGCCACGATTGCCGCCGGAGATGCTGACTGCGGTCATCTAATCCACTAACTAATCCTCGGGCTTGACTGATCCGTTGTACTTGGGGGTGTCCCGGGGCAAAGTGAAGCCCTTGGGAAACTGCTCTGACCGGATGCACCTTCCGAAGCACTCCGGCCCGGCTGGTCCTTCTTCTTCACACTGATCCCTTTCTAGCTGCTCGATACAGTGGCGTGCATCATTCTCCCCAATAATACAACCCCCAAGGTGCTCAAAAATCGCGGGTCTTGCTGGTGTCGGCTGCTCCTCGCGCTGACTGCTCACTGCTAGTTCTTCAATCCGGCTATGCGCAGCCGGAGGGTCATCACGGTTGCGCGTGCGATCTCCATGATAAGAAGATGCTTGTCTTTGCTGTCGTGGTGCCCCACCTGGCTACTGGTTTGCATCGGCAGTCGGCCGAGGTCCCAAATTTGATTTGGATGATCGTGGAGGTGGCTTCGTGGCCGTCTGCTTCTGCTTTGCTGCCGCCAAGAGCTTAGACATGTGGCATGCCCTATATGTCGGCTGCGGGGTAATGCCCAACGCAGCCGACTGTGCATACCTAGCTAAGTCCTTGTCGATAGCTCAGCCTGAAATGCAAATCTCCTCCAGTACTGCTGGATCTATTGTGCGCGGAACGATACCGTGAGTGGCGTTGTACTCTCGCATAACAGCATCTAGTCGATGCTTCTCGGCGGTGGTGCTGTCCGCCTGCGCTATGAGGCGATGACGAGTCTTCTCCAGCTTGGCATGAACCGCAGCTGGATCAGTGTCAAGTTCCACAGGCATATTGATGGTACGAGAGATGATAACGGATTCTTTCCCTTCGTTGGTTACCCCAAGTGGAAGTTTGAGATGTAGATAGCCGAAAAATTCCCTTAACGTAGGGGATAGGGTTATGTCTCCCGTAGAACTCCAAGGACGACAAGTAGGTGGTGAAGTAAGTGATGCACCGTATGAATAGAATATTTTCCTTAACCTGGACCTGCACACACAACAAGTAACTTTTGTCCCAACGAGTACAGAGAGGTTGTCAATCTCTCCAGCCTTGTCGTTTACAAAGGATCAAACGCACGGGAAAATAGTAGTGGTGATGGCAACAGAAAGTAAAAGCAGAAAGTAGAGTGGAGGTGTAAATAGTGGTGTAAATATGGACCGGGGTCCCATGATGTTCACTAGTGATATCTCTCTCCCAAAAGAGGATAAAATATATAAGCTGGGTAAACAGATTTAAGCTAGGCAATTGATACAATTATAAATCCACCGCAATGCTAATTATGATGCAAATAAAGTTAGAGGCTCAAAAGTATGGGCAGTACGCCAGGACAAGTAGACCGAAATCCAACTGCTTCTACTTAGTAGTCATCCACCTTGAGATATCTATCCAAAACATCCCGCTCGTATAAAGTTGTGAGCCCCACCCAAAGTGTAAACCCAAAGAAACAGACAACTGCATTAACAAACTTTGCGTAAGGTAAACAATCCTTGGAACCGAAGTTACAAGCACCGTTGTTTTCTCCCTGGTGGAAACAACACATCTCCTAGTCTCATGTTTATGTCACTCACGCTAGACATCGGGGGGGCATGAACCCGCAATCAAGAATAAACGCTCCCTCTTAGAGTTTCTATCTACTACTTGGCCAAAGCAATAAAAAGTAACGGATAATATGCATGAATTACTCAAGAACAAAATATAAAAGGAGAACCAGATATATAACTCATAACAATCTGAACATAATCTCATAATCCATCGGATCCCACCAAACCCAGCATAGCAATAGCAGGAAAATTACATAGATGCCTTGATCATGTAGGGCAGCTCACAAGGGCTATGAACTGAAGCACAAGGTTGGAGAGAATACATCACATAGCTCCTGGTCCCGGACCCATGGTCCAAGGGGGACTACTCACGACACATCCGGGAAGCGCTAATGGTGGTGGAGAAGCTCCCGGAAGTCAATCCTCCCTCCGGCAGGGTGCCAGGAAGAGGTCTGATGGTGCTCCCGATCTTGGAAGCGTGCCGACAACGGAACAGAAAGGAAAATCGCGATGCAGGTCTCCACCTGAGGGTTTTCGGAGCGAGAAGTAAATATAGGTCAAAGGGGGGCACCAGGGGGTGGCCCCTCCCCCCATGCGCCCTGGTGGCGCGGCCTAGGGTGGGGCCGCGCCCTTGGCCGCCTGGGAGGGTGGTCCCCCTCTGGCCCTCCTTCGGTGATCTAGAAGCTCCCATCCTGCTGATTTTTTTATCTATTTTTTGTCGAATTTTTGGATCTCTGTAAATATGGGTAAAAACCTGTAACTTATAGACATCAGCAGACAGAAACTGGCACCGGGTGCACTGAGTTAGTAGGTTAGTCCAAATATGTGTAAAAAGGTATGAAAGTGTAGCAAAACACATAGCAATGTCACCTAAAAGAGCATGGAATAAGCAGAAATTATAGATACATTTGGGACGAATCAACATCCCCAAGCTTAATTCCTGCTCGTCCTCGAGAAGGTAAATGATAACACAGATAATTTTTGTGGTGATATGATAACACACATATAAGAAATTCAAAGTAAAGCGAGTAAGATATGCAATCCAAGTCAAGATAATAACAAGAAAGAGTCTATATCTAGTATTGAAACTAGCAAAGTAAGGACATAAAGGTGCAAGAGCTCTCGCTCTCCGTGACTCGAATGTCTCCAAATGGTGTTTGCGTGCAAGAAGTGGGAGATGGGTTTATAGAATAAAAATACTATATAATTTAATTGGGAACTCAATCTACTAAAACTTCACACTTGGTCTCCTTCCGAATCTTATTTTGACTCTTCCCCAGACCACTAGTCAGGCACAAGTCAAACTGATCCTCTCCCTTTCAACTTTCAGCACTCATGCAATGGATGAGCACAAGCAAGATATGTTGGCACTTAGGAGGGCAAAGAAAAAAATGATGGGGAAGGAAGACAAAAAGGTGTGGAAGGCTCATATCAATGAGGACAATCATAGTCTAGAGAAAGCCAAATGATAGATGTGATGTGAGGAGTAGGGATTGCAATGCAATGGATGCATATATGAGCTAAGGTAACCTCTCCAATGGAACTAGTGGGGTTGCATCCAACTTGCTTTCTCATGAAGACCTAGAGCTCATTTGAGGAGGCTCATCCTTGTAATATGCAGGCCAAGTTCTATAGTGTAAGGATCCCCACATAGTTATGCATGAATGATATGAATATCTCTATGGATGTAAGACCCGATATGCGGTACTATTTCATACTGGACATTTCTGTCCAGATCCGAGGACGAAGCACATATCGGACCCACCGCGACATATGTCTCGAATTTCAACATGATATCAACATTACAGCTACAAGGATATAACATCTCATACAAGTCAGCATACATCTGCCTTAACACAATACATCAGCGGAAGATATATGTCTGAGTACAGACTACAATCAAATGCCTATTGGCAAAGGGAAAATCATCGATCCCCATAACCACATGGGTCCAGGCCCTCTGCCGGGATCCGCGTAACTAGTCGTCGTCAAGCCTCCACGTGAAACATCGATCACCATACATGTTGTCGATCAAGAACCCTGAAAAGAGTTTGGGGTAGTATCATGAGTACAGAAGTACTCAGCATCCAACTGTAGTGGTCAACTGACCCAGCAAGGACTTCATCAATCGTCATTATAGGATAACTAGTAGTTTACGGTAAGGATTGGGTAAATTGTGAGGTTGCTTCCGCACTAGCATTTATGAAGTGGCTAACGATCTAGAGAGTAAGATAAGAAGCCAAGAATTCGATGAGGAATCGCCTCCAACAAGTCTGCTATCCACCTACTTACGCAATCATAACACCTATCCTATCCTTGTCCTCCTCTTTGCATCCCGACGAAGAAGAAGCAGTCAAGGCACACACACGTTGATCAAGTTATGATTCAGTTGATGTTATCTATAAACAAGACGTAGGTTCCAAGTCGTCCATAACCATGGACACGGCTTCTCTAATAGATTTAACCCTGCAGGGGTGTACCAACTGCCCATTACAAGTCTCCGCACGCACGCCCATCTCTCTCAGTTTCTACCCATCACAGGCAGCCATTTTAGGATTTAGTTCCGAGAGATCCGACACGACAGGTCCCTCTAGATAACAAGGAACAAATCGGGGTGGCCCCCGATGAGTCGCCATTCAACTCAAAAGCCGGCCGCGCTCTCGAACTGGTCTCTATCGTCTGACTCGGGTTTGGATTACCGGTGAAGTCTCACATGAGTCCGGGTCCTCAGCCGGCCAGGTTGGACCAACTAGAGAAACCATGTCTCCGCTGGCCCGAGTTGTTTAAAAATTTCTGGGAGCTCACCAGTCACACACACGGTTTCAAATGGTAAATGAGCTTGGGCCACCACTGGAAATGTTTGAAGCTAGGTAGGTAAGAAGAGGGGACCCCATAGCATCCCACACTCGGTTAGGCACGCTCAGTCTTAAAACCAATACCCGGAACTCGGGTCCTAGGTGACTCGAATGGAACAAAGCGTCGGGGCGGGATAGCCTAGACCTTCCATCCTTCATCGAGTATAGTCAACATTATAATAATCATATCATTCACAACAGTATAATAATTGTGATATCCCAATCCAAGGAGTAACAGGGGGTAACATTGTAGCATTCTAAGCATGCATACTAAGCAGGGGCTAAGCAACGAGCAACAGTAACATAGCAGTACAAGGTTTTCTGGGAGGGGACATGGGTGTATCGGTTTAAGAGAGGCTGTAAACATGTGGTAGGATCAAACATCGAACCTATCCTAGACTATCATGCAAACTGCTGGTTATAATAGAATGGGTCATAAGTAATGTATAGTCCTTGCTTGTTGATAAGTCGGCTTCCGAAGGTGTAGTCGATTGTAAGCTTGCATCGTCTCCGAGAGTGTCCGCGGGAGCACACAAGAAGTAAACACTGGAAATCAATCAACGAACATGCTTCTATTACTACGGAACAAGCACGAGCAAGCAATGAATAAACAAGCATGGTCAAGTATGATGCATGTCATTTTAAATAACATGGAATAAACACAAGATTGGACAAGTTTAATGAACCTCTAGAATCACGGTGCAATGCTCCCGACAATCTTCATATGCATTAGGTGGGTGATCCATGGACTCGAAGGATCCTTATGTTATAGTAATTATAATGCATGATCATGGCATATGCAGATACTTAAACAAGAAATGAATAAGAATTGCGCACTCACGAAGATAGACCTCGAGACGGTATGGTGCACCTAATTAATGCTTTCTATTGCAAACAATGAAATAAAGAGCGAGACAACGCTACCGGCAACTACGGCATCGCGGAACTACGAAGCTCGAAACACGAGAAAAGAAAGGAGGAATTACACCATGTGCATCTTATCAAGGGTTATGTCCAAAATTCACCATCACCAAACATAATGCATGCCCATACGATAAAATGAGCAACACCATTGTCTTCCTCATAATTTTCTACCCCAAAATCATGTATGACATGATTAAATTGGATCTAGGATGCACATAATACAAGCAAACGAAAAACATGGCAGAATTGAATGAATTCAAGTAGATTTGGATTTCATAGGAAAAATGAAAAGCAGGGAAGCCTTCATTGGGCTCATCTCGGCAAAAGAGGCCCAGCAGCCTCGGGAGTGTGTCTATTTGATGCCCACAGGCGATGAACTACACTGGGCCGAGCCCAACTTGCTGCTGCAAAAACAAAAGAAAAGGGCACAAAAAAAGGTGGGTTTTCATTGCTCTAGGGGAAACTCGAACCCAAGATCTCACGGTTGTAACAACAACGCGCCCGCACCACTGAGCTAGAGACAAATTTAAGGAACTAAATAGAGATTTAAACGACATAACCCAAAACCAAGGCGTTAACTGAATCTAATGCAAAACAGAGGAAAAAATGGGGCGCCTTGCCTCCGATGGGATTCGATCCCTGGATCGAATGGTTGCAAACCACATGGCCACGCCACTGCGCTACGCTACGGATCACGTTAGAAGCGGGATCTGAAGTAACATAAAACAGAGAGGTCGCTAATTCTGAAACTGAAGAAAACGCTCGCTGAACCCATCGAGACTGAAGAACAAGGTAGCGCCTAAAACCTGACAGCGATCTGCAGCGGACAGGGAACATAACCACGGGCATCTAAAGCTACCTACGCACAAACGGGAGAGAGGGATCAGAGAAGGAGGGCGCTCACAGAGGGGGAACGTAGGGGGACGGGTTTGGCGATGATCGCCGGCTCGGAGACGAGAAGAAGACGCCGATGGTGAGGAGGACGTTGCCGGCCTGCAAGACGAAGGCATGGACCACGAAGAAACCGAGCGCTCCCGCTCGAGTTGCTCCTGATCAGCGACGAGGGCGAACTTGCAGACGAAAAAGACCCGCTCTCCATCGTCGAGGGACTCCGATTCTTGACGAAAATTCGAGCTCCTCTCGTGCTCCCATGGCGGCACAAAACAGAGGAGGGAGATGAAGAAAATGAGAGAAGAGGAGGAAAAGGAGAAGGCGGCGGGGAGAGGGAACCCTAGACGGGAGGGGCACCGGAGGAGGCTATAAGGGGGAGGGGAGAGAGGCTGCCGGGAGGGCTCCACCTCCTCCTCTTTTCCATGGCGTGAGAGAGAGGGAGGGGACCTCCCACGTGCAGGGAAAAAGAAAGAGGAGGGGCTCGGCTAGGCTGGGGCTTGGGAGAAGGTTAGGTGGGCTGGGAGAAAAGGAAAATGGGCCCAATGGCCACTGGAAAGTTTTCTGCCTTTTATTAATAAAGTAAAAGACAGAAACATATGGGCATTGAAAAAATATAAATGAGTGGGAAAATATCACATAAAAATATGATTTATGATCCCACTAATTTATAGATGATAATGAAATGCTTTGGGTCCCAAAATATTCAAATAATTCAAATGGCATTTAAAATAGTTCAATACCATTTGAACTACCACCCCATTTTCCGGACATGATAAAATCATGGGAATTGGTAGGCATCCTTATCATGGCAAACCATGATGGAATCCAAAAGGTCTAGCTTAGGGGGGAAAATGGAGGCTTGGAAAAATGGCAAAGTCCGGCAAAAGTTAGAAAAGAGAGAATCCAAAATAATCCCTTTACATGAGATGAAAATTGATTTGGCATTTTTTTGTCACATGGATTATTGCAAAGAATAAAGTTGCAAGTTTTCATCCCCAATGGGAAAAATAAAAATGCAATTTTTTCTGGATTTGTCAGTTTTGGGCTGTTACAATGAAGTACAAATATGACAATTGACTACCAGTGTGGATCTTTCAAAAGGAATAGTAGCGTTGCCCCCTTCTCTCTTTTTATTTTTATTTTTTCTCTTTTTTCTATTTTTTTGTATTTTTGTGGCCTCATTGGCTCTTTCTATTTATCTCTTATTTGTCCTCTTTGGGTTCTTTTAATTTGTCCTCTTTTGGGATGTTTTATTTTTTTTCTTTTCGATCTTTTCCTCATTAAGGGCAACACTCTATATTTTACAAAAATATAAAGAAGATCTTCACGCTTTATAAGAAGTACTCAACATAAAGAAAACTGAAAAACTATCATGATGTATGCAAATGTATGCCTCTACCAGTGTAGCAGGATATGCAATGATACTAGAGTTTCATGTAGCAATGCTAAGGGAAAAGCCCAACTACCTTGCGTCTCCTCGATCAAGCAAAAGCATGTATGACATGAAGATCAAGTCATGAGATGGTGGATGTTGCATGGAATTGTATCTCGGAAAGGCTATGGAAATGCCTTGATAGGTAGGTATGGTGAGGAAGATATACGGAGGTTTATGATGACAGAGCGTATCATTCCAAGGGTTTGGATGCACCGGCGAAATTTGCACCAACTCTCAAGATGAGAAAGGGCAATGCACGGTACCGAAGAGGCTAGCAAAATATGGAAGGTGGAAGTGCCAATAATCGAATACTCGCATTAGTCCGAAGAACTCGTGCACTTATTATCGGTAACTCTCTATCTAATCAGGAGGTTCACAAAGAGACAAGTACCCCGAGGAGGAGTGTATGGGGGTTTGGTTATCCTTGCGCATCCGCAACCCATGGTACGTGAGGGTACTCTATATATTCCAACCCCTCCAGAGGTTAGCGATCTATCTAGTAGCTAGAGTTCTCAACTAAAAATTTTATTTTTCAAAAATAAACATGGATTGCCCAAAATATGACACCTATCACTAATAGGCTCAAGCTCTTGGCACCAAAAGTCCAAACATTACTCAAATCAATACCTCAAAACTATTGAAAATTACTACTACACTTGTAATAGTAACCTCAAGTACCTACTCATACAAGACACACAACTCAGTGCAACAAGCCAACTCTCTAAGAAAGATAAGCATCATAACTCAAGAGAGTTCCAAAAGGAACCAAAATAAAATCTCTTTAAAAAGATAAACATGAAAACCAAGATCTAAGCATGACAACAGCTATGAAAAGATAAAGAACACACAAAAGGATAAGCGTGCAAACCTATGTTGTGTTCTAGGGTGGAGTGGAGCGTGTTCTCTCCCAAAAAATAAAGGCTAGGGTCCAAATTGTTATGAACATCAAGAAAAACTAAAATAAACTAAAAAGTAAAGAGCTTGACGCTCCAAGTTTAGCACATAAGACATAAAGAGATAAAAATATAGCATGGAGAAGGGCGAACTGATGATTGTTGATGCAGAAGGGGATGCACAGGGGCATCCCCAAGCTTAGATGCTTGATTATCCTTGGATATTTCTTGGGGTTGCATGGGGCATCCCCAAGCTTGTTCTTTTGACACTCACGGATCTTCTTTCATCATCTTCCTTCGCATACTTGAAAACTCCCTTCATACGAAACTCATCATAAGCTGATTAGAGTGGTTAGTACCCATAATAAATAATGTTTCTCCTAGGGAAATAAAGATTTTCATAAAGTTCTACTGTTTCTCAAGATTGTAAAAAAAGTTTTTGCAAATAAAAAGCAAGCTTAAGATTTGCAAAACGATGAAAACACAAAATGTGGCGGAATCTTTGAAAAACAAACTAGCAGGTAGTAAATAATTTTTTTGGGTGTACTTGTACAACTCAAATAAAAAAATCAGAACGGAATCCGGAAAGCTAATTTTATAGAGCATAATATCAAAAATTCAGATCAAAAAGATGATCTGGTTATTTATCGTGATTTTTTCTGTCAAGCAGACAGAATCGGTTTCTGGACAACATGTCTCAGCTTTTGAACTTTCTTGCAATCGGAGGCTAAAACTTGGCACAAAGCTTGAAAATAAAGATACAATGATGTTGCTACAGTAGTAACAAGCATCAATACCACTAAAACTGAAAGTAAAAACAATTTGGGTTGCCTCCCAATAAGCCCTTTCTTTTATACCTTTTAGCTAGGCATGAAGCAAAATGATCAACTTTTATCAACTCCAAAAGAATAACTTGCCCGTGTAACGGACTCATAAGGTAACTTAATCCTCTTTCTAGGGAAGTGTTCCATTCCCTGTTTGCGGGCAAATTAGAATCTAATGGCCCCTTCTTTCATTTCAATGATAGCACCAACGGTGTAGAGAAAAGGACGTCCCAAAATAATTGGACATGAGGGATCACACTCAATGTCCATGACAAGAAAATCAACGGGAACATAATTATCATTGACAACAATAAGAACATCATCAATCCTCCCTAAAGGTTTCTTTACGTAAGAATCAACAAGAAGAACACCAAAAGAACATGGATCAAAAGGTTTCAAATCAAGCATATCATACATTCTTTTGGGCATAACGAAGGTACTAGCTCCAAAATCATGTAAAGTAAAGCAAGAGAAATTATTCAATTAAATTTTTACCATAGGATCCCAACCATCTTCTAGCTTCCTAGGAATAGAAGTCTTTAACTTGATCTTCTACTCCCTAGCTTCGATAAGAGCATTGGCAATATGCTCGGTGAAGGCAACGTTAAGTGTACTAGTGTGGGGGTCTTTAGCCATTCTTTGCAAAAAAAGTGATAACTTCAGAAAGACTAAAATTATCAAAATCAAGATCTTTAAAGAAGAATTATAATAGAAAATAAATTTTTCAATTACCCCAAGTGTTTTTCTTACCAGGGGATTGGGAATGGAACCATTTCTATGGTTTTCCCCGAAGAGAGAAATAAAATAATATTAATTTGAATTGGTCACTATCCATCCCTGGAGGTTTTTCTTCATCACACACCCTCTCATAATTTTCCAAGTGATAGGTAGCAGACTCTCCTTTTTCATAAAATTGATCTTGCAAATCATATTTGAGGAAAGGTCTACTAATACGGGTGCAAACATAAAATTTATCATGACAAACAAAATCGCAAGCCTTGAAATCATTAGAAGAGTCCCCACTAGGGATTCCATGCCTGGGGCAGTCCATGATAGTAGGATCCATAGTAACAATAGCAATCAAGAACAAAGCAACTAATTTTTTTGTGATTTTTGATAAAAGACACTAAGGAAAAAACTAGAAAGTAAACTAACAAGACTAGACAACAAAGGTAAAAGATAGTGTGCAGCTCCCCTATCTTGAAGATTGGAGTCCCTGGCAATGGGGACAGAAATTTTCTTGATGGTACGAGAGATGATAACAGCTTCTCGCCATTTGTTGGTTACCCCAAGTGGAAGGTTGAGATGTAGATAGCGGCAAATTTCCCCTAGCATAGAGGATAGAGTTATGTCGCCCGTAGGACTCCAAGGACGACAAGTAGGTGGTGAAGTAAGTGATGCGCCGTCTGAATAGAATCACTTCCTTAACCTGGACATGCACACACAACAAGTAACTTTTCTCCCAACGAGTACAAAGAGGTATACAATCTCTCCGGCCTTGTCATTTACAAAGATCAAACGCACAGGAAAATAGTAGTGGTGATTGCTACAGAAAGTAAAAGAAAAAAAGAAAAGTAGAGGTGTAAACAGTGGTGGAAATATGGACCGAGGTCCCATGATGTTCACCAGTGATGTCTCTCTCCCAAAAGACGATAAAATATCTAAGCTGGGTAAACAAATTACAGCTGGGAAATTGACAGAATTATAAACGCGCCGCAATGCTAATTATGCTGCAAATAGAGTTAGAGGCTCAAAAGTATGGGAAGTACGCCAAGACAAGTAGACCGAAATCCAACTGCATATACTCACTAATCATCCACCTTGAGATATATATCCAGAACATCTCGCCGGTATTAAGTTGCGAGCCCCACCCAATGTGTAAACCCAAAGCAAGAGATAACTACATTAAAAAACTTTGCGTAAGGTAAACTATCCTTGCAACCGCAGTTACAAGCACCGTTGTTTTCTCCCTGGTGGCAAAAGCACATCCCCTAGGCTAATGTTTATGTCACTCAAGCTAGACAGCGGGGGGCATGAACTCACAATCAAGCATAAACGCTCCCTCTTGGAGTTGATATCTACTGCTTGGCCATATCAATAAAAAGCAACGGATAACATGCTAGAATGACTCAAGAACAAAATATAAAAGGAGAACCAAATATATAGCTCATCACAATCTGAACATAATCTCATAATCCATCGGATCCCAGCAAACTCAGCATAGCAACTGCAGGAAAATTACATAGATTCCTTGATCATGTAGGGCGGCTCACCAGGGTAAGAATTGAAGCACAATATTGGAGAGAAGATATCACATAGCTACTGGTCATGGACCCATGGTCCAAGGGAGACTACTCACGGCACATCCAAGAAGTGGTCATGGTGGTGGAGATGCTCCGGGAAGTCAATCCTCCCTCCGGTAGGGTGCCTGGAAGAGGGCTTCTGTGCTCCCGATTTTGGAAGCGCGGCGGCGGCGGAACAGAGGGAAAAATCACGAAGCGGGGCTCCTCCCGAGGGTTTTCGAAGCGACTATTAAATATAGGCCAAAGGGGGCGCCAGGGGGTGGCCCCGCCTTCCAGGCGCCCTGGTGGCGCGACCTAGGGTGGGGTCACACCCCCTGTGGCCCTCCTTCGGTGATCTGGAAGCTTCCGTCCTACTGATTTTTAATATTATTTTTGTGGAATATTTGGAGCTATGTAAATATGGGTCAAAACTTGCAACTTACAGACATCGGTAGGCAGAAACTGGCACTGGGTGCACTGATTTAGTAGGTTAATCCAAATATGTGTAAAAAGGTATGAAAGTGTAGCAAAACACATAGCAATGTCACCTAAAAGAGCATGGAACAAGCAGCAATTATAGATACATCTGGGACGTATCACGTGTATAACACATTCCGTGCGTCGTTGGCCCCTGCATGGCTGCCTGCCTTAGCTGCCGCTGCAGCATTTCTTGTCGCCCTTGTGGCTGAGTCGGTGGTGTTGTGACGGCTGATGGAGGTTCTCCAGCCATCATCACTTCCGCGCTACCGCGCGAGCTCGAACCGCCCGAGGCTGTGGCACAGCCCCTGGTCGGTAGAGGGTCAATGATGCCCGAAAATACTAGTACCTCCCGGGGGTACTCGTCAGGGATGCTGGTGATGAAGAGGCGATGAATGTCTAAAGGCACAATGATGCCTGGCGGTGGGAGTGCTCCGCTCCGGAACTGCGAGACGTTGTGGATGACGTAGTCGAATGGCTCGAACCGGAGAACTAGGCCGGAAGCATAGCGCACGCTCGATGAAGATGATGATCCCGTACAGATTAGGACTCCAGTCGACGCCTCGGCCTGCCCCATGGAGGGTGCCAACTGTCATCGTAAAGTGACGGTAGATGCCATGGGGATGGGTAAAGAGGGGGAAAGGTCCGAGGAGAATGTCGATGGTACCGGAAACGGGAATGAGAACAAGCACAATGAGACACCGCGATGTACCCAGGTTTAGGGTTCTCGTGAGAGATAAAACCCCTACTCCTGACGAGTGCTATATGAGAGGACTAGAGCTACAAGGGTGCTCCTTGAGCTGTATAATAGGAAGGAGGAGTAGGCTCATGGTTGTGCTTTCTCCTGCATCTCCAAGTGGAATATGGCGGAGTGATTCTACTATTGATTGACCCTCTATAAGGAGGAGGTCCCGTGGGTTTTATAGTACAACCCCGGCTTACAATGGTAAATGTACATAAGGGGTGGGACCCGGCTGTAAGTCTCTATGACCTAGCTGGGGCCCGGTAACTACGGATAATCCGGAAGGTAGGTGCAGCCGGTGCATCATCCCTGATATCATCTGTGTGATGGCCGGCTACGGGATTCTTGTGTCCGGGGTGTAGAAGGTTGCGCGACTTAGATCCCCAGCGAGTAGGCCAACAGCTACTCTTGTCGTCTGGTCTTGTCCTTGGTCTCATCGCGTCGCTGACATGGATGAGCAGCGGTCATGCACCCCGCATATCCGGAGAAGTGACCTTGCCTCATAGGGAGCGGGCCTTCCGGTGTTTCCTTTGATGCCCTTTGTCCGACTGCGCCCATCCGGCCTTAAGTCAACTTGTCTCTGTGAGGGCTCGGTGGACCAATTTTTCTATGGGCCGGATGCTAGGAGCCGGCTACCGACTGCGCCTTTCTGTGCATTCGGCGGTCGGCTCAAACAGTCCGGCCCATGGCATTCGACATTCTTCCAGAGACAGACCTTTGTCTTGAAAGGGTGTTTCGCCTGAGTGACCCTACCTGGGGGTCATTCCCCCGACAATATCATTTTAGTGTTGCCTCTGTGAAAGGGCAATCATGCCCTTAAGAATATTTTGATGTTGATTTTAATATACATATAGGGGAATAATTATGTTTGCTAGGTGTATACACGAAATATTAGTCCTCTTGACATCATTGTGTACGGATCATGGGCTAAACAACATCCTTGGAACTCAAGAAGGCTATATACGATGGAAGATGATCTTAAGTGGGATCCTCGCACTATTAAGAGAGGATCATAAGGTTCATCTTTTGACTTTCTTAAGTCCTAAATAAAAAAAATTGAAAATCCCATTTCTACACCAACACTAAGAACCACTAGGATAAAATGGGTGTGCAAAATGACACACATGGAGCACATTATGTGTCTGACCGAACCATCCGGGTCCCTAGCCGGATCATTCGCGCAATGCCTAGATCATCCGGTTTGGAACCTAGATGTTTGGATTGGCACGGATAGATCACATAAGGAAATAAACATAAAGGCAGACCATCCGTGTCGCGGGTCCGATCCCGCGGATGTGATGTTCTCGGGACGCGCATGCGGAACTCTATGGAGATCGTCGCCAGTGGGACACGCTGGGATTTACTCAGGTTCGGGCCGTCCGGAGACGTAAGTCCCTAATCCCACTTGTCTAGATTGCTTGATCAAGATTACAGTGCTAGGAGTGCTTTCCGGAAGGAAATGCCAGATCCCCGCGTAGCAGTGTGTTCGAGGGATCGAACCTTTTTTTCTCTAGCCTAGGGCTCCCTTTTATAGGTGAAGGGGGTCACCACAGTGGCGCTTCCAGATGATGCTCCTTCATCGGAGGTTGGCAGGTGTTGATGCATCGCTTCTTCCGGGAAGGATGTGTGGCGTTAGGTCACCGCCCTTGTTGTGCTGTCGCGCGGGCTCCTGGAACGTACGAGGATCGAAGGGGGAGGAAGGCATCGTTGCAGTCGCTGCCCCTAGGCCAGGGGAACACATTTAATGTGCCTTGGAATATTCTGCAGGTGGTGGGACCACGCCTGTCCCCCACCTCTTAAGGAAGGAGGTGGCCAGGCTTTCTCCAGTAAGCACCGCAGCAGGGCCTTTTCGGATGAGCTAGGGATGCTTGACGTGGGGTCTTTTCCGGATGGGTGGCGAGGCTTCCCTGGTCGACGAAGCGAGCTCCCGCTCCCCGACAGTAGCCCCGGGTCTGGCTTGGCGTAGATGGGTTGTCCGGGAGCCACGTCCAGTAGGTAATTCATGCTGTGAGAACATGTGCGTTGCCCCGAGCCCTCCTGGAAGGCAGGAGCCAACGCGTGGTGGGCGTTCATGGAGGCCGCGAAGGCTGAAGGGCGCCACGACTCCGAGCCCGAAGTGGAGTAACAGCGGCAGTAAAGGCGTTGTTCCCCGGGGGTGAGTATTTAACTCTCCAACTGGCGATCGGGTCTTGCGTCCTCTGTCAGTTGATTCTTCCTCCAATTGGTTTTTAGTGTGTACGCCATGGCTCCGCAGCTTTGAAACCGCACTCCCTCGACAAGCTGACAACCCATCGGCGCTCTTCGGCAGCGGGCTTTGAGGTCGTCGTGGCCGCAGAAGGGGAAGCGGAGGAGGATGGGCAACACCGGCCGTTGGGTCTTCAAGGGGAGCCCGCTCGCCGACTCCGCGAGGGTGAGGGCTCCGAGGAAGAGGCATCAGAGGAGGAGGGTGCGGCGTCGGCGGCCGTGGGAGAGGGGGCGCCATGCCGCTGGCCACCCTCCGCGGTGGGGCTCATGACGAGCTCATTGCCTTAAAGTTCATTGTGGAGGTATCATCGACCACTTGTAGGTGGCTCCCTCTCCCGAAGACGTTCCGCATGGTGATGAGGGGCGCCCATCCCCCGCACCTGTTGATAAGGGTGGATGGGTGTCCTCATGGAGCAGTGCAGGTGGCCACCCGCTTCCTGACCAATGGAGAGATGCTTCTGATGTAGGGGTGGAATGTCTTCCCGCGCGGCCGCAAGCTGAGTCAAGGGGGATGTCCTCCTCTTCGGGTATGATGGCGACGCGGTCTTGTCCATGAAGATCTTCGACTTCAATGGTGATCGGATGGAGTGCTTCCCAGAGATCTCGAGCAGCGGCGCCAAGGGTTCCGATGACGAGGAGGAAGACGACTCTTCCTCAGACCGGCACGGGGAGAGGGAGGACTCTAGTGGCGATGGAAGCGGCGACCCCTAGGAAGAGGACACCAAGCCCGTGATCCGCATCGACTGAGCCCTTTCCAGTGCCCCGTTCCCTTTTCTTCTCTATGCTTTTATTTGGTCTAGAAAGCCAGTAGGCTCCGGTTGGTGAACCGTTTCCGCGATGTGCGGGGTTGGCTGCTTATGTCTTGTTTGCTTTGTCGAATGTCTCGTTCTTGCGATAGAAAGATAGGAAACGAGCAATCGCCGCATACTACGATCCGATGTGCATACTAAAGGGGGGAGTTTTGTCCGGTGGGATTTTGCGCACAGGTTAGGTCTCTTTCAAAAAGCATGCCGGATGGTAGGGTTATTTCGACATCGCTGAAAGTAAATCGCACTAACACACACCGATTTCTCCCCGGGGAATTTATTTTTGAGTTGCACTCATAAACATGGATCAGGAGATCACAGTTTACAAATGTTGCGCCACCGGGAAACTGGTCATCCAGTAACTTTATGCCCTCACGGGTAGAACTTACGGAGATGGTACTTCTGGAGGTGCTCGATGTTCCACGAGTTTCTCACGGGGACTCCATCCTCGGTCTCCAGGCGGACGAATTCAGGCCATGTGACTTGGACTTCCCAACAAGGGCCTTCCCACATTGGAGACGGCCTGTGTAGACCCCTCCCGATCTGTAGCCGACGAAGGACAAGGTCGCCTTCCTCAAGTCCTCGGGAGCGGACATGGCGGCTGTGATAGCGGCGTAGTCCTTGTTGGTACCGCACAGTGCGTGTAGCAGCCCGAGTATGTACTTCCTCGGCAACGACGACATGTCCTTGTCGGAGTTGTTGCTGTTCGGCCTCATTGAAGGCTCAAACTCGGGGAGATCCTTATCTTATTTTTGTGGGGAGCATCGCCACGGCTCCGTAGACGAGAGAGAACGACATCTCATTTGTGGCTCGATTGGGAATGGTCTGGGTTGACCATAGAACAGTTGGGAATTTTTCCACACACCGCTTTCCAACCTTCTCGAGCCAATGGAAGGTGCGGGTCCGGAGAACTCACAACACGTCCGCGTTAGCTCTCTCTACCCGGTCGTTGCTCCTCGGGTAAGCTACTGAGGCGAAACACACTGAGGTTCCCATTTTCCCGGAAAACTCAAGGAAAGCTTGACTTGTGAACTGGGTGCCATTGTCCATGATGATCCGGTTGGGACGTCCGAAACGGCACACCAGGCTTCTAATGAACTTGATGGCAGATTGCGCCGTGACCTTCCG
The DNA here is from genome assembly GCA_950022295.1 of Bromus sterilis. NCBI lineage: Eukaryota > Viridiplantae > Streptophyta > Magnoliopsida > Poales > Poaceae > Bromus > Bromus sterilis. The sequence continues at coordinate 170,168,499 of OX465595.1, read as the reverse complement.
GACTGGATCCACTTCATGCCACTTGGTGAATTTTTTGATGGCGACATAGAGGAACTCATACCCACCGGTAGCACGGGACAATGGTCTGAGAATGTCCAGCCCCTAGACTGCAAAGGGCCAAGATAGGGGGATGGTCTGAAGTTCTTGCGCTGGTTGATGGACAACTTTGGCGTGGAATTGGCAGGCATCACAGGTGTTGACAAGCTCCGTGGCGTCATTCAAGGTGGTGGGCCAATAGTAACCTTGCCCAAAGCTTTGCGCACCAAGGCCAAGGAACCAATGTGCGCGCCGCATGTCCCTTCATGGATGTCTTGGAGCAGCTTCTTTCCTTTGTCGGCGGAGATGCACAATTGCTTCACGCCATTGGGATGCCTGCGATAGAGGATCTCATCAAGTAAGAGGTACATCGATGATTTGCGAGCGATTCTTTCGGCGTCCTTCCGGTTGCTTGGTAGTTATCCATTCTTCAGGTAGTCCAGGATGGAACCTTCCCACTCCGGAGAGGCTGCGCCAACGGCGAGGACTTGATGCTTGTCGGGGGCGAGACACGGCAGTTCTCCGGGAAACTGCTCCCCACCCTCTACTATTCGTTTCTTGGTTTTTGCCCAGCTAGGGTTGATCGTGGGCCTGAGCAGGCGATCGACGAACACGCCAGGCGACACCTTCTCCTTCTGAGCAGCAATCCTGGAAATCTCGTCTGTGACGCTGTTCTTGGACCTTGGGATGTGTTCTGTAAGGCCCGATATGCGGTACTGTTCCAGATCTAGATGTTTCCATCCAGATCCGGGGACGAAGCACATATCGGTCCCACCGCGACATATGACAATGCCATATGCCCCGGATTTCCAACATGATATCACAACATTACAGATATAAGGATACAACATCTCATACAATCGGCATACAACTGCCTCAAATACAATACAACAGCGGAAGATACATGTCTGAGTACAGACTACAAGCAAATGCCTAGTGGAAAGGAGAAAAACATCGATCCCCATAACCACACGGGTCCAAGCCTCCACCGGGATCCGCCTAACTAGTCGTCGTCGAGTCTCCACGTGAAACGTCGATCACCATACCTGTTGTCGATCAAGAACCCTGAAAAGAGTTTTGGGGTAGTATCATGAGTACAGAAGTACTCAGCAACCAATTGTAGTGGTCAACTGACCCAGCAAGGACTTCATCACTCGTCATTCTAGGACAACTAGTAGTTTACGGTAAGGAAGGGGTAAGTGGTGAGGTTGTTGCCGCACTAGCATTTTTGAAGTGGCTAACGATCTAGAGAGTAAGATAAGGAGCCAAGCATTCGATGAGGAATTTCCTCCAACAAGTCTTGCTATCAACTACTTACGCAATCATAACACCTATCCTATCCTTGTCCTCCTCTTCGCATCCCGACAAAGAAGAAGCAGTTAAGGCACACACACGTTGATCAAGTTATATTAAGATTATATTAGTTGTTGTTGTCTATGAACAAGGAGTAGGTCTCAAGTCGTCCATAACCGTGGACACGGCTTCTCGAAAAGATTTAACCCTGCAGGGGTGTACCAACTACCCATTACGAGTTTCCGCACGCACGTCCATCTCTCTTAGTTGCTACCCATTATAGGCAACCATTTTATGATTTAGTTCCAAGATATCTGAAACGACAGGTCCCTCTAACTAACAATGAACAAATCCGGGTGGCCCCCGGTGAGTCGACATCCATCTCAAAAGCCGGTCGCGCTCTTGAATCGGTCTCTACCGTCTGTCGCAGGTTTGGATAGCCGGTTAATCACACATGGGAAACCGGGTCCTCAGCCGGACAAAGTGGGCCAGCAAGGGAACTATGTCCTCACTGGTCCAGGTTGGTTTGTAAACAACTGGCGGCCGACCAGCACACACACGTTTTCAAATGGTAAATCAGCTTGGGCCACCACTGGAAATGTTTGAAGCTAGGTAGGTAAGAAAAGGGGACCCCATAAAATCCCACACGTGGTTAGGCACGCTCAGTCTTAAAACCAATACCCGGAACTCGGATCCTAGGTGACTCGAATGGAACAAAGCGTCGGGGCGGGATAGCCTAGACCTTCCATCCTTCGTCGAATATAGTCAACATTATAACAATAATCATATCATCCATAACAATATAATAATGTGATAGCCCAAACCAAGGGGTAATAGGGTAACATCGTAGCATCCTAAGCATGCATACTAAGCAGGGGCTGAGCAACGAGCAATACTAACATAGCAATACATGGTTTGCTGAGAGGGGACATGGTTGTATCGGTTTGAAAAAGGCTGTAAACATGTGGTAGGATCAAACATCGAACCTATCCTAGACTAGCATGCAAACCGCTGGTTGAAATAGAATGGATCATAAGTAATGCATAGTCCTTGCCTGTTAATAAGTCGGGTTCCGAAGGTGTAGTTGATCGCAAGCTCGCATCGTGTCCGAGAGGTATCCGTGGGAGCACACAAGAAGGTAAACACTGGAAAGCAACCAACGAGCAAGCATCTTTTATTACGAAGAAAACACGAGCAAGCAACAACAAGAAGGCAACACGATACATCGCACCTACCGTCGAGAGCGGTTACTAACAGGTTAAGTGGAGTACTCGTCACACACGACGATACCGCACATTTCGAAAGGTTCGAGTTGTTTAGCTACAGGTGATCAACAAAGGTTGTTAACATGGCATCTCACTCAAGAATGGCATAGCACACAATCATGTCAAGAGGTGAGGCATAAATAAACTACCTAAGCTAGTCAATTTAAGTGGGGTGAAATCCTAGACATGGCAAACTATTGCGGACCCCACGATAAAAATGGAATTTGGTACTATTCTTCCCTATACATAATTTTATTATTTTTATTAGCAAGCAAGAACATCATAAACACATCCTACACGCAATTCTAGTCAAGTTACATATAAGAAACATTTTAAACAGAGCAACGGTTAAAAAGTTATTAAAGAAACAGTTTACAATGGCAAGCAGTGTAATTAGCAGATACACAACATGTAACAAGTTCAAACATGGCAACAAACAACATTTTAATAACCTACACAAATAACTAAGAAATTTACATGTTTAAAGCGTCGCGATCCGAGCTACGAGCTAAAAGATACGGGCACCGCAAAAAAACTAATACAATCTGCCAAAATTAATTAAAAAACCTAGCAGAAAAAAAACTAAACGGGCCGAAAGCTACTGGGCCCAACAAAAAATAGAAAAAAAGAAAGAAAAAAAAGGGCACCTTACCCTTCGGGGCGGCCCAAGAGGAGGGGGCGGCCTGGGCTCGGTGGCTTGGCTGGGTCGTGGCTGGCCTGGGCCGCCAGGGACGCGGCGGTTAGCGGGTGCCTGGCTCGCCTGGTCGTCCACGCGTGCGAGGCAGGGGGTCGCCTCGTCCCTGTCGGCTGGAAGCAGCGGCAACGGCGGGATCTGCCCGCCGGAGAGACCCACGGCGAGGCGAGGTGATGCAGGGGGGATGGCTCCGCCGGATCCGGTGAGGGAGGCGGAGGAGGCGTGGTCCAGGCGGCTGGGTCGGCGGCAGGTGGAGCTTCGAGCTCGGGGGCGGCTTCCATGGCGCAGCTCAGCCTCGCAACAGAGAGAAAGGGAGAGAAGAGATTAGAGAGAGGAGAGGGAAGGGGAGAAGGAGAGGCGCGCGAGGGGGAGGACCTGCAGGGGCGCGAACGGCGGTTGCTACACGGCGCGGCGGCCTCGGCCACGGTGGCGCACGGGTGGAGAGGAGAGAGGAGATGGTTGGGGTGACGTGGCGCACTCCGATCCGTCCGATTCGCAGATCCAAGGGTCGAAAATTGCTAGGGAGCTAGGGATGCGAAAATGGGGTATTTGGGGCAAAGTGGAGGGGTGGCTGTAAATTTTGGCTCAGGGAAACCCTAGAAAGGGGTGGGAGTGTGGTGGTCTTTATATAGCCCAGTTGGCTAGCAGTTTGCAAAAACATCCCCGGATTTTCTCTCGCGTGTGCGGTGTTTACGTTTCTGACCGCCGGGGGTCCGCAGGACCTCCGATTCGGGTAAAACTTCGAACTGCGCGATCAGCGCGTCGAGCCTGAGGCGTTCACCTCGCGTTGGAACCGTTCCAAGAACATTTTCCGGCGCGCTATAAAAATATCTCGTTTAATTATTAAACGGGGTTTTCGTTCCGTTGGCTGCGGCTCGTCTCGTGCGGTTTTCGCGACGGTAATCGGGCGAAACCCGGTGTCGCAAAGGTCAACTGTCTGGGTGGAAAGGGTCGGTCTCCGTCCGGTACGAGGTAAGAGGGGGGAAAAATAATCGTCGATCGATAAATCGGGGATGCAAACACCGCAAACAAATTAGACAATCAAACAATTCACACCGAAAACAAATTTTTTTAATTTTTTGTGAAATTTGGGCTGTATGATACAACACCACCAACAAGGGATCTCGTCCCGAGATCGAAGACGATCTGGGGGAGAGTGGAAGGGGGAAAAGAAGAGAGTTGACGATCTCCAACTCCACCAACAAGGGACTCTGCTCCATGTCGACGTCGAACTTCTGTCGAGATAAATTTCCGCAGAGCCGGCAACGTCGGAAAACAAAACCATCAGTGTCAGGAGGAAGAACGACAATTCAAAGCGCTGATCAAGGGAAGCATTCTCACTGAAATCGTGAGGATACTCGGCAAGGGAACTGAAGTCAACAGAAGACCAAGATGTTTACCCAGAGTCGGAAGAACTAAAGGTACTACAGGAATTCCCACCTGAGCTCGGAATCGAGACAATACACTGCAAGCAAGGCATTGTAACGGTTCCGATACTCCACACACTCGAGATCCTAGAGTTTTGAGGAGGATAAGACGAGAATAAAACACTTACGACACTTGTCCTGACCAGAGTAAGGGTAAGGAGTAAAAGATTCCTACTCTCCGATAACTAACTTAGTAACTACAAAATAATGTTTTTCTAGACTCGACTTCAGCCAGAAAAGGGATCCTACGGTCGGTAAGGCTTTGATACCAAGTTGTAAGGCCCGATATGCGGTACTGTTCTAGATCTAGATGTTTCCATCCAGATCCGGGGACGAACCACATATCGGTCCCACCGCGACATATGACAATGCCATATGCCCCGGATTTCCAACATGATATCACAACATTACAGATATAAGGATACAACATCTCATACAATCGGCATACAACTGCCTCAAATACAATACAATAGCGGAAGATACATGTCTGAGTACCGACTACAAGGAAATGCCTAGTTGCAAAGAGAAAAACATCGATCCCCATAACCACACGGGTCCAGGCCCTCCGCCGGGATCCGTCTAACTAGTCGTCGTCGAGTCTCCACGTGAAACGTCGATCACCATAACTGTAGTCGATCAAGAACCCTGAAAAGAGTTTGGGGGTAGTATCATGAGTACAGAAGTACTCAGCATCCAACTGTAGTGGTCAACTGACCCAGCAAGGACTTCATCACTCGTCATTCTAGGACAACTAGTAGTTTATGGTAAGGAAGGGGTAAGTGGTGAGGTTGCTGCCGCACTAGCATTTCTGAAGTGGCTAATGATTTAGAGAGTTAGATAAGGAGCCAAGCATTCGATGAGGAATTGCCTCCAACAAGTCTTGCTATCAACTACTTACGCAATCATAACACCTATCCTATCCTTGTCCTCCTCTTCGCATCCCGACGAAGAAGAAGCAGTCAAGGCACACACACATGTTGATCAAGTTATATTAAGATTATCTCAGTTGTTGTTGTCTATGAACAAGGAGTAGGTCTCAAGTCGTCCATAACCGTGGACACGGCTTCTCGAAAAGATTTAACCCTGCAGGGGTGTACCAACTGCACATTACGAGGCTCCGCACGCACGTCCATCTCTCTCAGTTGCTACCCATTATAGGCAACCATTTTATGATTTAGTTCCAAGAGATCTGAAACGACAGGTCCCTCTAACTAACAACGAACAAATCCGGGTGGCCCCCGGTGAGTCGACATCCATCTCAAAAGCCGGCCGCGCTCTCGAATCGGTCTCTACCGTCTGTTGCAGGTTTGGATAGCTGGTTAATCACACATGGGAAATCGGGTCCTCAGCCGGACAAAGTGGGCCAGCAAGGGAACTATGTCCTCACTGGTCTAGGTTGGTTTGTAAACAACTGGCGGCCGACCAGCACACACACATTTTCAAATGGTAAATCAGCTTGGGCCACCACTGGAAATGTTTGAAGCAAGGTAGGTAAGAAAAGGGGACCCCATAAAATCCCACACGCGGTTAGGCACGCTCAGTCTTAAAACCAATACCCGAAACTCGGATCCTAGGTGACTCGAATGGAACATAGCATCGGGGCGGGATAGCCTAGACCTTCCATCCTTCGTCGAATATAGTCAACATTATAACAATAATCATATCATCCATAACAATATAATAATGTGATAGCCCAAACCAAGGGGTAATAGGGTAACATCGTAGCATCCCAAGCATGCATACTAAGCAGGGGCTGAGCAACGAGCAATAGTAACATATCAGTACATGGTTTGCTGGGAGGGGACATGGCTGTATCGGTTTGAAAAAGGCTGTAAACATGTGGTAGGATCAAACTTCGAACCTATCCTAGACTAGCATGCAAACCGCTGGTTGAAATAGAATGGATCATAAGTAATGCATAGTCCTTGCCTGTTCATAAGTCGGGTTCCGAAGGTGGAGTTGATCGCAAGCTCGCATCGTCTCCGAGAGGTATCCGCGGGAGCACACAAGAAGGTAAACACTGGAAAGGAACCAAAGAGAAAGCATCTATGACTACGAAGGAAACACGAGCAAGCAAAAACAAGAAGGCAACACAAGACATCGCACCTACCGTCGAGAGAGGTTACTAACAGGTTAAGTGGAGTACTCTTCACACACGACGATACCGCACATTTAGAAAGGTTCGAGTTATTTAGCTACAGGTGATCAACAAAGGTTGTTAACATAGCTTCTCACTCAAGAATGGCATAGCACACAATCATGTGAAGAGGTGAGGCTTAAATAAACTACCTAAGCTAGTCAATTTAAGTGGGGTGAAATCCTAGACATGGCAAACTATTGCGGACCCCACGATAAAAATGGAATTTGGTATTGTTCTTCCCTAAACATAATTTTATTATTTTTATTAGCAAGAAAGAACAGCATAAACACAACCTACACGCAATTCTAGTCAAGTTACATATAAGAAACATTTTAAACAGAGCAAAGGTTAAAAACTTATTAAAGAAACAGTTTATGGTGGCAAGCAGTGTAATTAGCAGATAAACAACATGTAAACAAGTTCAAACATGGCAACAAACAACATTTTAATAACCTACACAAAAAACTAAGCAATTTACATGTTTAAAGCGTCGCGACCCGAGCTACGAGCTAAAAGATACGGGCACCGCAAAAAAAACTAATACAATCTGCCAAAATTAATAAAAAAAACCTAGCAGAAAAAAAACTAAACGGGCCGAAAGCTACTAGGCCCAATAAAAAAATAGAAAAAAAGAAAGAAAGAAAAGGGCGCCTTACCCTTCGGGCCGGCCCAAGAGGAGGGGGCGGCCTGGGCTCGGTGGCCTGGCTGGGTCGTGGCTGGCCTGGGCCGCCAGGGACGCGGCAGTTAGCGGGCGCCTGGCTCGCCTGGCCGTCCACGCGAGCGAGGCAGAGGGTCGCCTCGTCCTCGTCGGCTGGAAGCAGCGGCGGCTGCGGGATCTGCCCGCCGGCGAGACCCACGGCGAGGCGAGGTGGTGCAGGGGGGCTGGCTCCGCCGGATCCGGTGAGTGAGGCGGAGGAGGCGTGGTCCAGGCGGCTGGGTCGGCGGCAGGTGGAGCTTCGAGCTCGGGGGCGGCTTCCATGGCGCAGCTCGGCCTCGCAACAGAGAGAAAGGGAGAGAAGAGATTAGAAAGAGGAGAGGGAAGGGGAGAAGGAGAGGCGCGCAAGGGGGAGGACCTGCAGGGGCGCGACCGGCGGCTGCTGCACGACGCGGCGGCCTCGGACCGACGGCGCACGGGTGGAGAGGAGAGAGCAGATGGTTGGGGTGACGTGGTGCACTCCGATCCGTCCGATTCGCAGATCCAAGGGTCGAAAATTTCCAGGGAGCTAGGGATGCGAAAATGGGGTATTTGGGGCAAAGTGGAGGGGGTGGCTGCAAATTTTGGCTCAGGGAAACCCATAAAGGGGTGGGAGTGTGGTGGTCTTTATATAGCCCAGTTGGCTGGCAGTTTGCAAAAACATCCCCGGTTTTTCTCTCTCGCGCGCGGTGTTTACGTTTCTGACCACCGGGGGTCCGCAGGACCTCCGATTCGGGTAAAACTTCGAACTGCGTGATCAGCGCGTCGAGCCGAAGGCGTTCACCTCGCATTGGAACCGTTCCAAGAACATTTTCCAGCGTGCTATAAAAATATCTCGTTTAATTATTAAACGGGGTTTTCGTTCCGTTGGCTGCGGCTGGTCTCGTGTGGTTTTCGTGACGGTGATCGGGCGAAACCCGTTGTCGCAAAGGTCGAGTGTCAGGGTGGCAAGGGTCGGTATCCGTCCGGTACGAAATAAGAGGGGGGAAAAATAATCGCCGATCGATAAATCGGGGATGCAAACACCGCAAACAAATCAGACAATCAAACAATTCACACCGAAAACAAAAAATTTAATTTTTTGTAAAATTTGGGATGTTACATGTTCCATACCCAAGTAATGGAAGTACTTCTCGAGCTTTCGGACTTTATCGACGTTTGCCTGCATCTGGGGGCATCCATAATCGCCTTTGACTAGGAGCCTATTGATTCCGAGAACCCTAGCGGCTCACAAGTCTAAATGAGTGGTGAAATCCCATACTCATAGACAAGTCGCCTCAACCATATTATCAATTGAATCATAAAATTTACATAAACAAACTCCATCCCGATTCACTTAGTCGGGGTCTCGGGCGGGCTCGATCGTACATCATAGTGTGCCACGTGACGAAGTCACGAGCAATCGCATCGCGATACCCCAAGCTGCGCACATCTCAGGGCCACTTGGTGTAAGAAAGACCGCCGGCGAGAGCACAACTAAGCTATCGAACCCCACACTAAGACATGCACGATATAAACATACACGCAGCATACATGTCCAGTGTAAAAAGCAGGTAATCACAACATGAACTCTACAAACTCATAGTCTTTATAACTTCTGCTAAACAGAACAGACATAGTAGTTGTATTACAAGAAGAGATCACATGACTGTGACCCAACATTACATCATACAACCACGGAAACAAAATATGTCTTAGTAAAGACAAGTTTAACAAATGGCTTAAGAAGCCTGAAAGAAAATACAAGGACCCTCCAAAGGGAACATGCTGCTGTCTGGAACTATACGACTTAGTCCGCGTCGAGCTCGAGGTATAGGCCACCATCAGGGTCAGTGGTCTCGTCACTAAAACATAAATAAGAAAATGTCAGTACAAAGAGGTACTCAGCAAGACTTACATCAGACCTATACTACTCATGCTCAAATTTCAAGGTAAAGGAAGGTGGGGTTTCAATGCAGAAGTGCCAGCTTTGACTTGGCTAATCCTTTACTATGATTTCTAGAAAGAGGTAAGGAGCGTACTCGAGTCCATCTATCCAAGTCTCCCAAACAATACACCATTATGGATCCTTCCTCGACTTCCCACGAGAAAGAAAACCATAGCACTCACACTTATCTTGGAAATTTTAGAGTAACCATTCAAGTTTTCCATGATCAATTAAAGGTCTCCAAGTAGTCCATCACCTCGGACACGGCTATTTGAATAGTTCATTAACCCTGCAGGGGTGTACTACTACACACACACATGCATCAGTTACCGCCTGGGAGTGGACCCTTCAAGCGAGTACCGACGTGGATGTTTCCACGATACTGCACTCACAACACCATCTCTGGTCCTAGGGAGTCACCTATTTGAGTTGGGACGGCATCCGGCGGATTTTTCTGATGAGGACTCAAACATTGTGTGACCACCATCAAGCTCAACTCGATAATGATCACTTGATTCAACGAGCCCACAACCTACGTCCACCACTTACCTTGGTTCACCTTCTTGAGATCATTAAAGTTCTAACTACTTGCGACTCCTGGACTTGGTCCGTGGTGAGGAACTAGGCCGAGAGGGTTCAGTGAGCCCAACGTGTGGTCGTACTCTTAGTCTTGGATAACAACACAAGAACTCAGGCTTAAGGCAGTGTTCAACGAGAACCCACTGTGTACTCCTACACAGCCTCTCATCGTTCCCCTTGTTTAGGTCAAATTCACCAACACGTTACCACCATCATTCACATGATCACTACCATCCCAACTCACATCAAAGTAAGCTCATTGTAACCTCTAAGCATGCAATAAGCTATAACAATTGCAGGGGCCACATTATCAACATTCTCCTGGATCTGCTAGGATTGTGGTTTGCTTACTACTGTGACAAGATGATAGGTCATGCAAAGGAATGGGTTCAACTAGCGGTAGAACGTACGAGGTGACATCATATATGCATACGCGAGAATGAGAGGGAACTGGGATTTTATTGACATGATCAAAGAAGGAGTGCTTGCCTTGCTGACGAACATGAAGTATCACTCTTCTGATGAGAGGTTGAACTCGTCTCCGAGAACAACTTCTACCGAGAATAAACAAACACTGAAGCAATGAAATTAATGCACATTCAATATATTGCAATGCACAACCAATATGGCATGATATGAAGATGATCATGGGTGTGTTATGCTAATTATGTTCATGAAAAGGTTTCCATGGCATGGGTTAAAGTTGGAATGATCATAGCATTTTATTTGATTTGTTCCAAATGAACCATATAGCAAAATGCTACTGATCCCTCATTGTAATCAATTCAAACATGGATGAAAGTATGATATTTAGATGGAGCATTTTCTCCTGATCATTTTCTATATAAAACTCATTTCAATCCGAGTTACGGTTTAAAAGTTATTTAAATTCAAAGTTTCTACAATTTCTGGAATTTCTGGAATAATTTAAACAGAGAAAAACCTTTACTGCATCATGCTGACGTCATGATGGCGTGGGGGGGCTAACAAGTGGGGTCCACTAGTCAGTGACCCAGGGTTAATCCCTGTTTAAATTAACCACTGGTTAATTTGAGGGGGCCATGGGCCCACCTACCATAGGGATTTAGGGTGTTTAAGTTGGGGATTAAGGCCTTAATGGCCAGGTGGCCGGCTACTTGACGTCGGCGTCCTCTAGACGCGGTGGCGCCTCGCCGGAATTGGCTACCGGCCACGGGAGGGGCGGAGGAGGCCACCAGGAGGTTCCTCGCGCTCTCCTGCGCCTGGTGGTGCACAAAGGAGACCTCAAGGAGGCCCCAGGCCACGGCGGCAACCAAGCTCGTGGCAGCCGGAGCACTGCTTGACGGGGAATGGTGACATGGCGACGAGGAGGAGCGCTGGGAGGGGAAAACAACGGAGAGCCTCACCGGAGCACGAAGGGGAGCACAGCGAGGTCGGGGAGGGGCTGGTTAAGGAGCAATTCGTCGTCGACATTCACGGTGGCCGGCGCCGAGATGGAGATGCGGGCGTTGTCTCCAGGGCTTTCGGGGCTTGATTCAGAGCGCGGTTCGACGAAGCCGATGGCAGCAGAGCTGCTGGACACGACGGTGGAGCTTCTCGTCGTTGTTGGCCACGTCTGCGCACTACGGTGGCTGGCAGGGAGCTACTGTTGCGCGCAGAAATGGCGAGGAGGAGGAAGGGGGTGAGCCAGTGGAGGGGGGAAGCTTCGGGGGTCTTCCAGACGTGCGGTGGTGGAGAGATAAGCTCGGGGAGGCAAGTTGTTGGCCACGGCCACGTTGCCATGCTCGCCACGCCGCGAGCTGCCTTCCTGGCTCGGGGAGGAAGACGCTCCTGCCCCTGGGCTGGGCCACCTCCCTGAGTTGGGTTGCAGGTAGGTGGGCTTTGCCCCTTTTTTACTGTTTTTCTTTTTATCTTTTCTGTTCTGTTTGTTTTACTTTGAAAAAAACTCCAAAGGATATTTATAAATTCTGAAAACTTTCATGTGAGCTAATGAGGCATATATAAGTCCACTCACCAAGTTTCAGAATTAATGGAATTATAATTATTTAATTCCAATTGCAAATACAATATTGATTTAATTTCCAAAGGACTTTTGGACTTTTAGAAAAATCAGAGAGCAAGTAGTGGGGCCCACTTCACATGGAATGTGATCATGCCCATTTATGAGACTTTTCAAAAAGTTCAAAGCATTTTTGGAAAAAGATTTTTGTCTGGCCTTTTATTAAAATATTTTGGGGCTTTTTGCTTCCCCATTTCTTTTCCTTTTGAAAAACTTTGCATGATGCAAAGATGCTAGCTAAGAAAAGCACAAACCTAAATTAGGGTTCTGACACGCCAATTCTTTGTTCTTTGTGGATGAGGAGTTGAAAAATCTGAGGTCAAAGCCGGATTGCTCCAACGCCCACTCCACAATTCGGCCAGTGGCTTCTCGGTTTTTTAGGATGCGCTCGAGTGGGCGGCTGGTCACCACTCGGATAGGATGCGCCTGAAAGTAGTGCATGAGCTTCTGTGAAGCTATGAGGACTCCGAGAAGAATTTTTTGGACCTAGGGGTATCGGCGTCTTGCGTCTCTCAGCACAATGTTGATGAAGTAGACCAGCTTCTGGACTGTATTTCGGGCAGGAACCTTGGCCCCGTGGGCTTCGACTGCAGAAGATGACTCTGGCGAGATGCTTGCTTCAGGAGGTTGCTCTCTGGGTTCTTCTTCTGGCTCGCGCTCAACCACCAATGCTCCGCTTAACACTTGCGATGTTGCCACGATGTACAACAGAAGGGCTCGTGCGGACGGGGCACCACTAGGATTGGTGGTGAGGCGAGGTACTTCATAAGTTCTTGAAACACAGTTTCTTCTTCTAGGGTCCACTCTATGGGACCAGATTTCTTCAACAGTTCGAAGAATGGGAGTGCCCTCTCGGCTAATCGGGACATAAATCTTTCGAGAGCCGTGATGTAGCCGTTTAATCTCTGGGCGTACTTGATGCGTTTCGGGGCCTGCATTTTCTTGATCTCATGGATCTTGTCGGGGCTTACTTTGATGCCGCGATGGGATACCAAAAACCCGAGGGGCTTGCCGAAGGGCACCCCAAAAACGCATTTCTCTGGATTCAGCTTCAACTGCATCTTGTCGAGATTGCGAAAGGCTTCTCGCAGGTCCTCAACGTGCGTCGTCTTCCTTGGTCTTGACCACAATGTCATCCATGTAGGCCTCGACGTTGCCGTGTAACTACAGTCCCAAGCCGGCGTGGATGGCTCTATAGAAGGTGGAGCATGCATTCTTCAACCCGAAAGGCATGCATATGTAGCAATATGTGCCACAGGGGGTGATGAACGCGGTCTTCTCTTCATCTTCAACCGCCATCTTGATTTGGTGTTAGCCGGCGTAGGCGTCCAGGAACGATAACCGGGCATACTCCGCTGTTTAGTGCATGATTTGATCGATGCGAGGGAAAGGGAAAGGATCTTTCAGGCAGCCATCGTTGACATTGCTGTAATCGATGCACACCCTCTTCTTTCCATTCTCCTTGGGGACGAAAACAGGGTTGGCCAGCCAGGTGGGATGCAGAACTTCCCGAATGAATCCGTCCTTGATTATCTTCTGGATTTCTTCTGAAATGAACTCTTGGCGGTCAGGGGCTTGACGATGAACTTTCTTCTTCACACGCTTGGTGCCTGGCTTGACTTCTAGTTTGTGCTCAATCACATCCCTGGGAACTTTGGGAAGATCGAAGGGTTCCCACGCGAAAACATTGGCATGTTCTAGGAGGAAGGCGATGAGTGCTCTTTCCTATTTGGGAGAGAGATCGGCACCAATGGAGACAATGCGGCTCCCATCCTCTGAAATAGGGACTTTCTTTAACACAGCTGTCGGGGCGAGCTGGCCAGGCTTCGGCTTCTTGTTCATCTGTCGGACGGAGTCCCCAGGGGGTTGAGGACATCCTCCGTGACGCTTATTGTCCGTCGGGATGGCGGGAGCTGGAGGCTCCGGGCTTCTTTCTTCGCTGGTGGAGGAGGTTCCGCGAAGCGCGGGTCCGCTCCAGAGAATGTGCATGTTCTCCAGGAGGGGGGCCTTGCCGGACAACCTCGCAGTAGCGGCCTTCTTGGCTTCGCCTTGAATGCAACGCACAGCTTCTCGAGCGTCCCCAGCCACCGTGATGGCTCCTCAGGGGCCCGGGATCTTGAAGATGTTTTACAATCCGTGATGCACAGAAGAAAACCTCCAGATAAATGGCCGCCCGAGCAGTCCATTGCACAGGAGGGGAAAATCCGTGACATAAAAGACAAGTATCTCTATCCGGAAGTTGCTGGGGTCTCCGAGAATGACGGGGAGCGATATCTTCCCGAGAGGTTGTACCTCCATCCCGCTGACTACGCCGAAAGTGGCGGATGGGGTAAGGTGGCTTCTAGGAATTTGCGTCTTCTCGAGAGCGCGGAGGGATAGCATGTTGATACTGGACCCAATGTCGTACATCATCTTTCGGACCTTGATGTTGCTGATTGTCGGAGAGAGGGCCGTGGGAGGCAGGCCGTCATTGTCATCCGGAAGGGTGACAGGGTGCTCGCCGTCGTCCACCACTAGAGGTATATTGGCCCACCGGGAGATCCGAGGGCCCTCTGGGGGGACTGGACCGCGAGTTCTTGCCTCATCACTTTCTGATATTGGCGGTTGGATGCGAGCGCAGATGCTCCCCCGTGAATGCACCCAACAAAGTCCACAACGACTTGGAACTCATCTCCAGCATCACCTCCGGATCCCTCCTCTCCGGATCCGGCGTCGTCGCCTTGGGGTTGCGTTCTTGCGTTTCCCTGTTCTGGTACCCGCCTCGGCCTCCGCGATGAGGGCCTCCGCCCTTCTGAAATTTTATTTCGGCATCCTTCTTGGAGTGGAAATCTGCCATGTCTTCCTGGACCTTTATCACGGAACGGTATTCAGACAGGTCACGCTTGTTGGTCTTGTGGATCTTGCAATATGGAGTTGAGGCGGTTTCAGTGGCAGCGACAACGGCCTCGTCCGCGGGCTGCTGTTGGGTGGCCCCACTCCCATCGGTGGTGAAGACGGTTTGGTGCACGCTCTTACGGGTCCCGGCCTCTCCGGAAGACTGGTATCTTCCCGGAGGACCTCAGGCCGTATTGCGCCTCCCAACCTCTCGGTTGACAGGAAGGATGGCCTCCTCGACGCGGGCGACCTTGTTGGACAGCTTTAACAGAGCGGTGATGGTCTTGATGGATCTTGTGCTCATATTCTCCAGCATACGTGGGTTCCTGGCGTTTGCATAAAAGTTCCTGGACGAACTTCCGCAAGGGCTCGTCGTCCTTCTGAACAACTCGACACTGGTCACTGACGGTTTTCGGAGGTTGGACTCCTCCGGTAAACGCCCCGACAAACTTCTCATAGAGTTCGGCCTATGAGCTGATAGAGTTGGCCGGGAGGTGCATCATCCACCGGCGAACGTTGTCTTCCAACTTCATGGGGAAGTAGTTGGCCTTCACTTTATCGTCTCCCCCGCGATCTCCATAGCAGTGTTGTACATCCGGATTAACTCGCGGGGGTCGTTCTTCCCTTCATACGGGGGCGGACCATCTATCCGAAACTTCTTGGGCCACTTGATGCAACGGAGATCTTGGGTGAAAGCTAAGCACACGGTGATGTGGTCGCTCTCACCAGCAAGGATCCCTTCTCGGGAGGCATCAACAGGGGGAACCCGAGCGTCGGAACACCGGCGAGTTTCTTGCTGCCTGACGATGGCGGTCCGGATGTCTTCGTGGCGGCATTCCTCCAGGCGAGCAGGCTGATTCGGGGTCCCGCGGTGCCCGGAGGAAGCCAGAGAAGGTGCCCCAGGAGATCCGGCCCATCGAGGAGCAATCGGGCGGACAGCAGGGTCGCGACGGCGGTCCTCTCGGGGGTGGTCTTGTTTGTGTCCATGTTGAGAGGAGTACACGGTGCGCTCCTGCTCACGGACTGAGGCATTGGGATGGACGTTCGGCCCCGTGCGTTGTCGGGAGAACGCAGGGGCTTGAAGGTCGAGCTACTGCAGCTTCTGGAGTGCCCACGCGGAGAACTGGGCGATGGTGAGCCTCCAAGTCTCTAGCCGATCGTCCAATGGGAGGAACTGGCTGAGGGCTCTGACTTGCGCCAACGCTTCCGTGGGGGTACGGAGGCCGTCGAGAGTGGGGATACGAGGGGTTCCACCACTCCGATCGTGGGCTCGGCCCCTGCTTGGTTCCGGAATCGCACCACCTGGGCGTGTGGGAGAACGAAGCGAGGGTCCGGCACCCTTAGTGAAGGGTGATTTCAGGGAGGCATCGTTCCCCGAGGCGGATTATCGGGACGGGCCACACACGCTTCTTGGCAGTAATCTGGACGCGCCTCACCTCCTCGCAACGATGCCCAGACGTATATTCTTCGGGTGGTGAGGGTGCTGCGGGGCTGCCTAGCCCGCAGTGCCCACTATCATGCTCCTGGGGCGGAGTACCATTGGTAGGTTGTCCTCCCTCGGAGGAAGTTCCGGCTCACTTCCGCCCACGCGGCGAGTGGTCGCTTCTATCTCGGCGGCGGAAGAGTGTCTCCAGGGCGGAGAGGCCCCCGTCGATGTCGTGTTGAGGATGAGCTTGCGTTTGTCGTTGGGTCGACATCGTGAGAGCAGCTTGGTGATGAAGTAGATGTAGAGGTGACGAAGAACTCCATATGACGTGCGTGTGGCGCCCTCCTTCTAGCGCCAGATGTCGCGGGGGCGATCCTGCGGGTGTGATGTTCTCGTGATGCGCACGCGAAACGCTACGGAGATTGTCGCCAATGGGCCACACTGGGATTTACCCAGGTTCGGGCCGTCCGGAGACGTAAGACCCCACTCCTTCTTGTCTGGATTGCTTGATGAAGATTACAGTGATGGGAGTGCTTTCCAGAAGGAAATGTCAGCTCCACGTGTAGCAGTGTGTTCTTGAGGGATCGTATCCTTTTTTCTGTGGCCTGGGCCTCCCTTTTATAGGCGAAGGGGGTCACCACAGTGGCACTTCCAGAGGAGGCTCCTTTAGCGGCGGTTAGCAGGTGGTTATGCAGCGCTTCTTTCGGGAAGGACGCGTGGCGGGAGGCTGCCGCCCTGGCCGTGATGTCGCGCGGGCACCTGGCACGTACGAGTATCTAAGGGGATGGAAGGCGCCGGTGCAGTCGCTGCCCCTAGGCCAGAGGAAACTCATTTAATGCGCCTTAGAATATTCTTTAGGTGGTGGGACTACGCCTATCACCCAGCGCTTAAGGAAGGCGGTTGCCAGGCTTTCTCCGGGAAGCGCTGTTGTAGCACCTTTCCGGATGAGCTTCAGATGCTTGATGCGGGGTCTTTTTCGGATGGGCGGTGAGGATTTCTGGGTTGACGAAGCGAGCTGCCGCTCCCCTATAATCCGGGTCATTAGCCAGACCATCCGGGCATCACCCCGATAGCCCGGCTGGTCCCCCGAACATCCGAGATCATTAAGTGAGATCATAGAAGGATAGACTAAACTAGCTAAACCATCCGGATCCCTAGCCAAATCATCAGGGCATCTCCCGGATCATCCTGTTAGGCACCCGAAATTGAGTGTTATCATAGAACCCTTTGCCCGTGGTGCCAGTCCATTTGGGACATTGTCCGGATGCCCGACTCTCCTACGTGCATATGAACTGGTCTCCTGGGTCGACTACTTGGACGACCAGCCGGATGCCTCATGTCTATCTAGGAATTGACCTACTGATATGTGCCAAACGTATCCATAATTTTTGCTTTCTCCATGCCTCTTTTGGTGATATAGCTATATGTTTCGATGCACTTTCCTATCATTTAAAACATATTTTGGACTAACCTATTAACCTAGTTCCCAATGCCATTTTCTGTCTGCTTTTGTCCATGCAATGCAAAAAATCTGAAAAATCAAAGTGCTCAAAAAAATCCAGAAAAGTTCCCTAAATTCCAAAACTACGAAAGGCTCTAGAAGCCCGAAGGGAAGCTAGAGGGGGGAACCTCCTGTCCAGGCGACCCTAAGGAATGAGACTAGGGAATGTGTTGTTGCCATTAGGGGTAAAACAGCAGTGCTTATGACTGTGTGTCATAAGGATTGCTTACATTACGCATAGAGTGTTAATTTAGTTGTCTGTTGCTTTGAGTTCACAACATTAGTTGTGTCTCGCAAATTAATGCCTGCTAGATGTTCTGGATAGATATCTCAAGGTGGATGAGTAGTAAGTAGATGCTGATGAATAAACGATCTACTTGTCTTGGTGTAATGCCCATACGATTGAGCATGTTACCTTCCGTAGCATAATTACCATTGTAGTGCGTTTATAATTTTTTCAATTGCCTGCTATAATTTGTTCACCCAGCATAACCGTTTACTATCTTTTGGGAGATAGACACTACTAATGAGCATCATGGTACCCTGGTCCATATTCTCATCATATATTTACACCGCTTTCATTTACTGCATAATTTCCTTGTTTGCATTATCACTATTACCCTTTGCGTTTGACCCTTTGTAGACAGCAAGGCCAGTGAGATTGACAACCTCTCTGTACTCATTGGGAGCAAAGTTATTTGTGTCTTGTGTGCAGTTCCATCTCAAGAAAGTAGTATGTTTTCAAACGGCACCTTGCTTTCTTACCACCTTCTTCTTGTCTTAGGAATCCTACGGGAGATATCACCTTACTCCCTCATGTGTAAGGGAAATTACTGCTATCTGCATCATAAACTTCCAGTTGGGGTAACCAACGAGAAGGTGTGATCAACACCACCATCAAGTAATTTCAGACACCGTTGCCGAGGATTCTGAAGATCGAAAAAAGTTTGGTCCCGTCAACTCCCATGCAAGAAAGTAATTTCTGGCGCCGTTGCTGGGGATTCCAAGCTCCAAGATAGGGGATTTACACACTACCATTTACCTTTGCTTTTTAGTCTTTTTAGTTTACCTTTCAGTTATTATCATTGCTTGTGTGTCTTTATTCAAAAAATTCAAAAAAAGTTATTTGACAGCTTTTGTAGTTCTCTCTTTTTTCCTAGTGATGTTATCTTACCATGGGTGTGGAGCCACCCAAATAAGGTAGGATGTATACTTATTACTTGGATCATCTCCAATCTATTTGTTCTCGCGCTAATAACCCAACTGACTTGATTGAGGCAAAATCATTGGATGAACATGCTCACTTCATGCGGCAACGCCTATCTCAGAAAGGGACAGAATTCAAACTTCTTATTGTTATGCTGAGTCCTTGTGCCATATTCATGATTTTACTTGTTGCTCTAAAAGATACCGTAAACACCTTCCTTTCCAATGTAAGTTTAATGACAACGAGATCCTATCTTCTTATGCTAAAGGTGTATATGATTGCTTCGATGTTGAAAAGATTGAATAATTTGTTGCTTTGAAAGGTGCTCATGAGATTGCCTCTTTGATTGAATATTGCTTTGAGAATTATGTTTGCAATGAATATATCTAAGATTTAAAAAATAAAATGCTAGCTTCCCAAGAAGAGGATAATGATTTCTATGATGAGGAATCCTATGATTCCGAGGAGTCACATGAAACATCCCTTTCTAATGAACTTGATATTTGTTGTGTTTTTGGCCAAGATGCCACTATGGATGATGCTTACGGAGATGAACTTGCTATAGTTCCATATGTTCAGAATGAAATTGTTATTATTTCACCACCTACTTGATTGTCTTATTAACCTTTTTAATTCTCCAAATTAAACTAATTAGGCAAATTTTTCTCTTATTTAGGCTCATGTGATGCATTTATCTTATGATCCTAGTTACTGTATTCAAAACACTACACATGTGCTTGTAGGTCATGAACAACATGTTTTACATGATGGTTATATTATTGATTTTGTTCATGATGCCATTGAAAAATATTTTGAGACAGGAAAGTATGGTTGTAGAAAATTTTATGTTAGTAAAACACCTCTCTTTACGTTGAAAGTCTTGAAGTTGTTCTTGTTCTACTTTCCTATGCATGTTACTATGTGCTTAATTGATTTAGTTGGCTACAACGTTCTCATGCATAAGAAGTGGGTTAGAATTAAATGTGCTTTATATTTTCTTCTTGATGCTCTCTTATTGTGCTTCAATTCTTATTCTTATCTGAGCATCTTTTGCAATCTTCATGCCTAGCTAAAAGGCATAAAAGAAAGCGCTTATTGGGAGGTAACCCGAAAATTTGTTACTTTCATCTTTAGTGTGTCTTGGTGTTTTGTTACTACTGTAGCAACAACATTGTATCTTTATTTACAAGTTTTGTGCCAAGTTTTAGCCTCTAATGATAAGGGAAACAAGAGTTGTGACATGCTATCTAGAAAATAGATTATGTTTGCCCCACTACAAAATTCGTCGAAAATCACCAGATCATCTTTTTGATCTGAATTTTTTACACAGCATTCTATATCCAATTTTAAAACTTTCATCAGTTTTGAGTTTTTTGATTTGAGCTACATAAGTTCCTCCGAAAAATTAAGTTTCCCCTATTGTCCTGTTTACCCTGATTTCTATCCTGTTTTGCAGTTTCATCTTTGGACACTTTATTCTTGGTTTTTCTTAGCAAGAACCCTCATAAAAAGTTGGGGAATAGTATCTATTGTTAAAATTAAATGTTTTAACAGTACCCAAGTGAAATTTATTTATTTATTGGCACTAACCGCTCTAATCAGTTTATGAGAAGTTTCGTGTGAAGGAAGTTTTCACGTGTTGCGAAGTGAGATGATGAAAGAAGATTCATAAGTGCCAAAAGCTTAAGCTTAGGGATGCCCTCGGCACCCCCAAGAAATATTCAAGAAGAATCAACCGTCTAAGCTTAGGGATGCCCTGGTGCATCCCCTTCTTCATCAACAATTATCAGTTCGTCCTTCTTAGCACTATATTTTTATTGCTTCACATGTTATGTGCTTTGCTTGGAGCGTCTTGCTCTTTAATTTTTAGTTTAGTTTAGTTTAGATTAGTTTTGTTTTCCGGTTATAACAAGATGGACCCTAGCATGCTTTGTTTGGTAGAGAAACACGCTCCACTTTTGCCTAGAATACTCATAGTTTCCACTTTTATCTTTTTGAGTGCTCAATCTTTATTTATAGCTTGCTTCCATGATTAGCTCTTGTTCTTCATGTTTATTTCTTTCTAAGATCTGAGAATTATAATTTTTAGGACTCTTGAGTTTTATGTTTATCTTGTTTAGAGAGTTGGCCTTGTTGCACTAGGTGTATCTTACTTTGAGTAGGTAATCAGGGTTGCTAAATTAAGTTTAGTAGTAACTTGCAATAGTTTTGAGGTGTTGATACAAGTAATGTTTGGACTTCTGTGTGAGTAGATATCAAGCCTATTAGTGAAAAGTGTCATATTATGGTTCAACGTGCTTATTTTAGAAAACTACAAAAAAAATGTTGAGAACTATAGCTACTGAAAGGATCACTAATCTTTGCGGGATTGTAAAAGAGTACCCTCATGTATCATGGATCGAGGATGCACAACGATAACCAAACCCCCAAACACTCCTCTTAGGGTGCTTGACTTTTTGTGAATCTCCTCACTAGATAGAGAGTTACCGATAATAAGTGAATGAGTTCCTTGACTAATGTGAGTATTCTATTGTTGGCACTTCCAACATCCATATTTTGCTAGCCTCTTCGGTATCGTGCATTTCTCTTTCTCATCTTGAGAGTTGGTGCAAACTTTGCCGGTGCATCCAAATACTTGGCATGATACGCTCTGTCATACATAAGCCTCATTATATCTTCCTCCAAACAGCCACCATACCTACCTATCATGTCATTTCCATAGTCATTTCGAGATATATTTCCATGCAACATCCATCTGCTCATGATTTGATGTTATCATTCATTGTCATACATGCTTTTGCTTGATCGTAGAGTCACATGATAATTGGGCTTTGCCCTTTCACATTGCTACACGAAGCGCTAGTATCATTGCATATCCTGCTACACTGGTAGAGGCATACATTGCATACATCATGATATAGTTCCAATTTCATTATGAGTACCTCGTAAAAGTGTGTTGACCTTGTTCATCTTTGTATATATAGAGTGTTGCCCTTAAAGTGAGGAAAATATCCCAAAATAGGTCACAAATAATAGATCCCACAAGAGGAAACAAATTAAAAGATCCCAAAGAGGACAAATGCGAGATTTAATAGAAAGAGCCAATGAGGCCAAAAAAATACAAAAGTTATAAAATAGAGAGAAAAAGGGAAAATAAAAAGAAAAAGGGGGCAATACCACTATTCCTTTCAAAAGATACACACTTGTGCTCCAAAGTAGCATTTGTACTTCATAGAGAGTTTTCACATCATTCATGCATAACTAAGTTGGGATCCTTACACTATAGAACTTGGCTTGTATATTCCAATGATGAGCGTCCTCCAAAAGAGCTCTATGTCTTCTTGAGAAAGCAAGTTGGATGCACCCCACTAGTTCCATTAGAGAGCTTTCATATACTCATAGCTCATTGTGCATCCTTTTCATGTCAATCCCTACTCCTCACATCATATCTACCATTAGGCTTACCCTCGCCTAAGGTTGTACTCATTGATGTAAGACTTTCTCATTTTTTGACTTCCAACCCTCCATCATTTATTCTATTTTCCATCCTAAGTGCAAACTAATCTTGCTTCTGCTCATTCATTGCATGGGTGCTCAAAGTCAAAAGGGATATGATCGAATTGACTTATACCTGGCCGACGGTCTGGGGATGAGTCATAATAAGATTCCAAAGACACCATGTGTTAAATTTAGTAGATTTAGTTCTCAACAAATATTAATTATTTTTTGTGCTCTAAACCCATCTCCCACTTTCTGCACGGGACACGGATTGGAGACATTCGAGTCACGGACAGCGACAACTCTTGCACCTTTATGTTCTTACTTTACTAGTTTCAATACTAGATATAGATTCTTGCTCGCTATTGCCTTGACTTGATTTACATCTCTTGTTTGTTTTACTTTAAATTTCAACTTATGTTGATAACATGTCACCACAAAAATTATCTTGGTTGTCATTTACCTACTCGAGGATGAGCAGGCGTTAAGCTTGGGGATGTTGATGCGTCCCAAACGTATCCATAATTTTTTCTTGCTCCATGCCTATTTTGGTGATATTGCTATATGTGATGCACTTTCATATCATTTACAACATATTTGGGACTAACCAATTAACCTAGTGCCCAGTGTCAGTTTTTGTCTGTGTAATGCAAAAAAAAGCTGGAAAATCAAAGTGCTCAGAAAAATCCAGAAAAAATCCCAAAATTCCAAACTATGAAAGACTCCCAAAGCTCGAAGGGCGGCCAGAGGGGGGACACTCCCTGGCCAGGCGACCCTATAGCGCGGCCAGGGGCTGGCCGCGCCCTCTGGACGCCTGTCCAGGTGGGACCCACGCTGGTGCCCCATTTGGCCTATATTTATCTCCGTCTCTGAAACCCTCGAGGAGGACCCCATTATGCCAAATACCCTACTGTTCCACCGCCACCGCGATTTCGATATCAAAATTAGCAGAAGTTCATGTCCCGGCACCCTGCCAGAGGGAGGATTGATCTCCGAAGGAGGTATGTTCCGTGAGTAGTCCCACCTTGGAGCATGGGTCCATGATAGGAAGCTAGTATATGTCTTATCTCCAATCTTGTGCTTCAATGTTTAGACCTTGTGAGCTGCCTATCATTATCAAGGAACTTTTGTTATGATTCCTTCTTTGTTATGTTGTGTTTGCGGTTATCTGATGGATTATGATATTATGTTCAGATTGTGAGAGTAATATATTTGGTTTCCTTCATATTTGTGTTCTTTAGTATTCCTGCATGTTCTCTGTTACCGTTTATTATATTGGCAAAATAGTAGATTGTAACTCCAAGAAGGAGTCTTTTGGTAGATGATGGATTCATGCCTCATGATGTCTAGCTTGACTGACAGAAACATGAGATTAAGGAATGTTTTGTTGCAATTAGGGGTAAAACAACAGTGCTTATGACTTTGTGTCATAAGGATTGCTTACATTACGCATAGAGTGTTAATGCAGTTTTCTGTTCATTGAGTTCACAACATTAGTTGTGGCTCGCAACTTAATACCAGCGAGATGTTCTGGATAGATATCTCAAGGTTGATGATTAGTGTGTAGATGATGATGAATAAACGATCTACTTGTCTTTGTGTAAGGCCAATATGATTGAGCATGTTACCTTCTATAGCATAATTAGCATTGCGATGCGTTTATAATTATGTCAATTGCCTAGCTGTAATTTGTTCACCCAACATAACTATTTACTAGTGAGCATCACGGTACCCCGGTCCATATTTTCATCATATATTTATACCGCTTTCATTTACTGCTTTATTTTCCTTGGTTGCATTATCACTATTACCCTTTGTGTTTGACCCTTTCTAAACAATAAGGCCGGAGAGATTGACAACCTCTCTGTACTCGTTGGGAGAAAAGTTATTTGTGTCTTGTGTGCAGGTCCAGGTCAAGCAAGTAATATCTTTTCAGACGGGGCATTGCTTGCTTTCCACCTTCTTGCTGTCTTAGAATCCTATGGGAGACATCACCTTACTCTCTCACGTGTAAGGGAAATTACCACTATCGGAATCACAACCTTCCACTTGGGGTAACCAACGAAGAGGTGTGATCAACACCACCATCACCTACCCAGACCATTTGGGTCACTAGCCGGACGAACGGTGTTATGTCCCAAACGTATCTACAATTTTTCCTTGTTCCATGCTCATTTGTATGACTTAGCTATATGTTTTGATACACATTCGTATCTTTTTACAACATATTTGGGACTAACCTATTAACCCAGTGTCGAGTGTCTGTTTTTGTCTGTTATTGCCTGTGCATCGTAGAAAAGGGTGAAAAATCAATATGCTCAAAAATTCCAGAAAAAAACCCAAAATTTTAATTCATCAGAAGAATCCAGAAGACTGAAGGAGGGCCAGGGGACCCAACCACCTGGCCAGGCGACCGTAGGGTGCAACAACCCCCTGGCCGCCTGGCCAGGTGGGGCCTCCCCTGGTGCCCCTCTTTCGCCTATATATTCCCTGTTTACCAAAAACACTCGGGGCGGAGTTATTTCTCCAGAAGCCATTATTGTTCTGCCGCCACCGCGATTCCTAGATCGGGAGTCCCAACAGTACTATTTCAGAACCCTGTTGGAGGGGGATTCATCTCCGTGGGCCTTTTCAGCAACCATGATTGCCTCCCGGATGAGCCATGAATAGTCCCACGTTGGACCTAGGGTTCATGAAAGTAGATGGATGATGCTCTCTCTCCAATCTTGATCTCAAATGTTTAGTACTTGTGAGCTACCTATCATGATCAAGGCATATATGTTATAATTACTTTGTTGTCATGTTGTGTTTGCTGGGATCTGATGGATTATGAGATTATGTTTACATTGTGGAAGTTATTTATTTGATCTTCTTTATATTATGTTATTGATTGTTCTTGCATGCTCTCCATTATAATTTATTGCTTTGTCCAAGAAGTGTTTTATAACTCTAAGAGGGAGTGTTGTGCTAGATACTAGGTTCATGCCTCCCTATGTCGCGCTTGAGTGAAAAAAACATGCTGATGGGGGAATGTGAAGTTGCTACTAAGGATAAACAGTGGTGCTTGTGAATGCGTGTTACAAGTGTTGTTGCCATTACGCATTGAGTACTAAAGCATTTGTCTATTGCTGTGTTTTTTAATCATGTAGTTGTTGCTCGCAACTTAATACTAGCGAGATGTTCTGGATTAGACTTCTCAAGGTGGATATTTATTAGTAGATGCTTTGGATTGAGGTCTACTTGCTTTGGTGTAATGCCTACATGACTGAACCTTGCATTCTATGTATCATAATTAGCATTGCGGTGCGTTTATAATTCTGTCAATTGCCTAGCTGTATTTTTTTCACCCAACATAATTTTAACCGTCCTTTGGGAGAGAGACATGAGTAGTGAATGTCGTGACTCGCCGGTCCATATCCTCATCATAAGTTTACGTGACTCGCCGGTCCATATCCTCATCATAAGTTTATACCTGCTGCAATTTATTTCCCTTATTTACTTTTCTTTTTTTAATTTTATTAGTTTATGTATCATATACATGTAAACTTCCTTAAACAACAAGACAGGGGTATTTATAAGCCCTCTTCCTCATTGGGTGCGAGAGTATTTGTGTGTTTGTGTGCAGGTCCAGGCCAAGAAATTACTTATGCGGGTGTTGCTAGCCACCTACTTGAAAGCATTTGGAGTCCTTCTTGATTTGATAACCTCGGTGTCTTTGCCGAGGGAAATTTGATGTTATCTACATCACCACATTCCACTCGGGGTTCCCAACGAGAGTATGTGATCAACACCGACAAATACTTTATGGCGCCATTACCAGGGCCTCCAATCTTCAAGATAGGGGAGTTGCACACTCCACTTTTACACTCATATTTATATCTTGATTGTTTACCTTTTTTTATCTTGTTTTGTTTTCTTGTCTTATATTAAAAAACTAATTACAAGTTCTAGTTTCCTTCCTTGTTTAGTTAGTTTGATATGCTTCTGCCAACATGGGTTCTTCTAAGAATACCAAGCTTAGTGACTTTATTTCCCCACCAACACCTAGCACCAAGTTTTTTGTTAAACTTGCTTATTCTTGTGGGTAATTCTTTGAAGAAGGAGAGGATGTCATTTCTCACTTGAGTGAATTTGGGGATTTATGTGATTACCATAGGCCCGAGGGGGTATATATTGATATGTTTAAACTTGAGTATTTCCCTTTCACCTTGAGAGGAAGAGCAAGAAGATGGTATAAGGTCTTGCCTAATTATAACAAAGATTCTTGGATCAATTGCAAAGCTGCTTTTATGATAAAGTATTATCACCCTGAAATTAACTTCGATAATTACAACATCGTGGAGTGTGATCTGTTATCTAGAGAATATCTATTGATTCTTTCTCTTTGGGTGTTCGTCTTGTTAATTCTTCTATAAAGAAACATAATGGAAAAGTAGATGATATTCTTATTATTTTCAATGATAATTATGTTCCCGTTGATTTTCTTGTAATGTACATTGAATGTGATCCATCACGTCCAATTATTTTGGGAAGAGATTTTCTTTGCATTGTTGATGCTATCATTGACATGAAGAGGGAATTATAAGATTCAAATTTCCCCTCCAGAAGGGCATGGAACATTTCCCAAGAAAGAAGATGAAGTTACCTTTTGATCCCATTATACGAGCTAGCTATGCTTCTAAAACTGATAAGACTTGATCTTGATTATCATGCCTAGCTAAAAGGCATTAAAGAAAATGCTTATTGGGTCATTTACATTTTTCCCTAATCTTGCCCCAGTCTCATCTCTGCCACTAAAAAACTGTGCTCAACTTTACCCCTCTTCTGCCTAGTGTCGTTTCAAAAATACCCCTCCGTACCGTTTTCGTCTGTTCAAAGGTCTTTGACCGTCCATGGACTATTTTTTGGACATATTTGCCCCTCACATCTTCTCTCTCTATCTTCTCTCACGGCTGCCTCCCTCCTCCATGCCCTGCCTCCCTCCTCATCCATGCGGACGAGCTCGCCGCCATCACACTTGGACCCTCGCGCTCGGCCACCCTCCCCCCCTCCCCTCGAGCCGCCCCTGGACTCCCGCTCGCTGTGCCCGAGCTCGCCGTGCACCGCCTCCTGGCCACCGGCTCCCTCCATTCCCTTCTCGCGCGCCACCGTATCTGGCCTGCTGAGCCACCGCGTCTCCCTCTGCCGACTATCACGATGAGCCCGAGACCGCGCTAATGGCCGCCATGGACGCATGCACATGTCCTCAAGTTGTCGCTGTCATGGCAGGGCAGGGAGCTTGACCACGCCGGAGCTCAAGCCTTCGTCGGAGAGATGGAAAGGAGAGAGTGATTTTTTTATTTTTTTCCATTTAGTTAAATTGGAAAACTAATAATCTTTAATCCCATCTGACGTTAATCATAGGTTTCATGGACCACATGTCAGGGAGACAAAATTTTTCTTTTTTCCCAAGCGTCGGTCCCACATGTCAGTGGCATATGCACACAGGGGTAACTATGTCCAGAAATTGTCCCTCTAACGGTCAAACCCCTTTGACCAGACGAAAACGGCGCAGAGGGGTATTTCTGAAATGGCACTAGACGAAAGAGGGGTAAATTTGAGCACATGGTTTTTAGGGATAAAGATGAGACTGGGGCAAGATTGGGGGCAAAATGGAATTGGCCCATGCTTATTGGGAGGCAACCCAAAATGTTTTTACTAATAGTTTAAATGTTTTCTTTAGTTGTCACTATAGGAAATAGGAGATTTGGAAGGGCCAAAAAACTGACGGCAACGGCGTTGTCGTCAGCTTGCTATCGGCAAAGGAATTGTCAAGATATTGTCGAGAAAGGGAGTCTTTTCTGTCAGCTGAAAATCAACCGGCAAAAAAGACTTTTTCGTCGGGGAATATGAGCTAGCTAACTGCAAAGACACTCGACGACGCTGCCTAGGACTTAACCCCGTTAGAGCGTTAACGACGCTCTTTACCGTCAGCGAGCTGATGGCAAAGCCACTTACACGATGGTCCTGCCTGGTGAAGCTTTGCCGTCTGCTGGCCCGTCGGCTGACGGGAAATCCTCTCATTGGCCCCGCATATCAATACTTTGTCTTCTGCCTGACATTTGGTGACGACATATAATCCCTCAGTTGGGCCCGTCTGGAAAGCATTTGACATCAGCTGGGCGTTTGACTGACGGCAAAGTGCCAAGCTGGTCACTACACATTGCCAAACTGCATAGTTAGCCGCCACGTGGCGCCTTTTCCGTCAACTTCCCGAAGGCAGACCCTTTGTCATCTGCAAGCTGACGGCAAAGTACCTAGGGTCTATTTTTGTTCTTTTTTGGAATATATATATATATATATATATATATATATATATAGGTGGATCTATTCTACAATCAATTGTAGAATACTCCCTCCGTTCCAAAATAATTGTCTCAATTTTATATTAGCTCTAGTACAAAATTGTATTAAGGCTACGACAGTTATTTTGGAACGGAAGAATATTACTATAGCTCACTCGTTATACAGCAACTTAACCAAAAAAAACTGCCTCAACCCACGTCTCATGCCCACTCATCTCTATCTCTCCTCTCACCCGATCCAATCGGCGCCGCCACGGCCTCCCTTCTCGCTCCACGTCGCCCACCCTCCCCGGAGACATCACAAGCCACGGCCACCCGCCCACGACCGGCGAGCGGCCAAGGCCTTCTCCTGGCCACCCTCTACCTTGCGGGCCCCCATCCCTGGCCACCCTCTGCCTCGCTAACGCACCGCCCCCGTCCAGCCTCCCCCTCGCTGGCCCGCCTTCCCTCCTTGCTACCGGCGCGGGGTGCCGCTGGCCCGCCTCCCCTCCCTGCTACCGGTGTTGGGCGCCGCGGGACCGCCTCCCCTCACTGCTGCCGGAACGGGGCGCCAGCGGCCAACCTCCCCTCGCTGTTGGCGGAATGGGGCACCTCCCACTTGCGCCACGGCCTCCGCCGCGCCTCCCTCCTACCCGGCGTCCCTCTTCCTCGCCGACGTGTTGTCCTCCCGGCCTCCCGCGTGTTCGGGTACAAGGAGCGTTGACATGCACAGGGAGACCGCCGGCGCGTTGGCCAAGGCCATGTACTTGGAGCTCGCCGTGCCCATGGCCATCTGCTCTCTTATATATGGCCTCTTGTACTGGACTTACCCCTGGGACAGAGACACCGTGCATCTCATGCCATCAGAATC
Source organism: Bromus sterilis (assembly GCA_950022295.1). Lineage (NCBI taxonomy): Eukaryota > Viridiplantae > Streptophyta > Magnoliopsida > Poales > Poaceae > Bromus > Bromus sterilis. Next base: position 170,138,706 of record OX465595.1, on the reverse strand, counting down.
GGATGATCGGGAAGTCGATGGCAGTGAGTCAACGGTCGTTCGTACTAGTCAAGATGAAGAATCTCCTGTTTCGTTTACCCAAGAAGCAAGCAATTCAGTTACAAGGTGCATATGCATATAACCTAATACGGAGTAACAAATTTGTAAATTGTTATAGTATTGTATCATAATTCAGTTGGTAGTTCATACCACTTCAGTGTTACAGATCTTATGACGCCCTGGGCTATACACATTCTAACTATTTAATACAGTATTAGGCATCAGACTACTGCAGAATGCATCCTATCAGACTAGTGAAAGACCGTACAATTAGAAGCATACTAAATATTTTTTTCTGAGACGGAAGCTCCATGTTTAATAGGTTAGATTACTTCAGTAAATGCCTGATTTATTGCTAACAACTACCGTGAATTTTGCTTCTTCCCAATCGCATACTACTCTATCTCCTAGTGCAACTTAACTCCTTCCTAGAATCACGTCAGGTCCTCTCTTTAAAAAATTTTGCTATTTTTTTGGTAAATTGTGATCTCTTTCGACGAATAATCTGTGTAAATAATTATGATTTATTATGTAAGATCTATTTTCATAATATAAAGATATTTTTTGTTCAACAGAAGCATTCTTCATGACGAAAGGAAGCATCACTATTCAAACATATTAGAAATGTTTACTTCCATAAGGCGAAGTGATAATACGCTAGTTTCCTTAGAAAGCATAATGCTTCCATTATATTATGTGTTTGTTTCCATCATACGAAAATCATGCTTCCAAACACTCCAAATCGTGCTTCAGAATTCTACATTTGTATCCATTATATAAAAGTCATGCTTCGAACACTAGAATCCATGCTTCATAAATCAAATCATTTTTTTCTCTGAAGCACTATCACGTGGTGTGCTTCCTTTATTTTTCATATATGAATCTATGCGACATGCGATTGTATTAGTATTGCTTCAAAAGTTTTGTATGTGTTTAGTAATCACAAATATTACTATTTATTGTGCCACGTGCTTCCTACAAGCTTTTTGTTTGATTTTGAAACATTGAAAAACGGCCATGTCGTTTCTTATTCCCAAGCGACACATGCTTCATATTTGCTTTGCGAAGCTTAAAGATACAACATTGTCTCTTTCTATTTTCATATTTTGAGAAGCAAGCAGACCCGTCTCCATCTCCATTGCCACCAGTTTTCGTTACTGATTCATCTCCTTGCCAGTGATGCCCCTATCATTGAGCTCCTTGAGCCGGATGGCTCTCTTGTCACCCGACCGGTGTGGCGGCCTTTAAGCACCTTTTAAGCATAAAAACATCAGGCATGATGCATAACAATAGAAGGTAGGAAGCAACAACTAGTACCAAAAAGAAGGTTCAAAATGCATGTACCCAACTGAATGCTTAAGAATAAATATTTGTAACCATGGTTATATTTTGGTAACTTAACTATCACAGGTTGGTGTCGGCGACCTTTAAGCACCTTTGAAGCATGGTATCTCAAGTTCTCAACATAAGTCATACACAGTGGAAGCATAAAAAACTGAAACTAGAAATTTAATTGGTTATAACCAACATGCAAGTGCATCATTTTGTGATCTGCAAACCAATTCCATCCAAATTGATTGGTTCTAAATTTCTTCGCACACCTACAAGATATGCCATACACATGGATTCAAATTGAAGAATAAAAATATTAATATTGAAGCAAACCACGAAATGTTTGGCCACTAGGGGGTGTCTTGACTCACATCAACAAATAGATTGAGTTTTTTGGCATTTGAAAGAAAAATATATAGAGTCCAGAAGCATTTTTATAGCACTTTAGATGCTACAGAACTAAGAAGAACACACGTAGTAGTTAGGAACATATCTAATCTTGGATGGAAGCATGTGAATTTGAAACCCTATCGAAAACTAATATTACAATCAAGATTAGGAAACATATCATTACGATCTACATAAGAAATTGCTCAAAATTCTTAGATGAAATAGTGATCCGTTACACATCATATGTAACATAGATACACTCGATAAAATTGATCGAATCAAGCATTGCATCCAGAGCAATGAGAATCAAATCAAGTGATTTAAAATGAATCAAACCCTAGTTCAAATGAGTACATACCGTGGGGAACGACTGGGATACACGTGAAGCTTCTATACCGAGCCGGAGCAGTTGCGCGTTGTGATGGATGATGACGGGGCATAGTTGCCGCGTCGTATGCTTGGAGCAGTTGTAGCCATCATGGAGTTTTGGGATGGAGCGGGGTGGTGGCGGAGCTAGTCGTGGCGGCGAGGGAGGTCAACGAGATCAAGGTTGCGAGACAGGGTGGGGTGGATGGGTTAGGCAGGTGAGATTAGCGCCAGTGATTTGGTAAGGTAGTTATAATTGGCGGTTCGTAGTAATATTGGCCAGATTAATTCAGACGGTTAGTAGTACTATTGGCCGTGGGATTAAGCCAAGATCAATGGTGTATGACCCGGCTGGCAAAAGTTTCCTATCAGACTACTGAATAGAATTGTTTCCGTTAATATTAATCATGTTTAGAGTCAATCGCAAGAAAAATACATAATTTTCGGTTGCCTTCTCAACAAAACATCTCCTTTAATTTTGGTTGCCTAATCTGTCCATTGTATGCCGCAACACACTTTAAAAAAAGAAGTATAAATATAAAACAGTACCGATAATTCATCTTGGAAAGTACTAATGATTCATTTAGGGGAATACATACTTTATTATTTTGAGCAGTACCATTGTTTCATCCAGTGTTCCAAATATCGGTCGATATTCCGATATATCGGCCGATATATCGCTTATCGGGGTCCTACCGATAGGATACACACTTATCTTCATAATTTATCGCTCTGGACGATATATCAGCTATTAGACCGATTTTTACCGATTTTTTCCGATTTTTACCGATTTTTAGAGAAGAGCAGCACCTGATACGTCCAAATTGCATCACTATTTTATATTGTAATTCATCCTTATTCATTGATATATTTCATATTATGATGATGTTCTTATGTTGTTTTGGCTTATTTTACACAGTTTGCAACTTTCCGGTGCCGAAGCAGCAGACGCAGGATTCAGCGGTAAAAAGTGGACGCTGAGTTGCTGAAGAAGAATACCTCCAAATTATCTAAAAATTGACGGGAGTTATTTTCCATAAGATTAACGAAGACTCGCCGCCACAGGAGCCCCAGGCGGCCACCTGGCGCGACCCTACCCCTGGCCGCGCCGCGAGGGCGCCTGGAGCCCTAGGGCCACTGCTGGCTCCCCCATCTGGCCTATATACTCCTCGTTACGCGAAAACCTACAAAGAGAGAAGTTTTACGGAGTTCCGCCGCCGCTCCGTGGCGGAAACCTACAGATAAGAAAAGGGCTCTCCGGCGGGCAGATTCCGCCGAGGAGATCACCTCCCGGAAGGGGAGATCATCGCCATCGTCATCACCATCGTCACGGGCATCATCGAGATCATCATCAACATCATCCCCAACATCAACACCATCTCTACCACCATCCAATCTCACCTCACAAGTTTATCTTGTGTTGTAATCCGTACTATCTATCCTCTCTACTCTACCGGTGTTGATTACTACTTTGTGGTGAATGCTATTGAGTTTTGTTGGAGAAATATCATTATGTACAGATTGTTTATCATACATTTATCACCTCTGATCATGATCTCTTTTATGCCTTGTGAGTAGTTACTTTAGTTCTTCAGGACATGGGAGAAGTCTAGTTGCTAGTAGTCATATGATGTTGAAGTAATTTGTGTTGTTTGATATTTAAGTTGTGTTGTTATTTTCCTAGTGGTGTTGTGTGAGTGGAACACTCAACACTTCGCCTTCTTAAGGACCTAGGGGAATACATTGTGTATTAAGAATGCTCACGGTGGGTTGCCGGAGTGACAGATACCTGAACCCTAGTTTGCACACTTTTGTGCAAGGGAATACTGGATCCTTGATCTTATTGTTGTGGTTAGGCCTTGCCTTAATCTCTATCTTGTATTTGCGGATTCTTGCAAGATGTTTAATCATAAGAGTGCACTTATCTTAGTCTCGAAGGTGTGCTAGCATAGATCCACCCACTCAACACTTATCAGCTCAACACTTGTTATAGATACGGAGTATGGCGAAAGCACGTGACTACCTCTCCATGTGTCCTCAAGATTGCTTTAGTCTTTATAAGTTCAGTTGCCAGGCCTATCCTTTGCTCAAAAGGATTGGGCCACTTGCTGCTCCTTAGTGCTATTTACTTTGCTTGTTTTTATCTTATCGTTGGTTATACCGAAAACCCCTAAAAAGTTATCTTTCAGTGCTTGCAGTTATTCCTTGTCCAAAATCACCTATCAATACCTTTCGCTCCTCGTTGGGTTCGACACTCTTACTTATCGAAAATGCTACAATAGATCCCTTTACGTTGAGGGTCATCAAGTAATGTTTTCTGGCGCCGTTGCCGGGGAGCATAGCGCTATTGGTAAGTGAAGCTGGTGAGGAATTTTGTTTTACCTTGTTTTTTTTATTATTTTTCTATTGCTGCTCTTTGTCCGTATGGACAACCTAGCTATTGGATCGTTGCTTATGGGGAAACACCCCACATCTGTGGTGGTTGCTCCTCCCCCTACTGAAATTGTGCCTTATAAAATACCAGCTGGTATTATCGATTGTGTTTTGGCTAATCGTTATGCAGGAGACAGACATCCCAGTGAACACTTGCTATATTTGTCACAACTATGTTCACTATTTAAGCTTGCAGGTGTATCAATGGAGTTTGTCATGAAGAAATTGTTCCCCGTATCGCTTATAGATAAAGCTTCAGATTGGTATAAGCTTCTTGATAACTCTCATTTGCTTGAATGGCATGAGCTTATGTCTCTCTTTTATACTAAGTTTTATCCCCTTCATGAAATTCATCGAGACAGGAATTATATCTATAACTTTAGGTCTCGTGATGGAGAAAGCATCGCTCAAGCTTGGGGGAGATTGAAATCCTAATGCTCAAATGTCCTATTCATGAGCTCCCCAAGAAAACTATACTTACAAATTTTTATGCTAGACTTTCTCGTCAGGATAAGGAGATTTTGGATGCCTCCTCTAGTGGGGTATTTCAGACAAAAATCGTTGAAGAAAGGTGGGATCTCCTTGAAAGGACCCAGAAGAATACCGAAGATTGGGAAATAGATAAAGGTATTGAATCCACTATAAATTATGAGCATGATTATATAGAGAGCTATGTGAAAACTGATTACTTTAATACCATTTGCTCTAAGATTGGTCTTGATTCCCATCTGATGATTGATTTTTGTAAGGACTTTGCCTCTCATATTGACTCTTCTAAGAAGAAGAAGAATCAGCATCATAAACCCTTCAAAGAATTAACTATTGAAATTCATGTTGCTGACCCTATTGTGCCTGCAGTTATATATGAAAGCCCCCTTTTCCCGTAAGAATAAGGGAGCATTCTTTCGTGACAGGAATAATGAATAAGCGTGAGAGAAGAATTGATGAGCTTGGGGACCAGATTAAGGTCGATCCTCGAGTTGCATTGGTTAAGGATCTTATTACTAATGATGCTTTAGATTCCAATATAAATTTTTGTGATGTTTCCACTAACCTTGTCATAGCCAAGAATAAAGGCCCAATTTCAGGTACTCCAGTAGTATCTGTTAAAATAGGAGATCACAATTATTACGGGCTATGCGATTTGGGATCGAGTACTAGTGCTATCCCATATTCACTTTATCAAGAGATCATGGGTAAAATTACACCTTGTGAACTTGAAGAAGTTGATGTTACTATTCATCTTGCAAACAGAGCAACTATCTCTCCTATCGGAATTGTGAGAGACGTTGAAGTCTTATGCGGAAAGGTAAAATATCCTACCGACTTTCTAGTACTTGGTTCAGTAAGGGATAATTTTTCTCCCACTATTTTCGGTAGACCTTTTCTCAGAACTTGTGGAGCTATAATAGATTGCAATAAAGGTAAAGTTTCTGTTGAACTCAATGTTGAGCCCTATGAATTTAATTTTTCTAAGTTCTCTAAGCAGCCTCGTGGTACTGATTTGCCTAGTAATGATAAGATTATTGAAGATATTGCTTCCATTGCTATTGCTCCTAATGATCCTTTGCAGCAATATATGGAGGACCACGAGAATGATTTTCATATGCAGGAGAGGAATGATCTGGACGAAATATTCTTAAGACAACCTGCTATCCTAAAGCACAACCTTCCAGTTGAGCCTTTGGGAATTTTATCGCAACCAAAAGAAGATCCAGTGTTTGATCTTAAACCTCTTCCTGATACGCTCAAATATGCTTATTTAGATGAAAACAAAGTATATCCTGTTATTATCAATTTGAACCTTTCAGGGTATGAAGAAGAGCGACTATTGGAAGTACTTCGCAAACATCGAGGTGCAATTGGCTATACCCTTGATGACCTTAAGGGGATTAGTCCATCTATTTGTCAACATACCATCAATCATGAGCCTGATGCTAAACCAGTTGTTGATCATCAACGACGGCTGAATCCGAAAATGATGGATGTTGTAAGGACTGAGATTCTCAAGCTTCTAGCCGCATGTATTATCTACCCTATAGCTGATAGTAAGTGGGTAAGCCCGGTTCATTGTGTTCCAAAGAAAGGAGGAACAACTGTGGTTCCTAATGATAAGAATGAACTAATACCCAGAGAATTATTATTGGATATAGAATGTGTATTGATTACAGGAAGCTGAACAAGGCAACCAGGAAGGACCACTACCCGTTGCCGTTCATCGACCAAATGCTTGAAAGGTTATCCAAAAATACTCACTTTTGTTATCTCGATGGTTATTATGGCTTCTCTCAAATTCATGTTAACACTGTTGATCAAGAGAAGACCACTTTTACTTGTCCCTATGGTACTTATGCTTACAGGCGTATGCCTTTTGGTTTATGTAATGCCCCTGCTACTTTTCTAAGGTGTATGTCTGCTATCTTTCATGGTTTTTGTGAAGAAATTGTGGAGGTATTCATGGACGATTTCTCCGTCTATGGAACCTATTTTGACCATTTATTCAACAACCTTAATAAAGTTTTGTAGAGATGTGAAGAGACAAATCTGGTGCTCAACTGGGAGAAGTGCCACTTTATGGTCAACGAAGGAATTGTTCTTGTCCACAAGATTTCCGAGAGGGGAATTGAGGTGGACAGGGCCAAGATCGAAGCAATTGAAAGGATGCCCTACCCAAGGGACATCAAAGGTATTCGTAGTTTTCTCGGTCATGCTGGTTTCTATAGAAGATTAATTAAAGACTCTTCTAAAACTTCGAGACTGTCACATCCAAACTTTTACTCTCCTGTTAATTTAGGTAGCCAAAAATTGGAGCCAACAAAAACCTTGCATGAAATGTTACGTTGTTGTTTCAATGCTTGAACCTGTGTGCTTAGGGTTAGCTATGTTGTTGCTTGATGATGCACTTGTGATGATGATCATTTTGTGGTGCATGCAACTCATCTTGAGATGATCTTATAATGGCAACTTGATAAATCCTAAAACCCCTTAGTGCTAAAACCTAATAAATTTTCTGAATAATAATACTAATAATTTTAACCACCACAAACCCTTAGGCGTTAAACTTTTGTTGATTAGAAATAACTAAAACAATTATCAATAAAAGTACCTAACTACATAAAATCATAATGAAATGAATGCATGCCATTATAACTAATCTAATAAAAAAATACAAGAGAGATATTTTTTTTAAATGAAATAAGACTAGCCTAACCACCCCCCTAATCTCTCTCTCCCTCTAACCTCCCTCATCCCTCCCCCACGATCAGAGAGAGGTCTTTCTCTCTCACGTTCCCTCTCTATCTCTCTCTCGACTCTTCTCCCTCCCGTAACCTCTCTCTTCTTCCTCAAGCCCACATGTCAGCATCCTCGCTCCCGTTTGCCTAACCAAAAACGACCCCGAGGATCGCTGGCGTGGCCTACCCGCACGCGCACCCCCAACCCATGGCCGCGACGTGGCCGGAGACAGTGGCGCCCCAAACGTACCCGCCGGAGCTCTCTCACACGCTTTCCCGCCGCCCCCTCTTGCCAGCTAGTGGGGACGACGCGGATCACCCCGTGGCGTTCCCGCCAGTTGCACCGCGCGCTAGGCGCTCGAGCTCGCCCTCCCGTTGCAGCCCCCCTTGCTTGGCTATAAAAGGAGGTCGCCCCAGCCCCTCTTCTCCAAACTCCAGCGCCCAGCTCGCCCCTACCCACTCCACCACCCAGCGTCGCACCACCACCACCCCTCCAGCTCGAGAAGAAGAGAAACAAAAGAGAGGAACCGAGGAGCAAGAAGAAGTTGGAGGAGAGGAGGAGGAGGGAAGTCGAAGGAGGAGGAGGAGGAGGGGAGGCCGGCGCGCCCACCCCTCTGCCTCTCGCCGCGCCCGGGAGGAGACGCCGCCCCAAGCCATACCCCGACGCCGTCTACCCCGAGCCCGAGCCTCTGCGCTGTTTGTTCTTCATCGCCGTTCGCCGCCGTTCTCGCCAAAAACGGAACCCCTGCCCCAAGCCGCACCTCCTCCACCCCTTAACGTCACCAACCACCGCCCGGGAACCCTCCGGTGAGCCTCCCGTCCCTCCCACGTCGCCCTTAGGGCACAGCCCTGCACTCTCCTATTTGGAGGAAGAAGACGGCCCGGAGCAGTCCGATCTCCACAGATCCAACGGCTCCAAATAGCTCATACCCTTCGTTAAAAAAAACAAATGAAGCAGCGCCCCGCACCGGCCCGACCCGCCGAGATAAAATGCCGCCCCACGCATGTTGTAGCTATGGGTCGGCCCTCTTTTTATTTTCTTTATTTTTGTTTTAATAAATCTCGTAAAATAGAATAATTTTATTAAAATATTTACACCTCATAAAAATTGGAAACAAAATTTATTATGGTTTAGTAAATATATGTTATTTTTTTTCTGTATGTTCATAATTGGTACCTACTGAAATAAAATTATGGCAGTTTATTTTAATATTGCTTTACTTGTTGCTTAGATAATAATTTTAAACCTTCTGTTAATGATTTAGTGCGGAATAGAATAATAATTAATAATATCTCTTATTATTATCTAAATATCATATAGTCTAATAATACAAATAAGGTATAAAAAAATGTAGAATACTTTTAATAGTGGTTTATATTTTTGTTTAATATATATTTTGTTAAGTATTAAATATTGAGATAAGATAGATATAAATTTCAGTAATAATATTTAGTTAGTAGCTAATTATTATGACATGCAATAAATAGCTAGTTCTTTCAAACAAACAAAAATGTGTAGACAGATCCATTTCATAGGCCCAGCACCCAGGAAAAATTTCACCCCGAGCGAGTTATTTACCAGGGCTGTGCAGAAATGTTTTGTCTTTATTTATTCTGGACAGAACTAAAATAATATTAGAAAAATAACCACACAACAAAAAAATGAGAAATAAATTTTGTTGTGATCATGTGTTTATGCTTTATTTTTCTGTATGAGTGGAATTGTTGATTGCTTAAATGAAATTAAGGACCGTGCTATTAATATTGCTAATATTCCATGCTTAGGGTAATTTTAATTTATTTTCTGTTAACAAATTAAATATGTTAACATTTTATTATGATTGTCTCTGGACAGTAGCTAATTATTGTATTGTTATTTAATTAAATTTAGTAACTAAAAACATGACCTAAGGCAATAAGAATAAAAATGACTTGTGTAAACCTCTATGTAGTGTGTTGCTTAAATGTTTGCTTAGCCCTATAAACTTATTAAACCACCATTAAAATTTCTGCCCAAGGTGTTAATCGGAATATACTTGTTGGCATGACTCATGTGATGTTTTGATTGAGTGCTAAATGATTGTTTTGTTGGATGAATGTTTGTTTTTAATGATGTGATGATAATTGTGTGCTATTTTCCGCAACGTGTAGACGATACGCTTGACGTTGCAGGTGAAGACTCCTTCCAAGCCGAAGAAGCCGTACCAGGTGACACCGTCGAGGAAGGCAAGCCATCTTCAAAAACTTAACCCTGGTCCTATATCTTTACTTTCTTTGTACCATGTTATATATCATGTTATTGTTATATCATTTTGGGTTGGGATTGTATTAGTTTATTAGGTAAACCACCACATACCTTGTAAACCTACCTATTTGGGAGAAAGAAATAAGACACCGATGATCTTGATCCCTAGCCTTGCTAAAGAACTAATGACAACATAATAATTTGGTTAATCTTGCTCCACCCTGGTGTGATGGCATACATCTAAGAAGGTGTGATGGCCAAAATTGAGGTTGTTGGAAACATCGTTGGACATATTCAAAGTCTGGAGGGACTCTCTATAAGTGTCGCCGAAACCTAGTGTTACAGTACAACCACAATACTCTGGTATGGGGAAGGGCTAGTTGGAAACTTGTTTATCTTAGTACGGGGGTCTTATAATTACACATGGATGTTTGATTCCACGAATCTGATAGCCCTCGAAGTCGAGTGGTGAAATTCTCTATGCTTGGCGTCAGAGGGAACCTTGGTGCTCTTCGACTACGGTGTAGGCTTGGGTCCAAGAGGAGCATGACCTGGCACACGGACAATCCGTGTAGTACGCAAGGGGTAGATTCACCTGTACTAGGATAGACAAGGGGAAGACTACGGTCGATTATCCGGAAACCGCATACTGAGGTATGACGAACCGTGGGGACTCACGGTGGATGTATCGAATGTTGTGGGTAAAGTGTACAACCTCTGCAGAGTGAAGACTATTCGAGTAGCCGGAGTCCACGGTCATGGACATCTAGTGAGGCCACACTTTTTGGGGAATAGATGAGAAATTCTAGTACTGAGATTATGGTTCACGATGATGATGTTGGTATTATGAAAAGGATTGGACATGATTAAATCAAATATATTTGTGGGATTAAAATTTGTCAAGATTAAAATGTTGCCAACTTAATTAATAATGAGTAGTTAGGTTCCCCCATGTTAAACTCCACCATATAGCCATCCCATTATTTTCTTGTACAAAATCTTTGTTCATTTCTTTAGGTGGTTTGCGAGTACTTTGTATGTACTCACGGATTTGTCCCTCATTTCTTTAGGCTGGGGAGACGCTCTTTGCTCAGGACCTGATCGAGCTGCTTCAGCTTGTTCACCGCCCCGTTGCGGAGTTCTAGGCCTACGAGATCTCCGGGAGGAAGGATATGGAGGCTCGCCTGGTTGTTCGGTGTGAGCTCCGAGGATCGGAGGTTACTCCGCGGTCCGACACTATCGCCTTTGTGTTGTATGCCCGTACTTGGGAGGAGGGTCTGCGGCGAGCCTGTTAGAAGGCGATTTCTCGCATCGTGAGGTTCCACCAGTATGAGCTGAGATCCACGCGGTTTCGTCACTACGGGATGCGCGATGGCGAGGGAGATCCAACTCCCGGCATTCCTCACCTGATCATGAGGGATCACCTGATCGCTTTGGAGAGCACTTGGCTTTGACTGTGGCTCAGCTGGATGAAGCCCGGTTTAAGCATGACTACAACCTCCAGACAGGGGGTCACGCCCACATCGACCCCATCGACCTAGAGTCTCGGGACTGGATTATAGAGGAGCTGTAGGGCCAGGTCACCCTTCTGGAGGGGAGTAATGATATGCCGAGGAAGAGGACCAGGAGCCTGAAGCGCAAGTGCGAGGATTTGGAGGACGAGATTGCTGCTCTGGATGATGGCGAGGACATCCAGAAGGAGGATGATGCCTACCTTAGTATTGACGAGGACCACGACGAGGAGGAGGACGTTTCGAACTCCGAGGATCGTGCTTTCATCAACGATGAGGAGGAGAGTGACGCATAGGAGGTGTCCCATTGAGTAGTTGCCACTTTTGGGTTTAGTCGTGGCTCGGTTTGATGAATGTGTGGTTGGTTATCTGTAAGACTTGGTTATGTATGAGACTTATGCTATCGTATGCTAACCTGTGATGATTTTCTAGTTGCATGATTATTACCTATTTTATAAGTCTTGCTTGTGTGTGATAACTAGATTGTTAGGGACTTACCCCCTTGTAGACTAAATTCCCTCTTATCTTGCGCAACAACCTCAGGATGCCGAGGAGCTCCCGCGCCAACCCGAGTGGATCCGGTGACGCGCCACCGCCACCACCCGACCCGAACATGGCGCAGCTTCTGCGACTGCTGATGGAGGAGCGCCAGGCGAACATGGCAGCACTCCAGCAGCTAGTCCAGGCCGCCACCAATGCCAACCAAGGAGGCGAAGGAGCTGGTGGGAATGAGGATCCCAGGTCTCGGCTCCGGGATTTCCAGAACACCAACCCGCCCATGTTCTCGCAGACGAAGGAGCCTTTGGATGTTGAGGATTGGCTCCGCACCATGGAGAACAATCACGTTGTCGCCGCTGTTGGCAACAACGAGAAGGTCCTGTATGCCACCCACTATCTCACCGGCACCGCAAGGAGCTGGTGGGAAGGAGTGTGTGCCCGTCTTCCTGAAGGGAAAGTACTCACCTGGGCTGAGTTCTCCGCAAAGTTCAAGAAGGCGCACATCCCCACCGCACTGATCAGGAGGATGAAGGATGAGTTCCGACACCTCAAGCAAGGGCGCATGACTGTGGTTGGATATCTTGACCGCTGCACTCAGCTGTCGAGGTATGCCCCAGAGGAGGTGGACACCGATGAGAAGCGGAAGGATCATTTCTTGGATGGACTGCACGATGAGCTACAGGTTGTTTGGTGGCCATGCAGTTCCCTTATCTTGAGTCTCTCGCCGATGCTGCTATCATCATGGAGGGAAAGCTCAATATGGCCGTTGAGAACCGCTAGCGCCACATGATGCAGCAGGGTGGATCCAGCAACTCCCGACTGCGTCCGACACAGCCACCAAGGCCAGCACCACCACCGCAGAGGAGCCAGCACCCGGTGTCGCGCCCCACTGTTCCTGCTCGCCCTGTTGGAGTTCCGCGTCCAGCAGGAGGAGTTCCCCGCAACCCTGGAGTGATCTGCTTCGGATGTGGACAGAAGGGCCACTACTCGATAGAGTGTCCCAAAAAGAAGAATGTTTCCCCGTGCCCCAATGCACCAGCACCAGCCAGAGGGAACCCCAGACGCAACAATGCCCAGCGCGGTGCGTCTAATGCCGCGAAGGGACGTCTGCATCATGTGCAAGCCGAGGAAGCCCAGGAGGCAGCAGACGTCATCTTGGGTACGTTCCTAGTAAATTCAGTACCTGCCACAGTTCTGTTTGATTCTGGTGCATCCCACTCTTTTATTACGGAGCCATTTGTGACTAGAAGTAAGCTAATACCTAGCCGAATGAAGAAGCCTATGATAGTCCAAATACCTGGATCCAAACTTAGGGCCAGTGTAACTTGCTCAGGAGTTCCAATAAAGATCAGCGGAGAAATATTTCCAGCAGACTTGATAGTGCTGGGAACAGAAGAGATAGATGTGATATTTGGCATGAATTGGTTGTCCAAGAACAAAGGTCGGTTAGATTGCACCTTGAGGATAGTCAACCTCACCAGCTCAAAGGGAGTTCAGGTAGAGTACAGAGATAAGCCCGACAAGACCCGAGCCTGCTGTCATCAGAGTGTCTCGGTGCCATCCCTTGAGGAAGTGAACGTTGTATGTGAATTCCCGAATGTCTTTCCGGAGGAGTTACCCGGTATGCCGCCTGATCGGAATATTGAGTTCATCATCGAGTTAGTGCCTGGCATAGCCCCAATTGCCCAGAGGCCATACCGGATGAATGCCGAAGATCTGGTTGAGTTGAAGAAACAGCTAAATGATATGCTCCAGAAGGGACTGATTCGACCCAGCGCTTCACCCTGGGGTTCGTCACTTCTCTTTGTGGACAAGAGAGACGGCACCATACGCATGTGTGTAGATTACCGTAAGCTGAATGAAGTGACCATCAAGAACAAGTATCCGCTCTCAAAGATCGAGGATCTGTTCGACCAGTTGAACGGAGCCCGAGTCTTCTCCAAGATTGATCTGAGGACCGGATACCACCAGCAGAAGGTCCGTGAGTCGGACATCCCCAAGACCACCTTCACGACCCGATATGGTTTTTTCGAGTACACTGTGATGTCATTCGGACTTACCAATGCCCCGGCCTATTTCATGAACATCATGAACAAGATTTTCATGAAGTACCTCGACAAGTTTGTGGTGGTTTTCATTGATGATATCCTGATATATTCTAAGACGGAAGAAGAGCATTCCGAGCATCTGCGCTTAGTCCTCGAGACTTTGTGAGAGCACCAGCTGTACGCCAAGTTCATCAAGTGCGAGTTCTGTCTCAAGGAAGTTGGATTTTTGGGACATGTATTGTCAGAAGGAGTAATATCTGTCGACCCAGCCAAGATTCAGTCCATCATGGACTGGACAGCCCCGACTAACTAGACCGAAGTCAGAGGATTCCTCGGATTAGCTGGATATTACCGCAAATTCGTGGAAGGCTTCTCCAGCATTGTCTGCCCAATGACTCAATTGCTGAAGAAGGACCAGAAGTTTGTATGGACAGAGAAGTGTGAATCCAGTTTCCAAGAGTTGAAGAGGAGATTGGTGTCTGCTCCAGTTTTGACGATGCCTGACCTGACTAAGAGCTTCGATGTGTATTGTGATGCATCGAATATTGGATTGGGTTCTGTTCTAATGCAAGTCGGCAAAGTCATTGAGCACCTTTCCAAGAAGTTGAGGCCGCATGAGGTGAACTACCCTACCCACGACTTGGAGCTAGCCGTTGTTGTGTTTGCTCTCAAGAGATGGAGACATTACCTGATGGGTCACCGATGTGACATCTACACAGACCATAAGAGCCTGAAGTACATTTTCTCGCAGAAGGAGTTGAACATGAGGCAGAGAATATGGATCGAGCTGATCAAGGACTAAGATCTAGAAATCCACTACCATCCTGGCAAGGCCAACGTGGTAGAAGATGCCCGTAGCCGCAAGCCCTGCACACTTAATGCAATGATGAGAGAGACGCAGCCAGCTCTGCACGAGGAGTTCAAGAAGTTGGGTTTGGAACTTGTTACACCCGGTATTCTGGCTCACCTGGAGCTGACGCCGACTCTATTTGATCAGATCAAGGAGGCACAGAAGGGACACAATAGTATCGAGGGAATCAAGAAGAAGATGCCCCTCGGCAAGGCCCCAAAGTTCATGGTAGATGATGAAGGAGTTCTTTGGTTCGATGGCCGATTATGTGTGCCCGATATAGAGGAGTTGAAGCTCACTATCCTGAAGGAAGCCCATGATACACCTTACTCCATCCACCCCGGAGGGACTAAGATGTATCAAGACCTGAAGGACTTGTTCTGGTGGCACGGTATGAAGCGTGAAATCGCCTTGTATGTCGCCAAGTGTGACATTTGCTAAAGAGTAAAAGCAGAGCACCAGAGACCTGCATGATTGCTGCAACCACTCCGAGTTCCTGAATTGAAGTGGGAACAAATAGGCATGGTCTTCATCACAGGTCTAACGAGGTCGAGCAAAGGACACGACTCTATCTGGGTCATCGTCGACCGACTCACCAAGGTAGCGCACTTCATTCCAGTGCGAACCACCTATCGAGGAGACCAGCTGGCAGACTTGTACATGTCGAGGATCGTATGCCTGCACGTAGTCCCGAAGGAGATTGTGTCTGACCGAGGTACCCAGTTTACCTCAAGGTTTTGGAAGCAAGTACAGGAGGCACTAGGCACCAAGCTCACATTCATCACAGCCTATCACCCGCAGACTGGAGGCCGGACTGAGCGAGTGAACCAGATACTAGAGTATATGCTTCGCGCATGTGCTCTAGCCTATGGTTCCAAGTGGGAGGACTTCTTGCCCTATGCAGAATTCTCCTACAACAACAGCTACCAGTATAGTTTGCAGATGGCTCCATTTGAAGCTTTGTATGGGAGGAAGTGTCGCACGCCCCTACTGGTCTCAGACCGGAGAAGGGTAGATTTTTGGACCTGATGTTCTGAAGGAGGCCGAAGAGCAGGTCCAGTTGATTCGTGAGCGTCTCAAGACCGCTCAGTCTCGTCAGAAGAGTTATGCCGACCCCAAGCGTGGAGAGGTGACTTTTGCAGTTGGAGATTTTTTGTATCTTCGAGTCACCCCATTGAAGGGAATGCAGTGATTCCATGTGAAGGGAAAGCTAGCACCCCGATACATCGGACCATTTGAGGTGATAGCCAGACGAGGCCAAGTTGCCTATCAGTTGAGACTGCCAGCAGAGCTATCCGATGTGCACGATGTCTTCCACGTATCGCAACTCCGGAAGTGTCTGGAGGTGCCGGACAAGCCTGATGTTTTCAAAAACATCGATCACCGCACGGTGGATATCAACCAGGATCTCACATACCGCGAGACGCCCCTTCGTATCCTGGAAGAAGCCACCCGAGTCGCCCGTAAGAGCGCGATCAAGTTCCACAAGGTTCAGTGGACAAATCACACCGAGGAGGAAGCCACCTGGGAACGGGAGGACTACCTCAAGCGCGAGTTCCCGCATCTCTTCACTAGCTTGTGAATCTCGGGGACGAGATTCTTCTTAAGGGGGGAAGGTCTATCACATCCCAACTTTTACTCTCCTCTTAATTTAGGTAGAAAAAAATTGGAGCCAACAAAAACCTTGCAGGAAATGTTAGGTTGTTGTTTAGATGCTTGAATCTGTGTGCTTAGGGTTAGCTATGTTGTTGCTTGATGATGCACTTGTGATGATGATCATTTTGTGGTGCATGCAACTCATCTTGAGATGATCTTATAATGGAAACTTGATAAATCCTAAAACCCCTTAGTGCTCAAACCTAATAAATTTTCTGTATAATAATACTAATAATTTTAACCACCACAAACCCTTAGGCGTTAAACTTTTGTTGATTAGAAATAACTAAAACAATTATCAATAAAAGTACCTAACTACATAATATCATAATGAGATGAATGCATGACATTATAACTAATCTAATAAAAATAAAAATACAAGAGAGATATTATTATTTAAAAAAATGAAATAAGACTAGCCTAACCACCCCCCCTAATCTCTCTCTCCCTCTAACCTCCCTCATCCCTCCCCCACGATCAGAGAGAGGTCTCTCTCTCTCTCTCGTTCCCTCTCTCTCTATCGTCTCTTCTCCCTCCCATAACCTCTCTCTTCTTCCTCAAGCCCACATGTCAGCGTCCTCGCTCCCCTTTGCCCAACCAAAAATGACCCCGAGGATCGCTGGCGTGGCCTACCCGCACGCCCACCCCCAACCCATGGCCACGACGTGGCCAGAGACAGTGGCGCCCCAAACGTACCCGTCGGAGTTCTCTCACACGCTTGCCCGCCGCCCCTCCTGCCCAGCCAGTGGGGAGGTCGCGGATCGCCCCCGTTGCATTCCCGCCCATTGCACCGCGCGCTAGCCGCTCGAGCTCTCCCTCATGTTGCAGCCCCCCTTGCTCGGCTATAAAAGGAGGTCGCCCCAGCCCCTCTTATCCAAACTCCAGCTCCCAGCTCGCGCCTACCCACTCCACCACCCAGCGCCGCACCACCACCACCCCGCCAGCTCGAGCAGAAGAGAAACAGAAGAGAGGAACCGAGGAGGAAGAAGAAGTTGGAGGAGGGGAGGAGGAGGGAAGTTGAAGGAGGAGGAGGATGAGGGGAGGCCGGCGCGCCCACCCCTCTGCCTCTCGCCGCGCCCGGCGAGGCCGCGCCCGGGAGGAGACGCCGCCCCAAGCCATACCCCGACGCCGTCTACCCCGAGCCCGAGCCTCTGCGCCGTTCGTTCTTCGTCGCCGTTCGCCGCCGTTCTCGCCAAAACGGAACCCCTGCCCCAAGCCGCACCTCCGCCACCCCTTAACGTCGCCAACCACCGCCCGGGAGCCCTCCGGTGAGCCTCTCGTCCCTCCCACGCCGCCATTAGGGCACAGCCCTGCACGCTCCTGTCTGGAGGAAGAAGACGGCCCGGAGCGGTCCGATCTCCCCAGATCCAACGGCTCCAAATAGCTCATACCCCTTCGTTAAAAAAAACAAATGAAGCAGCGCCCCGCACCGGCCCGGCCCACCGAGATAAAATGCCGCCCCAGGCATGGTATAGCTATGGGCCGACCCTCTTTTTATTTTCTTTATTTTTGTTTTATTAAATCTCGTAAAATAGAATAATTTTATTAAAATATTTACACCTCATAAAAATTGGAAACAAAATTTATTATGCTTTCGTTAATATGTGTTATTTTTTCTGTATGTTCATAATTGGTACGTACTGAAATAAAATTATGGTACTATAGTTTATTTTAATGTTGCTTTACTTGTTGCTTAGATAATAATTTTAAACCTTCTGTTAATGATTTTTTGCGGAATAGAATAATAATTAATAATATCTCTTATTATTATCTAAATGTCATATAGTCTAATAATACAAATAAGGTATTAAAAAAATAGAATACTTTTAATAGTGGTTTATATTTCTGCTTAATATATATTTTGTTAAGTATTTAATATTGAAATAAGATAGATTTACACTTCAGTAATAATATTTAGTTAGTAGCTAATTATTATGACATGAAACAAATAGCTAGTTCTTTCGAACAAACAAAAATGTGTAGACATATCCATTTCATAGGCCCAGCACCCAGGAAATTTTTTACCCTGAGCGAGTTATTTACCAGGGTTGTGCAGTAACGTTTTGTCTTTATTTATTCTGGGCTGAACTAAAATAATATTAGAAAAATAACCACACAACAGAAAAATGTGAAATAAATTTTGTTGTGATCATGTGTTTATGCTTTATTTTTATGTATGAGTGTAATTGTTGATTGCTTAAAAGAAATTAAGGACCATGTTATTAATTTTCCTAATATTCCATGCTTAGGGTAATTTTAATTTATTTTCTGTTAAAAAATTAAATATGTTAACATTTTATTATGATTGTCACTGGACAGTAGCTAATTATTGTATTTTTATTTAATTAAATTTATTAAATAAAAACATGACCTCAGGAAATAAGAATAAAAATGACTTGTGTAAACCTCTATTTAGTGTGTTGCTTAAATGTTTGCTTAGCCCTATAAACTTATTAAACCACCATTAAAATTTCTGCCCGAGGTGTTAATCGGAATATACTTGTTGGCATGACTCATGTGATGATTTGATTGAGTGTTAAATGATTGTTTTGTTGGCTGAATGTTTGTTTTTAATGATGTGATGGTAATTGTGTGCTATTTTCCGCAACGTGTAGACGAGACGCTTGACGTTGCAGGTGAAGACTCCTTCCAAGCCGAAGAAGCCGTACCAGGAGACACCGTCGATGAAGGCAAGCCATCTTCAAAAACTTAACCCTTTTCCTACATCTTTACTTTCTTTGTACCATGTTATATATCATGTTATTGTTATATCATTTTGGGTTGGGATTGTATTAGTTTATTAGGTAAACCACCAAATACGTTCTAATCCTACCTATTTGGGAGAAAGAAATTATATATCGATGATCTTGATCCCTAGCCTTTCTAAAGAACTAATGACAACATAATAATTTGATTAATCTTGCTCCACCCTAGTGTGATGGCATACATCTAAGAAGGTGTGATGGCCAAAATTGAGGTTGTTGGAAACATCGTTAGACATATTCAAAGTGCCGCCGAAACCTAGTGTTACAGTACAACCACAATACTCTGGTATGGGGCAGGGCTAGTTGGAAACTTGTTTATCTTAGTACGAGGGTCTTATAACTACACATGGATGTTTGATTCCACGAATCTGATAGCCCTCGAAGTCGAGTGGTTAAATTCGCTAGGCTTGGCGTCAGAGGGAACCTTGGTGCTCTTCGACTACGGTGCAGGCTTGGGTCCAAGAGGAGCATGACCTGGCACACAGACAGTCCATGTAGTACGCAAGGGGTAGATTCACCTGTACTAGGATAGACAAGGGGAAGACTACGGTCGATTATCCGGAAACCGCATATTGAGGTATGACGAACCGTGGGTACTCACGGCGGATGTATCGAATGTTGTGGGTAAAGTGTACAACCTCTGCAGAGTGAAAACTATTCGAGTAGCCGGAGTCCACAGTCATGGACAACTAATTAGGCCACACTTTGTGGGGAATAGATGAGAAATTCTAGTACTGTGATTATGGTTCACGATGATGATGTTGGTATTATGAAAAGGGTTGGACATGATTAAATCAAATATATTTGTGGGATTAAAATTTGTCAAGATTAAAATGTTGCCAACTTAATAAATAATGAGTAGTTAGGTTCCCCCATGTTAAACTCCACCATATAGCCATCCCATTATTTTCTTGTACAAAATCTTTGTTCATTTCTTTAGGTGGTTTGCGAGTACTTTGTATGTACTCACGACTTTGTCCCTAGTTATTCAATCAGCCAGGCTTGGAGGAGCAGGTATTTGATGATGACGCGACTGGCGAGTACTAGGATGTGCTACGCTCTGAGCTTTGCCTGTGGATTGTGATGCTACTCTCTATCTTGTTTTTGCTTATTCCGCTACAATTTGAGCCCTATGAGGCTGTGTAAGACTATGTTTATGTATGACTTAGTATTCGGTACTGTATGAACTTGTGACTGTGATATCCATTGTCGAGTTCTGCGTCATGCGACACTGATCATGGGAGCATGACGGTATGCACAGCTGGCCGCTTCGGACATAAAGTCTGGGGTGCCCACAGAGACCCCTTTATAATCTTCTCCAGAAGGACGTTCCTTTTATTTTTGATGAAGATTGTAAGGAAGCCTTCGAAGTTCTTAAGAAATCTTTAATAACTGCTCCTATATTACAACCACCTGATTGGAATTTACCTTTTGAAATTATGTGTGATGCTAGGGATTTTGCCGTTGGAGATGTTTTAGGGCAAAGGGTTGATAAGAACTTGAATGTTATATCTTATGCTAGCAAAACCCTTGATAGTGCTCAAAAGAATTATGCTACTACTGAGAAGGAATTCTTAGTAGTAGTGTTTTCCTGTGATAAGTTTAGGCAGTATATTGTTGATTCTAAGATTATTTTTCATACTGACCATGCTGCCATTAAGTATCTTATGGATAAGAAGGATGCCCAACCGAGGCTCATCCGATGGGTACTCCTTCTTCAAGAATTTGATATGCAGATTGTCGATAGGAAAGGAGCAGACAATCCGGTGCCGGATAATCTTTCAAGAATGTAAGATATACCGCATGATCCCATTCCAGTCAACGACAGTTTTCCAGACGAACATCTAGCTGTTGTTAAAGTACAATCTCTCTCCGATCCTTGGTTTGCAGATTATGCTAACTTTATCGTTGCAAAGTTTTTGCTTCCAGGTTTAACATTTCAGCAAAGGAAGAAGTTATTTCATGATTTGAGACATTAATTTTGGGATGACCCACATATTTTCAAAGAATATCCAGATGGGATCCTGAGAAGATGCATACCGGAACACGAACAGAAGGACATTCTCAAACAATGTCACGACAGTCCATATGGAGGACATCATGCTGGTGAGAGGACCGCACTAAGGTTCTTCAATCAGGTTTTTATTGGCCTACTCTCTTTAAGGATGCTAGAAATTATGTCTTATCATGTGATAAGTGTCAGAGTTGGTAATATTAGTAGAAGGAATGAGATGCCTATGAATGACTCTCTAGTGATTGAGCCTTTTGATTGCTGGGGTTTTGATTTTATGGTCCTTTTCCTTCCTCACACAAGTACACTCACATTTTAGTTGCTGTCGATTATGTAACCAAGTGGGTAGAAGCAATCCCCACTAAATGTGCTGATCACAAGACATCTTTGAAAATGCTCAAGGATGTAATTTTCCTAGGTTTGGAGTACCCAGGTACCTCATGACTGATGGGGGTTCGCACTTTACACATGGAGCTTTTAGAAAAGATTTAGCCAAGTACGATGTCAATCATAGAATTGCTTCACCGTACCACCCTCAAACTAGTGGGCAAGTTGAGCTCACCAATAGAGAGATCAAGTTGATCTTATAGAAGATAGTCAATAGAAATAGAAAAGATTGGTCAAATAAGTTAGGAGATGCTTTGTGGGCGTATAGAACTGCTTACAAAAACCCCAAGGGCATGTCTCCCTATAAGATGGTTTATGGCAAGGTTTGCCATTTTCCATTAGAATTAGAACACAAAGCTTTCTAGGCTATTAGAGAGCTTAATGGTGACCCGAAGTTAGCTGGTGAAAAACGTCTCATGAACTTGACTTCTCTAGATGAGTGGAGAAGTGAAGCTTACGAGAGCACTAAAATGTTCAAGGAAAAGGTAAAGAAGTGGCACGATAGGAGGATTCTGAAACGTGAATTTAATCTTGGTGATAAAGTTTTGTTTTTTAGATCCCATTTCAGGTTTTCTCCAGGTAAACTACTTTCCAGGTGGGAAGGTCCATTTCATATTGAGGAAGTCTACCGCTCGGGTGCGATCAAGATTAAAAATTTCGAAGGCACCAAACCTCAAGTGGTGAATGGGCAAAGACTTAAGCATTACATAGCAGGAGATCCTGTCAATGTTGATGTGGATTTGGTATACACAAGAACTCATGAAGAACATGTTGCAGCCCTGTTTCAGACACCAGCAGAAGCAGAATAAGGAAAGGTATGTATTACGGTAAGGAAACATCACGAAACCGCCATAAAAGTTCCAGATTACGAGTTTTTTCAAAATATAGAAAATTTGAGGCCGAAGTGGAGACGGAGACCAGCTCTAGGGGGCCCAGGCGCCCCCCTGGCACGTCCCCACCCCTGGCCGCGCCGGGAGGCCGCCTGGTGATACGTCCAAAATGTATCTATAATTTCTGCTTGCTCCATGCATGTTTTGTGTGATATTGCTATGTTCTAGATACACTTTCATACATTTTTTTATCATATTTGGACTAACCTATTAACTCAGTGCACCCTAGTGCCAGTTCCTGTTTTCTGCTGTTTTTCTATTTCAGTTTTCCCCCATATAAAAAGTGCCAGAAAAATTCGGGAAAATTCAGATAAAAAATCAGCATGGAGGAAGCTTCGCGAAGAGCCCGGGAGGGGCCAGAGGGGAGCAAGGGGGCCCAGGCGTCCACCCGCCACGGCCCCACCCCTGGCCGCGCCAGGGGGGCGCCTGGGGCCCCTGGTCCACCTCTGGCTGCCCCCCTTCGCCTATTTATTCTCCGTCACGGGAAAACTCCAGAAGAGGAACCCTATTCCGCGAACTCGCCTTTGTTCCGCCGCCTCCGCGCTTCCGAAGATCGGGAGCACAAGAAGACCTCTTCCCAGCACCCTGCCGGAGGGAGGATTGACCTCCGGGAGTCTCCTCTCCACCATGGATGCTCCCCGGATGTCTCGTGAGTAGTTTTCCTTGGACCATGGGTCCGTGATCAGTAGCTATGTGATGTTCTCCTCCCCTCTTTGATCTTCATTGTTTAGACCTCATGAGCTGCCCTACATGATCGAGGAACCTTTAGAAGAATTACTTAGGAACAAAAATATAAGAGATAAAAACCAAATATATTACTCTATCACAATCTGAACATAATCTCATAATCCATCAGATCCCATCAAACTCAGCATAGCAATAGCAGAAATATTACAAAAGTTCCTCGATCATGTAGGGCAGCTCACGAGGTCTAAACAATGAAGATCAAAGAGGGGAGGAGAACATGACATAGCTACTGATCACGGACCCATGGTCCAAGGAAAACTAATCACGAGACATCCGGGGAGCATCCATGGTGGAGAGGAGACTCCCGGAGGTCAATCCTCCCTCCGGCAGGGTGCCGGGAAGAGGTCTTCTGGTGCTCCCAATCTCGGAAGCGCGGCGGCGCCGGAACAGAGGCGAGTTTGCGGAATAGGGTTCCTCTTCTGGAGTTTTCCCGTGACGGAGAATAAATAGGCGATGGGGCAGCCAGAGGTGGACCAGGGGCCCCAGGCACCCCCCTGGCGCGGCCAAGGGTGGGGCCGCGCCGGGTGGCCGCCTGGGCCCCCCTGGCTCCCCTCTGGCCCCTCTCGCGCTCTTCGCGAAGCTTCCGTCACGCTGATTTTTTATCTGAATTTTCCCGAATTTTTCTGGCACTTTTATATGGGGGAAAACTGAAATAGAAAAACAGCAGAAAACAGGAACTGGCACTGGGGTGCACTGAGTTCATAGGTTAGTCCAAATATGATCAAAACTAAGTGTATCTAGATCATAGCAATATCACACAAAACATGCATGGAGCAAGCAGAAATTATAGATACGTTTTGGACGTATCAGCATCCCCAAGCTTAATTCCTGCTCGTCCTCGAGTAGGTAAATGATAACAACATAATTTCTGTGGTGACATGGTAGCAACCATATAAGAACTTTCAAAAGTAAAGCAATCAAGGTTAGAGATTCAATTCAAGTCATAACATGCATGAGTCTATATCAGCATTGAAACAAGTAACAAAAGAACAATAGGTGCAAGAGCTCTCACTGTCCGTGACTCGAATGTCTCCAAATGGTGTTTGCGTGCAAGAAGGGGGATAGGGAATATGAGAAAAAGTAATTTTTGTGTTGAGAACTCAATCTACTAAAGTTTCACACTTGGTCTTCGTTGGAATCTTATCTTGACTCGTCCAAAGACCACTAGCCAGGTACAAGTCAATTTGATCCACTCATTTTCGATATTTTGAGCACTCAAGCAATGGATGAGCGTAAGCACGAGAGTTGACACTTAGGACGGAAAAGAGAGAAGTGCGGAGGAGGAAGACAAAAAGGATGATAAAGGCTCACATCAATGAGGACAATCATAGGCAAGAGATGCCAAATGATAGATATGATGTGAGGAGTAGGGATTGCCATGCAACGGATGCACATACGAGCTAAGAAGCTCTCCAATGGAACTAGTGGGGGTGCATCTAACTTGCTCGCTCATGAAGACCTATAGCTCGTGTGAGGAGGCTCATCCTTGGAATATGCAAGCAAAGTTCTCAAGTGTGAAGGTCCCCACATAGCTATATGCATGAAGATCATCTCTATGGAGTACAAGGATATAGAGGGAGTACTAGTGTGGATCTCTCAAAAGGATAATAGTGTTGCCCCTTTCTCTCTTATTTATTTATTTTTTTCTTTTTTTCTATTTTTTTTGTATTTTTTGTGTGGCCTCAATGGCTCTTTCTATTTAACTCTCATTTGTCCTCTTTGGGATCTTTTAATGTTTCCACTTTTTGATCTTTTCCTCACTTAAGGGCAACACTCTAATTTACAAGAAGGTAAAGGAGATCTTTCACACTTTACAAGGTACTCAAAATCATAAAGAAGATGTAACTAACATGATGTATGCAATGTATGCCGCTGCCAGTGTAGCGGGAACATGTATGACATGAAGATCAAGTCATGAAGAGGTGGAAGTTGCATGGCAATGTAACTCGGAAAGGCTATGGAAATTCCTTGATAGGTAGGTATGGTGGCTGTTTTGAGGAAAGATATAAGGAGGTTTATAATGACAGAGTGTATCATGCCAAGGGTTTGGAAGTACCGACGAAGGTGGACACCAACTCTCGGAGTGAGAAGAAGGCAATGCACGGCACGGGAGAGGCTAGCAAAATATGGGAAGGTGGAAGTGTCAACTTTCAATACTTACATTAGTCCGAAGAACTCATGCCCTTATTATCGGTAACTCTCAATCTAATAAGGAGGTTCACAAAGAGACAAGTACCCCGAGGAGGAGTGTATGGGGGTTTTGTTATCCTTGCGCATCCTCGACTCATGGTACGTGAGTGTTCTGTAATATTCGATCCATCCAAATATTAGTGATCCATCTAGTAGCTAGAGTTCTCAACTAGTTTTTGTAGGTTTTGAAAATAAACACGGATTTACCAAAATACGACACCTATCACTAATAGGCAAGAGCTCTTGACACCAAAAGTTCAAACATTACTCACATCAATACCTCAAAACCATTGCAAGTTACTACTAAAATTAAATAGCAACCTCAATCACCTACTTTCAAGACAAGACACAACTCAGTGCAACAACCAACTCTCTTTAACAAGATAAAAATGAAAAATAAAAAGAGTTCCAGCAACAAACTAAACAAAATACAAGGCTCTTGCTAAAGACAAACTAAAACTAAAACTAAACATGACAGTTGCTATGAAAAGATAAAGAACACACAACAGCAGAAAGATAAGCAGGAAAAATCCTATGATGTGTTCTAAATTTTTAAAGTGGAGCGTGTTTATCTCCCACACAAAGTAAGACGGGATCTAAATTGTTATGAAAAGAAAGAAAATCTAAATAAAACTAAAAACAAAACCTAAGAGCGAGACGCTCCAAGCATAGCACATAACGCATGAAGTGATAAAAATATAGGGAGACGAAGGACGAACTGATGATTGTTCATGGAGAAGGGGATGCACAGGGGCATCCCCAAGCTTAGACGCTTGAGTCTCCTTGAATATTTATTGGGGATGCATGGGGGATGCATGGGGGCATCCCCAAGCTTGAGCGCTTGACACTCCTGGATCTTCTTTCATCATCTTCCATCGCACACTTGAAAACTCCCTTCATACATAACTCATCATAAGCTGATTAGAGAGGTTAGTACCCTTAATAAATAAACTTTTCCCACTGGATATAAAGATATTCTTGAAGATATACTGTTTCTCAAGAGTGCCAAAAAGTTTTTGCAAAGAAAAAGCAAGCTTAAGGTTTGCAAAAGTTAGGAGAGACAAAACGTGGCAGAATCTGTGAAAAACAGAACAGCAGGTAGTAAAGAATTTTTTAGGGGCACTTCTGCAACTCAAATAATAAAACTCAGAACATACAGAAGTTTCGTAATTGTATAGAGCATACTGTGTAAAAATTTCAGCTCAAAAAGATTAACTGGGATTTTTCTGGAATTTTTCTGGTCACGAGTACAGAATCTGTTTTCTCGACAGCATGTCACAACTTTTACTTCCCTTGCCGTAAGAGGCTATAACTTGGCACAAAGTTGAAAAATAAAGATACAATAATGTTGATACAGTAGTAATAATCATCAAGACACAACAAAAGCAAAAATAAAAACCTAAATTCGTTGCGGTCTGCCTCCCGAAAGCGCTTCTTTAGAGCCATTAGCTAGGCTTAAAGATTATGAAAGATGCTCGCAAGAGAATAAGAATTGAAGCAATAGAGAGCATCAAGAAGCAAATGTGAAACACATTTAAGCCTAACCCACTTCCTATGCATAGGCATATTGTAAGAAAATAAATCAAAGAAGCACAAAGTGACATGCATAGGAGGGTAGAACAAGAACAACTTCAAAATTTTCAACATGAAGAGAGGTGTTTTTGTAACATGGAAGTTTCTACAACCAAACTTTCCTCTCTCAAAGTAATTTTCAGTAGCATCATGAACAACATCAAGAATATAACTATCACATAAATCATGTTGTTCATGACCTACAAGCACACGTGTATTGTTTTCAACACGGTTTTTACGATGATAAGATAGATGCAACCCATCACATTGAGCCTTGATAAGAGCACAATTCTCCGGAATAGTTGGATATTTCAAAAGGATAATAGGGCAATCAAGTGTGGGTGCAACAGAAATAATTTCATGCTTAACATAAGGAACTATAGCAAGTTCATCTTTGTAGGCATCATCCATAGTGGCATTATGGCCATCAACAAAGCAAGCATCAAAATCATCAGAAAGGGAAGTATCAAGTGAGTCCTCGAAATCATAAGATTCCTCTTCATAGCAATCATTAGCCTCTTCTTGGGCAGCAAGCATTCTATTTTTAAAATCCTCAATATAAGCATTGGAAGTATAATTCTCAAAGCAATAAGCAAGAACAACAAAGTTTTCAGACTCGAAAATAGTATCGTGATACTTTTCAATTAAAGAAGCAATCTCATAGGCACCTTTAAAAGAAACAAACTCTTCAATCTTTTCAACATCAAAGTAATCATAAACACCTTTAGCATAAGGAGATAATATCTCATTTTCATTAAACTCACACTGGGAAGGAAGTTGTTTATGATCTATATTAGAACAACAAGTAAAATCATAAATGTGGCACAAAAGTTTAGCATGGCAATAAGAAACATGTATTTGATCCCATAAGTGTTTCCCTTTCTGAGATAGGCGGTGCCGTGTATAATGAGCATGCTCATCCAATGATTTTCCCTCAACCAAGTCGGTTGGGTTTTTAGCGCGAGCACAAATTGATCGAAGACGAGCCAAGTGAAACATGTCCATCCTACCATATTTGGGTGGTTCCACACCCATGGTGAAGATAGCATTAGTAGGTATTTTTGGTATTTTTTATTAAGGACACAAAAGTAAAAACTAAAAGGTAAACTAACAAGACTAAAAAGCGAAGGTAAAATGGTAGTGTGAAACTCCCCTATCTTAGCACTCGGAGTCCCCGACAACGGCGCCACAAATTCGCTTGATGGCTTCTCGCCCTTCGTTGGTTACCCCAAGTGGAAGGTGGAGATGTAGTGCAGCAGCAAGTTTCCCTCGGTGAAGATACCAAGGTTTGTCTCTAGTAGGACTCCGGAGATGATAAGTAGGTGTCAGCGGCGCAACTGACGTGGACCTGCACACAGACAGAGATAACTTTGTTCCCAACGAAGTTCAGAGAGGTTGTCAATCTCTCCGGTCTTGTTGTAAACAAAGGGTAAAACGCAAGGGATAATGATAGAAAATAAAAGCAGTAAAGTAAATATAGTGTGGAAATAATAATAAGGATATGGAACGGGATACGTGATGTTCACTAGTGATGTCTCTCTCCCAAAAGACGATAAAACTGCTATGCGAGGTAAACAAATTACAGAAGGGCAATTGACAGGATTATAAACGCACCGCAATGCTAACTATGCTACAAAAGAAAGGAAGAGGCTCAAAAGCACGGGCAGTATGCCAAAATAAGTAGACCGTAATCCAACTGCAGCTACTACTAATCATCCACCTTGAGATATCTATCCAGAACATCTCGCTGGTATTAAGTTGCGAGCCCCACCCAAAGTGTAAACCCAAAGCAACAGACAACTGCATTAAGAAGAACTCTGCGTAAAGTAAACAATCCTTGTAGCCGCGGTTACAAGCACCGTTGTTTTCCCCCTTGTGGCAACATCACATCCCCTAGACTCATGTTTCTGTCACTCAAGCATGTCATCGGGGGGCATGAACCCACAATCTAGCACAACGTTCCCTCTTGGAGTCACTACCTACTACTTGGCCAAAGCAATAAACAGCAACCTAGAACATGCAATAATTACTTAGGAACAAAAATATAAGAGATAAAAACCAAATATATTACTCTATCACAATCTGAACATAATCTCATAATCCATCAGATCCCATCAAACTCAGCATAGCAATAGCAGAAATATTACAAAAGTGCCTTGATCATGTAGGGCAGCTCACGAGGTCTAAACAATGAAGATCAAAGAGGGGTGGAGAACATCACATAGCTATTGATCACGGACGCATGGTCCAAGGAAAACTACTCACGAGACATCCGGGGAGCATCCATGGTGGAGAGGAGACTCCCGGAGGTCAATCCTCCCTCCGGCAGGGTGCCGGGAAGAGGTCTTCTGGTGCTCCCGATCTCGGAAGCGCGGCGGCGGCGGAACAGAGGCGAGTTCGCGGAATAGGGTTCTTCTTCTGGAGTTTTCCCGTGACGGAGAATAAATAGGCGAAGGGGGGCAGCCAGAGGTGGACCAGGGGCCCCAGGCGCCCCCCTGGCGCGGCCAGGGGTGGGGCCGCGTCGGGTGGCCGCCTGGCCCCCCTGGCTCCCCTCTGGCCCCACCAGGGCTCTTAGCGAAGCTTCCTTCACGCTGATTTTGTATCTGAATTTTCCCGAATTTTTCTGGCACTTTTTATATGGGGGAAAACTGAAATAGAAAAACAGAAGAAAACAGGAACTGGCACTGGGTTGCACTGAGTTAATAGGTTAGTCCAAATATGATCAAAAGTGTATGAAAGTGTATCTAGATCATAGCAATATCACACAAAACATGCATGGAGCAAGCAGAAATTATAGATACGTTTTGGACGTATCACATTACGAATCAACTTTTTGAGGATTTCCGTGTACTGAAAGTGCAAGTTGTCTGTTGCTTTGAGTTTACACTTTGGGTGGGGCTCGCAACTTAATACCAGCGAGATGTTCTGGATAGATATCTCAAGGTGGATGATTAGTAGTAGATGCAGTTGGATTTCGGTCTACTTATTTTGGTGTACTGCCTGTGCTTATGAACCTCTTCCTTTCTTTTGTAGCATAGTTAGCATTGCGGTGCGTTCATAATCCTGTCAATTGCCCTTCTGTAATTTGTTTACCTCGCATAGTAGTTTTATCGTCTTTTGGGAGAGAGACATCACTAGTGAACATCACGTATCCCGGTCCATATCCTTATTACTGTTTCCACGCTTTATTTACTTTAATGCTTTTACTTGATATCATTATCCCTTGTGTTTTACCCTTTGTGAACAACAAGACCGGAGAGATTGACAACCTCTCTGAACTTCGTTGGGAACAAAGTTATCTGTGTCTGTGTGCAGGTCCACGTCAGTCGCGCCGCTGACACCTACTTATCATCTCTGGAGTCCTACTGGAGACAAACCTTGGTATCTTGACCGAGGGAAACTTGCTGCTGCGCTACATCTCCACCTTCCACTTGGGGTAACCAACGAAGGGCGAGAAGCCATCAAGAGAATTTCTGGCGCGGTTGCCGGGGACTCCGAGTGCTAAGATAGGGGAGCTGCACACTACCCTTTACCTTTGTTTTGTAGTCTTGTTAGTTTATCTTTCAGTTTTTATCTTTGTGTCTTTTATCAAAAATTACAAAAAAATCCACCACACTTGCTGTTACTATGGGTTCCACTGAAAATACCAAGTTGTGTGACTTCACTAGTCACAACAACCAAGACTTTATCTGCACTCCCATTGCCACACCTTCCACTTCGGCTACCTCTTATGAAATTAAACCTGCTTTGCTAAACCTTGTTATGAGAGATCAATTCTCTGGTGCTGGAGATGATGCTGCTTTACACTTGAATAATATTGTTGAATTATGTGATATGAAAAAGTACAAAGAAGTAGAAGGTGATGTTGTTAAGCTCAAGCTCTTTCCCTTCTCTTTAAGGGGAGATGCTAAAATCTGGTTTCAATCTTTGCCTAGGAATAGCATAGATTCTTGGGATAAGTGCAAAGATGCTTTTATAGGGAAGTACTACCCACCTGCTAAGATTATCCAATTGAGGAGTAATATTATGAATTTTAAGCAATTGGATAATTAACACGTTGCCCAAGCTTGGTAACGAATGAAATCTCTTGTTAAGAAATGCCCTACACATGGTTTGACTACTTGGATGGTTATCCAGACTTTTTATGCAGGATTGAACTTTACCTCGCGGAACCTGTTAGATTCGGCCGCGGGAGGAACCTTTATGTCAACTACACTTGGTGCTGCCACGAAGCTTCTCGATGAAATGATGACCAATTATTCCCAATGGCACACCGAACGCGCTCCAACAGGTAGGAAGGTAAATTATGTCGAGGAAATTACCTCCCTCAATGAAAAAGTTGACTTAATTATGTCTCTACTTACCAAGCAACCCTCTATTGATCCTCATGATGTTCCTTTAAATTCTTTGGTTGCTCAAGAACAAGTAGATGTGAACTTTATTTCTAGAAACAATTTCAACAACAATGCTTATAGGGGAATTTGCTAGCAATCCTAGATCGTTTCCATCCAACTATGGGAACAACAACACTTACCCTAGCAACAAGAACCCCTCTTCTGAATTAGAAAGCATGCTTAGAGACTTTATCACTACCCAAAAAGCCTTCAACAAAAATGTAGAAGAGAAATTAGCTAAAATAGATAATCTCTCTTTGAAGGTAGAAAGCTTAGCCCTTGATAATCAGATGCTTAAAATTAGAACCTCTCCCCTTGAGGAGAATAAAGCCACTCCTATTAATGCTATCCAATTACAAATTAATGAGAATATTAGGATGATGGCTAAACTTAAAGAGAGATGGGCTAGAGAAAAAGAGGAAGAGGATAGAATTAAGAGCCTTCCTACACACCACACAGTTGCCACTATCCAAATTGTTGAGTACACCCAAACTATTGGCACCCAATGCACTCCTAGTCCCGTTGGACCTATTAATGGTGATGCTAATACCTCAACCGTAGATAAAGAAACTCCTATGAACATAGAGGGTTTCAAACAAGTGAGCCTAGATGACACTACTACCACCTTTGATAGTAGTGATATTGATTTTGATAGTTGCACCCTCTCAGAAGTTATTAGCTTGCTACACAAAATGTCTAGAGACACCCACACTAGCACACTTAATCTTGCCTTCACGGAGCATATCACAAATGCTCTCATCAAAGCTAGGGAGGAGAAGCTTAGAGTAGAAGCCTCCACACCTAGGAAGCTAGATGATGGTTGGGACCCTATGATCAAAATTGAATTAAATAACTTCTCTTCCTATGCTTTATGTGATGTTGGAGCTAGTACCTTCGTTATGCCCAAAAGAATATTTGATATGTTTGAATTGAAGCCTTTTGAGCCTTGTTCTTTTGGTGTTCGTCTTGTTGATTCTTCCGTAAAGAAACCTTTGGGGAAGATCGACGATGTTATTATCATTGTCAATGAAAACTATGTTCCCGTTGATTTTATTGTTATGGATATAGAGTGTGAACCTTTATGTCCAATTATTTTGGGACGTCCTTTTCTTCGCACCGTTGGTGCGGTTATTGACATGAAAGAGGGGATATAAAATTCCAATTCCCATTCAAAAAGGGGATGGAACACTTCCCTAGAAAGAAAATCAAGTTACCTTTTGAGTCCGTTACACGGGCTAGTTATTCTCTTTCTCTTGATAAAACTTGATTCTTCTTTTGCTTCATGCCTAGCTTAAAGGCATAAAAGAAAGCGCTTTCGGGAGGCAGCCCGCAACGAGTTTAGGTGTTTATTTTTGCTTTTGTTGTGTCTTGATGATTTTTACTACTGTAGCAACATCATTGTATCTTTATTTTTCAACTTTGTGCCAAGTTATAGCCTCTTACGGCAAGGGAAGTAAAAGTTGTGACATGCTGTCTAGAAAACAGATTCTGTCCTCGTGACCAGAAAAATCCCAGTTCATCTTTTTGAGCTTAAATTTTTACACAGTATTCTCTATTCAATTACGAAACTTCCGTATGTTCTGAGTTTTTTTATTTGAGTTGCAGAAGTATCCCAAAAAAGTTCTTACTACCTGCTGTTCTGTTTTTAACAGATTCTGCCACGTTTTGTCTCTCCTTACTTTTGCAAACCTTAAGCTTGCTTTTTATTTGCGAAAACTTTTTGGCACTCTTGAGAAACAGTAGCTCTTCAAGAATATCTTTATATCCAGTGGGATAAAAAATATTTATTAAGGGTACTAACCTCTCTAATCAGCTTATGATGAGTTATGTATGAAGGGAGTTTTCAAGTGTGCGATGGAAGATGATGAAAGAAGATCCAGGAGTGTCAAGCGCTTGCCCCCATGCATCCCCAATAAATATTCAAGGAGACTCAAGCGTCTAAGCTTGGGGATGCCCCCGTGCATCCCCTTCTACATGAACAATCATCAGTTCGTCCTTAGTCTCACTATATTTTTATCACTTCATGCGTTATGTGCTATGCTTGGAGCGTCTGGCTCTTAGGTTTTTTTTAGTTTTCTTTAGCTTTGCTTGCTGTTAATAACAAGTTAGATCCCGTCTTACTTTCTGTGGGAGAGAAACACGCTCCACTTTCAAAATTTAGAACACATCATAGGATTTTTCCTACTTATCATTTTGCTATTGTGTGTTCTTTACCTTTTCATAGCTACTTCCATATTTAGTTTTAGTTTTAGTTTGTCTTTAGCAAGAGCCTTGGCTTTTGTTTAGTTTGTTGCTGGAACTCTTTTTAGTTTTCATGTTTATCTTGTTAAAGAGAGTTGGTTGTTGCACTAAGTTGTGTCTTGTCTTGAAAGTAGGTGATTGAGGTTGCTATTTAATTCTAGTAGTAACTTGCAATGGTTTTGAGGTATTGATGTGAGTAATGTTTGAACTTTTGGTGTCAAGAGCTCTTGCCTATTAGTGATAGGTGTCGTATTTTGGGCAATCCGTGTTTATTTTCAAAACCTACAAAACTAGTTGAGAACTCTAGCTACTAGATGGATCACTAATCCTTGGAGGGATCGAATATTAGAGTACACTCACGTACCATGAGTCGAGGATGCGCAAGGATAACCAAACCCCCATACACTCCTCCTCGGGGAACTTGTCTCTTTGTGAACCTCCTTATTATATTGAGAGTTACCGATAATAAGTGCATGAGTTCTTCAGACTAATGTAAGTATTGAAAATTGACACTTCCACCTTCCCATATTTTGCTAGCTTCTCCCGTGCCGTGCTTTGCCTTCTTCTCACTCTGAGAGTCGGTGTCCACCTTCGCCGGTACATCCAAACCCTTGGCATGATACGCTCTGTCATCATAAGACTCCTTATATCTTTCCTCAAAACAGCCACCATACCTACCTATCAAGGCATTTCCATAGCCTTTCCGAGTTACATTGCCATGCAACTTCCACCTCTTCATGACTTGATCTTCATGTCATACATGTTCCAGCTACACTGGCAGCGACATACCTTGCATACATCATGATAGTTACATCTTCTTTATGATTTTGAGTACCTTGTAAAGTGTGAAAGATCTCCTTTACCTTCTTGTAAATTAGAGTGTTGCCCTTAAGTGAGGAAAAGATCCCAAAGTGGACACATTAAAAGATCCCAAAGAGGACAAATGAGAGTTAAATAGAAAGAGCCATTGAGGCCACACAAAAAATACAAAAAAATAGAAAAAAGAGAAAAAGAAATAAAAAGAGAGAAAGGGGCAACACTACTATCCTTTTTATAGATCCACACTAGTACTCCCTTTTTATCCTTGTACTCCATAGAGATGGTCTTCATGAATATAGCTATGTGGGGACCTTCACACTATAGAACTTGGCTTGCATATTCCAAGGATGAGCCTCCTCAAACGAGCTCTAGGTCTTCATGAGCGAGCAAGTTAGATGCACCCCCACTAGTTCCATTGGAGAGCTTCTTAGATCGTATGTGCATCCGTTGCATGGCAATCCCTACTCCTCACATCATATCTATCATTTGGCATCTCTTGCCTATGATTGTCCTCATTGATGTGAGCCTTTCTCATCCTTTTTGTCTTCCTCCTCCACCATATTTCTCTCTTTTCCATCCTAAGTGTCAACTCTTGTGCTTACGCTCATCCATTGCATGAGTTCTCAAAATATCGAAAAGGAGTGGATCAAATTGACTTGTACCTGGCTAGTGGTCTGGGGACGAGTCAAGATAAGATTCCAAAGAGGACCAAGTGTGAAACTTTAGTAGATTGAGTTCTCAACACAAAAATACTTTTTTTCTCGTATTCCCTATCCCCCTTCTTGCACGCAAACACCATTTGGAGACATTCGAGTCACGGACAGCGAGAGCTCTTGCACCTAATGTTCTTTTGTTACTTGTTTCAATGCTAATATAGACTCTTGCATGTTATGACTTGAATTGAATCTCTAACCTTGATTGCTTTACTTTTCAAAGTTCTTTTATGGTTGCTAGCATGTCACCACAGAAATTATGCTGTTATCATTTACCAACTCGAGGACGAGCAGGAATTAAGCTTGGGGATGTTGATATGTCCAAAACATATCTATAATTTCTGCTTGCTCCATGCATGTTTTGTGTGATATTGCTATGATCTAGATACACTTTCATACACTTATGATCATATTTGGACTAACCTATTAACTCAGTGCACCCCAGTGCCAGTTCCTGTTTTCTGCTGTTTTTCTAATTCAGTTTTCCCCCATATAAAAAGTGCCAGAAAAATTCGGTAAAATTCAGATAAAAATCTGCGTGAAGTAAGCTTCGCGAAGAGCCCTGGTGGGGCCAGAGGGGAGCCAGGGGGCCGGGCGGCCACCCGGTGCGGCCCCACCCCTGGCCGCGCAAGGGGGGTGCCTGGGGCCCCTGGTCCACCTCTGGCTGCCCCCCTTCGCCTATTTATTCTCCGTCACGGGGAAACTCCGAAGACAGAACCCTATTTCGCAAACTCGCCTCTGTTCCGCCGCCGCCGCGCTCCCGAGATTGGGAGCACCAAAAGACCTCTTCCCGGCACTCTGCCGGAGGGAGGATTGACCTCCGGGAGTCTCCTCTCCACCATGGATGCTCTCCGGATGTCTCGTGAGTAGTTTTCCTTGGACCATGGGTCCGTGATCAGTAGCTATGTGATGCTCTCCTCCCCTCTTTGATCTTCATTGTTTAGACCTCGTGAGCTACCCTACATGATCGAGGCACCTTTGTAATATTTATGCTATTGCTATGTTGAGTTTGATGGGATCTGATGGATTATGAGATTATGTTCAGATTGTGATAGAGTAATATATTTGGTTTTTATCTCTTATATTTTTGTTCCTAAGTAATTCTTGCATGTTCTCCGTTGCTGTTTATTGCTTTGGCCAAGTAGTAGGTAGTGACTCCAAGAGGAAACGTTGTGCTCGATTGTGGGTTCATGCCCCTCGATGACACGCTTGAGTGACAGAAACAAGAGTCTAGGGGATGTGCTGTTGCCACAAGGGGGAAAACAACGGTGCTTGTAACCGCGGTTACAAGGATTGTTTACTTTACGCAAAGTTCTTTTTAATGCAGTTGTCTGTTGATTTGAGTTTACACTTTGGGTGGGGCTCGCAACTTAATACCAGCCAGATGTTCTGGATAGATATCTCAAGGTGGATGATTAGTAGTAGATGCAGGTTGATTTCGGTCTACTTATTTTGGCGTACTGCCTGTGCTTTTGAACCTCTTCCTTTCTTTTTTAGCATAGTTAGCATTGTGGTGCGTTCATAATCCTATCAATTGCCTTTCTGTAATTTGTGTACCTCGCATAGCAGTTTTATCGTCTTTTGGGAGAGAGACATCACTAGTGAACATCACGTATCCCGGTCCATATCCTTATTATTGTTTCCACGCTTTATTTACTTTTACTTCTTTTACTTGTTATCATTATCCCTTGTGTTTTACCCTTTGTGAACAACAATACCGGAGAGATTGACAACCTCTCTGAACTTCGTTGGGAACAAAGTTATCTGTGTCTGTGTGCAGGTCCACGTCAGTCGCGCCGCTGACACCTACTTATCATCTCTGGAGTCCTATTGGAGACAAACCTTGGTATCTTCACCGAGGGAAACTTGCTGCTGCGCTACATCTCCACATTCCACTTGGGGTAACCAACGAAGGGCGAGAAGCCATCACCACTCCCGGCTCCCCCCTCTGTCCTATATACTCCTTGTTACGCGAAAACCTAAAAACAGAGAAGTTTTACGGAGTTCCGCCGCCACTCCGTGGCGGAAACCTACAGAGAAGAAAAGGGCTCTCCGGCGGGCAGATTCCGCCGAGGATATCACCTCCCGGAAGGGGAGATCATCACCATCGTCATCACCATCGTCACGGGCATCATCGAGATCATCATCAACATCATCCCCAACATCAGCACCATCTCCACCACCATCCAATCTCACCTCACAAGTTTATCTTGTGTTGTAATCCGTACTATCTATCCTCTCTACTCTACAGGTGTTGATTACTACTTTGTGGTGAATGCTATTGAGTTTTGTTGGAGAAATATCATTATGTCCAGATTGTTTATCATACATTTATCACGTCTGATCATGATCTCTTTTATGTCTTTTGAGTAGTTACTTTAGTTCTTGAGGACATGGGAGAAGTCTAGTTGCTAGTAGATATGATGTTGAAATAATTTGTGTTGTTTGATATTTAGGTTGTGTTGTTAATTTCCTAGTGGTGTTATGTGAGTCGAACACTCAACACTTCGCCTTCTTAAGTACCTAGGGAATACATTGTGTCTTAAGAATGCTTACGGTGGGTTGCCGGAGTGACAGAAACCTGAACCCCAGTTTGCACACTTTTGCACAAGGGAATACTGGATAGTTGATCTTATTGCTATGGTTAGGCTTTGCCTTAATCTCTATCTTGTATTTGCGGATGCTTGCAAGATGTTTAATCATAAGAGTGCACTTATCTTAGTCTATAAGGTGTGCTAGCATAGATCCACCCACTCAACACTTATCAGCTCAACACCTGTTATCGATACGGAGTATGGCGAAAGCACGTGACTACCTCTCCATGTGTCCTCAAGAACTCTTTAGTCTTTATAAGTTCAGTTGCCAGGCTTATCCTTTGCTCAAAAGGATTGGGCCACTTGCTTCTCCTCAGTGCTATTTACTTTGCTTGTTTTTATCTTATCGTTTCTTATACCGAAAAGCCCTAAAAATTTATCTTTCAGTGGTTGCAGTTATTCCTTGTCCAAAATCCCCTATAAATACCTTTCGCTCCTCGTTGGGTTCGATACTCTTACTTATCGAAAACGCTGCAATAGATCCCTTTACGTTGAGGGTCATCAGCACCACGGTAGGATTTCTCTTCTCCCCTGATTTTATTTCTCTAGTCAGCAAATTTTGAGATGATATTAGGCCGTGCAACGGGTGATGCATGATTTTATCTTCTCAAATTTATTAGTTGGTCCATTAGAT
This sequence comes from Bromus sterilis, assembly GCA_950022295.1. Taxonomy (NCBI): domain Eukaryota; kingdom Viridiplantae; phylum Streptophyta; class Magnoliopsida; order Poales; family Poaceae; genus Bromus; species Bromus sterilis. Next base: position 170,100,148 of record OX465595.1, on the reverse strand, counting down.
GACATATTGTATTAGGTAGATTGTAATTATATTAGTTAATCATTGGTAAACTATATAGATGGCTGATATGGTTGTTTACTTTTATTTATGTAGATGTCTGCTTCAGATTGCTCGCGCTTGTACACTGATATAGCATATTTGAATGCTGAGAGCACTTATTTGTCATGTGTGTAATAGTTAATATATCATATTTTATATTATTTATTTTAGGAAAACATGAGTTTAAAAAAAACTTGTCGATAAATGATCGACCGATATAATCGATAAATCGGCCTTTATCCCTTACCGGGGCTCGACCGATAAATTAACGATAAGCGATATCTTGAACATTGGTTTCATCCTGAGCAGTACCAATAAATCTATCTAGGCAGTACCATTTTTGTTGCTGGGAAATACCAATTATTAAATTCAAGTAGTACATATACAATTTTTTATTATCGGGCAGTAAGAATTGCATATTCCACAGAATTACAAGACAAGTTGAGTTGTGTGGAAACAATTTACGGGTAGTACAATTTATTCATTTTGAGCAACACAAAAACATTTCTATTACCAGGCAGTACAAAACTCCAATACACTGAAGTACAAGGTGCACGTCAAGGGGGTTTGAGTTCTTTAGAAAAAATAATGGGCAGTACAATTTAATAATTTTGAGAAGTACAAAACCTTCTTTATTGCCGGGAAGTACGAAACTCATATTTCTGAGACGTACAATACTATGTTTCCTTGTAACAGTTAAAATCTCGGTATTTTGAATATTGTTCAAAAACCGTGAAGAATTGGAAAAATATTAAAACACGAAAAGGTTGCTAAATTTCAATACCTGTCCAATGCCATATCATTTGCATCATTATGAGGTCAAATGAACATCAATGAAGATCTTTTAAAATATTTGATTTTTAGTATTTTCAAAACTATTCAAAAACTATGCATAATTCGAAAAAACTTAAAACATGAAAACGTTTGTAAATTTCAGTAGCTTCCCAACAGTATATCATTTGTGGTATTCCGATAAGTGGTTAACAAATTAATATCAAATTACTATTCGTCTATTTTGAATGAATCTCGGTATTTTCAAAACTGCTCAAAAATTATGTAAAATTTCAAAAACCTTAATACACGAAAAAGATGGAAAAATTCAATAGCTTTCCAATGCCTTATCATTTGTATATCATTTTGAGGTCTAAAAATTATCAAAACTCATCTTTTAATATAACTGGTTTTCAGTATTTTCAAAATTGTTCAAAAAAAATTCAAAATTTGAAAACATTTAAACATGAAAACGTTTGGAAATTTCAATAGCTATTCAGGGGTATATCATTTGTGCAATTCCGAGAAGTGGGTAAATAATTGCGTTAAAAACTTGTGATGATTTCTGCTTTTTGAAAATTCATAATAAAAAATCTTAAATTCTCATTAACGGTTTAGAATCTACGGTTGAATTAGTACACACATACAGAAGAGCAGTACCGACTTAACAAAAAAGAAGTACGGTAGTGTAATATAGAAAAAGTACCAGATCTATATATCGGGTAGTACGAGATTATTGCAGAATATTATTCTATCATCGATTGTACAATAGACGGCATGTATTATTCTGCTAATATTAGCAGAATATTATTCTGCTAACACTTACGCACTGCATCAGGACTCTAAGAGGACCGCACTATTGACTTAAAAGCCCTGCAGCTCGAGTAAAAACAAACCACATGCACCATTTTCGCTATAACTTTTTAACCGTTTATCAAAATTGAGTGTACAATACAACGTTGGATTCTTATGGAATTGGAGCCTCTTCCGTATGCTGAACACTTTCCCCGATTCTTCACGGATTAAGAGCAGTTTCGAAAACGGTGCAGCGGCACACTTTCACAGCGGCAGTATTTCCATGTTTTATTTTAACCATTTATCGGAATGATAAAAAATGATACACCATTGCAAAGATATAGATCTGTCGCTGCATTTTTACGTAGAACACTTTGTCTAATTCGCTACGGTTTGAGAGAAATTTCGCTGTAAAACAACGCGCACACTCTGTTTTTCGCCGGCGGATCTTGTACAAAGTAACTTTTTAAACGTTTTTCGGCACGATGTGTATGATACACCGTTGGATTCGTATGGAGTAGGAGAACGATCCATACTTTGAAGAATTTTCGAGATTCTTCGCGGTTTTAAAGTAATTTGAAAAACGGTGTGGCTGCACTTGTGTGGGCAGCGGAGAGATTTTGCGTAAAAAAATTTGATGCACTTGTCAGATAGATGAAATTTATACACCGTTGGAAAGGTATCGTCGAGGCTCTCCATTTATATATAAAATACTTTGTCTAATTCCTTATGGTTTAAAAGTTACATCGATTTTACTAAAAACGCGGAACTCTGTTTTTCGCGAACGGAAATCGACGAAGTGACTGCATGTGATTGCGTCCGACGTGCAACCGCACTGCAAGTGAGCTGCATCTGAAGGATATTCATATTGCGATGTCAAACAGAGAGAACTGCACCCTTTTTTATTTTCTTATAAAAATCATTGTAGTTCGCATCACAAAAAGTAAACCGTAAGAACAAACCGAAGTGAGTTGCACGACTTTTTTTAATCTTTCTTGTAATTTATATATAAAGTAGACTATGAGTGAACAACATATAGTTAAATGCATCTGACTACCAAGTGCACTTCATCTTCGATAATGAGAATTGTCGGTAAAAAATTTGTAGCACATACTAAAATGTTGTAGTTCACTTTAAGGTGAGTGAACCGCGGTACGAATAGAAGCGAGTTGCATGGTCGAGGTTTCTGCACAGAATGTAATATTTTGTAGTCTCTTATTTTAGAAAGTGAGCTATCCAGCACCATAAAACAGACACATCATATTTATTGAACTCCAGTCATATCATTTTTTTTGCTTTATCCATAGAGCGAACTAACACTTTTTTAATCTTTCTTTTGAATCCAGTGAGAACAACTAACTACTACCGACTGCAACAATGGAGTTCAAAGCATACTAATACACACATTAAAAAATGATCTGCATTTCTGTAAACCTTTTTTTCCCATGAAGTTGAAAAAAGTGAACTAAAAGTCGTGGAGAACCGCACCACAATGCCGCGGGAAGTCAACTGCTGGGCTAATCGGGAGGAAAGATATCACGGTCGTGACTTAGTGCAGGAGCAGAGAGGGGCCATGGAGCTATTGCTCCTGTTCGATCTGATGGCGACGTAGGACGTAGGCAGTCAGGGATGGCTGGCGCGATCCGACCATTTGGTGCTCGATCTGGTCAATGGTGGCACGATTGGAGATGGATCGAGACGGATCTGACTCAGTGGGCCAGGGGAGACGCCTGGGGGGCATGCATACCTCCAAGTATTCTCTCTTTTGCAACAGTCTCTCGATTACGTGCTCAAATATCTGCCAAGAGGCAAGCATCATATGACGATGCGGGCAATGTTGTCGAGCAGAGCATCGGAGCTATAAGAACGGTGGGTTCTAATGGTTTTGATTTGGTGGGTTGTGGGGGGAACGAGGTCATTTCCAGGCGTTGGACGGCGACGGGCGCCTGCGGGGTGCTCGAGCTGCTGATCCGCAGGGGCGCTCACCCGGACCTCGCCGCAGGCCGCTGATGGCCGCGGGGGTCAGGACGCCCGCCGGGGCACGGGTTGTGACCGTCCCGCGTGGGGCTGCGACGCCGACTCTGCTTCCGCGCCGGGCCCCGTTTGCCTGGGCTGACGCGTCCGATGAAGAAGACGGTGCCGGTCCACGCTCTGCCCCGCCGCTCCTCCGTTTGGCGACCTTTGGGGAGTTCCTTCAGGCGGCAACGGTGCTGACGCCGCGGCCGTCAGCGGCGGACCCTGTGATCCCCCCCCCCACCCCCTTGTCGCAGGCGGCGTGTCTTTGCAGATGCCTGCTCGCGGCCGGTGTCCCCCGCCTCCCTCTCCCTCCGGGTGCAAGGCGTGGTCCTCGGCTGAGACCGAGCGGCTTCCGGGCCCTCCATGCCGCGCCGCCTGTCCCCGCCCGGCCGGGGCGATGTGCGCCGCCGCCGCCGTCGACGGGGGCCTGCGCTCCTGCTAGGGCGTGGGGAGGGCAGGCCGTGGTGCCATCTGTGGGCCTGCTGGCCTAGGAACCTCCTGAGTCGCGCCGGCCTCGTGCTACTGGGCCGCAGCCCAGTTCGTCGCGCGGTCCGTGGGCCAGTTTTAAGGCGCGGCGGGCTGGGCCTAGGGAGCGGAGGGAGTGGATGTTGGCCCACCCGAATCCAGTTAGGTGGTTCTGGATCCAGCGCCGTGGAGCCATCCCCCTCGTGCCCTACCCTGCGTCCCGCGCCGACATCGCGCGACACGCCGCCGCCGCCCGCCGCATTGCTGCCGTCCCGCCGCCCCTGGAGCTCTCCAGGTCCTTCTGTGAAGCCCTCATGACGCGCTCGCCCGGCGATGGTCGCCCCCGGCCCAAGCGAGCCCTGCTTCCGCCCACATCCTCCTCCCGTGCCCCGCCTTCGCCGGTGTCCGGGGATGTTGCCCCGCGCCGGTCCTCGCCGCCCCCGCCGCGGGACTCGCGCAGGTCGTCGGGCTCCTCGCGCTGGTTCCTGCCGGAGGCCAGGGAGGGCCGCGACCCCCGTCTCCCTCTGCCTGGGTCCCCCGGCGACCTCCATCGGCTGGCCGACCTTCGCCGTGAGAAGGAGCTCCGGGAGGAGCTGCAGCGCCTGCAGGACCGCACGTCCGGAAGGGACGCAGCTCGTTCCCCTTGCCGGAGCCCGCGGTCACCAGGTGGTGCGTCGTGCTAGCCCTGGCCGTGAGCGCCGGGCTAGCCCTGCCCAGGTGTAGCCGCGCCGTGCCTCGCATGCCTCGCGCTCTCCCCGGCGTGGATCCCGTTCCCCGCTCCGGCGCCCTAGGCCGACGTCGCCTCCGCAGCGCACGGTCCTGGCTGCGGCTCACGGGCTGCTCACGGTTGGTCCGTCGCGTCCGGTGGAGGGCCGCTCGGACCGATACGAGCCGCCGCGCCGTCTCCCGGAGGCGCTGGACCTGGAGCCAATGACGAAGAGGAAGAAGTAAAAGAAGAAGAAATCGGCGGGTGTGGGGCACCTTGAGGCCGGTGCTCCCCCCGGTGATGCTCGCGGCGCTCCCCGGCCCTCTGCCCCGCGTGGTGAGCGGCGCCCTTGGTTGCGGGAGGAGCAGCTCTGTTTCAACTGTGGGGTGGTGGGTCACATGCGCTCGGACTGCCCGCCCCCCCGCGGTGCCCGATGACTCTGGAGTTCCTGGGTCACGCTGATGATGGAGGCTTCTACTATGTGGACCTGGGTGAGGACGAGATCCCGGTTCCCCCCACTTGGTGACTATCTCGGTGCTTTCGGGGCCGAGGCCGGAGGTGAGGGGGCCCGTCACAGCCGAGATGATACGCACCGAACTGTGTGAGTACATTGGCTCGTATAATGACTCCCCGTTCTCTTTGGAGGTCCGTGAAACTGCCCCCGCGGTATTCACGGTGGATTTCCCTTCCGCGGAGATGCTCAGGATGTGCTCCCGTGCGAACGACATCGACTTCTCCCTCCATCATCTCAAGGTGCAGATTCGCCGCTCGGCGTCGGACCCCGATACGGTCTCTTCCCTCTCCAAGGCGTGGGTCTGTATCCACGGCATTCCGATGCCGGCCAGGAAGCCCCATATCATCAAGTCCATCTCCGAGCTCCTGGGGAAGATGGTGGCGATGGACCTCCAGTCCCTGACTTTGGAGGGGCCTGTCCGCATCCAGGTCCTATGTCCTGACGAGATGCGCCTGGAGGGCCTCAACCTGCCGACCATCTACTTCGGTAGGGCGGGGCGTCGCCTTCTCGTCGAGCTGGACCTCGACGCGCTTGAGGCCATGGAGGCGTCCATCCCCCCGGCACCGCGTGCTGGTTCTTCGGGTGCGGGTGGTGGGAATGCTGCTCATGGCGCGTCTGATGGCTCGCCTGGCGATGACACTGAGGCCGGTGGTCCTCCGTCCTCTGCGCCGGTCCTGCCGGGCCCTTCCCTGGTAAAAGGCAAGGGGTCGGCCGCGAGGGCTGCGGTGGCTCTGGTGGCTCTCCCGCTCAAGCCACGGCTCGCTGAGGTAGAGGTGGTCCTCTCCCCCTCGGAGGCTGTCGAGGCCCCTCCCCTCCAGCAGTACAGCTCGTTTCTGTTGGGGCCTCCGCTGGCCGCCCTCAGGGAGAGCCTCTCCCCCTCCCCTCTCGTGGGTGAGGGCGGCGAGTCCCCAGCGTCGGCCTCCGACTCGTTGGGGCCGGCCATTGAGGGGGACCGACTGAGCGTGGGCATGGAGGTGTGCCCTCCGTCCTCCCCTCGCTCGCCTGGCGTCGTCTGCTACAGCAAGATGTGGGACTCCCCTCTCAGCCCGGTGGCCCTGGTCCCTGTGACCGGCTCCTCCGCCCTGACCGCTGGGCCACTGGTCACGGCCAGCCCCACCAGTCTCCGCCACGCCTCGTCCCCTCCCGTGTCTGGCCACCTGAGCGCCAGGGTGGGGCGCGCGCCGGATGGGTCGATCGTGGAGAGGGCGTCTCTGCGTGCTGCTGTGCGCAACCTGGATCCGGGTACGTCGGATCCCCCGTCTGCTTCTCATTCGCTTGGTTCCCGATTTTCTATTCTGGGGGATGTCCCGTTGAGCCATCTTGCTGGGGTGGCCGACGACTGAGATATAGTGTTCCGGGGCGAGCGTGGTCCGCGCCTGGATCAAATTGCGGCTATCCAGGCTAAGGAAGGTTTTGAGGGGTCGCTTGCCGCTGCGCTTGCCGCTCAGGAGCTGGCTCAGCAGCGGGCTCCGCTGGCCGAAGATTCTACTGTGATAGGCTCTTCCAGCGTCGCGGCGGCCCCGTATGTCGGGGAAGCCCCTACTTTGGCGGCGCCTCCCCCACCTCGACGCCGCGGGCGCCCCCCTAAGCGGAGGCCGCCCGTTCCGGAGGTGGTTGAGTCTTGTGCACGCTCTCCTGACTATGTTGGTCGGAGGCGTACGCGTTCGTGTTCGTCCCACCCCTCGACCGATGGTAGGGGTCGCTCGGCCTCGCGTAAGGGGGCCTCGCGGGTGCCCGGATGAAGCTCTTATGCTGGAATATTCGGGGGTTTGGTCAGCTCGGCCGCCGCCGCCAGCTGATCAACTATTTGCGTGAGGAGGCCATCGATCTGGTTGCTATCCAAGAGACGATACGGCAGGACTTTTCCATCCTTGAATTGGAGGGGCTGAGCCCCCATAAATTCGCTTGGCAGTGGCTGCCTACATCCGGTCGCTCGGGCAGCATCCTGTTGGGAGCCCACGAGGATCTGTTTGAGATCGAGGATATGGATCGGGGTGAGTTTTATCTTAGTATGACTCTCACCGTTCGGGCCTCCCGCTTTAGATGGGAGGTCATTACTGTCAATGGTCCTGCCGACCATAGCCGGTCCGCAGGCTTCCTGGCCGAGCTTGAGGCGAAGGTGGCCAGGTGCCCCGTGCCGGTGGTGCTCGCGGGAGACTTTAACCTCATTCGGGATGCCTCCGAAAATAGCTCTGTAGTGTCCTGGACAGAGTGGGAGGGAAGTTTACGTGGTGTAATAACCAGGCGAACCCGATCCGTAGTGTCCTGGATCGGGTTCTAGTTGCGCCGGAGTGGGAGGTTTCCTTCCCTCTCTGTTCGCTTAGGCTGGTCATGCGGATCGGGTCAGATCACTCCCAGCTCCTCCTTAGTTCGGATGAGGGGTCGCTTCCCCCGTCGCGCCGGTTCCGCTTTGAGGAGTTCTGGCTGCTCCAACTCGGATTTATTGAGGGTGTACGCGAGCGGTGGTGCGCGGCGGCCAGGTCCCCGCCTCGCCTATTCTGTGCAGTTGACCTTTGGGATCATTGCTCTAAGCTGGTGCGCCAGTTCATGCGCGGATGGGGGGCCAATCTGGGGGCGGAGCTTAAAGCTCGTAAAGGAGCCCTGCTGGACCAGATCCAGGTCTTGGATTTGGAAGCCGATTCCGTTGTCATCTCCGCTGATGAATGGCTACAACGTTACGCTCTCGAAGCCTCCCTGATGGAGATCTTCAAGGGTGAGGAGCTGTTCTGGCGCCGCCACGGGGGGCAGAATTGGCTCCTCCGCGGGGACTCGAATATTGCCTACTTCCAGGCAATAGCGAACGGGCGTCGGCGGCGGTGCTCGATCCCGTGCCTGTGAGCCGAGGGCATCCTAATAGAGGATGCCCCTGGGATCTCTACCCATGTCTACTCCTTCTACAAGGAGCTTTTCTCTGCCGAGCCCCGCCCGGGCATCTCCCTGGCGGACGACTTTTGGCCTCTGGCGGACCAGGTGACGCCGGCGGAGAATGCGGCCCTGCTCACCCCATTCACCTCGGACGAAGTTCGTGCGGCTTTGGATGGAATGAAAACGTCCTCGACCCCTGGGCCGGATGGGCTGCCCATCTCCTTTTTCCAGCGGTTTTGGCCTGTGGTTAAAGGAGTCATTATGCCCATGTTTCAGGAATTTTACATTGGTACCCTGTACATGGCCAGGCTTAACTACTGGGTGATCACCCTTATCCCTAAGGTGGCTGGGGCGGCGGAGATTAGGCTCTTCCGTCCCATTACGGTTATAAACGTGGTCGAGCGCCTGTTTGCTAAGGTGTGTGCTTCCCGGCTTGCCCCGGTTGCGGGTCGGATCTCGCACCCCCTCCAGTCTGCCTTCATGAAGGGGCGGTATATTCATGATGGGATATTGGCCCTTCACGAGATTGTCCATGAGGTCAGGATCAAGCGTCAGCGCGGGGTTTTCCTCAAATTGGACTTCCAGAAGGCATATGATCGCCTCGACTGGTCGTTCCCGAGGCTCGTCATGGAGCGCAGGGGGTTTGATGATTGGTGGGCAAGCTGGGTGATGCAGCTAGTCCGTTCGGGCTCCACGGCCATCAATATCAACGGGGTCATCGGTCCTTCTTTTCGCTCCTCTCGCGTGGTTAGGCAAGGCGATCCGATTTCACCCCTGTTGTTTAACCTTGCGGTTGACGCCCTGGCCACCATTCTTGATAAGGCTAGGACGGCTGGCCACATCCATGGCGTCGTGGGCCACCTGATCCCTGGGGGTGGTGTCACTCATCTCCAATACGCGGATGACACTTTGGTGATGGTTGAGGGGTCTGACCTAGACCTTATCAACCTCAAGTTCCTTCTGCTCTGTTTTGAGGCCATGTCGGGCCTTAAGATCAACTTCGAAAAAAGTGAAGTTGTAGTTCTTGGGTTCCCAGAGGAGGAACAACAGCGGATCGCGGACAACCTTAACTGTAGGCTGTCCTCCTTCCCCATCTCTTATCTAGGGATGCCGCTGTCTGGTTCTTGCCTCCAGGTTAAGGACATTGACCCGGTTATGCGTCGGGTCGCCTCGCGTTCGGAGCCGTGGCGTGGAAGGTCCACCTCCAAGGGGAGTAAGACCGTTTTGATCGACGAGTGCCTCTCCATCTTGCCCATGTACCAGATGGGGCTCTTCCTTCTCCCGGAAGGTGTTCACGCGGCTTTTGACCGCGAGTTGGCACGCTTCTTTTGGCAGGGGGCGGATGGCCGTCATAAATACCACATGGTGAAATGGGCAGAGATATGTCTCCCTAAACTGTGTGGTGGTTTGGGGGTTACCAACTCGCGGCGCATGAATGTTGCGTTGATGTTGAGGTGGGTCTGGCGCATCCTCGCAGGGGATGGTGGCCTATGGTTCCGGCTTCTCAAGGCTAAGTACCTGCGGGGCCGCCCGCTCTTAGCGTGCCCGACTATGGGTGGATCCCAATTTTGGCGGGCCATCCAGTCGATTAAGCATGAGATCCGTTTAGGCTTGTCTGTCTCGGTGGGGGATGGGGCAGACACTATGTTCTGGCGGGACCCTTGGCTAGACGGTACTCCCTTGAGTGTGACCTTTCCGGGTCTCTTTGCGATTTGCGCAGACCCAGATATTCTGGTTGCCGCGGTAGGTGCTAATGGAAGATGGCACCTCGCGTTCCGGCGCACCTTCGGCCCTTTAGATCGGGCAGCCTGGGACGCCCTGCTGGCCCTCCTCCCGGTGGCCCGCCCATCGCGACCAGATTGCTTCTCCTGGCACCTAGCCCCGTCGGGACAATACTCGGTGGGCTCGAGCTATCGCGCGCTCTGCCGCGCGCCGAACCTGCCCTGGGTGGCTCATCTATGGAAGGCCCCTATCCCTCTGAAGATTAATATCTTCGTTTGGCAGCTCCTTCGGGATCGATTGCCTTCTGGTACCGAGGTACTGAAGCGGCACGACCCTGGTAACAGGATCTGTCCCCTGTGCGGGGTTCCTGAGAACGGAACCCATATATTCTTCTCCTGTGTGGCTGCAAGGTTTATGTGGAACTTTATGCGGGAAGCCCTGGGGCCGGACTGGGAGGCGGCGGACCTGTCGGAGTTCCTCCAGAGGCGGGCCAACCAGCCTAACAGGAGGCGTCGCATTTTCTGGCTGCTTTTCGCGGCCCTGGCCTGGACGCTATGAAACACTAGGAATAAGATGGTTATCGAGCGCGTTTTCTTACGGCGGGCGTCTGACATGATCTTCAAACTTCTTGCCTTCCTGCAGCAGTGGCACCTCCTATCCCGATTCAGGGATAGAGAGCTCATCCTCCGGGCGACCGACGCCCTGACGTGCACGGGCCGACGCTTGACTTCCCCTTCCATGGTGGTGACGTGATGCTGTGACCTCATCTGAGGCTTCGTTGGTGTGTGTGTGACCCTTCCTTCTCATGTTGTGGGTGTTTCCCCTAGATGTTATTTGAACCTTGTTGTGCTGTTGCCCAGCTTTATTCTGAACTGTTGTAATGAATGCTTGAATTTGTGGTTGGTACTTTATATATAAAGCTGGGCGAAAGCCTAATTTCTTGGAGACGCCTGGGGCGTAGAGGACGGTCGCAGCACCGGCAAGCACCTCTACGTCTGGGCAGCGCTACCGTTAAGGATGAGGATGCAAGCTGACCGGAAGCCGGGAGGCGCTGGCGCTCTCCAGCAGCCACTGGCACGCCGCCCACCCTCCTCGGCGACAGCACAAGCCAAGGCCACCCGCCCACGACCGGCGCGCTGCCAAGGCCTTCTCGTGGCCACCCTCCACCTCTCCCTCGCGCGGGCCCCCATCCCCGGCCACCCTCTGCCTCGTTGACGCATCGCCCCCGGCCAGCCTCCCCATCAACGGCCGCCTTCCCTCCTTGCTATCGGCGCGGGGCGCCGCTGGCCCTCCTCCCCTCCCTGCTACCGGTGTTGGGCACCGCGGGCCCGCCTCCCCTATCAGCTGCCGGAACGGGGCGCCAGCGGCCAACCTCCCCTCGCTACTGCCGGATTGGGGCACCTCCCAACTGCGCCACGGCCTCCGCCGCGCCTCCCTCCCACCTGGCGTCCCTCTTCCTCGCCGGCGCGTTTTCCTCCTGGCCTCCCGTGTGTTCGGGTACAAGGAGCGTTGACATGCACAGGGAGACCGCCGCCGCGTTGGCCAAGGCCATGTACTTGGAGCTCGCCGTGTCCATGGACATCTGCTCTCTGACATGTGGCCTCTTGTACTGGACTTACCCCTGGGAAGAGACACCGTGCATCTCATGCCATCAGAATCGGATGATCGGGAAGCCGATGGTAGTGAGTCAACTGTTGTTCGTACCATCCAAGATGAAGAATCTCCTGTTTCGTTTACCCAAGAAGCAAGAAATTCAGTTACAAGATGCATATAAATATAACCTCATAATAAATTTGTAAATTGGTATACTATCATAATTCAGTTGGTAGTTCGTACCACTTCAGTGTTACAGATCTTATGATGCCCTGGTAACGGGCTATACACATTCTAAATATTTAATATTAATCATGTTTAGAGTCAATGGCAAGAAAAATACATAATTTTTGGTTGCCTTCTCAACAAAACATCTCCTTTAATTTTGGTTGCCTATCAATCTGGCCATTGTATGCCGCAACACACTTTAAAAAAAAGAAGTATAAATATAAAACAGTACCGATAATTCATCTTGGACAGTACTAATGATTCATTTAGGGGAATACATACTTTATTATTTTGAGCAGTACCATTGTTTCATCCTGAGTAGTACCAATAAATCAATCTAGGCAGTACCATTTTTGTTGCCGGCCAATACTAATTATTAAATTCAAGCAGTACGAATTTTTTTTTATTATCGGGCAGTACGAATTGCATATTCCACAGAAGTACAAGACAAGTTGAGTTGTGTGGAAACAATTTACGGGTAGTACACTTTATTCATTTTGAGAAGTACAAAAACATTTCTATTACCGGGCAATACGAAACTCAAATACACAGAAGTACAAGGTGCATGTCGAGGGAGTTTGAGTTCTCTGGAAAGAATAATAGGCAGTACTATTTAATCATTTTGAGAAGTACAAAAACTTCTTTATTGTCGGGCAGTACGAAACTCATATTTCAGAGAAGTACAATACTATGTTTCCTTGTAACAATTAAATCTTGGTGTTTTGAATATTGTTCAAAAACCGTGAAGAATTGGAAAAATATTAAAACACAAAAAGTTGCTAAATTTCAATACCTTTCCAACGCCATATAGTTTGCGTAATTCTGAGGTGAAATGAACATCAATGATCATCTTTTAAAATATCTGATTTTTAGTATTATCAAAACTATTCAAAAACTATGAATAATTTGAAAAAACTTAAAACATGAAAACGTTTGTAAATTTCAGTTGCTTTCTAACGGTATATCATTTGCGGTATTCCGATAAGTGGTTAACAAATTAATATCAAATTACTATTCGTCTATTTTGAATGAATCTCGGTATTTTCAAAACTTCTCAAAAATTATATAAAATTACAAAAACCTTAATACACAAAAAGATGGGAAATTTCAATAGCTTTCCAATGCCTTATCATTTTTATCATTTTGAGGTCTCAAAATTATCAAAAATCATCTTTTAAAATAAATAATTTTTAGTATTTTCAAAACTGTTCATAAACTATGCTAAATTTGAAAAGGATTAAAACATGAAAACGTTTGGAAATTTCAATAGCTATCCAAGGGTATATCATTTGCACAATTCCTAGAAGTGGGTAAATAATTGCGTTCAAAACACTATTCCATCAGCTTGTGATGATTTCTGTTTTTTGAAAATTCATAATAAAAATTCTAAAATTTTGAAAAAAGTCACAATACAAAAAAGTTGGTAATTTTCTGTAACTTTTGAACGGTATATCATTTGCGCAATTCCGATTAACGGTTTAAAATCGACAATTGAATTAGTATACACATATAGTAGAGCAGTACCGACTTAACGAAAAAGAAGTACGGTACTATATTACAGAAGAAGTACCAGATCTATATATGGGCAATATGAGATTATTGCAGAATATTATTCTATCATCGATTGTATTATATATATATATATGTATATCTATATATATATATATATACGGTCTATTCTGCTAATATTAGCAGAATATTATTCTGCTAACACTTCCGCACTTCATCAGGACGGTAAGAGGACCGCACTGTTGACTTAAAAGCCTTGCAGCTCGGGTAAAAACAAACCGCATGCACCTTTTCGCTATAACTTTTTAACTGTTTATCGGAATTGAACGTATGATACATCGTCGTATTCTTATGGTAATGGTGCATCTTCCGTATGTTGAACACTTTCCCCGATTCTTCATTGATTAAGAGCAGTTTCGAAAACGATGCAGCGACACACGTTCACAGCGGCAGTTTTTCCATGATTTCTCTTAATCGTTTATTGGAATGATTCAAATGATACACCGTTGAAAAGATATCGACCAGTCGCTCAATCCGTATGTAGAACACTTTGTCTAATCTGCTATGGTTTGAGACAAATTTAGCTGCAAAAAATGTGCACACTTTATTTTTCATCGGCGGATCTTGTATAGAGTCACTTTTTAACCGTTGGGAATTTTCTGTAGCTTTCGAACGGTACATCATTTGCGTAATTCCGATTAACGGTTTAGAATCTAAGATTGACTTAGTACACACATACAGAAGAGCAGTACCGAGTAAACGAAAAAGAAGTACGGTAGTGTATTACAGAAGAAGTATCAGATCTATATATCAGGTAGTACGAGATTATTGCAGAATATTATTCAATATATATATATACACACAGGCGGTCTATTCTGACATCGATGGTCGGAGCACTGTAGCTCTGGTAAAAACGAACCGCATGCAGTATTTTCGCGATAACTTTTTAACCGTTGGTCGAAATTGAGCGTATGATACACCGTTGGATTCGTATGGAAAAGGAGCATCTTCCGTATGTTGAACACTTCCCCCGATTCTGCATGGATTAAGAGCACTTTCGAATAGGGTGCGGCGACCCACTTTCACAACTGCAGTTTTTTCGCGATTTCTCTTAAACTGTTCATCGGAATGATGCAAATGACATACCATTGGAAATATATCGATCAGGCGCTCCATCCATATGTAGAACACTTTGTCTAATTCGCTACGGATTTGAGAGAAAACTAGCCGCAAAAAAACGCGCATACTTTGTTTTTCGCCGGCGGATCTTGTAGAGAGTAGAACTTTTTAACCGCTTGTCCGTTCGATGCGTATGATACACCGTTGGATTCGTCTGGAGTAGTAAATTAATCCACATGTTGGACACTTTTCCATATTCCACACGGTTTTGAAGTAATTTGAAAAATGGTGTTGCTACCCTCTTTTGGACAACGGTAGTTTTTGCTTAAATTCGTTTGATTCGTTCGTCCGATTGATGCAATTGATACACCATTGGATAGCTATCTTCGAGGCGCTCCATTTGTATGTAAAACACATCATCTAATTCCTTACGGTTTAAAAGTTGTGTCGATTGTAGTAAATCGCGGAACTCCGTTCTTCGCGGACCCGGAATCGACGACGTGAATTGCATTCGCCGGGGAAACCGCACCGCATTCGACAAGCGAGCGCACTGCATTATCGCCAGACAGAACTCACGTGTTTTTCGCGGAAAAAAAATTGGCGAGTGAACTGCATTGGTTTGCATCCGACATTCAAGTGCACTGCATTATCGCCAAGCAGAGCACACGTGTTCTTCGTGGACCCGAATCGATCAAGTGAACTGCATTCGCCCGGGCAACCGCACCGCATCCGATGGGCAAGCGCGCTGCATTTATCGGCGAACAAAATTCACCGCCAAGCGAGTGAACCGCATGCGACTATTAAGCGCACTGCATTTCGGCTTCACAATTGAGCTTCATCTTTTTTTTTCTCGTAATTCCCATATACGATAAATATTATCCCGTAATTTGCATCAGAACACCTAGCGCACTACAACTTTTTTCAGTGTATTGCATCAAAACATCAAGCGCACTGCAATGTGAATGAAGCAAACAACACATGATTAAATCGATCTACATCAGACGGACATGTGAGCTGCAATTTTTTTACCATACATAAATCCAGTACAAAATTCACACTTTGCAGTTCCATCTAAACTAATCTGGAGCAAATTGGAGCGCAACGCACTGCAAAATTGAAAAAAATCACACATATAGAAAATGTGAACTACAAAAGCGTAGCATCAAATCCATCTCGTCATTGAAACCAAAAATAAACTGGATCTCCACTTGAATGGGCGCTTGGGGCTGATGCAGTCCGGTTGCAGGAGGACGGAGGCGGGCGGGATCCAGCGAGGGAATCAGGGCCGGCGACCACGAAGGACGCGGTGGCGAGCCGTGGTGTCCAGCCCCGGCTGGATTTGCAGCAGCCTCCTGCCAGCTGGCAGCGTGGCAGAACCGACGACTGGAGGCGTGGGAGAACGGGTCGTGGTGCCGCGAAGCCGGGGGCGGAAGGAGTTGCTCGGCCGGGACGGGCCGTAGGCGGCGGCCGGACGTGGAAGGGAAGGAGGAGGCCATGCGTGGCGCTCGGCGGAGGGAGTCCAGGTCGCGCATCGCTCCCGGTGTGGCTCCCGTTCGTGGGGCCCTCCTCTGTCCAAATCAACGGGGGGAGGGGGAGCATGGGCGACCGATGTGCCGGGGGTGCTGGGGCGGCCGCCGCCGGGGGCGGCGGCAGTTGTGGCCGTGTCCAACGGCGTGCGGCAAGAATCGCGGCTGGTGGCGCGCGGCGAATCCTGGGGCGTCAGGCAGAGGCGGCAGGGCGGACCGGCTGTGTGGCCGGCGGCGGGGCGGACCGGCTGGGTGGCCGGCGGCGGCGCCATGAGGTGGAGGTAGCGCGTGGTTGGTAGGGGTCGGGTGGGTGGGGGAGGAAGAAAGGTGGGGACGGATGGCTTGGTGAATTTTTTACCGGTTCGAGCGTTTAATACTGCGGAGGATGGCTCGGGCCAGTTGGGGTGTTGGCAGAATAAGAGGTAGTGTTGTTAGCATAAGGTATTAAGGGGTGTTGTTAGAATATACCCACCCTATACACGGTCTATTCGAGTGCGGATTTTGTAAATGTGTAAGCGGGTACATGTGATATCTTATCCGTGCGTTGTCGTTTGAGATTTCTGCCAAAAAATTCTATATTTTTTACACTATGCGTTTATTTTTATTATAGCTTGCATAAGATGTAGTTATTTGAATACATGTCATAACTTTCTACCCATGTATATGAAATGGAACTTAAAATTGCTTCATTGTTTGTAGGATTCTAAAAATATAGGAGCAGAAAAAACATATGACTAATATGCTATATGAAAATGCAAGGTTTAATTCACTGGAAAAAGAATTAATTTTCCTTAAGGATTAGGTACATTGCATTGGTTTTTGTATAAAATATGCAATGTTTCTAGCACAGTTTTTACGAATCTTAAAACAATCTTTTAGCATTGTGCGGATATGATATCAGATATACCCGCTTGTACATGTACATATCAATTTATGCGGTCTATTCTGCTAGTATTAGCAGAATATTATTCTGCTAACACTTCCGCGCTGCATCAGGACGCTAAGAGGACCGCACTGTTGACTTAAAGGTCCTGCAGCTCGGGTAAAAACAAACCGCATGCACTGTTTTCGCTATCAATTTTTAACAATTTATCAGAATTGAGCGTACGATACAACGTTGGATTCGTATGGAAATGGAGCAGCTTCCGTATGTTGAACACTTTCCCCGATTCTTCACGGATTAAGAGCAGTTTCGAAAACGGTGCAGCGACACACTTTCACAGCGGCAGTTTTTCCATGATTTCTCTTAACCGTTTATCGGAATGATGCAAATGATACACCGTTGGAAACATATAGATCAGTCGCTCCATCCGTATGTAGAACACTTTGTCTAATTCTCTACGGTTTGAGAGAAATTTATCTACAAAAAAATGCACACTTTGTTTTTCGCTGGCGGATCTTGTAGAGAGTCACCTTTTAACCGTTTTTTGGCATGATGCGTATGGTACACCGTTGGATTCATATGGAGTAGGAGAACAATCCATACTTTGAACACTTTTTGAGATTCTTCGCCGTTTTAAAGTAATTTCAAAAACGGTGTGGCTGCACTTATGTGGGCAGCGGAGAGTTTTTGCGTAGAAAAATTTGATGCGCTTGTACGATAGATGAAATTGATACACCGTTGGAAAGGTATCGTCGAGGCGCTCCATTTATATATAAAATACTTTGTCTAATTCCTTACAGTTTAAAAGTTACATCGATTTTACTAAAAACGCGGAACTCTATTTTTTGCGAACGGAAATCGGCGAAGTGAACTGCATGTGATTGCATCCGACGTGCAACCGCACTGCATTATCGGGAAACCGAAATGCACGTGTTTTTCTCTGATCCGGCATCGTCAAAGTGAGCTGCATCTGACGGATAAGCATATTGCGATGTCGAACAGAGAGAACTGCACCCTTTTTTATTTTCTTATAAAAATCATTGTAGTTCGCATCACAAAAAGTAAACCGTAAGAACAAACCGAAGTGACCTGCACGACTTTTTTAATCTTTCTTGTAATTTATATATAAAGTAGACTATGAGTGAACAACATATAGTTAAATGCATCCGACTACCAAGTGCACTTCATCTTCGATAATGAGAATTGTCGGTAATTTTTTTGTAGCACATACTAAAATTTTTTAGTTGACTTTAAGGTGAGCGAATCGCGGTACGAATAGAAGCGAGTTGCATGGTCGAGTTTCTGCACAGAATGTAATATTTTGTAATCTCTTTTTTTAGAAAGTGAGCTATCCGGCACCATAAAATGGACACATCATATTTATTGAACTCCACTTATATCATTTTTTTTGCTTTATCCATAGAGAGAACTACAACTTTTTCTTATCTTTCTTTTGAATCCAATGGCAACAACTAACTACTACCGACTGCAACGATGGAGTTCAAAGCATACTAAGGGCCTGTTCGGTAGCTTGCTAGCTTCCAGCTTCTACGAATCTGCGAGCGGAGCTGGCCCGAACGGCCCGGCTCCAGGAAGCTGACTTTTCGGATCTGAGCATTGTGCACGTATAAAAAACCAGAGCGGCTCATTTGGAGGTCCCAGGAAACGTAGAAGCTGGAGTTGGCATGAATTACGAAGGGATGCCACCGCCAAGTCACCAAGGGATGCGTACCGGTTCGCTAGCTTCGTTATATTCTCCTACGAGGCTACGTGGAGAGACATCGCTACATTTCCCTCCAAACTAGGCCAAGGCCAACCACCCTCCTCATGTGTTCGACCGGGCCAAGGCCACTTCAGCGAACCGGGCTGAGCTCCAAACCATCCAGGCCTGCTGGTGCATACGAGAGAAGCTGGAGTGAGCTGCCGAACTGTTTTCTAATCGCTAGTTCTCCAGGCAGAAGCTGGCAATGGAAACATGAAGCTGGATTTAAGGATTTTGTGGAGTTGGAAGGCTGCCAAACAGGCCCTAATACACACATTGAAAAAACGATCTGCATTTCTGTAAACCGTTTTTTTCCATGAAGTTGGAAAAAGTGAACTACAAGTCGTGGCGAACCGCACCACAATACCGCGGGAAGTTAACTGCTGGACTAATCGGGAGGCAAGATATGACGGTCGTGACTTAGTGCAGGAGCAGAGTGGGGCCATGGAGCTACTGCTCCTGTTGCATCTTATGCTGACGTAGGACGTAGGCAGTCAGGGACGGGGGGTGCAATCCGACCATTTGGTGCTCGATCTGGTCAATGGTGGCGCGATTGGAGATGGATCCAGACGGATCTGGCTTAGCGGGTCAAGGGAGACTTCTGGGCCGGAGAGGAAGGTCGCAGAACCGGCAAGCACCTCGACGTCTGGGCAGCGCTACCGTTAAGGATGAGGACGCAGGCCGACTGGAAGCCGGGAGGCGCTGGCGCTCTCCAGCAGCCACTGGCACGCCGTGCCCACCCATGAGCACACTCACCAGCACCGCACGCCACGCGACACCAAAGCTCCCGTGTCCAGTGATGCGAAGAACGACAAGAGTGAGGTCTCACTGCAGATCCGCCGCCACACAAGTTCCTCCCAGCGCTGACATCTACCACATCTCGCCCTCCACGCCGGCTATCACAGATCCACCTGACCGGGCCACCCCTTGCCCTTGAACACCAGATCGTGAAAGGAGATGATCATCTTGCACTGCTCCGGCATTGATCACGGACGAACGAGGTTGTGGAAGAACGGCGCCCGTGACTGCATCTGAGAGGTCGTTGGTCGGTGGTGACGTGGTGGGAGGCGTGCAATGGTGACGTGGTCGAGCTGCAAGCGGTGGTGGCAGTGGATAGCGTCCGCGGTGTTGCTCGGGGCTCGGTCGGCGGGGGTGGTTGCCTGGGGCGGTCGTCTCGCGGGGTGGAAGGTGGGAGGTGGCGCGCGGCCGGGTTGGTGGTAGAGGCTGGCGACGGCGGCGGTGTTGGCGATCGGTGGGTTGGGAATGGGAAGTCGTTTCAGCGATTGGCAGGTGTGAAGGAGTGAGTCGGGATGTGGGAGGTGGGAGGAGGTGCGACGCGGGCGAGACATTGGATCTAACTTGTTATGAACAGCAAGCAAAGATAAAGAAAACTAAAAATAAAACCTAAGAGAGAGACGCTCCAAGCATACCATATAACGCATGAAGTGATAAAAATATAGTGAGATGAAGGACGAACTGATGATTGTTGATGGAGAAGGGGATGCACGGGGACATCCCCAAGATTAGACGCTTGAGTCTCCTTGAATATTTGTTGGGGATGCATGGGGCATCCCCAAGCTTGAGCGCTTGACACTCCCGAATCTTCTTTCATCATCTTCCATCGCACACTTGAAAACTCCCTTCATACATAACTCATCATAAGCTGATTAGAGAGGTTAGTACCCTTAATAAATAATTTTTCCCCACTGGATATAAAGATATTCTTGAAGATCTACTGTTTCTCAAGATTTCCAAAAAGTTTTTGCAAAGAAAAAGCAAGCTAAAGGTTTTCAAAAGTTAGGAGAGACAAAACGTGGCAGAATCTGTGAAAACAGAACAGCAGGTAGTAAACAATTTTTTAGGGGTACTGAAAGTCCAAGTATGTGATCAGAGGGGGAGGGGTGAATGATCACTTCAAAATTTTCTACTGAAACTATTGAAGTGAAGCATAAATAGTGCGGAATAGCGAAGTATAACTGGAAGCGAAACTAAATGCAGTGAATCAAAACCCATTGAAACATAACAGTGAAGCAAATGCAATACTGAAGGTAAATGATTGAAGTAAAACGAACTGGGACTCGGCGATGTTTGTTCGACCAGTTCACGCTCTGCAAAGCGCTACGTCTGGTTGGAGGGACTGGTGATTGAAAACCTGGAGAAAATCTCTCTCCGTCCGTTGCTCCACTGCATCAAACTCCTTGAGCTTGATCAGTTCTTCACTCGTGGTAGATTATTGAGGAAATCACCGAAACCTTTGACAAACTGGACTTCGAGGCGACAATTAGTCTTCGCTCTCTGAAGAACAACAATCTAACCGTCTAGGAGAATTGCAGTTCTCCAATATAAAAAGGCTAGTAAGCTTTCACCTAAGTCATCTCAAATCTACTCAGATCAATGGGACTTAGGCTTCAGTATTCTGGATTTTGGATTTTGCTTCGGTGGCGTTATGGGGTTGTTCTCTACAGTCTCTCTTGGAATGATCTCAGAGCAGCCACCCGCAAATGGAGGAGGGGGCGGCGTATTTATAGTTGGCGATCCCGAGGAGCGGAATGACCAAACTGACCCGAGGTGACAGCTTGACACGTGTCCACAACGGTCGGATTTTTCATCAATGCGCAACTTTACTTGAGGAACAAGTAAAGCTGACTCACGGACTGAGTTCTGCTTTAGTTGCCAAAGAACGAAGTCTTTGCTACCGAAACTTAACTTAGTGCACATGAGATTTCTTCACTCAGGCTTCTCACTAGGGTTGGATTTGATCTGAGCATAGTTCAATGACTTCGATGTCCACAAACTAAATACCCCTCTTGATAGTACGGTTTGTCCTATGACTCAAGAGAACAGAAAAAGAACTACACAAAAACATCTAAGTCTTGCGCCGTCTTCTTCATTTCCTTCAATGAGTAGAGCTTCAGGACACCTTCATTTTTGGGGGTCAACCTTCGTGATTAAGCTTCGCTCCGAAGTTTAATGGTTCGATAACTTGAAGACCTTCCCTGAAGCTTTATCACATAGCTTGTCCTTCAGGAACCTATGCAACTGTTTATACTAGAAAACATTGTTAGTTCCTCTACTGTCTTGTCCAACAATATCCAAAACACACGGGGGGAAAACTTTGCTCTTACAATCTCCCCCTTTTTGGACTATTGTTGACAAAACATGCATCGATAAAAGATACTGAAGTTTTTGTGAAGTGATGGGACAAACTCTAAGATATGAAGTTTTTGGCTCCCCCTGAATACAAGAATCGAAGATTTATATAATCGAAGTTAATGCTTGAGATAATTTTCTTCGGTGGAGAGAAAAACAAAATATCTTAGCGAATAGAATTGCATTGAAGATATATATCCAGGAATGTATGCAATAGCTTCCAAAGACCTGTGACTTAGAAAATAATAACCACCTGCAAGATAGAAGATACGAAGCAATACTTGCAAGCAAAGGGGGGTATTAAAACTTTAAGTGTAGCACAGGAGTAGCATGACTGAATTAAAACTTAAGTTACAACCCAATCAAAAGGAATGGGATGTTTGTCGTAACTTAACCAAACGAAGCAAAAACAGATAGCAAGAACCCTTTCCCCGATGGAAAACTAACTCATCGATGCCCTCATTCTCCCCCTTTTTCTCAATGATTGGACAAAAGGTTGAGAAGAGGTTCGAGAGATCTATTACGCAGCATCAGCACCCTGAGAACCCGACGAAGCAGTGCTTGACGAAGACTCATCCGACGAAGACTGATCGCCTGAGGATTCTTCTTCGGAAGAAGACGTAGGAATAGCTTCGTGGCGTGTCTGAGTGATGAGGTTGATGTCGAGGTCGCTGTCGTCGAGGCCGTCGTTGTCCTTCGAAGTGATGGAGTCATTCTCGGAGACGGTATCAGGCCGGATTGGTTCAGGCTCGTTGACGAAGAAGACTTCATCAATCTTGTGCAGGGGAGGGATCTTCTGATTCGGGCGGTCCACTGAGTCATCACGAGAAAAGTTTCGCTGGAGGTGCGGATACTCTTTGTAGATGCGTTCTTTACGAAGACCTTTCACAGAGTTGAATATCCGGAGACCCTTCCAGGAATGACGCTTAAGCACACACAAATACTGATTGTTGTTAAGTGCAATGTTGCCAACTCGGTTGATCTTATCAGCAAGAAACTGCATCTGACGCTGATTAGCTTCTATGAAATTTTCAAGCATTTGCTGCGATCGAAGGTTAACTTCAAAGTGATGGCAGTCTTTCTGGAACTTCTTTGATAAGTTTCGCTCATTGACTTCATGACGAACTCCAACATATGTGGCAAATGGATCATTGGGTTTCCTCAGCAAGCCCAAAGAGTCACGCACTGGAGGCGAGAAAAGCTTCGGGTGATGGCAAGCCACAAAGTCTTCGTTCCTGCCATAATCACAAATAACTTGCAGCCAGGGAGCATAGGGTTTTAGTGTGAAAGGTAGCTCCGCTGCATGAACCTAATTCCTAATGAAGCAGTCTTCAAAGTCAAAGAGAAGACCATGAGTGAGCTTCATAATAGCATGCCTTGTCTCAGGATAAAGATTCGACTCTTCCGAAGCTGTACTCAAAGGAATCAATGAGTTGGACAAGATGTAGAACCAAGTCCTTGAGATGAAATTCAAATGCTTCGGGCGAATGTTTTGAGGAATATAGTTTGCAGTGACTTCAGGATCCAACAGAGTAGCAAATTCTTCTTCAGTCAGATCTGGCTCAATATGAATCTTTTCATGAACTCCAGAATGACTTGGAATGTTGACAATGTCCATGAATTCAACAGAAGACTTTGCCTTGAATCATCCATTCCAGCGTCCATGAGCTGGGTTCATTTGCTTCACCAGAAACATAGTGAGTTGCATAGAATTGCTTGATGAGCTCATAGTTGAAAGGAGTGCTCAATGCAAACAACCGAGTTAGGTTCTGATTTTGAATAGTTTCGAGGACATTCGGAAAGCAGGAGGCTGTGGAAAGACTTCGCATGTCCATAAACTTGTGCCTAAACAGAACTCCTTGCTGACAGAAGACTTTGGTGTATAAGATTTGTTGTTCAGCAGTCCAAAACGAAGATCATTAGCTGTGCGGTCTGAAGCATACGGACTAATACCAAAGAATCGATGGCGCTTCCGATGCTGTTCAAGGTTGAATTCCGGGCCATGCCTTGAAGAATAACCAGCACCCATGAATATAGGAAAATTTTCACGAGGGTAATTGTAGTCAAGCTGGGTATCTTGGCAGGGGCGCGAACGCTCATGAATCCTTTGCAGAGGAGCAATTTGATTGGCTCTTGAAGGGCCAGCAGATTGAGCGACTATGAGCGCTTGCTCTTGCGACAGATTCAGAATTTGTACTTGTTCTTCTTCGTCATCATGTGCTTCAGTATCGGGCACATGTGCTTCGGAATCTTGAACTGTTCTGGCGGGGGAAAAGTCTCGGGATACATGGGTTCTGGAGTGGGTTGGTGATGGAGCATTAGCTTCACGGGGAGGTGATGGAGGTGGTGCGGGAGCAACTGGTGGAGTGGGAATCCTTTGTGGTTCGGGGGTTGGAGCCCGAATGGGTGTGGGAACTCGAGGTGGTATAGGTGAGGGGTTTCGTGCAGGCGTTGGAGTGGGGTTAGGAGCTCTTTGTGGTGGAGTTTGCTTGGGGGTGGTTCTGGTAGGAGGAGGTGTGGATGTTTTGGTGGGTGGAGCTGAAGGCTTTGTTGTGGACTGGGATGGCTTTGGCTTCGTTGCAGGAGTGGGAACTGCTTCAGGAGTTTCCTGTGGCTGTTCATCACTTGTATCCATGTCTGCGGCTGAGGCCAAAGTAACCTTGCGCTTCTTTGTGGTTCTCTTCTTGGGTGAGGGTCCAGAAGCCTTTGATGCAGCAGGCTTAGGAGATGGTGGTGCAACGTCATGTTCAGCTTCGAGCGAAGCCTTGCGTTTCCTTGAATCTCTTTCCATAATGGAAGCATTATGGGTCTTCACCATGTCATCCACAGCAGCCTTGATTTTGCCTTTGAAGATTTTGATGTTATCCTTGGTGGTGGAATTGACATCTGTCACTTGTTGAAGTAACTTCAGGGCGTGTTGTTTGAATTCTTCATCAGGTTCTGATTCAGCACGCTTCTGATAGTTGTGAATCTTTTTAATTTCAGCCCTATCTCTTGAATGTAGATCCTTCAGCTGACTGATCATAGTAGAGATCATAGCTTCGATAGACCTGGAGATGTAAACTTCTCCAATATCAACAGCATCAGGATCTTCAGCAGCACACTTTTCCCAAAGAGCTTCAGTGATGCCCAACTGATCCCAGAGTTTGCCTTCACGTGAGTCAAGGAATGGATGGTCACTCTGACGATCAGCTTCAGCTTGAGCTTCAGGCAAAGAGATGCATTTCTGCTTCGATGGGATAGCTGAGGGATTCATATCAACTACGGGCTTCTTCTGACTTGCCCTAGCATCTTTCTCAGCTTTCTTCGTCCTGAGACCTTCTAAAGAGGCCTTGCGTTTAGCTTCATGTTCAGCAAGCTGTTTAGCTTCAGCAGCAGCTTTTTCTTTGTTCTTTGCGGCTTCGGCTAGCTTGCGCTTCGTCTCAGCCTTCTCTGCAGCCGTCTTTGCAGATTCCAACTCCTTTTTCTGTCTGGCAGCATCTTCATCTGCCTTCTTTTGATCAGCTGAGCTTCTGGCAAGGATGTTGCGCTCAAGAGCCTCTTCGAGGTCTTTCTGTCTCAATTCTTCTTCAGTGAGCTTGTGCTTCGCTGAAGGGTTTGTTGCAGCAGACTGCTTGGGCTTCGTTGATGATGAAGCCTTTACAGGTTGTTTCTTGGCGGGGTCGTGCTTCTGCTTCGATCGCCTCTCAGCGGTGAGGGCATCAGCCGGTGGCTTGGAGGCCAAGGGCTTCGCAACCACCAAGTTGGAATGATCAATGGTGGGGCGAGCAGAAGGCTTGATCTTGGGGTCTTGAATCTTAATCCCCTTAGCATCATGTTTCTCTCCTGGCTTCTTCTTCAGAGGGATCTGAAGTCTTTGCTTCTTGGGGGGAGCAGGATCATCAGATTCATCATCTTCTTCGAATTCTGATTCGTCGTCAGCAGCATTTGATTCGTCCATAATTGAATCTTCTAGAGCAGCTTGCTCTAGCCTGACCTGCTCTTCATCTTCTGTGGTAGCATGGGGAGGAGAAGCATATTTCTTTTTCAGCTTCTTCTTCTTCTTCTTCTTCGAGCTTGGCCCAGCACCTTGGGCTTCTGCTTCAGCCAACTTGGCTGCCTTCTTCTCTTCTTTCAGCCTCTTGGCTTCAGCAGCGATTCTCCATCGTTCTTGTTCTTCTGGGTAATCATCTGGTGTATTGAGGGTGTTGGGGTGAGGAAGCTTCGGTGGAACTGGGTAGTACAGGTGGCGATTCTCTTCGGTGTACTGACTGCACATGGCCGAAGTATACTGATAGGGTGGACTGAAGGCAAACTGCATAGTCCACTTCCAGGTAGGGATGCTCTTGTACTTGTACCATCGAACAGCCCAGTACCGGCGAATATTTTGCAAGCGATTCTTGCGCTGCTCCTTGGTTTCTTCAGGGGGCGTGTCATATCCTAGGGCAATGCGAATGGATTCAGGAATGCCTCTGGCGTTGTTGGTTTCCTTCATTCTGCCTCCTTTCTTCTTTGGAGCATACCGTTCTGCTTCGTTGATGTGATCAAGGTTTGGTGACTCATTACCGAAGCCTAACTCAGCAGACATCCTGTGAAAAGCATAGAAGTTGCGAGGGAAAAAGGCAAGTATGGAATGAGCACCAGCAAAAGTTTCGATCCAAAAACAAAGATTTTGACAAGAGATTCAGTGAAGAATTTTTGTTGAGATGCTGGTCTGTTCTGAGCTAGACTTAATCTCACACAAGATGAGCTGAAACCCTAACACACAACAGATGGATGCTAACCCTAATTTCTAACCTGAATCGAGATGGAAACCTTTGACTAGCAGAAACAGATTTCCCAACAATGCAACGATCCAACGGATCAAAGAAACCTAAAGAAATCATCCAAAAATACTAAGAACACGGATCCAATCGGGAAAAGATGAGATGGAGATTGAATCGTGGCTCGGCGTACCCTAACTCGGTGGCGTCGAGCTTCTACGGCGGCGATGAGCGGAGAAGATGTGCTCGTCGACGGCGTGAAGTCCACGGCGACGCTCTTCCGGCAGTGAAGCGGCGAGAACGGCGACGGGGACGAGGAGCTCGGCGGCGCTCGTGAGAGAGAGGTTTTTGGGGAGATGCGAATGAGGTGGGATGGATTCGCTGAGGTGGGATGCCTTATATAGGCCGGTCTAACAGGAGCTGTCAGATCAGATCGAACGGCCCCCAACGATTGTCTCTCCGGATTCTACGACAAGGATCTCGTGGCGAATCGCAAGAAAATCTCAACGACCCGGATTTGATGGGATCTCAACGACCGAAGAATATGTCCTCGACTTGAGTAAAACTTCAATGAAAATTGGAAGCATTTGATTCGGAACTCAATGATTTTAGAAGCAAATGTTTTCCGTTTCAATTGTGCTCAACCATTTTGTACAGACAGAACAATAAAGAAAAAGAATAGAAAGGGTAGGGTCTGAAACTTATCACCTCGAAGAAAAACCGAACGAAGCAAAAGGTGATAAGCATAGAGGACTAAAACCAAGTGAAATAAAAATAAACTAAACGAAGCAAAAACAGACAACGAAACTAAATAGGTAAGCAACGAAGTAAATGAATATATACAGAAGTAAAAAGGTTCGGTCTTACAGTACATGTCGTGAGTCCAATATATTGGGCTCACACCTTAACGTACAGAATCTTTTCTCATCCAATGGTTTCGTGAAAATGTCTGCCAGTTGATCTTCCGTTCTGACATGACTAATAACAATATCTTCACGCTGAACATGATCACGAAGAAAATGATGGCGAATGTCTATGCTTCGAGCGAGAGTGCTGCACAGGATTGTTAGCAATTTTGATTGCACTCTCATTATCACATAGGAGTGTAATTTTCTTCACATGAATACCATCATCCTTCAGCGTTTGCTTCAGCCATAGAATCTGAGTACAGCATGACCCAGCAGCAATGTATTCGGCTTCAGTAGTTGATATTGAAACACAGTTTTGCTTCTTTGAAGCCCAACACACAAGTGATCTTCCAAGGAATTTGACAAGTCCCTGAAGTTTATTTCCTATCCACACGATCACCAGCCCAGTCTGAATCAGAATAGCCAATAAGATCAAACTGTGCTCCATTGGGATACCACAAGCCCAAGGTAGGTGTGTGAGCAAGATAACGAAGAATTCGCTTTACAGCAGTGTGATGTGATTCCTTTGGATTTTGCCTGAAAACGAGCACAAATACATACTGAAAGCATAATGTCAGGTCTAGATGCGCAAAGATATAAAAGGGATCCAATCATAGACCGGTATTTTTTCTGGTCGAAGGATTTGCCCTTCTCATCTGCATCTAAGAAGCCATTGGTAGGCATAGGCGTCTTAATGGTTTTGCATTCAGTAAGACCAAACTTCTTCAGGCAATCCTTGAGATATTTTTCTTGAGAAATAAAGGTTCCATTCTTCTGTTGACGGATTTGAAGTCCAAGGAAGAACTTCAATTCACCCATCATAGACATCTCATATTTCTTCAACATCATTTTGGCAAATTCTTCGCTGATTTCAGTGTTAGTGCATCCAAAAATGATATCATCTACATATATTTTACATACAAACAAATCACCATTATAAGATCGAGTGAAAAGCGTTGGGTCAGTGGTTCCTGGTTTGAAGCCTTTCTTCAGAAGGAAATCCTTCAATGTGTCGTACCAAGCACTAGGTGCTTGCTTCAACCCATAGAGGGCCTTGTGTAACCTGTACACCATGTCGGGTTTCTTCGGGTCTTCAAAACCTGGAGGCTGCATAACATACACTTCTTCCTCGATTTCTCCGTGAAGAAAAGCACTTTTCACATCCATTTGATAAATCAGAATACCATTGTAATTTGCAAAAGCAAGCATAACATGAATGGATTCGAGACGAGCAACTGGAGCATAAGTTTCGCCGAAATCAATACCTTCGATTTGGGTGTAACCTTGTGCTACCAGACGTGCTTTGTTCCTTACCACTATACCGTCTTCATCTTGCTTATTGCGAAAAATCCACTTTGTACCAATGATGTTGTGCTTCGTGGGATCAGGTCTATCAACGAAGGACCAGACTTTGTTTCGCTCAAACTGGTTAAGTTCCTCGAGCATGGCAGTTAACCAATCTGGATCCTTCATGGCTTCATCAAACTTTGAAGGTTCTAGCATGGAGACAAACGAAAAGTTTCCACAGAAGTTAGCCAAACGAGTACGAGAGCGAGTTGTAGGACGACCTGGTTGATGAATTTCTTCAAGGATCGAATCAACATCAACTCATCTTCGGACTCGTGATAGAGTTGAATCATTGGCTTCAGGCTTAGCTTCAGCTTCAGGATCTGCTTCAGCTTCAGGATCAGCTTCACCTTCAGCTTCAGCATTTCCTTCGGAATTAGCATTTCCTTCATTCCTTTGTTCTTCTTCGTCCTGTTCATCATTAGCTTCAGGATGTTGATCTCCAGCGCCTCGGGCTATGTGTGGGAACATTGGACCATCATTATCCCTATTAGCTTGAAGAGCATTGGATTCAACAGGGCGAATCTCTCCAATAGCCATGGACCTGATTACTTCATCAAGAGGAGGTTCATCTAGATCATGAGACAAGTGCTCCTTTTGAGAGCCATTAGTTTCATCAAACCTCACATTCACAGTTTCCATAACTTTCCCAAAGTGAGAGTTATAGACTCTGTAGGTGTGAGAGTTTGAGCCATAACCTAAAA
This sequence comes from Bromus sterilis, assembly GCA_950022295.1. Classification (NCBI taxonomy): domain Eukaryota; kingdom Viridiplantae; phylum Streptophyta; class Magnoliopsida; order Poales; family Poaceae; genus Bromus; species Bromus sterilis. Next base: position 170,070,784 of record OX465595.1, on the reverse strand, counting down.
GAAAACCTTCATGTGCCTTAGGAGCAAATTTGGAGCTATGTTTCATATCTCTAATAAAGCATGGAGCACCAAATACCCTAAGGTACGAAACATTTGGTTTGTTACCAGTGATAAGCTCATGTGAAGTATTCTTCAGAAATTTGTGAAGGTAAACCTTGTTGATGATATGACAAGCTATGTTAATTGCTTCGGCCCAGAACCTAATAGGAGTCTTGTATTCAGCAAGCATAGTTCTGGCCATCTCAATGAGAGTTCTATTCTTCAATTCGACAACACCATTCTGTTGACGTGTGTAAGCAGCAGAGAACTCATGAGTAAAACCATGATCATCAAGAAAATCTTCAATATGAGTATTTTTGAATTCAGTTCCATTATCACTTCGGATATGCTTCAGAGATAATTCATACTTTGTTTGAGCTCTCTTGGCAAATGACTTGAAGATTTCAACAACTTTGCTCTTGTCATCTAAAAAGAAAACCCAAGTATAACGAGAGAAATCATCAACAATAACAAGACCATATTTGTTTCCTCCCAGGCTTGCATAATTTTGAGGACCAAAAAGATCCATGTGAAGCAATTCAAGAGGACGAGTGGTAGTCATGATAGTCTTCGCTGAATGATGTTTCTTCGTAGTTTTACCAGCTTCACAAGCACTGCAGAGATGATCCTTGTCGAATTTAACTTCGCTAAGGCCAATAACATGATTCTTCTTCACTAAGTTATGAAGATTTCTCATCCCTGCATGACCAAGTCTTCGATGCCATAACCACCCAGATGAAGCTTTTGCCATTAAGCATGTGGATACAGCAGGGCCCGAAGAAAAATCAACAATGTATAAGTCTCCTTTTCGGTAACCCTCGAAGAAAAACGCATATTCATCCTGTGAAAAGACAACACAACGCGAAGCATAAAATAGAACAAGCATACCCATATCGCATAACTTCGAAATAGACATTAGATTATATCCAAGGGATTGGACTAACATAACCTTGTCAATGTGCTTGTCTTTCGATATGGCAACCTTACCCAAACCTAAAACTTTACCCTTATTGTTATCACCGAAGGTAATGTACTTCTGAGAAGAGTGAGATAATTTTTCTTCGGTGAATAACTCCTTGTCTCCGGTCATATGATTTGTGCAATCACTATCCATGACCCATTCGGATCCACCGGAGACATAGCCCTGCAGAAGAATTAGTTCTTCTTAACCACCCACAAACGAGCAGGTGACTGAGAAGATGTTGAAGCACTGGTTGAAGCAATATTAAATCGAACAGGAGTGTATTGCTTCGGTGTACCATCAAGCACACCATAAATGTAAGTCCTCTGCGAATGGTTAGCATAAGAATGAGCATATGCAATCTTAGTATGATTATTATGAGGACGATAAGTATGACGACCAGTGCGATAGTATTGCTTCTGCGAAACATTTGATTCGGTCACCAGAGGATCATTTCTCGTTTCAAGAGAATAGAAATGATTCGGTGGTACCGAAGACTATCCCTGCATGGTATGGTGAGCAGGCAGTTTTTCCACAAGTGCTTTCTGCACCCATATCTGCCTCTTATAGAAGCCATTCTTAGGAGGAGTACCAACATACTCAGCTGTAACCTTTCCCTGTTCATCTTTGATGAGCTTGTAGTCAGAATCAAGTGATTCGTCTACAATGGCTTTGTTCATCTTGCAATCAAAACCTGAAAGGTTAGCTATATCAATGGGGTTTCCCTTTGCAAGGACCCACACAGTCTTAGGATACTGCTCAGGTTCCCAATATGTGCCATCAGGGTTTATCTTTCTTTCGAAACCAATACCTTCATTCCTGGGATTCCTGTGAAGGAGAGCCTTCCTTAGGATATCACAGAGATACTGGTGACCTTGCACACTTTTGAACATGCCTGTTTCAAATAAGTTTTTCAACCTGAGGAGTTCCTCGGTAACAGCAGGGTTTTCCTCATCAGAGGCATTAGTATCATCAATAACAATAGGAGCTTTGCCTTTGGAATCAATTTTGCTTCGTTCCAAACAATCCAAACAAGGTGATTCAGTTTTATGATTTTCTTCAGAACCTTGTTGAGCCATGAGAGAGAGATTGACATTTTCCAACTCTTCATGAGCCTCTTTCAGTTTTTCGAGAGGCATTTTCCTCTGAAGAAATTCATAGGTGAGATTCTCATAATCAACTGAAAGAAGATCATGCCGAGAGGATAATTCTTCAAACTTTTCCTTCAGAGCTTCATGCTCATTAGTTAAAGTTTGACCTTTCTCTATCTCATCGATCAACAGAGTTTCTGATTTCTTAATGGTTTTGCTTAGTGAATCAAGTTCATCTTGTTGGATTGAAGCAATTTTAGCAAGTTTAGCATAGCTTATCTTTGAATCACTGTCATATGAAGAACAATCAGAGGTATCATAGTTAGATTTCGATGAAGATACCTTCGCTTTGGCCATGAAGCAATATGCAGGAGATTCATCTTCACTACTGTTGTTTGTGAAGAATGAGCTCGAAGCTTTTGCCGAAGCATCTGCTGAAGCGAATGCCAAACCAGCAACACCATCTGATTCGGACCCAGACCCAGACCTTGAGCCTGATTGAGCTTCGGACCCAGAGGCTTCGTCTTCAGAGTTCATCTCCTTACCCAGATAAGCCTTGGCACGGTGAGAGCTGCTTCGACGAGACGAGTAAGTCTTCGATGAAGAACCCTCACGCTTCTTGTGATACTTCTTTCTCTTGTCATCATCAGAATCTTTCTTCTTATCTCTTCTAGAACTGGAATCATGTCTCTTGGATTCATAGCTTCTGGAAGATCTGTGGGACTTGGTTGAGGAGTCTCTGAGCGAATGCTTTGCTTTGTTCTCAGCTTCCCACAGAGGGCAATCAGCAATGTATTGACCTGGCTTCTTGCACTTGTAGCAGCAGTTGTCCTTCGTTGGAGAGCTTCTTGAGGATGAGCGGTGAGATGACTGAGTTGAGCTTCTTGAAGAGTAACTCTTCTTTGGAGAAGAAAAACCTTTTCTCTGAAAGCGGTTGAAGCGTCTCATGATCAGTGCTAAATCTTTTCCAATGCTTGCAGGATCATCTGATTTGACACCTGAAGAAGAACTGACTTCGGGTGAAGAATGACACAAAGCTTTTGCTTTCAAGGCATGAGATTTTCTTCGAGAGCCATTTATGTCACGTTTCTCATCTTCTTCCATTTCAAAGGTATTGAGTCTCTCAATAATATCAGCGGCAACAAGACGTCTGAAATCAGTCCTTTCCTTGATCATCAGCACAATGTGATCAAACGAGTCATCCAATGAGCGCAGCAAAGTTCTCACAACAGAGTGAGGAGTAATGTCATCAGCACCGAGGGAAATCAACTCATTAGCAAGAGCTGTGAGTCTGCTGTAAATGGAGCTGACTTTTTCACCCTCGTTTCTCTTGAAGCGATAGAATTTTCTTCGGAGTGTGTCAATTCTGGCATCTTTCTGGGTAGAAACACCTTCACCAATTTTTTCAAGATAGTCCCAGACACCTTTGGCAGTTAGAATATTCTTCACTTCATGATACTTTTCAGGTGTCAAGTGATTGGTGATGAATACCCAAACTACAGAATCAAGATCAATCAGTTTTTCTTCTTCAGGGGTGATGGCCTTCTCATCGGCAACAGTGACTCCATACAAGACAACTTGCCAGGCAGTTGAATTGATTGCCATGATGTTTCTTTTCATCTTGTCCTTCCAGTACGGGTAGTCCTTCCCATTGAAAACAGGAATAGGTTCGCCGGAGCGAATGGCTGCGAAAGACATACTTGAAGACACTCCAGGAGGTTAATCCAAAACACACAGAGTGTAGGGAGTGACTAGCTCTGATACCAATTGAAAGTCCAAGTATGTGATCAGAGGGGGAGGGGGTGAATGATCACTTCAAAATTTTCTACTGAAACTATTGAAGTGAAGCATAAATAGTGCGGAATAGCGAAGTATAACTGGAAGCGAAACTAAATGCAGTGAATCAAAACCCATTGAAGCATAATAGTGAAGCAAATGTAATACTGAAGGTAAATGATTGAAGTAAAACGAACTGGGACTCGGCGATGTTTGTTCGACCAGTTCAAGCTCTACAAAGCACTACGTCTGGTTGGAGGGACTGGTGATTGAACACCTGGAGAAAATCTCTCTCCGTCCGTTGCTCCACTGCATCAAACTCCTTGAGCTTGATCAGTTCTTCACTCGTGGTAGATTATTGAGGAAATCACCGAAACCTTTGACAAACTGGACTTCGAGGCGACAATTACTCTTCGCTCTTTGAAGAACAAAACTCTAACCGTCTAGGAGAATTGCAGTTCTCCAAGATAAAAGGATAGTAAGCTTTCACCTAAGTCATCTCAAATCTACTCAGATCAATGGGACTTAGGCTTCAGTATTCTGGATTTTGGATTTTGCTTCGGTGGCATTTTGGGGTTGCTCTCTACAGTCTCTCTAGGAATGATCTCAGAGCAGCCACCCGCAAATTGAGGAGGGGGCGGCGTATTTATAGTTGGCGATCCCGAGGTGCGGAATGACCAAACTGACCCGAGGTGACAGCTTGACACGTGTCCACAACGGTCGGATTTGTCATCAATGCGCAACTTTACTTGAGGAACAAGTAAAGATGACTCACGGACTGAGTTCTGCTTCAGTTGCCAAAGAACGAAGTCTTTGCTACCGAAACTTAACTTAGTGCACATGAGATTTCTTCACTCAGGCTTCTCACTAGGGTTGGATTTGATCTGAGCATAGTTCAATGACTTCGATGTCCACAAACTAAATACCCCTCTTGATAGTACGGTTTGTCCTATGACTCAAGAGAACAGAAAAAGAACTACACAAAAAGATCTAAGTCTTGCGCCGTCTTCTTCATTTCCTTCAATGAGTAGAGCTTCAGGACACCTTCATTTTTGGGGGTCAACCTTCGTGATTAAGCTTCGCTCCGAAGTTTAATGCTTCGATAACTTGAAGACCTTCCCTGAAGCTTTATCACATAGCTTGTCCTTCAGGAACCTATGAAACTGTTTATACTAGAAAACATTGTTAGTTCCTCTACTGTCTTGTCCAACAATATCCAAAACACACGGGGGCAAAACTTTGCTCTTACAGGTACTTCTGCAACTAGAATAAAAAAACTCAGAACAGACGCTCGAAATTCAATTGTATGAAGCACGCTGTCAAAAAAATTCAGATCAAAAAGATGAGCTGGTGATTTTAGGCTAATTTTTCCGTCCAAGGACAAAATCTGTTTTCTGGACAGCATGTCACAACTTTTGAACTTTCTTGCAATTGGAGGCTAGACTTGGCACAAAGATTGAAAATAAAGATACAATGATGTTGCTACAGTAGTAACAATCATCAAGACCACTAAAAACTGAAAGTAAAAACTCAAACTAAAGATAACAAGGGTTGTCTCCCTAGAGCTCTTTCTTTATAGCCATAAAGATAGGCTTAAGATTTTAATGTTGCTCTCATAGGAATAAGAGTTGAAGAACAAAAAAGAGCATCAAGAATCAAATACGAAACAAATTTAAGCCTAACATGCTTGCTATGCATAGGAATATTGCAATGAAATAATTTATTGAAGCACAAATCAATAAGCATAGGAAGGCAAAATAAATGCAACTTCAAAACCTTCAACATAAAGAGAGGGAACTTGATATTATTGGAATATCTATAAGCATATGTTCCCCTCTCATAATAATTTTCAGTGGGATCATGAATAAACTCAACAATATAAGTATCACATAAAAAATTCCTATCATGATCCACAAGCATAGAAAATTTGTTACTCTCCACATAAGAAAAATCCTTCTCATTAATAGTGGGAGCAAACTCAAGAAAATAGCTATCACATGAATCATTCTTATCATTATAGACTTGCAAACATTTATTCTTTATAGCATAAGTGCCATCACAATAATCATCATAGATAGGAGGCAAAGTATCATCAAAATAAATTTCCTCATCAAAATTTGGGGGCCTAAAAAGATCATCTTCATAAAATGTAGCATCCCCAAGCTTATAGCTTTGCATATCATTAGGATCAAAGGTATTCAAAGAAGACATACTAGTAACATTACTACTATCATGAGTGTTGTGCAAATAATAAAGCTCCATAGGCTTTTTGATTTTCTCTTCAAACACTTCATGTCCCAACTCAAGGTAGAGCTCATAAAGCTCTCTCATAATATTTTTGTTGTTTTCCATAAAGCCTAACTAGTGAAAATAAGAACAAGAAACAAAAAGAATTAATTTCAAGATCTAAAGATATACCTTCAAACCTTACCTCCCCGGCAACGGCGCCAGAAATAGCTTGATGTCTACGCACGCTTCTATTCTTGTAGACTATGTTGGGCCTCCAAGCGCAGAGGTTTGTAGGACAGCAGCAATTTCCCTCAAGTGGATGACCTAAGGTTTATCGAACTCAGGGAAGTAGAGGTTGAAGATGGTCTCTCTCAAGCAACCCTGCAATTAATATACAAGAAGTCTCTTGTGTCCCCAACACACCTAATACAACTAGGAGTTGTATAGGTGCACTAGTTCGGCGAAGAGATGGTAAAATACGAGTGATAGGTGTGGCAAAGCAAGGTAATATAAATCTGTAATAAAAAGTGCAGCAAGCAAACATGTGACAAAAGTGAGCACAAACGGTGTAACAATGGTGGAAACAAGGCCTAGGCTTCATACTTTCACGAGTGGCAACTCTCAACAACATTAACATAGTCTAATCACATGATATTTCCCATAAAACATGCAATGGAGACGCACTCGGAGGTCATTCCTTTGTGGTCAAGAGAGGATGAGAATTGTGTAGGGCTACAAAAGCACACCTCAGAGTTTGTAGTTCTCAATCTATGGATTTCCCAATGTCACCGCGGCCATCCAAAGAGAGTACCACAATCACCACAACATATCTAAAGGATAGTCAAAGACAAGCACCAATAGACTCTCAATCTTCAATCCACACACAAAAGAGGAAGTCACTCATGCTAATATTCTTCTAACCCATGTCCAATAGACCGCTGTCACCATGGTCTCGGGGATTATACTAGATAAGATCAAGTAAGTACATCAATCCAATACATAGAAGAAGGGGAAACATCATGGGATCACCCTAGATTAACATAGCCTATGATTACAACGAAGATCACATCATGGGAGAGAGAGAGAAGAACACATAGCTACTGGTAGAAACCTCAGCCCCGAGGGAGAACTACTCCCGCATCATGGAAGGAGGAAGCAACGTCGATGGAGATGAATCCGGGGGCACTTCCCCATCTCGGCAGGGTGCCGGCACAGGAATTCTGTCCCCCCGAAACTTGATGGCGATGGCGGCGGAGATCGGAATTGCTTCTGGAGAAAAGGGCTCTGGAATCAGGGTTTCCGCGAAGGGAGAATAAATAGGGGCCAAAGTAGGGCACCAGGGGGTGTGGGACCCACCCAGGAGGGCAGGTGGCGCGGCCTAGGGTGGGGCCACGCCAGGCACCCTCCTGGGCCCCTGGTGGTGGCCCTCCTGCCATGTCTTGGTTATTCCGGAAGCTTTCGGAGCGCTGATTTTTTATATAATTTTTCCGGAATTTATTGGGCACTTTAATTATTGGAAAAACCTGAAATACAAAAACAGCAGAAAACAGGAACTGGCAACTGGGTGCACTGAGTTAATAAGTTAGTCCAAATATGATCAAAAGTGTATGAAAGTGTATCAAAAGCATAGCAATATCACACAAAACATGCATGGAGCAAGCAGAAATTATAGATACTTTTGGGACGTATCAACATCGTAATCCCTTTGTACTCCAGCATCGATTTATTCTGATGCTTCTATCTCCAATGCTTTGGCATTCTTTCTTCTTATGGTTGATTACCGATACTCGCACCCGACTCTTTGTACGCCGCCTGACCGTTTTGGTGGATTACTAATTGTCGTCCCCTTGTGTCCTAAGTCATTGACGAGCTTCCCCTGATACGAAATGCCTTTGGCGAACGGTATCATCTGGTCCGTGTCATCAACCTTTTGCTTTCAAACTTGTATCTCTTGTTCCTATTGTTTGTCGTATGGATTCGTAATATGTCCCTACGGGTTGTATCTATGCTTCATCCATCTATGTGAACCCAGAAACTTCTGCGGTTCACACTGTACTGGTGTTACGCAAGATAAATTTCCTACTCTACAACTTCATCGAAAGCGAGAAGTGAATGAAAGGTTATGCATTGAAGAAGTGGGAGTCGACCTTGAACTTGTGTTCATGCCCATGGATACTATGTAGAACTTATCATGAAAGCTTCTCGTAAAGATAACTAACCCCCTTGGTATAAAATCTGCTGCACCTATGATATACCATTCTACCTTCGAGTATTACCCTAGTACCTCGAGGATATCATGCCTTTGCACTACATCTTAAGAAATTTGATGAAACAATACCCTTCCCTGTCGTAACCACCCCATGGGTTCTGGGTTGTCGTCAACCTAGAACACCGCTTACCTTTTGCTCCACCACCCCTTTTGTTTGGTGATGTTGCTATTCGATTTCTTTCTCTCTGAACCTCTCGACATAATGTGTCGTGATCATCATCGACATCCTGGCTTCTACCAAGTGTTAATTGGGTTCATCGTGTGAAATACCATCCTGGCCCCTCGATGATTTGTGTTATCATCAATAACCTTCTTTGACCCCCGCCAATACAAACTTGATCATATGTATCTTTCTCTGCTTTCCCTTGGGAAAGGTATACACCTGATGCTTGTGTATCCACACATTTTTCCTCTCATTGGTCTGTTTAACCTTTATTTTAATATGAATTATCCGAGCAGTGATAATTCCATGCTGATGTAAACACTTCGGTGTGCTACTTTGTTCGTACAGCCTATTACAATTGTTGATAACATTTCGGTAACCACCGAGGGACAAGAACCTTGCCAATTGGTCCGCCTCGTCTTAACGAGCAGGAAAATGGTTCTCTGCGTCCCTCGCCCTTGGCACTGATGTTGTTGCCGACATAGCTGACAAGCTGTTCTCGGACTTACCTTGAAACTTGATCGCATTGTTTGTCACCACCCTTCTTACTCAATGTGGGCCCATAACCCACAGTTCCACAGGATCGAAACCTGACTCTCTTGTACCTTTCTGATCTCGAGATTATTCCTCTTGCTTGACCTCGTATGCAACTCACGAGTCCTCTACCTTGTGATATTCCGTTCGATATCAGAATCATTGGTTATGCTTAATGCTCTGGACTCCTTTTCATCCTCTGTTATCATCGACGAATGCTTGCATATCCGCTTGAAAACTCCTCATGCCTTCTTTTGTTTCTATCGATGTATCCCACCGAGTTTAACTTGTGAGATACTTTGTACCCCATTCCCTCGGACAACCTCGGTTGATCAACTGGGTACCAATCCGGCACCCTTAAATTTTTCACCTAGCCTGTACGTAGGTACGATGATGACCCTGAAGCGAGGAGGACAACTCGTCGAGATGCACTGATGCAGAGAAATGAAGACAACAACATGAAGGACCAACTTCTTCGAGAAGGACAACAAGCACCAAAAGATTCGTTAGAATACGAAACCAAAGCTTTGCCCCTTCCACTACCTTTTAATTCTCGGGACGATAATTCCTTGTAGTGGGGGAGATTTGTTACACCCTCAGTGTCAGGCATCTGTAAAACTTTTGTTAATATAATTCTCTGTGATTAGCAAGCCTCTAATCACCTTTGATCATGCCTTGTTCATCTCTGAATTCAAACAAACCCAAAATGCCTTTGGATGAATATTAAAAATAAGTGGAAATATAACATTGTCCAAAAATTATGAAACCAATTTTGTTAAATCACCAATATTCAGTGGACCATGTCCATTTAGGTATGAGAATTTGTTGAGCTATAAAATAAATCAAACAATTCAAACAGTAGCCAAACCAGTGGAATTTAATCCCTTTTATATAAAACAAAATACAATTGATTTTATTTTGACACAAAACTTTTTGTGGCACTCTGGTAATGTGCGATATAATTATGGATCAAGTTCCATATTTTCAAATTGTAAAAAGCAATTAAAAATAAATACAAAAAGAAAAGAACAGAAACAGAAAAGAAATAAAAGAAAAAGTCCTATCTACTGCCCTGGCCCAAGCCCACCCCCACCCCACTTACCCCCTAGCCAGCCCAACTGGCCCAGCCACGCCCCCTTCTTCAACCTCCGTACAGGGGAGGGCGTGGAGGGCATCCCCGCTGCCACCGGCGAGCCCCCCCTCCGTGGCGCTCATCCATGGCTCCCCCGGGCGGATAAGAACCCCCCTCCTCGTGCCCTCACCCCTGGAAACCCTAGCCCCCTCCCTTTACTCCCCTGGCGCCCCCCGTCTCCCTCTCCGAGCTTGCGGTGCGCTGTCGTGGGAACGCCGCCGCCATGGACGCGGCCAACGGCCACCATTCGTCGCCGCTTGCTGTCCAGAACCTCAGACGTGGTCGACTCCTTCGACTCCGGCACGCAATCGACCCCGAGAGGAACTTCATCGCCGGAATTTGGCCGCACCCCTCGCCACAGTCGCCGCGCCCTCGTCGTCGATTCACCGTCTGTGAGGCTCCTTCGAGCCCACTGCCCCTCCCTACCGCCCCCCTGTGAGCTACCACCCCCTCCCCTACTCCCCGCGCTTCGAATGGCCCCTCTAGTCGTTGTCCCCGGCTTGGACTTGCTCCGTCCGCCGCCGCGGTGAACCGCGCCGCCGCCGCAGTCCGCCTTAGCTCGCACAGATGGTGAGATGGATGCGCGGCCTCCATCCAGTTCGAACGCACCCTTGTCGTGGTCGATTTGGTCGTCGGGGATGATTGCCGTGGCCTCGCCGGGCTCCCTGTCGCCGTGGCCGCCATTGGTGTGGGCCGAGCTCGCAGCGCTCACCCCAGGCTCGGTCGTGCCCTTGCACGCGCGCCCTGCGGCAGTAGGCACGCCCCCGCCCCCACATGCCATGGTCACCTCGCCGGGATGTCCTGGCCGTCGAGGCCCTCGTCGCCGGCGTGTACGCTAGGTTAGCCCAAGGCTAACCCCCCTGATAATAAGCCCCCTATTGATTCCGCCCTGTGAGCCACTTACATGTGGGTCCTAGCCCCACTTACCCCCTTTAGATTAAATTAACTGCTAGGATAAATATGACTCTACGACACAAGGGTCCCACTTTTAATTAACTTAATTAAAATGTTTTATAAAATTGTAGTGAGTATGACATGTGGGACCCCCATGTACTGTTTAATTAAATAAATAGGATTATTAGTTTCTATGAATGACATGAAGGTCCCACCTATAAGGTTGACCTAGTCGACTTTACTATTCTGGATAATGTTTGTATAAATGAATTTAATAATTACAGAAATTGATTTAAAATGATTTAAACTTTGAATTTGAATATCTTTTAAACCGTAAGTCAGATTCAAAAACTTTATACATCAAAATTGATCAGAAAAATATAACGAATACGGATACGCTATCCGTTGGTCTACCACACCCCTCTAACATACCGAACATCGAACCGCTCCCCTCCGGACCGTCTGTCCGATGATTTGTCCGGTACTGTTAAAGTATCCGGATGAATTTATTCTGAACACGAAAGTTGTTATGATTGTTTGAACTAGCACGGTTACACCATCCACACGTTTGTCGGATGTCCATGACACCTCCGACATGATCCCTTCCCCCTCCGGACCGTCTGTCCGATGATTTGTCCGGTACTGTTAAATTGTCCAGATGAATTTATTCTGAACACGAAAGTTGTTCGGATTGTTTCAACTAGCACGGTTACACCATCCACACGTTTGTCGGATGTCCACGACACCTCCGGCATGATCCCTTTCCCCTCCGGACACCCTGTCCGGTAATCACCCGGAGCTGGCAGCTCATCCCTGGATAGACTCCCGCTCCGTGCAACGTGCGTTGCACTGTGTTACAACACCGTTAACATTGCATTTGTCAGGTCATGCATCTATTTGTGTATGATTGCTTTATATTTACTGTTTCTCCCCCCCCCTTTATTCTCCGGTAGACCCCGCTGCTACCGCCGACTACACTGCTGCCAGGTACGACTACTTCGTCGACGACCCTACCCCTACCGTCGAGCTACTAGGCAAGCATAGCCATTCTCTTCCCCAGATATCGCCTACCTTTCCGTACTTTCTTTCACTAGGCATTGTTACTGCTGCTGCTACGTTACAATCCTATTCAATTTCATAGCCTGATTTTGTCGCCCCTTGATGTACCTTTCTTATCCTATGCTGCCTGCTATATCTATATATCATATTCAGCAGTAAGCCCTGCGCATTGTTAGCTAGGATTAGATAGCGGACCGTGACCACTCAGGGGAGTGAACACGGATACAATATATACAACTGCACAGGTATGGTACAATGCAGGCACCGCCTAAGCCCCCCTAGCTCGGCTCTGCCAAGCCACCTTCAAGTGTGAGCTAGCAAGGAGTAATCCTTGTACTCCACTCGTTGATGACTCTGTAGAGCCCCTCTAGGTACCTGAGCACGGTTGTCCTTAAGGTTAGAAGTCGGGTGACCCAACGGTGCCCGCGAGTGGTATTGCGTCGGGAACGACAGGGAGGGTACGACCGACGTTACTGGCGTGCTTGGCCTCTGCTCGTATCTCACGAGAGTTACCAAACTACGAAAAGTCGAGCTCTACCAAGAGCACACACGAGACAAGGTAAGGAGACGGTTCACCTTGTTGGTAACCGCAGTGACTTGGTGGGACGACAGGGCAGGCACCGATGTACTGGTGGTCCTGACTGTTGTCGTTGTCCGCGGGTCAGTTAAGTCGAGGCAACGATAACGGTTGTCATGCAGGTTAATTAAAATGCTAAATGGTTCGGCGGATGTCTTGAGTAGCCCTTTGGCTTGTACGCACTACCTACATGTGGGACGAGGAGTGTGGGCTCCCCTGCATCGTAGTCTCGTTCGAGGGTCTTCAGACGTCAGCAATATCGCGGGCTGATTGCCGGGAAGTGGTGTTGTCTTCTCTTGCTCGAGCGGTGTATTTGTAGTTGCTTTGATTTTGCTTCACCGGCCAGTCACGCACCGTGCAGGAGTACGTTCGGGTTAGGGTCCAAAGCCCGGCGTACATAGGATATAGTACGGCGGATGACCTCTCTATTGATTGCCGAAGGATGGGCTACTTTGTGTCGGATAGCTTCGGTGGGGTGTTCCCTAACAAGGTGTACGCCACCCTGGAGATCCGAGCATCGTAGAGTCACTCCAGTGCACCCCTGCAGGGAAGATTAATCTATTCGAATAGCCGTGTCCATGGTAACAGGACGCTTTATGCTGAAGTTGGATCTTACCACTACAAACTACTACTATTAAACTGTATGGTTCCGAGTTTTCTTCCTCGCAGGGTAGTCGAGGAGGGGAACTCGGAGGCATTATTATTAATTATTACAACTTACTATTATACAATGTTGCAGCAACTTCTGCTTCATTGTTACTTTATTGCTTTATATAAACTGTTGGCTGATTCTCCCCTTGTGCTGCAAGACACGTCAGAAGATGCTAGTCTTCGATAGGCCTAGCTTCTTACCCTTATTCTAATTTCTATCTTGCAGTCCACTATATACAGCCTCCCCTTTCCATTTGATACAAATGCTTAATAGCGGACGTAAGACTCGCGGGTATGCTAGATACTCACCTTTGCTTTTCCCCCTTTTTGTTTTGCCTGATCGGCCACTGCTGTCGACGTTGGAGCCTTGGAATCCAAGAGCAGGAGATCCTCGATGTCGACCACCGCAACATGAAGATCCCCGATGCCTTCTACGACGCCGAGTTCCCCGTTGACCAGGAGTAGTTTGGAGGTTCCCAGGCAGGAGGCCTTGCCTTTTCGATTTGTTGTTATTTGTGCTAGCCTTCTTAAGGCAACCTTGTATTCTTGTGTCTGTACTCAGATACTTTTGCTTCCGCTAACTTTGTGCTCTTGAGCTGTTGTATTCGAGCCCTCGTGGCCCCTGGCTTGTATTAAACAGCTTGTATTATTTTATTTGTAGAGTTGTGTTGTGATATCTCACCGTGAGTCCCTAATCTCGATCGTGTACCTTGCGTGTATGATTATTGTAGACGGTCTGATTTTTGGGGCGTCACACTTAGACGCTGGACTCTCCTTGAATATTTATTGGGGATGCATGGGGGCATCCCCAAGCTTGAGCGTTTGACACTCCCGGATATTCTTTCATCATCTTCCCTCGCACACTTGAAAACTCCCTTCATACATAATTCATCATAAGCTGATTAGAGAGGTTAGTACCCTTAATAAAATATTTTTTCTCCACTGGAAATAAAGACATTCTTGAAGATCTAATGTTTCTCAAGATTTCCAAAAAGTTTTTGCAAGGAAAAAATGAAGCTTAAGGTTTGCAGAAGTAAGGAAAGGCAAAACGTGGCAGAATCTGCGAAAAACAGGACACCAGGTAGTAAATAATTTTTTCGGGGTACTTCGGCAACTCAAATAAAAAAACTCAGAACAGACGCTCGAAAGACAATTGTATAGAGAATGCTGTCAAAAAATCATATCAAAAAGATAATCTTGTGATTTTAGGCTAATTTTTCGTCCAAGGACTGAATCTGTTTTCTGGACAGCATGTCACAACTTTTGAACTTTCTTGCAATCGGAGGCTAAACTTGGCACAAAGCTTGAAAATAATGATACAATGATGTTGCTACAGTAGTAAAAATCATCAAGACCACTAAAAACAGAAATAAAAACATCTTGGGTTGCCTCCCAACAAGCGCTTTATTTTACGGCTTTAAGCTAGGCATAAAGAAAAAGTTCAAGTTTTATCAAGAGAGAGAGAATAGCTAGCCCGCGTGACGAACTCAAAAGGTAACTTAATCTTCTTTCTAGGGAAGTGTTCCATCCCATTTTTAAGAGGAAATTGAAATTTTATATTCCCCTCTTTCATGTCAATACCAGCACCCACGGTGCGAAGAAAAGGACGTCCCAAAATAATTGGACATAAAGGTTCACACTCTATATCCATAATAGTAAAATCAACGGGAACATAATTGTCATTGACAATGATAAGAACATCGTCGATCTTCCCCAAAGGTTTCTTTACGGAAGAATCAACGAATGCCAAAAGAACAAGGATCAAAATGTTTCAATTCAAACATATCATACATTCTTTTTGGCATAAAAGAGATACTAGCTCCAACATCACATAAAGCATATCAAGAGAAGTTATTCAATTTAATTTTAATCATAGGATCACAACCATCATCAAGCTTCCTAGGTATGGATGCTTTTATTCTAAGCTTATCCTCCCTAGCTTTGATGAGAACATTAGTGATATGCTCCGTGAAGGCAAGATTTAGTGTGCTAGTGTGGGGGTCTCTAGATATTTTGTGTGGCAAGCTAATAACTTCTGAAAGTGTATAACTATCAAAATCAATGTCTCTACTATCAAAGGTGGTAGTGGTGTCATCTAGGATCACTTGTTTGAAAGCTTCTATGTTCATAAGGGTTTCTTCTTCTATGGTTGAGGTAATAGCATCACCAGTAATAGGTCCAATGGGACTAGGAGTGTGTTGGGTGCTAAAAGTTTGGGTATCCTCAACAACCTGGATAGTAGCAACAGTGTGGTGTGTAGGAAGGCTCTTAATTCTATTCTCTTCCTCTTTTTCTCTAGCCCATATTTATTTAAGTTTAGCCATCATCCTAATATTTTCATTAATTTGCAATTGGATAGCATTAATAGGAGTGGCCTTACTCTCCTCGAGGCGAGAGGTTCTAATTGTAAGCATCTCAACATCAAGGGCTAAGTTGTCTACCTTCAAAGAGAGACTGTCTATTTCTTCTAATTTCTCTTCGACACTCTTGTTGAAGGCTTTTTGGGTAGTGATAAAGTCTCTAAGAATGCTTTCTAATTCAGAAGTGGGGTTCTTGTTGCTAGGATAAGTTTCGTTGTTCCCATAGTTGGATGGAAACGGTCTAGGATTGCTAGCAAAATTACCCCTATAAGCATTATTGTTGAAGTTGTTTCTAGAAATAAAGTTCACATCTACTTGTTCTTGAGCAACAAAAGAATTTAAAGGGACATCATGAGGATCAATAGAGGGTTGCTTAGTAAGTAGAGACATAATTAAGTCAACTTTTTCATTTAGGGAGGTAATCTCCTTGACAGAGTTTACCTTCCTTCCTGTTGGAGCTCGTTTAGTGTGCCATTGGGAATAATTGGTCATCATCTCATCTAGGAGTTTTGTGGCAGCACAAAGTGTTCTTGACATAAAGGTTCCCTCTGCGGCCGAATGTAACAGGTTCGCGAGGTAAAGTTCAAGCCTTCATAAAAAGTCTGGATAACCATCCAAGTAGTCAAACCATGTGTAGGGCATTTCTGAACAAGATATTTCATTCGTTCCCAAGCTTGGGAAACGTGTTCATTATCCACTTGCTTAAAATTCATAATGTTACTCCTCAATTGGATAATTTTAGCAGGTGGGTAGTACTTCCCAATAAAAGCATCCTTGCACTTATCCCAAGAATCTATGCTATTCCTAGGCAAGGATTGAAACCAGATTTTAGCTCATTCCCTCAAAGAGAATGGAAAAAAGCTTAAGCTTAACAACATCACCTTCTACTTCTTTATACTTTTTCATCTCACATAGCTCAACAAAATTATTTAAGTGTAAAGAAGCATCATCTCCAGCACCAGAGAATTGATCTCTTATAACAAGGTTTAGCAAAGCAGGTTTAATTTCATAAGAGGTAGCTGAAGTGGCAGGTGTGGCAATAGGAGTGCAGATAAAATCATATTTGTTGTGACTAGTGAAGTCACACAACTTTGTGTTTTCACTGGAACCCATAGTAGCAGCAAGTGCAAGCAATTTTTTGTGATTTTCGATAAAGGACACTAAGATAAAAACTGAAAGATAAACTAAAAAGACTAAAAAGCAAAGGTAAGAGATAGTGTGCATCTCCCCTATCTTGACGATTGGAGTCGCCGGCAACAGCGCCAAGAAATTTCTCAATGTGCGAGAGATGATAATGGCTTCTCGCCCTTCGTTGGTTACCCCAAGTGGAAGGTGAGATGTAGAATAGCAGAAAATTTCCCCTATGTAGAGGATATGGTTTGTCTCCCGTAGAAATCCGAAAGAGGCAAAGTAGGTGACAATGGCGCTAGAAATTTAGCGGTTGATGTGTACCTGCACACAGACACAAATAACTTTGCTCCCAACGAAGTTCAGAGAGGTTGTCAATCTCTCCGGTCTTGTTGTTTACAAAGGATCAAACGTAAGGGATAATGATAATGATAGTAGCTACTGGAAAGTAAAAACAGGAAATAAATTGAGCTCGTACATAGTGATGAGAATATGGACCGGGATCCCATGATGTTCACTAGTGATGTCTCTCTCCCAAAAGACGATAAAACTGTTATGCGAGGTAAACAAATCACAGCTGGGAAATTGACAGGACTAAAAACGCACCGCAATGCTAACTATGCTACAAAGAAAGGAAGTGGCTCAAAAGCATGGGCGGTACGCCAAAATAAGTAGACCGAAATCCAACTGCATCTACTACTAATCATCCACCTTGAGATATCTATCCAGAACATCTCGCTGGTATTAAGTTGCGAGCCCCACCCAAAGTGTAAACCCAAAGCAACAGACAACTGCATTAAAAAGAACTTTGTGTAAAGTAAACAATCCTTGCAACCGTTGTTACAAGCACCGTTGTTTTCCCCCTTATGGCAACAGCACATCCCCTAGACTCATGTTTCTGTCACTCAAGCGTGTCATCAGGGGGCATGAACTCACAATCGAGCATAACGTTCTCTCTTGGATTCACTAGCTACTACTTGGCCAAAGCAATAAACAACAACGGAGAACATGCAAGAATTACTTAGGACAAAAATTTAAAATATACGAACCAAATATATTACTCTATCACAAACTGAACATAGTCTCATAATCCATCATAATCCATCAGAACCAACATATGTGTCTTGATCATGTAGGGAAGCTCACAAGGTCTAATCCATGAAGAACAAAGAGGGGAGGACAACATCACATAGGTATTGATCACAGACCCATGGTCCAAGGTAGACTACTCACGGATCATACGGGAAGCGTCCATGGTGGAGGGGAAGCTCCCGAAGGTCAATCCTCCATCCTGCAGGGTGCCGGGAAGGGGTCTGATGGCGCTATCAATCTTGGAAGCGCGGAGGCGGCGGAATAGAGGCGAGATCGCGAAAAAGGGTTATGTCCTTGAAAGAATCCCATAACGGAGAATATATAGGCGAATTGGGGCAGCCAGGGATCCAGGCGCCCCCTGGCGTGGCCAGCCCCTAGGGCGTGCAACCAAGGCACCTGGGCCCCTGGTGGTGGCTCTCTGACCCCACCTTGGTGATTCCGGAAGGTTCCGGTACACTGATTTTTTATCTGATTTTTTCTGAATTTTTGGAGCACTTTTAATATAGGGGAAACCTGAAATAGAAAACAACAGAAAACAAGAACTGGCAGTGGGGTGCACTGAGTTAATAAGTTAGTCCAAATATGATCAAAAGTGTATGCAAGTGTATCTAGATCATAGCAATATCACACAAAACATGCATGGAACAAGCAGAAATTATAGATATGTTTCGAACGTATCAAAGTGTTAGCAGAATAAACCGTTTTAGTGTTAGTAGTATATATGGTGGGTCTATTCTACTAACACCCCTTAAATCTTATTATGCTAACACCAATTTTCTTATTCTGCTAACACGTGTAACACCCATAGCTATAAACTAAACGGTAAAACCAACTCCCCGAAAAAACCCACATGCTACCTTATCCTAACCCCACGCACACCTCTCTCTCCCCCCGTGCGCTCCTCCGAGGTCGAAGAAGCACCACGCCCCTCATCCACGCCGGCTCCTTCCCCGCGACGCCATTGTGTTGCCTCCGATGCCGTCGTGCGCCTCCTACCGTGCGACGCCGCCTCCTTTCCCGCGACGCCGCGCCGCCCTTCACCGGTCGCCGGATCTGCGCCCGGCGCTTGGCCAGAGTATCTGCCCGCCTCCCACCGTGGCGGCCTCCAAGCGCACCTCCCCGGCCGGTGAAGATTCCTGACGGCTACATCTATCTGCCGTCGACATGGAGTCCGACGACAAAAATTCCGCCCTCCCCGGCCATCGCCTCCGGCCCCAATAGCACCCCCTTCGCCCGTCTCGGATCCTCCTCGCTCCACCCCCCCTGCGACGCCTCCCCTACATGCCCTCGCCACCGGCTGCCTAGACCTTCTTCCGTTTGCTACAAGTGCCAGAACAACGAGGAGAGGAGGACCTCCACCTCCTGATCATGTGTGGTTCACGCGGTGTGCCTGTTTGGTGCAGTATGCATGTGTGTGCAGTCCGCCGCCGTGTGTTACACTTCACCTCACGCATGGCTCCTACGGCTGCCTGATCCATTAGATTCTACTACATAGTTGAATATGTAGATCCATACTTGATTCGCTTGCTCTCAAGTGTTCCTGTTTTCATGCCTGCATGTTGTTATTGCTTTCTTGGCCACATTTTCCTCTTTCGTTTTTATTTATGCAGCCTGATTTTATTGGGGATTTTTACTGCTTCGTGTGTGATACGTCCCAAACGTATCTATAATTTCTTCTTGATCCATGCATGTTTGACTTTGCCATGATTTGCTTGAACTTTCATACACTTTTGAGCATATTTGGACTAATCTATTAACCCATTGCACCCAGCTACCAGTTGATGTTTTCTGCTGTTTTTGTATTTCTGGTTTTCCGGCCATTAAAAGTGCTCCAAAAAATCCGGAAAAATCAGATAAAAAATCAGCGACACAGAAGCTTCCGGAATAACCAAGGCAGCGGAGGGGGGCCACCACCAGGAGACCAGGAGGGTCCCTGGCGCGGACCCACCCTAGGACACGCCAGGAGGCCTCCTGGCTGCCTGGTGGGTCCCCTCGACACCCCCTTCCGCCTATATTTAGCCCTCGGGGTGGAAACCCCTAATATCGATCTCTTTTCCGCGATCTCGCCTCTGTACCGCTGCGACCGCCGTTTCTAGATCGGGGCTGCCTGGAGAAGCTGCCCTGGCACCCTGTCGGGAGGAGGAACCACCTCCGGGAGACCATCCATAGCCATGGACGCCTCCCGTATCTACCGTGAGTAGTTTCACTTGGACCATGGGTCCGTGACCAGTAGCTATGTGATCTATCTCGCCCCTCTGTGTGCCTCCACTTTCGAGACCTCGTGAGCTGCCTCACATGATCGAGGCACCTTTGTAATTTTCTGCCGTTGCTATGCTGAGTTTGTTGGGATCTGATGGATTATGAGACTATATTCAGATTGTGATGAGTAATATATTTGGTTCTTCTCTTTTATATTTTGTTCTTGAGTAAATTCTTGCATGTTCTCCGTCGCCGTATTTTACTTTGGCCAAGTGATTTGTTGCAACTCCAAGAGGGAGCGTTATGCTTGATTGTGGGTTCAGCCCCTTGATGTCTAGCTTGAGTGACAGAAACATGAGACTAGGGGATGTGATGTTGCCACCAGGGATAAAACAACGGTGCTTGTATCCTTGGATGCAAGGATTGTTTACTTTACGCAAAGTTCTTTTAATGCAGTTGTCTGTTTCTTTGGATTTACACTTTGGGTGGGATTCGCAACTTAATACCAGTAAGATGTTCTGGATAGATATCTCAAGGTGGATGATTCGTAGTAGATGTAGATGGATTTCGGTCTACTTACCTTGGCGTACTGCCCATTGCTTTTGAGCCCTTCCTTTCTTTGCAGCATAGTTAGCATTGCGGTGCCTTCATAATCCTGTCAATTGCCCAACTGTGATTTGTTTACCTCGCTAGAACTTTTATCGTCTTTTGGGAGAGAGGCATCACTAGTGAAAATCACGGGACCCCGGTCCATCTTCACATCACTGTTTACATCCTTAGTTTACTTTTCAGTTTCTATCACTATCATTATCTCTTGCGTTAATCCTTTGTAAACAGCAAGGCCGGAGGAATTGACAACTCCTCTGTACTCGTTGGAAGAAAAGTTATCTGTATCTGTGTGCAGGTCCACGTCAAGCGTCGTGACACCTTCTTGTATCTCTTGGAGTCCTACTGGTTCGGTAACCTTGGTATCTTCACCGAGGGAAATTTGCTGCTACGCTACATCTCACCTTGCACTTGGGGTAACCAACGAGGAGTGAGAGATCCTCACCGTATCATTTTGGTATGTTTGCTCCTGGCTGTTCAATTAGGAAACAACAAAAGGAAATTTGGTGACAAAATTATCACATCAAGTTGTTGTTAGTTGATCTCTAAGTGAGTACATATTTAGTTAACATCCAATACGCCAGAGAGGTTCATCTTGGATTCACACGCGATTCGGTCGCTCATCATGTGCAGTTCGACTTGGATTTATGAGGTACATATCCTGCTGACATCCATGGACTTTTTCCGGTGCATATCGATGGCGCGACATGTGCAGTTTGGTGCTCATCTTCATGTGGTTAATCTAAGCACGATAGCTCTACGTTGATTCTGTAGTTCGTATTTTTTTTTGTAGTTCCCTTATCGTGCAGGTTGGATATCAAGCCTCCCTCTGTGTAGTCCATGGTACGTCCATGTAATACATTGCATGAGCGTGAGCAGTCCGCGGCGTGTGTCTTACTAGTGCTTGAAGTGCAAAGAAAAATCTGCAGGAGGAAATGCTACCAAGGTAGTTTATGTTGCAGCACAACATGTGCTTCTGAATAGCATGTTTACATAACTCTTTCTTAGAAGATTGTTCCAAAACATTTGGAGAGAAACAAATCATGTGCTTCTGAATATCATGTTTACTGAACTCTAGCGTGGCAGACTATTCTGAAACATTTTATAAAAGACAAAAACTAGTAAATTAGATCAATTATGGTGATGTTCACAGGTTTGGTGTTGTTTGACTGAACTTGAAAAATAGCTACATGATGTCAAGAGACGCTAGCATAGTATTTTGACACACTTTTGCTCCATGATGGTAAGAGACGGTAGCACGTTGATGTTTCGATTTTTTCAAATTGAGTGCTCTCTTTTTCTTTTTAACTATAATATTGTTGTGTTTCACGATCTCTATTATTAAGTTCTGGAAGCTCTTGAGTTTTCCTCCTTTTTCCTAAAAAATATAATTCCTTCTTGTGACCAAACAGTCAACTCACTAGCAGGGAAAGGGAACCAAGGTTGCGAACAAGAAAAACAACAAACATCCCCTGTCCAAAGGTACGTTTGGCTCCTATACATTTTTTTTATTTTCTCATGTTCCGGCATGTTTTGTTAAGAAAGTCCTTCCTTTGATTTACACATTTTCACTTCTTTTCATGGTTTAGCTATCATGATTTTCCTTTTGTATAAGTTGGTTCTCATGCATCGTAAATCCTCTTTAATTTCCAAATGCAGCTACTATGTGAAGATTTTTATTTTTGAAGTTCTTGGTTGTGTTCAGGCGTAGAAGATTTTGTCCTGGAAAGATCTGACGCACCCAGAACCCTTTCCTCTCTCACTACTCGACTGCTTGAGCGGGGAGGTGAACGGAGCCAGCCAAGTATTTGGGTGTCGTGCCAATGCGGTTTGCCGACAGTGCATGACGCAGTGCACCTCGATGTGTGGTGCGGTGCAGTTCTTGGTGCGGTGTAGTTCCTTGCCCGAGTTGACCTACTTGCAGTTCACTAGCTCCCTGTGTGAGGTTTTCCCGCCACCAACAGATGCTGAAATCAAACTAGTAGGGCACTAGCGCATCGCATGTGGTTCACCAGCGTGAATGCTACAGTTCTCAGGCTCAGGGGACTTGATTGATATTTTCTATTTCGTTTCAAGTATTATTCTGTTAAGAGACAAAGGAAAAAATATTGATATATTAGAAATCATTTGCAGTTCATTTTTGCACTGTTTTCGGGTTTCATTTTGTAAAGAATAATGATGCAGGAAAAATTGTGTAGTTTACTACTCTCGGTCATGCAATCCAGATTTGGGTCGTGTGCATCTTTGTAACATGTAAAAAATGCAGATTATTTTTTTCCTAAAAAGATTATGGATTGATTGCCAAGGATAATGTGGTTCACTTTCAATAGTATTGTGGTTCACTTATTTTGTCTTTACGGTCCAGTTTTTGTGGTTCACTCTCGTTTATAAACGACAATTGTTGCCTAAAAAATCACGTAGTTCAGTTTTATTTCTACTACGGTTCATGTCCTCGAAGAGAAATACAATGTTTGTGATAAAAAATACGAAAAAAGCGTGCAGTTCTCTCTGTTCGACAATGCAATGTGGTCGCTCGTCGGATGCAGTTCACTTTACCTATTTTGGTTTCGCGAAAACATGTGCATTTTTGTTTGCCGATAATGCAGTGCGGTTGCACGTTGATATGTCTCAAACGTATCTACTTTTCCAAACACTTTTGCTATTCTTTTGCACTCATTCTTGCATGATTTGGACGAAACTAACCCGGACTAACGTTGTATTCAGCAGAGCTATCTGTATGGTTTTATTGTGCGCAGGAAAATGAATTTTTAGGTGTCTCAGAAAATTACAGGAAAAATCACAGAAAATCCACGCACCCGAAGGGCCATTGTGCCAGAAGTGGGGCCAGAGGGCAGCCAAGGGGGCCCCAGGCGCCCCCCTGGTGCGGCCAGGGGTGGGGTCGCGCCCTCTGGCCGCCTGGGGGCCTCCCCCTCCTCTAGTGCCCTACCGAGGCTCCTATTTATTCCCGTGACGGAGAAACCCCGAAACAGAAGTCGTTTTCCCAATTCACGTCGCGGAGCCGCCGCCACCCTCTGTTCTTCTCCGGGAGGGTTAATCTGGAGGCTGTTTTGGCCTCCGGTGAGGGGAGATCATCGCCATCGTCATCATCATCACCACTCCATCCTCCCTCCATGAATTCTCCATCCATGGGTGAGTAATTCCCTGCTGTTGGCAAAGGGGATGGTAGGGATTGGATGAGCTAGATCATGTAATAGTTTATCAGATTGTTGGGGGCATGTTGCCTATCATCTAGATTGTTGTTTATCATCTTTGCTTCAACTTGTTGCTCTTAATGCTTGTCACTTTGGGCCCGAGTGCCATGATTTCATATCTGAACCCTATGTGTTTGCATGAATATATTTGTGTTCTTGATACTATCTATGAGTTGTATGCACCTGTTATAGTCCGGAACCGGCGATCCCAAAGGTGACATCTTGGGACACCAAAGGGGATGGACTATAGTTTGAGGATTACATGTATCCATTGATTGTTAATGCTTTGTTCCGGTGCTCTTTGACAGGAGCACCTTAATCTCCATAAGTTCCTTTTTTCCCCGTTCGTAGCGGGATGGTAGGACAAAAGATGTTGTGCAAGTTCTTATTGCAAGCACGTACAACTACCTGTGGGGTACATGCCTGATGTTTGATTTATGCCTAGATGATCATTGCTTTTCTGTGTGTCTTGCCCCAATTTAAATACATGATATATCTTATCCATGCAGCGCCCAACCATCCATCTCCCTAGCCTACAGTGTTTTAATTCTGCTGGTTACTAGTTGTTTACTTTTGTTGTTTTACAGTCGCTATTTCACCACCACTATTTCCGTTGCTATCACCACTTCCATATCGCAGTTACTACTAATATCTTGTTGCAAGTAAGTGTATCTCAGGTGTGGTGGAATTGAAAACTCCACTGTTAAAGCTTGTGTATATTCTTTGGCTCCCTTTGAGTCGAATCTATAAATTGGGTTATTCTTACCCGCGAAGACTATCTCGATCCCCTGCAGTTGTGGGTTATCAAGCCTGTTTTCTGGCGCCGTTGCCGGGGAGCATAGCTTTATTCACAAGTCTACTTGAAGTATTTTACCTGCTGCAATTTATCCGCTATGGGTAAGAAAGAAGACCCCAAGGTCCCGATCTTACCATCCCGTACGAGAAAAGGTATTGTTCTGAACACTAGTGCTACACTTGATTCGCCTTCAGTTATGAGTAAGTTTGCTTCACCTCCACCACATGATGCTTCCACTGAATCTGTTACTATGTCCGATACATTTGATGATGCTTCTACTACTCTTGATGATATTGGTTCACTTGGTCACGCTCTTGAGAAACAGATCGCTGCTGGTGCAAAAAAATCTGAAATTGAAATTCCCGATACTTGCTACCCTTTTGATGGAACTTACAATTATCCTGATTTGAGTAAACTCAAGGAGAAACTCCTTGATGATGATTATATTATACTTGATGATGATTTATGCAGGGAGCTAACAGAGTTTGTCGACTCTGACCCTGATGCTATTAAGAAGCTTCTCGAAAAACACTCCCTGAAGAACAAGACCGTTCTTGATCCTAAATTTACTACATCTCCTATATGCATCAATGATCCTGATTATAATTTCTCTGTTGATCTTTCACTTATATATATGGTTGAAGCTGACCCCTTTTATGGCAGAGAAAATGACGATGCTATTGCGCACCTGACCAAACTCACTGAGTTGGGTGGCTTGTTTACTACAGATGAAAAGATACGAAACTTCTATGTTACTAAGCTTCTTCCTTTCTCTTTAAAGGAAGGTGCTAAAGCATGGTATGATGCTCTACCATGTGGTTCCATTAGGAGTACTCAAGACTTAGCTCACTCGTTTGTTGATAAGTACTTTCCTGATCATATGCAACATGCTGCTTTAAAAATAATTTATAACTTTAAACAGTTGCATGATGAGAACCTCCCTAAAGCTTGGGGGAGGTATTGCAGTCTGATCCAGGCTAGATCGGGACTTGGAGTCCCTAAAAATTAATTAATTGATATATTTTATGCTGGTCTAACAGATAAATCTAGATCCTATTTGGAGAGTTGTGCTGGTTGTGTTTTCAGGAAAAGAACACCAGACGATGCAGAAGAATTAATGGACAAGATTTCCAAGAACCACAAAGATTGGTTCGTCCCTGAACCACCTCCACCACCAAAAAAAGGGCATGCTTGTCCTAAGCCCCGAAGATATGCAAGAAGCAAAGAAGTCTGTTAAAGAGAAGGGTATTAAAACTGAAGACGTAAAGAATCTACCCCCTATTGAGAAGTTGTGTGAGCCTACCACTCACCCTCCTATGGTAGAGGTACACTCTCTTTTAGATTTCAATGCAAGTGACATCCCTCATGGTAAGCCTCCTGATCAATGTTTAGATGAGCTTGATAATTTTATTATGAAGCGAAATCACTTTAATGAGAGGATACAAAGTCAGTTGCATGATAATTACCTTGCTATCAAAAGCTTGCTTGATGTTCTAGGTAGGACGGTTAATGATGTTAAATGTCTTGTGAAGCACTTTCATATGGTTCAAACTCAGCTTGATCAAATTTCTAATGTGCAAAAATATTTGCTTGCTAATAATGCCAAACAGTATATACATGTCTTTGGGATTAAAACCCAAGGAGGAACTAGCACTCAAGATCCTCTCTATCCGAAGGGGCATCCGAAGAGGATCGAGCAAGATTCTCAAATGCAGGAAGAAGAAATTGTTAGCTCTCCGAAGAAGAAGAAGAAGCACAAAGAAGCTGAAAATTCCAGTGATCCAAATAGTATATCTACCTCCGATGCTGAGACTGAAGATGTGCTGAGCCTGAAAAGGATGGTGAAAAGAATGATCCACCCAAAGTTCGAGAATAAGAAGCACCGATAAACGCAAGAAATACACTAGAGAAGACTTTATCGCAAGAAGGCATGGGAAGGAAAGAGAACCATGGGTACAGAAACCCTTGCCCTTTCCAGGTAAGTCTCTCAAAACTAAAGAAGAAGAGCATTGCAATAAGTTTTGTGAGTGGATGAAACCACTTTTTCTTCAAATTCCTTTGACTTATGCTATTAAGTTACCTCCCTATTCGAGATATATGAAAGATATTGTTACTAATAAAAGAAAAGTTCCTAATGAAGCAATATCTACTATGCTTGCTAACTACTCTTTTAGTGGCAAGATTCCTGAGAAGCTTGGTGATCCAGGTATGCCCACCATTCCTTGCTCCATAAAGATCAATTATGTTAAGACTGATTTATGTGATCTTGGAGCAGGAGTGAGTGTTATGCCTTTCTCTCTTTACAAGAGGCCTTGTTTAGAAAAACTAATTCCTACAGATATCTCTCTTCAGATGGCTGACAAGTCAATAGCCGTTCCCATTGGTATTTGTGAGGATGTTCCCGTTGAAGTTGCTAATTGTTTAATCCTTACAGATTTTGTTGTGCTTGACATGCCCGAGGATGGGAGCATGTCTATTATTCTTGGTAGACCTTTTCTTAACACCGCAGGTGCTATTATAGATTGCAAAAAAGGAAAGGTTACTTTCAATGTGAATGATAAAGAACACACGGTGTATTTTCCGAAGAAGATTGACAAAAGGCATGGCCTCAACTCTATAGAGAATATCGAGACCGTGAAGATTGGTGAGTGAGATTGTCCTCTACATGTGCACCACAAATACAAAACCATTATGGTGGAGACAATATCCATTAAAGTAAAGGTACCATGATTGCTTCATAGTAAGTGAAACTTTTTCCTTTATGTATTGCTAGTTTGGTAGTAGGACTTGATCAACCTTGCTATTAGATGAGTTTTATATAAGTAAAAAGTAGAGGTTGTTATGTTTGCATTTCTTTTATCTTTTATTTTTCTTGTTGTACCAAGTTTGTATGTTTTTGGAGCTTCACAACTCTAACCATTGCTCCAAGTTTTCAGAAAGTTTCGCAGCTTTTTGAACTCCAAAATTTTTTCAACAGTGAAGTTGTCAGAAAAATTCCAGAAAATTTAAAATAAGAATTTCCACGCCGGGAGTGACCCAGAGGAACCTGGGGCTGACGAGGGGGGCCACCAGTGGCCCAGGCGGCCATCTGGCGTGGCCTGCCCCCTGGCCACGCCCACAGGGCACCTGGGTCCCACAGTCCCCACCTCCAGGTATGTCTTCTTCCTCCTTCTTCCTCTCTCTCCAAAAACACGAGTTCTGCTCCAGTTTTTACGTTCTTGCTGTTCTTGGAGGCGATTTTCGATCTCTCTCTACAGCCCATCATTCGAGCTGAGATTTTGAGCAAATACTCCCTGGTATGTAACTCCTTCACCCCTCCAATTAGATTTTTGATTGGTGGCTTCATTTGTGAGTATTTAGTAGCTCTTGGTGTTGTTCTTATGAGCTTGCATGCATGTGTAGAAATTTATTTTCCAAGTTTTGATGCAAGTTTATGCCTTAGGTAAGTGAGTAGAGTAGTTTGCCTCGGCTCACTTTGTTTAAATTCTTGTTTTTGTGAATTGTAAAAAAATTCAGAAATGAGTTTCTTTGGAAAAGCAAAGGGGTGGATTGGGAAGAAGAAGCTCGAGCGCTCCGATCGAGTTACTAGAGTTGCAGCTTCACCCTCAGTAGTTAGGGTGAGCTACAATGAAGATCATGTGCCCCTGGAGTTGTTGGAAGACACAAGTCCAACATGCGCACCGGAGGACTTCGGTGTACGCACCGGAGGGCTCATACGACTCCTGGACTTACCATTACCCTGGAGCAGGAGGCTCCTGGGGAAGTAGCTTCTACCAACTTAGTCCAAAAGCCTAAGCTTGGGGGAGTACGTGCCCTTCTCACCTTTCCATTGTATTATCCGTTTTTTATTTTGTTTGCTTTGATCTTTTCGAAGTTTTTTCCCGTTCTTGTTTGTTCTTTTATTTTACAAAAACAACAAAAAGATTTCTCTTTTCTTTTTCTTTTTTTTCTTTTGAAAACCCCTTAAAAAACCCAAAAATATTTTCTTTTCTCTCTTTAGTTTGCTTTGTTGCAGAGTTCAGCTCGAGTCCGTGATGGCATTTGCACTTGATTATATTTTCCTACGTTCAATCGTGCAAGCAACAAGGCAGTAATCACGAAGATCGACAGAAGGGATGCAACAACGAAAACCGGTATGAACTCTTTTTGTTTCTACTTTTGTACATATGCTTGTACTTATGATTTAGAGACCAGCTAGTAGCGACATAGTGCTATGTTTACAATGCTCGCCCAGTGTTCATGCTTTCCTTGTGGCTAACCTCAAATAGCTAGAGTACATAATGTGTTGTTGAAATGATTTACATGCATTACATTGTTCATAGTTTGGCATACTGAAGTGGTATTTCCCTTTGGAGAATTCTTGGATTGACTTGGCACATGCTTACACATGTTTATAACTGAAAAGTCTACTATGCCTTGATGATCTTTGAATTTCAGAATAGTTATATCATTTTCATGCCCAATTCAATGTTACTTTGTCGCTCTGCATGATTATGACTGTTATTGCTCTCTAGTTGGTCGCTTCCCAGTCTTTTGCTAGCCTTCGCTCGCACTAAGCGGATTTCTGCTTGTGCATCCAAAATCCTTGAAACCAGTTTTTCCTTATGAGTCCACCATACCTTCCTATGTGATATTTACCGGCCATCCTAACGAAGACTTTCTTGTACCATCTCGAAATTATTCAAAAGCACTCATGTGTTGTGCCTCTGTTTTAGCTCATGAGGAAGTAGTAGGTAATTCATGACCGTCTTATGTTAGACATGTTTTATTCTGGGATTGCATGTCTAATCTGCAAACCCCTAATACGAGGAGGGACTGTCATGAGTGCGCCCAGCTCACAAAAGATAATCACAACCAACAAACCCTCCTTCACGCTTTGTCTATGAGAAATCAGAAAACTTTGGCAGTGATCAACAAAGGAGATTAAGGGGATGTGATCGTCTCCATCTTGGGAGACGTTCCTTGAAACATGTCTAGCGTAAGAGGTGATTGAGTGTCTACTAGCATTCGTTGACAAATCATGCACCTCCCAAAAACGTTTTATCTCTGTTTTTCAAAACCAAGAGCTCTGGTACATGTTTAGTCTTTGCTTCCAACCACGGGTTTTGAACCTTTCCATCAAACTCCACGGTTCGAGAGTCTCCACCTTCTTTCTTCAAAGCACCAACTAGGAGAGCATAATTGTCATTCTGAGTGTAATGTGCATTGTCCCAAAGTACTACATTGTCTTTTGCATGATTGTGGTATTACTTATTCTGAAGTTCGTAGTTCTAGTCTCCTTTAAAACTCCGGAGGAGTTTCTGCATTTATGTTTTGCTTCACTCATGGAGTCTATCAAAATACCACTCTATTATGTTCAAGTTTTGTGCATTGTAATATTGTCTTGATTTTCAGTAGCATATTATTTACTTTTAGTTGTTTGTGATTTTTCACATGAAAGAAGGATTGCTTCGTACATTGTCATTATAGCATTGTTTCAATAACTTCTGGACTCTTCTCGTAGTACATGCTTATATACATTTACTGAAGCAAAAGAGTTTGTCAAAGTTTTCTTTGTCGCGTTCAGTTCGTTGTACTGAATTGCTTGAGGACAAGCAATATGCTAAGCTTGGGGGAGTTGATACGTCTCAAACGTATCTACTTTACCAAACACTTTTGCTATTGTTTTGCCCTCATTCTTGCATGATTTGGACGAAACTAACCCGGAATAACGTTGTTTTCAGCAGAGCTGTCTATATGGTTTTATTGTGCGCAGGAAAACGAATTTTTAGGTGTCTCAGAAAATTCCAGGAAAAATCATAGAAAATCCACGCACCCGAAGGGCCATTGTGCCAGAAGTGGGGCCAGAGGGCAGCCAAGGGGGCCCTAGGCGCCCCCCTGGCGCGGCCAGTGGTGGGGCCGCGCCCTCTGGCCGCCTGGGGGCCTCCCCCTCCTTTAGTGCCCTACCGAGGCTCATATTTATTCCCGTGACGAAGAAACCCCAAAACAGAAGTCGTTTTCCCAATTCACGTCGCGGAGCCGCCGCCACCCTCTGTTCTTCTCCGGGAGGGCTAATCTGGAGGCTGTTTTGGCCTCCGGTGAGGGGAGATCATCGCCATCGTCATCATCATCACCACTCCATCCTCCCTCCATGACTTCTCCATCCATGTGTGAGTAATTCCCTGCTGTAGGCAAAGGGGATGGTAGGGATTGGATGAGCTAGATCATGTAATAGTTTATCAGATTGTTGGGGGCATGTTTCCTATCATCTAGATTGTTGTTTATCATCTTTGCTTCAACTTGTTGCTCTTAATACTTGTCACTTTGGGCCCGAGTGCCATGATTTCATATCTGAACCCTATGTGTTTGCATGAATATATTTGTGTTCTTGATCCTATCTATGAGTTGTATGCACCTGTTATAGTCCGGAACCGGCGATCCCAAAGGTGAAAGCTTGGGACACCAAAGGGGATGGACTATAGTTTGAGGATTACATGTATCCATTAATTGTTAATGCTTTGTTCCGGCGCTCTTTGACAGGAGCACCTTAATCTCCATAAGTTCCTTTTGGCCCCGTTCGCAGTGGAATGGTAGGACAAAAGATATTGTGCAAGTTCTTATTGCAAGCACATACAACTACCTGTGGGGTACATGCCTGATGTTTGATTTATTCCTAGATGATCATTGCTTTTCTGTGTGCCTTGCCCCAAGTTAAATACATGATATATCTTATCCATGCAGCGCCCAACCATCCATCTACCTAGTCTACAGTGTTTTAATTCTTCTGGTTACTAGTTTTTTACTTTTGCTGTTTTACTGTCGCTATTTCACCACCACTATTTCCGTTGCTATCACCACTTCCATATCGCAGTTACTAGTAATTTCTTGTTGCAAGTAAGTGTATCTCAGGTGCGGTGGAATTGACAACTCCATTGTTAAAGCTTGTGGATATTCTTTGGCTCCCCTTGAGTCGAATGTATAAATTGGGTTATTCTGACCTGCAAAGACTATCTCGATCCCCTGCAGTTGTGGGTTATCACACGTTCGATGCAATCACATGCAGTTCACTTCGTCGATTCCCCTTCGCGAAAAACAGAGTTCCGCGTTTTTAGTAAAATCGATGTAACTTTTAAACCGTAAGGAATTAGACAAAGTATTATCTATATAAATGGAGTGTATCGACGATACCTTTCCGACGGTGTATCAATTGCATCAGTCGGACAATCGCATCAAAAGTTTTTACGCAAAAACTCTCCGCTGCCCACATGAGTGCAACGGCACCATTTTTTAAGTTACTTTAAAACCGCAAAGAATCTCAAAAAGTGTACAACATATGGATTAATCTAATACTCCAAACGAATCCAACTGCGTCTCATACGTATCGTTCGGACAAGCGGTTAAAAAGTTCTACTCTCTACAAGATTTGCAGGCAAAAAACAGAGTTTGCGCGTTTTAGTTGCAGCAAAATTTCTCTCAAACCGTAGCGAATTAGACAAAGTGTTCTAAATATGGATGGAGCGCCTGATCGATATATTTCTAACCGTGTATCATTTTCATCATTCCGCTAAAGGTTTGAGAGAAATCGCAAAAATACTCCCGCTATGAAAGTAGGCCGTTGCACCGTTTTCAAAACTACTCTTAATCCGTGAGAAATCGGGGGAAGTGTTCAACATATGAAAGATGCTCCATTTCCATACGAATCCAACGGTGTATCATATGGTCAATTTCGATAAAAGTTTATAGCGAAAACGGTGATGCGGTTCATGTTTACCCAAGCTGCAGCACTTTTAAGTCAGCACTGCGGTCCGCTTAGCGATGCGATGCAGTGCGGAAATGTTAGCAGAATATTATTCTGCTAAAATTAGCAAAATAGACGGGCTATATATATATATATATATTTATATATATTATTCTGTTACAAAGTTAGAACTAACAGAAGCACGGGTTTGAACTGACGCATGCATTAGGTCGGTATTTTTAACAACTCTAGTTCAAAAAACCAATCTACGAATATTTATTTATCGTAATGGGGCATGTAATATACCGTTGGAAATCTATGGAAAGCACCATTCTAGTTAATATGAACTTTCTTGCAAAATCATCGCGGTTTTTGAGCAGTTTTCAAAATACATTTTTTTTTTCAAATTAAAAAACGCGAATCATATTTTTGACGTTGTTTTTAAAAGGTTTGTCGGAATTGATAAAATGAGATGGCGTTGGAAAGCTTGTGAAATTCCGCTACTTTTAGTTATAGAATTTTTTTTCTAATTTTACACAGTTTAAAAGTAATTTAAAAACGGTAAAATTCTGGGTGGATCGTATTTTCTCCGTTTTTTGCAAACCTTTTATCGGATTGACGCAAATGATACGGCGTTGGAAAGCTATGGGAAATGCGAAACTTCTTTGTATAGAAAGTTTTTCCTAATTCCTTATGGTTTTGAAACAAATTCGAATATGGTAAAATCTGATTTTGAATAGGGCAAATAATATACCGTTGGAAAGATAGCGAAAAATATGAAAAAGTTCATGTTGAAAGTTTTCTCTAATTCTCAAAGGTTTAAGAGTAATTTTAAATGCGAGAAAACAAACCCTCTTGTTTTCCGTCTGAAAATAGAGTAGTCGAACTGACTGATCTACGGGTTTGAACTTATGAATTTGACAGTCTGAACTTTACTCTGTTTTTTCGGTACTGTTTTAGTCGTAACTTTTCGACCATTTCTCGGAATTAATGTCAGAACCCTCTGTTAGGTATGTGCTAGGGTTTAGCATCAACTTGCATCATGTCAAAAATTTCAAAAGAAATTGAAATGGGAGAAGAAACCCCCCAGATGAATTTAATTCAAATGGCCACAATAAAAGTTGCTCCAAAAATTCCTTTTTCATTTTTTTAAAGTGTCATAAATGAGTGTGATCACATATAAAGTGATTTGGATTCAAACCCATGCTCATAGATTTTTCAAATATTCAAACAGGAGCATGGAATTAAATAAATACCCCTATTTAAATTTGAATCCAAATATTTTGAATTTAAAAAATGTTCAAACTCTAGATATGACTAGCTACTGGTCATGTAATGCCATATAAAAGATTTGAGCATTTATAAAAATGCCTAGCTACTTTATTTGCTAAGCTAAAAATAAATGAAGAAAAGAAAAACAAAGAGAAAAAGGGAAAAGGCCTCACCTGGGAATTGGGCCCAACTTAACCCCCAGCCAGCCCAGCCCAGCTCCCCTCGCTTGTCGTCTACCCCAGGCAGACGGGCACGCTGCTGCATGCCGTCCAAGCCGAGCACGCCGACATGCCCCTGACCACCTCCTGCTTCCCCCGCCCACGTACTCACGCCTGGAGACGCCCAACACACTCCCTCGTCCATTCACCCTCTCCACTGTGACGCCCCCAAAATCAGACCGGGTACAGTAAAGGGTACACGACTGAGATTAGGGTGCCACGGTGATAATATCACAGCACAACACTAAACACAAAAGGATAAACAAATATATTACAATAGAGGGGGTCACGCGGACCCGAATATATAAGTCATACAAGACATAATATCTGAGTACAGACATAGTTAGTCAAGTTTTTCCTTAAGAAGGCTAGCACAAATCACATCAGGGATACAGAATGAAAAGGCGAGGCCTCCTGCCTGGGATCCACCGAGCTACTCCTGGTCAACGGGGAACTCGACGTCGTAGTAGGCGCCTCCGGGGTACTCCTGCTCCTGGGCTCCAACGTCGGCTGCAGCGGCCGATCAGGAAAAACAGTAAAGGAAATAAAGCAGGTGAGTATCTAGCATACCCGCGAGTCTTACGTCCGCTACTAAGCATTATACATTGTATCAACGGAAAGAAGAGGCTTTATATAGTGGACTGAAAGACAGAAATCCAGAGCAAGGGTAAGAAGCTAGGCCTAACGAAGACTAGCATCTTCCGATGATGTGTTGCAGCATGAGGTAAGAATCAGCCAACAGTTTATATAAAGCATAAAGTAACAATGCAGCAGAAGTTGCTGCAACATTGTATAATAATAAGTTGTAATAATTAACAATGCCTCCGAGTTCACCTCCTCGACATCCCCGCGAGGAAGAGGACCCGGAACCATACAGTTTAATAATAATAGTTTGTAGTGGTAAGATCCAGCTTCAGCATAAAGCGTCCTGTTACCGTGGACACGGCTATCCGAATAGATTAATCTTCCCTGCAGAGGTGCACTTGTGTTACGCTACACGCACGGATCTCCAGGGTGGCGGGAACCTTGTTAGGGAACGCTCCACCGAGGCTATCCGACACTTCATAGCCCATCTTTCAAACTCAACAGAGAGGTCATCCGCCGGACTATATACTATGTACGCGGGGCTTTGGACCCTAACCCCGACGTACTCCTGCACGGTGCGAGGCTGGCTGGTGAAGTTAAATCAAAGCAAATACAAATCACACTGCCGCGGCAAATAAGACAACACCACTTCCCGGCGCAGGCCGCGGTACTGCTGACGTCTGAAGAGTCCTCGGACGACACTACGAAGCAGAGGAGCCCATAAACTCGTAATTCCCACGGGTAGGTAGTGCGTACATGGCATTTAGCCAACTCAAGACATTCACTGAACCATTTAGAATTTTAATTAACCTGCGTGACAACCGTTATCATTGCCTCGACTTAATTGACTCGCGGACAACGACAGCAGCCAGGACCACCAGTACATCGATGCCTGCCCTGTCGTCCCACCAAGTCACTGCGGTTACCAACAAGGTGAACCGTCTCCTTACCTTGTCTCGCGTGTGCTCCGGGAGGAGCTCGACTTTCGGGGGTTGGTAACTCTCGCGGCCAACGATCAGGGGCCAAGCACACTGGTACATTGGTCGTACCCTCCCTGTCGTCCCGTCGCAATACCTCTCGCGAGCACCGTTGGGTCACCCGACTTCTTACCTGAAGGACAACCGTTTACAGGACCCTATGGCAGCAAGACAAAGTCAGCCTCGAGTGGAGTACAAGGATTACTCCTTGATAGCTCACACTGGAGGTGACTAGGCATAACCTAGATAGGGGCCTTAGATGGTGTCTGCATTGTACCGTACCTGTGCAGTTATAATATTTGTATCCGCATTCACTCCCCTGAGTGATCACGGACCTCTATCTAATCCTAGCTACAAAGCGCAGGGCTCACTGCTGAATAATGCATAATAATAATAATAGGCAGCATAGGATAAAGGAAGGCACATCAAGGGGCGACAAAATTCAGGCTATGCAGTTGAATAGGATTGTAATCGTAGCAGCAGCAGCAGTAACAATGCCTAGTGCAAGAAAAGTACGGAAAGATAAACAATATCTGGGGAAGAGAATGGCTCTGCTTGCCTGCAAGCTCGACGATAGTAGTAGGGTCGTCGACGACGTAGTCGTACTCAGCAGCGGTGTAGTCGACGGCAGCAGCGGGGTCTACCGAAGGTTAAGGGGGGGAAGAAAAACAGTAAATACACAGCAAGCATATACAAACAGATGCATGACGTGATAGATGAAATGTTAACGGTGTACTAACGCAGTGCAATGCACATTGCTCGGAACGGAAATTCATCTGGGGATGAACTACCGGCTCCGGGTGATTACCGGACAGGGTGTCCGGAGGGGGAAGGATCAAGCCGGAGGTGTCGTGGTTACCGGAACAACATAAGGGGGGTGTATCCATGCTATTTGATCTATTCCGAGAAACATTCGTGTTCGGAATAAATTCACCCGGGCACTCTAACAGTACCGGACAATTTATCGGAAAGACGGTCCGGAGGGGGAATGTTCGATGTTCGTTGTGTTAGAGGGGTGTGGTAGACATGCGGATAGCGTATTTGTATTCGTTATATTTTTCTGATCAACTTTCATGTATAAGGTTTCTGAATCCGAGTTACGGTTTAAAAGTTATTGAATTTCAAATTTTAAATCAATTTAAATGATTTTTTGGATTTCTTTTATTATTTATTCAACATTATCCACAACATTATCCAGAACAGTGCTGACATGTGGGACCCACATGTCAGCCTCTGTTATTTATAAATCCTTTAATTAAATTAGAAAATGCATCTGGACCCACATGTTAGTGACTGAATTTTATTAAACCTATTTTAATAAACAAAATGACAGGTGGGGCCGAGGTGTCATTGACTCCAGTGTTAACAAAGCATGTTTAATTAACTAAATGACCAGGGGACCCGCATGTCAGTGACTCCTAGTGATCTGATTAACCCCTAATTAACCTGGCTGACACGGGGGGCCCGCCTGTCATCCTCACCGGAGGGCTCACCGGAGCCCGCCGCCGGCGAGGTCGACGGTGGCGATGATACAGGGCACGGGGGAGGGCGCGGTTAGTCCCAATCGAACGGGGAGACAACGGGGAGGCGTCTGGAAGCAGTGGCTTGGCCGGGGGGTCACCGGAGTGACGACGGCGACAAGGTCAGGCGGCGGCCGGAGCACGGGTTTGGCGACGACGACGTTCTAGGGGTTATTAGTGAGCATGCCCTATGGGCATCAGTTCCTGGGAGCCCGGGGAGTAATACGACGCGCGTGGCGTGCCAAATGGGAGGGCTAGGCCACGGCGGCGAGTTCGTCGGCGGCGAGGCGCTTCTTCCCTAATGGCAGATCGGCCCATGGGGCACGGGAGGGGGAACGGGGCATTGCCGGTGGTAGGGGTGCTCACCAGGAACGCGTTGAGGCTGGAAGCGAGCTCGACGGAGGTGCGAGGTGGCCGGAATCGACGTCGAGGTCGCGGCGGCCGGAGCGGGGAACGAAGACGAGGGCGAGGCGAGGGAGGGTTCCCGGCTCGATTCCTCCGGCAGCTTGGCGTAGTCGACGACGGCGAGTCCAGTGGGCAAGGTGCAGTGGGCTAGTTCGTCGAGTGGCCGCGGGTGGCCACGAAAGTGAACGGCGGCGGCTCGGTAAGATTTTCCCCGAGGCGTGGGAGGCGAGGAGGAGGGGAAGGGGATGGGGAGGATGTCCAGGAGATGTCCGGTGGCGTGCTTATCGCGTCGGCGCCGAGGGGGAGCAGGTGGAGGCGGGGTCGGGCTGGCAGCGGCGTGGCCACGGCGGGCTGCCGTACGGGGCAGGTGGGAGTGGTTGGAGGAAGAAGACAAGGTGAGGTGGGCTGGGCTGCGGTGGGCCTCGCCTGGGGCGAGGCTTAGGGGTTTTCCCTATTTTCTTATTTCCATTCTGGTCTACACTTTTGGTAATTATTTTCCAAGCTTAGGCAATTTTGTAAAATGTGTTAGGTGTCCCAATATTAGTATAACATTATATAGCAGTGCCACAAAAGTTTTTGCAGCAAAAGAAATTCATTAGATATTTATTTTAAATATTAAATGTCCAAAGTAAGGGTTTTAACCTACTGTTTGAATTGTTTGGAATTTTCTGTAACTTCAAAAATTACCAAAGTTGGTCCAACATGATTATAATGATTTTAGGAAATTTACAAAAATAGTTCCCTGATTTTTGGAACAACTTTATTTGAGCACTTTTGTTTTAATTTCCATTTAAAGTAGTTTCAACTAGGGTTTGGTTTGTTAGATGAGCAAGGTGCATTTGGCTTTGGGTTTTGATCCCAA
Organism: Bromus sterilis; assembly: GCA_950022295.1. Taxonomy (NCBI): domain Eukaryota; kingdom Viridiplantae; phylum Streptophyta; class Magnoliopsida; order Poales; family Poaceae; genus Bromus; species Bromus sterilis. The sequence continues at coordinate 170,032,460 of OX465595.1, read as the reverse complement.
GGGCTCAAGCACCTGGTGCATGGAGGGTTGATCAACCACAACAAGGTTTGATCATTAGCATCACAAAGTTTTATCAAGGACAAGGGAGATCAATCAGTGATAATCCAACAGTGATGATCAACAGTGATGATGATTACTGTTACAGCAACTGAGGGTGTTACAAATCTCCCCCACTACAAGGATTCTCGTCCCGAGAATTTAAGTGGTAGCGAGGAAAAGATCGGGGTATTCATCGCGAAGGCGATCTTCGCGTTCCCAAGTGGCTTCATCTTCAGAATGATTCGACCACTGGACCTTGAGGAACTTGACGGTCTTGTTGCGGGTTCGACGTTCAGACTGATCGAGAATGCGGCTCGGATGTTCCTGATAAGTCAAGTCTTGTTGCAGCTCGATCATATCATGCTCTACTTCGCGGATAGGATCCTTGAAGCAGCGACGGAGTTGCGACACATGGAAGACATCATGGACTTGGGAGAGGTTCGGCGGCAATTCCAACCGGTATGCCCCGGGTCCACTCCTGGAAAGGATACGGAACGGGCGAATGTAGTGAGGAGCTAACTTGCCTTTGATCCCGAAGCGGTGAGTGCCCCTCATGGGAGTGACACGGAGGTAAGCGTATTCACCAGGTTGATACTCCATTTCTTTGTGCTTGCGGTCATAGTTGCTTTTCTGGCGGGACTGAGCGGCCTTCAAGTGTTCACGGATAACGCGAACTTGATCTTCAGCATGCTGTATAATGTCCGGGCCAACGACAGTTCGTTCCCCAGTTTCGGACCAATTCAGAGGGGTTCGACACTTACGTCCATAAAGAACTTCAAAGGGTGCCATCTTCAGACTAGCCTGATAGCTATTGTTGTAAGAGAATTCAGCAAATGGAAGGGATTCCTCCCATTTCTTACCGAATGAGATGACACAAGCTCAGAGCATATCTTCAAGCACTTGATTGACTCGTTCGACTTGTCCTTGCGACTGGGGGTGATAAGCGGTGCTGAAATTTAGATGAGTTCCCATAGCTTCTTGGAAACTATCCCAAAATCTTGAGGTGAAAATGCTGCCACGGTCTGAACTGATCTCCAGCGGAATACCATGGAGGGACACGATCCTGGAAACATACAAGTCTGCTAACTGACTAGCAGAGATCGTCTCCTTGACTGGCAGAAAGTGGGCAACCTTGGAGAATCGGTCGATGACGACAAAGATGGCATCATGACCCTTCTGTGATCGGGGAAAACCGGTGACGAAGTCCATCTCGATCTTGTCCCACTTCCATTCAGGAATAGAGAGTGGTTGTAGAGTTCCAGCAGGTCTTTGATGTTCTGCCTTGACGCGACGGCAAACGTCACATTCAGAAACATATCGGGCAATGTCTTGCTTCATGTTAGGCCACCAGAATTGCTGACGGATGTCTTGGTACATCTTGGTGCTTCCAGGATGAATGGACAACGGGGTATCGTGAGCCGCTCTCATGACCTTCGGGGTCATATCCAGGTTCTCATGCCTGCCCTTGCTGTGAGTAACCACTAAACGGTTCTGGTAGTACGCCGCACCTTTGCTATCAACGGTGAAGGGTGAGGGTCTCCCATTGGCGATATCGCGCTTAATCTTGTGTACGAAATCATCATAAAACTGTATACCCTTGACGGATCTGACGAGATCCGGTTCGATAACCAGGTTATTTGCATAACCTTGAGGAACAATCTTTGTTGACGGAGATTCAGGTCGGGCTGGGTAAACAAGTATTTCAGGCTTTGGTGGTCGGTGTAGATCTCGTAACGGTTACCAACGAGGTAATGTCGCCACAGCTTCAATGCATAAATTACTGCTGCCAATTCGAGATCATGTGTTGGGTATTTGTCTTCGTGAGCACGCAACTGTCGAGAGCCATAAGCAATCACCTTGCGCTCTTGCAATAGGACACAGCCTAATCCTTGACGAGACGCGTCGCAATATATCACGAAGTCCTTCTGAGTATCAGGGGGAGCGAGCACCGGGGGAGAAGTTAACTTGTCCTTGAGTGCTTGAAAACTTTCTTGACATTTATCTGTCCACTCAAATTTGACGCCTTTGTGAAGCAGATTAGTCAGAGGCCTGGCAATCTTGGAAAAATTCTCGACGAAACGGCGGCAATAGCTAGCGAGTCCGAGGAAACTGCGGACTTGCTTGACGGTCTTGGGAGGAGTCCAGTCGAGAATAGCCTGGATACGTTCTGGGGTGACGGCAATGCCATCCTTGGATATCACATGCCCAAGGTAGGTTACTTCGGGAAGCCAGAACTCACACTTAGAATACTTAGCGTAGAGTTTGTGTTCCCGAAGCTTCTCCAGTATAAGCGAAGATGTTCAGCATGTTCTTCTTCATTCTTGGAATATATCAATATATCATCCAGATAAACCACGACGAACTGGTCGAGGTACTCCATGAAAATATAATTCATCAATCTGGAGAAGGTGGCTGGAGCATTGGTTAAGCCAAAAGACATGACGGTGTACTCGTATGAACCATAGCGAGTAATGAAGGCTGTCTTCGGAATTTCCTCAGCACGGACTCGGATTTGGTGATAACCCAACCTCAAGTCGAGTTTAGAAAACACCTTGGATCCGGCAAGTTGATCATACAGATCGTTGAACCGGGGAAGTGGGTATTTGTTCTGGATGGTGGCTTGGTTAATGGGCCGATAATCTTGGACCAATCGGTTTGTCCCATCGCTCTTCTTGACAAAGAGCGAAGGTGCTCCCCAAGCTGAGGAACTGGGGCGAATGAATCCTTTCTGAAGTGCCTTGTCGATTTCCTCCTTAAGTTCAAGGAGTTCATGTGGCGGCATCTTGTAAGGACGCTTGGCAATAGGAACAGTGACTGGCTTCAAGTCGATGACGAATTCAACTTCTCTGATCGGGGGTATTCCCGGCAGTTCTTCTGGGAAGACGTCGGGAAAATCGCGAACGACCGGAACGTTCTCGATGCCTTTCAAAGGTGAGACATTCAAAGCATTCATTATAAAGGTCTGTGTTTCAGCATTACGGGTAACTCGGGCGGTGTGGTTAACAATCCCACCGGAGGGGTGAAAAAGCTGGACAGACTTGGTGCCACAATACAGTGCGGCATCGTGAAATTTCAACCAATCCATTCCCAGAATGAGGTCTATGGTGGAAGACCTTAGGAGGATGGGCGACGCAAAGAATTCAACTCCTTCGATTTCAATGGTGGTGTTTGGCACTATCATGGTGGTTCGGCATTGGCCAATCGGGGTGCGAACAGCCATCGGTGGTTTCATCGTTTCGTACTTGAAGTTATGCGAAAATGCAAATGCTTCCGACATGAATGAATGCGATGCTCCTGTATCAAATAAAACAGCAGCGGGTACAGAATTAACGAGAAGGGTACCCATCACGGTAGCGGGTTGTTGCTGAGCTTCTTCAACATTGACGTGGTTAGCATGTCCACGAGCATAAGCAGCAGACCCAGTATTATAGTTGGGGGTCCTGTTGTTGCCGCAACCATTTCCACGGCCAGCGGGGTGAACTACCAGTTGTTTCTGTTTCTGGGGGCACTCCCTGGAAAAATGCCCCGGTTGGCGGCACGTGAAGCATAATCCATCCTGAGGACGAAGTGGGGTAGCATTGGGTGGTGCAGGAAGAGATCTTGGCATCTGCGGTGGTGGAGGCAGATGGGGTGCAGCATAAGACGGCCTTGGAGCAGGGACAGCTCAATGAGTCACACTGGTAGGGAGCCAGATACGACGCTTCTGCGTTGCGCCCGAAGATGAGCCAACGTCGCGATAACGCTTCAGAGAGTGCTTGTGCTCCATCTGGGCAGTCTCGACGGTGATAGCCTTGTTCACCATGGTGGCGAAGTTGGTGAAATCATGAACGGCAAGAGCGAGCCTGAGTTCTGGGTTGAGGCCACGACGGAACTTCTGCTGCCTGCGAGCATCAGTGGTGATCTCTCCTTCGGCATAGCGAGAGAGGTTGAGGAACTCGCGCTGATAGGCTTCAACCGTCATATCGCCCTGAGTGAGGTTACAGAATTCTTCCGCCTTACGATCCATGATCCCCTGAGGAATGTAGCGGGCACGGAAGGCAGACTGAAATTCTTCCCAAGTGATGGCTTCTTCAACTGGCAGGGAACGCTTGTGGGTGCTCCACCACTGAGCAGCCGCGCCTTTCAGATGATAAGACGAAAAGTTCACATAGTCGGCTGGATCAACATTAGCAGACTCCAGCTCATGAGTGATGTCGCGAAGCCAGTCATCAGCATCCAACGACTGAACAGTGTTGCGGAACATAGTGGGGTTGAGGCGGGTGAAGTCGTGCAGATTCACGGTGGCATGCTGATGGTGGTGCCCATTCTGATTCGGCTGGGGGAACTGGGCCATGATGTTCTGCATGAACTGACGGTTCATCTCGAACTGCTGCATCATCGCGGCCATGTAATCCGGCGGCGGAGGTGGGTCGTTGGCAGCACGACCACGACCACGACCACCACGACCAGCCATCCTGCTAGAATTTAACAGGGGTATTTCAGCGATGAAATTTAGCGAGATACCGGAATCAAGCCTGAAGTAAAACGACAACGAAAAGGAGGCGCAGATATATAAAGGAGTAGTCATATAAGACATACACATGCGCACACAGAATCAATCGAAAATCGGGCAGCGTAACGTCGTAGAAATTAAGGAAAAAGGACTCTCTAGGCGGCGCGCAGACCGCGGTAAGGATTACACGACGCCACATAGATTCCACTATGTCAATCACGCCGCAAGAAAACTGTTGGCCACAGGAGTTGATGCCAGAGAACGTGCGGCCTGCCCAGAATGAGAATGGGATCCTCGGTCTGGGATCTGGCTTACGACGCCTGCGACACGACTCAATCAATGGGGGGAAACACCAAAAACGCCGGGTGGAATCAAGAGAACGGGATCCTAATGTCAGCTTTTGTAAAACTTACCAGCAAGGATAAGAGAGCAGATCCCCAGAGCATAGGTAAGGAGAAAAGGATCCTAATACCATAGATATCACACGTAGTGACATCGATGTGGGCCCGTAAGCCAAATATTAAGTTAGCAAAATAGTTTTTCAAATTCTAGACTCAACTTCGACCAGGTAGTGGTGGGGTGGCTTCCTACAGGCAGTCGGCTCTGATACCAACTTGTGACGCTCCCAAAATCAGACCGGGTACAGTAAAGGGTACACGACTGAGATTAGGGTGCCACGGTGATAATATCACAGCACAACACTAAACACAAAAGGATAAACAAATATATTACAATAGAGGGGGTCACGCGGACCCGAATATATAAGGCATACAAGACATAATATCTGAGTACAGACATAGTTAGTCAAGTTTTTCCTTAAGAAGGCTAGCACAAATCACATCAGAGATACAGAACGAAAAGGCGAGGCCTCCTGCCTAGGATCCACCGAGCTACTCCTGGTCAACGGGGAACTCGACGTCGTAGTAGGCGCCTCCGGGGTACTCCTGCTCCTGGGCTCCAACGTCGGCTGCAGCGGCCGATCAGGCAAAACAGTAAAGGAAATAAAGCAGGTGAGTATCTAGCATACCCGCGAGTCTTACGTCCGCTACTAAGCATTATACATTGTATCAACGGAAAGAAGAGGCTGTATATAGTGGACTGAAAGACAGAAATCCAGAGCAAGGGTAAGAAGCTAGGCCTAACGAAGACAAGCATCTTCCGACGATGTCTTGCAGCATGAGGTAAGAATCAGCCAACAGTTTATATAAAGCATAAAGTAACAATGCAGCAGAAGTTGCTGCAACATTGTATAATAATAAGTTGTAATAATTAACAATGCCTCCGAGTTCACCTCCTCGACATCCCCGCGAGGAAGAGGACCCGGAACCATACAGTTTAATAATAATAGTTTGTAGTGGTAAGATCCAGCTTCAGCATAAAGCGTCCTGTTACCGTGGACACGGCTATCCGAATAGATTAATCTTCCCTGCAGGGGTGCACTTGTGTTACGCTACACGCACGGATCTCCAGGGTGGCGGGAACCTTGTTAGGGAACGCTCCACCGAGGCTATCCGACACTTCATAGCCCATCTTTCAAACTCAACAGAGAGGTCATCCGCCGGACTATATCCTATGTACGCGGGGCTTTGGACCCTAACCCCGACGTACTCCTGCACGGTGCGAGGCTGGCCGGTGAAGTTAAATCAAAGCAAATACAAATCACACTGCCGCGGAAAATAAGACAACACCACTTCCCGGCGCAGGCCGCGGTACTGCTGACGTCTGAAGAGTCCTCGGACGACACTACGAAGCAGAGGAGCCCATAAACTCGTAATTCCCACAGGTAGGTAGTGCATACATGGCATTTAGCCAACTCAAGACATTCACTGAACCATTTAGCATTTTAATTAACCTGCGTGACAACCGTTATCATTGCCTCGACTTAACTGACTCACGGACAACGACAGCAGCCAGGACCACCAGTACATCGATGCCTGCCCTGTCGTCCCACCAAGTCACTGCGGTTACCAACAAGGTGAACCGTCTCCTTACCTTGTCTCGCGTGTGCTCCGGGAGGAGCTCGACTTTCGGGGGTTGGTAACTCTCGCGGCCAACGATCAGGGGCCAAGCACACCGGTACACTGGTCGTACCCTCCCTGTCGTCCCGTCGCAATACCTCTCGCGAGCACCGTTGGGTCACCCGACTTCTTACCTGAAGGAAAACCGTTTACAGGACCCTATGGCGGCAAGACAAAGTCAGCCACGAGTGGAGTACAAGGATTACTCCTTGATAGCTCACACTGGAGGTGACTAGGCATAACCCAGATAGGGGCCTTAGACGGTGTCTGCATTGTACCGTACCTGTGCAGTTATAATATTTGTATCCGCATTCACTCCCCTGAGTGATCACGGCCCTCTATCTAATCCTAGCTACAAAGCGCAGGGCTCACTGCTGAATAATGCATAATAATAATAATAGGCAGCATAGGATAAAGGAAGGCACATCAAGGGGCGACAAAATTCAGGCTATGCAGTTGAATAGGATTGTAATCGTAGCAGCAGCAGTAACAATGCCTAGTGCAAGAAAAGTACATAAAGATAGACGATATGTGGGGAAGAGAATGGCTCTGCTTGCCTGCAAGCTCGACGGTAGTAGTAGGGTCGTCGACGATGTAGTCGTACTCAGCAGCGGTGTAGTCGACGGCAGCAACGGGGTCTACCGAAGGTTAAGGGGGGGAAGAAAAACAGTAAATACACAACAAGCATATACAAACAGATGCATGACGTGATAGATGAAATGTTAACGGTGTTCTAACGCAGTGCAATGCACATTGCTCGGAACGGAAATTCATCTGGGGATGAACTACCGGCTCCGGGTGATTACCGGACAGGGTGTCCGGAGGGGGAAGGATCAAGCCGGAGGTGTCGTGGTTACCGGAACAACATAAGGGGGGTGTATCCGTGCTATTTGATCTATTCCGAGAAACATTTGTGTTCGGAATAAATTCATCCGGGCACTCTAACAGTACCGGACAATTTATCGGACAGACGGTCCGGAGGGGGAATGTTCGATGTTCGTTGTGTTAGAGGGGTGTGGTAGACATACGGATAGCGTATTTGTATTCGTTATATTTTTCTGATCAACTTTCATGTATAAGGTTTTTGAATCCGAGTTACGGTTTAAAAGTTATTGAATTTCAAAGTTTAAATCAATTTAAATGATTTTCTGGATTTCTTTTATTATTTATTCAACATTATCCACAACATTATCCAGAACAGTGCTGACATGTGGGACCCACATGTCAGCCTCTGTTATTTATAAATCCTTTAATTAAATTAGAAAATGCCTCTGGACCCACATGTCAGTGACTGAATTTTATTAAACCTATTTTAATAAACAAAATGACAGGTGGGGCCGAGGTGTCATTGACTCCAGTGTTAACAAAGCATGTTTAATTAACTAAATGACCAGGGGACCCGCATGTCAGTGACTCCTAGTGATCTGATTAACCCCTAATTAAGCTGGCTGACACGGGGGGCCCGCCTGTCATCCTCACCGGAGGGCTCACCGGAGCCCGCCGCCGGCGAGGTCGACGGTGGCGACGATACAGGGCACGGGGGAGGGCGAGGTTAGTCCCAATCGAACGGGGAGACAACGGGGAGGCGTCTGGAAGCAGTGGCTTGGCCGGGGGGTCACCGGAGTGACGACGGCGACAAGGTCAGGCGGCGGCCGGAGCACGGGTTTGGCGACGACGACGTTCTAGGGGTTATTAGTGAGCATGCCCTACGGGGATCAGTTCCTGGGAGCTCGGGGAGTAAGACGAAGCGCGTGGCGTCCCAAATGGGAGGGCTAGGCCACGACGGCGAGTTCGTCGGCGGCGAGGCGCTTCTGCCCTAATGGCAGATCGTCCCATGGGGCACGGGAGGGGGAACGGGGCGTTGCCGGTGGTAGGGGTGCTCACCAGGAACGCGTTGAGGCTGGCAGCGAGCTCGAAGGAGGTGCGAGGTGGCCGGAATCGACGTCGAGGTCGCGGCGGCCGGAGCGGGGAACGAAGACGAGGGCGAGGCGAGGGAGGGCTCCCGGCTCGATTCCTCCGACAGCTTGGGGTAGTCGACGACGGCGAGTCCAGTGGGCAAGGTGCAGTGGGCTAGTTCGTCGAGTGGCCGCGGGTGGCCACGACAGTGAACGGCGGCTGCTCGGGAAGATTTTCCCCGAGGCGTGGGAGGCGAGGAGGAGGGGAAGGGGAGGGGGAGGATGTCCAGGAGATGTCCGGTGGCGTGCTTATCGCGTCGGCGCCGAGGGGGAGCAGGTGGAGGCGGGGTCGGGCTAGCAGCGGCGTGGCCACGGCGGGCTGCCGTACGGGGCAGGTGGGGGTGGTTGGAGGAAGAAGACAAGGTGAGGTGGGCTGGGCTGCGGTGGGCCTCGCCTGGGGCGAGGCTTAGGGGTTTTCCCTATTTTCTTATTTCCATTCTGGTCTACACTTTTGGTAATTATTTTCCAAGCTTAGGCAATTTTGTAAAATGTGTTAGGTGTCCCAATATTAGTATAACATTATATAGCAGTGCCACAAAAGTTTTTGCAGCAAAAGAAATTCATTAGATATTTATTTTAAATATTAAATGTCCAAAGTAAGGGTTTTAACCTACTGTTTGAATTGTTTGGAATTTTATGTAACTTCAAAAATTACCAAAGTTGGTCCAACATGATTATAATGATTTTAGGTAATTTACAAAAATAGTTCCCTGATTTTTGGAACAACTTTATTTGAGCACTTTTGTTTTAATTTCCATTTAAAGTAGTTTCAACTAGGGTTTGGTTTGTTAGATGAGCAAGGTGCATTTGGCTTTGGGTTTTGATCCCAAGGGCTCAAGCACCTGGTGCATGGAGGGTTGATCAACCACAACAAGGTTTGATCATTAGCATCACAAAGTTTTATCAAGGACAAGGGAGATCAATCAGTGATAATCCAACAGTGATGATCAACAGTGATGATGATTACTGTTACAGCAACTGAGGGTGTTACATCCACGCTTGCCTCCCACCTCTCCTGTGCTCGTTTCGGCCGACACCCGAGAACTCACCGTAGCGCATCGCCATGGAAGACGCGAACACCGTTCCCTAGAGATCCAACCAGTGTGTCCCTCGCGGTCGTCGTCATCGACTCCGTCGCCCTGCAGAAGCTGGAGCCCTAATTCCTCCCCGAGCCGACGCCATCATCTTCAACCTCTCGCCGGATCCGCCGCTCGTCGTCGTTCAATACTCCGGCTACGCCTCGTCCACGCCTCCACCGTCGTGTTCCTTGAAGCGCGGTGAGATTTTCCCCCAACCTCCTGGAGCCCTTCCCTTCTACTAGCTCATTCGGCCATGTTCGCCCGAGAACCGAGCCGCCATGGTCCATGTCGACGAAACTGTGCTACGCAATCATCCTCGCAGCCATGTCCATTGCGTTCACCGTTCCCTACTACTTCGAACCAACCTAGCCATGTTCCAAGTAGCGCCTTGTAGCGAGTTCCTCCTCGCAGCCGTGCCACTGCCGCCGGCAAGTTCGTCGCCGACGAGCCCACGGTGCACCCCAGCCACACCAACCTGTTCCATTCGACGCGCGCAAAGGAGAGTGTCGGGACCCGGGGTTTGCGTATGTAATTCTTGTTACAACACAATAATATGGAGTGCCGAGAGCCGTAACCACTTGTCTAAGCAGACAACGCCAAGCATAGACCACTCTCGGAAAGCATCGAACGTGAGGGGCATCCCATCCAGGCCGGATGATCAACTGAGATGGGTCCTCATCATCCGCTCACGAGTCTAAATGTTTATGGGTGGTGAAATCCCATACTCATAGACAAGTCGCCTCAACCATATTATCGATTGAATCATAACACTTACATAAACATACTCCAGCCCGATCTCTTAGTCGGGGTCTCGGGCGGGCTCGATTATACAACAAAGTGTGCCACGTGACAGAGTCACGAGCAATCGCATCGCGATGCCCCAAGATGCGCACATCTAAGGGCCACTTGGTGTACAAAAGACCGCCGGCAAGAACACAACTAAGCTATCGAACCCCACACTAAGGCATGCACGTTATAATCATACACGCAGCATACATGTCCATTGTAAATAGAAGGTAATCAGAACATGAACTCTACAAACTCATAGTTGTATAACTTCTGCTAAACAGAGCAGACATAGTAGTTGTATTACAAGCAGAGATCACATGGTTGTGATCCAACATTACATCAAACATCAACGGAAGAAAATTATGTCTTAGTAAAGACAAGTTTAACAAATGGCTTAAGAAGCCTGAAAGAAAATACAACGACCCTCCAGAGGGCACAGGCTGCTGTCTGGAACTATACTACTTGGTCCACGTCGAGCTCGGGGATGAGGCCACCATCAGGGTCAGTGGTCTCGTCTCTAAAACATAGAATAAGGAAATGTGAGTACAAATACGTACTCAGCAAGACTTACATAGGAACTTGATGACGGCTTCTCGCCCTTCGTTGGTAGGCCCCAAGTGGAAGGCATGATGCGGTATAGCAGCAAGTTTTCCCTCAGTAAAGATACCAAGGTTTGTCTCCAGTACGACTCCAGAGATAATAAGTAGGTGTCAGCGGCGCAACTGACGCGGACCTGCACACAGACACAGATAACTTTGCTCCCAACGAAGTTCAGAGAGGTTGTCAATCTCTCCGGTCTTGTTGTTCACAAATGATAAAACGCAAGGGGATAATCATAGCAACTTGAAAGTAAATGCAGAAAGGTAAATATAGCTTGGAAACAATAATGAGGATATGGACCGGGATACGTGATGTTCGCTAGTGATGTCTCTCTCCCAAAAGACGATAAAAATGCTATGCGAGGTAAACAAATTACAGAAAGGCAATTGACAGGATTAAGAACGCACTGCATTGCTAACTATGCTACAAAAGAAAGGAAGAGGTTCAAAAGCACGGGCAGTACGCCAAAGTAAGTAGACCGAAATCCATCTGCATCTACTACTAATCATCCACCTTGAGATATCTATCCAGAACATCTCGCTGGTATTAAGTTGCGAGCCCCACCCAAAGTGTAAACCCAAAGCAATAGACAACTGCATTAAAAAGAACTTTGCGTAAAGTAAACAATCCTTGTAACCGCGGTTACAAGCACCGTTGTTTTCCCCCTTGTCTCAACAACACATCCCCTAGACTCATGTTTCTGTCACTCAAGCATGTCATCGGGGAGGCATGAACCCACAATCTAGCACAACGCTCCCTCTTGGAGTCACTACCTACTACTTGGCCAAAGCAATAAACAGCAACGGAGAGCATGCAAGAATTACTTAGGAACAAAAATATAAGAGATAAAAACCAAATATATTACTCTATCACAATCTGAACATAATCTCATAATCCATCAGATCCGATCAAACTCATCATAGCAATAGTAGAAATATTACAAACGTTCCTCGATGATGTAGGGCAGCTCACGAGGTCTAAACAATGAAGATCAAAGAGGGGAGGAGAACATCACATAGCTACTGATCACGGACCCATGGTCCAAGGAAAACTAATCACGAGACATCCGGGGAGCATCCATGGTGGAGCGGAGACTCGCGGAGGTCAATCCTATCTCCGGAAGGGTGCCGGGAAGAGGTCTTTTGGTGCTCCCGATCTTGGAAGCGCGGCGGCGGCGGAACAGAGGCGAGTTCGCGGAATAGGGTTCTTCTTTTGGAGTTTTCCCGTGACGGGGGATAAATAGGCGAAGGGGGGCAGCCAGAGGTGGACCAGGGGCCCCCCTGGCGCGGCCAGGGGTGGGGCCGCGCCGTGTGGCCGCCTGGGCCCCCTGGCCCCCCTCTGGCCCCTCCCGGGCTTTTCTCGAAGCTTCCGTCACGCTGATTTTTTATCTGAATTTTCCCGAATTTTTCTGGCACTTTTTATATGGGGGAAAACTGAAATAGAATAACAGCAGAAAACAGGAACTGGCACTGGGGTGCACTGAGTTAATAGGTTAGTCCAAATATGATCAAAAATGTATGAAAGTGTATCTAGATCATAGCAATATCACACAAAACATGCATGGAGCAAGCAGAAATTATCGATACGTTTTGGACGTATCAGAACTATACTACTCATGCACATGTATCAAGGCAAAGGGAGGTGGGGTTTCAATGCAGAAGTGCCAGCTTTGACTTGGCTAGTCCTGTACTACGAATACCAGAATGAGGTAAGGAGCGTACATGAGTCCAAGTATCAAGTCTCCAACCAATACACCACTATGGATACTTCCTCGACTTCCCCACGAGGAAGCACGCCATAGCACTCACACTTATCTTGGCATGTTTTAAGAGTAACCGTTCAAGTTGTCTATGATCAAGTAAAGGTCTCCAAGTAGTCCATAACCGCGGACACGGCTATTCGAATAGTTCATTAACCCTACAGGGGTGTACTGCTACACACACACGCATCAGTTACCGCCTGGGAGTGGACCCTTCAAGTGAGTACCGGCGAGGATGTTGCCACGACACTTCACTCACAACACCATCTCTAGTCCTAGGGAGTCGCCTATTTGAGTTGGGACCACAATCGGAATCCGGCCGATTTTTCCGATGCGGACTCAAACGTTGTGTGACTTCCATCAAGCTCAACTCGATCATGATCACTTGATTCAACGAGCCCACAACCTACGTCCAGCACTTACCTTGATGTACCTGCTTGAGATCGTTTAAAGTTCGAACTACTTGCGACTCCTGGACCTGGTCTGGGGTGAGCTACTAGGCCGGGAGGGGTCAGTGAGCCCAATGTGTGGTCGTACTCTTAGTCTTGGATAACAACACAAGAACTCGGGCTTAAGGCAGTGTTCAACAAGACAACCCACTGTGTACTCCTACACAGCCTCTTGTCGTTCACCTTGTTTAGGTCAAATTCACCAACACGTTACCACCATCAATCACATGATAACTACCATCCCGACTCACATCAAAGTAGCCTCATTGTAACCTCTAAGCATGCAATAAGCTGTAACAGTTGCAGGGGCCACATGATAACAAACAACTCATAGATCTTCTAGGATTGTGGTTTGCTTACTACTGTGACGAAATGATAGGTCATGCAATGGAATAGGTTCAACTAGCGGTAGAACGTTTCATGGTGACATCCTAAACATGCATAAGCGAGAATGAGAGGGAACTGGGATTTTATCGACATGATTAAAGAGGGGGTGCTTGCCTTGTTGACGATCACGATGTACTAGTCTTCTGACGTGAGGTTGAACTCGTCTCCGAGATCAACTTCTACCGAGAAGAAGCAAACACCGAAGCACTGAAAGTAATGCACATTCAATATATTGTAATGCACATTCAATAAATTACAATGCACAAGCAATATGGCATGATATGAAGTTGATCATGGGTGTGTTTTGCTTCTTATGTCCATGTGAGGTGTATTGCATTGCAATAGTTCAAGTTAGAATAGAATTTGCATTTTATTTGAATTAAACCAAATGTACCAAATAGCAAAATGCTACTGATCCATCATGGTAAACATTTCAAACATGGATGAAAGTTGCATATTTGGATAGAGAATTATATTCTGATCAATTTTCATATAAAAATCATTTCAATTGGAGTTACGTTTTAAAAGATATTCAATTTCAAAGTTTTGAATATTTTCTGCAATTTTTGATTTAAATTAAATAGAAAATGGAATTATTGCATCAGCACTGCATCAAGATGATGTCATCTGCGTTGACTGGTCCAACTGACCAGTGGGGCCCGGCTGTCATAGGCTCAGGGTGTTAATCAACTCGATTTAAAAAAAATGTGCTTAATTAGTGGCCTGGGGCCCACTGTCATTGACTGGGGGAGGTTAATGGGGTGGTTAAGCTCCTAATCGAGCTCCCGTCCACGGGGAGGCACGGGGAAGGCACCAGGACGTGACCCGCGTCCTCGCGTGTGCGTTGGTGCACCCCAGCGACCACGGGGAGGCCGGAGGCCACGGCGGTGATCAAGCCCGCGGCGGCCGGGGCTCTGTCTTGGACGGGGACGACGAAGAGGCTACGGGGAGGAGCGCGGGGAGCGGGAGAACAACTAAGAGGCTCACCGGAGCGCGAATGTGGGCACGGAGGGGCCGGGGAGAGGCTGGCGGCGTCCGAATCGCTCGCCGGAGTTGCGGAAGCCGGCGACGATGTGTTGATGCGGGCGTCGACTAGAAGTCGTATTGGCTCGAATTGACGGCGGGGATCGATGAAGACGAAGGTCGCGGTCCTTCTGGGCACGGTGGTGCGGCGAGGGGAAGCCGGTGGCCACGCGGGGGCACGTCGGCGAGCTCGGGCGGCGCTCGGGTAGCACGGGAAAACGGTGAGGGAGCGAGAGCTGCGACCAAGGGAATGGGGGAAAAAGGTTCAGGGGTCTTCCAGGCGTGCGGTGCCGGGGAGGTGGAGCCAGGGGGAAGCAGGACGTGGTCGGCGATGAGATGCATGCTCGCCACCGAGCTGTGTGCCTGCCTGGCCAGGGAGGAAGACGACCCTACCCCTGGTGGGCTGGGCCGGCCAGGCCAGGCTGGACTAGGTGAGTGGACTCTGCCCTTTTCTTTTTTTTCTTTTTATTTCTATTTTATGTCTTTCTGTTTTTATTTGATTTCTAAACCAAACCAATTTCTGAAATTCCAAAAACTTTATTGTGAGCTTGTGTGACATATATAAGTCCACTCACAAAGTTTCAGAATTATTGAAATTATATTTAAATAATTTCAATTGGAAATACACTATTTAATTAATTTCCAAGGGCATTTTGGACTTAAAAAAATCAGAGAGCATGTTGTGGGACCACTTCACTTGAAATGTGATCATGCCCATTTATGAGACTTTTCAAAAAGTTCAAATCATTTTTGGAGAAAGATTTTTGTCTGGACTTTTATTAAAATTATTTTGGGGCTTTTTGCTTCCCCATTTCTTTTACTTTTGCAAAAAAAATTCATGATACAAAAATGCAAGCTTAGAAAAGCTCAAACCTAAATTAGGGTTCTGGCAGAGAGCTTCAAGATGGAGGTCGCAGTGTTCAATTTGGCCCCTAGAAACGTCGTCCCGAGCAGCGGAGCCGCGGATTTGGTTGCCGAAGACTAACCGCCGGTGAGGCCGACATGGTTGTGGTTAAGTTAACCTCAACCCCCCCCCCCTCACAGTCACTTAAATTGGAACCATGAAAATCACATTACAAACTTGATCATGTGATTTTGCATTGTATTTATATTGATCCCCTTGTTTGCAATGTTTGCTCGATAGAGGTGGAGCCGGATACCGAGATCACCCCCTACGTTGAAGATACCCCGTACGACCCTCATCAGCAAGGCAAGCAAAACCCCATTGATCATGTCGATAAAATCCCACTTCCCTCTCAGTCTCGCTTATGCATTGTTTAGGATGATTACCATGATACATTTCTACCGCATAGATGAACCCATTCCTTTGCATTACCTATCATTTGTCAAAGTAGTAAGCAAACCACAATCCTACCAGATGTAGGAGTTGATTGATACCATGTGGCCCCTGCAAGTGTTACTTCTTATTTCATGCTTAGAGTTACAATGAGGTTACTCTTTTGTGAGTCGGGATGGTAGTGATCATGATGATGATGGTGGAAATGTGTTGGTGAATCTACCCTAAACAAGGTGAACGATGAGAGGTTGTGTAGGAGTGCACAGTGGGTTGTCTCGTTGAACACCGCCCTAAGCCCAAGTTCTTGTGTGGTGTTCCAAGACAAAGAGTACTACCACATGTTGGGAAAATGGACCCCCTCTCAACCTACTAACTCAACCCTTCTCAGTTCAATGAGTCGCAATAGTTCGGAGTTCTGGTAGGTTTGTGGCCTGGCTACCAAGTGAGATAACGGCTCAACCGAGACCGGCTTATGCACCACACACACATCTTCTGGGACCACTTCGGTAAACTGTAATGCCCCCGATGCGGTGCGAACTCGAGTTAGTCGCTTTCGCGTCCCGCTCAAGTTAGTAGCGCATAAAGAGCCACCGACTCACGACACTCGCACTCGTGTCTCTGCCGGATTCTCGACAACAGGTATATGAACAAAGAACTTAAACTAAGACATAAAATATATAGAGTCCAGGGCATACATCGCCACTGGTATTTATTACATCATCTCAGAGGTCCGTGGACCCAACAGAATATCATGCAACAAGCGGAAGACAAACACGACCGAGTACGGACAAAATCCAAATTGCCCTAGAGAGGGCTACACATAAAGAGTCCACCCACGGATCGTCGAAGCCCAACTGTAGGATCTACTGAACGAGGTCGACCTCATCGTCATCCTCCGGGGGCACCTCCACGAAGTATCGTCCAGTGCTCGGGTCAAGGTAGTACTCCACTGCAGCGGCCGACCAGGCAAAACAGTAAAAGCACAAAAAGAAAACAGGGGTGAGATTATATCATTACAGGATAACTAACTCCCTACGGTAAGACAAGATAAAGGTAAAGGTTGCAGCCGCACTAGCATATATGGTAGCTAACGTTCTATTAGAGTAGAGGTAAGATCAAAGAATACACGTGACATCGCATCATAAGTATGCTATCCACCTACTTATGTCAAACATAACACAACTTGGATCTTCTCTCGGTCCCCCTGGACGAAGAAAAGCAACCAAGGCACTCACACGGTAGGAAAGTTTTAATTATGATTCAAATTGATGTTATTCTATGAACAAGGAGTAGGTCTCAAGTCGTCCATAAACGCGGACACAGCTTTTCGAAAAGATTTAACCCTGCAGGGGTGTACCAACTGCCCATCATAGGCTTCACATGTACGCCCGGTTTCCAATTGGCTAAGTAAACGCCTGAAACTACGGAACGTCAGAGTCCCTCTAACTAACAACACACAATTCTGGGTGGCCTCCGGGGAGTCGACATCCAATCCAAAAGCCGGCCACGCTCTCGGATCGGCCTCTTACGTATGGCTAAGGTCGGGTTTAGTCTCACCTATAAAACAGGGGACTTCCCTAGCTCACTGATACGTCCAAAACGTATCTATAATTTCTTCTTGCTCCATGCATGTTTTGTGTGATATTGCTATGATCTAGATACACTTTCATACACTTTTGATCATATTTGGACTAACCTATTAACTCAGTGCACCCCAGTGCCAGTTCCTGTTTTCTGCTGTTTTTCTATTTCAGTTTTCCCCCATATAAAAAGTGCCAGAAAAATTCCGGGAAAAATACAGGAAAAATCAGCGTACAGGAAGCTTCGAGAAGAGCCCGGGAGGGGCCAGAGGGGAGCCAGGGGGCCCAGGCGGCCACCCGGTGCGGCCCCACCCCTGGCCGCGCCAGGGGGGCGCCTAGGGCCCCTGGTCCACCTCTGGCTTCCCCCCTTCGCCTATTTATTCTCCATCACGGGAAAACTCCAGAAGAGGAACCCTATTCCGCGAACTCGCCTCTGTTCCTCCGCCGCCGCGCTTCCGAAGATCGGGAGCACCAGAAGACCTCTTCCCGGCACCCTGCCGGAGGGAGGATTGACCTCTGGGAGTCTCCTCTCCACCATGGATGCTCCCCGGATGTCTCGTGAGTAGTTTTCCTTGGACCATGGTTCCGTGATCAGTAGCTATGTGATGTTCTCCTCCCCTCTTTGATCTTCATTGTTTATACCTCGTGAGCTACCCTACATGATCGAGGCACCTTTGTAATATTTCTGTTGTTGCTATGTTGAGTTTGGAGGGATCTGATGGATTATGAGATTATGTTCAGATTGTGATAGAGTAATATATTTGGTTTTTATCTCTTATATTTTTGTTCCTAAGTAATTCTTGCATGTTCTCCGTTTTTGTTTATTGCTTTGGCCAAGTAGTAGGTAGTGACTCAAAGAGGGAACGTTGTGCTAGATTGTGGGCTCATGCCCCCCGATGACACGCTTGAGTGACAGAAACATGAGTCTAGGGGATGTGTTGTTGCCACAAGGGGGAAAACAACGGTGCTTGTAACCGCAGTTACAAGGATTGTTTACTTTACGCAAAGTTCTTTTTAATGCAGTTGTTTGTTGCTTTGGGTTTACACTTTGGGTGGGGCTTGCAACTTAATACCAGCGAGATGTTCTGGATAGATATCTCAAGGTGGATGATTAGTAGTAGATGCAGATGGATTTCGGTCTACTTATTTTGGCATACTGCCCGTGCTTTTGAGCCTCTTCCTTTATTTTGTAGCATAGTTAGCATTGCGGTTCGTTCATAATCATGTCAATTGCCCTTCTGTAATTTGTTTACCTCGCATAGCAGTTTTATCGTCTTTTGGGAGAGAGACATCACTAGTGAACATCACGTATCCCGTTCCATATCCTCATTACTGTTTCCAAGCTTTATTTACTTTACTTCTTTTACTTGCTATCATTATCCCTTGCGTTTTATCCTTTGTAAACAACAAGACCGGAGAGATTGACAACCTCTCTGAACTTCGTTGGGAATAAAGTTATCTGTGTCTGTCTGCAGGTCCGCGTCAGTTGCGCCGCTGACACCTACTTATCATCTCTGGAGTCCTACTGGAGACAAACCTTGGTATCTTTACCGAGGGAAAATAGCTGCTGCACTACATCTCAAACCTTCCACTTGGGGTAACCAACGAAGGGCGAGAATCCATCAAGCAAGTTTTCTGGCGCCGTTGCCGGGGACTCCGAGTGCTAAGATAGGGGAGTTGCACACTACCCTTTACCTTTGTTTTTTAGTCTTGTTAGTTTACCTTTCAGTTTTTATCTTAGTGTCTTTTATCAAAAATACCAAAAATACTTGTTACCTTCCTTGCTGATGCTATCTTTACCATGGGTGTTGAACCACCCAAATATGGTAGGATGGACATGTTTCACTTGGATCGTCTTCGATCAATTTGTGCTCGCCCTAAAAACCCAACCGACTTGGTTGGGGGAAAATCATTGGATGAGCATGCTCATTATACGCGGCACCGCCTATATCAGAAAGGGAAACACTTATGGGATCAAATACATGTTTCTTATTGCCATGCTAAACTTTTGTGCCACATTTATGATTTTACTTGCTGTTCTAATATAGATCATAAACACCTCCCTTTCCAATGTGATTTTAATGAAAATGAGATCTTATCTTCTTATGCTAAAGGTGTTTATGATTACTTTGATGTTGAAAGGATTGAAGAGTTTGTTGCTTTTAAAGGTGCCTATGAGATTGCTTCTTTGATTGAAAAATATCACGATACTATTTTCGAGTCTGAAAACTTTGCAGTTCTTGCTTATTTCTTCGAGAATTATACTTCCAATTCTTATATTGAGGATTATAAAAATAAAATGTTTGCTGCCCAAGAAGAGGCCAATTATTGCTTTGAGGAGGAATCCCATGATTCCGAGGACTCACTTGAAATATCCCTTTCTGAAAATTTTGATACTTGCTTTGTTGATGGCCAAGATGCCACTATGGATGATGCTGACAAAAATGAACTCTCTATAGTTCCTTATGTTAAGCATGAAATTGTTGCTATTGCACCCACACTTGATTGTCCTATTATCCTTTTGAAATCTCCAACTCCGGAGAACTTTGCTCTTATCAAGGCTCAATGTGATGGGTTGCATTTATCTTATAATCCTAAAGACCGTGTTGAAAACTATACACGTGTGCTTGCAGTTCATGAACAACATGATTTATGTGATAGTTATATTCTTGATGTTGTTCATGATACTACTGAAAATTATTTTGAGAGAGGGAAGTTTGGTTGTAGAAAATTCCATATTACTAAAACTCCTCTCTTTATGTTGAAAGTTTTGAAGATGTTCCTGTTCCACCTTTCTATGCATGTCACTTTGTGCTTCTTTGACTTATTTTATTACAAGATGCCTATGCATAGGAAGTGGGTTAGGCTTAAATGTGTTTCATATTTGTTTCTTGATGCTCTATTTTGCTTCAAATTCTTATTCTTATGAGAGCACCTTTTACAATCTTTAAGCCTAGCTAAAGGCATAAAAGAAAGCGCTTTCGGGAGGCAGCCCGCAACGAATTTAGGTTTTTATTTTTGCTTTTGTTGTGTCTTGATGATTGTTACTACTGTAGCAACATCATTGTATCTTTATTTTTCAACTTTGTGCCACGTTATAGCCTCTTACGGCAAGGGAAGTAAAAGTTGTGACATGCTGTCCAGAAAACAGATTCTGTCCTCGTGACCAGAAATATTCCAGAAAAATCCCAGTTCATCTTTTTGAGCTGAAATTTTTATACAGTATGATATATACAATTACGAAACTTCCTTATGTTCTGAGTTTTTTGATTTGAGTTGCAGAAGCGCCCCTAAAATATTCTTTACTACCTGCTTTTCTGTTTTTCACAGATTCTGCCACGTTTTGTCTCTCCTAACTTTTGCAAACCTTAAGCTTGCTTTTTCTTTGCAAAAACTTTTTGGAACTCTTGAGAAACAGTATCTCTTCAAGAATATCTTTATATCCAGTGGGGAAAATTTATTTTATTAAGGGTACTAACCTCTCTAATCAGCTTATGATGAGTTATGTATGAAGGGAGTTTTCAAGTGTGCGATGGAAGATGATGAAAGAAGATTCAGGAGTGTCAAGCGCTCAAGCTTGGGATGCCCCCATGCATCCCCAATAAATATTCAAGGAGACTCAAGCGTCTAAGCTTGGGGATGCCCCCGTGCATCCCCTTCTCCATCAACAATCATCAGTTCGTCCTTCATCTCACTATATTTTTATCACTTCATGCGTTATGTGCTATGCTTGGAGCGTCTCGCTCTTAGGTTTTATTTTTAGTTTTCTTTAGTTTTGCTTGCTGGTCATAACAAGTTAGACCCCATCTTGCTTTGTGTGGGATAGAAACACGCTCCACTCTAATCTAGAACACATCATAGGATTTTTCCTGCTTATCTTTTTGTTGTTGTGTGTTCTTTAACTTTTCGTAGCTGCTTCCATCTTTAGATTTAGTCTTAGTTTGTCTTTAGCAAGAGCCTTAGCTTTTGTTTATTTTGTTGCTGGAACTCTTTTTAGTTTTCATGTTTATCTTGTAAAGAGAGTTGTTTGTTGCACTGAGTTGTTTCTTGTCTTGAAAGTAGGTAATTGAGGTTGCTATTTTCTTCTAGTAGTAACTTGCAATAGTTTTGAGGTATTGATGTGAGTAATGTTTGAACTTTTGGTGTCAAGAGCTCTTGCCTATTAGTGATAGGTGTCGTATTTTGGGCAATACGTGTGTATTTTCAAAACCTACAAAACTAGTTGAGAACTCTAGCTACTAGATGGATCCCTACTCTTCTGAGGAGTCGAATATCAGAGAACACTCACGTACCATGAGTCGAGGATGCGCAAGGATAACCAAACCCCCATACACTCCTCCTCGGGGTACTTGTCTCTTTGTGAACCTCCTTATTAGATTGAGAGTAACCGATAATAAGTGCATGAGTTCTTCGGACTAATGTAAGTATTGAAAGTTGACACTTCCACCTTCCCATATTTTGCTAGCCTCTCCCGTGCCGTGCATTGCCTTCTTCTCACTCCGAGAGTTGGTGTCCACCTTCGCCGGTATTTCCAAACCCTTGGCATGATACGCTCTGTCATCATAAGCCTCCTTATATATTCCCTCAAAACAGCCACCATACCTACCTATCAAGGCATTTCCATGGCCTTTCCGAGTTATATTGCCATGCAACTTCCACCTCTTCATGGCTTGTTCTTCATGTCATACATGTTCCTGCTACACTGGCAAAGACATACATTGCATACATCATGATAGTTACATCTTCTTTATGTTTTGAGTACCTTGTAAAGTGTGAAAGATCTCCTTTACCTTCTTGTAAAATAGAGTGTTGCCCTTAAGTGAGGAAAAGATCCCAAAGTGGACATATTAAAAGATCCCAAAGAGGACAAATGAGAGTTAAATAGAAAGAGCCATTGAGGCCACCAAAAAAATAAAAAAAATAGGAAAAAGAGAAAAAGAAATAAAAGGAGAGAAAGGGGCAACACTACTATCCTTTTGAGAGATCCACACTAGTACTCCCTTTATATCCTTGTACTCCATAGAGATGATCATTATGCATATAGCTATGTGGGGACCTTCACACTATAGAACTTGGCTTGCATATTCCAAGGATGAGCCTCCTTAAATGAGCTCTAGGTCTTCATGAGCGAGCAAGTTAGATGCACCCCCACTAGTTCTTTGGAGAGCTTCTTAGCTCTTATGTGCATCCGTTGCATGGCAATCCCTACTCCTCACATCATATCTATCATTTGGCATCTCTTGCCTATGATTGTCCTCATTGGTGTGAGCCTTTCTCATCCTTTTTGTCTTCCTCCTCCACCATACTTCTCTCTTTGCCATCTTAAGTGTCAACTCTCGTGCTTACGCTCATCCATTGCATGAGAGCTCAAAATGTCGAAAAGGAGTGGATCAAATTGACTTGTACCTGGCTAGTGGTCTGGGGACGAGTCAAGATAAGATTCCAAAGAAGACCAAGTGTGAAACATTAGTAGATTGAGTTCTCAACACAAAAATTACTTTTTCTCGTATTCCTTATCCCCCTTCTTGCACGCAAACACCATTTGGAGACATTCGAGTCACGGACAGCGAGAGCTGTTGCACCTTTTGTTCTTTTGTTACTTGTTTCAATACTAATATAGACTCTTGCATGTTATGACTTGAATTGAATCCCTAACCTTGATTGCTTTACTTTTAAAAGTTCTTTTACGGTTGCTATCATGTCACCTAAGAAATTATGTTGTTATCATTTACCTACTCGAGGACGAGCAGGAATTAAGCTTGGGGATGTTGATACGTCCAAAAAGTATCTATAATTTCTGCTTGCTCCATGCATGTTTTGTGTGATATTGCTATGATCTAGATACACTTTCATACACTTTTGATCATATTTGGACTAACCTATTAACTCAGTGCACCACAGTGTCAGTTCTTGTTTTCTGCTGTTTTTCTATTTCAGTTTTCCCCCATATAAAAAGTGCCAGAACAATTCCGGGAAAAATACAGGAAAAATCAGCGTATCGGAAGCTTCGAGAAGAGCCCGGGAGAGGCCAGAGGGGAGCCAGGGGGGCCCAGGCGGCCACCCGGCGCGGCCCCACCCCTGGCCGCGCCAGGGGGGCACCTGGGGCCCCTGGTCCACCTCTGGCTGCCCCCTTCGCCTATTTATTCTCCGTCACGGGAAAACTCCAGAAGAGGAACCCTATTCCGCAAACTCGCCTCTGTTCCGCCGCCGCCGCGCTTTCGAAGATCGGGAGCACCAGAATACCTCTTGACGGCACCCTGCCGGAGGGAGGATTGACCTCCGGAAGTCTCCTCTCCACCATGGATGCTCCCCGGATGTCTCGTGAGTAGTTTTCCTTGGACCATGGGTCCGTGATCGGTAGCTATGTGATGTTCTCCTCCTCTCTTTGATCTTCATTGTTTAGACCTCGTGAGCTTCCCTACATGATCGAGGCACCTTTGTAATATTTCTGTTGTTGCTATGTTGAGTTTGGAGGGATCTGATGGATTATGAGATATGTTCAGATTGTGATAGAGTAATATATTTGGTTTTTATCTCTTATATTTTTGTTCCTAAGTAATTCTTGCATGTTCTCCGTTGCGGTTTATTGCTTTGGCCAAGTAGTAGGTAGTGACTCCAAGAGGGAACGTTGTGCTAGATTGTGGGTTCATGCCCCCCGATGACATGCTTGAGTGACAGAAACATGAGTCTAGGGGATGTGCTGTTGCCACAAGGGGGAAAACAACGGTGCTTGTAACCGCGGTTACAAGGATTGTTCACTTTACGCAAAGTTCTTTTTAATGCAGTTGTCTGTTGCTTTGGGTTTACACTTTGGGTGGGGCTCGCAACTTAATACCAGCGAGATGTTCTGGATAGATATCTCAAGGTGGATGATTAGTAGTAGATGCAGATGGATTTCGGTCTACTTATTTTGGCGTACTGCCCGTGCTTTTGAGCCTCTTCCTTTCTTTTGTAGCATAGTTAGCATTGCGGTGCGTTCATAATCCTGTCAATTGCCCTTCTGTAATTTGTTTACCTCGCATAGCAGTTTTATCGTCTTTTGGGAGAGAGACATCACTAGTGAACATCACGTATCCCGGTCCATATCCTCATTACTGTTTCCAAGCTTTATTTACTTTACTGCTTTTACTTGCTATCATTATCCCTTGCATTTTATCCTTTGTAAACAACAAGACCGGAGAGATTGACAACCTCTCTGAACTTCGTTGGGAACAAAGTTATCTGTGTCTGTCTGCAGGTCCGCGTCAGTTGCGCCGCTGACACCTACTTATCATCTCTGGAGTCCTACTGGAGACAAACCTTGGTATCTTTACCGAGGGAAAACTGCTGCTGCACTACATCTCAAACCTTCCACTTGGGGTAACTAACGAAGGGCGAGAAGCCATCACTCACCAGTGTGGACCAACCAGAGGAACTATGTCTCCGTTGGTCCGGGTTGTTTCGAAAACAGCTGGGGTACCAACCAAGCACACACACGTTTGAAAATAGTAAAATCAGCTCGGGCCACCACTAGAACTGTATGAAGCTAGGTAGGTAAGACAAGGAGACCCCATAGAATCCCACACACGATTAGGCACGCTCGTCAAGAAACACAATACCCGGATCTCGGGACCTAGGTGACTCAAATGGAACAAAACACCTGGCGGGAACAGCCTGGTCTCCCATCATTCGTCAAGTATAAATTAACATCATAATAATAATAAATATCAACCAACTTCTTTAAACAACATGATATCCCAAACCATAACATAGGGTAAGCAGCAAGTTTCCTATTCATACTAAGAAATGGCTGAGCAGCGGTAACTTAGCAATACAACGTTTTGCTGGGATGTGGGGATCATGGCTGTTTTGGTTTTTGAAGGTGGCATAGCAAGTGGATAGGATCAAACAAACTTTCTAGACTACAGCTAGGCAGGTAGGAAGAAAGGTATCAAGTAATGGTATAAATCTTCCCCTTGCCTGGGTAATCGGTCGTCGACGCAGACGCAGTAGGGTCCTCGGGCTCGGTGTCGGAAATCTCCACGTAAGTCTCCTCGGTAGTCTCAGGTGCAAACGTAAAGTACCGGCAAGGAAAAGGCACACAAGTAAGCAGTGGGTACAATGCACAACCAAAGATGGTATGATCAAGTTTAATCGACATGATGTGACCCTATCTAGCCAAATTTAAATGAAGGTGGTGACGACACGTCAACAACTTCATATGCAATTTATTTACGTAAAATGGCTTTGGTCTTAGCCTTAATTTTTGGTGTAAGTAACATGTCAACATGGCATGATCATCAAAGCATATAACAGGGATTAAACATCGTGAAAGTACAACATCGATTCTGAAGGCGGAGTAGTGCCGGTGAAATTGACACAAGGAAGGTGCAACAAAAGATTGGAATCCCAGCCACTTTGCATATGAAAATATGTTAGGGGCTGGTTGAAACAAAAGGATGAAGATGACATGGCCATTTTGAATTTGGGAAAAACTTTGACAAAAACAAAAGAAATGGAGGGCTTAATTGAAAAATTGCCACACTCCAATTATTTAGAGGGCAAAGTGCAAAAATGGACCTCACCATGATGATTAGTGGGCCAAGCTACCCCAAAAACATATATGGGATGGCCCCAATTGAGTTGCAAGTTCAAAATCCAATTTGAATTTGAGTCCAAATTCAAATTGGAATTTAAACAGAAAAGAAAAAAAAAGGAAAAAAAATGAAGGGTACAGACCCAACTGGGCTGTCTTGGGAGCCAAGCCCAGCTTCTCTCTCAATAGCCCAAATGAACAAGGCCACTCGGCTGGAGACAGAAATTCAAAAAAAAAGGGCCTCGCCCACTGACTTGGGCCCAAGGCCACATCTTCTCTCCACGGCCCATCTCGGCTTCCTCTGAACTGAACCCGCGCGACACCTGAAGAAAAGGGGATCCTTCCTCTGAACTTGATGCGGCAACAACTTCCGGCGAACCTGGCGTCGCACTCCGGCCACCTCCTCGCGAGCTACCACGGGGAACCCTGAGAGGGCACCTCCTCCTGCACAACGGTGCACACCAAGGCCACTAACTCTCTCCTAACTCGCCGGAATCCTCACGGGATCAGAGAGGCGACGGCCTGCTCTGAAGATCCAGGACCCGTGCAATCTCGGCGACCTTCCGGCGAGCCTAGCGGTGCGCACAGACCAACTCCTGCCGCGCTACGGTGCTCTAAACGAAGCTGGGACCTCCACCTACGCATCTGCACTCCAGGTCCGACCCCTAGCTCCACGACGGCGACGCGATGACCGACTGAAGATCACGGCGGCGCCACTGTCTACTGCGCGTTCTTCAGACACCGGCGAGGAAAACGTTAGCACACGCGCAAGCCCTCTCCTTTGAGGCAACAGACTCGTACTAGACGTGCACATAGCACGTCCGCGCACGCCTCAACGACGGCACGGTCACGGTGACCACCGGACTGGCCGGGAACCGTGACACGGCGGCGGGAAACGCAAATACGGGGCTACCTACTCGCGAGCGAACGAGGGAGCAGGGGAGCACCAGAGGCTCACCTTGGGGTGCTCGGGGACGTCCTCGACACCTTGGAGGGGACGGCGGAGCGGTCGGTCGACAGCGAGGCAGAACTTCTGCGCCGCGGGGGTGCTTCGTGGCGGGACCGCGGTGTAGCTCCTGCAACCACGACGCCGACGGGAAGGGATCAGAAAGGCCTGCAGGAGGGCGAGCGTGAACACGCGGACAACGACACGGCTCAACAGCGGCGAATTGAACTCAGGTCACCTGCTGAAGTGGCGGGGCGGATCGAAGCAATTGAGCGTGGCGGCGGCGAGCCAAGGGGGGAAAATGGAGGAGGGAAACCCTAGGTTCCCCGGGGCGCTCCCGGTGGCCTCAAATATGGAGCTCCCGCTCTCCCTGGCCGGAGGGCTCCACCTCCCGTGGCCGGACGCGCTCGTGAGAGAGGAAGGGGAGGGGACCTCACTCCAGCGTGGAAAGAAGATGACGGGGAGGCCGTCGGATGCAGATCAAATGAACAAGGCGCGCTCCACTTACCCCTTCGCAGCTGGGCTCTAGCCCGAGAAGCAATCAAAGGCCCAGGTGGGCTGGGCCTGCAACAGGGAGTTGAAAAAAAAACCTGCTACTTATCCCTTTCCATTTAACATAAAATAGAAAGGATTTAGAGTTTTCCAAGATTAATTACAAGGTGTGAAAATACATAAAAACATGTAAAATGATCCTTGCAATATTCTTCAATTTCTAAAATTGGTTTGACCAATTTTTGAGCAACTAAAATGTGGGGCATTTTTTAAAATTCAAATCACATTGGACCGTGGCCCAAATTTTTAGAGTTGCAAAAAATGGAGCAAGGCTTTTAAAAAGCTTGGGGATGGGAAGGAATTGGCTATGCCAAGTTTGGGGTCAAGGGGAGCATGCATGCAACAATTAAAATTCTTCAAACACCCTTCTTGAACCATTTTGGATGCAAACTCAAACAAACCAAATGGGCTCCAATCCCAATGCAAATTTAAATTACCACATGAAATTACAATCTTTAGCATCATGCCAAGTTACAAAGTCAACAGACAAAGTACAATCTCATGGTGATTTCTTATTATTGCAAATGGGTTGTTACAGCACTCCCCCACCAACACAGGATCTCGTCCCGAGATCTAAGCCTGAAACAACTCAGGATACTCAGAACGGAGATGATCTTCACACTCCCACGTTGCTTCCTTCTCCGAATGATGTGCCCACTGAACTTTCATGAACTTGACGGTCTTGTTGCGAGTCTTGCGCTCGGACGTCTCAAAAACACGGACTGGACGCTCTGAGTAGGAAAGGTCCGCACTCAGCTGTATCTCGCCCAAGTCAACAACCTTCTCTGTCTTCTTGAAGCACTGCTTTAGCTGGGACACATGGAACACGTCATGCACCATGGACAGACTCTCTGGAAGCTCGAGCCGAAAGGCAAGAGGTCCTCTAGTCTCAAGGATGCGGAAAGGTCCGACAAATCTTGGAGCGAGCTTTCCCTTGATGCCAAAGCGGTGAGTTCCCCTCAATGGAGACACTCTCAGGTACGCCCAATCACCAACCTGAAACGCTACACCACGGTGCCTTTTGTCATAATAGGCCTTCTGCCTAGACTGTGTTGCCTTTAGGTGCTCTCGGACAATCTTCACTCTGTCCTCTACCACTTGGATAACATATGGACCCAAAAGCTGCCTATCACCTGTCTCGGACCAGTTCAAAGGTGTCCTGCACTTGCGGCCATACAAGACTTCAAACGGAGCTGCTTGCATACTTTCCTGATAGCTGTTGTTGTAAGAGAACTCAGCATACGGCAAGCATTCTTCCCACTTCATGCCAAACGAGATGACACATGCCCGAAGCATGTCCTCAAGGATTTGGTTCACGCGCTCGACTTGCCCACTTGTCTGAGGGTGATAAGCGATACTGAACAACACTGTCGTACCAATCGCCTTTTGGAAGGCCTGCCAGAACTTAGAGGTGAAAAGGCTGCCTCTATCATAACTGATCTTCTTGGGAATTCCATGCAAAGATACAACTCTTGCGGTGTACAAATCCTCCAACTGAGCTGCTGAAATGGAATCCTTCACTGGAAAGAAGTGGGCAACTTTGGAAAGATTGTCAATGACAACAAAGATGGCATTGTTCTTCTTCTGCGACAAGGGGAAGCCTGTGATGAAATCCATCTCTATGTGATCCCATTTCCACTCCGGAATCTCAAGTGGCTGAAGCAACCCTGCAGGCTTCTGGTGTTGTGCCTTCACTCTCCTGCACACATCACACTGAGATACGTAACGGGCAACATCCCGCTTCATACGAGTCCACCAAAAGCTTTGCTTGAGATCTTGATACATCTTCGTACTTCCAGGGTGAATAGACAGCTTGGAATCATGGGCTTCCTTCATGATGACCTCTCTGAGATCTCCCTCCTTGGGAACAACAACTCGCTCTTCGAACAACACGGTGCCGTCATTATGCACTGAAAAGCAACCGTACTTTCGAACTGAGGCGGCAATACCCTGTTTGATCTTCTGTATCATTGAGCTGCCAGACTGAGCTTCACGAATCTTCTCATGGATAGTGGGATCTACCACAAGGTTGTCAAGATAGCCTGCTGGAACTAGCTCGAGATTGAGCCTTCGAAAGGACTCACACAAATCAGGGTGGATCTTCTGCACCAGGATATTATTGCAATCGCCCTTGTGGCTCAGCGCATCAGCTATGACATTCGCCTTCCCAGGCGTGTACTGAATATCAACTGTGTACTCAGTAATGGTCTCAAGCCATCTTCTTTGCCTCAAGTTCAGATTTGGCTGAGTGAACAAGTACTTCAGACTCTTGTGTTCGGTGAACACATCCACCTTCCTCCCTAGGAGGAGGTGTCTCCAAGTGACCAAAGCGTGCACAACTGCTGCAAGCCCCAAGTCGTGCGTGGGATAATTCCTCTCACTCGTCTTCAACTGCCGTGAGGTATAAGCCACAATATTCCTTCCTTGCATCAAAACTCCGCCTAGACCTTGCAAGGAGGCATCACAAAACACTTGAAAAGGCTGTGACTCATCTGGCGGCGTGAGAATTGGAGTTGTGGTCAACTTCTCTTTCAACTCCTCGAAGGCTGACTAGCAAGCTGGCGACCAAGTGTACCGCTTGTCCTTGCACAACAATTCAGTCATTGGCTTGGCTATTTTGGAGAAATTTTGCACAAACCTCCTGCAATAACTGGCGAGGCCGAGAAAACTCCTTAGCTGCTTCACATTCTTCGGCGGAGCCCACTCTTGAATAGTGCAGACTCGCTCTGGCTCAACCGCAATTCCCTCAGTGGAGATTACATGGCCCAGAAAATTGACCTTGTCCAGCCAAAACTCACACTTGGAGAACTTGGCTTAATACCGATGCTCTCTTAACTTCTGCAGCACCAAGCGCAAATGTTCCTCATGTTCAGCCTCTGACTTGGAATAGACAAGAATGTCGTCGAGGTAGAGGATCACAAACACATCAAACCATTCTTGGAACAAATAGTTCATAGCTCTCATGAATGTCGGAGGGGCATTTGAGAACCCAAAAGTCATGACTGTGAACTCATACAGCCCATAACGTGTGCTGAACGCGGTCTTGGGAATATCCTCTTCACGAACACGGATTTGGTGATACCCCATCCTCAAGTCAATCTTTGAAAACACCTTAGCCCCATTCAACTGTTCGAACAGATCATTGATGCGGGGTAAAGGGTACTTGTTCTTGATGGTCTTCTTGTTGATACCGCGATAGTCCTGGACCAAGCGGCTAGTCCCATCCTTCTTCTGGACAAACAAAGCTAGTGCACCCCAAGGGGAAGTGCTCGCGCGGATAAAACCGCCTGCTTCCAACTCTTTCAACTGCTTCTTGAGCTCGATCAACTCCTTCGAACATATCTTGTACGGATGCCGAGAAATCGGCTGGGTACCAGGCTCTAGCTCAATAACGAACTCAATAGCTCGAACTAGGGGAATTCCTGGCAACTCCTCCGGAAAGACGTCTGGGAACTCACAGACAACTCTGACCTCTTCGAGCAAAGGCGCAACTCCTGCGTTCAAAGCGTACAACTGTGCTGGTCCTGTCATAGAGCCACAAGTGTACAAGACTTCTGCACCTGAATCGTGTGTCAAATTCACTGATCTGGTGGGACAATTGATATTGGTCTTGTACTGCACAAGCCAATCCATGCCCAAAATTACATCAATGTCGGAACGCGGAAGCAAAATCAAGGAAGCGGAGAAAAGGAGTCCCTGAATCTGGATCTGCACATCAGGAACTCTGACAGCTGAACTGAACTTAGAGCCCGGGGTAGAGATGGCCAAAGGAGAAGGCAACACCTCTGCTTGGAAATCAAACTGCTGAGCGAAAGACTTGGAAATGAAGGAATGAGACGCTCCGGAATCGAACAAAACTGTCGCGGGAACTGAACACACAAGCAACCTACTAGGAACAATCTCTGAAGACTGCTGAGCATCTGAGAGCATCACGTTGTTCACCCGAAGTGCACGTGGTTGTGCCTTCACCATCGCGGTGCTCGGAGTAGAGCGAGGTGGAGGCGGTGGGAGCCGAGCAAAGCGCGGATCGGTGCAGTTGGGAGACGTGTGCCCCGGCTCTCTGCAATTGTAGCAGATCACGCCCGGCCTAGGCTGCTGCTGCGGCTTGGGTGGCCTCGCGTGTGGTGGTGTAGAGCGAGGCTCTGCTGAACTGGGACGGGAGGGCGGGCAAAAGTGCAGACAACTGACTGCTGCCTTTGTGGTGGTGCCTCTGTGACCCACGTCTTTGCCTTCTTATGGACCATCACTGCGGAACTGTGCTCTCTCTGGCGCTTCCTGTCTGCATCCCACTCTGCTCTGGCTGACTCATGGCGGATAGCCTGATCCACGAACTGTGAGAACAGCATGGGGCTGCACTTAGTGAGCGCGTACTTGATCTCTGTGCTGAGACCTCCACGGAACCTGGCGATCTTCTTAGCCTCTGTGCTGACCTCCTCTGGAGCGTACCTGGCGAGCCTGACGAAGGCCAGGTTGTACTCCTGAACTGACCTGTCACCCTATCTCAGAGCCAAGAACTCATCACGCTTCCTGTCCATCAGGCCACTCGGAATATGCGCTGCTCTGAAGTCTGTGAAGAAATCTGCCCACGTGATGATAGCATCGCCCTTGATGGCCTTGTAGGTATCGTACCAGCTGGCTGCTGCACCCTGAAGCTGGAAGGAGGCGAAGGTGACGTAGTCGACGGGTCTGATGGTGTTTGCATTGAAGTGCTTCTTGATCTCTGCGATCCAGTCATCCGCCTCCAGCGGGTCTCGAGCCTCGGAGAACTTGGGGGGTTGATAGCAAGGAACTGCTGTAGAGTGGTGTACTGTGGTCGATCATTCCTCTGGGCAGTCTGGTTCGGCAGCATCTGTAAGATCGCAGATGTGCCCTGATCCACTGCGGTCACAGCCTCCCAAAGGAGAGGGTTCTCTGGCGGCGGCATGTTCGCTCTTGGCATCCTGTATACAGGAACACTTATGAGAACATGGTGGAAACATTGACGTAACCAGAGGATAAAGCAACATTGACAACCAAACTTCCTCACGAGGTATGAGAAAGCCGAAGGCTGAAATTCCACCAACGTTAACCAGGAAAGACGAAAGCTAGGTGCTACTGGAATCCCCAAACCGAGATCATCCGAATCCAAGATAATAATCTGCTAGCGAGCACACAACAATATATACGAGTGGTTGAAGACCTGAACGTTGAGACATCTGCCCTGAGCGGCCCGCCATCACGGTCGTCCATAGGGGAAAATACACCACATCCATATTACCATAGGATGCCCGCCAATCCTGTATGGACATTTCACCTGGGGTACGCCGTAAGAGAGGTAGAGCAGTCAACCCAAGTGGCGGCTCAGTAGTCTCAAAGTACGCCAACACATCTCGTCGCTAGCAAAGAATTATAGAGGAATCGGAGCCTCATGTAAACGAGAACCTAGATTTGTTTTGAAATGGGATAAGTTGCAGAAAGAAAACAACGTTTCACTTCCTCACGGAAAAAGGGGTGGGAGGGTGGGGTAAGTATAAAAAGAAAGAGTTCCTACTCTCCGATTTTTCCTTAATAACTACAAAATAGTTTCTAGACTCAACTTCGGCCAGTAAGGGTTCCTACTGTCAGTCCTTCTCTGATACCAAGTTTTAATGCCCCCGATGCGGTGCTAACTCGAGTTAGTCGCTTTCGCGTCTCGCTCAAGTTAGTAGCTCATAAAGAGCCACCGACACACGACACTCGCACTCATGTCGCTGCCGGATTCTCGACAACAGGTATATGAACAAAGAACTTAAACTAAGACATAAAATATATAGAGTCCAGGGCATACATCGCCACTGGTATTTATTGCATCATCTCAGAGGTCCGTGGACCCAACAGAATTCATGCAACAAGCGGAAGACAAACATGAACGAGTACGGTCAAAATCCAAATTGCCCTAGAGATGGCTACACATAAAGGGTCCACCCACGGATCGTCGAAGCCCAACTGTAGGATCTACTGAACGAGGTCGACCTCATCATCATCCTCCGGGGGCACCTCCACGAAGTATCGTCCAGTGCTCGGGTCAAGGTAGTACTCCACTGCAGCGGCCGATCAGGCAAAACAATAAAAGCACAAAAAGAAAACAGGGGTGAGATTATATCATTACAGGATAACTAACTCCCTACGGTAAGACAAGATAAAGGTAAAGGTTGCAGCCACACTAGCATATATGGTAGCTAACGTTCTATTAGAGTAGAGGTAAGATCAAAGAATACACATGACATCGCGTCATAAGTCTGCTATCCACCTACTTACGTCAAACATAACACAACTTGGATCTTCTCTCGGTCCCCCTGGACGAAGAAAAGCAACCAAGGCACTCACACGGTAGGCAAGTTTTAATTATGATTCAAATTGATGTTATTCTATGAACAAGGAGTACGTATCAAGTCGTCCATAATCGCGGACATGACTTTTCGAAAAGATTTAACCCTGCAGGGGTGTACCAACTGCCCATCATAGGATTCGCATGTACGCCCGGTTTCCACTTGGCTAAGTAAACGCCTGAAACTCCAGAACGTCAGAGTGCCTCTAACTAACAACACACAATTCCGGGTGGCCCCCGGGGAGTCGACATCCAATCCAAAAGACGCCCACGCTCTCGGATTGGCCTCTTCCATATGGCTAAGGTCGGGTTTAGTCTCACCTATAAAACAGGGGACTTCCCTAGCTCACCAGTGTGGACCAACCAGAGGAACTATGTCTCCGTTGGTCCGGGTTGTTTCGAAAACAGCTGGGGTACCAACCAAGCACACACACGTTTGCAAATATTAAAATCAGCTCGGTCCACCACTAGAACTGTATGAAGCTAGGTAGGTAAGAAAAGGGGACCCCATAGAATCCCACACACGATTAGGCACGCTCGTCAAGAAACACAATACCCGGATCTCGGGACCTAGGTGACTCAAATGCAACAAATCACCTGGCGGGAACAGCCTGGTCTCCCATCATTCGTCAAATATAAATTAACATCATAATAATAATAACTATCAACCAACTTCTTTAAACAACATGATATCCCAAACCATAACATAGGGTAAGCAGCAAGTTTCCTATTCATACTAAGCAATGGCTGAGCAGCGGTAACTTAGCAATACAACGTTTTTCTGGGATGTGGGGATCATGGCTGTTTTGGTTTTTGAAGGTGGCATAGCAAGTGGATAGGATCAAACAAACGTTCTAGACTAGAGCTAGGCAGGTAGGTAGAAAGGTATCAAGTAATGGTATAAATCTTCCCCTTGCCTGGGTAATCGGTCGTCGAAGCAGACGCGGCAGGGTCCTCGGGCTCGGTGTCGTAAATCTCCACGTAAGTATCCTCGGCAATCTCAGGTGCTACCGTAAAGTACAGGCAAGGAAAAGGAACACAAGTAAGCAGTGGGTACAATGCACAGGCAAAGATGGTATGATCAAGTTTAATCGACATGATGTGACCCTATCTAGTCAGATTTAAATGAGGGTGGTGACGACACGTCAACAACTTCATATGCAATTTATTTACGTAAAATGGCTTTGGTCTTAGCCTTAATTTTTGGTGTAAGTAACATGTCAACATGGCATGATCATCAAAGCATATAACAGGGATTAAACATCGTGAAAGTACAACATCGATTCCAGAGACGGAGTAGTGCCGGTGAAATTGACACAAGGAAGGTGCAACAAAAGATTGGAATCCCAGCCACTTTGCATATGAAAATATGTTAGGGGCTGGTTGAAACAAAAGGATGAAGATGACATGAACTCAAAGCTTGAAGGATCAGTTGAAAAGATGCCAACATGCACTGAAGTTGGAATGATGCAAGGAAGGGAAGAACAGGTTCGTTCTGGTTAAGGTGGTCACACCCTGTCCACTTGAGTTGCACATAACCTCAGGTGGATATTACCATTGGAAACCTCGCATAATTCTACCCCAAAACCATATATGATATGGTACCACTTGAATTTGCAAACACAGTTGCAAATTCAAATGAGTTTCAGGGGGCTGAGTGCAAAATTGCACTACATGCATTTTGAAAAAGGCTCAAATGGAGAAACCACTATCACCATGCAAAATCCTTGGGAGAAACTACCCCAAAATCATATATGGCATGGCCATTTTGAATTTGGGAAAAACTTTGACAAAAACAAAAGAAATGGAGGGCTTAATTGCAAAATTGCCACACTCCAATTATTTAGAGGGGCTAAGTGCAAAAATGGACCTCACCATGATGATCGGTGGGCCAAGCTACCCCAAAAACATATATGGGATGATCCCAATTGAGTTGCAAGTTCAAAATCCAATTTGAATTTGAATCCAAATTAAAATTGTAATTTAAACAGAAAAGAAAAAAAAGGAAAAAAAACGAAGGGTACAGACCCAACTGGGCTGTCTCGGGCACCAGGCCCAGCTTCTCTCTCCCTGTCCCAAACGAACAAGCCCACTCGGCTGGAGACAAAAATTCAAAAAAAAGGGCCTCGCCCACTAACTTGGGCCCAAGGCCACTTCTTCTCTCCACGGCCCAGCTCGGCTTCCTCTGAACTGAACCCGCGCGACACCTGAAGAAAAGGGGCTCCTTCCTCTGAACTTGACGCGGCGACAACTTCCGGCGAACCTGGCGTCGCACTCCGGCCACCTCCTCGCGAGCTACCACAGGGAACCCCGAGAGGGCACCTCCTCCTGCACAACGGTGCACGCCAAGGCCACTAACTCTCTCCTAACTCGCCGGAATCCTCACGGGATCAGAGAGGCGACGGCCTGCTCTGAAGATCCAGGACCCGTGCAATCTCGGCGACTTTTCGGCGAGCCTAGCGGTGCGCACAGACCAACTCCTGCCGCGGTACGTTGCTCTAAATGAAGCTGGGACCTCCACCTACGCATCTGCACACCAGATCCGACCCCTAGCTCCACGACGGCGACGCGATGACCGAATGAAGATCACGGCGGCGCCACTGTCTACTGCGTGTTCTTCAGACACCGGTGAGGAAAACGTTAGCACACGCGCAAGCCCCCTCCTTTGAGGCAACAGACACGTACTAGACGTGCACAGAGCACGTCCGCGCACGCCTCGACGACGGCACAGTCACGGTGACCACCGGACTGGCCGGGAACCGTGACACGGCGGCGGGAAACGCAAACTACGGGGCTACCTACTCGCGAGCGAACGAGGGAGCAGGGGAGCACCAGAGGCTCACCTTGGGGTGCTCGGGGACGTCCTCGACACCTTGGAGGGGACGGCGGAGCGGTCGGTCGACGGCGAGGCAGAACTGCTGCGCCGCGGGGGTGCTACGTGGCGGGACCGCGGTGTAGCTCCTGCAACCACGATGCCGACGGGAAGGGATCAGAAAGGCCTGCAGGAGGGCGAGCGTGAACACGCGGACAACGACACGGCTCAACGGCGGCGAATTGAACTCAGGTCACCTGCTGAAGTGGCGGGGCGGATCGAAGCAATTGAGCGCGGAGGCGGCGAGCCAAGGGGGAAAAATGGAGGAGGGAAACCCTAGGTTCCCCGGGGCGCTCCCGGTGGCCTCAAATAGGGAGCTCCCGCTCACCCTGGCTGGAGGGCTCCACCTCCCGTGGCCGGACGCGCTCGTGAGAGAGGAGGGGGAGGGGACCTCACTCCAGCGTGGAAAGAAGACGACGGGGAGGCCGTGAGATGCAGATCAAACGAACAGGGCGCGCTCCACTTACCCCTTCGCGGCTGGGCTCTAGCCCGAGAAGCAATCAAAGGCCCAGTTGGGCTGGGCCTGCAACAGGGAGTTGAAAAAAAAACTTGCTCCTTATCCCTTTCCATTTAGCATAAAACAGAAACGATTTACAGTTTTCCAGGATTAATTACAAGGTTTAAAAATACATAAAAACATGTAAAATGATCCTTGCAATAATCTTCAATTTCTAAAATTGGTTTGACCAATTTTTGAGCAACTAAAATGTGGGGCATTTTTTAAAATTCAAATCACATTGAACTGTGGCCCAAATTTTTAGAGTTGCAAAAAATGGAGCAAGGCTTTTAAAAAGCATGGGGAGGGCAAGGAATTGGCTATGCCAAGTTTGGGGTCAAGGGGAGCATGCATGCAACAATTAAAATTCTTCAAACACCCTTCTTGAACCATTTTGGATGCAAACTCAAACAAACCAAATGGGCTCCAATCCCAATGCAAATTTAAATCACCACATGAAATTACAATCTTTAGCATCATGCCAAGTTACAAAGTCAACAGACAAAGTACAATCTCATGGTGATTTCTTACTATTGCAAATGGGCTATTACATAAACCGACCGGGTTACGAATGTGGAAACCATCCCAGATAGGCGTCTTCATTGAACTTGAGTTAGCTGTGAGGTAAAATTTGTGGAGAACATCCTCGCCGACACCCGCTTGAAGGGTGACGAGATCCCGGCGGTAACTGATAGTTTCATGTGTGTAGCAGTACAAACCTGCAGGGTTAACAAAACTATTTGAATAGCCGCGTCCGCGGTTATGGACTGCTTGGAAAGCTTAGCTTGATTATTATACAACTTCAATGGATACTTTAAAAACTGCCAAGATAAGTGTGAGTGCTATGGCGTGCTTTCTCGTGGGAAGTCGAGGAAGGCACCATAGTGGAGTAATTGTTTGGGAGACTTGGATAGATGGACTCGTGTACGCTTCTTACCTCATTCCCGTATTCGTAGTACAGGACTAGCCAAGTCAAAGCTAGCACTTCTGAATTGAAATCCCACCTCCCTTTGCCTTGATACTTGAGCATGAGTAGGATAGTTCCTACGTAAGTCTTGCTGAGTACGACTTTGTACTCATGTTTGCTTATTCTATGTTTTAGATGAATCCACTGACCCCGATGGTGGCTTCTTCCTAGAGCTCGATGACTAAGATCAAGCTAGTGTAGTCCCAGTCAGAGGACTGGTTCCCTCGTGGAAGGGCTTGTTTATAAATAAGGCTTCTCTAAGCCATTTGTTAAACTTGTCTGTACTCAGACCTACTTTGCTTCCACATGTTTGATGTAATGTTGGATCACAGTCTTGTGATCTCTTTGTGCACTCTGTGAGAGTTAAATAAAGTTGTATACTTTGTAGAGAAATGTAATGATACCTGTTGTTCATACTAGACATGTATGCTCCGTGTATGATTATAACGTGCATGTCTTAGTATGGGTTTTCGAGAGCTTGGTTGTGATCTTGTCGGCGGTCTTTTATACACCAAGTGGCCCTTAGATGTGCGCATCTTGGGGCATCGCGATGCGATTTCTCATGACTCTGTCAAGTGGCACACTTTGTTGTATGATCGAGCCCGCCCGAGACCCCGACTAAGTGATCGGGCTAGAGTATGTTTATGTAAGTGTTAGAATACAATCGATAGTATGGTTGAGGCGACTTGTTTATGAGTATGGGAGTTCACCACCCATATCATTGAGACTTGTGTGCGGACGATGAGGACCCATCTCAGTTGATCATCCGTCCTAGATGGGATGCCCCTCACGTTCGATGCTTTCTGTGAGCGTTCTGTGCTTGGCCTTGTCTGCTTAGACAAGTGGGTACGGCTCTCGGCTCTCCATATGATTGTGTTGTGATAGGACTTGCATACGCAAACCCCGGGTCCCGACAGACTTGGTATCAGAGCAGGACTGACTGTAGGATTATCAGCCTTGGTCGAAGTCGAGTCTAGCCTTCTATAGTTATATAGTTACTCTAGGTATATAAGGGAACAACGTAAGGCTTTTTTTCTCCTTACCCTCGCCGTTCTGAGTTCTGAGTCACCCTCATCTTGGTCTATGGGAAGATAGGACTAGGCTCATCTATGTCTAACTAGAACATCTTGTTGATTGCTTCCTTGTAGCCGTAGGAAAGTTGTGTTCGGTTTACTAGAGTTGTTGTGCTTCCTGATTTCTTACATCGTATGTAAGTGTTGTTTCTATGTTGTAAGAAAATAATCTTTCCTTGCGATTACAACCATTATGTTGTCCGAGTCATTCCAGGTTTCGTCATAATCTGATGCATTTGCAAACTCCTTCTTTCTGTTTCAGATGGCAGATCTTCCCCCTCGGCAGATTGTTCGTTTGACTAGGTGCCTCGATGTGCGTGGGCATCCAGCCATGCTCACCGATATGATGTCCTTCATTGGCTCTCGATGGTATCCTGAGTACACCGTTGAGGATCAGTTCCTTGAATTCAACCAGACTCAGTTCCATTGCATTGTCAGGATCTACCCGCGCCACATTGGAGTCACACAGCCTATCCTTTTTGGACATGGCATTGGGATGACAGAGAACATGGTTGTGCAGGATGTTGTGTACTCATGTATTACAATGCTGAGAGAGGAGCATGTACTACTTGGTGGGTCACCATTCCTCTATATCCCTGCTGCACTTCCAGGAGAAGAGGGATATTACACCGGATTGTACTCAGATCGCTCCTTGGAGGATCCTTTGCTTCAGATCACTGCTCGGCACGCTTGTGATAGGGATCGTGATGCACGTGCCCTTCGTTTTGAGATTCACGCCACCCGTTCCCGTGTGTATCGAGAACTTACACTCCTGGCTCCTTTTGTGAGTGTTGGATCAGTGGAGCATGATGCTATCTACCCAGTCAGTACACAGATGCCTTCTTGAGTTGCTTGGCCCGAGATTGGAGGCATGTTTCCACCCCGTGGTCCTCTGCTACCACCCTATGTTGGACCTAGGCCCCATCCTTTCCCAAATGGATATCAGGGTCCGCAGGCCGCCGTGTTTCCCGATGGTCACTTTCAGCTACCGGGTTACATGGGTAACTTATACGAGGATTACTATGGAGATGGAGATGAGTGAGACCGTTTGTGGTCTTTCTCTAGAGAGGATGTAGTAGTATCTTTAGTATGTTGTACGCAAAGTGTTCTAAGTTCCAGAGGCTTAGATAAATAATGTATAGGAAATCAGAGTGCCTCTGAGGATGTATCATCTTCATCACGTTTGTATTAGCTTGGATCTTGTACTAAAACGATGTATGGTTTGTATGACAGCTTGTGTATATATGGCTTGTATGCTTTTATCACCATGTTGTCAAGATGATTACTTCCTATGACTCTGTGATTCTTCCAGTAACTTCAATACCTTGTTTAGAATTTTCCAATCAACTCTGTTTGACTTTGGTTTTAACCTTCAGGATGTCTCAGGGAACCCGTGGCCAACTTGGTCGTGCCCATGCTCGTGGGAATGATCCGGAGGAAGGAAATCTTCCACCGCCACCCACGATGGCTCAGGTTCTGATGGAGGTTGAAAGGAATCGAAGGGACTCTCACTAGTTGCTGGAGGTCATAGCTCGTAACATCACTCAGCAGCGCAACGAGTTGGTGTCGTTGAATGACTTCATCCGGCTTCATCCCCCGGTTTTCAGCTACTCCACTGAGCCCCTTGACACAGATGACTGTCTTCGCAGCATCGAGAGAAAGCTCCAGGCAGGACATGTTGCAGATGGTGAAAAAGTCAACTATGCCACCTACCACCTTGAGGGTGCAGCTAGCTATTAGTGGGAGAATTTCCTGAACATGCGTCCCGCTGGACCTCCCACAACTTGGGATGAGTTCTGCACTGTATTCCGTGAGCACCACATTCCAAAGGGTCTTATGGACCGCAAACGTGAGGAGTTCTGCAACCTCACCCAAGGCAGGAGGACTGTTGACGAGTTTAGTCGTGAGTTCAACCGACTGGCTCTTTATGCTACTGAAGAGGTCTCCACCGACGCCAAGAAGCAAGAGAGGTTCCACCGAGGACTTAACTCTGGACTCCGTCGTGAGCTCAACCTACATGACTTCGCCACCTTCCAGGTACTTGTTAACAAGGCCATCAAGGAGGAGGACATGAACACCCCCAATGATTTCCGCAAGAACCCTAGAGATGATGGTTCATCCAGTTCAGGCCCTCATAAGCGCAAGATCTAGATCCCCAATAGCATGTTCCTCCAGAACAACCCACCGAGGCCATCCTTTGTGGCGCGTAGTCCACCAGCTTCGCCCCACCCAGCTCCACCTAACAACCCAGCTCCCCGCACTGTCTTTGGAGCCTGCTACAAGTGTGGCCAGGCAGGTCACTACTCCCGCGAGTGTACCCAGAATCAGAATGCCCCACCCCGTGTCGGAGGTAACAACAATGGTCGTGGCAAGCCACCCTCGAAGGTCTTCACCACCAAGCCCGCTCCTCCCACCACTCGTGGACGTGTGAACCAGATCTCAGCTGAAGAGACTGACGACACTTCTGATGTCATTCTTGGTACACTCCCACTCAATTATGTTCCTACTTTCGTTCTTTTCGATCTAGGAGCATCTCATTCATTCATGTCGGAAAGTTATGCACTTCGTCATGATTTATCCTTTGTTGAATTGTCCACCCCAATGATAATTCAAACTCCAGGGTCAAGATGGCAAACTAATAGAGTAAGCCATGGTAATCAAATTGCAGTTGAGGGTTTAGTATTCCTTGATTCACTTATAGCCCTCAAGTCTTCAGACATTGATGTCATCCTTGGTATGGATTAGTTATCAAGACAACATGCTTTCCTTAATTGTAAATCCAAGTCTGTTAGACTCACCCATTCTTCAGGCCAGACAATTGATTACACCACACCAAGATCGAGAACCCAGTTGCATTCTTTGAATGTGCTTCCTCTTCCCGACCTTGAAGATATTCCGGTGGTTTGTGACTTCCCGGATGTCCTTCCTGAAGAGCTGCCGGGTATGCCACCCGACAGATGTGTAGAATTCATTGTAGATCTTATGCCATGAACCTCACCAATTTCCAGATGCCCATACAAAATGGCCCCACGTGAGTTAGCTGAGCTTAAAATCCAACTTGAAGCTTTGTTGGCAAAAGGCTTCATCCTCCCTAGCTCATTGCCATGGGGTTGCCCCGTTCTGTTCGTAACGAAGAAAGATGGAGTAGAAAGGATGTGCGTAGACTATCGCCCGCTGAATCTAGCGACGATAAAGAACAAGTACCCACTTCCTAGAATCAATGATCTTTATGATCAACTTGCTGGATCCTCTGTCTTCTCCAAGATGGATTTGAGATTAGGCTATCATCAAATCAAAATCCGAAACGAGGACATTCCCAAAACGGCTTTTTCTACTCGGTATGGTCTTTACGAGTACACCGTCATGTCCTTCGGTTTAACCAATGCCCCCTCCACTTTCTCGCGCATGATGAATTCAATCTTCATGGAGTATTTGGACAAGTTCGTCGTGGTTTACCTCGATGACATCCTTATATACTCGAAGAACGAAGAAGAACATGCCGAACATCTTAGGTTGGTATTGATGAAACTTCGAGAGCATCGCCTTTATGCCAAGTTCTCCAAGTGTGAATTCTGTCTACCAGAAGTGACCTACTTAGGCCACGTGATTTCTACCAAAGGCATTGCTATGAATCCCGAGAGAGTTCAGGCCGTCCTTGACTGGACTCCACCTGAATCGGTTAAGCAAGTTAGGAGTTTTCTTGTCTTAGCTAGCTATTGCCGCCGCTTTATTGAGAACTTCTCCAAAGTTGCAAAGCCTCTAACTGAACTCTTCAAGAAAGATAAGAAATTCGAATGGACTCCCAAGTGCAAGGAAAGCTTTCAAGAGCTGAAAAGAAGATTGACTTCTGCACCCGTACTTGCGCCTCCAGACACCAAAAAGGATTTCGACATCTATTGTGACGCCTCATGGCAAGGGTTAGGATGCATACTTATGCAAGATCGACAAGTAGTAGCTTATGCTTCACGCCAGTTGCGTCTACATGAAGAGAAC
Source organism: Bromus sterilis (assembly GCA_950022295.1). Taxonomy (NCBI): domain Eukaryota; kingdom Viridiplantae; phylum Streptophyta; class Magnoliopsida; order Poales; family Poaceae; genus Bromus; species Bromus sterilis. Next base: position 169,989,173 of record OX465595.1, on the reverse strand, counting down.
TATCCTACCCATGATCTTGAACTCGCTGCCGTAGTTCATGCCCTGAAAACATGGCGACATTACCTCCTTGGTAACCATTGCCAGATCTATTATAATCACCAAAGCCTCAAATACATATTCACCCAGCCAGATCTTAATCTCAGGAAAAGACGCTGGATAGAGTTGATAAAAGATTACGACGTAGGAATCTCATACACCCCAGGCAAGGCCAATGTCATGGTTGATGCACTAAGTCGTAAGTCGTATTGTAACAACATCATGTTACAACAGTATCAACCACTTCTTCATGAGGAATTTCAGAAGCTCAATCTCGAGATAATTCCTCATGGTTTTATTTCTACCTTGGTGGCGAAACCAACCCTTGAGGATAAAATCATATCCGCCCAGAAACGTGATAGTGGTATTCGAGAGATCAAGAAGAACATTGCTAGCGGAGTTGCTAAATGTTTCTCCATAAATGATCAAGGTGTCGTTTTCTTTGGCACTCGATTGGTTGTACCACAAAAAACAATCTTAGGAGGCTAACTCTTAAGGAAGCTCATGACACTCCCCTTTCGATTCATCCTGGTAGCACAAAGATGTACCGCGACCTACGCCAGAGATTTTGGTGGACTAGGATGAAGCGAAAAATTGATCAGTTCATCGCAGAATGTGATGTTTGTCGTCGCATTAAGGCCGAACACCAAAGACCTGCTGGCACTCTTCAACCTTTGCCTATTCCCGAGTGGAAATGGGACAAAGTCAGTATGGATTTCATCACTGGCTTCCAAAAACCCAGAAAGGAAATGATGCCATCTTCGTTGTCGTTGATAGACTTTCTAAAGTTGCTCACTTCCTTCTCGTTCACGAGTCCATAACTGCGAGCCGGTTAGCGGACTTGTATGTCTCTAGAATTGTGTCTCTTCATGGTGTTCCTTTGGAAATCAATTCTGATCGTGGTAGCCTTTTCACCTCTAGATTCTGGGGAAGCTTTTAGAATGCTATGGGAACTCATCTCTCCTTTAGTACATCTTTCCATCCTCAGTCTAGTGGTCAAGTTGAAAGGGTTAACCAAATTCTCGAAGACATGCTCAGAGCTTGTATTATCTCATTCGGAAAGAATTGGGAGAAGTCCATTCCATTCGTCGAATTTCCTTATAACAACAGTTTCCAATCTAGTCTGAACATGGCTCCTTTTGAACTCCTCTATGGACGAAGATGTCGAACACCCCTAAACTTGTCAGAAACCGGTGAAAGACAATTCTTTGGACCGGATATGATCAAGGAAGCAGAAGAGCAAGTTTGCATTGTTCGCGATCAATTGAAAGCAGCCCAGTCTCGTCAAAAAAGCTACTATGATCGTCATGATAGGCAAGTAAGCTACAATCTGTACGAGAAGGATTACCTTCGGGTTACTCCTCTGAAGGGAACCCAACGATTCGGTATCAAAGGCAAGTTGTCCCCATGTTACATTGAACCTTTCCGCATTCTTGATAAACGTGGAGAGGTTGCCTACCAACTTGAACTACCCCCGCACCTTTCCCGAGTACATGATGTATTCCATGTGTCACAACTCAGGCGTTGCTTCAAGGACCCCATACGCGAAGTCGACCATGAAACGCTTGATCTCCAAGATGACCTTTCTTATCGAGAGTACCCCGTTCGTATTCTTGATTCCGCAGAGCGTGTCACTCGTCGTCAGAAGATTAAGTTTCTGAAAGTACAATGGTCACACCACTCTGAGAAAGAAGCCACGTGGGAAAGAGAAGACCGTCTCAGTGTCGAGTACTCCTCCTTCCTCCCGATGACTTCTGAATCTCGGGACGAGATTCTTTTGAGTGGGGGAAAGTTGCCAGAACCCTCTGTTAGGTATGTGCTAGGGTTTAGCATCAACTTGCATCATGTCAAAAATTTCAAAAGAAATTGAAATGGGAGAAGAAACCCCCCAGATGAATTTAATTCAAATGGCCACAATAAAAGTTGCTCCAAAAATTCCTTTTGCATTTTTGAAAAATCTCATAAATGAGTGTGATCACATATAAAGTGATTTGGATTCAAACCCATGCTCATAGATTTTTCGAATATTCAAACAGGAGCATGGAATTAAAGAAATACCCTATTTGAATTTGAATTCAAATATTTTGAATTTCGAAAATGTTCAAACTCTGGATATGACTAGCTACTGGTCATGTAATGCCATATAAAAGATTTGAGCATTTATAAAAATGCCTAGCTACTTTATTTGCTAAGCTAAACAAAATGCAGAAAAGAAAAACAAAGAGAAAAAGGGGAAAGGCCTCACCTGGGATTTTGGCCCAACATAACCCCCAGCCGCCCCAGCCCAGCTCCCCTCGCTTGTCGTCTACCCCGGGTAGACGGGCACGCTGCTGCGTGCCGGCCATGCCGAGCACGCCGACGTGCCCCTGGCCACCTCCTACTTCCCCCGCCCACGTACTCGCGCCTAGAGACGCCCAGCACACTCCCTCGTCCATTCCCCCTCTCCACGCCCTGCCCTTCTTTTAGCTCATTCCGCCATGGTCGCCGAAGAACCGAGCCGCCATGGTCCATGTCGACGAAGCTGCGCTACGCAATCATCCTCGCATCCATGTCCGTTGCGTTCGCCGTGGCCTACTGCTTCGAACCAACCTAGCCCCGCTCCAAGTAGCGCCTTGTAGCGAGTTACTCCTCGCAGTCGTCCCACTGCCGCCACCAAGTTCGTCGCCGACGAGCCCACGGTGCACCCGAGCCACCCCAACCTGTTCCATTCGACGCGCGCAAGGGAGAGCTTGAAGATGAAGGTCGCAACGTTCGATTTGGCCCCTGGAAACGACGTCCCGAGCAGCACCGCCGTGGATTTGGTCGCCGGCGACTAACCGCCAGCGAGGCCGATGTGGCAGTGGTTAAGTTAACCTTAATTCCCCTCGCAGTCACTTACAGGTGGGCCTAACCCCCACTAAACCCACTGTTAATCTAATTAAACCGGATTAATAACCAGAGTTACTGACCAGTGGGGCCCCCATGTCAGTTTGACCTGGGTCAAACCCCCTGACGCCAGCATGACCTCACAGTGACGCAATAAATCATTTTCCAATTTAAAAGAAAATCCAGAAAAGGCAGAAAATGAATTAAACTTTGTAAATTCATAACTAATTCATTTTAACTCCAAATTAAACATAGAATATATGAAAAATTATCAGAAACATGCAAGGATTCTGAATATGGACTTTGTTTTCATGTTTGGCCAATTTAAATTGGGTGAACAGAAGCAAATGTGCATATGGAGTTCTTTTAAATTCAAATTTGGGGTGAATTTGCAAATGACTTTGCAACCCACTTCTTTTAAATGGAATTGTCCACAGATTGCAACCATGAACATCACATTACAAACTTGATCATGTGATTGTGCATTGTATTTATATTGATCCCCTTGTTTGCAATGTTTGCTCGATAGAGGTGGAGCCGGAACCCGAGATCACCCCCTCCGTCGAAGATACCATGTACGACCCTCGTCAGCAAGGCAAGCAAACCCCCATTGATCATGTCGATAAAATCCCACTTCCCTCTCAGTCTCGCTTATGCATTGTTTAGGGTGATTACCATGATACGTTTCTACTGCATAGATGAACCCATTCCTTTGCATGACCTATCATTTCTCACAGTAGTAAGAAAACCACAATCCTAGCAGATGTAGGAGTTGATTGATACCATGTGTCCCCTGCAAGTGTTACTTCTTATTGCATGCTTAGAGTTACAATGAGGTTACTCTTTTGTGAGTCGGGATGGTAGTGATCATGATGATGATGGTGGAAATGTGTTGGTGAATCTACCCTAAACAAGGTAAACGATGAGAGGTTGTGTAGGAGTACACAGTGGGTTTGTCTCGTTGAACACCGCCCTAAGCCCGAGTTCTTGTGTGGTGATCCAAGAAAAAAGAGTACAACCACATGTTGGGAAAATGGACCCCCCGCTCAACCTACTAACTCACCCCTTCTCAGTTCAATGAGTCGCAGTAGTTCGGAGTTCTAGTAGGTTTGTGGCCTGGCTGCTAAATGAGAGAACGGCTGAACCGATACCAGCTTATGCACCACGCACACATCTTCTGGGACCACTTCAGTAAACCGGCCGGGTTACGAATGTGGAAACCATCCCAGATAGGCGTCTTCATTGAACTTGAGTTGGTTGTGAGGTAAAAGTTGTGGAGATTATCCTCGCCGACACCCGCTTGAAGGGTGACGAGATCCCGGCGGTAACTGATTGTTTCATGTGTGTAGCAGTACACCCCTGCAGGATTAACAAAACTATTCGAATAGCCGCGTCCGCGGTTATAGACTGCTTGGAAAGCTTAGCTTGATTATTAGACAACTTCAATGGATAGTTTAAAAACTGCCAAGATAAGTGTGAGTGCTATGGCATGCTTTCTAGTGGGAAGTCGAGCAAGGCACCATAGTGGAGTAATTGTTTGGGAGACTTGGATAGATGGACTCGTGTACGCTTCTTACCTCATTCTGGTATTCGTAGTATAGGACTAGCCAAGTCAAAGCTAGCACTTCTGCATTGAAACCCCACCTTCTTTTGCCTTGATACTTGAGCATGAGTAGTATAGTTCCTACGTAAGTCTTGCTGAGTACGACTTTGTACTCACGTTTGCTTATTCTATGTTTTAGATGAATCCACTGACCCCGATGGTGGCTTCTTCCTGGAGCTCGACGACTAAGATCAAGCTAGTGTAGTCCCAATCAGAGGACTGGTTCCCTCGTGGAAGGGCTTGTTTATAAATAAGGCTTCTCTAAGCCATTTGTTAAACTTGTCTGTACTCAGACCTACTTTGCTTCCGCATGTTTGACGTAATGTTGGATCACAGTCTTGTGATCTCTTTGTGCACTCTGTGAGAGTTCAATAAAGTTGTATACTTTGTTGAGAATTGTAATGATACCTGTTGTTCATACTAGACATTTATGCTGCGTGTATGATTATAACGTGCATGTCTTAGTATGGGTTTTCGAGAGCTTGGTTGTGATCTTGTTGGCGGTCTTTTATACACCAAGTGGCCCTTAGATGTGCGCAGCTTGGGGCATCGCGACGTGATTGCTCGTGACTCTGTCACGAGGCACACTTTGTTGTATTATCGAGCACGCCCGAAACCCCGACTAAGTGATCGGGCTGGAGTAGGTTTATGTAAGTGTTAGAATACAATCGATAGTATGGTTGAGGCGACTTGTCTATGAGTATGGGAGTTCACCACCCATATCATTTAGCCTTGTGTGCGGACGATGAGGACCCATCTCAGTTGATCATCCGGCCTGGATGGGATGCCCCTCACGTTCGATGCTTTCCGAGAGCGTTCTGTGCTTGGACTTGTCTGCTTAGACAAGTGGGTACGGCTCTCGGATCTCCATATGATTGTGTTGTGACAGGACTTGCATACGCAAACCCCGGGTCTCGACAATTAAGTAAATGATTTAACTTCTTTGTTTGGTCTTAGTTTGAACTGAGTGCACTAATGAGCGTTAGGTCTTACGCGTAGTAGCGAATCATCCGTACTTGTACTGATTTCCCCCCATCCAAGTTAGGTGTTAGGTTTACTGACGGCACAAACGTGCTTGTACTGATTGTATGGTATGTTGGTGAAGCCATATGCCCCATTTTCTATATACCTTTTTTCATGGGGAAACAGAAGTGAACTAGCAATGCACCGCGTGTCATAGTCGTACTGACGGTGTGGTAGAGTTTGATCTGATTGCCCCATCCACATTAGTCATAGCCGTACTGACGACGCAACCGTGTTTTATAGATGACACAACCTTGTGCTGAACTGATTACATCCAACCTTGTTCATGCGGAGGAGACTCCGAGACTTGAATTGTGGAGGGATCTAAATAAAATAACCACAACCACACATCCTTTAATAGTCATATTAACGGTGCGACCGTGTTTGAACTGATTTCCCCCATCAACGTTAGGTCATAGCTGTACTGACAGCGCAACCGTGTTCGAACTGATTACATCCATCTGCTTTAGGTAATAGTCATACTGACGGTACAATTGTATTTGTATTGACGATGCAACCGTGTCCAAACTGATTACCCCAACTGCTTTCATGCGGAGACGAGTCCGAGACTTGACTTTTGGGAGGGGGGTCTAAACAAAATAACTAGAATCGCACCGCGTGTCATTGTTGTACTAACGGCATAAACATTTTTGATCGGATTACCCCCATCTGCGTTAGCTCATAGTCGTACTGATGGCTTAGTCATGTTTGTACCGAATGCCCGGCCCATCCGCGTCAGGTCATAGTTGTATTGATGGGGCAAAGGTGTTTGAACTGGTTTCCCCCATCGACGTTAGGTCATAGCCGTACTGATAGTGCAACCGTGTTTGTATAGACGACGTGGTCGTGTTCGAACTGATTGCCCCTAATCGCGTCCATGCGATGGCGAATCCGAGACTTGATTTGTGGGGGTGGGGGTGGGGCATAGTTGTACTGATGATCAAAACCATACCGCATGTTATAGATGTACTGATGGATGCCCCCATCCGCGTTAAGTCATACTCATATTAATGTCACAAATTTGTTTGAAATACATGCATTTTTGGCGGCTATAAATGAAATTTTCCAATACATGTATTTTTTTTTACCGGTTCACCTGAAGTACAAAAATATTGAGATAAAAGAAGTCAAAATAATCAATTATATTAGTGTACAGATTCATCATAGCAAATGAGAGAGATAGAAATTCTTATTCACATGAGCTCGTTTTTTAACAAAGAAATCAACAAACAATTAGCTGAATGTTCTATAACTAATTTTTTTAAGGATTTTTTAAAACTAAGACCACATCCTCACAGCCTGATAAGAATTTGGAGCTTCTTGCTCAGGTCAACAAAGCTTGAGATTGGAACGAAGAGTCATTCATCAGTGACAATGCTAGATCTGTCAATTGAACCCATCCAAAAGCACATCTATCTCAGATTTTTTGAGTCTCCAAAAATGCCAAATTTATGGCTTTGTTTAACACTGCAAACTATTTCTAATCTGCGTCTTCTAGTCCAACTGCATCCAGAAATGTTTACATCAACAATGGCATTTACCAGGCAAGAAAGGGAACAGAAAGCAAAAAATAGCAATTGGGTTATGCGTAATCTTCTCAATTGTTGTACATGAAAGAGAGAGCACTAAGCTAGGTATACATATTCTATATCATGTACACATTTTTTCATTTCAGCTAAAAATAAACATAACAAAAATAAGCTATTTGGCTTATGCATTAAGACAAACACACAGTGGAAGAATAAAACTTCTTTATGCGAACTACTTCCTATAATTTACATGAACATGCTGCTACTTTTTTAACTGAGAACTTCCTGATATGTGCAAAATAAATATGTACATAGGAGACTGACGAAGAAAATCAAATTACTACCAAAATTCTCACAGCAGTAAATCTCCGTTAATTGCACATCAAACAATCTGTCATGGTGCCTTGACTCACACTCCTACCGCTGCTTCGGCCTCGTCATCTCGCTGGCCTTGCCGTTGCGCTTCAATATCCTTGAACTTGACATAGAGAAGTAGTAGAACTTTGTCGAATGTGGCCTCGTACCAAAGACATTTCAAAAAACACAAAAAATACTCATCTCGAAGGTGTGGAGATGCTCATCCATGCCCAGCCAAATCCTAAAATAAATAGAACAAAATGGAAGAAATCCATGAAATATTTCGGAAACATATATACGGAACTGGCAGTTCAGTAATCTCAAGATGGCGTTGTACTCCTCCCAGACATTGGACCTCTTCTTGTGCTTGTACGTGAAGGCGTCGCACCTCTATCTTCATGATGTTGTCAACGTCCACCTCATGTACTTCACGAGCTTTTGGATCACACAGCTTGCTCCATGTCCATGGCTGCACAACACACATGAACAAGAACTGAATTTTAATCCTTCCGCCACTAGCATACAAACTCAGCTACATCCAACAGGATAGGCTAAAACAGCTACGGACCAACAAGAATGAACTTTTATTGAGCTTTTTGTTGAACTGAAGTATGCTTCAGAGCACGAAAAGACAGTCGTCGCCGATGCGCCATAGCCGACTCGCATGGGAGGCAAAGGAGCTGGCCATCGCGCGCTGAAGGAGGGAGGCCGGCGGCCCCGCGCAGGAGACAGGGAGGCCGGCGTCCAGTGGCGCCCGGGAGAGGGAGGCAGCGTCCATTGGCGCCGGGGAAGATGCGGAGGCCCGTCGGAGCTTGGGAGGAGGCCGGGGGTGGAGCGGGAGAGGAAGGAGGCGGAGCAGGGGGTGGCGGCACGCGACGGTGGGGATGGGGCGGCGGCGCGCGATGGCGGGGATGGGGCTGGCGGCGCGCGTTGGCCGGGATGGGGATTGGGGTGGTGGTAGGGAGGGGTACGCGGACGCCGGCCGGTGGAGGCAGCGTGTGTTAGGGAGGGGTAGCTTCCGGCGGCGGCAGCGCATGGTAGGGAGGGGCCGGCGGCGGCAGCGGCAACGCGCGTGGGTAGGGAGAGCGGGATGCGCCGTGCGAGGGAGTGGTTGCTCGTCCGTAGGTAGCACATAGGGCTCGGGATGGGCTTAGTTTTCTTTTTCTGATCGGGCAGAGCTTTGTCCAAATCGGATCTATATAGGGCCTAATTTAAGAGCATCTCGAGGCGTGCCTCCAAGAGGCCCTCAAGACGACGCAAAGAGCGCCGAACGAACGTATTTCACTCAGTCGCGTCCCCAAGACCCCAATTAGCGTCGGATCGAACCGATTTTGAGTCCGGCGAACCCAACCCGAACCCAGCGCGCTGGGAGGCGTTTGGGGACGCCGGACGAAACGAAATCGTCTGCCTGGCCCATTGGCAGGCCAAGCCGACCCAAAAGGGACTTCTCTCCCCCTTGTCGTCACCGGCCTTGTCGTCACCGGCCCCCACCGCCCTTGTCGTCACCGGCCGCCGCGCCGCCGCTAGATAGCCGTTTCTGCCGCCCAAAACACGCCGCTGCTTCTCCCACGCCTCCCCTCTTCCAAGGCCGCCCCTAGTTCACCGACGTTTGGCCGGCGCGGAACGCCAAGCCGAGAACGCCGACGCAAAGTCGCGCCCACCTCGCACCCCACCTGTTCGACGAATTGCGGCCCCGAGATGGACTCCGACGACGAGACACTCTTCGCTGCGTTGATGGAGGAAGAGGCGATCGCCGGCGCCCAGGACGACGAGCACCTCATGATGCTCGCCGCCTTGGCCGACCTGTTCGGCGCCAACAAAGATGGGCCGCCTGAAGGGAAAGGAGAGGGGTCGTTCGGAGGGCTACTGTTTGCTCTACTCCGACTACTTTGCTGATGTTCCCCTGCACGGCGAGAAGACATTCCGGCGCCGGTACCGCATGGGTCGAAAGCTCTTTCTTCGCATTGTCAATTCACTTCGAGAGTACGACAGCTACTTCGTTTGCAAGAAAGATTGCACCGGCACAGTTGGGTTCTCCTCATTTCATAAGTGCACAACGGCCATGAGGATGCTTGCATACAGAACTCCTGGTGATGAACAGGACGACTATGCACGCATGGTCGAGTCCACCGCCCTTGATTGTTTCTACAGATTCTGCAGAGCAGTAGTTGACTGCTTTGGAAAACAGTACTTGCGAGCACCCAATGCAGAAGACACTTCTCGAATCCTAGCAGAGAATGAAGCAAGAGGATTTCCTGGGATGCTTGGAAGCATCGACTGCATGCATAGAGAATGGAAGAACTGTCCATTTGCTTGGCAGGGGATGTACAAGGGTGCAAAAGGTCACTGCAGTGTGGTACTTGAGGCGGTTGCTACACATGATCTCTGGATTTGGCACTCCTTCTTTGGCATGCCAGGAACACACAATGACATCAACGTCCTGCAGTGTTCAAATATCTTTGCCAGGCTTGTCGAAGGTCATGCTCCTCCGGTGAACTTCGAGGTCAATGGGCACCAGTACAACAAGGGATACTATCTGGCAGACGACATCTATCCAAGATGGCCGGTATTTGTGAAGACTATCTCAAACCCTGTGTCAGGGGGGAAGCACGCACATTTTGCCAAGTGCCAGGAGGCTTGTAGGAAGGATGTCGAGCGGGCATTTGGGGTACTACAGTCTCGATTTGCTGTTGTTCGGTACCCCGCTCAGACTTGGTCGAAAGATCAAATGTGGGAGGTGATGAATTGTTGTGTCATCTTGCACAACATGATCATTGAGAGCGAGAAAGCGGAGCCAGTGTATGACTCTGAACCATATATCAACCAGGGGCCTCTTGCAGTTGTTGATCACCAGATACCATCAGATTGGACAGCCTATCTTAACATGCGTCAGGAGATCCGAGACCCGCATGTGCATTGTCAACTGCAGGAAGATCTAGTGGATCATCTATGGATGCGCAAAGGCAATGTCTAGTTTGATCTGTTTTTTTGTATTTGTGTCGAACTATGTGTAATATCATGTTGTATGCCGAATTTGCGCCGAACTGCGACGAATTTGCGCCTATATTTCCATGTTTGTGCTGAATCTGTGTCGAAATAATTAATTTGCGCCGTTTTTGGGTCGAATTTGGACCGAATCTGAACCGGCCCCGCCAGTCTTGGGGGTCGCGGCTGGGGGGAAACTCGCCCCAAGACCTATCGCCGCGCCGAGCGCCCCCAAGCGGCGCTAAAATAGCGCCGCAAAACGTCTTGGGGGGCGAACGGCTGGAGATGCTCTAACATAATAATAGTCTGTTACAAGTAACAGAATAGTCCGGTCATATATATATATACTAGATGACCCGTTGCGCCAAATGGCACAAAGTCCCATTTGAAACCATGTTTTCGTAGAAAAAAACTTGCATTTTTAGAAACCAATGATCAAGCTAAATCAACTATTAGAAATGGAAATGCAGTGTAGCAAATCCAGTGAGCTAACTTCCAATGTATTAGACTGCCAGAAGAACATTTTCTGGTTGTATATAGTCAAGCACTATAAAAATGCAATCCGTAGACCATATAACACAACACATAATATATTCGATTCAAAAGCAAACACAATGATTTACCAAGATGCCAATCGTACACGCACATCAGAACAGTTTATGAGCTAAAAACTACAATCTACTACAATGTCAGTTACCATTAAGGTGCATTTCTCTCAAACTTAAGTCTGAACTTAATAGCAAGAAGAACGACAAAAACCAGCATGACGCCAAATATACAGTGTGAGATGAATACGACGCTTCTTTTGAGCCGTCCTCATGCACTTCTTTCCAGCCACCTAAGCCTTCATTGTGCGCTTCTTTCCCGCTATCATGATCAATTGCAATTACAACTGGCAGAGGATAAATGAGGCATCATTAACGACAAAAGTTATTCGTAGATATACAAAGTTGATTCAGCTATGGTACAACACTGATTCGGTAAAGATAAAATTTGATTCCCGGCTCAAAAAAATATCTATAAATACTGAGTTGATTCCGTAGATAGAAAACTGAGAATGAAGGTAAAAGAGTTATTTATTCACATCAACATATTCTTCCTTAGTCAACCAATGGAAGAAACCATGGAAGATGAATGGATGGCTTAAAATTAACCTTTGATTCGGCAAACCCAGTTAGAGATGTGCGCAAGCTGGAGCCGGATCCTAAAAAAGCGACTGAATGTTCAGTTCCTTCATTGCTTACAAAAATAATAAAAATCTATCAAAGAGTGGCTAAACATTTTGTACCATCAAGTACGTACCTGAAGATGCTTTTATCTTTCTAGTCAAGTATGATTCAGTTTTTTCCCTAGGGAACAAATCAATGACAGATTCTTTCTTCCTCTCACCAAACGTATGCAAGTAGTTAATCTCGATATGCTTATGCACTTTTAGCATAACAATTCCATGTATTGCGCATCACTTGTCAGTTGATTAAATACCAAAATAAAGGCAAGCAATTTAGTAAATTAATAAATAGCTGACTATGTTTTTGCTAGCAGATATTTATAAAAAATTAAAAGGCAGCTTTTTGGAAGAAACAATAGTTGATCCTTAAAGTTTGTTTACATGGATAACATCAACCGATATTTTAAGAATCAACTCCTTCCACTTTGATAGTGTACAACCAAAACATGCCGAGAGGCAACAAACCAAATTAACTATGTTGATCAGATACAAATAAAACGGCAAGCAAGCTTTTTCAGTTAGTTCAGAATCACTTCAAGTTGTGATTTTGATAATGAGCTCGGCAACTATGTAATAATAAGTACCAGATGGCAAGTAAGTCGACGAAAATATGTGCTGGTAAGATATCCAACTACAATGGCATCACACAAAAATGCAACATTCCAACTGTAAGAGTATCACAAAACTGCAGTACGAGTAAAGTGTGCTAGAAATGAATGGCAATCTGCAGTCACACAAAACTTCAGCTAACAACACGAAAACATACAGCCAACCTGGCCCAACTTCTTTCACAAGACAATTGGTTCTTTTTGTTTATTATGCAAGGAGTACTCTCTAGGCATCCAGAAGATCATATATGTCAATAGAAGTACCTTGCTAAATGATGGACATCTTCTGCAAAGAAAGCCATGTCCGTGACCCTCAGCGGCAAAAACAAATAAGGCCACAGGAAGCATAACAAAGAAATGTAACTTCATGATAAGTAAAATCGACATTACCACATGAAGAAACACAAATACATAACTAATAAAAATGACCATAAAATCAGATATGTGCGTCTCATATTTTATGATTGTGATAGCTGATGACAAATATCTGAACCTGAAATCTAAATGTTCTGAATTTTTAAAGTTGAAATCTATTACCTGAGCAGCAGCGCACTTAGACCCATTAGATGTTGTGTTGCGAAGTTCTCCTAAGCATATCCAACACAGTACAACAGATTGAATTATGAGTAACAATGCAAAATTTAACTGAACTTATACTTCAGATACTGATCAGTTAGCCTGCTGTGCGGAAACACAATGTGCATGACACATTGAGATCGGCTGGAGTTAATTAGAAGGTTTGGAGATATCTCTACCTTATGAATGCCGATGTAGTAAGTTTATGAGGGGAAAGAAAGCAGTGTAACTGCATTGTTGCTTGTTGTAGTTTCCAAAAGCAAATCTAGGAATGAACTATATAGTATTGTAAAAGGGAAAGTATGAACATTAAATCATATACTTTGGAACATATTGAAGAAATAGAAGCGCAAAGAACACTTCATTGAAATTTGAACGTAGCTGAACATGCATTTCTGTTAACCTACCATTTTTCCACAAGGGGAGCATGGATAAGAGAAGACAGAAATTTAGAAAAGTACGCAGAGTAACCGAATGCAAGATGAAAGATGCACTCATCACATATATTTTTCTAAAATCCATGGAAATGTGTTGATCCATTGTTCTATCAGGATGGTGTATCCTAGGGAAATATGGAATTAATATAAAAAGAAAACCTGGGACATAGATGGGGACATTCTTTAAGGAAAAGCAAGTATTTGGCTAATAAACACATAAGCGTATACATTCCAATTTTCTGCAGTAAACATGGCGATGGCCAATGGCACACAAGAGCAAGGCAATAAATTGAAAAAAAGCAGCTTCACACGATTTGAGTAGTCAAAATAGAACCTACATATGTATACATAGGCAGCCATATGGAGCATAACCATGCTAACTGAATGGTTAATTATAAATTCTAGAGCTATGGATGAAATTAAGTATCTCGTGAAGAGCATCAGCTATTTTAAAGTATCAAAACTGCCTCAAAAGCCTTCCTCGGCACACACACACTATGTATATGCAATTTTCTTGCAAAAATATTGGATCAAAAGGTGCAGATCTATTTGTCAGAACTCAAATGATTGTCCCCTTTTTTTTTATTATTCAGGCTTCCCAATAGCTTTGGTCACTTGCATATGATCGTGCTCGTTTTGGTCATCTGCATATGATTAGCATCGACATTAAATCTCAGTATGTAAAAAATATGATTAAATATCAGAAATCACATGAGTGTATTAACAGGATGTGGTTATTGCAGTCTAAGGACTGAACTTTTCTTTAAATATAACAAAGTGGTGCGAACATGTAAATTCAGTTCTAACCATAACAAATCTAATTAAAAGTGAAAAGACAAGCGCTATCTACATGCTGAAGCCTCTTGCATACAAAAATAAATAAAAATGTGAACTGTGTGAAACTACAGGAAAGAAACTAAACTAATGACATGTGGAATCAAGGTCCAGGAGCCAAAATCCCAAAACTTTGGATGTTTAGTGTATTATCATTTCTAGTGAACCAAGTTCTCATGCCCCAATATGACAAACATTCAAAATGGCACAGAGGCAAACTAAACCCATGTGCAGTGAAAAAAATATCCATGGATTAATCCCCTTTAATAGGAAACCTGATGGATTGTTGTATACAATGAGATGTATATGCACATTTGAATTTGATAGCGCAGTCCCATCTAAAAAAATATTTATAGTTAGTTTAGCTACAGGCAAGGACATACGAGAAAAAATGGTGTCTTGTTGTGTATGATGCGATATATATACATATTCTAATTTGGTGGTATAAAGTCCCATTCAATATTATGTCTTGTTGAGAATATATGTGTATCCTTTTAGTAATCTTTTGTCCAGGCTCATGTTCTGCAAGCAGTTCACGAACCCGTGCAAGCACATCAATGAAATTGTTCTGAAGAGGGTAGCTCCAGTTGTCTGACATCTTAAATGGAGGAAAGGTTCATGTAGACATGCCATGAATTTCTCCCTTGAGAAATGTGTGGCCAAAAAGAAAAAAAGGAATAGTCTCATTCCTCACAATATATGACAGAATTGTAAAAGATTAGTCTTGATAAGGGGTGAGTAAGAGATGTCAACTGACAAGGGATAGAAAACTTACATCTTGCAATCCAGTGAAAGGGCGAAGAACCCCTCGATGATGTGAAAATCTGAGAATTTCTACCTGCAATGCTCAGTTCCAACAACATAGTCCATCTTTCTGAAAGAGATGTAATAGGAAGCTTAGCTATTTGTTCTCAGCATGAGCAACAAATATAAGTATGCAGCACAGCAATTTCTCTCCAGACATGAGTATATGACATTTCACTGTCAGGCTGATGCTATTTATTATCCTGGAAGCCAAAATACTTACATAGTAGATCTCTTCATTCTCGAACCTAAAATTCTAAAATAATAAAATTGTATCATACTTGAAAGAAAGGAACAACTGTTTTTTCATTCTTTGGGTCGTTCCAATTTAACCACATCCATATCTGAACATTAAGTGTACGACGCCTATTCATGATTCCATGTTGTATCCAACAATTGTCTATCTGTCATACCATCATTTTTGTTGGTCCTTATAAATAATAGTATGGATTTCGTCTGAAACAAAAATACAGTCCGATAAATTCCAATTGCACCCAATTGCCTTATTAATATCTCAGAATCATCTTGTTATGGTTGCCTAGAATAAAAAAATTTGAAGAAGAAAATCACAGAAAGGGAAACGGGAGAAGAAAGGCCGAGACTGGCGATGGCTCACTTCAGTTTGATGGTGTTCTAATAGCTTGCAGGAGAGGGGCGGTGGTGTGATGCCATCTAGTGGAAGAGCAAGTCCATCAGCACCCTAGGGATGCGACCAACCTCCTCCTCATTCCCTGCAGCACCACTTCACCACGATGGCCCGCTGCTTCCTGTCCACGTCCTCCCCTACTCCTTCATCCCACCACCAGCCTCGCCTAACCTGACAAGCATATACGATGTTCTTGAATAATTACATAGAAAAAAATAGATAGTTCTCATGGAAGCTAGAAACTAAGCACCTCCATATTATCATCGGCAACGTCCTCCTTGCTCTTCTTGTTCCTCTTCTTCATCTTTCCTTCTCACCCTTCTCACCCTCCTCCTTCCTCTCAGGTTTCGAACAGCCTGCACTATCACCACCATCAACAAAACTGCACCACAACCACCTAAAAACAAGCCAGCGGGAATTAGAACCAAAAGGAGGAAGATGTATTCACCTTGATCTTGAGTCGATCTGACAGCGAGCAAGGCCGGCAGCGATAATGCACGACAACGATGGTGCGGGGAGAGGAGAAGGCAGCGCTGCTGCATCCTCTTACCTCCACCTATTGCTCAACTCGCGCCTTCTCACCTCGTCGTCCACCTCCTTCCTCTTCTCTGCTCACCTCCTCAACGAGGATCAGTAATCCTCGCGACTTGGGGAAGACGTGCGGCTGTGGTGGTGGTGGCGGGCTCACCAGAGCGGCGGTTGTCGACAGGAGCGGCCGTGCGGCTGATGAAGGCGGGCCAACGCGACCAGAGGGGAAGACGCAGGGGTGCGGCGGCTGAGGGCGCTGCAGGGAGGAGCTCGGGCCGCTCTCCACCCCTTACTTCTCTCTCACACCGGCGCCGGCGCCGGCGTCCTTGATGTCGGCAGAGTGGAAGGGGCACGGGAGGGAAGAAGGCTAAGGGGCACGGCGGCTATGGGCGACGAGATAGGAGGAGAAGGCGAGAGGGAAGAGGCAGGCGTGGCGGCTAGGGTTTGAGAGGGAAGAGACGGGTGAGGGAGAGAGAGGAGACGAGTGGATCGAGGAAGAGGAGGGAATTGGGCATCTACGGGGCGTGGCGGGTGCGGAGCCTGCTACTTTATTTTTTCACCCAATAAAAATTTACCCAGGCATTGTAAGTGTATGCTGGTCCCATATGTCATTGACCTGTAACAAATAACAAGGAGTAACAAACCACAATGATAAGTCAACAGATCCAACGGCCAGCAGTGATTCGAATGGCAGATCCAACGGTTAACAAGCGTTGGCACCGAGGGAGGCCTGTGGAGGGGAGTTGGCTAGCATCCTTTAAGAGTTAAATATATATATATATATATGTATATATATATATGACGCCCATTTGGGACACCTAGGTGCCTAGGCACCTCGTGTACATACTGTTGGATCATACCTTGATTTTATTGATAAAGTAAGTATGCATTAATACCATTTTAAGTAAGTATGTATTAAACTTAGAATTAATTTACCTTTTTAAATAAGGTATGTATTTATATCTGGATTAATGTAAAATTAGGAAACAAAGCTAACATACCTTATGCTAATCAAGGTGCCCAAGCACCTAGGAGCCCCAAATAATTTACATATATATATATATACATACATACCGTCTATTCTGCTAATAGTAGCAGAATAATTATTCTGCTAACACTTTAGCACTGCATCAGTGTCAGAACCCCAACTAGGGTAAGTGCTAGAGTTTGTTTGTGCCCTTTGCATCATGCAAAAATTCAAAATGAAATTCAAAAATGGGGAAAAGAAAAGCCCTAAGAAATTAATTCAAATGGACAGATAAAAATCTTATTCCAAAAATCATTTGAACATTTGGAAAATTCCTATAAATGATGCTGATCATTTTAAAAGTGCTTTGGGTTCATTCCCATGCCCATGGAATATTCAAAAATTCAAAATGTGCCTTGGAAAATTAAAAGAACCCCTATTTGATTTGAAATTCAAATAAGTTGAATTTCAAAAATGCCCAAATCCTAAATGTGACTAGCTACTAGTCACCTAGGGTTTATAAAATTATTTGAGACATTTTAAAAATTGTCTAGCTATTTTAAATAGCAAGACACAACAAATTGCAGAAATATAAAAGAAAACAACAAGAAAACAGAGAAAGGGCAAAGGCCCACCTACCGCCCACTTACCCCGGCCCACCTGGACTCGGCCCAGCCCACCGCAGCGCTTGTCGTCTACCTCCCCGCCAAGCCAAGCAGCTCGGTGGAGGCAGAGCGTGCGCACGGCGCCACCTCGACGCCGAGAAGCCTCCCAGGCCTCCCTGTCCTCGTCTTCGCGCCAGGAGAGAAGCCGCGTTTGCCCGCACCTTTCCCCTCTCTCTCTAGTCACTCTCCTTCTCTTCTCCTTGCCTTTCCCGTGCAGCCCGAGAGCTCGCCGGAGCGCAACGCTGCGAACACCGTGGCCACCGGCCTCCTTTCGCCCCGCCTTGGTGTCTAGAAGATCCACCGCCGTTGCCTACGTCGCCTGGAGCACCCAATCGAGCCGAGGAGCCCCAGAGCCGTCGCCCTCGTCATCATCTTTCCCGCCGGCCGCCGCTCGTCGGCGAGCGATTCCTCCGCCACCGCAGCCCCTCCGACCTCGACGTCCCCTCCAACAGCTCCGGGGTGAGCTCCTCTTCCTCTTGCCCTCTCTCGTGCTTCTCGCCGTGGTCCGTACCGCATTCTCCCCGTGGCCAGTAGCTCCTCCACCGCGGACCTCGACGCCGGCATGGCCTGGAGCCTCCCCAAGAACCCCCGATGGCATGGTTGGACGCAGGAGCTTGCGGGCTTCAAGTTGGTGGTTCCCCCGTGCCCTCCCGTGGCCAAATCCCCATTTCGGCGATGCTCCGCCGTAACCGAGCCGCCGGGCACTTAGCCCTTAATCGCGTGCTAATCCCCCCTGGGGTCTATGACAGTGGGCCCCCAGTCCCTCTAATTAAACGCGTTTTAATTTAAACCACAGGATTATTAATTTAAACCACAGGATTAATCCCAGAGTCACTGACATCATGGCCCCACTGGTCAGCCCCCTACTGACGCCATGCTGATGCAGTGCTGACGCAGTAATTGGATTAAAAGAATTCAAAAATTCCAGAAAATAATATAAACTTCCAAAAATCATAGAAAATTCATACTAACTCCAAATTAAACATATAATATATGAAAAATTATCAGAAAAATGCAAGGATTAAGAATATGCATTTTGTTTTTATGTTTGACCATTTTAAAATGGGCGAACAGAAGCAAATGTGTATATGACTTAATTTGAATTTGAATTTGGAGTTTGAATTTGCATTTCAAATGCAATATACTTCAATTAAGATGAATATGCTACAAACCAGTACCATTCACATCATGGACAACCTTATCATGTGTATGTGCATTTTACTTCCGAAGTTGTCCCCCCTTGTTGATGATTGCCTCCGATGACAGACGTTCCGAGACGGTGATCACCCCGAAGAAGAAGACCACCGTTGAGAACCGTGTATTTTCAGCAAGGCAAGCAAACCCCATTGATCATGCCTATAAAATCCTACTTCCCTCTCAGTCTCGCTTATGCATGTTTAGGAGATCACCGAGACACGTTCTTTCGCATAGTTGAACCCATTCCGATGCATGACGTATCATTTTGTCACCGTATTAAGCAAACCACAATCCTAGCAGATATAGGAGTTGAATGATGAGCATGTGGCCCCTGCAACTGTTACTGCTTTTTGCTGCTTAGTGATACAATGAGGATGTTATGATTGTGAGTCGGGATGGAATGAACACAGTGATGCTGATGATAACGTGTTGGTGAATCCACCCTAAACAAAGGTGAACGATGAGAGGCTGTGTAGGAGTACACAGTGGGTTGTCTCGTTGAACACTGCCCTAGGCCCCGAGTTCCTGTTTTGTGATCCAAGACAAAGAGTATGACCACATGTAGGGTTTTTTGGGAGCCCCGTTTGGCCTCTTTACGTACCCGATCCGGTCCAGGAGTCACACTAGATTCGGGCTTTCCATTTGACCTAACTATAGATATGTGGGTGGACCTGTGAGGCAGTGAAACCATCTGTCAAAGGTGGCGTCTCGGTCCCTTGCATTATCTGAGTCCGTTTCGTGGAACCGGCCGGTCTCTCGAGCGATGAAAAACTCAGGTAGTCGACTCCTGGATTAGAGAAGGTGATGTGAGGGTAGTGCCTTGGTTTCATCACGTCCGACACCCGCTTGAAGGGTGACAAGAACGAGGCGATAAGTGATGACACGCGTGTGAAGATGTACACCCCTGCAGGGTTAATGAACTATTCGAATAGCCGTGTCCGCGGTTATGGACTACTTGGAGACCTTTACTTGATCATAAACAACTTGAATGGATACTTATAAAACTCGCAAGATAAGCGTGAGTGCTATGGCGTGCTTCCTCGTGGGGAAGTCGAGGAAGTAACCATAGTGGTGTATTGGTTGGAGACTTGGTAGTGGACTCGTGTACGCTTCTTACCTCAATTCTGGTACTCGTAGTTTAGGGCTAGCCAAGTCAAAGCTGGCACTTCTGCATGATGAACCCCACCTCCCTTTACCTTGAAACTTGAGCATGAGTAGTATAGTTCTGATGTAAGTCTTGCTGAGTAAGACTTTGTACTCACGTTTGCTTATTCTATGTTTTAGATGAGAACCGGACCCCGATGGAGTCACCTTCCTGAAGCTCGATGTTGACCTTGGTAGCATAGTTCCAGACAGCAGTCTGGTCCCTCGTGGAAGGGCATGTATGTTTACAAGGCTTCTCTAAGCCATTTGTTAAACTTGTCTGTACTCAGACCTAATTTGCTTCCGTTGTATGATGTAATGTTGATCACAGACATGTGATCTTTGTATGCTCTATGTGTAAGTTAATAAAGATACACTTTGTAGAGTTATGTGATGATACCTGCTGTTCATACTAGACATGTGTGCTGCGTGTATGATTATAACATGCATGTCTTAGTATGGGTTTTCGAGACCTTAGTTGTGATCTGGCTGGCGGTCCTTTGTACACCAAGTGGCCCTTAGATGTGAGCAGCTTGGGGCATCGCGATGCGATTGCTCGTGAGTCTGTCACGTGCACACTTTGTTGTATGATCGAGCCCGCCCTAGACCCCGACTAAGTGATCGGGCTGGAGTAAGTCTATGTAAGAGTTAGGATTCAATCGATAACATGGTTGAGGCGACTTGTCTATTAGTATGGGATTCACCACCATAAGCATCTAGACTTGTGAGCGGACGATGAGGACCCATCTCAGATGATCATCCGGCCTGGATGGGATGCCCCTCACGTTCGATGCTTACCGAGAACGTTCTGTGCTTGGCCTTGTCTGCTTAGACAAGTGGGTACGGTTCTCGGATCTCTATGTGATTGTATCGTGACTGGAATTACATATGCTAACCCCGGGTCCCGATAGACTTGGTATCCGAGCAGGACTGTCTGTAGGATTATTCAACCCTTGGTCGCAGTCGAGTCTAGCATTCTATAGTTATATAGTTACTCTGGGTATAAGGGAACAACGTAAGGCTTCTTTTTCTCCTTACCTCATCGATCTGAGTTCTGAGTCACCCTTATCTTTTCTACGGGATGATAGGACTAGGCTCATCTATGTCTTACTAGAACATCTCGTTGATTGCTTCCTTGTAGCCGTAGGATTGTTGTGGTCATCCAGAGTCTCCGTGTTTCGAGTTCCTTGAGGAAGTTCTGTCCAATCTCCTCGAGGTTGTCTTGTTTTCCATCCCGGTGTAGCCGTTATGCTGCCCGATTTATCCCATGTTTCTTTGAATCATTGCCTTTGCATTACAATCTTTCCGCCTAAATCATGTCCTCTTGTCTTTGATTCCATCATACAACCTGTTCTGATTGTTGATTTTTATCACACAGGATGTCAGGTGGAACTCGTAGTGTTGTTCGTCGCAATCGAGACCGTGATCGGAATCGAAGTGATGATGCACCTCAACCATCGCCTTTTGCGGAGGAAATCATGATGGAAGCTTAGAAGAATCGACGTGATCAAACACGCCTTCTGGAGCTCATCGAGCAGAATACCTCACGTCATTGCAATGTGGTTGTGAGCATTCAAGACTTCATCCTCCTCAAGCCACCGGTATTCCGATGTTCTTCTGAGCCCCTTGAAGCTGATGATTGGCTCCGTTCCATCGAGCGTAAGCTTGATACTGCACATGTTGCTCCCGATGATCGAGTTATATTCGCGGCATACTTTCTGGAAGGTGCTGCTGCTGAATGGTGGGAGCACTATGTTGCGATGCAGCCTGATGGTCACCTAGTGACTTGGCAGGAGTTCTGTGATGCCTTTCGAGGGTACCACCTTCTAGATGAGTTAATGGAGCGCAAGAAGGAAGAGTTCTGCAACCTGAGTCAAGGAGAGATGTCCATTCATGAGTATGTGAGAGAGTTCAACCGTCTTGCTCGGTATGCCCAAGATGAGATCACAACCGATGCTAGAAAACAGGCAAGGTTCCGTAAGGGACTTAGCCCCATCCTTCGTCATGATCTCAACCTCATCGAATTTTCCACCTTTGAGGATTTAGTCAACAGATCCTTTAGAGCTGAGCATGGCAATGAAGTGTTCGAAGAGTCCCGCAAGCATGCTCTTGAGCTTGCTCCTTCTTCAAGTTCAGCCCCTCAAAATCGCAGAATATGGATTCCAACTAGTGCCTTACCCCAAAACTTTCTTCAGAGACCACCATCCAATATATGCCATCCACCTCAACACATTGTTCCTCCCAGGAATGATAGTGTGCAATCAAGTAATCCTGCTCCCAGCAATTCAGGCAGGATGTGTTTCACGTGTGGTCTGACAGGCCATTACTTCCGACAATGCCCTACAGTGTTGGTGGCACCACGTCGACCTAGTCACAAGCCTCCAAAGAAATCAACCACCAAAGCCATCCCAGCAAAGCTTTCAGCCACAAGTAGTGGATATGTGAACCAAATCTCAGTGGAGGAAACCCCTGCTGCTTCTGACCTCATCCTTGGTACACTCCCAGTCAATCATGTCCCCGCCTCCGTTCTTTTCGATCCAGGAGCATCTCATTCATTCATGTCGGAGAGTTATGCACTTCGTCATGAATTTCCTTTTGAAGAAATGTTTTCTCCAATGATCATCCAAACTCCTGGTTCAAAGTGGCAAACTAATAGAGTAAGCCATGGCAATCAAATTGCAATAGAGGGTTTAGTATTCCTTGCCTCTCTTATAGCCCTCAAGTCTTCAGACATTGATGTCATCCTAGGAATGGATTGGTTATCAAGGCAGAATGCTTTCCTTGATTGTAAAGCCAAATCAGTTAAACTCACCCATCCTTCAGGCCAGACCATTGTCTACACATCACCCAGCTCTAGAATCCAGATGCATACTTTGAATGTGCTTCCACTTCCATACCTTGAAGATATTCCGGTGGTTCGTAACTTCCCGGATGTATTTCCTGAAGAACTGCCGGGCATGCCACCCGACAAGTGTGTAGAATTCATAGTGGATCTTATACCAGGCACAGCCCCAATTTCCAGACGCCCATATAGAATGGCCCCACATGAGTTAGCTGAGCTAAAAACCCAACTTGATGCTTCGTTGGCAAAAGGCTTCATCCGCCCTAGCTCATTGCCATGGGGTTGCCCCGTTCTGTTCGTAACAAAGAAAGATGGAACAGAAAGGATGTGCGTAGACTATCGCCCGCTAAATCTAGCGACGATAAAGAACAAGTACCCACTGCCCAGGATCAATGATGTTTATGATCAACTTACTGGATCCTCTGTCTTCTCAAAGATGGATTTGAGATTAGGCTATCATCAAATCTAAATCCGAAACGAGGACATTCCCAAGAGGGATTTCACTACTCGGTATGATCTTTACGAGTACACCGTCATGTCCTTCGGTTTAACCAATGCCCCCGCCACATTCTCGCGCTTGATGAATTCGATCTTCATGGAGTACCTAGATAAATTTTTTGTGGTTTATCTTGATGACATTCTCATCTACTCGAAGAACGAAGAAGAGCACACAGAACACCTTAGGTTGGTATTGATGAAACTTAGAGAGCACCGCCTTTATGCCAAGTTATCCTAGTGTGAATTTTGGCTACCAGAAGTGACCTACTTAGGCCACGTGATTTCTGCGAAAGGTGTTGCAGTCAATCCCGAGAGAATTCAGGCCGTCCTTGACTGGACTCCACCTGAATCGGTGAAGCTAGTTAGGAGTTTTCTTGGCTTAGCAAGCTATTGTCGCCGCTTCGTTGAGAACTTCTCCAAAGTTGCAAAGCCTCTTACTAAACTCCTCAAGAAAGATAAGAAATTCCAATGGACCCCCAAGTGCGAGGAAAGCTTTCAAGAGCTAAAAAGAAGATTGACTTCTGCACCCGTACTTGCTCCTCCAGACACCAAAAGGGATTTCGAGATCTATTGTGATGCTTCACAGCAAGGGTTAGGATGCATACTTATGCAAGATCGACATGTGGTAGCTTATGCTTCACGCCAGTTGCGTCCACATGAAGAAAACTATCCTACCCATAATCTTGAACTCGCTGCCGTAGTTCATGCCCTGAAGACTTGGCGACATTACCTCCTTGGTAATCGTTGTGAGATCTATTCTGATCACCAAAGCCTCAAATACATATTCACCCAGCCATATCTTAATCTCAGGCAAAGACGCTAGATAGAGTTGATAAAAGATTATGACATAGGAATTTCTTACACCCCAGGCAAAGCCAATGTCATGGCTGATGCACTAAGTCGTAAGTCGTATTGTAACAACCTCATGTTACAACAGTATCAACCACTTCATGAGGAATTTCGCAAGCTCAATCTTGAGATAGTTCCTCTTGGATCTCTTTTCAACTTGGTGGCGAAACCAACCCTTGAGGATCAAATCATAGCCGCCCAGAAACAAGATAGTAGTATTCAAGAGATCAAGGAGAACATTGTTAGCGGAGTTGCTAAATGTTTCTCTACAAATGATCAAGGAACGATATTCTTTGAAAATCGTTTAGTAGTTCCTGAGAATGAAGACATAAGGCAGCTAATCCTCAAAGAAGCTCATGACACTCCCCTCTCCATTCATCCAGGTAGCACAAAAATGTACCGAGATCTACGCCAGAGATTTTGGTGGACCCGGATGAAGAGAGACATTGCTCAATTTGTTGCTGAATGTGATGTTTGTCGTCGCATTAAGGCAGAACACCAAATACCTGCTGGTACTCTTCAACCATTGTCTATTCCCGAGTGGAAATGGGACAAGGTCGGTATGGACTTCATCACCGGCTTTCCAAAAACCCAGAAAGGAAATGATGCCATCTTCGTTGTCATTGATCGACTTTCAAAAGTTGCTCACTTCCTTCCAGTTCGCGAGTCTATAACTGCTAGCCAGTTAGCGGACTTGTATGTATCTAGAATAGTTTCTCTTCACGGTGTTCCTTTGGAAATCAATTCTGATCGTGGTAGCCTTTTCACCTCTAGATTCTGGGAAAGTTTTCAGAATGCTATGGGAACTCATCTCTCCTTTAGTACAGCTTTTCATCCTCAATCTAGCGGTCAAGTTGAAAGGGTTAATCAAATCTTGGAAGACATGCTCAGAGCTTGTGTTTTCTCTTTCGGAAAGAATTGGGAGAAGTCTCTTCCATTTGCCGAATTTGCTTACAACAATAGCTATCAATCTAGTCTGAACATGGCTCCCTTTGAATTCCTCTATGGCCGACGATGTCGAACACCCCTTAACTGGTCAGAAACCGGTGAAAGACAACTCTTTGGACCGGATATGATCAAGGAAGCAGAAGAGAAAGTTCGCATTGTTCGTGATCGATTGAAAGCCGCACAGTCTCGTCAGAAAAGCTACTATGATCGTCATCATAGGGAAGAGAGCTACAATCGTGATGAGAAGGCTTACCTTCGGGTTACTCCTCTGAAGGGAACCCAAAGATTCGATATCAAAGGCAAGTTGGCCCCATGTTACATCGGACCTTTCCGCATTCTCGCTAAACGTGGAGAAGTTGACTACCAACTTGAACTACCCCCGCACCTTTCCCGAGTACATGATGTATTCCATGTGTCACAACTCAGGCATTTCTTCAAGGACCCCATCCGCGAAGTCGACCATGAAACGCTTGATCTCCAAGATGACCTTTCTTATCGAGAGTACCCTGTTCGTATTCTTGATTCAGCAGAGCGTGTCACTCGTCGTCAGAAGATCAAGTTTCTCAAAGTGCAATGGTCACATCACTCCGAGAAAGAAGCAACCTGGGAAAGAGAAGTCCGCCTCCGTGCCGAGTACCCCACCTTCCTCCCGACGACTTCTGAATCTCGGGACGAGATTCTTTTGAGTGGGGGCGAGTTGTTAGAACCCCAACTAGGGTAAGTGCTAGAGTTTGTTTGTGCCCTTTGCATCATGCAAAAATTCAAAATGAAATTCAAAAATGGGGAAAAAGAAAAGCCCTGAGAAATTAATTCAAATGGCCAGATAAAAATCTTTTTCCAAAAATCATTTGAACATTTGGAAAATTCCTATAAATGATGCTGATCATTTTAAAAGTGCTTTGGGTTCATTCCCATGCCCATGGAATATTCAAAAATTCAAAATGTGCCTTGGAAAATTAAAAGAACCCCTACTTGATTTGAAATTCAAATAAGTTGAATTTCAAAAATGCCCAAATCCTAAATGTGACTAGCTACTGGTCACCTAGGGTTTATAAAATTATTTGGGACATTTTAAAAATTGTCTAGCTATTTTAAATAGAAAGACACAACAAATTGCAGAAATATAAAAGAAAACAACAAGGAAACAGAGAAAGGGAAAAGGCCCACCTACCTCCCACTTACCCCGGCCCACCTGGACTCGGCCCAGCCCACCGCAGCGCTTGTCTTCTACCTCCCCGCCGAGCCAAGCAGCTCGGTGGAGGCAGAGCGTGCGCACGGTGCCACCTCGACGCCGAGAAGCCTCCCAGGCCTCACTGTCCTCGTCTTCGCACCAGGAGAGAAGCCGCGTTTTCCCGCACCTTTCCCCTCTCTCTCTGGTCACTCTCCTTCTCTCCTCCTCGCCTTTCCCGTGCAGCCCGAGAGCTCGCCGGAGCGCAGCGCTGCGAACACCGTGGCCACTGGCCTCCTTTCGCCCCGCCTTGGTGTCCAGAAGATCCACCGCCGTCGCCTACATCGCCTGGAGCACCCAATCGAGCCGAGGAGCCCCAGAGACGTCGCCCTCGTCATCATCTTTCCCGCCGGCCGCCGCTCGTCAGCGAGCGATTCCTCCGCCACCGCAGCCCCTCCGACCTTGACGTCCCCTCCAACAGCTCCGGGGTGAGCTCCTATTCCTCTTGCCCTCTCTCGTGCTTCTCGTCGTGGTCCGTACCGCGTTCTCGCCGTGGCCAGTAGCTCCTCCACCGCGGACCTCGACGCCGGCATGGCCTGGAGCCTCCCCAAGAACCCCCGATGGCATGGTTGGACGCAGGAGCTTGCGGGCTTCAAGTTGGTGGTTCCTCCGTGCCATCCCATGGCCAAATCCCCATTCCGGCGATGCTCCGCCGTAACCGAGCCGCTGGCGTCAAGCCGTCGGGCACTTAGCCCTTAATCGCGTGCTAATCCCCCCTGGGGTCTATGACAGTGGGCCCCCAGTCCCTCTAATTAAACGTGTTTTAATTTAAACCACGGGATTAATCCCAGAGTCACTGACATCATGGCCCCACTGGTCAGCCCCCTGCTGACGCCATGCTGATGCAGTGCTGACGCAGTAATTGGATTAAAAGAATTAAAAGAATTCAGAAATTCCAAAAAATAATATAAACTTCCAAAAATCATAGAAAATTCATACTAACTCCAAATTAAACATATAATATATGAAAAATTATCAGAAAAATGCAAGGATTAAGAATATGCAATTTGTTTTTATGTTTGAACATTTTAAAATGGGTGAACAGAAGCAAATGTGTATATGACTTAATTTTAATTTGAATTTGGAGTTTGAATTTGCATTTCAAATGCAATATACTTCAATTAAGATGAATATGCTACAAACCAGTACCATTCGCATCATGGACAACCTTATCATGTGTATGTGCATTTTACTTCCGAAGTTGTCCCCCCTTGTTGATGATTGCCTCCGATGACAGACGTTCCGAGACGGTGATCACCCCAAAGAAGAAGACCACCGTTGAGAACCGTGTATCGTCAGCAAGGCAAGCAAACCCCATTGATCATGCCTATAAAATACTACTTGCCTCTCAGTCTCGCTTATGCATGTTTAGGAGATCACCGAGACACGTTCTTTTGCATAGTTGAACCCATTACGATGCATGACGTATCATTTTGTCACTGTATTAAGCAAACCACAATCCTAGCAGATATAGGAGTTGAATGATGAGCATGTGGCCCCTGCAACTGTTACTGCTTTTTGCTTCTTAGTGATACAATGAGGATGTTATGATTTTGAGTCGGGATGGAATGAACACAGTGATGCTGATGATAACGTGTTGGTGAATCCACCCTAAACAAAGGTGAACGATGAGAGGCTGTGTAGGAGTACACAGTGGGTTGTCTCGTTGAACACTGCCCTAGGCCCCGAGTTCCTGTTTTGTGATCCAAGACAAAGAGTATGACCACATGTAGGGTTTTATGGGAGCCCCGTTTGGCCTCTTTACGTACCCGATCCGGTCCAGGAGTCACACTAGATTCGGGCTTTCCATTTGACCTAACTATAGATATGTGGGTGGACCTGTGAGGCAGTGAAACCATCTGTCAAAGCTGGCGTCTCGGTCCCTTCCATTATCTGAGTCCGTTTCGTGGAACCGGCCGGACTCTCGAGCGGTGACAAACTCAGGTAGTCGACTCCTGGATTAGAGAAGGTGATGTGAGGGTAGTGCCTTGGTTTCATCCACGTCCGACACCCGCTTGAAGGGTGACAAGAACGAGGCGATAAGTGATGACACGCGTGTGAAGATGTACACCCCTGCAGAGTTAATGAACTATTCGAATAGCCGTGTCCGCGGTTATGGACTACTTGGAGACCTTTACTTGATCATAGAAAACTTGAATGGATACTTATAAAACTCGCAAGTTAAGCGTGAGTGCTATGGCGTGCTTCCTCGTGGGGAAGTCGAGGAAGTAACCATAGTGGTGTATTGGTTGGAGACTTGGTAGTGGACTCGTGTACGCTTCTTACCTCAAGTCTGGTACTCGTAGTTTAGGGATAGCCAAGTCAAAGCTGGCACTTCTGCATGATGAACCCCACCTCCCTTTACCTTGAAACTTGAGCATGAGTAGTATAGTTCTGATGTAAGTCTTGCTGAGTACGACTTTGTACTCATGTTTGCTTATTCTATGTTTTAGATGAGAACCGGACCCCGATGGAGTCACCTTCCTGAAGCTCGATGTTGACCTTGGTAGCAGAGTTCCAGACAGCAGTCTGGTCCCTCGTGGAAGGGCATGTATGTTTACAAGGATTCTCTAAGCTATTTGTTAAACTTGTCTGTACTCAGACCTAATTTGCTTCCGTTGTATGATGTAATGTTGATCACAGACATGTGATCTTTGTATGCTCTATGTGTAAGTTAATAAAGATACACTTTGTAGAGTTATGTGATGATACCTGCTGTTCATACTAGACATGTGTGCTGCGTGTATGATTATAACATGCATGTCTTAGTATGGGTTTTCGAGACCTTAGTTGTGATCTGGCTGGCGGTCCTTTATACACCAAGTGGCCCTTAGATGTGCGCAGCTTGGGGCATCGCGATGCGATTGCTCGTGACTCTGTCACGTGCACACTTTGTTGTATGATCGAGCCCGCCCTAGACCCCGACTAAGTGATCGGACTGGAGTAAGTCTATGTAATTGTTAGGATTCAATCGATAGCATGGTTGAGGCGACTTGTCTATGAGTATGGGATTCACCACCCATAAGCATCTAGACTTGTGAGCGGATGATGAGGACCCATCTCAGATGATCATCCGGCCTGGATGGGATGCCCCTCACGTTCGATGCTTACCGAGAACGTTCTGTGCTTGGCCTTGTCTGCTTAGACAAATGGGTACGGTTCTCGGCTCTCCATGTGATTGTATCGTGACTGGAATTACATATGCTAACCCCGGGTCCCGACAATTAGAATGCTACGGGGGACTGCACTGCTGATTTAAAAGCGCTACAGGTCGAGTAAAACAGAACCGCATACAGTATTTTTGCTCTAACTTTTTAACCATTGATAGGAATTGAGCGTATGATACACGTTTGGAGTCGTATGGAAATGGAGCATCTTTTGTACGTTGAACACTTCTTCCAATTCATCACGGATTAAGAGCAGTTTCGAAAACGATGCGATGGCCGACTTTCACAGCGGGAGCATTTTTGCGATTTCTCTTAAATTGTTTGTCGGAACGATGCATATGATACATCGTTGGATTCGTATGGAGTAGAAGAACAATTCATATAATTAACACTTTTCGAGATTCTTCACGGTTTTGAAGGAATTTCAAAAACCGTGTTCTGCGCTCGTGTGGCCAGCGGGCGTTTTTTGCGTAAATTATTTTGATTTGTTTGTTTGATCGATGCAATTGATACACCATTGGATAGTTATCGTCGAGGCGCTCCATTTGTATGTAGAGCACATCGTTTAATTCCTTATGGTTTAAGAGCAATGTCGATTTTAGTAAATCGCGAAACTCTATTTTTCGCGGACCCGGAATCGACCATGTGAACTTCATTCGCCGGGCAACCGCACCGCATCCGACAGGCAAGCGCACTGCATTCTCGGCAAACAGAAATGCACGTGTTTTTCGCGGAACCAGAAGCGATGAAGTGAACCGTATCCGCCGGGCAACCGCATTGCAATGTTGAACTGAGAGAACTGCACGCGTTTTTTTACCGATCAAAATGTTGTAGTTCGCTTCGAAAAATGAATCGCAACACACATTGCAGTGTACTGCATGATTTTTTTAATTTTTCTAACAACGACACACATGATACAACGAACCGCATCATATGAGAACTTCATTCAATGGACCACCACGCCGCACTTTTTACCGTGAACCGTAACACGAAACCAAGGGAATTGCAAGATCGTTTTAGATTTGATAAAACATTTTGTAGGAATATGTGCTCACACGACCAATATTTAGTGAACCGCATCAATGTATTTTTTTTTAGAATATGCAACACACATGTTTTTACTAGTTTTCTTACACACTTAAACGGTAAGCGAACCACGAAATAAACAACAAAATGGTACACCGCATCAGTGCGAATCAGACTGCAGGGGAAGGAGGCATATTTTGTCCCTGCAAAAAACAAATAAACTGAAACCTCAACAATAAAGAACAACAAACTACATCACTTTGATTTTCTTTCCCCACGGGCTGACATGCATACACAAAATGAAACTGCAGGAACCTCCAAACCGGACTCTTGTAGGGTCCCAAGCCGAGTTGTTCGTATGGCTGCCTTGCCGGAGAGTGTGACGACGACCCGGGCCGTGCCACCAATGTGGACAAGAGGGCTGCCTTGCTGGCCGGTGACTGCAGAGGAGGAAGTTTGGGATGGTGGGATCCCTGGGGGGGGGGGGTCGAGCTCGATGCTAGCCCACCGCGTTGCTGTGGTGGTCTCCTGGGGGAGGGGCGACGCGGAGGCCGCCGGAAGCAGCACCATGGCGGCCGCCGAGTCGGGGCGAGGTGGATCCGCGGCCGCCGTGAATGGTGGTCGTGGAGACCGGCGCGTGGTGGATCCGGATCTGGCGTCGGAGGGGGACGAGGAAGGGGGCGAGATTGGTGGGACGTGGAGGTGGTCGGGGGGGTCGCCGGCCTGGGGGAGATGGGGAGGTGGCCGGCGCGAGGGAGATGAACATCGGTGTGGGTGGGCAGCTAGTTTTCTTTTTCTCAGCCGGATGGCTCGATTCGGGTTTTTTAGTTACAAAGTGTTAGCAGAATAAGAGGTGTTAGGAGAATGTATATATGGTGGGTCTATTCTGCTAACACCCCCTTAAGACTTATTCTGCTAACACCGACAAAACGAATCCCACCAGATGGACCAACGGACACAAACAATTAACACAAAAAACCCACCCGCCCCGTACCCTCTTATCCCCTCCCACACGACCTCACTTCCTCTCCCCCATCTCCACGACTGCCGCCCACCACCACCCACCTCCCCCTCGCCGCCTGCCCCCTTCCTCCTCGCCGCCGGGAGGGCTCCTTCCGCCGGGCCAGCACCGTCTCCTTCCTCTTCTACTCCAACGCGCCGATGGGGCGCCTCCTTCCCCATGTGTTTCGAGACCGGCCGCCGCACCACGCCCCCACCCCCGCACGGATTCGAGCGCCGCCGACCGGGATGCCTCCTTCCTCCGCGGATCAGAGCGACGTCGCGCCGTCGAAGCCAGGCGATTCCCTTCCTCCGCACCGCCCCGCACCAGTCTATAGGGCGCGCTGGTTGTAGCCACAGCCCGCACCAGATCGAGTCATCCGTCGTTCATGTCCAAGGGAGGGCACGCACTACCATGATGCACCACCTCCAGCCGGCGCACATCATCGGATCCGTGCCCCGTCGGTGCAACCTCACCCAACCATGGCGGACTCCCTGCCCCGGCGTCGTCTGGACCGACCGCGGCGGCCTCCCTGCCCCCCCACGCGTGGATGCAGAGCGCCTGGATCCGGAAATATCTGGCTGCTCGGGCTTGACTGCGGCCGCCGCTGCCCGCTCGGCCAAGCCTTCCGACGGCCGCGGCCTGGCCAGGCCAGCTCCCCTGTGCCCCGCCTCCCATCGCCGACGTCTTGTGGATGTTTGCAGTTTGCCCACGTCCTCGATGCGGTTCAGTTTGCTACGAGATTGAAGCCACCAATTAGGACGACGTGCAAATTGCGGCAGTTAAATTTTGTGTTTGGATTTTTTTGCATCCAATTGTGGAAGTTAAATTTTTGCATCCAGTTGGGTTCGATAAGCGATGCGGTTCGGCTGCTATGGAAGTTCTTAGTTTTGTTTTGTATGTATCATCTGTACTGATTTGTGTATTTTGATGTATGAATTTGCACGGGTCAACTTTGTTACATAAAAAAATGTAGTTATGATGTAAAAGAAAAGAGAGCAGTCCACTTGTTGGAGAAAATAACTCATGTTTGTGATTATTTAAAAAGTCAATGCAGTTCCTTATAATGAATTTGGTGCTTTACTTATTTTAAAAAATGAAAAAAATCCTATGTACTTCAGTATTGCCGTGTGGTTCACTTGCCTCGTACGACGCAATGCGTTTTTATCTCATGTAGTGCGGTCGTATGTCTAATGAATTTCACTGGACGTTGTTCACTCGTAGGATTTATCGTAAAAAAGCTAAAAGAAAATCGTGCAGTTCACTCCGGTCTATGTTGCGGTTCATTTTGTTCACGTGAACTGCGAAGTTCTGATAATTAATCAAAAACACGTGCAGTGCGCTCTGTAGACAGATGAGTTGCGGTTGCCTGGCCAATGCAGTTCGCTTCGTCAATTCCCATTCGCGAAAAAATGGAGTTCCGCATTTTTAGTAAAATCGATATAACTTTTAAATCGTAAGGAATTAGCCAAAGTGTTTTATAAATAAATGGAGAGCCTCGACGATACCTTTCCAATGGTGTATCAATTGCATCGATCAAACAAGCGAATCAAATGTTTTTACGCAAGAACTCTCTGCTACCCACGTAAGGGCAGCCGCACCGTTTTTAAAATTAATTTAAACCGCAAAGAATCTCGAAAAGTGTTTCACATATGGATTAATCTCCTACTCCATACGAATCCAACGGTGTATTATACGCATCATTCGGACAAGCGGTTAAAATGTTCTACCCTCTACAAGATCCGTAGGCGAAAAACAGAGTTTGTGCATTTTAGTTGCAGCGAAATTTCTCTCAAACCGTAGCTAATTAGACGAAGTGTTCTATATATGGATGGAGCTCCTGATCAATATGTTTCTAACCATATATCATTTGCATCATTCCGACAAACGGTTTGAGAGAAATCGCGAAAATACTCCCGATGTAAAAGTGGGCCGCCGCACCGTTTTCAAAACTGCTCTTAATCCGTGAAGAATCGGGGGAAGTGTTAAACATACCAAAGTTGTCCATTTCCATAAAAATCCAACGGTGTATCGTACGATCAATTCCGATAAACGGGTAAAAAGTTATAGTAAAAATAGTGATGTGGTTCGCTTTTACCCGCGCTGCAACACTTTTAAGTCAGCAGTGCGGTCCGTTTAGCGTTCTAATGCAGTGCTAAAGTGTTAGCAGAATATTATTCTGCTAATATTAACAGAATAGACGGGTTATATATATATATATATATATATATATATATATATATATATATATATATATATATATATATATATATATATATATATATATATATGGCGAAGGCCAGTGCGACAGAAGTCGACTTATGTATTTTATATGGAGAGAGCTAGTGCGACGAGTGTCGACTTATATAAATGTACAATAATGTTTCTGTTCTACTCAAGTATAATATAGACGGAGTTGTGCGATGTTCCACGGTCTGGGAGTCTCCTCCATAGATGACTGTGAGTCTGTCGACTCGCGTATATCAACAAGGTAGTAGGATCCATTGTACAGGTTCTTTCTAACCACAAACGGTCCTTCCCATGGAGAGGATAACTTGTGCATTCCATCCTTTTTATGTATAAGTCGGGGCACTAAATCACCTCCCTGAAAAGTCCGGCTTTTGATGCGGCGGCGGTAGTGTCGCAGATCTTGTTGGTAGATAGCCGACTGAGCTGTAGTTAGTGCTCGTTTTTCATCGAGAACATCCAAGGAGTCCTGCCTCGCTTTCTCATTGTCGGCTTCCACGTATGCGGTGACTCTTGGTGAGTCGTGACGTATGTCACTTGGGAGAACGGCTTCCTCTCCATATACCAGGAAGAAGGGTGTGTAGCCTGTCGACCTATTAGGAGTCGTCCTAATGCTCCATAGTACTGAGGGTAGCTCCTCTTCCCAACAACCCGACGTCCTTTCCAAGAGGACATAGAGCCGGGGTTTGATGCCTCGGAGAAATTCTTGGTTGGCTCTATCGGCTTGTCCGTTGGACTATGGGTGAGCCACCGACGCAAGGTCGAGTCAGATGTGCTCGTTCTGGCAGAATTGCTGCATAACCCCTTCTGATAGGTTAGATCCATTATCAGCGATGATGCTGTTGGGTAGCCGAATTTGTATATTATCTTTTTAAATAATTTCAGTGCTGTTGCAGCGTCACATTTACTGACCGGCTTTTCCTCAACCCATTTTGTGAATTTATCCGCTGCAACTAATAAGTGGGTATTCTTATTCGTTGACCTGTTGAAAGGTCCCGCCATATCAAGCCCCCATACTTCAAAGGGCGAAGTGATACGGATCATCGTGAGTTCTTGAGCCGGCACGTGAGCTTGCTTTGCATAGCGCTGGCATCCATCGCACTTATTGACTATATCCTTCACATCCGCATGTGCTATGAGCCAGTAGAAATCGTGTCGATAGGCTTTTGCTACAAGTGAACGAGAGCCGGCGTTGTCGGGACCCGGAATATGCGTATGTAATTCCAGTCACAACTCAATCACATGGAGAGCTGAGAGCCGTACCCACTTGTCTAAGCCGACAAGGCCAAGCACAGAACACGCTCGGAAAGCATCATACGTGAGGGGCATCCCATCCAGGCCGGATGATCAACTTACATGGGTCTCATCGCCCGCTCACAAGTCTAATTGATTATGGGTGGTGAAATCCCATACTCATAGACAAGTCGCCTCAACCATGTTATCGATTGAATCATAACCCTTACATAAACAAAATCCAGCCCGATCACTTAGTCGGGGTCTAGGGTGGGCTCGATCATACAACAAAGTGTGCACGTGACAGAGTCACGAGCAATGCCTTTTGCAGAAATCACGTGGCCTAAGTAGGTCACTTCTGGTAGCCAAAATTCACACTTGGAGAATTTAGCATAAAGGCGATGCTCTCTAAGTTTCATCAATACCAGCCTAAGATGTTCTGCGTGCTCTTCTTCGTTCTTCGAGTAGATGAGAATGTCATCAAGATAAACCACAACAAATTTATCTAAGTACTCCATGAAGATCGAATTCATCAAGCGCGAAAAAGTGGCTGGGGCATTGGTTAGACCGAAGGACATGACGGTGTACTCGTAAAGACCATAAGGAGTAGTGAAAGCCGTTTTGGGAATGTCCTCGTTTCTGATTTTGATTTGATGATAACCTAATCTCAAATCCATCTTGGAGAAGACACAGGATCCAGCAAGTTGATCATAAAGATCATTGATCCTGGGAAGTGGGTACTTGTTCTTTATCGTCGCTAGATTTAGCGGACGATAGTCTATGCACATCGTTTCTGTTCCATCTTTCTTCGTTACGACCAGAACGGGGCAATCCCATGGCGATGAGCTAGGGCGGATGAAGCCTTTTGCCAACGAAGCTTCAAGTTGGATTTTAAGCTCAGCTAACTCATGTGGGGCCATTCAATATGGGCGTCTGGAAATTGGGGCTGTGCCTGGTATAAGATCCACTATGAATTCCACACACCTGTCAGGTGTCATTCCCGGCAGCTCTTCTGGAAAGACATCCGGAAAATCACAAACTATCGGAATATATTCAAGGTTAGGAAGGGGATGTTCATTCAACGAATATAGCTGGGTGTCTGAACCTTGAGATGCAAAATGGACTATCTTGCCGGAAGAATGAGTGAGTTGAACTGATTTATTGGCACAATCAATCGTGGCACGGTATTTGGACAACCAATCCATACCTAAGATGATATCGATATCTGAAGATTTGAGGGCTATGAGAGAAGCAAGGAATAGAACATCCTCAACAGCAATTTGATTGTCATGACTTACCCTACTGGTACGTCATGTGGATCCTGGAGTTTTAATCATGAAAGGGGTAGGCAACTCCTCAAATGAAATGTCATGCACGAGTGCGAACTTTTCAGAAAAAAAGGAATGAGATGCTCCAGAATCAAATAGAACAGAAGCAGGTTTGGAGTTAACAGGAAGTGTACCGAGTACAACCTTCGTATCCTCTTGGGCTTCTTTGATGGTGGCATGGTTCACATGTCCGTATTCAACAATAGCGGACTTGTCTTCGGAAGGCTTTGGCGGCTTAGCTTTGGCTTTAGGTTTTGGACGAGGAGGAACATTCTCATGCAATGAACACTGCCGTGCAATGTGGCCAGGATTACCACACTTGTAGCACAAACGGGTGTTAGGTTGTGGAGTTTGTATGGCAAGTTCTCTGCTACCTTTCTGGGCTTTGTTGCTTTGTGGAGATGGTCTTGGAATCAAGTGCGAAGGAATGGCACTAGTTGGGATCCAAAATCGACGTTTCTGAGAACCCAAACTAGAAGAGGAAGCAAGATCACGATCATGCTTGCGAGACTCTTCAAAGACCTCATTTCCATGCTCAGCTCTGAATGATCTATTGACCAAATCCTCGAAGTTGAAAAATTCAAGGAGATTGAGATCATGACGAAGGACAGGGTTAAGTCCCTTGCGGAACCTTGCTTGCTTCTTGGCATCGGTTGATATCTTCTCAGGGGCATAACAAGAAAGAAGATTGAACTCAGTCCTGTACTGATGAACAGTCATATTTCCCTGAGATAGGGTGCAGAACTCTTCCCTCTTTCTTTCCATAAGCTCATCCAGAATGTGGTACCCTTGGAAGGCATCACGGAACTACTGCCAAGTCATTACATGACCATCAGGTTGCATTTCAACAAAGCTTTCCCACCATTCACCAGCAGCACCTTCCAGAAAGTATGCCACGAACATCACACGATCATCTGGAGAAACATGCGCCGTCTCAAGCTTACGCTCCATGGAAAGGAGCCAATCATCGGCATCAAGGGGCTCAGATGAACATCGGAAAACTGGCGGGTTCAAAAGGATAAAATCCTGGATGGATATTACCGCATCTCGCTGAATAGAAGTATTCTTCTCAATGAGCTCCAAAAGGCGTGTTTGATCACGTCGATTTCGCTCAGCCTCCATCATGATTTCCACTGCAGAAGGCGGTGAAGGAGGATCATCATCACCACTTTGATTACCGTGACCAGATTCAACACATCTAGTTCCACCTGACATTCTGTGTGATAAAAATCAACAATCAGAGTAGGATTTATGATGGAATCAAAGCAAAGATGATATAATTTAAGAGCGGACAAGATTGTAATGCAAAAGCATTGGAATCACTAGAAACACGGGACAAATTGGACAACATAACGGCTATACCGGGATGGAAAAATGAATCAATCTGCAAGAATGATCAGAACCTTCTCAAAAGGCTTGATGGAATGGTGAGTCTAGACAACCAAAACATTCCTACAGCTATGGAGAGTCA
The DNA here is from genome assembly GCA_950022295.1 of Bromus sterilis. Classification (NCBI taxonomy): domain Eukaryota; kingdom Viridiplantae; phylum Streptophyta; class Magnoliopsida; order Poales; family Poaceae; genus Bromus; species Bromus sterilis. Next base: position 169,951,305 of record OX465595.1, on the reverse strand, counting down.
AACAACGTGATGTTCTAGTATAGACATAGAAGAGCCTAGTCCTATCTTCCCATAGAAAAGATGAGGGTGACTCAGAACTCAGATCGATGATGGTAAGGAGAAAAATGAAGCCTTACGTTGTTCCCTTATACCCAAAGTAGCTATATAACTATAGAATGCTAGACTCGACTTCGGCCAAGGTTTACTAATCCTACAGGCAGTCCTGCTCTGATACCAAGTCTGTCGGGACCCGGAGTTTGCATATGTAATTCCAGCCACAACTCAATCATATGAAGAGCCATACCCACTTGTCTAAGCAGACAAGGCCAAGTACAAGACACTCTCAAAAAGCTCAAACGTGAGGGGCATCCCATTCAGGCCCGGATGATCAACTGAGATGGGTCCTCATCGTCCGCTGACAAGTCTAAATGATTATGGGTGGTGAAATCCCATACTCATAGACAATTCGCCTCAACCATATTATCGATTGAATCATAACACTTACATAAACAGACTCCAGCCCGATCTCTTAGTCGGGGTCTCGGGAGGGTTCAATCATACAACAAAGTGTGCCACGTGACAGAGTCACGAGCAATCGCATCGCGATGCCCCAAGCTGCGCACATCTAAGGGCCACTTGGTGTATAAAAGACCGCCGGCGAGAACACAATTAAGGTATCGAACCCCACACATGACATGCACGATATAACACATACACGCAGCATGCATGTCAAGTGTATAACAGCAGGTAACACAACATGAAATCTACAAACTCATAGCTTTATTGCATCTGCTAAACAGAGAAGATATAGTAGTGTTACAAGCAGAGATCACATCACTTTGATCCAACATTACATCATACAACAACGGAAGAAATTTATGTCTTAGTAAAGACAAGGTTAACAAATGGCTTAAGAAGCCTTTAAGAAAACACAACGACCCTCCAGAGGGACCAGGCTGCTGTCTGGGACTACATTACTTCGTCGACGTCGAGCTTGAAAGGGGAGGCCACCATCAGGGTCAGTGGTCTCGTCTCTAAAACATAGAATAAGCAAACGTGAGTACAAAGTCGTACTCAGCAAGACTTACGTCAGAACTATACTACTCATGCTCAGGTATCAAGGTAAAGGCAAGTGGGGTTGTAATGCAGAAAGCTTTGACTTGGCTATCCTGTACTACGACTACATAGAGTTGAGATGAGAGGCGCACACGAGTCCATCTAATCTTGATCACCACTTCAATACACAACCATGGATCCTTCCTCGACTTCCCCATGAGGAAGCAACCCAAAGCACTCACACTTATCTTGTGATTTTTAGAGTATCCATTTGAGTTGTCTAATAATCAAGTAAAGATCTCCAAGTAGTCCATAACCGCGGACACGGCTATTCGAATAGTTCATTAACCCTACAGGGGTGTACTTCTTCACATACGTAACTACCACTTATCGCCTAGAACTTGTCACCTTCAAGCGGTGTCGGCGAGGATAGTATCACGACACTTACCTCACGGCTCCAACTCTAGTCCAGGGGATCGCCTATTTGAGTATGTACCCCAATCGGGAATCCGACCGGGGTTTCCGTTCAGGACCCAGACGATGTATGGACGGTCCGACAAGCCCACCTCGACGGATGGTGCTGCGCTTGTCTAAAACCGTGCTACGTTATGAAAGAAAATAAACTAAAATTAACCCATGCGAATCCTGGACCATAGTCGGGGTGAGTTAATAGGTCGAGAGGGGTCAATGAGCCCAACATGTGGTAGTAATATGTGTCTTGGATCACAACGCAAGAACTCGGGGCCTAGGGCAGTGTAAATGAGACAACCCACTGTGAACTCCTACACAACCTCTCATTGTTCACTTATATTAGGGTGACTTCAACAACACGTTACCACCTTGTTGCATGTGTTCACTACCATCCCGATACATCACCCAGATGGATCAACTTCATTGCAAACAACTCTAACATGGCATAACATAACATGGATGAAGGGCCACATGATGAAGACAAACAAACTTGTATCTGCTAGGTTGAGGTTTGCTTAATACTGTGGTAGCAATGATAGGTCATGCAAAGGATGGGTTCAACTAGCGGAAGAACGGTAACATGTGAATCACCTAATCATGCATAAGAGAACAAGAGACAAACTGGGTTTTTATAGATATGATCAAAGGGGGTTTGCTTGCCTTATTGTCGAGACTCAGGGGGTTCCACTCTTCGGAGAAACAGGGACTACGTCCGGCGATGGATCTATCGAGAAGAAGCAAACACCGAGACAACAAAAGTATAAACATCACATTGCAATGCAAAATCAAGAATGAAACATGGCATGGTACTTATGTGATCTATGTTCAATTTGCAACAAGTTTAATTGAAGTTGATTTGAAAAAGGAATTCAAATTGAAACTCCAAATGTTGTTCAAATTAGCCAAAGTTGCATTTGCTAATGTTTGGATATGGTAAACCATGTTGTCATGTGTATGATATGCCTCTGATGTTCATGTGATAAGGTTGGCATTGCAAAGATTTAATTTGAAAAGATTTAAACATTTATTTTGAATTATTCCAAATAACCCAAATAGCTAAATGCTACTGGTCCATCATCATAGATGTGTTTTTCATCCATGAAAATATGATATTTGGAATCCTTGCATTTTTCTGATGATTTTTCATATATTACACTTTTGATTTGGAGTTATGGTTTAAAAGTTATTGAATTTCAAAGATTTAATCATTTTCTGGAATTCTGTTAAAAAGATAAAAGAATTACTGCTTCAGCATGACATCAGGATGACGTCATGGGGGCGCTGACCAGTCAACCGTACATGCGGGGCCCATCTGTCGTTGTCTCTGGGGTTAACCCCGTTTTAATTAAAATTTTGATTTAATTTAGAGGGGGCTGGCCCCACCTGTCAGTGGCCTAAGTCCTAACTAATCAGGGGGTTAGCCCCCTAATTAATCCAGTGGCCGGCGTTTAGCCGCCGGCGACCACTGGAGGCGGCGGCGCCCGCTCTGGACGGCGACTCCGAGCGCTAGAGGCCACGGGGAAGGTGCCGTTCGGCTCCTCTCGAACGCGCGGTTCACGTGGACGCCAAGGGGAGGCCAGGGGGATGCCGAGAGCACGCCCACGGACATGGCCATGGCGGCTGGAGCTCGGGCTCCCGACGAGCTCGGCGAGGAAGGCGCGAGGAGGAGCGGGAGCTAGGTGGGGAGCGTCGCCGGCTTACCTAGATTGCAGAGGAGGGGGTTGGGGACGCCGGAGACGCAGCGGTCGTCGGTAATTGCTCGCCGGAGTAGCGAGGCCGCGTCGGTGGAGTTCGAAGAGGGTGTCGGCTCGGGAGCTCCTCGGCTCCAATCGACAGGCCGGGGCGATGAAGACGATGGCGGGGCGCGTCTTGGACAACTTGGCTCGGCGAGGGGGGCACGGTGGCCGCGCTGGCGCACGTCGGCGGCGATGGCTTCTCTCGGACGCGGCAGAGAAAAGGCGAGGCGAGAGGGGAGAGGTCCAGGGAGAAGGGGAAAAGGAAGGGGGTTAGCCCAGGGCCTCCACAGCGAAGAGATGAGGACGGGGGGGGGGGGAGCTCCGTGGCTAGGGGAGGTGGCGGCCATGCGAGGTGCACGGCTCGGCCGTCCCTCCTCCTGGAAGAGGAGGAAGACGGTCCTGCCCCCCTGGGCTGGGCCTCTTCTGCCCACTTGGGCCAGGTAAGTGGGGATTTGCCCCTTTTCTTTCTGTTTTTCTTTTTATTGCTTTCTGTTTTATTTGTTTTGCTTTGAAAAAAAATACCAAAGCATTTTTAACAATCCCCAACTATTTATATTGGACATATGTGACATAAAGCTAGTCATTCCCAAGTTTTGGAGATTTTTGGAATTCAATTTATTTGAATCCAATTCAAATAGCATTTAAATTTAATTTCCAAGCCTCTGTTTGAATATTTGAAAAATCCATGAGCATGGGTTTGACTCCAAATCATTTTTAAAATGATCATACTCATTTATATGACTTTTCAAAATTGTTTGGAGGAATTTTTGAATTTTTTTTTATCTGGCCTTTTATTTAAAATTCTTTTTGAGGCTTTTCCAAATCCCCAATTCTTAAACCAAGAATTTAAACATGATGCAATTATTTCTAGTAATAAAAGCACATACCAAAACTAGGGTTGTGACAACTCGCCCCCACTCAAAAGAATCTCGTCCCGAGATTCAGAAGTAGTCGGGAAGAGGGTGGGGTAGTCGACTCGGAGACGGTCTTCTCGTTCCCAGGTGGCTTCCTTCTCAGAATGGTTGGACCACTGCACTTTGAGGAACTTGATCTTCTGACGTCTGGTGGTGCGCTCAGCTTCATCGAGGATACGGACAGGATACTCTCGATAAGAAAGATTTTCTTGGAGGTCAAGCGTTTCGTGGTCTACTTCGCGGATGGGGTCCTTGAGGCAACGCCTGAGTTGAGATACGTGGAAGACATCGTGAACCTGAGAAAGATGCGGGGGTAGTTCAAGTTGGTAGGCAACTTCTCCACGTTTAGCTAGAATGCGAAAGGGGCCTATGTAACGTGGGGCCAATTTGCCTTTGATACCGAAGCGATGGGTTCCCTTCAGAGGAGTAACCCGGAGGTAAGCCTTCTCGTCCAGCTCGTAGCTCTCTGGCCTATGATGACGATCATAATAGCTCTTCTGACGAGACTGGGCTGTTTTCAATTGCTCCCGAACAATGCGAACCTTCTCTTCTGCTTCCTAGATCATATCCGGTCCAAAGAATTGTCTTTCACCGGTTTCTGACCAGTTCAATGGTGTTCGACATTTTCATCCAAAGAGAAATTCAAAGGGTGCCATGCCCAAGCTAGATTGGAAGCTGTTGTTATAAGCAAACTCGGCGAATGGAAGAGATTTCTCCCAACTCTTTCCGAATGAGATAACACAGGCTCTGAGCATGTCTTCGAGAATTTGATTGACTCTTTCTACTTGACCACTTGACTGGGGAGGAAAGGCAGTGCTAAACGAGAGATGGGTTCCCATAGCATTTTGAAAACTTTCCCAAAATCGAGAGGTGAAAAGACTTCCACGGTCTGAATTGATCTCCAAAGGAACACCATGGAGAGAAACAATCCGAGAGACATATAAATCTGCTAACTGGCTAGCCGTTATACTCTCGCGAACAGGAAGGAAATGAGCAACTTTGGAAAGACGGTCAATGACCACGAAGATGGCATTGTTTCCTTTCTGAGACTTTGGAAAGCCAGTGATGAAGTCCATACTGACTTTATCCCATTTCCACTCAGGAATGGCTAAAGGTTGAAGAGTACCAGCAGGTCTTTGATGCTCTGCTTTCACACGACGACAAACATCGCACTCAGTAACAAATTGAGCGATTTCTCGCTTCATCCTAGTCCACCAAAATCTCTGGCGTAGATCTTGATACATATTAGTACTACCAGGATGAATCGAGATAGGGGTGTCATGAGCTTCCTTAAGGATCTGCTGCCTTAGATTCCTATTCTTCGGAACTACCATCCTATTCTCGAAGTACACAGTACCTTCATGGTCTAGGGTAAAACATTTTTCCTTTCCGCTAGCAATGTTCTGTTTGATATACCGGATACCTCGAGCACGTTGTTGAACAGCTTTGATTTGATCCTCAAGGTTTGGTTTCACAATCAAGGTGGAAAGTTATCCATGAGGAACAATCTCGAGATTAAGCTTTCGAAATTCCTCATAGAGAAGTGGTTGATACTGTTGTAACATGAGGTTGTTACAATACGACTTACGACTTAGTGCATCAGCCATGACATTGGATTTGCCTCTGGTGTAAGAGATACTCAAGTCATAATCTTTTATCAACTCTATCAAGCGTCTTTTCCTGAGATTAAGATCTGGCTGGGTGAATATGTATTTGAGGCTTTGGTGATCGATATAGATTTCACAACGATTACCAAGGAGGTAATGTCGCCAAGTCTTCAGGGCATGAACTATGGCAGCGAGTTCAAGATCATGGGTAGGATAGTTTTCTTCATGTGGACGCAACTGGCGTGAAGCATAATCTACCACATGTCTATCTTGCATAAGTATGCATCCTAACCCTTGCCGTGAAGCATCACAATAGATTTCGAAATCCTTTTTGGTGTCTGGAGGTGCAAGTACGGGTGCAGATGTCAATCTTCTTTTTAGCTCTTGAAAGCTTTCCTCGCACTTGGGAGTCCATAAGAATTTCTTATCTTTCTTGAGGAGTTCAGTTAGACGCTTTGCAACTTTAGAAAAGTTCTCGACGAAGCGGCGACAATAGCTTGCAAAGCCAAGAAAACTCCTAACTTGCTTAACCGATTCAGGTGGAGTCCAGTCAAGGACGGCCTGAACTCTCTCGGGATTCACAGCAATGCCTTTTGCAGAAATCACATGGCCTAAGTAGGTCACTTCTGGTAGCTAAAATTCACACTTGGAGAATTTAGCATAAAGGCGATGCTCTCTAAGTTTCATCAATACCAGCCTAAGATGTTCTGCGTGCTCTTCTTCGTTCTTCGAGTAGATGAGAATGTCATCAAGATAAACCACAACAAATTTATCTAAGTACTCCATGAAGATCGAATTCATCAAGCGCGAAAAAGTGGCTGGGGCATTGGTTAAACCGAAGGACATGACGGTGTACTCGTAAAGACCATAACGAGTAGTGAAAGCCGTTTTGGGAATGTCCTCGTTTCTGATTTTGATTTGATGATAACCTAATCTCAAATCCATCTTGGAGAAGACAGAGGATCCAGCAAGTTGATCATAAAGATCATTGATCCTGGGAAGTGGGTACTTGTTCTTTATCGTCGGTAGATTTAGCGGACGATAGTCTACGCACATCCTTTCTGTTCCATCTTTCTTCGTTACGAACAGAAGGGGAAACCCCATGGCGATGAGCTAGGGCGGATGAAGCCTTTTGCCATCGAAGCTTCAAGTTGGATTTTAAGCTCAGCTAACTCATGTGGGGCCATTCTATATGGGCGTCTGGAAATTGGGGCTGTGCCTGGTATAAGATCCACTATGAATTCCACACACCTGTCGGGTGTCATTCCCGACAGCTCTTCTGGAAAGACATCCGGAAAGTCACAAACTATCGGAATATCTTCAAGGTTAGGAGGGGGATGTTCATTCAACGAATATAGTTGGGTGTCTCAACCTTGAGATGCGAAATGGACTATCTTGCCGGAAGAATGAGTGAGTTGAACTGATTTATTGGCACAATCAATCTTGGCACGGTGTTTGGACAACCAATCCATACCTAAGATGATATCGATATCTGAAGATTTGAGGGCTATGAGAGAAGCAAGGAATACAACATCCTCAACAACAATTTCATTGTCATGACTTACCCTACTGGTACGCCATGTGGATCCTGGAGTTTTAATCATGAAAGGGGTAGGCAACTCCTGAAATGAAATGTCATGCAGGAGTGCGAACTTTTCAGACAAAAAGGAATGAGAAGCTCCAGAATCAAATAGAACAGAAGCAGGTTTGGAGTTAATAGGAAGTGTACCGAGTACAACCTTCGTATCCTCTTGGGATTCTTTGATGGTGGCATGGTTCACACGTCCGTATTCAACAATAGCAGACTTGGCTTTGGAAGGCTTTGGCGGCTTAGCTTTGGCTTTAGGTTTTGGATGAGGAGGAACATTCTCATGCAATGAACACTGCCGTGCAATGTGGCCAGGATTACCACACTTGTAGCACAAACGGGTGTTTGGTTGTGGAGTTTGTATGGCAAGTTCTCTACTACCTTTCTGGGCTTTGTTGCTTTGTGGAGATGGTCTTGGAATCAAGTGCGAAGGAATGGCACTAGTTGGGATCCAAAATCGACGTTTCTGAGAACCCAAACTAGAAGAGGAAGCAAGATCACGATCACGCTTGCGAGACTCTTCAAAGACCTCATTTCCATGCTCAGCTCTGAATGATCTATTGACCAAATCCTCGAAGTTGAAAAATTCAAGGAGATTGAGATCATGACGAAGGACAGGGTTAAGTCCCTTGCGGAACCTTGCTTGCTTCTTGGCATCGGTTGATATATTCTTAGGGGCGTAACGAGAAAGACGATTGAACTCAGTCCTGTACTGATGAACAGTCATATTTCCCTGAGATAGGGTGCAGAACTCTTCCCTCTTTCTTTCCATCAGCTCATCCAGAATGTGGTACCCTTGGAAGGCATCACGGAACTCCTGCCAAGTCATTACATGACCATCAGGCTGCATTGCAACAAAACTTTCCCACCATTCACCAGCAGCACCTTCCAGAAAGTATGCCGCGAACATCACACGATCATCTGGAGAAACATGCGCCGTCTCAAGCTTACGCTCGATGGAACGGAGCCAATCATCTGCATCAAGGGGCTCAGATGTACATCGGAAAACTGGCGGGTTCAAAAGGATAAAATCCTGGATGGATATTACCGCATCTCGCTGAATAGAAGTATTCTTCTCAATGAGCTCCAAAAGGCGTGTTTGATCACGTCGATTTCGCTCAGCCTCCATCATGATTTCCACTGCAGAAGGCGGTGAAGGAGGATCATCATCACCACTTTGATTACAGTGACCAGATTCAACACATCTAGTTCCACCTGACATTCTGTGTGATAAAAATCAACAATCAGAGTAGGATTTATGATGGAATCAAAGCAAAGATGATATAATTTAAGAGCAGATAAGATTGTAATGCAAAAGCATTGGAATCACTGGAAACACGGGACAAATTGGACAGCATAATGGCTGTACCGGGGTGGAAAAATGAATCAATCTGCAAGAATGATCAGAACCTTCTCAAAAGGCTTGATGGAATGGTGATTCTAGACAACCAAAACATTCCTACAGCTATGGAGAGTCAAACAACGAGATGTTCTAGTATAGACATAGAAGAGCCTAGTCCTATCTTCCTGTAGAAAAGATGAGGGTGACTCAGAACTCAGATCGATGAGGGTAAGGATAAAAGCTAAGCCTTACGTTGTTCCCTTATACCCAAAGTAACTATATAACTATAGAATGCTAGACTCGACTTCGGCCAAGGTTTACTAATCCTACAGGTAGTCCTACTCTGATACCAAGTCTGTCGGGACCCGGAGTTTGCATAAGTAATTCCAGCCACAACTCAATCATATGAAGAGCCGAGAGCCATACCCACTTGTCTAAGCAGACAAGGCCAAGTACAAGACACTCTCGGAAAGCTCGAACGTGAGGGGCATCCTACTCAGGCCCGGATGATCAACTGAGATGGGTCCTCATCGTCCGCTCACAAGTCTAAATGATTATGGGTGGTGAAATCCCATACTCATAGACAAGTCGCCTCAGCCATATTATCGATTGAATCATAACACTTACATAAACAGACTCCAGCACGATCTCTTAGTCGGGGTCTCGGGCGGGCTCAATCATACAACAAAGTGTCGCACGTGACAGAGTCACGAGCAATCGCATCGCGATGCCCCAAGCTGCGCACATCTAAGGGCCACTTGGTGTATAAAAGACCGCCGGCGAGAACACAATTAAGGTATCGAACCCCACACATGACATGCACGATAAACATACACGCAGCATGCATGTCAAGTGTATAACAGCAGGTAACACAACATGAACTCTACAAACTCATAACTTTATAGCATCTGCTAAACAGAGCAGATATAGTAGTGTTACAAGCAGAGATCACATCACTGTGATCCAACATTACATCATACAACAACGGAAGCAATTTATGTCTTAGTAAAGACAAGGTTAAAAAATGGCTTAAGAAGCCTTTAAGAAAACACAACGACCCTCCAGAGGGACCAGGCTGCTGTCTGGGACTACATTACTTCGTTGACGTCGAGCTTGAAAGGGGAGGCCACCATCAGGGTCAGTGGTCTTGTCTCTAAAACATAGAATAAGCAAACGTGAGTACAAAGTCGTACTCAGCAAGACTTACGTCAGAACTATACTACTCATGCTCAGGTATCAAGGTAAAGGCAAGTGGGGTTGTAATGCAGAAAGCTTTGACTTGGCTATCCTGTACTACGACTACATAGAGTTGAGATGAGAGGCGCACACGAGTCTATCTAATCTTGATCACCACTTCAATACACAACCATGGATCCTTCCTCGACTTCCCCACGAGGAAGCAACCCAAATCACTCACACTTATCTTGCGATTTTTAGAGTATCCATTTGAGTTGTCTAATAATCAAGTAAAAGATCTCCAAGTAGTCCATAACCGCGGACAGGGCTATTCGAATAGTTCATTAACCCTGCAGGGGTGTACTTCTTCACATACGTAACTAACACTTATCGCCTAGAACTCGTCACCTTCAAGCGGTGTCGGCGAGGATAGTACCACGACACTTACCTCACGGCTCCAACTCTAGTCCAGGGGATCGCCTATCTGAGTATGTACCCCAATCGGGAATCCGGTCGGGGTTTCCGTTCAGGATCCAGACGATGTATGGACGGTCCGACAAGCCCACCTCGACGGATGGTGCTGCGCTTGCCTAAAACCGTGCTACGTTATGAAAGAAAATAGACTAAAATTAACCCATGCGAATCCTCGACCATAGTCGGGGCGAGTTAATAGGTCGAGAGGGGTCAATGAGCCCAACATGTGGTAGTAATCTGTGTCTTGGATCACAACACAAGAACTCGGGGCCTAGGGAAGTGTAAATGAGACAACCCACTTTGTACTCCTACACAGCCTCTCATTGTTCACTTATATTAGGGTTACTTCAACAACACGTTACCACCTTGTTGCATGTGTTCACTACCATCCCGATACATCACCCAGATGGATCAACTTCATTGCAAACAACTCTAACATGGCATAGCATAACATGGATGAAGGTCCACATGATGAACACAAACAAACTTGTATCTGCTAGGTTGAGGTTTGCTTAATACTGTGGTAGCAATGATAGGTCATGCAAAGGATGGGTTCAACTAGCGGAAGAACGGTAACATGTGAATCACCTAATCATGCATAAGAGAACAAGAGGGAAACTGGGTTTTTATAGATATGATCAAAGGGGGTTTGCTTGTCTTATTGTTGAGACCCGGGGGGGGGGTGCCACTCTTCGGAGAAACAAGGACTACGTCCGGCGATGGATCTATCGAGAAGAAGCAAACACCGAGACAACAAAAGTATAAACATCACATTGCAATGCACATTCAAGAATGAAGCATGGCATGGTACTGATGTAATCTATGTTTAATTTGCAACAAGTTTAATTGAAGTTGATTTGAAAAAGGAATTCAAATTGAAACTCAAAATGTTGTTCAAATTAGCGAAAGTTGCATTTGCTAATTTTGGATATGGTAAACCATGTTGTCATGTGTATGATATGCCTCTGATGTTCATGTGATAAGGTTGGCATTGCAAAGATTTAATTTGAAAAGATTTAAACATTTATTTTTAATTATTCCAAATAACCCAAATAGCTAAATGCTACTGGTCCATCATCATAGATGGGTTTTTCATCCATGAAAATATGATATTTGGAATCCTTGCATTTTTCTGATGATTTTTCATATATTACACTTTTGATTTGGAGTTATGGTTTAAAAGTTATTGAATTTCAAAGATTTAATCATTTTTCGGAATTCTGTTAAAATGATAAAAGAATTACTGCGTCAGCATGACATCAGGATGACGTCATGGGGGCGCTGACCAGTCAACCGTACATGCGGGGCCCATCTGTCATTGTCTCTGGGGTTAACCCCGTTTTAATTAAAATTTTGATTTAATTTAGAGGGGGCTGGCCCCACCTGTCAGTGGCATAAGGCCTAACTAATCAGGGGGTTAGCCCCCTAATTAATCCAGTGGCCGGCGTTTAGCCGCCGGCGACCACTGGAGGCGGCGGCGCCCGCTCTGGACGGCGACTCCGAGCGCTAGAGGCCACGGGGAAGGTGCCGTTCGGCTCCTCTCGAACGCGCGGTTCACGTGGACGCCAAGGGGAGGCCAGGGGGACGCCGAGAGAACGCCCACGGACATGGCCGCGGCGGCTGGAGCTCGGGCTCCCGACGAGCTCAGCGAGGAAGGCGCGAGGAGGAGCGGGAGCTAGGTGGGGAGCGTCGCCGGCTTAGCTAGATTGCAGAGGAGGGGGTTGGGGACGCCGGAGACGCAGCGGTCGTCGGTAATTGCTCGCCGGAGTAGCGAGGCCGCGGCGGTGGAGTTCGAAGAGGGCGTCGGCTCGGGAGCTCCTCGGCTCCAATCGACAGGCTGGGGCGGTGAAGACGATGGTGGGGCGCGTCTTGGACAACTTGGCTCGGCGAGGGGGGCTCGGCGGCGACGGCTTCTCTCGGACGCGGCAGAGAAAAGGCGAGGCGAGTGGGGAGAGGTCCAGGGAGAAGGTGAAAAGGAAGGGGGTTAGCCCATGGCCTCCACGGCGAAGAGATGAGGACGGGGGGGGGGGGGGGATAAGGCAGCTCCGTGGCCAGGGGAGGTGGCGGCCATGCGAGGTGCACGGTTCGGCCGTCCCTCCTCCTGGCAGAGGAGGAAGACGGTCCTGCCCCCCTGGGCTGGGCCTCTTCTGCCCACTTGGGCCAGGTAAGTGGGGATTTGCCCCTTTTCTTTCTGTTTTTCTTTTTATTGCTTTCTGTTTTATTTGCTTTGCTCTGAAAAAAAATACCAAAGCATTTTTAAAAATCCCAACCTATTTATCTTGGACATATGTGACATAAAGCTAGTCACTCCCAAGTTTTGGAGATTTTTGGAATTCAAATTATTTGAATCCAATTCAAATAGCATTTAAATTTAATTTCCAAGCCTCTGTTTGAATATTTGAAAAATCCATGAGCATGGGTTTGACTCCAAATCATTTTTTAAATGATCATACTCATTTATAGGACTTTTCAAAATTGTTTGGAGGAATTTTGGAAAAACTGTTTATCTGGCCTTTTATTTAAAATTCTTTTTGAGGCTTTTCCAAATCCCCAATTCTTAAACCAAGAATTTAAACATGATGCAATTATTTCTAGTAATAAAAGCACATACCAAAACTAGGGTTGTGACAATAGCACTCACAATTATCTTGCGAGTTTTAGAAGTATCCATTCAAGTTGTCTAATAATCAGGTACAGGTTCCAAGTAGTCCATGACCGCGGACGCGGCTATTCGAATAGTTTTGTTAACCTAGCAAGGGTGTATACTACACACACATGATCATCAGTTACCGCCAGGTCTCTCCACCCTTCAAGAGGTGACAGCGAGGATGTTCACCACGACACTTCGCTCACAACCGGTCTATTCCAGGAGTTGACTATCTGAGTTTGTCAAGTCCGGCCGGATCAACGATACGGACCCAAACAATGTAGGCAACCAAGACGCCACCTCTGACAGATGGTTTCACTGTCTCACAGATCCACCCACATATCTAGGATGATGCAACATTTCCACTCACTCTTTTTCTATGCATATGTCAAATGGAAGGCCCGAACTAATGTGACTCCTGGACGTCAACACGGATCAAGGTACTAGGCCGAGAGGGGTCAGTGAGCCCAATGTGTGGTTGTACTCTTTGTCTTGGATTACCATACGAGAACTCGGTGCTTAAGGCGGTGTTCAACGAGACAACCCACTGTGTACTCGTACACAGCCTCTCATCGTTCACCTTGTATTAGGGTAGATTCACCAACACAATTTCACTTTCATCAACACCATGTTCACTATCATCCTGACTCACATCAAAAGCATCCTCATTGTAAACTCTAAGCATGCAATAAGAAGCAACAGTTGCAGGGGCCACATGCTCATCATTCAACTCCTATATCTGCTAGGATTGTGGTTTTCTTAATACGGTGACAAAATGATAGGTCATGCATCGGATATGGGTTCAACTATGCGGTAGAATCGATAAGTGATCTCCTAAACATGCATAAGCGATACTGAGAGGGAATTGGGATTTTATAGACATGCTCAATGGGGTTTGCTTGCCTTGCTGACGATACACGTGGTTTACTGAACTTCTTCTCCTTCGGGGGTGATCACCGTCTCGGAGGCACTGTTACCGGCACAATCATCAACAAAGGGGGCCAACATCGAATTTAAATGCACAAGCACATGATAATGTTGTCCATGATGTGAAAGGGGCTAGTTTGTGGTACATTTGATTTAAATGAAGTGTATTGCATTTGAAATGCAAATTCAAACTCCACATATGAATTTCAATTTAACCAAATTGCAATTGCTATTGTTTGTTCTTTGAAAAACATGTGATCATGTGTGTAATATGTCTCTGATGTACAAGTGATCATGTTTTCATTGCAAGGGTTAAAATTGGAATAGCATTTAATTTAATTTGAATTAATTCCATTTAAACCAAATAGCAAAAGCTACTGGTCCCATTTTAAATTCAACGCAAACATGGTTGAAAGTTGGATATTTGGATAGATTATTTAAATAAGGCTTCTTAAGCCATTTGTTAAACTTGAGGCTCGACGATTGAAGATAAGGCTAGTCTAGTCCCAGTCAGACGACTAGTTCCCTCGTGGAGGGCACGTGTTTAAATAAGGCTTCTTAAGCCATTTGTTAAACTTGTCTGTACTCAGACATACTTTGCTTCCGCTTGTTGTTGTAATGTTGGATCACATGTTTGTGATCTCTGTGTGCACTCTATAAGAGTTATCAATAAAGATGTATACATTGTAGAGAATTGCAATGATACCTGCTGTTCATACTAGACATGTGTGCTGCGTGTATGTTTATAACATGCATGTCTTAGTATGGGTTTTCGAGACCTTAGTTGTGATCTGGCTCGCGGTCTTTTATACACCAAGTGGCCCTTAGATGCGCGCAGCTTGGGGCATCGCGATGCGATTGCTCGAGACTCCGTCTCGTGCACACTTTGATGTATGATCGAGCCCGGCCTAGACCCCGACTAAGTGATCGGGTGTCAAGACCGTGACCTAGGTTTGTGTTTAACCTAGCTTGCATTTTTGCATCTTGAAAAAAATTGCAAAAGAAAAGGAAATGGGGAAAAGAAAAGCCCTAAATGAATTTAAATAAAAGGCCAGAAATAAATCTTTTTCCAAAATTCTTTTGGATGTATTGAAAAATCCTAAAAATGAGTCTAATCATTTTAAAAGTGATTTGGGATTAATCCCATGCTCATAGATTTTTCAATAATTCAAATAGTGGCCTGGAAATTAAATCTTTTGTCTATTTGAATTGAAATTCAAATAAATTCAATTTCAAAAATTCCCAAAACTTGGGGTTGACTTCTATATAGTCACCTAGGTTTTATAAAAATGATTGGTGATTTTTTTATAAATGCCCTAGCTATTTATTTTAAAGGGCAACACAAATAACAGAAAAGAAAAATAAGAAAAACAGAAGAAAAAGGGCAGAGCCCACCTTACCTGGCCTTCCAGCCTAGCCGGCCCAGCCCACCAGGGGGGCCTCCCCAGTCGTCTTCCTCCCCTGGCCCCGATGCTGCTCGCTGGAGCGCATGCGGTGGCCATGGCCGCCACGCCACCTCCCTGCCTGGCCTCCCCTCCTCTTCTCCTTCGCGCTGGAGACGCCCAGAAGCCCGAGGCCCTTCTTCCCCCTCTCCCAGTTCATCCCTCTCCCTCTCTCGCCGTTTTCTCGCGCGACCGAGCCCCAGCCGGAGCGTCCGCCGTGCGCCGCTGTAGCCACTGTGACTCAGAGCTTGCGCCACCTTGTCCAACAAATCCGCAGCCGTCTACTTCATCGGACTACGGCCTTAATTCGAACCAGGATGCCTTCCAGCCGTCGCCCGCTTCTCCAACTCGCTGTCGGCCTTCGCGCAACTCCGGCGAGCAATTCGCCAGCTCTGGAGCTCCTCCGCCTTCGTCGACGTTGCGTCTGCACCAAGGTGAGCAGGGTCCATTTACCCCCCTTATTCCTTGTCTCCCCGTGGATCCCTTCGCCGTCTCCGTCGAGGCAGTGGGCAGCCGCCGCGCCCGTCGTCGAAGCCGTGGCCTGAAGCCTCCCCCTCCAACCCCTCCTAGCCCAGACGACGCGCAACGTCGCGAGCAACCTGCCCGTGCCCCCAGCCTCCTCCCCCGTGGCCGAAATCCCACCCCGGCGAGAGCGCCGCCGTGGCAGAGCCACAGGCGTTTAGCCGCCGGTAGTTTAGGGCTCTAACCACCACACTAACCCCCCCCCCCCCACGTCACCGACAGGTGGGCCCGGCCCCCCCCTCTAATTAACCCGTGGTTAATTAAACCGGGTTTTAACCCCACTGACGCTGACAAAGGGACCCCACACGTCAGCCCCCCCCTTGCGTCATGCTGACGTCCTAGTGACGCAGTAAACAGAAAAACATTTAAAAGAAATAAAGAAATTCAGTAAAATTCCAGATAATGGCTGAAACTTTGAAAAATCATAGAAAATTCATTTTAACTCCAAATTTAACATATAATATATGAAAAATTATTAGGAGAAAATCCTCTATCCAAATTTCCAACTTTTAGCTATGTTGGAGTTGATATTAAAAAGGGATCAGTAGCTTTTGCTATTTGATTTAATTGGAATTATTTCAAATTCAATTCAATTTCTATTCCAACTTCAAACTTTGAAATGCACCACACTTCACTTGTACATAAGAAGCATTTCACACATATGATACCTTGGTTTACAATGAACAAACATTAGCAAATGCAAGTTGACCAAATTTGAATAACATTTGGAGTTTGAATTTGAATTTCCTTTTCAAATCAACTTCAATTAAAATGTGGCAATTCAAACATAGGTCACATCAGCACATTGCCATGCTATGTTTTGCATATTGAATGTGCATTGTATTATCTTGATTGTGCTTTACTTCCAGCGCTTCGGTGATTGTTTCTTCTCGGTAGAGTTGATTTCGGAGACGAGTTCAACCTCACGTCAGAAGAGTGTTACATCGTGATCGTCAGCAAGGCAAGCACCCCCTCTTTGATCATGTCGATAAAATCCCAGTTCCCTCTCATTCTCGCAAATGCATGTTTAGGATGTCACCATGATACGTTCTACCGCTAGTTGAACCCATTCCTTTGCATGACCTATCATTTTTTCATAGTAGTAAGCAAACCACAATCCTAGCAGATGTAGGAGTTGGTTGATATCATGTGGCCCCTGCAACTGTTACAGCTTATTGCATGCTTAGAGTTGTTACCTGATGCTACTTTGATGTGAGTCGGGATGGTAGTGAGCATGTGAATGATGGTGGTAACGTGTTGGTGAATCTACCCTAAATAAAGGTGAACGATGAGCGGCTGTGTAGGAGTACACAGTGGGTTGTCTCGTTGAACACTGCCTTAAGCCCGAGTTCTTGTGTTGTTATCCAAGACAAAGATTACGACCACACATTGGGCTCACTGACCCCTCTCGGCCTAGTACCTCACCCCGGACCAGTCCAGGAGTCGCAAGTAGTTCGCCCTTTAATGATCTCAATCAGGTGGAACCAAGGTAAGTGGTTGGCGTAGGTTGTGGGCACGTTGAATCAAGTGATCATGATCGAGTTGAGCTTGATGGCGGTCACACAACGTTTGAGTCCGCATCGGAACAATCGGCCGGATTCCGATTGTGGTCCCAACTCAAATAGGCGACTCCATAGGACTAGAGATGGTGCCGTGAGTGAAGGGTCGTGGCAGCATCCTCGCCGGTACTCATTTGAAGGGTCCATCCCCAGGCGGTACATGATGAGGCGTGTGTGTAGCAGTACACCCCTGCAGGGTTAATGAACTATTCGAATAGCTGTGTCCGCGTTTATGGACTACTTGGAGACCTTTACTTGATCATAGATAACTTGAACTGGATACTTCTAAAACACACCAAGATAAGTGTGAGTGCTATGGCGTGCTTCCTCGTGGGGAAGTCGAGGAAGGCACCATAGTGGAGTATTGATTGGAGACTGTTACATGGACTCTTGTACGTTCTTACCTCTCTCTGGTACTCGTAGTTCAGGACTAGCCAAGTCAAAGCTGGTACTTCTGCAAGTGAAACCCCACCTCCCTTTACCTTGATACATGTGCATGAGTAGTATAGTTCCTATGTAAGTCTTGCTGAGTACGACTTTGTACTCACGTTTGCTTATTCTATGTTTTAGAGACGAGACCACTGACCCTGATGGTGGCCTCTACCTCGAGCTCGACGTGGACCAATGTCGTATAGTTCCAGGCAGCAGCCTGTGCCCTCTGGAGGGTCGTTGTATTTTTCTTTCAGGCTTCTTAAGCCATTTGTTAAACTTGTCTTTACTAAGACATAATTTGCTTCCGTTGATGTTTGATGTAATGTTGGATCACAAACATGTGATCTCTGCTTGTAATACAACTACTATGTCTGCTCTGTTTAGCAGAAGTTATAAAGACTGAGTTTGTAGAGTTCATGTTGTGATTACCTGCTGTTTACACTGGACATGTATGCTGCGTGTATGTTTATAACATGCATGTCTTAGTGTGGGGTTCGATAGCTTAGTTGTGTTCTTGCCGGCGGTCTTTTATACACCAAGTGGCCCTTAGATGTGCGCAGCTTGGGGCATCGCGATGCGATTGCTCGTGACTCTGTCACGTGGCACACTTTGTTGTATGATTGAGCCCGCCCGAGATCCCGACTAAGTGATCGGGCTGGAGTAAGTCTATGTAAGGGTTATGATTCAATCGATAACATGGTTGAGGCGACTTGTCTATGAGTATGGGATTCACCACCCATAAGCATTAGACTTGTGAGCGGACGTTGAGGACCCATCTCAGTTGATCATCCGGCCTGAATGGGATGCCCCTCACGTTCGATGCTTACCGAGAGTGATCTGTGCTTGGCCTTGTCTGCTTAGACAAGTGGGTACGGCTCTCGGCTCTCCATGTGATTGCATTGTGATCGGAATTACATACGCTAACCCGGGGTCCCGACAGACTTGGTATCAGAGCAGGACTGCCTATCGGATTATCAAACCCTTGGCCGATGTCGAGTCTGGCATTCTATAGTTATATAGTTACTTTGGGTATAAGGGAACAACGTAAGACTTCTTTTTCTCCTTATCCTCATCGATCTGAGTTCTGAGTCACCCTCATCTTATTCTACGGGAAGATATGACTAGGCTCATCTATGTATTTACTAGGACATCTCGTTGATTGCTTCTTTGTAGCTGTAGGAGTGTTGTGGTCTTTCTAAGCCATCATTCCATAGTGTTTCTGTGGAAGTGATGTCCGTTATTCTATAGGTTGTCTCAATTTCCATCCCGGTGCAGCCGTTATGCTGTCCGTTTGTGGCTTTGATGCTATTGCATTATAGTCTTCTATCTTAGCATAGATTTGTGTCCAAAATCCTATTCTGATTGTTGATTCTTATCACACAGAATGTCAGGTGCAAATCAAGGTGTTGATCCCAGTTCCAGTTACATAGACGATGAAGAACCTCCACCACCAACCTCAACGGCAGAAATCATGATGGAGGCTGAGCAGAATCGTCGTGACCAGACACGTCTTCTCGAGCGTATTGAGCAAAACACTTCTCGTCAGCATCATAGTGTTGTTACCATCCAGGACTTCATTCTCCTCAACCCGCCAGTATTCCGATGTTCTTCCGAGCCCCTTGATGCCGATGATTGGCTTCGTTCCCTCGAGCGTAAGCTTGAGACAGCCCACGTTGCTCCAGGTGATCGTGTGCTATTCGCGGCATACTTTCTGGAAGGTGCTGCTCTTCAATGGTGGGAAAACTTCGTGGAAATGCAACCAGTTGGTCACGTGGTGACTTGGCAAGAGTTCTGTGATGACTTCCGTGGATACCATATTCCGGATCAGCTGATGGAGCGCAAGAGAGAAGAATTTTGCAATCTGACCCAAGGAAAGATGACTGTTCATGAGTAATGGACTGAGTTCACTCGTCTAGCACGTTATGCCCAAGAAGAAGTATCCACCGATGCCAAGAAACAAGCAAGGTTCCGCAAGGGACTTAGCCCCGTTCTTCGTCATGACCTGAACCTTCACGAGTTCGTCAACTTCAGGGACTTGGTCGACAAATCCTTCAAGACCGAGTATGGAAATGAGTTGTATGAAGAGTCTCGCAAGCGTGATCGTGAGTTTGCCCAATCTTCTGGCCCAGTTTCTCGAAAACGCTGTGTATGGATTCCCTTCAATGACGTCAGTCATGCTGTAAGTGCTTCTAGACCACCAACCACCATATATCGTCCACCTCAACCCAATCTTCCTCCTTGGAATTTTGTTGGACAATCCAGTGCTCAAGTTCCTTTCATTCCACGTGGTGTTTGTTTCCAATGTGGACAATCAGGCCACAATGTTCGAGAGTGTCCCCAAAATCATGTAGCCACCACACCTAAACCAAAGAAAACCTTTCGTCGTGGTAAGCCACCACCCAAGACTTCCAAGGTCAAGCCTCCTGCCTATGAATATGGTTATGTGAATCACGTATCCATTCTAGATTCCCACAAGTCAACCGATGTTGTACTCGGAACCCTTCCTGTCAATTCCACCCTAGCTTCGGTTCTGTTTGACCCGGGAGCATCTCACTCATTCATATCCCAGGACTTTGCACTGTCACATGACATCTCTTTTTCGATGTTATCCACCCCCTTAGTTGTGCAAGCCCCTGGATCCAGATGGCACACCACCATGGTGAGTCATGAGAATGAAATTGCAATTGAGGGTTTAGTATTCCTTGCCTCACTTATAGCCCTCAAGTCTTCAGACATTGATGTGATCTTAGGTATGGATTGGTTATCAAGACAGAATGTTGTCCTTGATTGTAAAGCCAAGTCAGTGAAACTAACCCATCCATCAGGCCAGACAATCAAGTACACCTCACCAAGCTCTAAAACCCAGGTGCATTATTTAAATGTGCTTCCTCTTCCAGACCTTGGAGATATTCCGATGGTTCGTGACTTCCCGGATGTCTTTCCAGAAGAGCTGCCAGGAATACCACCTGACAAATATGTAGAGTTTGTGGTAGATCTTATCCGAGGAACCGCACCAATATCCAGACGCCCATATAGAATGGCCCCACGTGAGTTAGCTGAGCTCAAAATCCAACTTGAAGTTTCGTTGGAAAAAGGCTTCATCCGCCCTAGCTCATCGCCATGGGGTTGCCCCGTTCTGTTCGTAACGAAGAAAGATGGAAAAGAAAGGATGTGCGTAGACTATCGCCCGCTAAATCTAGCGACAATAAAGAACAAGTACCCACTGCCCAGGATCAATGATCGTTATGATCAACTTGCAGGATCCTCTGTCTTCTCCAAGATGGATTTGAGATTAGGTTATCATCAGATCAAAATCCAAAACGAGGACATCCCCAAAACGGCTTTTACTACTCGTTATGGTCTTTATGAGTACACCGTCATGTCCTTCGGTTTAACCAATGCCCCCGCCACATTCTCGCGTTTGATGAATTCGATCTTCATGGAGTACTTAGATAAATTTGTTGTAGTTTATCTTGATGACATTCCAATCTACTCGAAGAACGAAGAAGATCACGCAGAACATCTTAGGCTGGTATTGATGAAACTTAGAGAGCATCGCCTGTATGCTAAATTCTCCAAGTGTGAATTCTGGCTACCAGAAGTGACCTACTTAGGCCACGTGATTTCTGCAAAAGGCATTGCTGTGAATCCCGAGAGAGTTCAGGCCGTCCTTGACTGGACTCCACCTGAATCGGTTAAGCAAGTTAGGAGTTTTCTTGGCTTAGCAAGCTATTGCCGCCGCTTCGTCGAGAACTTTTCTAAAGTTGCAAAGCCTCTTACTGAACTCCTCAAGAAAGAGAAGAAATTCGAATGGACTCCCAAGTGCGAGGAAAGCTTTCAAGAGCTAAAAAGAAGATTGACTTCTGCACCCGTACTTGCGCCTCCAGATACCAAAAAGGATTTCGAGATCTATTGTGATGCCTCACGGCAAGGGTTAGGATGCATACTTCTGCAAGATCGACATGTGGTAGCTTATACTTCACGCCAGTTGCGTCCACATGAAGAAAACTATCCTACCCATGATCTTGAACTCGCTGCCGTAGTTCATGCCCTAACAACTTGGCGACATTACCTCCTTGGTAATCGTTGTGAGATCTATTCCGACCACCAAAGCCTCAAATACATATTCACCCAGCCAGATCTTAATCTTAGGCAAAGACGCTGGATAGAGTTGATAAAAGATTATGACTTAGGAATTTCTTACACCCCAGGGAAGGCCAATGTCATGGCTGATGCACTAAGTCGTAACTCGTATTGTAACAACCTCATGTTACAACAGTATCAACCACTTCTTCATGAGGAATTTCGGAAGCTCAACCTCGAGATTGTTCCTCGTGGATCTCTTTTCAACTTGGTGGCGAAACCAACCCTTGAGGATAAAATCATAGTTGCCCAAAGGCGTGCACGAGGTGTTCGCCGGATCAAGGAGAACATTGCTAGCGGAGTTGCTAAATGTTTCTCCACAGATAGTAAAGGAACGGTATTCTTTGAAAATCGTTTGGTAGTACCTAAGAATAGGGAACTAAGGCAACTCATCCTCAAAGAAGCCCATGACACACCCCTCTCGATTCATCCCGGTAGCACAAAAATGTACCGAGATCTACGCCAGAGATTTTGGTGGACTAGGATGAAGAGAGAAATTGCTCAGTTCATTGCTGAATGTGATGTTTGTCGTCGCGTTAAGGCAGAACATCAAAGACCTGCTGGTACTCTTAGACCTTTGCCTATCCCCGAGTGGAAATGGGATAAAGTCAGTATGGACTTCATCACTGGCTTTCCAAAAACCCAGAAAGAAAATGATGCCATCTTCGTTGTCATTGATCGACTTTCCAAAGTTGCTCACTTCCTTCCCGTTCGTGAGTCTATAACTGCTAGCCAGTTAGCGGACTAGTATGTCTCACGAATCGTGTCACTTCACGGTGTTCCTTTGGAAATCAATTCAGACCGTGGTAGTCTTTTCACTTCTCGATTTTGGGAAAGTTTTCAGAATGCTATGGTAACCCACCTCTCCTTTAGCACCGCTTATCACCCACAGTCCAGTGGTCAAGTAGAAAGGGTCAATCAAATTCTCGAAGACATGCTCAGAGCTTGTGTTATCTCTTTCGGAAAGAAATGGGAGAATTCTCTTCCTTTTGCCGAATTTGCGTATAACAATAGTTTCCAATCTAGTTTGGGCATGGCTCCTTTTGAATTTCTCTATGGACGGAAATGTCGAACACCCCTAAACTGGTCAGAAACCGGTGAAAAACAAATCTTTGGACCGGATTTGATTCAGGATGCAGAAGAGCAGGTTCGCATTGTTCGTGAGAAGTTGAAAACATCCCAGTCTCGTCAGAAAAGCTATTATGATCGTCATCATAGGGAAGAAAGCTATAATCTGGATGAGAAGGCTTTCCTTCGGGTTACTCCTCTGAAGGGTACCCATCGCTTCGGTATCAAAGGCAAGTTTGCCCCACGTTATATCGATCCCTTTCGCATTCTCGCTAAACGTGGAGAAGTTGCCTACCAATTGGAACTACCCCCTCACCTCTCCCAGGTTCATGATGTCTTCCACGTCTCTCAACTCAGGCGTTGCTTCAAGGACCCCATCCGCGAAGTAGACCACGAAACGCTTGATCTCCAAGATAACCTTTCATATTGAGAGTACCCGGTTCGTATTCTTGATGAAGCCGAGCGTAGCACCAGACGTCGGAAGATCAGATTCCTCAAAGTGCAGTGGTCACATCATTCAGAGAAAGAAGCCACCTGGGAACGAGAGGATTGTTTACGAGCTGAGTACCCCACCCTCTTCCCGACGACTTCTGAATCTCGGGACGAGATTCTTTTGAGTGGGGGCGAGTTGTCAAGACCCTGACCTAGGTTTGTGTTTAACCTAGCTTGCATTTTTCATCTTGAAAAAAATTGCAAAAGAAAAGGAAATGGGGAAAAGAAAAGCCCTAAATGAATTTAAATAAAAGGCCAGAAATAAATCTTTTTCCAAAATTCTTTTGGATGTATTGAAAAATCCTAAAAATGAGTCTGATCATTTTAAAAGTGATTTGGGATTAATCCCATGCTCATAGATTTTTCAATAATTCATATAGTGGCTTGGAAATTAAATCTTTTGTCTATTTGAATTGAAATTCAAATAAATTGAATTTCAAAAATTCCCAAAACTTGGGGTTGACTTCTATATAGTCACCTAGGTTTTATAAAAATGATTGGGGATTTTTTTATAAATGCCCTAGCTATTTATTTTAAAGGGCAACACAAATAACAGAAAAGAAAAATAAGAAAAACAGAAGAAAAAGGGCAGAGCCCACCTTACCTGGCCTAACAGCCTAGCCGGCCCAGCCCACCAGGGGGCCCTCCCCTGTCGTTTTCCTCCCCTGGCCCCGATGCTGCTCGCTGGAGCGCATGCGGTGGCCATGGCCGCCACGCCACCTCCCTGCCTGGCGTCCCCTCCTCTTCTCCTTCGCGCTGGAGACGCCCAGAATCCCCAGGCCCTTCTTCCCCCTCTCCCAGTTCATCCCTCTCCCTCTCTCGCCGTTTTCTCGCGCGACCCGAGCCCCAGCCGGAGCGGCCGCCGTGCGCCGCCGTAGCCACTGTGACCCAGAGCTTGCGCCATATTGTCCAACAACTCCGCAGCCGTCTATTTCGTCGGACTACGGCCTCAATTCGAACCAGGACGCCTTCCAGCCGTCGCCCGCTTGTCCAACTCGCCGTCGGCCTTCGCGCAACTCCGACGAGCAATTCGCCAGCTCCGGAGATCCTCCGCCTTCGTCGACGTTGCGTCTGCACCAAGGTGAGCAGGGGTCCATTTACCCCCCTTCTTCCTTGTCTCCCCGTGGCTCCCTTCGCCGTCTCCGTCGAGGCAGTGGGCAGCCGCCGCGCCCGTCGTCGAAGCCGTGGCCTGAATCCTCCCACTCGAACCCCTCCTAGCCCAGACGACGCGTAGCGTCGCGAGCAACCTGCCCGTGCCCCCAGCCTCCTCCCCCGTGGCCGAAATCCCACCCCGGCGAGAGCGCCGACGTGGCAGAGCCACCGGCGTTTAGCCGCCGGTAGTTTAGGGCTCTAACCACCACACTAACCCCCCACGTCACCGACAGGTGGGCCCGGGGTCCCCCTCTAATTAACCCGTGGTTAATTAAACCGGGTTTTAACCCCACTGACGCTGACAAAGGGACCCCACACGTCAGCCCCCCCCTTGCGTCATGCTGACGTCCTAGTGACACAGTAAAAAGAAAAACATTTAAAAGAAATAAAGAAATTCAGTAAAATTCCAGATAATGGCTGAAACTTTGAAAAATCATAGAAAATTCATTTTAACTCCAAATTTAACATATAATATATGAAAAATTATCAGGAGAAAATCCTCTATCCAAATTTCCAACTTTCAGCTATGTTGGAGTTGATCTTAAAAAGGGATCAGTAGCTTTTGCTATTTGATTTAATTGGAATTATTTCAAATTCAATTCAATTTCTATTCCAACTTCAAACTTTGAAATGCACCACACTTCACTTGTACATCAGAAGCATTTCACACATATGATACCTTGGTTTACAATGAACAAACATTAGCAAATGCAAGTTGACCAAATTTGAATAACATTTGGAGTTTGAATTTGAATTTCGTTTTCAAATCAACTTCAATTAAAATGTGGCAATTCAAACATAGGTCACATGAGCACATTGCCATGCTATGTTTTGCATATTGAATGTGCATTGTATTATCTTGATTGTGCTTTACTTCCAGCGCTTTTGTGATTGTTTCTTCTCGGTAGAGTTGATCTCGGAGACGAGTTCAACCTCACGTCAGAAGAGTGTTACATCGTGATCGTCAGCAAGGAAAGCACCCCCTCTTTGATCATGTCGATAAAATCCCAGTTCCCTCTCATTCTCGCAAATGCATGTTTAGGATGTCACCATGATACGTTCTACCGCTAGTTGAACCCATTCCTTTGCATGACCTATCATTTTTTCACAGTAGTAAGCAAACCACAATCCTAGCAGATGTAGGAGTTGGTTGATATCATGTGGCCCCTGCAACTGTTACAGCTTATTGCATGCTTAGAGTTGTTACCTGAGACTACTTTGATGTGATTCGGGATGGTAGTGATCATGTGAATGATGGTGGTAACGTGTTGGTGAATCTACCCTAAATAAAGGTGAACGATGAGAGGCTGTGTAGGAGTACACAGTGGGTTGTCTCGTTGAACACTGCCTTAAGCCCGAGTTCTTGTGTTGTTATCTAAGACAAAGAGTACGACCACACATTGGGCTCACTGACCCCTCTCGGCCTAGTACCTCACCCCGGACCAGTCCAGGAGTCGCAAGTAGTTCGCCCTTTAACGATCTCAATCAGGTGGAACCAAGGTAAGTGGTTGGCGTAGGTTGTGGGCACGTTGAATCAAGTGATCATGATCGAGTTGAGCTTGATGGCGGTCACACAACGTTTGAGTCCGCATCGGAACAATCGGCCGGATTCCGATTGTGGTCCCAACTCAAATAGGCGACTCCCTAGGACTAGAGATGGTGCCGTGAGTGAAGTGTCGTGGCAGCATCCTCGCCCGTACTCATTTGAAGAGTCCATCCCCAGGCGGTAAATGATGAGGCGTGTGTGTAGCAGTACACCCCTGCAGGGTTAATGAACTATTCGAATAGCCGTGTCCGCGGTTATGGACTACTTGGAGACCTTTACTTGATCATAGATAACTTGAACCGGATACTTCTAAAACACACCAAGATAAGTGTGAGTGCTATGGTGTGCTTCCTCGTGGGGAAGTCGAGGAAGGCACCATAGTGGAGTATTGATTGGAGACTGTTACTTGGACTCGTGTACGTTCTTACCTCTCTCTGGTACTCGTTGTTCAGGACTAGCCAAGTCAAAGCTGGTACTTCTGCAAGTGAAACCCCACCTCCCTTTACCTTGATACATGTGCATGAGTAGTATAGTTCCTATGTAAGTCTTGCTGAGTACGACTTTGTACTCACGTTTGCTTATTCTATGTTTTAGAGACGAGACCACTGACCCTGATGGTGGCCTCTACCTCGAGCTCGACGTGGACCAATGTCGTATAGTTCCAGGCAGCAGCCTGTGCCCTCTGGAGGGTCGTTGTATTTTTCTTTCAGGCTTCTTAAGCCATTTGTTAAACTTGTCTTTACTAAGACATAATTTTCTTCCGTTGCTGTTTGATGTAATGTTGGATCACAAACATGTGATCTCTGCTTGTAATACAACTACTATGTCTGCTCTGTTTAGCAGAAGTTATAAAGACTGAGTTTGTAGAGTTCATGTTGTGATTACCTGCTGTTTACACTGGACATGTATGCTGCGTGTATGTTTATAACATGCATGTCTTAGTGTGGGGTTCGATAGCTTAGTTGTGATCTTGCCGGCGGTCTTTTATACACCAAGTGGCCCTTAGATGTGCGCAGCTTGGGGCATCGCGATGCGATTGCTCGTGACTCTGTAACGTGGCACACTTTGTTGTATGATTGAGCCCACCCGAGATCCCGACTAAGTGATCGGGCTGGAGTAAGTCTATGTAAGGGTTATGATTCAATCGATAACATGGTTGAGGCGACTTGTCTATGAGTATGGGATTCACCACCCATAAGCATTAGACTTGTGAGCGGACGTTGAGGACCCATCTCAGTTGATCATCCGGCCTGAATGGGATGCCCCTCACGTTCGATGCTTACGGAGAGTGATCTGTGCTTGGCCTTGTCTGCTTAGACAAGTGGGTACGGCTCTCGGCTCTCCATGTGATTGCATTGTGATCGGAATTACATACGCTAACCCCGGGTCCCGACATCGGGCTGGAGTAATTCTATGTAAGGGTTATAATACAATCGATAGTATGGTTGAGGCGACTTTTCTATGAGTATGGGAGTTCACCACCCATATCATTTAGACTTGTGTGCGGACGATGAGGACCCATTTCAGTTGATCATCCGGCCTGGATGGGATGCCCCTCACGTTCGATGCTTTCCGAGAACGTTCTGTGCTTGGCCTTGTCTGCTTAGACAAGTGGGTACGGTTCTCGGCTCTCCATATGATTGTGTTGTAGGTAGGCTTGCATAAGCTAACCCCGGGTCCCGACATAACGGCTGTACCGGGATGGAAAACAAGACAACCTCGAGGAGATGGGACAGAACTTCTTCAAGGAACTCAAAGACACGAAGACTCTGGATAACCACAACTGTCCTACGGCTATAAGGAGGCAATCAACGAAATGTTCTAGTCAGACATAGATGATCCTTGTCCTATCATCCCGTAGAAAAGATAAGGGTGACCCAGAACTCAGATTGATGAGGGTAAGGATAAAAAGAAGTCTTACGTTGTTTCCTTTATACCCAAGTAACTATATAACTATAGAGTGCTAGACTCGACTGCGACCAAGGCTTTGATAATCCTACTGACAGTCCTGCTCTGATACCAAGTCTGTCGGGACCCGGAATATGCGTATGTAATTCTAGTCACAACTCAATCACATGGAGAGCCGAGAGCCGTACCCACTTGTCTAAGCAGACAAGGCCAAGCACAGAACACTGTCGGCAAGCATCGTACGTGAGGGACATCCCATCCAGGCCGGATGATCAACTGAGATGGGTCCTCATCGCCCTCTCACAAGTCTAAATGATTATGGGTGGTGAAATCCCATACTCATAGACAAGTCGCCTCAACCATGTTATAGATTGAATCATAACCCTTACATAAACAAACTCCAGCCCGATCACTTAGTCGGGGTCTAGGGAGGGCTCGATCATACAACAAAGTGTGCACGTGACAGAGTCACGAGCAATCGCATCGCGATGCCCCAAGCTGCGCACATCTAAGGGCCACTTGGTGTATAAAAGACCGGCAGCCAGATCACAACTAAGGTGTCGAAAACCCATACTAAGACATGCATGTTATAAACATACACGCAACACACATGCCTAGTATGAACAGCAGGTATCATCACATAACTCTACAAAGTACTTCTTTATTGACTTACACATAGATCATACAAATATCACATGTCTGTGATCAACATTACATCATACAACGGAAGAAAATTAGGTCTGAGTACAGACAAGTTTAACAAAGGGCTTAGAGAAGCCTTGTAAACCTACATGCCCTTCCACGAGGGACCAGACTGTTGTCTGGAACTATACTAGATTAGTCAACGTCGAGCTACAGGAAGGTGACTCCATCAGGGTCTGGGCTCTGATCAAAAAAATAGAATAAGAAAACATGAGTACAAAGTCGTACTCAACAAGACTTACATCAGAACTACACTACTCATGCTCAAGTTTCAAGGTGAAGGAGGTGGAGTTCAACAATGCATAAGTGCTAGATTTGACTTGGCTAGTCCTGAACTACGAGTACTAGACTTGAGGTAAGAAGCGTACACGAGTCCACTACCAAGTCTCCAACCAATACACCACTATGGACACTTCCTCGACTTCCCCACGAGAAAGCATGCCATAGCACTCACACTTATCTTGCGAGTTTTAGAAGTACCATTCAAGTTGTCTAATAATCAGGTACATGTTCCAAGTAGTCCATGACCGCGGACGCGGCTATTCGAATAGTTTTGTTAACCTTGCAAGGGTGTAAACTACACACACATGGCCATCAGTTACCGCCAGGTCTCGCCACCGTTCAAGAGGTGACAGCGAGGATGTTCACCACGACACTTCTCTCACAACCGGTCTATTCCAGGAGTCGACTATCTGAGTTTGTCACCGCTCGAGAGTCCGTCCGGATCAATGATACGGACCCAGACAATGTAGGAAACCGAGACGCCACCTCTGACAGATGGTTTCACTGTCTCACAGATCTACCCACATATCTAGGATGATGCAACATTTGCACTCACTCTTTTTCTGTGCATATGTCAAATGGAAGGCCCGAACTAATGTGACTCCTCGACGTCAACACGGATCAAGGTACTAGGCCGAGAGGGGTCAGTGAGCCCAATGTTTGGTTGTACTCTTTGTCTTGGATTACCATACAAGAACTCGGTGCTTAAGGCGGTGTTCAACGAGACAACCCACTGTGTACTCCTACACAACCTCTCATCGTTCACCTTGTATTAGGGTAGATTCACCAACACAGTTTCACTTTCATCAACACCATGTTCACTATCATCCCGACTCACATCAAAAGCATCCTCATTGTAAACTCTAAGCATGCAATAAGCAGTAATAGTTGAAGGGGCCACATGCTCATCATTAAACTCCTATATCTGCTAGGATTGTGGTTTGCTTAATACGGTGACAAAATGATAGGTCATGCATCGGATATGGGTTCAACTATGCAGTAGAATCGATAACAAGGTGATCTCCTAAACATGCATAAGCGAGACTGAGAGGGAATTGGGATTTTATAGACATGATCAATGGGGTTTGCTTGCCATGCTGACGATACACAGGGTTTACCGAACTTCTTATCCTTCGGGGGTGATCACCGTCTCGGAGGCACTGTTACCGGCACAATCATCAACAAAGGGGGCCAACATCGAATTTAAATGCACAAACACATGTAATGTTGTCCATGATGTGAATGGTGCTGGTTTGTGGTACATGTGATTTAAATGAAGTGTATTGCATTTGAAATGGAAATTCAAACTCCACATATGAATTTCAATTTAACCAAATTGCAATTGCTATTGTTTGTTCTTTGAAAACCATGTGATCATGTGTGTAATATGTCTCGGATGTACAAGTGATCATGTTTGCATTGCAAGGGTTAAAATTGGAATAACATTTGAATTTAATTTGAGTTAATTCCATTTAAACCAAATAGCAAAAGCTACTGGTCCCATTTTAAATTCAACTCAAACATGGTTGAAAGTTGGATATTTGGATAGATTATTTTCTGCTGATCATTTTTCATATATTATATGTTAAATTTGGTGTTAATACGAATTTTCTATGATCTTTCAAAGTTTAATGTATTTTCTGTCTTTTCTGTATTTCTTTTAATTAGAAAACCAATTACTGCGTCAGCACTGCATCAACATGGCGTCAGCAGGGGGATGACCAGTGGGGCTGGGGTGTCAGTCTCAGTGGGTTAAATCCCTGTTAGTTTAAATTAATAGGGGCTTAATTAGGACCCTGGGCCCACATGTCAGTGGGGTTAGTGTTAGCTTAGTGGTGGGTTAGTGGCTAATTTAAACCGCCCACCGGCGTTTAGCCGGCGGCGACCTCAGTTCCCGGCGGAGGGCTCGCCGGAATTTGATTTAGGCCACGGGGAGGGAAGAGGAGGGCACCAGTGGGAGCCTCTCACTCTCGCGCTTCGACGGGAGCTACTGGGGGGGTCAAGGGGACGCCGAAGGGCACGACATTGTCGACTTGGCGCGGCGGCCGGAGCCACTTCTCGACGGAATCGACGTTACAAGGAGCGGGGAGGAGCACTAGAGAGTGGGGAGTGACCACGAGCTCACCAGGAATGCGATGAGGGGCACGGTGAGGTCGGGGGTGAGCGGGAACGGCCGGAATGTCTCGCCAGAGCTGCAGCGGCCGACGGTGAAGAACTCGAAACTTGCGTCACCTCCGTTGGCTCCCGGATCATATTGGAGGCGTGGATTAATGAAGTCGATGGTGGGGACTTCACTGGACACGACGGTTTGCCGGGAGGGGGCCGTTGAACACGTCTGTGCGGCGGCACGGCGAGGTTGAGTGCTCGGGTGGCCGCGAAATCCACCGAGAGAGAGAGCGAGAGGAAACAGAGAGAGGGGGAAAGACTTCAGGGGCCTTCTAGGCGTCCACGACGAGGGGATAGGGCCAGGGGGAAGAAGGAGGTGGCCGACTGCCGTGGCATGGCCGCCATGTGTAGGGCCCGATATGCGGTACTGTTTCAGATTCGGACGTTTCCGCCCGAACCCGAGGACGAAGCACATATCGGTCCCACCGCGACATATGACGAAGTCATATATCCCGGATTCCAACATGATATCACAGCATTAAAGATACAAGGGTACATCATCTCATACAATCGGCATACAACTGCCTTAAATACAATACAACAGCGGAAGATACATGTCTGAGTACAGACTACAATCAAATGCATAATGGCAAAGAGAAAACATCGATTCCCATAACCACATGGGTCCAGGACCTCCGCCGGGATCCGCCTACTAGTCGTCGTCGAGCTTCCACGTGAAACGTCGATCACCATACCTGTTGTCCATCAAGAACACTGAAAAGAGTTTGGGGTAATATCATGAGTACAGAGGTACTCAGCATCCAACTGTAGTGGTCATCTGACCCAGCAAGGACTTCATCACTCGTCATTCTAGGACAACTAGTAGTTTACGGTAAGGAAGGGGTAAGTGGTGAGGTTGCTTCCGCACTAGCATTTATGAAGTGGCTAACGATCTAGAGAGTAAGGTAAGAAGCCAAGCATTCGATGAGGAATCTCCTGCAACAAGTCTGCTATCCACCTACATACGCAAACATAACACCTATCCTATCCTTGTCCTCCTCTTTGCATCCCGGTGAAGAAGAAGCAGTCAAGGCACACACACGTTGATCAAGTTAGATTAAGATTATCTCAGTTGTTGTTGTCTATGAACAAGGAGTAGGTCTCAAGTCGTCCATAACCGTGGACACGGCTTCTCGAAAAGATTTAACCCTGCCGGGCTGTACCAACTGCCCATTACAAGGCTCCGCACGCATGCCCATCTCTCTCGGTTGCTACCCATTATAGGCAACCATTTTATGATTTAGTTCCGAGAGATCCGAAACGACAGGTCCCTCTAACTAACAACGAACAAATCCGGGTGGCCCCCGGTGAGTCGACATCCATCTCAGGAGACGGCCGCTCTCTCGATCTGGTCTCTACCTTCTGTCACAGGTTTGGATAGCCGGTTAATCAAACATGGGAAACCGGGTCCTCAGACGGACAAAGTGGGCTAGCAAGGGAACTATGTCCTCACTGGTCCGGGTTGGTTTAAAAACTACTGGCAGCTGACCAGCACACACACGGTTTCAAATGGTAAATCATCTTGGGCCAGCACTAGAAATGCTTGAAGCTAGGTAGGTAAGAAAAGGGGACCTCATAAAATACCACACGCGGTTAGGCACGCTCAGTCTTAAAACCAATACCCGGAACTCGGATCCTAGGTGACTCAAATGGAACAAAGCGTCGGGGCGGGATAGCCTAGACTTTCCAACCTTCGTCGAATATAGTCAACTTTATAATAATCATATCATCAACAACAATATAATAATGTGATAGCCCAAACCAAGGAGTAACAGGGTGACATCGTAGCATCCTAAGCATGCATACTAAGCAAGGGCTGAGCAACGAGCAATAGTAACATAGCAGTACAAGGTTTGCTGGGAAGGGACATGGCTGTATCGGTTTGAAAGAGGCTGTAAACATGTGGTAGGATCAAACATCGAACCTAACCTAGACTGACATGCAAACCGCTGGTTGAAATAGAATGGATCATAAGTAATGTATAGTCCTTGCCTGTTGATAAGTCGGGTTCCGAAGGTGTAGTGGATCGCAAGCTCGCATCGTCTCCGAAGGTACCCGCGGAAGCACACAAGACGATAAACACTGGAAATCAAATAACGAGCAAGCACTCTATTACTACGGGGCAACACAAGATCAAGAAGACATCACACGACACGGCAACGCGATACAGATCTATCGTCGAGAACGGTTACTAACAGTTTAAGTGGGGTATCGGTCACACACGACGAATACCGCACGTTTACGGTGGTTCAAGTTGCTTAGCTACAGGTGATCAACAAAGGTTGTTAACATGGCACCTCAAGCAAGCATGGCATAGCACATAAACATGACAAGAGGTGAAGCATAAGATAAACTATCTATGCTAGTCAATTTAAGTGAGGCACAACCTAAACAAGGCATACAATTAGTGCCGCACGACAATTAAAGGATTTGGTACTGTTCTGCCATAAACCATATTTTAGTTTGGTTAACAGCATAAAACAATAGCATAAACACAAACTAAATGAAAAACTAGTCAAGTTACATATAAAGAACAACCCAAACGGAGTTACGGTTAAAAAGATATAAGCTAAACAAGTTACGGGCACAATCTGCCAACATCACGAAGCACACTTTAGGGCAATGCACAAACAGGATAATCAACGCAAACATGCTCACAAATGATATGGAACTAAAGTAGACATGACAGGGAAGGCATGGCAAAAAGAATCATGCAATTAGGCATCATAGATCAAAAAATATTAAACATGCAACATGGCATCGGAACGTTACATACTTAGAGAAAAACAGAGGTGGCTGTCAAAAACAGCGGGATAGCAACTTTGGAGCTAAAAATATATATGACCAGAAAGCATATCATGACAATGCAATAGATATAATGAGAGTAGAGATGATGCTTAACAATATGCAATTGGAATCACTCAATTCCGATAAACGGTTGCGACGCAACCGTCACCAGAAGTTGCAACAAATTAACAATTTTCAGCACAACAGCACATTAACATCAGGATGACCACTTTGGAGCAAGATTTAATATAGCTAAAGCACCCAAACATGACAAGTTAAAGCATGGAAATGAAGTACACATGATGCTTAACACATAGGAAAAAGAATTGATGCAATAGGCCTCAAGGATTTGTCACAATCATCATGCAAACTTGCAATAAAATAATAACAACAACACTTAACAGGAAATAATAGCAATTAACGGCCTGATGCCCACTTCAACACAGATTATCAACATCAAGATGACCTCAAATCAAAATGCTCACAAAAGATGAATTGAAGTACACACAATTCTAAGCAATTTTCATTTTGGGCGCATCGCGATCCGGGCTACGGTTCTCTCGCTATCGTCACCGCGAAATCGAATTCAGCAGCAGAAATTAAAGGACTTAGCAGAAAAGAAAAATAAACAAAAAAAAATGCCTGGGCTCTCACCCCAACTGGGCCGAGCCCACGAGGCGGCTTGGCTGGCGAGGCGGGCTGGGGAGGCCTGGGCCGGCTCGCCCTGGAGGTGGGCCGAGGCCCACGTGGGTGGTTGGAGGGGCGGCCGATGCCAGCCGACCCCGATCCGGATCGGGCTCCGGTGGCCGGTGGCGGCTGGCGGCGCCGCTTGACGCCGGCGAGGCGGTGCCGTGTGCCAGGGGAGGCCGCGAGGAGGCGGCTGGGCGCGGATCCGGCGAGAGAGGCGCCGACCTGCGGTGGGGATCGGGCGGCTCGGGCTGAGGCTGATCTTGGCTCTGGCCATGGCGCGGCGGGGCCGTGACCTGAGATGGAGGAGGGAGGCAGTGAAGGAGGGAAGAGGGAGAGGCACTGGGAGGAAAGGGGGGTGACCTGGGAGCGCGGGCACGCGGTGGCGGCTCGGCTGCTCACTGGCGTGCGACCGGAGGGAGGCGGCGGCGCCCACGGCGTGGAGGCGGCGTCCACGGGAGAGAGAGAGAGGAGAGAGGGAGGATGGAGGGGATCCCTGGGCCATCGGATCGCGAGATCTGACGGTCCAGGATTGATCTGGATAGGATTTTCGCAAATTGGGGCTATTGGGCAAAATTGGAGGCAGATCTGTGGGGGTGGCTGCAATTTTGTGGCTAGGGAAACCCTAGAAAGGGGTGGGAGTGTGGTGGTCTTTCTATAGCCCAGGTGGCTGGCAGTTTGCAAAAACATCCCCGGTTTTTTCTCTCGCGCGCGCGGTGTTCACGTTTCTGACCGCCGAGGGTCCGCAGTACCTCCGATTCGGGTAAAACTTCGAACTGCGCGATCAGAGCGTCGAGCCGGAGGCGTTCATCTCGCGTTGGAACCGTTCCGAGAACACTTTCCGGCACGCTATAAAATATCCCGTTTAAATATTAAACGGGGTTTTTCGTTCCGTTGGCTGCGGCTGGTCTCATGCAGTTTTCGCGACGGTGATCGGGTGAAACCCGGTGTCGCAAAGGTCGAGTGTCAGGGTCGCAAAGGTCGGTCTCCGTCCAGTACGAGATAAGAGGGGGAAAATAATCGCCGATAGATAAATCGGGGATGCAAACACCGCAAACAAATCAAACAATCAAACATTTCACACCGATTTTTTTTTTAATTTTTGTGAAAACTGGGCTGTTACAATACAACACCACCAACAAGGGATCTCGTCCCGAGATCCAGGACGATCCGGGGGAGAGGGGAATGGGAAGAGAAAAGAGAGTCGACGATCTTCAACAGCACCAACAAGGGACTCTGCTCCATGTCCACGTCGAACTTCCGTCAAGATAAATTTTCACAGAGAGATGGTAACGTCGGAAAACGAAACCACCAGTGTCAAGAGGAAGAACGACAACGATAACCAGATCAAAGGATAGTGTTTTCGACGCAAGTCGTGAAAACACCGACAAAAGGATGGATGGAAATGGATGACCCAGATGATAACCGAAATTGGAGAAGCTAAAGGTACTACAGGAATTCCCACCTGAGCTCGGAATCGAGACAATACGCTGCAAGCAAGGCATTGTAACAGTTCCGATACTCCACACACTCGAGATCCTAAAGTTTGAAGGGGATAAGATGAGAGTAAAACACTTACGACACTTGTCCTGACCAGAGCAAGGGTAAGGAGTAAAAAGAATCCTACTCTCCGATAACTAACTTAGTAACTACAAAATAGATTTTGTCTAGACTCGACTTCGGCAAGAGAAGGGATCCTACGGTTGGTAAGGCTCTGATACCAAGTTGTAGGGCCCGATATGCGGTACTGTTTTAGATTCGGACGTTTCCGCCCGAACCCGAGGAAGAAGCACATATCGGTCCCACCGTGACATATGACGAAGTCATATATCCCGGATTTCAACATGATATCACAACATTACAGATACAAGGGTACAACATCTCATACAATCGGCATACAACTGCCTTAAATACAATACAACAGCGGAAGATACATGTCTGAGTACAGACTACAATCAAATGCCTAGTGGCAAAGAGAAAACATCGATTCCCATAACCACACGGGTCCAGGCCCTCCGCAGGGATCCGCCTACTAGTCGTCGTCGAGCCTCCACGTGAAACGTCGATCACCATACCTGTTGTCGATCAAGAACCCTGAAAAGAGTTTGGGGGTAGTATCATGAGTACAGAGGTACTCACCATCCAACTGTAGTGGTCATCTGACCCAGCAAGGACTTCTTCACTCGTCATTCTAGGACAACTAGTAGTTTACGGTAAGGAAGGGGTAAGTGGTGAGGTTGTTGCCGCACTAGCATTTATGAAGTGGCTAACGATCTAGAGATTAAGGTAAGAAGCCAATCATTCGATGAGGAATCACCTCCAACAAGTCTGCTATCCACCTACATAAGCAAACATAACACCTATCCTATCCTTGTCCTCCTCTTCGCATCCCGACGAAGAAGAAGCAGTCAAGGCACACACACGTTGATCAAGTTATATTAAGATTATCTCAGTTGTTGTTGTCTATGAACAAGGAGTAGGTCTCAAGTCGTCCATAACCGTGGACACGGCTTCTCGAAAAGATTTAACCCTGCAGGGGTGTACCAACTGCCCATTACAAGGCTCCGCACGCACGCCCATCTCTCTCAGTTGCTACCCATTATAGGCAACCATTTTATGATTTAATTCCGAGAGATCCGAAATGACAGGTCCCTCTAAGTAACAACGAAAAAATCCGGGTGGCCCCCGGTGAGTCGACATCCATCTCAGGAGCCGGCCGCTCTCTCGATCTGGTCTCTACCGTCTGTCGCAGGTTTGGATAGCCGGTTAATCACACATGGGAAACCGGGTCCTTAGCCGGACAAAGTGGGACAGCAAGGGAACTATGTCCTCACTGGTCCGGGTTGGTTTGAAAACTACTGGCAGCTGACCAGCACACACACGGTTTCAAATGGTAAATCAGCTTGGGCCACCATTAGAAATGCTTGAAGCTAGGTAGGTAAGAAAAGGGGACCCCATAAAATCCCACACGCGGTTAGGCACGCTCAGTCTTAAAACAAATACCCAGAACTCGGATCCTAGGTGACTCAAATGGAACAAAGCGTCGGGGCGGGATAGCCTAGACCTTCCAACCTTCGTCGAATATAGTCAACATTATAATAATCATATCATCAACAACAATATAAAAATGTGATAGCCCAAACCAAGGAGTAACAGGGTAACATCATAGCATCCTAAGCATGCATACTAAGCAGGGGCTGAGCAACGAGCAATAGTAACATAGCAGTACAAGGATTGCTGGGAAGGGACATGGCTGTATCGGTTTGAAAGAGGCTGTAAACATGTGGTACGATCAAACATCGAACCTAACCTAGACTTGCATGCAAACCGCTGGTTGAAATAGAATGGATCATAAGTAATGTATAGTCCTTGCCTGTTGATAAGTTGGGTTCCGAAGGTGTAGTGGATCGCAAGCTAGCATCGTCTCGGAAGGTACCCGCGGAAGCACACAAGACGATAAACACTGGAAAGAAATCAACGAGGAAGCACTATATTACTACGGGGCAACACAAGATCAAGAAGACATCACACGACATGGCAAAGCGATACGGATCTATCGTCGAGAACGGTTACTAACAGTTTAAGTGGGGTATCGGTCACACACGACGAATACCGCACGTTTACGGTGGTTCAAGTTGCTTAGCTACAGGTGATCAACAAAGGTTGTTAACATGTCAACTCAAGCAAGCATGGCATAGCACATAAACATGACAAGAGGTGAAGCATAAGATAAACTATCTATGCTAGTCAATTTAAGTGAGGCACAACCTAAACATGGCATACACTAAGTGCCGCACGACAATTAAAGGATTTGGTACTGTTCTGCCCTAAACCATATTTTAGTTTGGTTAACAGCAGCAAACAATAGCATAAACACAAAGTACACGAAAAACTAGTCAAGTTACATATAAAGAACACCCCAAACGTAGTTACGGTTAAAAATATATAAGCAAAACAAGTTACGGGCACAATCTGCCAACATCATGAAGCACACTTTAGAGCAATGCATAAACAGGATAATCAATGCAAACATGCTCACAAATGATATGGAACTAAAGTAGACATGACAGGGAAGGCATGGCAAGAAGAATCATGCAATTCGACATCATAGATCAAAAGATATTAAACATGCAACATGGCATCGAAACGTTACAGACTTAGAGAAAAATAGAGGTGGCTGTAAAAAACAGCGGGATAGCAACTTTGGAGCTAAAAATATATATGACCAGAAATCATATCATGACAATGCAATAGATATAATGAGAGTAGACATGATGCTTAACAATATGCAATTGGAATCACTCAATTCCGATAAACGGTTGCGACGCAACCGTCACCCGAAGTTGCAACAAATTAACAGTTTTCAGCACAATAGCACATTAACATCAGGATCACCACTTTGGAGCAAGATTTAATATAGCTAAAGCACCCAAACATGACAAGTTAAAGCATGGAAATGAAGTACACATGATGCTTAACACATAGGAAAAAGAATCGATGCAATAGGCCTCATGGATTTGTCACAATCATCATGCAAACTTGCAATAAAATAATAACAACATCACTTAACAGGAAATAATAGCAATTAACGGCCTGATGCCCACTTCAACCCAGATTATCAACATCAAGATGGCCTCAAATAAAAATGCTCACAAAAGATTAAGTGAAGTACACACAATTCTAAGCAATTTACATTTTGGGCGCATCGCGATCCGGGCTACGGTTCTCTCGCTATCGTCACCGCGAAATCAAATTCAGCAGCAGAAATTAAAGGACTTAGCAAAAAAGAAATATAAACAAAAGAAAAAAAGGCCTGGGCTCTCACCCCAACTGGGGCGAGCCCACGAGGCGGCTGGCGGCCTGGCTGGCGAGGCGGGCTGGGGAGGCCTGGGCCGGCTCGCCCTGGAGGTGGGCCGTGGCCCACGTGGCTGGCTGGAGGGGCGGCCGGTGCCAACCGATCCCGATCTGGATCGGGCTCCGGTGGCCGGTGGCGGCTGGCGGCTCCGCTTGACGGCGGATAGGCGGTGCGGTGTGCCAGGGGAGGCCGGGAGGAGGCGGATGGGCACGGACCCGGCGAGAGAGGCGCCGGCCTACGGTGGGGATCGGGCGGCACAGGCTGAGGCTGCTCTCGGCTCCGGCCATGGCGCGGCGGGGCCGTGACCTGCAGATGGAGGAGGGAGGCGGTGAAGGAGGGAAGAGGGAGAGGCACTGGGAAGAAAGGGGGTGACCTGGGAGCGCGGGCACGCGGCGGCGGCTCGCCGGCGTGCGACCGGAGGGAGGCGGCAGCACCCACGGCATGGAGGCGGCGTCCACAGGAGAGAGAGAGAGAGAGGAGAGAGGGAGGATGGATGGGCTCCCTGGGCCGTCGCATCGCGAGATCTGACGGTCCAGGATTTATCTGGATAGGATTTTAGCAAATTGGGGCTATTGCGCAAAATTGGAGGCAGATCTGAGGGGGTGGCTGCAATTTTATGGCTAGGGAAACCCTAGAAAGGGGTGGGAGTGTGGTGGTATTTATATAGCCCAGGTGGCTGGCAGTTTGCAAAAACATCCCCGGGTTTTTCTCTCGCGCGCGCGGTGCTCACGTTTCTGACCGCCGAGGGTCCGCAGTACCTCCGATTCGGGTAAAACTTCGAACTGTGCGATCAGCGCGTCGAGCCGGAGGCGCTCACCTCGCGTTGGAACCATTCCGAGAAAACTTTCCGGCGCGCTATAAAATATCCCGTTTAAATATTAAACGGGGTTTTTCGTTCCGTTGGCTGCGGCTGGTCTCGTGCGGTTTTCGCGACGGTGATCTGGTGAAACCCGGTGTCGCAAAGGTCGAGTGTCAGGGTGGCAAAGGTCGGTCTCCATACGGTACGAGATAAGAGGGAAAAAATAACCGTTGATCAATAAATCGGGGATGCAAACACTGCAAACAAATCAAACAATCAAACAATTCACACCCAAAACAAAATTTTTAATTTTTGTGAAAACTGGGATGTTACACCACGCAGCTCCCAGCCTGCCTGGCGCGGGGTAGAAGACGACCCTGCCCCTGGTGGGCTGGGCCGGCTTGCTGGACAGGCTGGGCCCGAGCCAGGTAAGCCTTTTTCTTATTTCTCTTTCTGTTTTATTTTCTGCCATTTGTTTTGTCTTAGCTAAATAAATAGCTAGACATTTTATAAAATGTTGTAACTTTTTATATGGCCTCACAATATAATAGGCTAGCCACTGTAAAGTTTGAACACTTTTAAAATTCAAATTATTTGAACTTTAAATCAAATAGGGGTTTAATTTAAATTCCAAGGCACTTATGGTATTTTTGGGGAATCTTGGAGCATGCAGTGTGACCCACTTCACTTTATATGTGATCATGCTTATTTATAACACTTTTCAAAAATACCAGAGGAATTTTTGGAAGAAATTTTTATATGGCCATTTAAATTAAATTCTTTAGGGCTTTTCTTTTTCCCCAATTGGATTTCTTTTGAAAATTTTGCATGATGCAAAGGAGCACTTGAACCCTAGCACATACCTAAACTTGGGTTGTGACAGGCGTGATGTCCACAATCTCCAGAATGTATTTCATTGAGGGTGGCTCTACCTTCTTCTGGTGAGACACCTCTCTAAAAAACATCTACATGACTTCGCCCATGTAACTCGCCATTGATGAGTACAAAGGATTTGCTCCTCCTGACAATCTTCCTAGCAAGTATTTCACCTGGAGGAAGGATTCCCCGGGTCTTGTAATCCAAGTAAGGTACAACTCATGATGGGGTGGGATGTATTGCGACCACCAGAGACGGTTCTGGATCCGGCTCTGCTATGTCTTGTTCTGTTGGTGGTTGCACGGACGGCTTTGTTAGGACATCCAGGAATACATTAGTAGGGACCGGCTTTTGCTGAGAGCCAAGCTGGGCCAGGGCGTCTGCTGCTTCGTTTTTCTTGTGGTCCATGTAATCCACCTGGTAGCAAACAAAGAAACCGGTTTGTATTTCCACTTCTCGCCAATAAGCTGCCATGGTGGCATCTTTGGAATTCCATTTTCCTAACACTTGTTGAGAAACGAGGTCAGAGTCGCCATAGCATTGAATCCAGCTTATGTTCATCTCACGAGCCAGCCGTAGCCCATGAGTAGGGCTTCATATTCTGCTGCATTGTTGGTGCAGGTGAACTGCAATTGCAAGACATAGAAGAATTTTTCACCTTTAGGTGAGGTGAGGACCACGCCGGCTCCTGACCCTTGGAGCTACAGACTTCCAACAAAATGCATCGTCCAATATTTGGTAATCGGCTTCACTGGAGGTTCTTGGATTTCTGTCCAGTCGTTGATAAAGTCGACCAACGTCTGGGACTTGATGGCCGTGTGTGGCTCATATTTAATGTGATAAGCCCCCAATTCTATAGCCCACTTTGCAACCCTTACCGTGGCTTCCCGATTTTGGAAGATATCTGCAAGTGGTGCTGAGCTGACTACAGTTATGGGGTGCTCCTGGAAATAGTGCTTGAGCTTACGACTCGCCATGAATACACCAAGGACCAATTTCTGCCAGTGAGGATAGTGTTGCTTCGATGAAGTCAAAACCTCACTAACATAATAAACTGGCCCCTGCAAGGGATGCTCCTTGTCGTCTTCCATCCGCACAACCACAACTACATCGCTGACTTCTCGATTGTTGGATGAGATATAGAGTAGAATAGGTTCTTTTGGCTTAGGAGCCGCCAGGATTGGAGCTTGGGATGCTACTTCTTCAGTTACTCCAGAGCCTGATCAGCCTCATCATCCCAAACTAAATTTTCCGACTTTCGCAAGAGTCGGTACAGGGGTATTGCCTTCTCTCCAAGTCGGCTGATAAACCGGCTTAGGGAGGCTACACATCCTGTGAGTCGCTGGACTCCTTCACTAAGGCCGGCTTCTGAAGAGCCATGATAGCATTCATTTTCTCCGGGTTCACCTCAATACCTCTCTCAGATACTATGTATCCAAGGAGCTTTCCTACAGGGACCCCAAAGGTGCATTTGGCCGAGTTTAACTTCATCTGGTATTTATGCAGATTCTTGAAGGTCTCCTATTAGTCACTGATAAGTGAGTCGGCTAGCTGAGATTTGACCACTATATCGTCCACATAAACATGCACGTTGCGCCCAATATGTTCTTTGAGGCAACTTTGCACTGTTCGCTGATAAGTGGCTCCCGCATTCTTGAAGCCGAAAGGCATAGAAGTATAACAATAAATCCCGAAGGGAGTGATGAAAGACGTTTTCTCTTGGTCCTCAAGAGCCATCTTGATCTGGTGATAACCAGAGTAGGCATCAAGGAAACACATGAGCTCACATGCCACAGTCGAGTCTATGATCTGGTCAATACGAGGCAACGCAAAGGGATCCTTGGGGCATGCCTTGTTTCAGTCAGTATAGTCAATACACATACACTAGGTCCCGTTATTTTTCAAAACGAGGACCGGGTTTGCAAGCTACTCCGGATAAAATACTTCCATAATGAACCCGACGGCAAGGAGCCGGGCTATCTGTTCTCCAATGGTGTTTCTCCTTTTGTCGTTGAAACAGCGAAGGAATTGTTTGACCGGCTTCAGTTTTGGGTCTATATTTAGGTGGTGCTCAGCGAGTTCCCTCGGGACACCTGGCATGTCAGAAGGTTTCCATGCAAAAATGTCCCGATTCTCACAGAGGAACTCGATGAGCGCGCTTTTCTATTTAACAGATAACCCTGTCCCAATGATGAACGGATGAGAAGCGTCACCAGGGACAAAATTGACTTTCTTTGTATCTTGAGCCGGTCGGAACTTG
Source organism: Bromus sterilis (assembly GCA_950022295.1). Taxonomy (NCBI): domain Eukaryota; kingdom Viridiplantae; phylum Streptophyta; class Magnoliopsida; order Poales; family Poaceae; genus Bromus; species Bromus sterilis. Next base: position 169,907,710 of record OX465595.1, on the reverse strand, counting down.
GGGTTGGTATCGGGAGTCGGTTTCTTGAAGATGGTAGAGCCGGCCGGGTCTACCTTTTCCTGGTATGCCAACAAGTCCTCTTTGGCACATGCCGACTCGGCAGATTTGACGTGTTGTTCGTCACACTCTGAAGCTCTGGACCGGCTCCCACCTACCGTAATTGGGCCATGAAGACCCGTCATCTTGAGCTTTAGGTGGACATAGCACGGTCGATCCATGAACCTAGCATAAGACGATTTGCCCAAGATGGTATGATATGGGCTCACGAGTCTTACCACTTCAGAGGGTATGATCTCAGAGGGAAATTTTTCAGAATTTCCAAAGGCCTCCAGGTAGATCTTGCCTATCGGGCGTGCCGACTTGCCTGGGACTATCCCGTGGAAAACGGTGTTGGAGGGTTGCAGTTGTTTTTGAGTCAATCCCATCTTGCAAAAAGTCTCGTAGTAAAGGATGTTGATGCTGCTTCCTCCGTCCATGAGCACTTTGTCAAGTGTATATCCTCCAATTTGTGGAGAGTCTACCAGAGCCAGAGTCCTCGTGTTATCTACCACCGGGGGGTGGTCATCCCTTCTCCAGGTGATTGGCTGTTCTGACCAGTTGAGCCAACTGGGACAAGCCAGTTCTCTATCCACGACCATGTCGGCTCTCCGCTGAAGCTTCCTATCCCTCCGGCAACTGCTGGTGGTGAAGACATGGTATGCTGAGTTGTCTTGAAGTTGTTTTGGGTTTGCTTGAAATCCAGCAAGCCCTGAATGATTTTGCTGCCCTCCTCCTCCGGGTCCTTGGTGTTGAGGTACTTCGCCGGCTCCCTGATGACCAAAACTTTGGTTGCTACTGTTCTGGCCGGCTCCTCCACCTGGCCTAGGGGGTCCTTGGCTCCCTCGCCGTGAAAACTCCTTCATGAAGTTGCAATATTCCCAAGAGTGATTGGCTGGACGACCAGGTGTACTATGTGTTGGGCAAGGCCTTTTCATAACTTCTTCAGAGCTATTTGGGCAAAAATTTCCTTTCGACTTGCGGTAGTTGTTGTCCCTCTGCTTCTGCCTTCGGAAGCCGACATTTGTGTTGGATACCAAGTCAGAAGTGGTCTGATCGAGTCGACGCATGGTCTGCTGATTCTGACTCTGGGATCCTTTACCACCGTTATTTTTATTCTGGCCGGTTTTATCCTCTTCAGAAGCAACATCCTTGGTTTTTTCAGACTCAGCGTATATTTGATCACCGCGTCCATGAGTTCCCCCATGTTCTTGACCGTTATCTTGAGTCGGACAAGCTTGTGTAATAAGGGTCAAACTTGCAGTTCCTTTCCAAGACGATCACAGCTGTCTGGGAAGTAATAGTGTCCGAGGACTGGACTATTTCTGCAACCCGTCGTGCCCAACTCAGGGATGACTGTTCTTCCTTCTGGACACAATGCTGCAAGTCAACAATTGTGGTGGATCGCTGGCAAGTGCCTTGGAAATTCTTGATGAAGTTTTCTTTGAGATCCGCCCAAGAGGTGACAGAGTTCTCTGGGAGGTTTTTGAACCATGTGCGAGCCGGCCCTTCCAACATCATCGTGAGGTAATGGGCATAGAATCCTTGGCTGGTTTGCAGCATATCCATGGATAGATCATAGATTTCGATCCGAATTTCCGGTTCCATGTTAGCCGTATAGTTTGCAATCTTACGTGGTCCCTTTAAAAAAGGTGGCAAGCGTGTGTTCAACAGAGGCGACACCAGGCACCGGTTACCCACGAATCTGCTGACAAACTGGGTGCTTTGATCGTGTGGGGGAAGTCGGGTCGCCGGCTCTACACGACGCTCGGGGTTGGGGTTAGCCGGTTGGTCTAGAATCCTCATCGCCCCTTGAGGGTCCGGAGGTGGTGGTGCTCCACGCTGGCGGTGACTGCTCGAGGCTGCTGGACCCGGCGAGTCTTCCTGCCTGCACACACTTTGGTATGGAGTCGCATGTAAGAATGAGAGTCCTTGTGCGTATTGAGCTTGCTGTGTGATCGCAGTCTTGAGCAGATCGATGGATTCTTGAGCAGCGTGGTCCATCGGAGTGTCTCCATGAATAGGTGCATTGGTGAGAAACCGAGTTGCCACCATGAAATTTGCCAATGAGTTGTTGTAGTGATGAGGAGTTATATGGAACCGATCTGGACGTGGTGGAGGAGCCGGTTTCCTGGGCGGCGTATATCCTGGAATAGTCGACTGATGAGGACTCTGGAACAATGCTCGTCCCCGGAAGTCAGGTGGGATCCGACTTGCAGGCCCTTTGGGGCGTGTGTTGTGAGGCTTAGTCTCTGAGCCTCCATCAGCTCTGACTCTTCCCGCAGGCGCCTGTCCTGCTGGGCGAGCCGGGTTTCTCTTTCCACCATTTGCTCTTTTTCGGCATTGATTTCCCTCCGTATGATCGTCACCCGTGCTTTGAGTCCATTAACCCTAGTCCTCAAGTCTTCATGATTACTGTCATTGGCGTAGCCAAAGCTTCGTCGAGAGAGTTCAAGGCATCGGAAAGGGATTCTGCTCCCGCGAGAACTTGTTTTGATGAGCGAGCCGCAGGCTCCCTATCTGGGTTAGGGGCCGTGTTGGCGGCCGGATCTATGTCTCGTTTACGGGTTAGGTTTTGTGCCCCTTGACTCCCCTGCTCTTTGGTGTCGGCCATGAATACCGTGACATAGTACGGAGGCTCAAAGTGAGGGAAGTCTGGGATGTATTCTGCTGCCCCGGGGCAAAGTCTGTCACTTCCAACAGATCGGATTGATCTGACATCTGAGAGGCTTCCTTCGCTAGGGTACGAGTCAGAATCAGATGTTTCTTCTGAAGCGTCGTGCATCAGGGACTCGACATAACTCTTTGGCTGTAGAGATCCATTGATGAATCCGATGAAAGCGTGCCCAGAGACGGCATGATTCGTCCGTCCTGCCGATGAAGATGTGAACAGATCCGATCGGGACCCGATATCCAGATTCGAAGGAATTGGCTTCAGGGCCCCAAGTTGAGTCGTCAATGCAGAGCTTCCCGCACCGGCTTCTAGTAATTCGTCCAGTGACAAATCCTCCCATGCCTAGCAGAGCTCCTCCTAGAATCTCAACACCTGCATGCGTGTAACAACCCAGATTTCACAAAAATTAAAAAAATTGTTTTCGGTGTGAATTGTTTGATTGTCTGATTTGTTTGCGGTGTTTGCATCCCCGATTTATCGATCGATGATTATTTTCCCCCTCTTATCTCGTACCGGACGGAGACCGACCCTTTCCACCTTGACACTCGACCTTTGCGACACCGGGTTTCACCCGATCACCGTCGCGAAAACCGCACGAGACCAACCGCAGCCAACGAAACGAAAAACCTCGTTTAATAATTAAACGGGATATTTTTATAGCGCACCGGAAAGTTTTCTAGGAACGGTTCCAGCGCTAGGTGAATGCCGCCGGCTCGACGTGCTGATCGCGCAGTTCGAAGTTTTACCCGAATCGGAGGTACTGCGGACCCCCGGCGGTCAGAAACGTGAACACCGCGCGCGCGAGAGAAAAACCGGGGATGTTTTTGCAAACTGCCAGCCACCGGGGCTATATAAAGACCACCACACTCCCACCCCTCTATTGGGTTTCTCTAGTCCAAAATTGCAGCCACCCCCCTGAAAATTCGCAGATCTGCCCAATCTGCCTCCAAAACCCGAAACCCTAGCTGATCTGCACCGTTCGATCCGGATCTGACGGTCCCAGGCGTGCCACATCACCAGACGAGATCCACCCAGCCTCTCTCCATCTCTCTCCTCTTCACCCGCGCCCATGGAGGCCGCTGCCGCCTCCTACTCCAGCGTCGCAGCCGCCTCGCGCCACCAGGCCAGGCCACCGCCCGCAGCCGGCCACCCATCTCCTCTCCTCTCCCCGAAACTCTCTCTCCCTCGCAGATCCCTCGCCGCCGCCATGGAAGCCCGAGCAGCCGCCGCTGCACAACGGGAGTCCCGGCCTCCTTGCGCCTCCACCCCGCCAGCTTCTGGATCGGGCCGCCGCGCCACTGGATCCGCACTGCCCCTTAGCCCTCGTCCCCTCAGCGGCCTCCGCGCACCTCCCAGGTCCTCGCCGCACCTCCCGTCGGCTACCACCGCCGCCTGCCGGCGACCAGGTCGGCCCGAGTCGGGCAACCGCACCAGCCAGGAGGCCGAGCGAGCCAGCCAGCCACGTGGGCCGGCGCCCCTCTTGCAGCCCACCTCAGATCCGAGGCCCAGCACCGAGCCGTTTCCCTGGCCCAGCCTCTCCAGCCAGTGGGCCGAGCCCACTAGGTGACGCCAGGCCGCCCCTTTTTTTATTTTTTCCCTGTTGTTTTTTTTCTTTTTTTCTTTTCTAAGTCTTGAAAAAAACTGTGTGCTGATTAAATTTTGCGATGCCTATATCTTTTCACCGGTAGCTCCGATCGCGACGCGTAAAACATGAAAGTTGCTTAGTTTTTCATGTCGTTAAATAAAATTTTGCTTGTTGCCATGTTTGAGCTTGTTTACTTGTTGTTTAACTTCTAATTACAATTGCCTGCCACTGTAAACTGTAACTGCCATAACTTTTTAACTGTTGCTCCGATTAAAATGTTCTTTATATGTAACTTGACTAGAATTGCATGTAGATTGTGTTTATGATGTTCTTTCTTGCTAAATAAAATAATAAAATATTGTTTAGTTGAAAACAGTACCAATTTCCATTCTTATCGTGGGGTCCGCAATAGTTTGCCATGTCTAGGATTTCACCCCACTTAAATTGACTAGCTTAGGTAGTTTATTTATGCTTTACCTTTTGCTATGCTTGAGTGATATGCCATGTTAACAACCTTTTGTTCACCTTGTGTAGCTAAACAACTTGAACCATCGTAAACGTGGGGTATCATCGTGTGTGACGAGTACTCCACTTAAATTGCTAGTGACCGCTCTCGACGGTAGGTGCGATGTCTCGTGTTGCTTCTTGTTGATGCTTGCTCGTGTTTGCCTCGTAGTAATAGATGCTTGCTCGTTGATTTCTTTCCAGTGTTTACTGTCTTATGTGCCTCGCGGGTACCTTTCGGAAACGATGCGAGCTTGCGATCAACTACACCTTCAGAACCCGACTTATCAACAGGGAAGGACTATACATTACTTATGATCCATTCTATTTCAACCAGCGGTTTGCATGATAGTCTAGGATAGGTTCGATGTTTGATCCTACCACATGTTTACAGCCTCTTTCAAACCGATACAGCCATGTCCCCTCCCAGCAAACCATGTACTTCTATGTTACTATTGCTCGTTGCTCAGCCCCTGCTTAGTATGCATGCTTAGGATGATACGATGTTACCCTGTTACTCCTTGGTTTGGGCTATCACATTATTATATTGTAGTTGACGATATGATTATTATAATGTTGACTATATCGACGAAGGATGGAAGGTGTAGGCTATCCCGCCCCGACGCTTTGTTCCATTCGAGTCACCTAGGATCCGAGTTTCGGGTATTGGTTTTAAGACTGAGCGTGCCTAACCGCGTGTGGGATTTCATGGGGTCCCCTTTTCTTACCTATCTAGCTTCAAACATTTCTAGTGGTGGCCCGAGCTGATTTACCATTTGAAACCCCGTGTGTGTGCTTGGTGGATCCCCTCGCAATTTTTAAACAACCCGGACCAGCGGAGACATGGTTTCCCTGTTGGTCCACCTTTGACCGGCGAGGGCCCGAGGCCTCACGTGAGGCCTCTCGGTAACCCAAACCCTGTTGAGACGGAAGAGTCCAATCCGAGAGCGTGGCCAACTTTTGGATTTGGTGTCGACTCCCCGGGGGCCACCTGGATTTGTTCGTTGTTAGTTAGAGGGACCTGTCGTTTCGGATCTCTTGGAACTAAATCATAAAATGGTTGCCTGTGATGGGTAGCAACTGAGAGAGATGGGCGTGCGTGCAGAGCCTTGTAATGGACAGTTGGTACACCCCTGCAGGGTTAAATCTTTTCGAGAAGCCGTGTCCACGGTTATGGACGACTTGAGACCTACTCCTTGTTCATAGACAACAACAACTGAGATAATATTAATATAATTTGATCAACGTGTGTGTGTGCCTTGACTGCTTCTTCTTCGTGGGGATGCGAAGAGGAGGACAAGGATAGGATAGGTGTTATGTTTGCGTAGTAGGTGGATAGCAGACTTGTTGGAGGCGATTCCTCATCAAACGCTTGGCTTCTTATCTTACTCTCTAGATCGTTAGCCACTTCATAAATGCTAGTGCGGCAGCAACCTCACCACTTACCCCATCCTTACCGTAAACTACTAGTTGTCCTAGAATGACGAGTGATGAAGTCCTTACTGGGTCAGTTGACCACTACAGTTGGATGCTGAGTACTTCTGTACTCATGATACTACCCCTAAACTCTTTTCAGGGTTCTTGATCGACAGCAGGTATGGTGATCGACGTTCCACGTGGAGACTCGACGACGACTAGTTAGGCGGATCCCGGCGGAGGGCCTGGACTGTCAAAACCCCAACTAGGATAAGTGCTAGGGTTGCTTGTGTCTTTTGCACCATGTGAAAATTTCAAAAGAAATTCAAAAATGGGGAAAAGGAAAAGCCCTAAAGAATTTAATTAAATTGCCAGACAAAAATTGCTTCCAAATTTTTCTCTGCTATTTTTGAAAAGTCTTATAAATATGCATGATCACATATAAAGTGAAGTGGGTCCCACTGCATGCACCAATAATTTTCAAATATTCCAAATAGGGCTTGGAAATTAATTAAGTACCCTATTTGATTTGAAATTCAAATTATTTGAATTTCAAGAATCTCCAAAACTTGTGAGTTGTTATCTATGTATATTATAAGCCCACATAAAAGTTTTGAAGATTTTATAAAATGCCTTGCTATTTTATTTGGGGCAAAACAAATAACAGAAAAGGAAAACAGAAACAAAATGACAGAGAAAAAGAAAAAGAAAACCCCCAGCCCACCCCACAGGCCACAAGCCCAACTAGCCAAATCCAGCCCCAAGCCCACTTGGGGCTTGTCTTCCTCCTCCCCTCGCTTCCAAGCTGCTCGGTGGCGAGCCGTGGGCGCGCCGACGCCACCGAGGCCTCTCTGGAGCCCCCTCTTCTCTCCCATCGCGCCACGCAGCTCGCCCAGAGCCCCGCAACTCTTTTCCCCCTCTCTCTGTTCCCTCTAGCTTACTCGCCCCGCCGGATTTCTTCGTCGCAGAGAACACGCCGTCGCCGCCGACAAGCAAACGCGTGGCCACCGTGCTCGCCGCGCCGCGAAAAGCTGTCCAGGAGGACCAGCGTCGTCGTCTTCCTCGAACCCCTCTGCGAATCGAGCCCAGTGAGCACTGGAGACGACACCAGCACCATCGAATCGCCGCCGTCCGCCGTGAAGCACTTCGTCGATTTCGCCGCTGACGTACCTCCTCCGACCCCGCCGTCTCCTCTGCTCGATTCATGGTGAGCTTCTCGTCGTTTTTCCCTAGTCCACTCTCCTCCCCGTGCCCTAGCCGCTGATCTCGCCGAGGACAGATCTGCGTCGCCGCCATGCTCAACGCCGGCAACGCTCTAGTGCCCCTGGAGACCCCCCGATGGCATCCCTATACTCGGGGGCGCGTGGGCTTTATTTTTGTGGTCGCCCAGTTCCCTCCCGTAGCCTGTAGGAAACTCCGGCGAGACGCCTCCGTGGCCAGTGCCACCGTCGTCAAGCCGCCGGCCATTAGGGCCTAAACCAACTCCTAACCCCTCCCTTCTCTCACTGACAGTGGGCCCCGAGCCCACTATTTAAACATGTTTAATTTTAATCAGAGGGGATTAAACCCCACTGAGGCTGACAGCATGGCCCCACTGGTCAGCCCCCTGCTGATGTCATGCTTGTATCAGCATGATGCAATAAATCAAATTCCAGAAAATTAGAAATGAATTTAAGAATTACAGAAAATCCAGAAAAATAGCCAAACTTCAATAAATCATAGAAAACTCATACTAACTCCAAATTTAATAAATAATATATTAAAAATTATCAGAAAAATGCAAGGATTATGAATATGCAACTTGTTTCTATTTTTGACCATTTTAAAATGGGTGAACAGTAGCAAACATGCATATGGCATAATTTGAATTGGAATTTGGAGTTTGAATTTGCAAATCCTTTGCAATACACTTCAAATAAATTGAATTGTTAACAAACCAGTACCATATACATCATGGAAAACCTTATCATGTGCTTGTGCAATTACTTCCGAATTTGCCCCCCCCCCTTTTGTTGATGATTGTTTCCGGTACCAGCTTTTCCGAGACGGTGATCACCCCCGAAGAAGAAGAACACCGTTAAGACCCGTGTATCGTCAGCAAGGCAAGAAAACCCCATTGATCATGTCTATAAAATCCCAATTCCCTCTCAGTCTCTCTTATGCATGTTTAGGAGATCACCTTGTATCGATTCTACCGTATAGTTGAACCCATATCCGATGCATGACCTATCATCTTGTCACAGTAGTAAGAAAACCACAATCCTAGCTGACATAGGAGTTGTTTGATATCATGTGGCCCCTGCAACTGTTACTTCTTATTGCATGCTTAGTGGTACATGAGTTTGCTTTTGATGTGAGTCGGGATGATGGTGAACATGGTGTTGATGAAAGTGAAACTGTGTTGGTGAATCAACCCTAATACAAGGTGAACGATGAGAGGCTGTGTAGGAGTACACAGTGGGTTGTCTCGTTGAACACCGCCTTAAGCCCGAGTTCTTGTATGGTAATCCGAGACAAAGAGTACAACCACACATTGGGCTTACTGACCCCTCTCGACCTAGTAACTCACCCCGATCCAAGTCCAGGAGTCACAACTAGTTTGGGATTTCCATTTGGCATATGCATAGAAAGATAAAGGAAATGGAATGTGGCATTCATGATAGGGCTTTTAGAACATGGCTTGTCAAGCGGAGAACCATCTGTCGAGGTGGGCTTGTCAGTCGTGCCTACATGGTTTGAGTCCTAGCTGGAAGCTCGGCCGGAACTTCAGTTGGGTTTGGAACTCAGACAGTTGACTCCTTGGACTAGAACGGAGCTGTGGGCGAAGTGTTGTGGTGAACATCCTCGCTGTCACCTCTTGAACGGTGGCGAGACTTGGAGGTAACCGATGGTCATGTGTGTGTAGCGGTACACCCTTGCAAGGTTAACAAAACTATTCGAATAGCCGCGTCCGCGGTCATGGACTACTTGGAAAGCTGTGCTTGATTATTAGACAACTTGAATGGATACTTCTAAAACTCGCAAGATAAGCGTGAGTGCTATGGTGTGCTTCCTCGTGGGGAAGTCGAGGAAGTAACCATAGTGGTGTATTGGTTGGAGACTTGGTAGTGGACTCGTGTACTCTTCTTACCTTAAGTCTGGTACTCGTAGTACAGGACTAGCCAAGTCAAAGCTGGCACTTCTGCATGATGAAACCCCACCTCCCTTTACCTTGATACTTGAGCATGAGTAGTGTAGTTCTGATGTAAGTCTTGCTGAGTACGACTTTGTACTCATGTTTGCTTATTCTATGTTTTATATGAGAACCCGGACCCCGATGGAGACACCGACCTGAAGCTCGACATTGACTAAGTTAGCATAGTCCCAGACAGCAGTCTGGTCCCTCGTGGAAGGGTTATGTTTGTTGTACAAGGCTTCTCTAAGCCATTTGTTAAACTTGTCTGTAATCATACCTATTTTTCTTCCGTTGTATGATGTAATGTTGATCACAGACATGTGATCTTTGTATGCTCTATGTTTAAGTCAATAAAGATACACTTTGTAGAGTTATGTGATGATACCTGCTGTTCATACTAGGCATGTGTGCTGCGTGTATGTTTATAACATGCATGTCTTAGTATGGGTTTTCGAGACTTTAGTTGTGATCTGGCTGGCGGTCTTTTATACACAAGGTGGCCCTTAGATGTGCGCTGCTTGGGGCATCGCGATGCGATTGCTCGTGACTCTGTCACGTGCACACTTTGTTGTATGATCGAGCCCGCCCTAGACCCCGACTAAGTGATCGGGCTGGAGTAAGTCTATGTAAGAGTTAGGATTCAATCGATAACATGGTTGAGGCGACTTGTCTATGAGTATGGGATTCACCACCCATAAGCAATTAGACTTGTGAGCGGACGATGAGGACCCATCTCAGTTGATCATCCGGCCTGAATGGGATGCCCCTCACGTTCGATGCTTTCCGAGAGTGTTCTGTGCTTGGCCTTGTCTGCTTAGACAAGTGGATACGACTCTCGGCTCTCCATGTGATTGCATCGTGACTGGAATTACATACGCATACCCCGGGTCCCGACAGACTTGGTATGAGAGCAGGACTGTCTGTAGGCTTATCAAACCCTTGGTCGAAGTCGAGTCTAGCATTCTATAGTTATATAGTTACTTGGGTATAAAGGGAACAACGTAAGGCTTTTTTTTTCTCCTTACCCTCATCGATCTGAGTTCTGAGTCACCTCATCTTTTCTGCGGGAAGATAGGACTAGGCTCATCTATGTCTTACTAGAACATCTCGTTGAGTGCTTCCTTGTAGCCGTAGGATTGTTGTGGTCGTCCAGAGTCTTCGTGTCTTTGAGTTCCTTGAAGAAGTTCTGTCTAATCTCTTCAAGGTTGTTTCATTTTCCATTCCGGTGTAGCCGTTACGCTGCCCGATTTATTCCGTGTTTCTTGGAATCTTTGCCTTTGCATTACAATCTTTTCCTTCTAGTCAAGTCCTCTTATCTTTGTTTTCCACCGTAAAACCTGTTCTGATTGTTGATTTTTATCACACAGGATGTCAGGTGGAACTCGTAGTGCTGTTCTTCGGAATCGAGACCGTGATCGGAATCAAAATGATGATGAACCTCCAACACCGCCTTCTGCGGCGGAAATCATGATGGAAGCCGAGCGAAATCAACGTGATCAAACACGCCTTCTGTAGCTCATCGAGCAGAATACCGATCGTCAGCGCAATGTGGTTGTGAGCATTCAGGACTTCATTCTCCTCAAGCCACCGGTATTTCGATGTTCTTCCGAGCCCCTTGAAGCTGATGATTGGCTCCGTTCCATCAAGCGTAAGATTGAGACGGTGCATGTTGCTCCCAATGATCGTGTGATGTTTGCGGTATACATCTTGGAAGGTGCTGCTGTTGAATGGTGGGAGAACTATGTTGCAATGCAACCTGTTGGTCACGTAGTGACTTGGCAGAAATTCCGTGATGCCTTCCGAGGGTACAACATTTTGGATGAGATGATGGAAAGAAAGAAGGAAGAGTTTTGCAATCTTACTCAGGGAGATAGATCCATCCACGAGTATATGACCGAGTTCAACCATCTTGCTCGTTATGCCCAAGAGGAGATATCCACTGATGCCAGGAAGCAAGCAAGGTTCCGCAAGGGACTTAACCCTGTTATTCGTCATGATCTCAATCTTCACGAGTTTGTCAACTTTGAGGATTTAGTCAATAGATCCTTCAGAGCTGAGTATGGAAATGAGGTGTTCGAAGAGTCTCGCAAGCATGTTCGAGAGTTTGCTCCATCTTCTAGTTCGGCCCCTCAGAAACGCCGGATATGGGTTCCAACTAGTGCCATTCCTTCACACCTTTTTGCAAGGTCATCCTATATGGTGCCTCAACCTCCTTCACTAAACACGAATCCCATTAGTTATGGTAGTGAACCTGCCATCCTTGCTCCACCCTCTGACACCAGATTTTGCTACAAGTGTGGTCATCCTGGCCACATCGCACGGAAATGTTCATTGTCGGGGAAAGTTGATCCTCGTCCAAGACATGATGCCACCCCACCCAAGCCTTCCAAAGCTAAGTCTTCACAGAAATCCACCTCCACCTCCTTGCAAGCAAAGTCCTTAGCCACTTTTGGTGGTTGTGTGAACCAAATCTCAGTTGAGGAAGCTATTGATACTTCTGACGTCATCCTTGGCACACTCCCAGTCAATCGTGTTCCCGCCTCCGTTCTTTTCGATCCAGGAGCTTCTCATTCATTCATGTCGGAGAATTATGCACTTCGTCATGAGTTCTCCTTTGAAGAAATGTTTTCTCCAATGATCATACAAACTCCTGGTTCCAAGTGGCAAACTAATAGGGTAAGCCATGGCAACCAAATTGCAATTGAGGGTTTAGTATTCCTTGCTTCTCTTATAGCCCTCAAGTCTTCAGACATTGATGTCATCCTAGGAATGGATTGGTTATCAAGGCAGAATGCTTTCCTTGATTGTAAAGCCAAGTCAGTTAGACTTACCCATCCTTCAGGCCAGACAATTGACTACACATCACCCAGCTCTAGAATCCAGATGCATACTTTGAATGTTCTTCCCCTTCCTGACCTTGAAGATATTCCGGTTTGTTCGTGACTTCCCGGATGTCTTTCCTGAAGAACTGCCAGGAATGCCTCCTGACAGATGTGTAGAATTCATTGTAGATCTTGCCCCAGGAACCGCCCCAATTTCTAGACGCCCATACAAAATGGCCCCACGTGAGTTAGCTGAGCTTAAAATCCAACTTGAAGCTTTGTTGGCAAAAGGCTTCATCCGCCCTAGCTCATCGCCATGGGGTTTCCCCGTTCTGTTCGTAACGAAGAAAGATGGAACAGAAAGGATGTGCGTAGACTATCGCCCGCTAAATTTAGCGACGATAAAGAACAAGTACCCACTGCCCAGGATCAATGATCTTTATGATCAACTTGCAGGATCCTCTGTCTTCTCCAAGATGGATTTGAGATTAGGCTATCATCAAATCAAGATCCGAAATGAGGACATTCCCAAGACGGCTTTCACTACTCGTTATGGTCTTTACGAGTTCACCGTCATGTCCTTCGGTCTAACCAATGCCCCCGCCACTTTTTCACGCATGATGAACTCGATCTTCATGGAGTATTTGGACAAGTTCGTCGTGGTTTACCTTGATGACATCCTTATATACTCGAAGAACGAAGAAGAAGATGCCGAGCATCTTAGGCTGGTATTGATGAAACTTAGAGAGCATCGCCTGTATGCTAAATTCTCCAAGTGTGAATTTTGGCTACCAGAAGTGACCTATTTAGGCCACGTGATTTCTGCAAAAGGCATTGCTGTCAATCCCGAGAGAGTTCAGGCCGTCCTTGACTGGACTCCACCTGAATCGGTTAAGAAAGTTAGGAGTTTTCTTGGCTTAGCAAGCTATTGCTGCCGCTTCGTCGAGAACTTTTCTAAAGTGTCAAAGCCTCTGACTGAACTCCTCAAGAAAGATAAGAAATTCGAATGGACCCCCAAGTGCGAGGAAAGCTTTCAAGAGCTAAAAATAAGATTTACTTCTTCACCCGTACTTGCGCATCCAGACACCAAGAAGGATTTTGAGATCTTTTGTGATGCTTCATGGCAAGGGTTAGGATGCATACTTATGCAAGATAGACATGTGGTAGCTTATGCTTCACGCCAGTTGCGTCCACATGAAGAGAACTATCCTACCCATGATCTTGAACTCGCTGCCGTAGTTCATGCCCTGATAACTTGGCGACATTACCTCCTTGGGTAATCGTTGTGAGATCTATTCTGACCACCAAAGCCTCAAATACATATTGACCCAGCCAGATCTTAATCTCAGGTAAAGACGCTGGATTGAGTTGATAAAAGATTATGACTTAGGAATTTCTTACACCCCAGGCAAGGCCAATGTCATGGCTGATGCACTAAGTCGTAAGTCGTATTGTAACAACCTCATGTTACAACAGTATCAACCATTTCTTCATGAGGAATTTCGAAAGCTCAATCTCGAGATTGTTCCTCGTGGATCTCTTTTCAACTTGGTGGCGAAACCCACACTTGAGGATCAAATCATAGTTGCCCAAATACGTGCATTAGGTGTACGCCGGATCAAGGAGAACATTGCTAGCGGAGTTGCTAAATGTTTCTCCACAGATAGTAAAGCAACGGTATTCTTTGAAAATCGTTTGGTAGTACCTAAGAATAGGGACCTAAGGCAACTCATCCTCAAAGAAGCCCATGACACACCCCTCTCGATTCATCCCGGTAGCACAAAAATGTACCGAGATCTACGCCAGAGATTTTGGTGGACCAGGATGAAGAGGGACAATGCTCGATAGGTTGCTGAATGTGATGTTTGTCGTCGCATTAAGGCTGAACACCAAAGACCTGCTGGTAGACTTCAACCTTTGCCTATTCCCGAGTGGAAATGGGACAAATTCGGTATGGACTTCATCACCGTCTTTCCAAAAACCCAGAAAGGAAATGATGCCATCTTCGTTGTCATTGATAGGATTTCCAAAGTTGCTCACTTCCTTCTTGTTCGCGAGTCTATAACTGCGAGCCAGTTAGCGGACTTGTACGTCTCTAGAATTGTGTCTCTTCACGGTGTTCCTTTGGTAATCAATTCTGATCGAGGTAGCCTTTTCACCTCTAGATTCTTGGGAAGCTTTCAGAATGCTATGGGAACTCATCTCTCCTTTAGCACAGCTTTTCATCCTCAGTCTAGCGGTCAAGTTGAAAGGGTAATCAAATCTTGGAAGACATGCTTAGGGCTTGTGTTATCTCATTCGGAAAGAATTGGGAGAAATCTCTTCCATTTGCCGAATTTGCTTATAACAACAGTTTCCAATCTAGTCTGAACATGGCTCCTTTTGAACTCCTCTATGGACGACGATGTCGAACACCCCTTAACTGGTCAGATACCGGTGAAAGACAATTCTTTGGACCGGATATGATCAAGGAAGCAGAAGATCAAGTTCGCATTGTTCGTGATCGATTGAAAGCCGCTCAGTTTCGTCAGAAAAGCTACTATGATCGTCATCATAGGCAAGAAAGCTACAATCTGGACGAGAAGGCTTACCTTCGGGTTACTCCTCTGAAGGTAACCCAAAGATTCGGTATCGAAGGAAAGTTGGCCCCATGTTACATCGGACCTTTCCGCATTCTTGCTAAACGTGGAGAAGTTTCCTACCAACGTGAACTACCCCTGCACCTTTCCCGAGTACATGATGTATTCCATGTGTCACAACTCAGGCGTTGCTTCAAGGACCCCATCCGCGAAGTCGACCATGAAACGCTTGATCTCCAAGATGACCTTTCTTATCGAGAGTACCCCGTTCGTATTCTTGATTCCGCAGAGCGTGTCACTCGTCGTCAGCAGATGAAGTTTCTCAAAGTGCAATGGTCACATCACTCTGAGAAAGAAGCAACATGGGAAAGAGAAGACCGCCTCCGTGCCGAGTACCCCTCCTTCCCGCCGATGACTTCTGAATCTCGGGACGAGATTCTTTTGAGTGGGGGCGAGTTGTCAGAACCCCAACTAGGGTAAGTGCTAGGCTTTCTTGTGTCTTTTGCACCATGTGAAAATTTCAAAAGAAATTCAAAAATGGGGAAAAGGAAAAGCCCTAAAGAATTTAATTAAATGGGCAGATAAAAATTGCTTCCAAATTTTCCTCTGGTATTTTTGAAAAGTCTTATAAATATGCATGATCACATATAAAGTGAAGTGGGTCCCACTGCATGCACCAAGAATTTTCAAATATTCCAAATAGGGCTTGGAAATTAATTAAGTACCCTATTCGATTTGAAATTCAAATTATTTGAATTTCAAAAATCTCCAAAACTTGTGAGTGGTTATCTATGTATATTATAAGCCCACATAAAAGTTTTGAAGATTTTATAAAATGCCTTGCTATTTTATTTGGGGCAAAACAAATAACAGAAAAGGAAAACAGAAACAAAATCACAAAGAAAAAGAAAAAGAAAACCCCCGGCCCACCCCACAGGCCACAGGCCCAACTAGCCAAATCCCAGCCCAAGCCCACCTGGGGCTTGTCTTCTTCCTCCCCTCGCTTCCAAGATGCTCGGTGGCGAGCCGTGGGCGCGCCGACGCCACCGAGGCCTCTCTAGAGCCCCCTCTTCTCTCCCATCGCGCCACGCAGCTCGCCCTGAGCCCCGCATCTCTTTTCCCCCTCTCTCTGTTCCCTCTAGCTTACTCGCCCCGCCGGATTTCTTCGTCGCAGAGAACACGCCGTCGCCGCCGACAAGCAAACGCGTGGCCACCGTGCTCGCCGCGCCGCGAAAAGCTGTCCAGGAGGACCAGCGTCGTCATCTTCCTCGAACCCCTCTGCGAATCGAGCCCAGTGAGCACTGGAGACGACACCAGCACCATCGAATCGCCGCCGTCCGCCGTGAAGCACTTCGTCGATTTCGCCGCTGACGTACCTCCTCCGACCCCGCCGTCTCCTCTGCTCGATTCGTGGTGAGCTTCTCGTCGTTTTTCCCTAGTCCACTCTCCTCCCCGTGCCCTAGCCGCTGATCTCGCCGAGGACAGATCTGCGTCGCCGCCATGCTCAACGCCGGCAACGCTCTAGTGCCCCTGGAGACCCCCCGATGGCATCCCTATACTCGGGGGCGCGTGGGCTTTATTTTTGTGGTCGCCCAGTTCCCTCCCGTAGCCTGTAGGCAACTCCGGCGAGACGCCTCCGTGGCCAGTGCCACCGTCGTCAAGCCGCCGGCCATTAGGGCCTAAACCAACTCCTAACCCCTCCCTTCTCTCACTGACAGTGGGCCCCGAGCCCACTATTTAAACATGTTTAATTTTAATCAGAGGGGATTAAACCCCACTGAGGCTGACAGCATGGCCCCACTGGTCAGCCCCCTTCTGATGTCATGCTTGTATCAACATGATGCAATAAATCAAATTCCAGAAAATTAGAAATGAATTTAAGAATTACAGAAAATCCAGAAAAATAGCCAAACTTCAATAAATCATAGAAAACTCATACTAACTCCAAATTTAATAAATAATATATTAAAAATTATCAGAAAAATGCAAGGATTATGAATATGCAACTTGTTTCTATTTTTGACCATTTTAAAATGGGTGAACAGTAGCAAACATGCATATGGCATAATTTGAATTGGAATTTGGAGTTTGAATTTGCAAATCCTTTGCAATACACTTCAAATAAATTGAATTGTTAACAAACCAGTACCATATACATCATGGAAAACCTTATCATGTGCTTGTGCAATTACTTCCGAATTTGCCCCCCCCTTTTGTTGATGATTGTTTCCGGTACCAGCTTTTCCGAGACGGTGATCACCCCCGAAGAAGAAGAACACCGTTAAGACCCGTGTATCGTCAGCAAGGCAAGAAAACCCCATTGATCATGTCTATAAAATCCCAATTCCCTCTCAGTCTCTCTTATGCATGTTTAGGAGATCACCTTGTATCGATTCTACCGTATAGTTGAACCCATATCCGATGCATGACCTATCATCTTGTCACAGTAGTAAGAAAACCACAATCCTAGCTGACATAGGAGTTGTTTGATATCATGTGGCCCCTGCAACTGTTACTTCTTATTGCATGCTTAGTGGTACATGAGGTTGCTTTTGATGTGAGTCGGGATGATGGTGAACATGGTGTTGATGAAAGTGAAACTGTGTTGGTGAATCAACCCTAATACAAGGTGAACGATGAGAGGCTGTGTAGGAGTACACAGTGGGTTGTCTCGTTGAACACCGCCTTAAGCCCGAGTTCTTGTATGGTAATCCGAGACAAAGATTACAACCACACATTGGGCTCACTAACCCCTCTCGACCTAGTAACTCACCCCGATCCAAGTCCAGGAGTCACAACTACTTCGGGATTTCCATTCGGCATATGCATAGAAAGATAAAGGAAATGAAATGTGGAATTCATGGTAGGGCTTGTATAACATGGCTTGTCAAGCGGAGAACCATCCGTCGAGGTGGGCTTGTCAGTCGTGCCTACATGGTTTGAGTCCTGGCTGGAAGCTCGGCCGGAACTTCAGTTGGGTTTGGAACTCAGACAGTTGACTACTTGGACTAGAACGAAGCTGTGGGCGAAGTGTTGTGGTGAACATCCTCGCTGTCACCTCTTGAACGTTGGCGAGACTTGGCGGTAACCGATGGTCATGTGTGTGTAGCGGTACACCCTTGCAAGGTTAACAAAACTATTTGAATAGCCGCGTCCGCGGTCATGGACTACTTGGAAAGCTGTGCTTGATTATTAGACAACTTGAATGGATACTTCTAAAACTCGCAAGATAAGCGTGAGTGCTATGGTGTGCTTCCTCGTGGGGAAGTCGAGGAAGTAACCATAGTGGTGTATTGGTTGGAGACTTGGTAGTGGACTTGTGTATGCTTCTTACCTCAAGTCTGGTACTCGTAGTACAGGACTAGCCAAGTCAAAGCTGGCACTTCTGCATGATGAAACCCCACCTCCCTTTACCTTGATACTTGAGCATGAGTAGTGTAGTTCTGATGTAAGTCTTGCTGAGTACGACTTTGTACTCACGATTGCTTATTCTATGTTTTATATGAGAACCCGGACCCCGATGGAGACACCGACCTGAAGCTCGACGTTGACTAAGTTGGCATGTCCCAGACAGTAGTCTGGTCCCTCGTGGAAGGGCATGTTTGTTGTACAAGGCTTCTCTAAGACATTTGTTAAACTTGTATGTACTCAGACCTAATTTACTTCCGTTGTATGATGTAATGTTGATCACAGACATGTGATCTTTGTATGCTCTATGTGTAAGTCAATAAAGATACACTTTGTAGAGTTATGTGATGATACCTGCTGTTCATACTAGGCATGTGTGCTGCGTGTATGTTTATAACATGCATGTCTTAGTATGCGTTTTCGAGACCTTAGTTGTGATCTGGCTGGCGGTCCTTTATACACCAAGTGGCCCTTAGATGTGCGCATCTTGGGGCATCGCGATGCGATTGCTCGTGACTCTATCACGTGCACACTTTGTTGTATGATCGAGCCCGCCCTAGACCCCGACTAAGTGATCGGGCTGGAGTAAGTCTATGTAAGAGTTAGGATTCAATTGATAACATGGTTGAGGCGACTTGTCTATGAGTATGGGATTCACCACCTATAAGCAATTATACTTGTGAGCGGATGATGAGGACCCATCTCAGTTGATCATCCGGCCTGAATGGGATGCCCCTCACGTTCGATGCTTTCCGAGAGTGTTTTGTGCTTGGCCTTGTCTGCTTAGAAAAGTGGGTACGGCTCTCGGCTCTCCATGTGATTGCATCGTGACTGGAATTACATACGCATACCCCGGGTCCCGACATGGACCCGTGTGGTTATGGGGATCGATGATTTTCTTTTGACACTAGGCATTAGATTGTATTGTATTGTACTCAGACATGTATCTTCCGCTGTTGTATTGTATTGAGGCAGTTGTATGCCGATTGTATGAGATGTTGTATCCTTGTATCTGTAATGTTGTGATATCATGTTGGAAATCCAGGGCATATGACTTCGTCATATGTCGCGGTGGGACCGATATGTGCTTCGTCCCCGGATCTGGATGGAAACATCTATATCTGGAACAGTACCGCATATCGGGCCTTACAATGCGGAAGCCCCGCAGTGGGCACCAACTATCGTGGGAAAGTCACGACAGATGTTCGAAGAGTCGAACTTAACATGGGACCTTTGTTGTGAGGTGGATACGAGGAGCAAGTCGACATTGACAAGAGACTCGGCGGTTTACCCAGGTTTCAACCCCTCTTTGTCTCGAGGTAAAGACCTACTCCTGCTTCTTATTATTGCGGGTATCGACTCCTTGATTAGGAGAGCCGACGTATCGATTACAAAGGAGTGAAAACACAACCTTGGTCTCATGGAGATCTAGGTTATGTCGTAAGTGTCTAGTCCTGACTTGAGTTGAGTTGCCTCTGGATCCTGTAGACCTCGACTTATAAAGGCGTCGGGTCCCGGTATTCCGTGAGTCTGACTCCTACACGAAGTGGAGTCCAATTCTACTTTACAAATATTCTATGTGCTATACATGGTAAGTCGAATTCCTTCTATGGCTTCAATCTTCACGCTTGGCACGTCCGGCTCATGGTCGGGTCTTCTCTTGTGGGATTTCCTTGTAGAGTCGGCCCATAAGTCTAATGATGGGTTATGGGCATTGTTTACCCCCCCCGACAGGATCGTGCCATGCCGGTCCGGCTCCGAGATCAATGGTGGGTGGATGGTCCGTCTCGGTTGGTTACATAAAAGAGGCCAGTGGTAATTTTAGGTTTACCCTGCTCTTGCCTTCCGCTTCTTCTTCTTCATCCTCTGCTTGCCGCCTCCATGTTCCTCTATTCCATGCAGCTGCTGTAGAGCCTATGTCCAAATGTGCGGAGGGCTCGAGGCTGACCAAGGGCACGTCGTAGGAGACATCGGCGGCGAGGATGACCGGAAGGTGGGAGCGGGCGTCCTTTGAAGTTCCTGATCTGGAAGCACTGGTGGCGGATGGGCGCGTCGCTGAAGGTGCTCTCGGATCCTTGGGGAGGAGGAGGTGCCCGCGCCCCAAGGTGATGAACGAGTATGCGTTCAAAGCTTTTTCCTGCGCCGATTTTCCCTTCCCATATATCCGTTCGTCCGTGGGCTGCTCTTTTCCTACCAGCTTCAGCTGCATGATTTCACGCCTAACGGAATACTCCAAATAGCGTGTTTCATCATGCTATGTGTGTGTGCTTCTTGGGGATTTATCCCCATTGGGGTCTCTAGAAGCGCCTCTTTAATGTGAAGAGGACCAATTCGGAGTATGCCATTGGCGGCGGCATTTCCATCAAGGATAAAAAAGCCTACATTGATATGGCGTAAGGGCTGGTTCTATCTGAAGGATCAAACTGTTGTCAGCCAACAATATGGTCTTGTGCCGTTTAATTTGGTTGCGAGAGTGACTAAGCAGTCGTCTTAGGGCCATGTCTTGCCTGTTGCTGAGTTGGTGGCAGTGGAGCCCTTGGTGCAAGCTGTCGGGGATCTGAAGGGAAAGATTAACGGAGGGCAGCTCATTGTTGTCTTTATGAGGAGACGCATCCAGCCATTGCATCATCGAGTGCACCTATGTGGTGGTACTCAGGACTCGAGGACCCCACGAGGTGTTCTCCTATAGATATTTCGGGTACTGATGTCCTATTTCGGATCCAGCAATTACCAAGTGTACGAGTACGAGGCTTGTGAGCTCTGTCCTTCCGTATGCTTCCGACATGCTGTTGCCTGAGGTATTTTGCTCTTGCTTTGGTCATAGTAGTTGTCTAAATTTTGTTGCTTGCTGATTTTGATTTTCGCCGCAGGACCATGTTCATCTTCTTAGCAACCCACCGTAGCCTGAGGATGCTGAAATGCTGGAGGAACCTGATGTGATGTTGGTTGACTCTGCGCCTGCAAAGGGAGATGGTGCTGGTCATCCTTTGGGTGCTGAAGCTTGGGGGCGGACTCCCCTTAATGATGATGATGATGATGATGATGATCTGGTACCACTGCGGTTTAGGCGGTGCCGCTCTTCGACTCCTGCTGGACAGTCAGCCCGGGATGGCGGCGGAGTGCCCTCGTCGGTAGCGCCAGATGCCGCACCTCGTCCACCTCCAGTTGCTCAGTAGAAACAGAAATTTGGGATGCTCCTTCGTCCGGGTGCAGCACCTGCTGGGTTTGTGCTTCGTCCCTTTTGAGGTTTTGTCCTATTTTGGTTTAGTCCGCGTGCTAAAACTGGTATTTTACAGGACTCAGAATGTACCGACTGTTTCATCGGAGAGTGCTTATGCTGCTGGTCTTCATGCAACCGATTCTGGCGCTGTTCCTTAGCAGTCGGGTCCTGTGTCTACTCCAGCAGTCTTGGGCGCAGGTGCGACTTCTGTAACCGCTCGTTCAGGTGGTTCTGGAGCAGCTACAAAGAGCAATTCTTCTCCGGATGTGAAGTCTGTTGTTGCCGAAGGGTATACCTTGGAGAAGAAGGACATCTCCATGGAGGACAAGGAAACATTCTTTGATCGGATGGCTGAACATGTAATGGTCTTTCCTTGCTTTTTAGATTTCATTGGGTGCGCGACAGCGCTCCCGATGGGAGTAGCCCCCGAGGCTGCGTGCAACCACTTGTGGTTGGTCGCAGTCTTTGACTGTTTTCCTTCTTGTAACCTTGTCCTTAACTTTTCTGCTGTTGTAGCATCTATTCCGGATGTGCGAGCGCATGACGACTGAAGCCGATCGATCTAGGGGTGCTCATGATGCTGTCCAGGGGAAACTTAATGTCATGAGGCGTGACTTCCTTCGTCGCCTTTTGTACCCTTGTCGTTTGTTTTTGATAGTTCCGTGGTTGATGACCTTTTTGGTGCAGGCCGGAAGAATGCGGCCGTAAAGCGAGCTACTGAGTTGGGAAAGGAGCTCGCCTTGCTTAGGGGCACTTTGGAGTCGAAGGAGAAAGAGCTTCAAGTGTATCTTGGTGAGACTGAACGACTCAGACAGGTGGAGGAGCAGCTCCGACAGGCCGAAGTGGCTGAGGGTGGTCGCCTGTGCACCTTGGCAGGTGTTTTGAGGGGTGAGTAACTTTATGCTGCTTGAAATGTCATTTTTGGCTCGGTTTCTTATCGCAGTTCTCTGTTATGTAGGTTCTGTGGGTGTTGAAGTTGCAGCAGCTTCCTCTGAGGAGTCGAACACTTTTCATGGAACTGTTGATGCATTGTCGAGTGCTGCAGACTTCGTCGAGGCCTCGACTGATCGAGTTGCTGCTGTCCTCAAGCTTCTCCATGAGAATGTGTTTCCAGAAGAGGACCTACCTAAGGGTCTTGACCTGTTGTCCGCTGCATTTGGCGCAAGTGGTGGTCTCCTGGAGAGCTTCATCCGGGAAACCATGGTGAGTGGGCTAGCGACGTCCTTTGTTGTTCTCTTAGGGCGCGGTGTGCTATTTGAGGATGACATGGTGGATGCTGTGCCTGATTACACGGAACAACAGACCATGTGAGCGACCGAGTTGGCCTGCCACTTGCAATTGGTTGTAGAAGCTTATATCCGCAAGTCTGAGGGTGCCAAGTAGATGAGGAGGTCTTATTTCCTGGTTGTTGTTCTTTTGAGTGACTCTTTGTTTTGTAATATATCTCCTCCTGGGAAATGTTGAATGATGCTTGCAATGTCTCTGCCCCTGGGGCTTTGCTCCTATTTTTGACTTCTTTTGCTTTTCTTCTTGCGGTAGGCCGTCCCGGGTGTTTCTCGGGCTTGGAATTAATTGAAGGAGGACGATCGCGAGGGCGCGTATGAGTCCCTCTGCCTACAACTTAGGGACGCGGAGCACTAGATTTGTTGGCTCAAAGTTGTTGTTGCTATTCATCGCTCGAAACATGAGCGCCCTGAGGCCGCGCTATGGTTTGGTGGCTTGGATACCAAAACTGTCCGATCTTCTGAAGGGGGAGCCTCGATGTGCGATTGCCCGTGTGCTTCTTTTTCCTTGTTCTGGCTGAAGTTTTTCCACTATTTGATTTGAAGTGTTGTCTGTCCGGTCCCGCGAGCAGGAGGAGGCGGTGCAGTAGGAGTTGTCGCGACTGGACGACCCGACTGTGCAGGCGGAAAATCCTATGTGGATGGATAGGGCTCGCGCACTAGCGTTTGCTGTTCTTCGCCTGTGAATAAATAGGGTTCCAAAGGCCCTTGAGTACTGCTGCAGGGTACTTGGTAGTATCTTCTCCTACTTTTATCCCTTAGATCCTGTTCCGTCGACCTTGGAGAAGCTTTGCCGCATGTTTTCTCGTCCTTTAGAGATTCGTTGTGTTGTGAATCTTCAAATTAATGCGGGAGCTCGCTGTGCTTTTGCCTTGGTGCATAGTCATTGGCCTGGGATAAATCTTATGCTGGCGGCTCATGCCCCCCCCCCCCCCCGGTGGTCGAGATGAGCCGTTGGAGAGGCACTATGAGGTGGCGGATGAACCCTCGTATTTGGTTGTGAAGAAGGTTTGCGAGGAAACTGACCACATACTTGGTGCTCATTTTAAAGTTAAACTAGAGCCTGATGTATAAGACTTCTTGTAGTCTTGAGATGTTGTTCCTTTTTGCTGGTGATTTGTAAGTACGGGACTTGTCCTTTTGTCATGTAATGCATATGAGAATGCTTCGAGGGTGGCTTTGTCTTCTCATATTTATGAGTGCTGAATTCGGGTTGCGTAAGAGAATAACGCCTCGGAGGGTGGCTGTCGCGCGCAAGCCCCTGAGTACTAATTTTGAGCCGCGTAAGAAAATAACGCCTCAGAGGGTGGCTATTGCGCGCAAGCCCCCGAGTGCCAATTTTGAATCGCGTAAGCGAATAATGCCTCGGAGGGTGGCTGCCGTCTGCAAGCCCCGAGTGCCAATTTTGAGTCGCGTAAGCGAATAACGCCTCGGAGGGTGGCTGTCGCACGCAAGCCCCAGAGTGCCCATTTTGTGTCGCAAGAGAATAGCGCCTCGGAAGGTAGTTGTCGCACGCAAGCCCCTTAGTGCCAATTTTGAGTCGCGTAAGCGAATAACGCGTCGGAGGGTGGTTGTCGCGCACAAGCCCTCGAGTGCAAATTTTGAATCACGTAAGCGAATAACGCCTCGAAGGGTGGGTGTTGCGCGCAAGCGATCCAGCAATGAGAGTTGTTGTTGTCCACTTATTCTTCGCATCCGTCGAATTCTCCTTCTAGAGTGTTGGAGAGCTTCTAGTACGCTGACATATTATCTGCGATTGCCTCACAATCTCTTATTTCTTGCTGTACGACAAGGTTGGAGTCGCTGTAGATTATGGGGCGAGTGGCACCGTAGGCTTTTTTCATGCGCATCCCATGAAGAAGGGCTTCGTATTCTGCCTCGTTGTTGGATGCTTTGTCAAAGTCGATCTGGAGTATGTATCTCAGTGTAACAGCCCAAAACTAGAAAATTCCATATAAATTGGATTTTACTTTTCCCATTGGGATGAAAATTTGCACATTTATTCTTTTCCATGATCCATGTGACAGAAAATGCCAACGCATTTTTCATGTTATGAAAAAGGATTATTTTCTATTTCTTCTTTTTTTTTGCATTTTTCCTGCTGTCTTTTTGTTAAAAGAATAAATGCAGTGGTTTTGTTCTAGTGTCATTGGGCCCTTTCTCCTCTCATCCATCCCAAACTCCTCTCCACTGCGGCCCACTCCCCTTGGATCCCACCTGTCATCCCTCCCCCTCACCTTTTCCCTCTCCTCTCTGTGTGGTAGATAAAAGAAGAGGAGGTGGCCGGCGTGACCACCACCTGTGACGCCCCCAAAATCTATCCGTGTACAGTAATCATACACACAGGGTACACGGCTGAGATTAGGGTGCCACGGTGATAATATCACAGCACAACACTAAACACAAAAGGATAAAAAAATATGTTACAATAGAGGGGGTCACGCGGACCCGAATACATAAGTCATACAAGCCATAATATCTGAGTACAAACATAGTTAGTCAAGTTTTGCCTTAAGAAGGCTAGCACAAATCACATCAGAGATACAGATCGAAAAGGCGAGGCCTCCTGCCTGGGATCCACCGAACTACTCCTGGTCAACGGGGAACTCGACGTCGTAGTAGGCGCCTCCGGGGTAATCCTGCTCCTGGGCTCCAACGTCGGCTGCAGCGGCCGATCAGGCAAAACAGTAAAGGAAATAAAGCAGGTGAGTATCTAGTATACCCGCGAGTCTTACGTCCGCTACTAAGCATTATGCATTGTATCAACGAAATGAAGAGGCTATATATAGTGGACTGAAAGACAGAAATCCAGAGCAAGGGTAAGAAGCTAGGCCTAACGAAGACTAGCATCTTCCGACGATGTCTTGAAGCATGAGGTAAGAATCAGCCAACAGTTTATATAAAGCATAAAGTAACAATGCAGCAGAAGTTGCTGCAGCATTGTATAATAATAAGTTGTAATGATTAACAATGCCTCCGAGTTCACCTCCTCGACATCCCCGCGAGGAAGAGAACCCGGAACCATACAGTTTAATAATAATAGTTTCTAGTGGTAAGATCCAGCTTCAGCATAAAGCGTCCTGTTACCGTGGACACGACTATTCGAATAGATTAATCTTCCCTGCAGGGGTGCACTTGTGTTACGCTACACGCACGGATCTCCAGGGTGGAGGGAACCTTGTTAGGGAACGCTCCACCGAGTCTATCCGACACTTCATAGCCCATCTTTCAAACTCAACAGAGAGGCCATCCGCCGGTCTAAATCCTAAGTACGCCGGGCCTTGGACCCCAACCCGAACGTACTCCTGCACGATGCGTGGCTTTCCGGTGAAGTTAAAGAAAATCCAAATAAGACACCACTGCGCGAGAAAATAAGACAACACCACTTCCCGGCGCAGGCCGCGGTACTGCTGACGTCTGAAGAGTCCTCAGACGACACTACGAAGAAGAGGAACCCATAACTTGTAATTCCCACGGGTAGGTAGTGCGTACATGGCATATAGCCAACTCAAGACATTCACTGAACCATTTAGCATTTTAATTAACCTGCGTGACAACCATTATCGTTGCCTCGACTTAACCGACCCGCGGACAACGACAGCAGCCAGGACCGCCAGTACATCGGTGCCTGCCCCGTCGTCCCACCAAGTCACTGCGGTTAGCAACAAGGTGAACCGTCTCCTTACCTTGTCTCGCGTGTGCTTCTGGAGGAGCTCGACTTTCGTGGTTTGGTAACTCTCGCGGCCAACGATCAGGGGCCAAGCACACCGGTACACTGGTCCTACCCTCCCTGTCGTCCCGTCACAATACCTCTCGTGGGCACCGTTGGGTCTCCCGACTTCTTACCTGAAGGACAACCGTTTACAGGACCCTATGGCGGCAAGACAAAGTCATCCTCGAGTGGAGTACAAGGATTACTCCTTGATAGCTCACACTTGAGGTGACTAGGCATAACCCAGATAGGGGCCCTTGGCGGTGTCTTCTTTGTACCGTACCAGTGCAGTTATAATATTTGTATCCGCGTTCACTCCCCTGAGTGACCACGACCCTCTATCTAATCCTAGCTAACAATGCGCAGGGCTCACTGCTGAATAACATATATATATTTATAGGCAGCATAGGATAAGGGAGGCACATCAAGGGGCGACAATGACAGGTTCCTAGTGCAAGAAATGTACGGAAAGATAGGCGATATCTGGGGAAGAGAATGGCTGTGCTTGCCTGGAAGCTCGACGGTAGTAGTAGGGTCGTCGACGAAGTAGTCGTACTCAGCAGCGGTGTAGTCGACGGCAGCAGCAGGGTCTACCGGAGATTTAAGGGGGGAAGAAACAGTAAATACACAGCAAGCATATACAAACAGATGAATGACATGACAGATGAAATGTTAACGGTATTCTAACGCAGTGCAATGCAAATTGCTCGGAACGGAAATTCATCTGAGGATGAACTACCGGCTCCGAATGATTACCGGACAGGGTGACCGGAGGGGAAGGATAAGGCCGGAGGTGTCGTGGGTACCGAAAAAACATAAGGGGATTGTATCCGTGCTAGTTGATCTATTCTGAGAAACATTTGTGTTCGGAATAAATTCATCCGGGCACTCTAACAGTACCGGACAATTTATCGGACAGTCGGTCCGGAGGGGGATGGTTCGATGTTCGTTGTGTTAGAGGGGTGTGATAGACATACGGATAGCGTATTCGTATTCGTTATATTTTTCTGATCAATTTTCATGTATAAAGTTTTTGAATCCGAGTTACGGTTTAAAAGTTATTGAATTTCAAAGTTTTAAATCATTTAAATGATTTTCTGAATTTCTTTTATTATTATTACAACATTATCCAAAAGATTATCCAAAACAGTGCCTGACATGTGGGACCCACATGTCAGCCTCTGTTTATTTATAAATCATTTAAATAAATTAGAAAACCTCTGGACCCACATGTAAGTCACTGGATTTTCTATAAATATTTATAATAAATAAAAATCTGACAGTGGGACCCAGTGGTCAGTGAGACTAAACTAATTTAACTGTTAAGTAGCACTAACTTAATACTAATGGCCTTGGGCCCACAGCTCAGTGACTTAACATTTAAACTAACAGTTATTTAACTATTAATTAGTTAGGGCCCCACATGTCATAGACAGTGGGGGGGGGGGGGTTATTTCCAATTTGTTTTAACAGAGAGTTAACCGGGGGGTTAATTAGGGGGAGGTTTAATCCCTGTGGGCCCACACGTAAGTGGGGGTGGGCGTTGCCCACGGCTTAAGCCAGCCGTGCCCGCCGGTGAGCAAGGCACGGCGGCGAGGCCACGGCGGACCGCTCCGGCGACGATTTGGCGAGCAGAAGGCTGGAATCGAACGCGCAGGAGGGAGGCAAGCCCATGCGTCGCACAGGGCGGTCCAGAGCAGGACGACATCGACGAAACCTCCGGTCTTCGCGGCGGCCGGAGCAAAGAAAAAAGGGGGGCAGGCTAGGGGCTCATGGGAAGGTTGTGGACAGTTGGCAGCGGCAGAGACGCTCACCAGGAGGGAGAAGACGGTGGTAGCGGGCTCGACGGAGGGCTGGGGCGGCCGGAATTGAAGCAATATGCCGGCGGCTGGAGGTAGAAGAAGTCGTCGATTGCGCGAGCTCGGAGCGTCCCAGTCCAAGATCTTGCTGGAGGTGACGAGGGCGTTGATGGCGAAGCTCCAGGACACGCAGGTTCGTCTTGGGGTGGATGATGGCCGCGCGGGTTCACCATCCCGTGGCCATGGCAGCGGCGGGCGAGGTAGGGAAAGGAAGGCGACGCTGGGAGGGAGGGGGGAAAAGATCCGGCGGGCGTCCACGAGAACAGGGGGCTCGATCTTATCGCTCGAGGAGAGGAGCAGGTAGGGGCAGGTGTGGTGGGGGCCGGCGACAGTGGCCATGGCCATGGCGTGTCCACGCCGGGGGTACGGGAGCAGGTGGGGGGGGGGAAGAGGAGGGGGAAGGTTGGGCTGAGGTGGGCCTCGCCTGGGACGAGGTTTACGTAGTTTTTCCATTTTCTCTTGTTTTTTGTTTTCTGTCTCTTTTTTTTGTTTGTATTTTAATTTAGTGCCTTTTGCATTTTTGTAAAATGTGTAACCTGGCCCATAATTAGTATTGTATATCATTAGAGTGCTACAAAAAGTTTGGGGTCAAAAGAAATATATTTAATATTTCTTTTAAATATTTGAATGACAATTGGCGCTGTTTTGGCTGGTGTTTGAATTGTTTGAATTTTTCATAGGCATAATAAAATACCCTAACCACATGGGCATGACCCAATGATTATTTGTGATTTAATAAAAGTGGTTGTATAATTTTTGGACAAGTTTTATTTGCAACATGAATTTTAATATCAACAAAAGGCATTTTGGATTTGATTTGATTCAAATTTGATCATGGCATGATTTAGCAACAGTAATTGTCATTAGCAAAAGGATTACTGTTACAGACAACTGAGGGTGTTACACCACCTATAGCCTTCACCCCTTTTAAGCCCCCTCCTCGTGATCCCAAGCTACTAGGTTTCCTCCCCGCCGCCATCTCCCTCTCCTACCCCTCGTTTTCCTCTCCAGAGCCGCCATGGACACGCCATGGATAGGAGGTTCATGGCCTCATCTGCGTCGAGCCCCTATGTCCGATTATCGACGCCGTGGAGGCGGTCATCTTCTCCGAGCCCGTGAACACCGACAGCCGCAAGGAAACGAGCCGGCGTGCTCGGGACACTCGGTTGCGTCCTCGTCGTGTTCCTCCCTGCTCTGACTCGCCGTCGACCTCCACTGCATCTCCTTCAACGAGCGCCTCCCCGAGACGACCGACGATGCCAAGCCTCCCTTTGTGAGCTGCGCTCCTCATACTTCTTCCCCTTCTCTCTCTCTCACGTAGCAGTAGGTGGACACCTGCTTGCCGTGCTCTCTGTTTCACCGTCGTGTAGCAGCGTGCGCCCGTTCGTCCGGTTCGCGAGTTGCATGTGCATGTGTGCTATGTGCAACCCTCCAGCGCGTGCCAAGGGCATCCCGACCTTCTCCCGTGCACGCCCTTCACCACCATGGCCTCGATAATGCGCTCGTGGAGTAGCCCGCGTCGCTGGTCCATTCATTTTATGCCCGTAGTTTTCAGTTCGTAAGTTTCTTTATTTCTTCAGAGTTCAGTTAGAGCTTGTATGTGTTTATATTTCTGTAGTTTTGATCCATGCTGCGATTGTTTAGATGGTGTAGTGGTATATCTCTCGTGGTTTGATCCTTGAGGGCGTGGGATCTATTCCCCAATCGCGCAAGGCGCCATTTTTTATTTCTGTTTAACTGCGCGGAGCCTCTGTTCTTGATGTTCAGAGTTTCAGTTATCCCGTGCGTATAGTTTATCTTGCGTAGCTCCTGTTCTTGTTGGAGGACACCTACAATAGCCCAATGGTTGCTGTCGCTGGACTCCATCTGCGAGGTCCCTGGTTCGATCCCCCTGTGGAACGAATTAAACACCATTCATCTATCTCTTTTGATGCTGGCTGTAGTGGGCTCGGCCCAGTTGCATTTTCTCGCCCGTGGGTGCTCGATAGAGCATTACCGCGAGGGGTTTGGGACAAATCTGGTCGAGACCGGCCCAGGGATGGTTTCCCCTTTTTTTTTCTTTGGATTAAAATCAAAATTGATTGAATTGAACCAAATTTGTCCTTTTTTTGCAATGCTTATTGATGGCTTCTCTCCCCTTGTTGGCTACCCCAAGTGGAAGGTTGAGATGTAGCACAACAACAAGTTTCCCTCAGTGAAGAGACCGAGGTTTATGTCTCCGGTGGACTCCGAATTCTGCAAGTAGGTGCCAACGGCGCCAGATATTAAGTTGCCGGATGGAGATAAGGTCCCATGATGTTCACTAGTGATGTCTCTCTGATGATGGAAAACAGCTAAGCTGGGTGAACAAATTAAAGTTGGGCAATTGAATGAAATATAAACGCACCACAATGCTAATTATGCTACTGGAAAGTTAGAGGCTCAAAAGCGTGGACAGTACGCCAAGACAAGTAGACCGAAATCCATCAACATCTACTCACTAATTATCCACCTTGAGATATCTATCCAGAACATCTCGCTGGTATTAAGTTGCGAGCCCCACCCAAAGTATAAACTCAAAGAAACAGACAATTGCATTAACAATCTATGCGTAAGGTAAAAAATCCTTGCAACCTCAGTTACAAGCACCGTTGTTTTCTCCATGGTGGCAACAACACATCCCCTAGTCTCATGTTTCTTTCACTCAAGCTAGACATCGGGGGCATGAACCCACAGTCAATAATGCTCCCTCTTGGAGTTACTATCTACTACTTGGCCAAAGCAATAAAAAGCAACGGAGAACATGGAAGAATTAATCAAGAACAAAATATAAAAGGTGAACCAAATATATAACTCATCACGACATGAACATAATCTCACAATCCATCGGATCCCAGAAACACAGCATAGCAACAACATGAAAATTACATAGGTGCCTTGATCATGTAGGGCAGCTCACAAGGACTAAACATTGAAGAACAAGATTTTAGAGAAGAAATCACATAGCTACTGGTCATGGACCCATGGTCCAAGGGGGACTAATCACGGCACATTTGGGAAGCGTCCATGGTGGTGGAGAAGCTCCCGGAGGTCAATCCTCCCTCCGGCAGAGTGCCGGGAAGAGGTCTTCTGGTGCTCCCGATCTTGGAAGCGCGGCGGAGGCGGAACTGTTGGGGGGATGAACCAAGCCCATAACCCGACATTAGATTTATGGGCCGACTCTATAAGGAAAACCCACAAGAGAAGACCCGACCACGAGCCAAACGTGCCAAGCGTGAAGATTGAAGCCATAGAAGGAATTCGACTTACCTTGTATAGCAAGTAGCATATTTGTAAAGTAGAACAGGACTCCACTTCGTGTAGGAGTCGGACTCGCGGAACCCCGGGACCTGGCGCCTTTATAAGTCGAGGTCCACGGGATCCAGATAAAGACACAACTCAATCCAAGTTAGGACTAGACACTTGCCACATAACCTAGATCTCTTCGAGACCAAGGTTGTGACTTGACTCTATTGTAATCGATACGTCGAATCTTCTAATCGAGGATCCGATACCCGCCATAATAAGAAGCAGGAGTGGGTCTTTACCTCAAGACAAAGAGGGGCCGAAACCTGGGTAAACGACAGAGTCTCTTGTCTATGTCGACTCCTCGTATCCACCTCACAACAAAGGTCCCCTGTCAAGTTCGACTCGTCGAAAATCTGCGGTGACTTTCTCACGACAGTTGGTGCCCACCGTGGGACTTGGTCATGCAGGTTTTGATATTCTGGAGGGAGCTCTGCAAGGCATGGAAGGATTCATTGCCGGACGAATCACTTGAAGCCGGTGCGGGAAGCTATGCATCGACGACTCAACCAGGGGCCCTGAAGTCGATTCCATCGAAACTGGATATCGTGTCCCGATCGGGTCTGTTCACATATTCATCGGCAGGATGGATGGCTCTGAGCCTGAGCCATATCTCAAAATCCCCATGAAAAACTCGAGTCAGCAACGCGCTATGCCCAATGGCCTGAAAAACCCTGGAGCCATCTACCAGCGAACAGGTAATTTACAGGAAATTCCCCTTAAATAAATGAGCCGGCCAACACCAATCTTCGTCATGCCTTCGTCGGGTTTATCGGCGAGTCTTTAGAGCCGGAACGTTCTGTTGAGACCCGACTCATATCAAGAAGAAGATAAATATGAAGACACCAGGTCGATTCGATCTGTTAAAGAAGACAGACTCAGATCTGACCCAGAAGAATACAATGCAGATTATCCTTACCTTGAATCTCCCCGGGAAGAAACCGTCTACACAACAGATGCCCGAGGACGAAAAAATTCACCAAAAAACAAGAGTCAGGCATACGAGACCCACGACAACACCGACACCATCCAAAATTCGCCGGAAATAAAAAACGGCTCAGAAACACGAACCACCAATGTGTGGCAACGACTGAGCCGAAACAGAACTGAATCTAACGAGGAATTAGAAGAGCACAAGGAAAAATCCACGATACTACAAAAAGAGATAGCCTGGGAGCATCGAAACCTACAGAGGCACAAAACCGGTTCTGATAGAAATTACAACACGATGGGATCCAGGAGTCGATAGGCCTCCGACTTGCACCTATAACCAACGCACTAAAACTCATAAAGGAAGTAGCTGAGGACCTAAGGGGACTTGTGCATGCTGTCGTCAGGTATGCCGAGTCTAGTGAAGCCAGATGTGAGGGAATCCAAAATCAAAGCCGGACACGTAACAGGAAGCGTAGGCGTTACCAGACCCCGCGAGAACACATTAGCAACCACCCCCAGAATCATGAGCAGCCACCAAGGCAGGTTGTAAGACACGCAGACTACGAGAAGGCCATGCAAGAAGCTTTCCCATGGCACTCCAAACCGGGCCGCCTTGCTAATCATACCTGGGACCAGTGCTACTTCTGCAAGAATGCAGACGCCAAGTGGAGAAAAACTCCCTAAAGGCAAGTCAGTACGAGGACGGCTCAACTGGCTCATGCAGTTACAAGAGGTCAAGAACATTGACTCGTCCACAATAAAGATTCGGTCAGGGTTATCAAACCCAGGAAATAGGCCAAGAACGAGACACGTCAACACCTCATCACAGTAAGTATAACTACCACTCTATAGAACTAATCACTGAGATTTAGCAAACAAAGAAGCCGGTAGCCCATGCATTGATCATGGGATATCATCCAAATCCGTCCCTACTATATCTGGAGTCAGACAGGACTTTCATTTTCACTCTCAACATATATAAGTCGACTTCTGTCACACTGGCTCTGGCCATATAACATATATAAGTCAACTTCTATCGCACAGGCTCTCGTCATATAATATATATGAGTCGACTTATGTCGCACTGGCTTTCGCCATATCCAATATATAAGTCGACTTTTGACGCACCGGCTCTCGCCACATTTATCTGTCATACAAACTCTTCTTTACTTTATTATTTTCATATTTTCATCATACATTGCAAATTTTTGCATTTTATATCTCAGAGACCGGGGGGCTTGATCAACAATCTATTGGTAATGAGCATGTATATGACTTATTCAGGGGAATCGTGGAGCTCGATGATACTCATCGACTCTAATCTGAGAACTCGACATATACATGTAAAACTTCGGATATATATGACTTATTCAGAGGAATCGGGGGGCTCGATGTCATCCATCGACCCTTATCTGAGAACTTGACATATATATGAATTGGCCAACCACGGCTTAAATCTTGGCCTATATAGCTCATGCTCATACGACCAACGTGAACCCGACTTAGTCTAATCCTTGGGGGCTTACAGAAACGCCTATCGAATTTGGTCCTAAGTATCGGGAACGCTAGTCATATGTTGCCGGCTTACAGAGAGGTTTCGACTCTTGGATAACCCAATAATCTCTCTCAACACGAGAAGATGAGGCATGTTCAAATCCAGAGTCGGCTTCTATATGAGCCTTCGAATTTAATTTTTTGCATACATTAGCATCTCAACATTTTTTCCTTTTGCATCATTTATTATGCCATAAAATTATGCACCATTTTTGTTTGTCGACTTCTAGAGGTTTTCCTGTCAAAACCTTATGGCATACACGCTGACTTGAAATAGGATTATACTCTCTTCTTCTTACAACATAAAAGCATATGACTTGGCTGTAACCATGGAAAGCTAGTTCAAATAATAGCTTTCTTCAAAGCGTTTCAAACACTAGACTTTCCAATGCAAACACCGGCATAATTCAGCGGAATGAAGCTCCTTCGAGAAACGACTACTATAAGTCGACAAACAAAGAAGAGCCAACGTCCAAAATTAAAGCCAACTTGCATCATAAAAGATTGGCATTCAAAGGACAAAAGGCAAATTCAAGGAAAAACGCCATAAGAGTATTTGACCACACGCTGGTCACAAACCACGGAACATGTCTCCCAATATTACAAACTCGACACTATGGCTGCATCAAATGAATCAAAAAGTTTTTCAAGTTCAAGGTCAGTCGCATAAACCTATGCTTGATTGCCGGGTTTACCCTGGGAAGATGACCCGGCACCACCTGCAGACGATATAAGTGCATTACAAATTTTAGATAAGTCCACATCGAATATATCATCCATCTTCAGTTCATCCTCTTCCACACCTGAAGTCGGCTCAACAGAACCTACCGTCTCTAATATTTTCTTCGGGGATGGAAGAAGAGAGAACTCGACTGCAGAGGGTAGTCCAACCCGGCGCCTCTTGTTGGTTTCATCATATCCGGCTTCCAAATACAACATGTCCATTCCATCAGCTATCATGGTGGCATAAGAACGCGTCTCTTTGCGAATCTTGTTATGATCATCTTTGGAATATTTGGATCCATCAGCTTTGAACTCAGGGAAGCCGACAACCAATTGTTCCGGCTTTAGACTAGGATGATATGCCTTGGCAAGTTCCAAACATCGCATCACCCCCATGCAGAAAGCCGATCGCTTGCCGAGTTTCACCCACTCAGAGACAACTGAGAATGGCCCATCACATTAGTTACCCTCTTCATAGTTGGGTGATGGCGGTGAAGTTGATAGGTTTAGTTGGGATGCCTCCCCTGTTAACCGCGCCAATAAACGATTCTTGATGACCCACAAGTCTAGGGGATCAATTGTAGCTTTTCGATAAATAAGGATGTCGATCCCAGCGAGGAGCAGAAGGTATTGACAAGTGACCCTGGATAATGAGAGGTCTGCAAACACTAAATGATCAATATTTAGGGATTTTTGGTTTAAGCAACAGAAAGGTAAAAGACAAGCAAAGTAAACAAGGTAACTGAGGAGTAGCAAGTGGTCCAATCCTTTCGCAAGGATAAGCCTAGGAACTGAACTTATAAAGGCTAAAGCGTTCTTGAGGACACACGGGAGAAGTAACCAAGTTACTTTCACCATATTCCGCCACGTAGTATGTATTGTTGTCGGGACCCGGGGTTAGCGTATGTAATTCCGGTCATAATACAATCACATGGAGAGCCGAGAACCGTACCCACTTGTCTAAGCAGACAAGGCCAAGCACAGAACGTTCTCGGTAAGCATCGAACGTGAGGGGCATCCCATTCAAGCCGATGATCAACTGAGATGGGTCCTCATCGTCCGCACACAAGTCTAATGATATGGGTGGTGAATCCCATATTCACAGACAAGTCGCCTCAACCATGTTATCGATTGAATCATAACCCTTACATAGACTTACTCCAGCCCGATCACTTAGTCGGGATCTCGGGCGGGCTCGATCATACCACAAAGTGTGCCACGTGACAGAGTCACGAGCAATCGCATCGCGATGCCCCAAGCTGCGCACATCTAAGGGCCACTTGGTGTATAAAAGACCGCCGGCAAGAACACAACTAAGCTATCGAACCCCACACTAAGACATGCATGTTATAATCATACACGCAACATACATGTCCAGTGTAAACAGCAGGTAATCACAACATGAACTCTACAAACTCATAGTCTTTATAACTTCTGCTAAATAGAGCAGACATAGTAATTGTATTACAAGCAGAGTTCACATGAATGTGATCCAACATTACATCAAACATCAACGGAAGCAAATTATGTCTTAGTAAAGACAAGTTTAACAAATGGCTTAAGAAGCCTGAGAGAAAAGTACAACGACCCTCCAAAGGGGCACAGGCTGCTGCCTGGAACTATACGACATTGGTCCACGTCGAGCTCGAAGTAGAGGCCACCATCAGGGTCAGTGGTCTCGTCTCTAAAACATAGAATAAGCAAACGTGAGTACAAAGTCGTACTTAGCAAGACTTACATAGGAACTATACTACTCATGCACATGTATCAAGGCAAAGGGAGGTGGGGTTTCACTTGCAGAAGTGCCAGCTTTGACTTGGCTAATCCTGAACTATGAGTACCAGAGAGAGGTAAGAACATACACGAGTCCAAGTAACAGTCTCCAACCAATACTCCACTATGGTGCCTTCCTCGACTTCCCCACGAGGAAACACGCCATAGCACTCACACTTATCTTGGTGTGTTTTAGAAGTATCCGGTTCAAGTTATCTATGATCAAGTAAAGGTCTCCAAGTAGTCCATAACCGCAGACACGGCTATTCGAATAGTTCATTAACCCTGCAGGGGTGTACTGCTACACACACGCATCATCAGTTACCGCCTGGGGATGGACCCTTCAAGTGAGTACCGGCGAGGATGTTGCCACGATACTTCACTCACGGCACCATCTCTAATCCTAGGGAGTCGCCTATTTGAGTTGGGACCACAATCGGAATCCGGCCGATTGTTCCGATGCGGACTCAAACGTTGTGTGACCGCCATCAAGATCAACTCGATCATGATCACTTGATTCAACGTGCCCACAACCTACGCCAACCACTTACCTTGGTTCCACCTGCTTGAGATCGTTAAAGGGCGAACTACTTGCGACTCCTGGACAGGTCCGGGGTGAGGTACTAGGCCGAGAGGGGTCAGTGAGCCCAATGTGTGGTCGTACTCTTGGTCTTGGATAACAACACAAGAACTCGGGCCTAAGGCAGTGTTCAACGAGACATCCCACTGTGTACTCCTACACAGCCTCTCATCGTTCACCTTTGTTTAGGGTAGATTCATCAACACGTTACCACCATCATTCACATGATCACTACCATCCCGACTCACGTCAAAGTAGCCCCAGGTAAAAACTCTAAGCATGCAATAAGCTGTACCAGTTGCAGGGGCCACATGATATCAACCAACACCTACATCTGCTAGGATTGTGGTTTGCTTACTACTGTGACAAAATGATAGGTCATGCAATGGAATGGGTTCAACTAGCGGTAGAACGTATCATGGTGACATCCTAAACATGCATTTGCGAGAATGAGAGGGAACTGGGATTTTATAGACATGATCAAAGAGGGGGCTGCTTGCCTTGCTGACGATCACGAGGTATCACTCTTCTGACGTGAGGTTGAACTCGTCTCCGAGATCAACTCTACCGAGAAGATGCAATCACCGAAGCACTGGAAGTAAAGCACAATCAAAATAATACAATGCACATTCAATATGCAAAACATAGCATGGAAGTGTGCTGATGTGACCTATGTTTGAATTGCCACATTTTAATTGAAGTTGATTTGAAAAGTAAATTCAAATTCAAAATCCAAATGTTATTCAAATTTGGTCAACTTGCATTTGCTAAAGTTTGTTCATTGTAAACAAAAGTATCATATGGGTGAAATGCTTCTGAAGTACAAGTGATGTGTGGTGCATTTCAATGTTTGAAATTGGAATAGTAATTGATTTGAATTTGAAATAATTCCAATTAAATCAAATAGCAAAAGCTACTGATCCCTTTTTAAGATCAACTCCAACATAGCTGAAATTTGGATATTTGGATAGAGGATTTTCTCCTGATCATTTTTCATATATTATATGTGTGAATTTGGAGTTAAAATGAATTTTCTATGATTTTTCAAAGTTTCAGCCATTTTCTGGAATTTACTGATTTAAATTAAATGATTTAAGATTTACTACGTCATCACTAGGTCATGCTGACGCCAGGGTTGACCAGTCAACTGACAGGGCGGCCCCACCTGTCAGCCTCAGTGGTTAATTGGTTCTGTTTAATTTAAAACGTGGATTAGCTTAAGGCCTAGGGCCCACTGTCAGAGAGAGAGAGGGGGGATTAGCTGGTTGATTAGGTGCTAAAATAACCCGGCCCGCCGGCGGTTAGCCGCCGGTGCCACTGGGCACGGCGGAGGGTTGCCGGAGTGGCCATTTCGGCCACGGTAGAAGGAGGGGAGGGCACTGGGAGGAAGCCCGCGACGTCGCGCGTACGCCTGTGCCATCGGGGCAACGCGAGGAGGCCCGTGGCCATGGCTACGTCGACGGGGGCGGCGGCTGGAGCTACTGACCATGGCGGATGACGACAGAGGGCACGGGGGAGAAGAGGAAGAGCACGGGGAGGTTGCTCACGACGCCGCGCGTCTGTTAGAGCTAGGGGGGTTCAAACTGGCGCTCGGGGCCACGGTTACGACGACGAGAGGCGGATGCCGGAGCTCTGACTCCAACGGCAAGGCGAAACCAGGCACGGGGAGAGCTACAGCTAGGGGGAAACGAGGCGTGGTGCTCACCCAGACGCGATGGAGAAGACGGCAGGGCTCGGGGTAGCTCGACGGTGGCGAAATTGACTAGTTGCTCCACGACGGCCGGCGGCGATCCGTTGAGGCAGTCGTCGATTCCGGGGCTCTTTAGCTCAAATTTCTTGGGGGGAACGAAGAGGACGACGTCGGCGGTTGCAGTGGACAACCGGGAGAGGCGTGGGGTGGCCACTGGCCGCCTCGGTGCGAGGCGGCACTCCGTCGTGGTCTCGGCTACTCGCGGAATCCGGCGAGAGAGGGAAGGAGATAAGCTAGGGAGAGAGGGGAAGGTGCGGG
Organism: Bromus sterilis; assembly: GCA_950022295.1. Classification (NCBI taxonomy): domain Eukaryota; kingdom Viridiplantae; phylum Streptophyta; class Magnoliopsida; order Poales; family Poaceae; genus Bromus; species Bromus sterilis. Next base: position 169,868,542 of record OX465595.1, on the reverse strand, counting down.
CGGCTTCGGGGCGACTGCGTGGCGTCCTCAGGGAGAAGAGGAGGCTCCAGAGGGCCTCGGTGGCGTCCACGGCGCTCGGCTCGCCACCGAGCTGCTTCGGGCGCCGGGGAGGAAGACGACACCGGGGCGCTGGTGGGCTGGGCTGGAAAGGTAAGGTGGGCCTCGCCCCTGGGCAACAGGTAAGCTTTGCCTTCTGTTTTTCTTATTTTCTTTTCTGTTGTTTTTTTTTCCCATTTAAAAATAAATAGCTAGGGCATTTATAAAAATCCCCAAACATTTTTATAAAACCTAGGTGACTATATAGAAGTCAACCCCAAGTTTTGGGAATTTTTGAAATTCAAATTATTTGAAATTCAATTCAAATAGACAAAAGATTTAATTTCCAAGCCACTATTTGAATTATTGAAAAATCTATGAGCATGGGATTAATCCCAAATCACTTTTAAAATGATCAGACTCATTTTTAGGATTTTTCAATACATCCAAAAGATTTTTGGAAAAAGATTTATTTCTAGCCTTTTTATTTAATTCATTTAGGGCTTTTCTTTTCCCCAATTCCTTTTCTTTTGCAATTTTTTTCATGAAGCAAAAAATGCAAGCTTGGAAAAGCACAAACCTAATTTTGTGGTTCTGACAACTCGCCCCCACTCAAAAGAATCTCGTCCCGAGATTCAGAAGTCGTCGGGAAAAGGGTGGGGTACTCAGCTCGTAGACGATCCTCTCGTTCCCAGGTGGCTTCTTGCTCTGAATGATGAGACCACTGCACTTTGAGGAATTTGATCTTCTGACGTCTGGTGCTACGCTCGGCTTCATCAAGAATACGAACAGGGTACTCTTGATATGAAAGGTTATCTTGGAGATCAAGCGTTTCGTGGTCTACTTCGCGGATGGGGTCCTTGAAGCAACGCCTGAGTTGAGAGACGTGGAAGACATCATGAACCTGGGAGAGGTGAGGGGGTAGTTCCAATTGGTAGGCAACTTCTCCACGTTTAGCGAGAATGCGAAAGGGACCGATATAACGTGGGGCCAACTTGCCTTTGATACCGAAGCGATGGGTACCCTTCAGAGGAGTAACCCGAAGGTAAGCCTTCTCATCCACATTGTAGCTTTCTTCCCTATGATGACGATCATAATAGCTTTTCTGACGAGACTGGGCTGTTTTCAACTTCTCACGAACAATGCGAACTTGCTCTTCTGCATCCTGAATCAAATCCGGTCCAAAGAATTGTCTTTCACCGGTTTCTGACCAGTTTAGGGGTGTTCGACATTTCCGTCCATAGAGAAATTCAAAAGGAGCCATGCCCAAACTAGATTGGAAACTATTGTTATACGCAAATTCGGCAAAAGGAAGAGAATTCTCCCATTTCTTTCCGAAAAAGATAACACAAGCTCTGAGCATGTCTTCGAGAATTTGATTTACCCTTTCTACTTGACCACTGGACTGCGGGTGATAAGCGGTGCTAAAGGAGAGGTGGGTTCCCATAGCATTCTAGAAACTTTCCCAAAATCGAGAAGTGAAAAGACTATCACGGTCTGAATTGATTTCCAAGGGAACACCGTGAAGTGAAACGATTCGGGAGACATACAAGTCCGCTAACTGGCTAGCAGTTATAGACTCTCGAACTGGAAGGAAGTGAGCAACTTTGGAAAGTCTATCTATGACAACGAAGATGGCATCATTTCCTTTCTGGGTTTTTGGAAAGCCTGGAATGAAGTCCATACTGACTTTATCCCATTTCCACTCGAGGAGAGGCAAAGGTCTAAGAGTACTAGCAGGTCTTTGATGTTCTGCCTTAATGCGACGACAAACATCACATTCAGCAATGAACTGCAATTTCTCTCTTCATCCTAGTCCACCAAAATCTCTGGCGTAGATCTCGGTACATTTTTGTGCTACCGGGATGAATGGAGAGGGGTGTGTCATGGGCTTCTTTGAGGATGAGTTGCCTTAGTTCCTTATTCTTAGGTACTACCAAACGATTTTCAAAGAATATCGTTCCTTTGCTATCTGTGGAGAAACATTTAGCAACTCCGCTAGCAATGTTCTCCTTGATCCGGCGAACACCTCGTGCACGCCTTTGGGAAACTATAATTTGATCCTCAAGGGTTGGTTTCGCCACCAAGTTGAAAAGAGATACACGAGGAACAATCTCGAGGTTGAGCTTTCGAAATTCCTCATGAAGAAGTGGTTGATACTGTTATAACATGAGGTTGTTACAATACGACTTACGACTTAGTGCATCAGCCATGACATTGGCTTTGCCTGAGGTGTAAGAAATTCCTAAGTCATAATCTTTTATCAACTCAATCCAGCGTCTTTGCCTGAGATGAAGATCTGGCTGGGTAAAAATGTATTTGAGGCTTTGGTGGTCGGAATAAATCTCACAACGATTACCAAGGAGGTAATGTCGCCAAGTTGTTAGGGCATGAACTACGGCAGCGAGTTCAAGATCATGGGTAGGATAGTTCTCTTCATGTGGCCGCAACTGGCGTGAAGCATAAGCTACCACATGTCGATCTTGCAGAAGTATGCATCCTAACCCTTGCCGTGATGCGTCACAATAGATCTCGAAATACTTTTTGGTGTCTGGAGGCGCAAGTACGGGTGCAGAAGTCAATCTTATTTTTAGCTCTTGAAAGCTTTCCTCGCACTTGGAAGTCCATAAAAATTCCTTATCTTTCTTGAGGAGTTCAGTCATAGGCTTTGCAACTTTAGAAAAGTTCTCGACGAAGCGGCGACAATAGCTTGCTAAGCCAAGAAAACTCCTAACTTGCTTAACCGATTCAAGTGGAGTCCAGTCAAGGACGGCCTGAACTCTCTCGGGATTGACAGCAATGCCTTTTGCAGAAATCACGTGGCCTAAGTAGGTCACTTCTGGTAGCCAGAATTCACACTTGGAGAATTTAGCATACAGGCGATGCTCTCTAAGTTTCATCAATACCAGCCTAAGATGTTTTGCGTGATCTTCTTCGTTCTTCGAGTAGATGAGAATGTCATCAAGATAAACTACAACAAATTTATCTAAGTACTCCATGAAGATCGAATTCATCAAGCGCGAGAATGTGGCGGGGGCATTGGTTAAACCGAAGGACATGACGGTGTACTCCTAAAGACCATAACGAGTAGTGAAAGCCGTTTTGGGAATGTCCTCGTTTCTGATTTTGATTTGATGATAACCTAATCTCAAATCCATCTTGGAGAAGACAGAGGATCCTGCAAGTTGATCATAAAGATCATTGATCCTGGGCAGCGGGTACTTGTTCTTTATCGTCGCTAGATTTAGCGGGCGATAGTCTACGCACATCCTTTCTGTTCCATCTTTCTTCGTTACGAACAGAACGGGGCAACCCCATGGTGATGAGCTAGGGCGGATGAAGCCTTTTGCCAACGAAGCTTCAAGTTGGATTTTTAGCCCAGCTAACTCACGTGGGGCCATTCTATATGGGCGTCTGGATATTTGTGCGGTTCCTGGGATAAGATCTACCACAAACTCTACAGATCTGTCAGGTGGTATTCCTGGCAGCTCTTCTGGAAAGACATCCGGGAAGTCACGAACCACCGGAATATCTTCAAGGTCTGGAAGAGGAAGCACATTTAAAGAATGCACCTGGGTTTTAGAGCTTGGTGAGGTGTACTTGATTGTCTGGCCTGATGGATGGGTTAGTTTCACTGACTTGGCTTTACAATCAAGGACATCATTCTGTCTTGATAACCAATCCATACCTAGGATGACATCAATGTCTGAAGACTTGAGGGCTATAAGTGAGGCAAGGAATACTAAACCCTCAATTGCAATTTCATTCTCATGACTCACCATGGTGGTGTGCCATCTGGATCCAGGGGCTTGCACAACTAAGGGGGTGGATAACATCGAATAAGAGATGTCATGTGACAGTGCAAAGTCATGGGATATGAATGAGTGAGATGCTCCTGGGTCAAACAGAACCGAAGCTGGGATGGAATTGACAGGAAGGGTTCCGAGTACAACATCGGTTGACTTGTGGGAATCTAGAATGGATACATGATTCACATAACCATCTTCATAAACAGGAGGCTTGACATTGGAAGTCTTGGGTAGCGGCTTACCACGACAAAAGGTTTGCTTTGGTTTAGGTGTGGTGGCTACATGATTTTGGGGACACTGTCAAACATTGTGGCCTGATTGTCCACATTGGAAACAAACACCACGTGGAATGAAAGGAGCTTGAGTACTTGATTGTCCAAAAAAATTCCAAGGAGGAATATTGGGTTGAGGTGGACGATATATAGTGGTTGATGGTCTAGAAGCACTTACAGCACGACTGGTGTCACTGAAGGGAATCCAAACACGGCGTTTCCGAGAAACTGGGCCAGAAGATTGGGCAAACTCACGATCACGCTTGCGAGACTCTTCATACAACTCATTTCCATACTCGGCCTTGAAAGATTTGTCGACCAAGTCCCTGAAGTTGACGAACTCGTGAAGATTCAGGTCATGACGAAGGACGGGGCTAAGTCCCTTGCGGAACCTTTCTTGTTTCTTGGCGTCGGTGGATACTTCTTCTTGGGCATAACGTGCTAGACGAGTGAACTCAGTCCTATACTCATGAACAATCATCTTTCCTTGGGTCGGATTGCAAAATTCTTCTCTCTTGCACTCCATCAGCTGATCCGGAATATGATATCCTCGGAAGTCATCACAGAACTCTTGCTAAGTCACCACATGACCAACTGGTTGCATTGCCACGAAGTTTTCCCACCACTAAAGAGAAGCACCTTCCAGAAAATATGCCGCGAATAGCACACGATCACCTGGAGCAACATGGGCTGTCTCAAGCTTACGCTCGAGGGAACGAAGCCAATCATCGGCATCAAGGGGCTCGGAAGGACATCGGAATACTGGCAGGTTGAGGAGAATGAAGTCCTGGATGGTGACAACACTAAGATGCTAACGAGAAGTGTTCTTCTCAATACGCTCGAGAAGACGTGTCTGATCACGACGATTCTGTTCAGCCTCCATCATGATTTCTGCCGTTGAGGGTGGTGGTGGAGGTTCTTCACCGTCTATATAACCAGAACTGGGATCAACACCTTGATTTGCACCAGACATTCTGTGTGATAAGAATCAACAATCAGAATAGGATTTAAGACACAATTCTATGCTAAGATAGAAGACTATAATGCAATAGCATCAAAGCCACAAACGGACAGCATAACGGCTGCACCGGGATGGAAATTGAGACAACCTATAGGATAACAGATATCACTTCCACAGAAACACTATGGAATGATGGATCAGAAAAGACCACAACACTCCTACAGCTACAAAGAAGCAAACAACGAGATGTCCTAGTAAGACATAGATGACCCTAGTCCTATCTTCCCGTAGAAAAGATGAGGTTGACTCAGAACTCAGATCGATGAGGATAAGGAGAAAAAAGAAGTCTTACGTTGTTCCCTTATACCCAAAGTAACTATATAACTATAGAATGATTGACTCGACATCGGCCAAAGGTTTGATAATCCTACAGGCATTCCTGCTCTGATACCAAGTCTGTCGGGACCCGGGGTTAGCGTATGTAATTCCGGTCATAATACAATCACATGGAGAGCCGAGAACCGTACCCACTTGTCTAAGCAGACAAGGCCAAGCACATAACGTTCTCGGTAAGCATCGAACATGAGGGGCATCCCATTCAGGCCGGATGATCAACTGAGATGGGTCCTCATCGTCCGCACACAAGTCTAATGATATGGGTGGTGAATCCCATATTCACAGACAAGTCGCCTCAACCATGTTATCGATTGAATCATAACCCTTACATAGACTTACTCCAGCCCGATCACTTAGTTGGGATCTCGGGCGGGCTCGATCATACCACAAAGTGTGCCACGTGAAAGAGTCACGAGCAATCGCATCGCGATGCCCCAAGCTGCGCACATCTAAGGGCCACTTGGTGTATAAAAGACCGCCGGCAAGAACACAACTAAGCTATCGAACCCCACACTAAGACATGCATGTTATAATCATACACGCAGCATACATGTCCAGTGTAAACAGCAGGTAATCACAACATGAACTCTACAAACTCATGGTCTTTATAACTTCTGCTAAACAGAGCAGACATAGTAATTGTATTACAAGCAGAGATCACATGAATGTGATCCAACATTACATCAAACATCAACGGAAGCAAATTATGTCTTAGTAAAGACAAGTTTAACAAATGGCTTAAGAAGCCTGAGAGAAAAGTACAACGACCCTCCAAAGGGGCACAGGCTGCTGCCTGGAACTATACGACATTGGTCCACGTCGAGCTCGAAGTAGAGGCCACCATCAGGGTCAGTGGTCTCGTCTCTAAAACATAGAATAAGCAAACGTGAGTACAAAGTCGTACTCAGCAAGACTTACATAGGAACTATACTACTCATGCACATGTATCAAGGCAAAGGGAGGTGGGGTTTCACTTGCAGAAGTGCCAGCTTTGACTTGGCTAATCCTGAACTACGAGTACCAGAGAGAGGTAAGAACATACACGAGTCCAAGTAACAGTCTCCAACCAATACTCCACTATGGTGCCTTCCTCGACTTCCCCACGAGGAAACACGCCATAGCACTCACACTTATCTTGGTGTGTTTTAGAAGTATCCGGTTCAAGTTATCTATGATCAAGTAAAGGTCTCCAAGTAGTCCATAACCGCGGACACGGCTATTCGAATAGTTCATTAACCCTGCAGGGGTGTACTGCTACACACACGCCTCATCAGTTACCGCCTGGGGATGGACCCTTCAAGTGAGTACCGGCGAGGATGTTGCCACGACAGTTCACTCACGGCACCATCTCTAATCCTAGGGAGTCGCCTATTTGAGTTGGGACCACAATCGGAATCCGGCCGATTGTTCCGATGCGAACTCAAACGTTGTGTGACCGCCATCAAGCTCAACTCGATCATGATCACTTGATTCAACGTGCCCACAACCTACGCCAACCACTTACCTTAGTTCCACCTGCTTGAGATCGTTAAAGGGCGAACTACTTGCGACTCCTGGACAGGTCCGGGGTGAGGTACTAGGCCGAGAGGGGTCAGTGAGCCCAATGTGTGGTCGTACTCTTGGTCTTGGATAACAACACAAGAACTCGGGCCTAAGGCGGTGTTCAACGAGACAACCCACTGTGTACTCCTACACAGCCTCTCATCGTTCACCTTTGTTTAGGGTAGATTCATCAACACGTTACCACCATCATTCACATGATCACTACCATCCCGACTAAAATCAAAGTAGCCTCAGGTAAAAACTCTAAGCATGCAATAAGCTGTAACAGTTGTAGGGGCCACATGATATCAACCAACTCCTACATCTGCTAGGATTGTGGTTTGCTTACTACTGTGACAAAATGATAGGTCATGCAATGGAATGGGTTCAACTAGCGGTAGAACGTATCATGGTGACATCCTAAACATGCATTTGCGAGAATGAGAGGGAACTGGGATTTTATAGACATGATCAAAGAGGGGGTTGCTTGCCTTGCTGACGATCACGAGGTATCACTCTTCTGACGTGAGGTTGAACTCGTCTCCGAGATCAACTCTACCGAGAAGATGCAATCACCGAAGCACTGGAAGTAAAGCACAATCAAAATAATACAATGCACATTCAATATGCAAAACATAGCATGGAAGTGTGCTGATGTGACCTATGTTTGAATTGCCACATTTTAATTGAAGTTGATTTGAAAAGTAAATTCAAATTCAAACTCCAAATGTTATTCAAATTTGGTCAACTTGCATTTGCTAAAGTTTGTTCATTGTAAACCAAAGATTCATATGGGTGAAATGCTTCTGAAGTGCAAGTGATGTGTGGTGCATTTCAATGTTTGAAATTGGAATAGTAATTGATTTGAATTTGAAATAATTCCAATTAAATCAAATAGCAAAAGCTACTGATCCCTTTTTAAGATCAACTCCAACATAGCTGAAAGTTGGATATTTGGATAGAGGATTTTCTCCTGATCATTTTTCATATATTATATGTTGAATTTGGAGTTAAAATGAATTTTCTATGATTTTTCAAAGTTTCAGCCATTTTCTGGAATTTACTGATTTAAATTAAATGATTTAAGATTTACTGCGTCATCACTAGGTCATGCTGACGCCAGGGTTGACCAGTCAACTGACAGGGCGGCCCCACCTGTCAGCCTCAGTGGTTAATTGGTTCTGTTTAATTTAAAACGTGGATTAGCTTAAGGCCTAGGGCCCACTGTCAGAGAGAGAGAGGGGTGATTAGCTGGTTGATTAGGTGCTAAAATAACCCGGCCCGCCGGCGGTTAGCCGGCGGTGCCACTGGGCACGGCGGAGGGTTGCCGGAGTGGCCATTCCGGCCACGAGAGAAGGAGGGGAGGGCACTGGGAGGAAGCCCGCGACGTCGCGCGTACGCCTTTGCCATCGGGGCAACGCGAGGAGGCCCGTGGCCATGGCTACGTCGACGGGGGCGGCGGCTGGAGCTACTGACCATGGAGGATGAAGACAGAGGGCACGGGGGAGAAGAGGATGAGCACGGGGAGGTTTCTCACGACGCCACGCGTCTGTTAGAGCTAGGGGGGGTTCAAACGGGTGCTCGGGGCCACAGTTACGACGACGAGAGGCGGCTGCCAGAGCTCTGACTCCAACGGCAAGGCGAAACCAGGCACGGGGAGAGCTACAGCTAGGGGGAAATGAGGCGTGGTGCTCACCCAGACGCGATGGAGAAGACGGCAGGGCTCGGGGTAGCTCGACGGTGGCGAAATCGACAAGTTGCTCCACGGCGGCCGGCGGCGATCCGTTGAGGCTGTCGTCGATTCCGGGGCTCTTTAGCTCAAATTGCTTGGGGGGAACGAAGAAGACGACGTCGGCGGTTGCAGTGGACAACCGGGAGAGGCGTAGGGTGGCCACTGGCCGCGTCGGTGCGAGGCGGCGCTCCGTCGTGGTCTCGGCTACTCGCGGAATCCGGCGAGAGAGGGAAGGAGATGAGCTTGGGAGAGAGGGGAAGGTGCGGGCGGCTTCGGGGCGACTGCGTGGCTTCCTCGGGGAGAAGAGGAGGCTCCAGAGGGCCTCGGTGGCGTCCACGGCGCTCGGCTCGCCACCGAGCTGCTTCGGGCGCCGGGGAGGAAGACGACACCGGGGAGCTGGTGGGCTGGGCTGGAAAGGTAAGGTGGGCCTCGCCCCTGGGCAACAGGTAAGCTTTGCCTTCTGTTTTTCTTATTTTCTTTTCTGTTGTTTGTTTTGCCCATTTAAAAATAAATAGCTAGGGCATTTATAAAAATCCCCAAACATTTTTATAAAACCTAGGTGACTATATAGAAGTCAACCCCAAGTTTTGGGAATTTTTGAAATTCAAATTATTTGAAATTCAATTCAAATAGACAAAAGATTTAATTTTCAAGCCACTATTTGAATTATTGAAAAATCTATGAGCATGGGATTAATCCCAAATCACTTTTAAAACGATCAGACTCATTTTTAGGATTTTTCAATACATCCAAAAGATTTTTGGAAAAAGATTTATTTCTGGCCTTTTTATTTAATTCATTTAGGGCTTTTCTTTTCCCCAATTCCTTTTCTTTTGCAATTTTTTTCATGAAGCAAAAAATGCAAGCTTGGAAAAGCACAAACATAATTTTGTGGTTCTGACAATTGTGTCGATAAGTGTCGGTGGGTGGATCAATGCTAGTACACCTTCTAGACTAAGATAAGTGTACTCTTATGATTAAACACCTTGCAAGCATCCGCAAATATAAGGTAGTAATTAAGGCATAAGCCTAACCACAATATTACGATCGAGGATCCATAACTCCCTTGTGCAAAAGTGTGCGAACTAGGGTTCAGGTTTCTGTCACTCCGGCAACCCACCATAAACATCCTTTGAGCACAATGTATTTCCCTAGGTCCTTGATAAGGCGAAGTGTTGGGTGTTCGACTCACACAACACCACTAGGAAAATAACAACACAACTTAAGTATCAAACAATACATAATACTTCAACATCATATGACTACTAACAACTAGACTTCTCCCATGTCCTCAAGAACTAAAGTAACTACTCACAAGACATAAAAGAGATCATGATCAGAGGTGATAGATGGGTGGAAAAAAATCTGGACACAATGATATTTCTCCAAAAAAACTCAATAGCATTCACCACTAAGTAGTAATCAACACCAACAGAGTAGAGAGGATAGATAGTACGGATTACAACATAAGTTTCAATTGTGAGATGAGATGGGATGGAGATGGAGATGGTGCTGATGTTGGAGATGATGTTGATGATGATATGGATGATGCCCGTGACGATGATGATGACAATGGTGATGATCTCCTCGGCGGAATCTGGACGCCGGAGATGGCTTTTTCTTCTCTGTAGGTTTCCGCCACGATGCGGCGACGAAACTCCGAAACTCCTCCTCTTTTAGGGTTTTTACCCCAGGGGTGTAATATAGGCCAGAGGGGGCACCGAGGTGGGCCACCAGGCATCCAGGAGGGTGCCTGATGCGCCCTAGGGGGGGGCGCCATGGACCCTTCTGGAGCGCTGGTGGGTCCCCTCCGGTCAATCTTTGGTCTCATTCAGTGAATCTCCAAAATAATGATCCACGTCAAATTTCATCAAATTTGGAGTTGATCTGATTCAGCAACTTGATGTCCACTTTTCACCGCTGAATTCTGCTTCTGCTGCTTCGGCACTGGAAAGTAGCAAACTGTGTAAAACAAGCCAAAACAACATAAGAATAATACTTTACAGTGGAATACATCAATGAATAGGGTTAAATTACGATATAAAATAGTGATGAAATTTGGACGTACCAACTCCCCCAAGCTTAGACCTCGCTTGTCCCCAAGCGATTACTGAGCTCGGTAAACCTGTTCACAAGTTTAGAGAGTGAAGTGTCGATAAAAGAATACAGACAAGAAGCATCACGATTTCTCATCAAACTGAAGCATCCTCAACAGCAACCTCAACTCATAAGGCCCTTATGAGAAAGTAGTAACAATTATAGCAAAGTAGGGCCAAGAAAACTCATCAAATCATGGCAAACATAACCTTGGTCAAGGAACAACTAGAACTTTTACTTTTGCTCTTTCACCTATAATGAAAAAAGTTGAAGCTTTTGAAAAAACATGTTATTAGTCAAGAAGTGCACAAGTTAACACAAAGGAAGATGTTCACTAGGCATAAGCTTTTGCAAACAAAGATGTAACATGCTAACTCTTAATGTAACTTTATATGCAAGAATCTTTATCAACATCAAGTGTTTGTTCTCTCTCAGAAAGGAAGGAAGTAGGCATGACTGACTCAGCACAAAATAAAGGATAAACCCCATGCAAAAGGGTAAGCAGGGAAAACTCATGTGCCATCTCTAGATCAAACAGAATAAAACAGATTTTGGGAGGTGCATGATCCATCAACGGCTGCTGATAGATAACTCACTCACTTCATGGTTTAGATAAGTTTCGAGGAACGACTCCCATGCGAGGACGATCACATCCCCTTAAATTTATTTGTTTATCACTCATAAATTAATGGGCGAAGGAATTTGTGTGTTAGTATTTATCTTTTACGAGCTAGGCACTCATGCCAGTCCCTTCTCGTATTAGGGGTTTGCAGATTAGACATGCAATCCCAAGATAAAAAAATTCCAAATTAAGAAGATCATGGGTTATCCACCACTTCCTCATGAGCTGAATCAGAGGCACAAAACAGAAGATTTTGAACTTCTAAAGATAGCACATAAATTATATACTTTAGGAGTGGTAGTGGAAAACCACGAATAGGAACGTATGGTGGACTCAAGTGGAAGATGTTGGTTTCAGGCTATGGAAGTTCAAGCAGAATTCCGCTTGGTACAGAGTTTTGGCTAGCAAGGTTTTGAGAGACCAGACAATTGATGATGACTTAGATGCAAGCAATACAAAGCATAAACATTAAAACTAGCATGGCACATCAAGTTGTCTTCCTTATCAACATAACACTTCAAGCATAATAACACAAAGGTTTTGGCTATGTCTCTACTTTGAGAAAAAACATGCTTGTTGTTATGACCAAAGCTATACTTGCCAAGGTTAAATAAAATTTTTGAAGCCATACCTGATATAAGGTCAATACTCCCCATAAGAATCAGCTCATAATGTCGATTTCATGAAGAGAATACCAAGTGCAACGAAGAAACCAATAGACTTCTCATTAATATTCCTTCATAAACGACTCCACACTCACGGATACAAAACTCTCCATAGAAGGAGTGATAGATCTCAATGCAACACCTATTTCATAAAGTAAATTCCCTAGACATGATACGACTCTACTTGACTCCTAAAGAAAAAGATAAAGATAAAGCTGAGGGGGTGCCATTACCCAAGGAGATTTACTCCTCATCCTTGTTCTTGGCGAAACGCTTCCAAGGCAAAGGTTCTCCAGTCTCGAAGGACATTCCAGTCTCCAGGATCCCGCACTCAGCACCCAAACCTATGCGTAAGAACTTAAGTTCATACTCACAGTTCTGATTCTGTAGATCATAGATCTGTGCTTGAAGCTCATAAACTTTATCTTCTAGTGCGGCCAAACTTTACCACATCTCCTTCATCTCCTTCTTGTGGGAAGCCTCTAACTCGTTCATGATGTTGAAGTTAGCTTTAACACCACGCTCCACCATCTTCTTTAACTTGAAGACCTCATGTTCCATCTCCTTGAGCCGCTCTTCGGTGCTCCCTTCCTTGACTGGTCCCTTCAGATCTTCCCTGGGAAGGACACCATCCTCCACACGAAGGATCTGGGGGTGCTTCCTCACCTCTGCGAGGTAAGGGTTGATGACGTTGAAGAGGAACTTGTCCTTGGGGAAGCCATGGCACCAAGATCCGCTGAAAGTTTTCCTGGCAGAAACAGACCAAGAAGAAAACACGCGAAATCGAGAGATACGGTGCCGGGACTATCCGACCAAATATATAGAAAAAAGTTTCGTAACAAAAGGAAGGTTTCAAGCCAAGGTGGAGTCGGAGTAGGAGTCCGGGGCCCCCAGGAGGGTGCCTGGCGCGGCCAACAGGGGGGGGGGGGGGCGCCGGGAGGCCTCCTGGGCCCCCTGGAGCTCCTCTCCGACTCCACTTGGGCTTGGAATTTTCCTAATTTGGAAAAACCTTGAAAAGTAAACTTTTATTGACGTTCGCGATGTTTCCTTACCATAATACATACCTTTTCTTATACTGCTCCTGCCGGTGTCTGGAACTGAGCTGCAACATTTTCTTCATGAGTTGTTGTGTATATCATATTCACATCCACATTGATAGGATCACCTGCCATGTAATGTTTGAGTCTTTGTCCATTCACAACTTGAGGTTTGGTGCCTTCAAAATTATTAATCTTGATTGCACCGGACCGGTATACTTCTTCGATATGAAAAGGTCCTTCCCATCTGGAAAGTAGTTTACCTGGAGAAAACCTGAAACGAGATCTAAATAACAAAACTTTATCACCAACACTAAATTCTCGTTTCAGAATCCTTTTATCATGCCACTTCTTTACCTTTTCCTTGAACATTTTAGCGCTCTCGTAAGCTTCACTTTTCCACTCATCTAGAGAAGTCAAATTCATGAGACGCTTTTCACCAGCTAACTTTGGGTCATCATTCAGCTCTCTGACAGCCCAGAAAGCTTTGTGCTCTAACTCTAATGGAAAATGGCAAGCTTTGCCATAGACCATCTTATACAGAGACATGCCCATGGGGTTCTTGTAAGCAGTTCTATACGCCCACAAAGCATCTCCTAACTTCTTTGACCAGTCCTTCCTAGAACTGTTCACTGTTTTCTGTCAGATTAGCTTTATCTTTCTATTGGTGAACTCAACATGCCCACTAGTTTGAGGGTGTACGGTGATGCAATTCTATGATTGACATCGTACTTGGTTAGAGCTTTCCTAAAAGCTCCATGTGTGAAGTGTGACCCTCCATCTGTCATGAGTTACCTTGGTACACCAAACCTGGGAAAATTACATCCTTGAGCATTTTCAAAGATGTCTTGTGATCAGCACTCTCAGTGGTGATTGCTTCAACCCACTTGGTGACATAATCAACTGCAACTAAGATGTGTGTATACTTGTGTGAAGGAGGAAAAGGACCCATAAAATCAAAACCCCAGCAATCGAAAGGTTCGATTACTAGTGAGTAATTCATAGGCATCTTATTTCTCCTACTAATGTTACCAACTCTCTGACAATTTTCACAAGATAGAACGTACCTTCTGGCGTCCTTAAAAAGAGTAGGCCAATAAAAACCTGATTGTAGAACTTTATGTGCGGTCCTATCACCGGCCTGATGTACTCCATAGGGGCTATCGTGACATTGTCTAAGAATGTCCTTCTACTCGTGCTCCGGTATACACCTTCTTAGGATCCCGTCCGCACCTTCTTTATAAAGATGTGGGTCATACCAAAAGTAATGCCTCAAGTCCGTGAAGATTTTCTTCCTCTGCTGAAATGTAAGACCTGGAGGAAAAAACTTTGCAACGATAAAATTAGCATAATCTGCAAACCAAGGGTCGGAATGAGATTGTACTTTTACAACAGTAAGCTGTTCATCTGGAAACTGTCGTTGACTGGAATAGGATCGTGCAGAATATCTTCCATCCTTGAAAGGTTGTCCGCTACCGGATTGTCTTCTCCTTTTCTATCGACAATCTGTAAATTAAATTATTGAAGAAGGAGTACCCATCTTATGAGCCTTGGTTTGGCATCCTTCTTATGCATAAGATACTTAATGGCAGCATGGTCAGTATGAATAATAACCTTAGAATCAACAATATACTGCCTAAACTTATCACAATCAAACACTAATGCCAAGAATTCCTTCTCAGTAGTAGCATAATTCTTTTGAGCACTATCAAGGATTTTGATAGCATAGTGTATAACATTCAACTTCTTATCAACCCTTTGTCCTAAAATAGCTCCAACAGCAAAATCACTAGCATCACACATAATTTCAAAGGGCAAATTCCAATCAGGCGGTTGTACTATAGGAGCGGTTATCAAGGCTTTCTTAAGAACTTCGAAGGCTTCCTTACAATCTTCATCAAATACAAAAGGAACATCCTTCTGGAGAAGATTGGTGAGGGGTCTCGAGGTCTTAGAAAAGTCCTTGATAAACCTTCTATAGAAACCAGCATGAACGAGAAAACTACGAATACCTTTGATGTCCCTTGGATAGGGCATCCTTTCAATAGCTTCAATATTTGCCTTGTCCACTTCAATTCCCCTTTCTGAAATCTTGTGACCAATAACTATCCCTTCGTTAACCATGAAATGACACTTCTCCCAAATTTAGCACCAAATTTGTTTCTTCACATCTCTGCAAAACTTTATTAAGATTGTGGAGATAGTGGTCAAAGGAGGTTCCATAGACGGAAAAGTCGTCCATAAAGACCTCCACAATCTCCTCACAGAAACCATGAAATATAGTAGACATACACCTCTGAAAAGTAGCAGGTGCATTACACAAACCAAAAGGCATACGCCTATAAGCATAAGTACCGTAAGGACACGTGAAAGTGGTCTTCTCCTGATCCGCGGTGTTGACATGAATCTGAGAGAAGCCAGAATACCCATCAAGATAGCAAAAGTGGGTGTTTTTAGACAACCGCTCAAGCATCTGATCAATAAAGGGTAGAGGATAATGGTCCTTCCGATGGATAGCCTCCTTCATTGGGACTTCCACCCTGGCTTGGTGGTGGAAGATCAGGTGCGTCGACGCTTTCGTTCTTCGGTTCATTTCTCTGGTGAAAATGGAACCCAGGAATTTTTCTTGGTTGCCTCTTTCTCCTCGGCATCTTTTCCTCTCAATTGCTCCTTGGTTGCTTTGGCTCTTCAATGTTGTATTGGTGGACTGGCCTCGGGTTTTAAAGTGGTACATTTGGGTGATCGAAATTATCGTTTTTCGGTTCAATCCAATAAAGTTGGGCATTTCATCTACCAATTGCGAGATCGTATTTGGCCTGATTTCATCTGTCACTTCAATCTTTACTCGGCTAATTGGAAGAATTTGGCCCATAATTCTAAAATTTGGATGGCGGATCGTCAAATGGGAGAGATCTCTAGCAGATCACCTGTTAGAGTTCACAAGAATTTGGATTTCTTGAAGGTTAATGCTCAAAATGACCCATCCTCAACGCAAGAATTGACAAAATTTGGTTTTTGTGATCATACGCCTGTTAATCTCCAAAAACTATTTGATTCTTCGGCGGAGAAACAAATTTACACTTTGGGAAAGTGTATCAATCCACAATTTATGCCCCAATCAAATCCTGTGGATACTGCCTTGTTGGTTCCGACACGTCCGATTTTTTTTGGTTTGTTCCCCCCCTATGGTGCCTTCCAAAAATGTTGGGGGGCTACCTCTTTTCATGGGCGTATATTTAGGCGCGTAGCTCTCAAGGTTTTGAGCCACTATGAACTGGCCCGTATCATTGATCTTAGGCAGGCGCTTTATTCTGATGATGATATTTGCCAAATGCACAATATCTCTAACTTACTTTCCAATGAGGAAATTTATACTTTCCTTAACCAGTGCTCCCGTTGCAGAGACCATGGTCACGTTGCAAAGGTCTGCGTTACAACACGATGCCTCATCTGTCAGCGTTTTCCACATGTTTGCTCTTGCCAAGCCATAACTACAAAGGTGGAATATTGCACAACTTGCAATGGAAACTCGCATGTTTCCTTTTTGTGTCCGGCTCGTTGGTTCTGTCGCAAATGCAACTACTTGGGCCATGACGCTAGAAGCTGTATCGCCAAAGGGGAAACTCGAGTTATTTGGCAAAAAAAGATACCGTGCATTTACTCTACCCGCGAACTAGATCCTCTGTGGCAATCAACTAGTGCTGGTTTTGGTAAGCGCGAGCACTTTCCGTCCAAGAGACTCGTTTGGAGGGTGAAAAAGGGTAAACAATCCTCGCAGCCCGCATACGATCCCTCGCCCCCTCCACTTCCCCATAGCGAGGGCTGCCCTGTCCCTTCCACCTCCTGTGCTTCGCCAGAAAACCCCCCACAGCAGGCAGCGAGTTCTTCCAAGAAGACAATGGCGAACTTTCCGGTCATGCCCTTCCAGTTCATCCCGCCTGGATCTCAGCTGGAGCGAGGCCCTGACGATCGCCTTCAGCAGACCTCCATTGTTGTTGATGACCCTCCGCTCAGCCATGAGAGGTATGCGCTTGTTCTTATCCATCCTGTGGTAGTAGATCATCAGAAGAGCTTGGTGCTGGATGAAGTGGTGCGCATCATGCGGGAGGAATTTGAGCTTATTGTTCCTGACTTTTTGGTGTACCCCATTGGTGTGGGGATGGTGGCCTTTGAGGATGTGATGCTCAGGGACCAATACATTTAGGAGAGCCCGCATCAGTATGATGACCACACCACCTTCTCCTTTGTACCTCACGATGAAGGATACAACCTGCGTCTCTGCCCTTTTCAGTATGTCGCTTGGATTCTGTTTCTTGCGTTCCCAATGGATTATCAGAATGACCATTGCATCAACAAGGCGGTCTCCACTTTCGCCCAGATGGATCTGTGGCATCGCCCTGGACACAACAAGGAGAGGGTTCTGGTTCGAGTGATTATCAGTGATTTGGCCCTGGTGCCACACAGCTTGATTGTCAGGAGGAGCAGTATGGTTCCTAGTTTGGGACGCTCCTGGACTGTACCTGTGTATATCCTCAATGGCCGGTACACAATTCCTCATCTTGCTTGCAATGAAGAGCAGCCCCACCGATGAATGCCTCACCACACCCTTTCCAGCTCCCATATCTCACTGCTGCGCAACAATAGACACTGGAGCAACAACAGTGGCAACAAGCTCAAGCGGATGCTGCGTGGGAGCAGGCTGCTGCAGAATTTGAGGTGCAGCCGCAGAACGATGGCTGGGGTGCCTGGCCGGTGCTTCCTGAACCATATCAGGGTCTGAACCAGCGTCAGTATCTGCAATATACTGGCCCTGATGGATGGTGTTGCTCCTGAAAGCAACATCTCTGACGATCCCATGGAGGATTGGTCCCAGTACTCTGAAATTTCCTCTGCAGCCAGCGACATTGTACATGGAACGCGTACTTTTACGCTTCAGTTTGTGAGGGCAAGAGGCTTTGACCAAGATGTGGAAGTTCCTCCTGTCCCCCTGTTCCTGGAATGGCTCTGGCAGACCTATATGCGCACATACACTCGGCGGATCAGGACATCTCCAGATGAAGTGGTAGAGAATATGGTCTGCTTCCCGGTCAATCTGAATCTCATCTTCCATCAGGTCATGTGGGCAGTGGCACACGAAACTGCCTCTTATGGCCTGCTTGCGTCTATCAGGCTGGGTGCTACCGATCACATACAGTTGCCACTGATCATCCCGCGGGAAGCTTGCGCTTTGGGTGTAGCTGTGGTGGAATTGTCTGCTTCTAATGATAATAGTATGGACAACCTGACACACCCCACTGATCAGGATCTGGACCCTGGACTGCTTGTAGAACCTGCGACTGCCGCTGTCACCAATACTGCTAGTGAGTGTAATTTGGATGCTGTGGTGGAACAGCCTGATACTTCCTCAGTCAGTGAAAGAATTGGCTCTTTGCTGTCGTCTGAAGTGGCCACTGTCAACTCCTTCCAGCTCAGAAGGAGTGCGCGCACCACCAAGTACGACGGGTTTAAAATCCCCATGATCATCGACACTAGTAAGCTGCAATCTAAGGTTAAACCTAAATAGGCCCCCTCGATCACCTCACGTTCTACCACCACTCGTCCGTCTGCAGGTTTGATAGTTGCAGTGGGCAACGCTGATGAGCCGACTCCACCGCACACACCCATCCGCACCATCCAGCGCATTGGATCCAAGATGTGCGGGATCCCTCTGGACGATCTCAGTGGTCAGAAGCTCATGCAGAAGCGTGACAAGCCGTCCCCTCCAGCTTAAACCTTATGTCGTCGAATAAAACTTGGAATGTTCTATGTTGGAACATTCGTGGCATTAACTCTGCCGAAAAACAGCTAGCCATCAGTAATGCAGTCGAACTATCCGGGTGCTCGATCGTTTGCTTGCAAGAAACTAAAAGGGAATCTTTTGATCTGTACTTTATTAAACTCTGTTGCCCAATTTTTTTTGATCGTTTTAGCTTTGTTCCTTCGATTAGTAACTCTGGTGGACTTTGTGTGATCTGGATGAGCTCTGTGTTCTCGGGTTCAATTAAATTTATTAACCCTTTTGCTCTTGCCATGAATTTCACCTCCACGCAATCCTGTGATACTTGGTCACTCCTCAATGATTATGGACCGTGTTCTGGTCCTCTCAGGGCGGATTTCATTCATTGGTTGTTCGAGTTCGACATAGCAACTGGGGAAGATTGGATCCTCGTGGGCGATTTTAACTTTTATAGGGAACCTAATAACAGAAATCGTGCAGGAGGGAATGTAAATGATATGCTCACGTTTAACGATTTTATCCGCGCGCAATCGCTTGTTGAGCTTCCCATCAAGGGGAGTTCGTTTTATTGGAGTAATATGTGGCAAGATCCGCTGCTAGTTCAACTCGACTAGCAATTTACCTCTGTTGACTGGGCATGCAAATATCCAAACACTGTGGTCATGCCACTTGGTAAACCTGTTTCTGACCATTCGCCATGCTATGTTTGTATCCATACTAGTATCCCCAAAGCCAAAATCTTCCGATTTGAGGATTTTTTGATATTTGTCCCCGGATTTCTTGAAACAGTAGATCGGGTGTGGACGCCTCGTTATTTTGCCGCCAACTCAGCTGCGCTACTCTGCAGAAAAATGAAATGCCTCAGGTATGCACTGAAGAAATGGAGTAAAAGGATGATCGGCAACTCTAATCAGGTGCTGGCTGAAATCGACCTGTTGGAGGATCGTCGTCCGCTATCAATACCCGAACAAAACTTTCGAGTGATCCTGAAGAAGCATCTTCTTATCTTGCTAGATAGGAGGAAAGCTTACTGGAAAAAACGATGTACGGTCAGATATTTCAAATTTGGCGACGGCAACACCAAATTCTTCCATCGTGTCGCCACTGAGAGATATCGCAGAAACTCCATCGCAACCTTAGCCAATCCGGATGGATCGATTGTGTCTGACCACGTGGGCAAAGAAGCGTTGCTTTACCAAACATACAACAAGAGGCTGGGCACGTCCAATGCTGTAGACATTGTGCTTGATCTGAATCGTCTCATAAAAAGAGTGGAGGGACTGGAGCCTCTGTCAGTACCATTCTCTCATGTAGAAATTGACGAGGTTGTCAGATGTATGCCTGCTGACAGGGCTCCCGGTCCGGATGGCTTCCGTGGTGGCTTCTTGAAATCATGCTGGCACATTATCAAGCACGACTTCTACAAAATCTATGACGATTTTCATGCTGGCGGACTCGATCTTGAGAGTCTCAACTATGGGTTTATCACACTGATACCAAAAATTCAGTCGCCGGCGACACCGAATGATTACTGTCCCATCACCTTGCTTAACTGCTTCCTGAAAATCATCACCAAACTCCTTGCTGACAGGTTGCAGAGGTTCATCTTAGGGCTGGTTCACTTCAATCAGTACGGTTTTTTGAAAGGGAGATCTATACAAGACTGTCTCGGCTGGGCGTTTGAATTTCTCCATCAGTGCAGGGCCTCTGGCAAACCAATTTTTGTTCTGAAACTTGACTTCGCCAAAGAATTTGACACAATCGAACACAAACCGATGATTGAGATCATGAGATGCATGGGCTTTTTCCCCAGATGGCTGGGGTGGATGGAAGCCATCTTCTCTTCAGGTAAATCGTCCATTTTGCTCAATGGGGCGCCTGGGTGCCAATTCAAATGCTGCAGAGGTGTGCGTCAGGGTGATCCTCTGTCGCCGTTACTGTTCGTTCTCGCGGCTGATCTGCTGCAGGCAGCGATCAATGACCAAATGCGGGCGGGTGATCTAGTGCCTCCAATCGACGCTCCTAAAGACTACCCTGTGATCCAATACGCAGACGACACCATCCTGGTGTTGCCTGCAGATCAAGAACAGATCCTGAAGATCAAGCGCACGTTGCAGGACTACGCGACTACGGTGGGTTTGCGAATTAATTTCTCCAAATCCACTCTTGTGCCTATCAATGTTCCTGCGGACACCTCTGCCATCCTCACAGGGATGCTCGGCTGCGAGGTGGGGAGCATGCCGTTCACGTACCTAGGGTTGCCCATGGGCACCAGTAAGCCCACGGTCCGAGATTTCATGCCAATGATCGCGTCGGTGGAGAGGAGACTGTCTACGGCAGCCTCCCTGCTCGACTGTGGCTCTAAGCTCACCCTTGTGAACTCTGTGATCACTTCCCTGTCCATATACGCTATATGCTCTATTCGGCTGCCGCCGAAACTGATTGATCATCTAGACAAGCTGCGACGTCACTGCCTGTGGAAGAAATCGGAGGACATGATCTCCAAGCCATATTCACCTGCTGCATGGGAGCTAGTTTGCCGTCTAAAATCCAAAGGAGGACTGGGAGTCATAGATCTCAGGTGTCAGAACTAAGGCTTGCTCCTCAAGCAGCTACACAAATTCTATAATAAGGCAGATGTGCCCTGGGTTCAGCTGGTTTGGTCCGCGCACTACGCTAGGGGAGTCCCCCATGCTACAGGCACATGCGGATCCTTTTGGTGGAGGGAAATCATCCAACTTTCTCCCGTCTATAGAGCGATCACGACGGTGGACATTGGGGATGGTAGCACTGTTCTCTTCTGGAAAGACTGATGGCTATCCAACACCCTGTCATAGGATTTCCCGCGCTTGTTCTCCTATGCGAAGGATGAAGACATCTCGGTGCAGAGTTTGATAACTTCCCCCTCGATTGGGGCTAGCTTCCACTTACCACTGTCAGCACATGCGGATCCTTTTGGTGGAGGGAAATCATCCAACTTTCTCCCGTCTATAGAGCGATCACGACGGTGGACATTGGGGATGGTAGCACTATTCTCTTCTGGAAAGACTGATGGCTATCCAACACCCTGTCATAGGATTTCCCGCGCTTGTTCTCCTATGCGAAGGATGAAGACATCTCGGTGCAGAGTTTGATAACTTCCCCCTCGATTGGGGCTAGCTTCCACTTACCACTGTCAGCACAAGCGATGGATGAGCTGTGTAGTCTAAAACAAGCTGCTGAGCACACTATGATGGTGGCTGGGTCCAAAGATGCGTGGAACACTATCTGGCAGGGTGGGGGTTTTACCTCTCGCAAATACTACCTCGACTTCTTTAGGGAGGAGGTGGCTGATGTGGCATTTGTTTGGGTGTGGCGTTCAAGCTGCACCAACAAATGGAAGGTGTTCTCTTGGCTACTGCTAGCGGATAGGCTGAACACCCGAAACATGCTCAGGCGACGAGGGATGACCCTGCAGGACAACAATTATAGGTGCCTCCTTTGTAATAACCCACCTGAAGAAACTGTGGAGCACCTCTTCTTCACATGTCCCTTAAGTCGTCAGTGCTGGAACAGATTGGGCATGGACTGGCTGCTGTCTGGGAACAGGCTTGAGATCATACATGGAGGGAAGAGGCTATGGACAAGGCCCATGTTCATGGAGGTTTTTGTTGTTAGGGCCTGGAGCTTGTCGAAAGAAAGGAATAACAAACACTTCAGAGGTGTTGCGCCGTCGCTGGACTCCTGGCTCCAAAGATTCAAGACTGACTTTGACCTTCTGAGGCATAGGAGTAAAGAGGATCTAGGACCCTACATAACTGATTTCTTGCTCTACCTTTGAGCCTTTTTTTGAAGCTTTCTGACTACACCCTAGAGTTTAGTCTTCTCTCTACCCCGCCTCCCCCCATCCCAACCCCCTATCTTGTAAATCCATCTCTCATTGTACTGGCTCCTTGTGGTTGATCTAATACAAAGGCAGTAGGGGGGTGCCCCTACTGTCACTAAAAGCTTAAAAAAATGGTCCTTGCTGGTGGCCTTGTTCAACTTCCTGAAATCAATACACATTCTATATCCAATAATAGTCCGCTGAGGTATTAGTTTGTTTTTATCATTAGGAACAACAGTCATACCTCCCTTCTTAGGAACACAATGAACTGGGCTTACCCACTTACTATCAGCTATAGGATAGATGATACCTGCGGCTAGAAGTTTGAGAACCTCCGTCCTAACAATGTCCTTCATCCTTGGGTTCAACCGTCGCTGATGATCAACAACCGGTTTAGCATCGGGCTCGAGATTGATAGTATGTTAGAAAATAGATGGACTGATACCCTTGAGATCTACAAGAGTATAGCCAATAGAACCTCGGTGTCTGCGGAGTGTCTCCAATAATCGCTCTTCTTCAAATCCTGAAAGGTTAGAATTGATAATAACATGATATATTTTCTTTTCATCTAAATAAGCATACTTGAGCGCATCGGGAAGTGGTTTGAGATCGAACACCGGGTCTTCTTTTGGTTGCGAGAGGATTCCTAAAGGTTCAACCGGGAGGTTGTGCTTCAGGATAGAAGTTTGTCTTAAAAATATGTCTTCTAGTTCATTCCTCTCCTGTATGCGCATGTCATTCTCATGGTCTTCCATAAATTGCTGCAAAGTATCGTCAGGAGGAATAGCAATAGAAGCAATTTGTTCAATAATTTTGTCATTACTAGACAAATCAGTACCAAGAGGCTGCTTAGAAAACTTAGATAAATTAAATTCATACGGCTCACCGTCGAATTCTACTGAAACTTTACCTTTCTTGCAATCTATTATCGCTCCACAAGTGCTGAGGAAGGGCCTACCAAAGATAATAGGGCAAAAACTATCTTGCACTAAACCAAGTACAAGAAAGTCAGTAGGATATTTTACCTCCCGCAGAGAACTTCAACATCTCTCACAATCCCAACTGGAGAGATTGTTTGTTTATTTCCAAGATGAATTGTGACATCTATGTCTTCGATCTTACACGGCTGAATCTCGTGCTTGCTCTCTTGATAAAGTGGGAAAGGAATAGCGCTGATATTGTATCCCAAATCACATAGCCCATAGTAGTTATGATCTCCTATTTTACAGATACAACTGGTGTACCTGAAATTGGTCCTTTGTTCTTGGCTGTGACAATGTTAGTGGAAACAACACAAAAACTAATAATAGATTCTTCAATATCACTGGTTACAAGATCCTTAACCATTGCAACTTGAGGCTTGACCTTGATCAGGTCCTCAGGTTCATCAGTGGTCCTTCCATTTTTGTTTATAATACCTATGACAAAAGAGTGCCCCTTTATCCTTGCGGGATAAGGAGGTCGTTAATACACAACTGCAGGTAAAACAGGATCAGTAAAATTAATCTCAATAGGTGAATCTTTGAAAGGTTTATGATGTTGACTCTCCTTCTTCTTAGAAGAATCAACATGAGAAGCAAAGTCTTTGCAAAAGTCAATCATTAGCTAGAAATCAAGAACAATTTTAGAGAAAAAGGTATTAAAGTAATCAGTTTTCACATAACTCTCAATGCATTCATGCTCATAGTTCATAGCGGGTAAAATACCTTTATCAATTTCCCAGTCTTCGGTGTTCTTCTGGATCCTTTCAATAAGATCCCATTTTTATTCTATACTTCTGGTCTGGAATACCCCGCTAGAGGAGGCATCCAACATTTCCTTGTCTTGACGAGAAAGCCTGGCATACAAATTTGTAAGTATAATTTCCTTGGGGAGCTCATGGTTGGGGCATTTGAGCATCAGGGACTTCAGTCTCCCCCAAGATTGAGCGATGCTCTCTCCGTTATGAGACCAAAAGTTGTAAATGTAGTTCCTGTCTTAGTGAATTCCACGAAGAGGATAAAACTTTTCATAAAAGAGAGACATAAGCTCTTGCCATTCAAGCAAATCAGAGTTATCGAGTAGCTTATACCAATCTGAAGCTTTATCTTTAAGTGATACGAGGAATAGTTTCTTCATGACGAACTCCATCGTTACACCTGCAAGCTTAAATAAGGAACATAATTGTGACAAATATATCAAGTGTTCTCCCGGATGTCCTTCTCCTGTATAACGATTAGCCAAGACATAATCAATAATACCAGTTGGTATTTTATGGGGCAAAATTTCAGTAGGGGTAGGAGTGACCACCATAGTCGTGGGGCGGCTCCTCACCAGCAGCGAACCAACAGTAGAGGGGTCAATAAGGACTGAGGGTAGCAACAACAAAAATAAAACAGCAACACAAAGTAAAGGTTTCCTTACCGGCTTCACTTACCAATAGCGCTACACTCCCCGGCAACGGCTCTAGAAAAGCTCGTTGATGTCGGTGAAGTTGATAGGTTTAGTTGGGATGCCTCCCTTGTCAACCGCGCCAATAAACGATTCTTGACGACCCACAAGTCTAGGGGATCAATTGTAGCTTTTCGATAAATAAGGATGTCGATCCCAGCGAGGAGCAGAAGTTATTGACAAGTGATACTTGATAAGGAGAGATCTGCAAACACTAAAAGATAAATATTTAGGGATTTTTGGTTTAAGCAACAGAAAGGTAAAAGACAAGCAAAGTAAACAGGGTAAGTGAGGAGTAGCAAGTGGCCCAATCCTTTCGGAAGGATAAGCCTAGGAACTGAACTTATAAAGGCTAAAGCGTTCTTGAGGACACACGGGAGAGGTAGCCAAGTTACTTTCACCATATTCCGCCAAGCAGTATGTGTTGTGTCGATAAGTGTCGGTGGGTGGATCAATGCTAGTAAACCTTCTAGACTAAGATAAGTGTACTCTTATGATTACAAACCTTGCAAGAATCCGCAAATACAAGGTAGTAATTAAGGCATAAGCCTAACCACAACATTACGATCGAGGATCCATAACTCGCTTGTGCAAAAGTGTGCGAACTGGAGTTCAGGTTTCTGTCACTCCGGCAACCCACCATAAGCCTCCTTTGTGCACAATGTATTTCCCTAGGTCCTTGATAAGGCGAAGTGTTGGGTGTTCGACTCACACAACACCACTAGGAAAATAACAACACAACTTAAGTATCAAACAATACATAATACTTCAACATCATATGACTACTAACAACTAGACTTCTCCCATGTCCTCAAGAACTAAAGTAACTAGTCACAAGACATAAAAGAGATCATGATTAGAGGTGATAGATGGGTGGAAAACTGGACACAATGATATTTCTCCAACAAAACTCAATAGCATTCACCACAAAGTAGTAATCAACACCAACAGAGTAGAGAGGATAGATAGTACGGATTACAACACAAGTTGCAATTGTGAGATGAGATGGGATGGAGATGGAGACGGTGCTGATGTTGGGGATGATGTTGGTGATGATCTCGATGATGCCCGTGACGATGATGATGACGATGGCGATGATCTCCCCTTCCGGGAGATGATCTCCCCGGCGGAATCTGCCCGCCGGAGATGGCTTTTTCTTCTCTGTAGGTTTCCGCCACGAGGCGGCGGCGAAACTCCGAAACTCCTTTTTAGGGCTTTTACTCCAGGGGGGTAATATAGGCTAAAGGGGGAACCGAGGTGGGCCACCAGGCATCCAGGAGGGTGCCTAGAGCGCCCTAGGGGGGGGGGCGCCAGGGACCCTTCTGGAGCCCTGGTGGGTCCCCTTCGGTCAATCTTTGGTCTCCTCCAGTGAATCTCCAAATAATGATCCATGTCAAATTTCATCAAATTTGGAGTTGATCTGATTCAGCAACTTGATGTCCACTTTTCAACGCTGAATTCTGCTTCTGCTGCTTCGGCACCGGAAAGTTACAACCTGTGTAAAACAAGCCAAAACAACATACGAATAATACTTTAAAGTGGAATATATCGATGAATAGGGTTAAATTACAATATAGAATAGTGATGCAATTTGGACGTATCATTGGGGGCTTTGTCTGTGTCGCACTTATAGCCTTACAGACACCCTCAAACAATTGTTTGACAAGGGTAAATGTCTAGGTCAACTTCATGGCGGGTGACTCGTTCAAAACATCATGTTCTTTGCCTAAAACGACAAGTAAATACACGAAGTCAGCAGAGAAAAATGAAAACCGGAGAAACAAAAAATACGAAAGGTTTTGTCTGACTTACCAAAGATAGCTGATACAAGTTGGTGAATACTGCCTTTCCGCGTCTCCGGCTTCTTCTTAGCCGACTCCAATTTTTCTCAACTGCATCACGCTGAGCCATCACATCATCCACAGCCTTTGTCAAGGCACTTTCGACTTCAGCCATGCCGGACTTCATCTGACCCAATTCTTCATCCTTTTTTTTAACTCATCTAAGAGTCGACTGACCTATCCGTCGGCTTGCTGACGCTTCGTCGACTCAACCCTGAACTTCTCTTCCAGCTGACAAGCACTCTGGCCAGCATCTAAAGCAAGAGCCTGCAAAACCAAAATATTACTAAGTACCTACTTAGACAAAACGCCTAACCAGTCTGTAACATCCCAAAATTCTAAATTTTGGAATGTTATGAATATTAAATAATTATGATTGTTTTGTTTGATTTGTGGGTAATTGACCTGAGTGAGATAGACTAGGATATGAAACTTTTGGAGTTGAATTGAATATTAAAAATGAGAGGGAATAAAATGACTTTCCCTAATATTCACCGTTGGTGTTTTGGAATTTATTATTTAAATCAAAATCCAACAAATGAAAATGAGAGAAGGTAATATGACTCCTTCAATATATTAAAATAGTTGGAAAAATATTTTAAATAATTATCTGGATTTCTCTGAATATTCAAGACACTTTTCAACTCAAGGCAATTTATTGGAGAGGATATAAAATGACTTATCCCCATTTTAAATAAAGTTGAAAGGTGTTGAAAAATATTTTTGGGTGTTTATAAACTATTTCATAGGAATTCTAAATGAATCAAATTTATTTTTTAGTATTTTATATAATTTTTATACGGAGTTTATTGCATAAGAGGTATTTATGAAAATTGCATAATAGCTGAAATAGTAATTTCGGTAAAAAAATTATTTTCATTATTTTGTTTTATTGCTGTGATATTTTTAAAATTAATATTTTATTATTTAAAAATGTTCTGCGTAGTCGGTTGACCAAATATTTTTGTTAAAAAAACAACTTTTCATTTTGGGCCTTCCAGCGGCCTAGTCAGCTATTTTGCGCTACGTGCGATTCGGGCCTGGCTCGGACCGAAAAAGAAAAATATTTTCTGGGTTATAAATAATTTTGTATTTTTTTCCTATTTTTCGTTTTTGGAAAACCCTAGAAAACAAATCTCGCCGCATCCCCCGCTGCGCCGGAAATTGCCGCCGCCGCCTCGACTTAGCCAGCCGCCGCCGGACCTCCGCCGTTGACGTGCCTCCAGCCGGCCATCGCCAGAGCCGTCGCGCCACCGCGTTGCGCGCGCCTCCCCTGGATGCCGTGCACCACCGCCCGCCGTCGCCCGCGTGCCGCGCCGCCGCCGCAGCTCGCCGCCCGCGCCGCCTAACCGCCGCGCCCCCGTGCCGGACCCTCGCCGGAGTAGCACCTCACCGGAGACAACCCGATCCAGATCGGGTCAAACTGCCCCAAGGACCCGATTGCTTTTTTCAAAATACTTTATTTGCAAATAGGCCCTTATTTGCAGAAAAGACCCTGATCTCGCGTCCGCAATATCTCCTAAAGCGTGTATCGGAATCAGGTGAAACTTTTTCCTACGCGCTCGTCTTGTTCTGTAGTCTAGCATGGAATCAACTTTGCAACCCTTTTCACACTTTTGAATTCGAATTCATTCAAATTCAAATTCAAATTCCGGAGGTCGTATGTTTTAAACCGTTGATCCAAATCGAGTGATCCTTTTTGCGTTGGATCACTCGTGTTATGTTATTTCCGTCTATATCTTATCTACACAAAAGTTCAAATGTTTCTTGATCTGTTTAAAATCAAATTCAATTCAAATTGAAACCGCTATGACCTGTGTTGTAGTATTCCGTTTCACATGATTCCTTTTGCATATCAGATCGTTTGAGAGATGTTATCGGTAAGATTCACACACTTTTAATGTGGGCATGATTTTCACCTTCAATTCATAAGTCCATTGTCACAAATCTTTACCGATAGTTCTTTATCTGTTGACTCTCTCGAGTTCACCATCCACCTCTGACCTTCGAGAACATCGACACTGGTGCCGTGTCAAGCCTTTTTGTTTTTGTTTTGTTGCTAAAACCCTTGTGTTTGATTTGTTAATCTTTTGGTTCCTTTATGCGTGATTTCTTATGTGGTATCTTTCCTTTACGATAGATTGCTCGGAGTGTGACGAGTAGAGTTACCTAGATTGTGAGAGCGAAGAACTTCATCGAATGTACAAGGAAAGTCATACTTTGACCATTTCACAACCTATATTTTTACTTATGCATGTAGCAAATATCACCCTATGCATGTGTAGGAAGTTTAATATTATTATTGCTGCAAACCTGGTAAGGTAGCCATATGATCTTATCCTATTTTCTTAGACAACCTAGCACGTGCTTGCTATATATTTTCTATGCTTGTAGACGTGGATTGGTTTGAGATTACATTGAGCTATGTGAGGATTTAATGACTTGACTAGAAACCTTTAATTAGAATACACCTCTGGACGGGCAGGGAGTGCTTCCTAGGGGCTCGTGCCTTATTTAAGGCGAGATCAGGTTGTACCCCTAATGGATGGTTTTGGTGGTCGAAAGTACGTCATGGTATCTACCCTCTGAACGTAAATGGGCGCCGTCCAGGCACAAACACTACTAGGGAAATAGCTATACATGAAAAGCCTATTAGTGGCGCATATGGAAAGCGATGCGCCACCACGTGTTATGGGTGGCACACTGGAAACTAATGCGCCACCCATAAGACCTTATGGGTGGCGCATTATATTCCAGTGCGCCACCCCTAAGAGTGGGCCAGCCTGGATGATCTTATACGTGGCGCATCTAGCAGTATGCGCCACCCCTAAGGACCTTATAGGTGGCGCACATACAGAATGCGCCACCCCTAAGAGCTTAGGGGTGGCGCATTCTGTATATGCGCCACCCATAAGGTCCTTAGGGGTGGCGCATTGTGGTAATGCGCCACCCATAAGAGCTTAGGGGTGGCGCATTGCACAGATGCGCCACCACTGACATCCTATATGCGCCACTAAATGCCTAGAGCTTCCCTTATCTACTCCACCCCACCTACCACCTCTCATTCACTCCACACAATTCTCAAACTAGATCCACTCTTCTCACCCTAGATCTATTCTGTTTTCTCCTCCTCCCCACCTCATTTCTTCCATTTATCCATCGATACTTGGCATTACGTCTATTTTGTTTCATATTGAAGTAAGTGGACCTCCTCCCAAACTCTTTTGTTCCATTTATGACCCATATACTTGCCTTTATTATCTTGGGGTTTGTTGTATATGTGAAGCTTGGGTTTGATGTATATGTGAAGCTTGTGGTGGTTTGATGTATGTGTGAAGCTTATGGTGGTTTGATGTATATGTGTATCTTGAGTGGCAAATGTTTTGCCGAAATGTCGATTCATTTCCGTTTCGGCAAATTTCTAGCGCACTCTCCGCATGCTCCCATGCATTATTAGGGAAGGTCATGCCGAATTTTTCCGGCGACGACTGTGATATATAATTGTGTTGCTCTCTCCGTGCACGCAGGTGATCGACCATGGTCCGCGAGATGCTGAGCGATATCACCGTGGCTAGGTGGATGCAATGTGCGACAAACGACATGCTAAGGAATAATAGGTCGGATATAAGATGTCCGTGTCGGAGATGCAAACTGCAGTGCGTGACCGAGCCTGATTCCGGAATATTGCAAAGACACCTGAAGCGTAATGGTTTGATGGATGGCTACACACGATGGATAAGTGATGAAGCTGGTGAGGAGGAGGACGTCAATGGTGGGGCGCCAGTAAATGAGGAAGGGCAACCAGAAAACAGCGGCGGGCGAGATGACGAAGAGCATCCCGTACATGATCATGAAGGAGATGCCGAAGCGGATCATGTAGATCAAGATGCCGGACATGAAGATCAAGATGTCGGACATGATGATTCAAGCTGGGTGCGGGACCCTCATGTTCAAGAGCTGCTTGTCAAAGAGGCGTTGAACGCAAGAGGTGCAGCTAGAGAGAAAGCCAAGATGGCGCAACTCGAGAAAGACGCGATTACGAAGTTGTACGAAGGATGCAACGACGAGGATACCCGCTTGAATGAAACACTTGGGGCTATGGAGATGAAGGCAAAACACAAATGGACCGACGAAAGCTTCGATGATAACATGGCATTCTGGCACGATCGTCTTCTGAAGGGCAACACGTGCCCAACTAGTATCGCTGAGGCCAAGAAAGTCCTTTGCCCTCTCGATCTTCCGCACGTTAAATACCACGTCTGCATAAATGATTGCATGATATATCGGGGTGAGGACGAAGATAAAACCACATGTTCGGTGTGCGGTGTTAGTCGATACAAGAGAGGGAAGAAAGTTCCTAGAAAAGTGGTATGGTACTTTCCGATCACTCCTCGTCTGCAGAGGTATTTTGTAGATCCCGAGGAAGCAAAGCTCATGACCTGGCACGCGGATAGAAAGAAGCTAAAAGAGGATGACCCGAACCCGGATCCTGAAAAGGAGGACATGCTGAGGCACCCTTCAGATGGTAGCCAATGGACTGCGTTGGACCACGAATACCCAGATTTTGGGAAAGAACCAAGGAACCTCAGGATTGGTGTGAGCGCTGATGGAGTCAATCCGTTTGGCGGCCAGAGCAGCACACACAGTACCTGGCCCATGTTTGTATGCATATACAACCTTCCCCCCTGGAAGTGCATGAAGAAAAATTACATAACAATGTGTATGCTAGTTCAAGGGCCGAAACAACCAGGTACGGACCTCAATCTATATCTGCAGCTGTTGAAAGAGGAGCTAGAAACGTTATGGAAAGACGGAGTCAATACGTGGGACGCCGCGGCAAAAGAATATTTCCCAATGAAAGCCACGGTGATCACGACGGTGCACGACTATCTCGGATACGGATATTTCTAAGGGCAGGTGGTCCAAGGATTCTGTGCATGCGTTAGGTGCATGGATAATACAACGTACCGCCAGCTACCAAAAGATCCTGGATCTTCAAAAACCGTGTTCCAGGGGTCTCGGAGGTGGCTTCCCAAGAAACACGCGTGGAGAAAACAAGGACATCTGTTCGATGGAAGCGAGGAGCTCCGAGCACCCCCAGCTCGAAGGAGCGGCAAAGAAATCGACAACTTGATGAAAACTTGGAAAGAGTGCCCCGCGCCAGGAAAGAAAAAAAAGAAGATTCAGCCGTTGATGAGGGTATGGAAAGCGAGGTCTGTTTTTTGGGATTTGCAATACTGGAGTCTACTCCGCAGTCCTCATAGCCTTGATCTAATGCATATCACAAAGAACGTGTGCGAGAGCTTGTTTGGCACGCTGCTCAACATGCCGGAGAAGACCAAGGACGGGCCAAAAGCAAGGAATGACTTGAAATTTATGGGCATCAGGAGGGAACTTCACCCCCCTAGTGACGACGATGATGAGCCGGAGGAGGAAGAGGATACGGAAACGCAAAACTCTCGCAAACGAAAAAGGACGACCAAGAAGAAGACCGGTATTGATCACTGCCCCCTGGCATGCTTCACTCTGTGCGAGGAGGAGATCAAGCGGTTTATCCACTGCCTCATAGGAGTAAAATTTCCGAACGGCTACGCGGGGAAGATAAGAAGATACCTAGACGAGGTGAAGCAGCGTTTCAGCGGGATGAAATCTCACGACTGTTTCGTGCTGATGACGCAGATTCTCCCGGTTGCGATGCGAGGGATAATGGACGAGCACGTCCGTAAAACGTTGTTTGGCCTTTGCAAATTTTTTGACGTCATCTCCCGGAAGTCGATTTGCGCTACGCAACTCAAAAGGCTACAGGAGGAGATCGTGCTCATACTATGCGAGCTTGAGATCTATTTCCCGCCCGCGTTCTTCGATATTATGGTGCATCTGCTGATCCACGTCGTGGAGGATATCGTCCAACTCGGGCCTGCGTTTCTGCGCAGCATGATGCCGTTCGAAAGGATGAATGGGCACATCAGAAAATACGTTCGTAACAGGTCCCGTCCAGATGCAAGCATAGCGAAGGGCTTTCTAACCGAAGAGTGCATCTCTTTTTGCACGAATTATCTCAACACCGAGAACCCTGTTGGTCTGGCCGTCAACAAGCACTTTGGCAGGACCGATGGGTGTGGTCACCACGAGGGAAGCCGCGCAATGCATGTCAACTTTGAGGGTCGAGACATCGACTTTGAAAGAGCAAGCCTAGTCGCGCTACAACACATCCAGCTGGTCGATCCTTGGATAGTAAAGCACAAGGATTTAATCAGGAAGAAGTACAGTGACCAGGGCCTGCAGATAACGGACCGAGATCCACGGCTAATCAAAGAGCACAACTCCGGTTTCATGACTTCGTTCAGGGACGAGCTTCGTGCTAATCCCCCGCGAAGGAACGCTTCCGAGGACGAAAAGATGATATTCACCTTGTCACAGGGTGCCGCACGCAACCTGATGACCTATCAATCGTATGATATCAACGGCTACACATTTTACTCGGAGGAAAAGGACAATAACTGCGATTACCAGAACTCAGGGGTAACGGGGATATTCTACACCGATGACGTCAAGGAAAGATTCTATGGAAGGATCGAGGACATATGGGAGCTCGACTACTGTGGAGAGAAAGTGCCGATGTTCCGTGTGAGATGGGCCAAGAGCGTCGTAAAAGAAGACCGGTACTTCACGACCATGGTTATACCCGAAGCCAAATCCAAGTCTACGGGCGCAAACGTCACCGCGAAAAATGAGCCATGGGTACTGGCTAGCCAAGTGGACCAATGCTTCTTCATTACCGACCCATCAAAGCCGAGCCGCGTTGTAGTGAGGAGAGGCAAAAGAAACATCATCGGAATGGATGGAGTCGCCAACGAGCAAGACTTTGACAAGAACGGTGACCCGAAGATGGAGGATGACTACGCCGCTCAGGATACATACACCACAACCCTACCGAAGAAAGGTCTCCTCCCGTTCAAGAGGAAAAGTGAAGGCGTCCCGGGCCTAAATTATTCAACCACGACAAAGAAGGGGAAGAAGAAGATCGTGAGGAAACGATAGCTAGATAGCTAGCTCCAAATTTAAGAAAAATATTTTGTAATTCATGATCACTTTGTGTATGCATGAATTTAATATGCACTTTGCTGTTGTTTGTTGGTTTTGCTGCTTGTGCTTGCTCCCCTCTCACATTACACCTAGTATTTTGTTAAAGATTTTCCTTGTTTGCATCCACTTCATGACTCCACCTACATATTATAACCATGAGGGGTCTGTGTTTTCATCGTAATTGTTACGGCACTAAGTTCATTCATAATGTGACAAGGCATGTGACAAGACATGTTTAATTAAACATGTCATAATGTGACAAGGCATGTGACAAGGCATGTGACAAGGCATATTATAACCACCTACATATACTCCAAAAAGAAGAATATTCATTCATAATGTGACAAGGCATGTATAATTAAAAAATAATTGAACAAAAAAATTTAAAAAACGCTTAGGGGTGGCGCATATTTCCCAAATGCGCCACTAAGTTCTCTTATGCGCGGCACATCTAGCTGATATGCGCCACCCATAAGGTTCCTTATGCGTGGCGCATTTCGCCGAAATGCGCCACGCATAAGAAACCTTATGGGTGGCGCATATCCGCTAGATGCGCCGCGCATAAGACTTAACTGCTCCATCACCCCCTCCCCTTGCCTGTGCCCACACCCATTCCCCACCATCTCTCCTAGCGCACTCTCCTCGCCGTCGACCGCCACCGGAGCCGCCCCCCGTCGTTCGAGCCCCCCTCTCCGTCCACCGCCCTCGCCGCCACCGGAGCTGCCACCGGAGCCGCCCCCGCGCCCCCATCCACGGTCGCCCCCTCCACCAGAACCGACCCCGTGACCTAGGCGACACCGGAGTCGCCGCCTCGACGCCGGAGCCGCCATCGGAGCCTCCACCAGAGCCGCCCCCTCAACGCCACCGGAGCCCCCGCCCAGAACCCTAGCCTCCCGCAGCACTCAGGTGATCCCCCCTCCCCTGTTCTACATCCAAGCACTGATGTTTTTGCCCAATCAATACATCCCTGCACAAGGCCTAAACATAAACTAAATACCATATATATGATTTTTCAATCCATTTTGGTCCATCATTTGATGTTTCTGCAATTAAAATTAAAATTAAATTCATAAATCACAAGAAATGCATGGCCTAAATATAGGAAAAGAGAACTGAATTTTTTTTGAACATGAAACATGTAATGGTGTGCGTTTAATGTTGATAAAGTTTTAAAGTCAACGAATGAATCAGCGGTCACTTCAAATGCAAACCTGATTCATTCCTTCTCGAAACCTACTTTGTTGCTGAATGATGGCCTAGTTTGTAAGAAAACTATGTGAAAACTTTTGAAAAACACTCTCAAAATTAATCACACCTCTAGATGTCATATCATGCCACCTTGTCAGGTTTTGTGCTTCTCTGGCTTATTTAAAAAAAATTAGAATTGAATAACCACTAAGCTTCAAGTTAGTGCCCGAGTCCCGCCCACGTGGTGCTTGATAAAGGTGATGCTTCACCGAGTGTAATAGTTTTGCCGAGAAATTTTCTCTATGCACTCGGCAAAGATCTTGTTTTCCGTGTGCTCAATAAGATGCACACATGATATTCGTTGCGCGTTGCATCATTTCATACTACTGTTATTATTGTGTCATCGTTGGTGTTTGTGGTTCATTTGGGATTATTTTTGTTTTGCCTCATGATGAGAATAAGCCATGTGGTTTTCTGTAGTGCCAGGGTATGAGTATGTATTTATATCTTCGCAACATGAGTAGGGTGATTTACCATCCATCCATCCATCATGCTGGAACTGAATGCAATGATCCTGGGAGATATCTGAACCTGAATGTCATAGGAACTGAACCTGAATGTCTTCAACTGAATGACTTAGTTATAAGATATTTCAACTGAATATGAAAAAACCCAAGCAAGTGCCAATTTGCAATGCATTTTTTATCATATGAAATTTACCTATATATATGATGTTTGAATATCTATTTTAGTGCATTGTTCGACACTATATATGTGATGGTTGTGCCTACATGTAGGCATTTTTTATGTGCAGGGACTCTCATTATCCCCTTTCTCCCGAAATGTTGATTAACTTCCGTTTCGGTTGAGAATGGGGCACTCTCATGTTAAGAAAAAGAGGAAAGTTCATGCCGAATTTTTCCGTGAATTCGTGCATGACCTTTGCTATTTTTCTTAACATGAGAGTATTTGCATTTATTTATTGTGCTAATTAATTAAGTAGTTGCATTTTTTAATATTGTACTAGTGCAAACATGTCGACCGGAGCCGACGCCGGTCCTTCTTCTCAGCCGGGTACAAAAAGGAAGCAATTTTGGGAATACTCCCAGGAGGAGGTCGAGGAGCAGAGAGAAGAGGAAGTACCTCCGGGCGAGGAGGAGTATGAGGAGGAGATAGAGTCGGAGTATGACTCATCGGATGATGACTTGGAGGAGGAGGCCGGTACGACAGACGGCGAGAGGAACATCGGCGAGGATGATGGGACCGGTGGCTCCAACACAGATGGTACCCAGTCGAAGAAGAGGAATCGGAAACCGACCAAGGTCGGCGTCATCAGGCAAGAGTTTACTGTTGTGACCGCCGTCGGGATTCCTAAAGAGCCCGAACGTTTTTCGGAAGGGTACGGCCGTCAAGTCGCGGCGATCCTCCGCAACACCGTGCCGATCACCACGATTAACCTCAGGAGTCGTGAGAATATTCATTATTGTCAGCTTCTTATCAACAAGCTGCACGGACGATACAAGTTTCCGGAGCCGTACGATAACACCAAACTCAGAGGGAACAAAGTAAACACATGGGCGCTCAGGAAGATGAGCAAGGCCTTGTCCAGTTGGAAAACCCGGGTGAAGAGGGCAATTTTTGAAAAGAACAAAACCTGGGAGGAGCTCAAGGAGAAAGAGCCGTTGATCGACGAAGCTACCTACAACCTTTTCAAGGCTAGGTGTGAGTCCGAGCAAGCCAAGGCCGCGAGTGCAAAGGGCAAGGCCATGCGGTCGCAGGTCATAGGTAACCATCGTCTCGGAGCCGGTGGTTACAAAAGTTCCAAGCCTAAATGGGACAAGGAGGATGCCGAGTACGCCGCTGCGGGCATACCTAACCCCTTCCAGCAATACAAAGATGATCCGCAGACTGAATTCTTTGTGAGGGCCCGGAGCTATAAGGACAAAGCAACCTCGAAAATAATTATCGATCCTAAGATTCAGGATTTTACGACTGCCGTGGTAAGTAGTTTACCACGCGACCTTGTCGATTGAATTATCGAGTGAAGTTCACAATTTCTTAACGTTTCACATTCTTTTTGCAGCAAGCGGAAATGAAAATCGCCTCATCGCAGGAGTCGTCGGTTAAGCCGGCCGGCCCGTGGGACAACGCCTTCAACAGGGCGTTGAACAAGGTCAAGAAGGTTGACGACGTGACGGCGAAGCCATCGTCAGCCGGCCGTGTGGTCGGCTTTGGTGCGGACCTAAATTGGTCCGAATATTATGGAAAATCGGCAGAGCAGTCCGGTAAAAGGGGGCGCAAGGCGAGAAGGACCGAAGAAGATGCCGCTTATGTTCGTGGAGTGGAGGAGAAGGTGAACATGCTTCCGCAGCTTTTCCAGGACGAAGTGGCGAAGACGATGAACGCTCTCCTTCCAGATATGATGCAGTCGCTCGCGAATTGGCAAGCGCGTGGTGGACAAGGGCCCATACCAGTCCCCAGCATGGTCGGCAGCAACTCGGGCCCCGCGGCGCCTGCAGTCCCGACTCCGGCCGTAGTGGTGGCTCCCGCACCGACTCCCGGCGTATTGGTGACTCCGGCCGCCAACACCGTGGCGGCGACGCCGGACGTGATGGTAACTCCTCCGGCCACGATCGAGCAACCCGGGCATAACAATAATGCACCCGGCGGCAGCACAAATAGGGGGACCGACGCCACGGGAGGCAGCGCGCCCTCCGTCTCTTGCATGCCCGCCGTCATCGGCGGGGTCTCTTCACTAGCCGACCTCGACGCCCTCAAGGTAACT
The DNA here is from genome assembly GCA_950022295.1 of Bromus sterilis. NCBI lineage: Eukaryota > Viridiplantae > Streptophyta > Magnoliopsida > Poales > Poaceae > Bromus > Bromus sterilis. Next base: position 169,830,402 of record OX465595.1, on the reverse strand, counting down.
TTAAGCGTCTGCAACTCAAACGAGGACTTCATCTCCTTGCCTTTTTTAGTGGAATCTCTCTGATGCCGTACATGCATATATATATATCTCTTTCGCAGGAGGACACTCCATGCATTCTATTACAAGTCGTGGACGGCGAGTTGAAGGATGTTGCCAAAGGTAAAATCATGCACAATATGCCGATGGCACCGGAGATGCATAGGGTTCAAATCTCTCTCGTGATTTCGGGCTACGAGAGAGTTGAACCTACCATTCAACCCCCCGGATACGATGAGGACGAGCCGGCAGTCCTCAGTGACTGTTTCAACCAAATATGCCTATGGCCGAAGAGCCAAATGCGTTTAATGACGGGGGAAAGGGGCACCACACCTAGGACAACACCGCTAGTCATCGTGTCGGCGCCACATGATCCCATCGGAGCACAACAAGAAGACGATGATCTTGATGATGATATCAGCGCCGACCAGTTCATCAATACTTTGTATGATGTTGATGACTTATTCATGCCTCCTGCTGAAGGAGCCTATCAGCATGACGAGGAAGCTCGCGGTCCAGCTGATCCTGCGGCGAAGCCTGCTTGCTCCACGTGTCTCTTCGCTGCTTCTCAGGACATGTCTCCAGCAGCTTGCGCCTTCACCGAGCCTCAAGCAGATGCCACAAGATCTATTGTCAGCCCGTCCACACTCCATAAGGCGGCCACTGAGCAGATAAAGGCCGGTGAATGCTCAAAATCAGAAAAGAAGAAGGGACGGAAAATAAAGAAGAGCATCACTTCTAGTAGCCATCCTTCGATGCCGATCCGGGCTCAGGACGGGCCACCAAGACCCAAGGATCTCTCGTTTGAAATCCATGTGGCTGGTAGGGCGATGCTACCTAAGGACATGCTGGACCTTGCAACTTCGGATATGCAGAGTGTGCATCATAGTATTATGGCATTAGAGAAGATTCTTCTTCGAGAAGAGAATCCCTCGTACCCGGTTTTCATGGCCAAGGTGCCACTCAACATGGGCTTCATCAACACTATCCCCGCGGATATGATAATCCTACGGTTTTCGGAGATCTTCAATTTGTACCATCTCAAGCGGCTGGACCATAGCCTTATCCGTCTGTTCTCGCTCAGCCTTTCTATGAGTATCAGGAGAGATAAGACCCCGAGCGTCGCGATATTGGATCCCTTCTACATGCGTGAAAGCATCTTGATGGACGACGGGGACGCGGCTCTCGCGGCGGGGTACATCACAGACTTCATGCTATGGAACACCGACAAAGATTCGTTTCTTATGACCTACTCTCCCAAGTAAGTCATTCGCTCGCCTCCGTAGCATATATGCTTTCTTAGATTTCCATTGTCCTCTTCCAACATTCCTTTTGGATTGTTTTAATTATGCAGTGAGGATCAAGACTGCGTGCTCATCTGCTTTTCACCGCAACACTCTCATGCCGTGTATTTAGACTCGGGGAGTGTGAACAAAAAAGATTACAAGTATATCATGAGAGTTTTGGATGATGCTCTCGTCGGCTACATAAAAGCCGGAGGCAAGATCATGAAGCACAAGTTCAGGAAAAATCAGCCTGGCGTGAACGTGTTCAACCACGTAACGCAGTTCCCGTGCGTCAAGCAGCCGGCTGGCAGTGTGAGGGATGCGTACTACGCCCTTCATCACATGAGGGCGATTGTACAGGAACAACGCAACCTTACGCTGCCAAGTCATCTCAGAGCGTGGGCTGAAAGGAAGGCGGAAATCGCCGATGCAAATCTGAAGGAGGAGTTCTTTCACATCCAAGCGCAGATGGCGACTATCATCCGTCATGAAGTACAAATGAGGGGGTCGATCTTCCACTCCAACATTGCACCATCCAATGGGGAGATAGAAGTCTGCCTAAAGGCCCTGCGTGACACAAGGCCTTTCATGAAGAAAGAAGGATGCCGCCCATTCCCCGAGCCGAGTCAAAACAATTAATTGAATGTACTCTTTGTGTAATTTGGATGTAATTTAGATTTACTCTTTGTGTACTAGATGGTAGTGTCAAATACTCTTGGTGCTCTTTGTGTATAAAGGTCACTGCATATGCATTTTTATGCATATGTGCATGCTTTTCACCATTCATCGACTTGCTTTAAGTTGTTGATAAGAATAGATGCAAGATTTCTTTGTTCTCCTTTGGTATGATGGATGTGACCTCTAAAGCTTTGTTTTGTGCAGGTTGAAGAGCAAACAAGTAGTGATGACGAAATTAGCTTTCGGTTTTCAATAATTGTTGGACTCATTGTAATTTTGTGATGGAATGTAATCTTGTGAATCTTGTTGGCCTCTAAACCTTTGTAATAAAAATTATATTGCAATTCTTTTGTATCAATAATTGTTGGCCTCATTGTTATATTGTATTTTGCATTTCTGTAATATAATAAAAATATCTGTAATGCTTTTATTCTTTTATGTAATTCTTTTTTTTGTTTTCTGTAATTATTTAGTGGCGCATACCAGAATGCGCCACCCCTAAGAGCTTAGAGGTGGCGCATTATGAGATGCGCCACGCCTAAGGGCCTTAGGGGTGGCGCATCCAGAATGCGCCACCTCTAAGCCCTTATTAGTGGCATGTAGTTAGTGGCGCATCCCTAATGCGCCACTAAACTCAAAAACAGTGCGCCACTATAAGGCTATTCCCTAGTAGTGAAAAGATCAGACATACTTGGTGACTAGGAGCTTCCATGTACAGCCGCTGGCCATATGGGCTCTGGCTTAGTTGAGTACGATGTAGGAAGCCTCTCCCGTACAAAGCTAGCAGATGTAAATGTTATAGGTGTACCGGCTTGCCGTAGGGTGTAGGTGACCTTTTCTGAAAGACTTCGTCTCAATCTTCGGGTTGAGTCTAGCGGGAAAAGTGTACTAACCTATGCAGAGTAAAAACTAATCATGATTAGCCGTGTCCCCGTTTATGGACAACTTTGAGCAACTAGACATTACCGTTACTGGAGGATCTTGACAGATGAAACACTTTAATAAAACTTGAGTGGGAAAGATTTAATAAAGGGTTTGGGTTGGAACTGGTGCAACCCAGTTCAACCTTACGTAGTAAGACAAACTAAAATTTTGACTTAGGTAGATTGGAAAAAATCAGGTTTCTGCAAATTAAAACCATAAGCCTTCCTTTGACTTATCCTTCATGTAAATGTAGGTCTGTTATATACTTTTTCGTGTGACTTGCCGTAGAAATCAGATGTACTGACCCGTTGTCGGGTTGTAACCTTCGGTGTTGCAGGATTGTATACGACGAGTAAGTGATGCGATGTAGGGTTACGATGTCTATACTCAACTGTGCCGGTGGAGTTGATGGACGCCACGAAGCTCTTTATTGTTTTCCGCTGTATTCTATTTGTAAGCTAGCCTTGAGCTATGCAGGTATGCTATATTGTAATACTGGATCTTTGATGTAATATTTATGACATGTGGTTTATTCTTGATATGACATCATGTACTGTGTGTGCTAGCTATTGATCTAGGGACTAGTATAGAATGCACAGAGACTTGGATTCTTAGTGAATCGGGTCGTTACACAGTCACTTGGGGGCTACACCTTCAAAAAAATTCAATGACCCGGCGAGGCCTCATCACGTCAAGCCGGCTCATGGGGGCTACATCTCAAAAATTCAATGACCCGGCGAGACCTCATCACGTCCCTCTGGCTCATGGGGGCTACAACTCAAAAAAATTATGAAGCGGTATACCTCAAGAAAGGTGTACCGACCCATGGCAGATATAACTTGCTTCTATATCCCAACATGGCACTCGGTCACCAAGCCGGCTTATGGGGGCTACATATACATACATATATAGTATAAAAGAAGAATACCTGATAACGTTGCCAAATTGCAGGACTATGTCATGCTGCTTAGAAGAAAAAGCCAACGATAGATTATAAAAATCTTCAAGGGAGGTCTTCTCAGATATGGACTCATAAGGTCAACTTACCACCTTCTTCTTACCATCCAAAACTTTCATCAATGTCGTACGAGCAGGTGGGTCACCCTTATGAGTCCCCGTGATCATCACTTCATCATCAATAATCACCTTCTCCGTAGAAGGAGTCGGGATAAAACCTGGAGCAACTTCAATCTTCTCAGATTGAGTCTCTGGCTACCTAGAACCAGCAACAAGAGAAGAATCCTTGTAGAGATCTGAAGGACTCGACTCATCCAAACCAACCCTCTTCAGGTTCTCAGAAACCAGAGTTTCTGGCAAATTCCAGGATAAACCTACCGACTCTTTCACCATTCCAGAGTCGACCAAGTCCTTGGGGTCAATTCGAGAACTGCTCAAAGAAAAACATGACTCGTCAAAAAACATACATATAAAGACGAGCCAGCATTATAATGTAAGCCCTTACCCACGATTGATGGGAAAAGTTGTTTGAACAGAAGACCCCTCAAAAGAAGGGGTCCCGGATCCAGAGCCGCCCACCTGAGGCTGTCCTTCAGGAAAGCCTGCCGACTGACGAGAAGGAGTCGATATGACGGTCGGCTTTGGTCCGACGCTACGAGGCGGGTCTTCCAAAGAAACAAGAGGGTACCCTGAGTCGGAACTTTAGGTATGCCTCTTGAGGTCTTGCACCTGCAGGTAAAAACAAAACTATAAAACACAAGCCTATCTAAGATTATTATGAAGAGCCGGAAATGATATTACCGGTGGATTTGCGGCTTTACTCTCTTTACGAGAGTCGGCCTTGATAGGGGGAAATTTTTCCTGTTTCTCTTCACCTTATTATTCGTCTTCATATTCCTCCAAGTCATTCTATGAAGACAAAAAAGGGGAAGAGGAGAAAGTATGTCACAAAAGAGGCATCAAGAAACTCTTACCGAATGACTTGGACTCTTAGCGTCGTCTTCTTCTTAGGTTGGGAGCTCTTGACCCGCATTCCACCATGGGTCATCCTCCTGGAAGCAAGAAGTCAGAAGATCAAACACTTGAAAAAATATCACATCAAGGAAATACATGATAAAGACATACCTGTGGAGCCAGATTGGCTTGACAGAACGGGAGGAGGCCGACTTTCTTAAGATCCTTGATGCGTTCGGCGAGAAATCTCTTGCCAGCCGTCACTAGAGCGCCCGAAGTAATTTCATTACGGGCGAAGCACATAGAGTCACCTCTTCCTGTGTAATCACACATGAGTCGATCCCTTATGCTGAGGGGTTGGATTTGCGAACCCACCCAGCACTTGGTTAGGTCCCTGCCAGTGAGCCTGTGAGCTAGCAGGGCCTTCCTCCGAGCAAGAATAGGTTCATTCCTCTTCTGTTGAGCTTCCGTGGCATAAAGGTTCAAGCTATTAGGAAACTCAAGCCGGCTTTCACGAAAGCCGGGTAGGGGGTACTCATCTTTGATAGCCACCACAGTACAATAGAAGAAAGATCTTTGCCAATCCTTCACCTTGCTGATCAGCTTGGGTGCGGGAAAATTTGACTTGGACCGTTTTTGGATAGTTACTCCACCGCACTCCAAAGCTTGACCACCACTATACTCGGTTTGCTTATTGAATTAGTAGAACTCGGCAAATAGACCTAGAGTCGACTTGATCTGCAGGTAAGCCTCGCAGAACACTTGGAAATGGCATATGTTGAGTACCGAGTTGGCACTCAAGTCCTGGGGATGCAGCTTATAGCAATGTAACACACTCCTGAAAAATTTGGACCCAGGAGGACGGAACCCCTGGGTCACATGGTCAGCAAAGACAACGACTTTGCCTTCGTCAGGCTTCTGCCGGGTCTCCTTTCCAGGAACCCGCCACTTGATTTCAGACTGGGGAGGAAGGATCACTTCCTCCACCATCTTGTTCAACTATTCCAGAGTGACTAGGCTTCTTGCCCAGTTGGCTTCAAAAGTCGGCTTCTGAACTGGTGGCTTTGGGGCTGGCGGCTTCTTTCCTGCCATTTTCTTGATCTTGGAAGTATCAGCGACACCGAATTTCTTGCCCATGGTGCAAGAGTCGGATCTAGCCACAGAGTAAAATACTAAGTCGACTAAACAATTGATTATGAGCAAGCAAGAGCCGACTCCAGCTAAAGAATTATGGAGTCGAGCAAGGTATGACTCCTAGTGGACTACACAAACAGGTTTCACAAATCCTGATGAAATAAATAGATCTACCAGACCTAAGAAAATATGCGGAAAATATGAACAAATCTGGGACATGGAAAAAACCCGAAATGTTTGCACAAGGAGATATGGATAATATTTCTTAGCAAACGATTGACACAATGCAATCTCCTAAAGATCCTAAGCTATCTACGAACATGCATGGTATACCCTCCACGGAATGTATCGATCTACTAAGAACAAAAGCTTCAAGCTCTATGGAAATGGCGATGAGCGAGAAGGTAGTGATATAGAGGAAAAGAAGGACTTAGTTGAACGGTGTGCGGGAGTGACACGGCCCCATGCCGTCTTGCGCGTACGCTGAAGAGGAGATGGCTCGAAACGAAGATGGTGACGAGGCTCTTGTTCTTCGGTGCGCGAGGAAGATGACAGGGAGATGGTAAGGACGGGTGAAGAAAATAGACGGGCAATGAGGGCCTATATATAAAGAAGCGTTGGCCCGGATCCCGAGGCATCGCTCATCATTAGCTAACGGCAGAAAATCCCTAGGTCTCCGCAAACATGTAATGAGGCATTAATTGTGCCTCCATAATCGAGATAGTCCGTTGGAATTTCCCTATAAATCCACGGGAAGCCAGATTTAATGCTGCCAACGGAAAGATTTTGATACCGGTTCTCTTAAGAAAGTTGATGCTTAAACAAATAAGCCGACTTAGTTAAAGAGATTCGCCTCCGACTCCCAGTAAAATGAAGAGTCGGTGACAATGATGGAGTGAAGAAAGATTTCCGAGAAGACTGAAGCATCACATCAATCTTGGGGGCTAATATCCGGGGGATGGACCAAGCCATAACCCGGCATTAGACTTATGGGCTGACTCTATAAGGAAAGCCCACAAGAGAAGACCCGGCCATGAGCTAGACGTGCCAAGCGTGAATATTGAAGCCATAGAATGAACTCGACTTGCCTTGTATAGCACGTAGCATATTTGTAAATTAGAATAAGACTCCACTTCGTGTAAGAGTCGGGCTCGCGGAACCCCGGGACCCGGCGCCTTTATAAGTCGAGGTCCACGGGATCCAGAGAAAGACACCACTCAATCCAACTCAGGAATAGAAACTTGCGACATAACCTAGATCTCTTCAAGACCAAGGTTGTGACTTGACTCTATTGTAATCGATAAGTCGACTCTTCTAATTGAGGAGTCGATACCCGCAATAATAAGAATCAGGAGTAGGTCTTTACCTCGAGACAAAGAGGGGCCGAAACCTGGATAAAACGACGAGTCTCTTGTCTATGTCGACTCTCTCCTCGTATCCACCTCGCAACAAAGGTCCCATGTCAAGTTCGACTCTTCGAACATCTTCTGTGACTTTCCCACGACAGGAACATAGAGGTATTTTGCGATGCGGGGTTCTCCCCTAGGGTTTCTGGGACGAAGAGGTAATATAAGACAAAGGGGGATCCCGGGGCCACCTAGGGCTCCCAGGCGCCCTGGTGGCGTGGCAAGGGATGGGGCCACGCCACCTGGTCGCCTGGACGCCAGGTGGGCCCCCTGGCCCTCCTTCGGGGTTACAAAAGCTTCCATCTCGTTGATTTTTATTCAGATTTTTCTGGAATTTTTGGAGCATTTTAAATTGGGAAAAAACACTGAAACTAAAAGACATCAGTAGACAGAAACTGGCACTAGATGCACTGAGTTAGTAGGTTAGTCAAAATATTTGTAAAATGATATGAAAATGTAGCAAAACATGTAGCAATATCACATAAAAGTGCATGGAACAAGAAGAAATGATAGATATGTTTGGGTCGTATCAACATCCCCAAGATTAATTCCTGCTCGTCCTTGAGTAGGTAAATGATAACACATATAATTTATGTGATGACATGTTAACAGACATACAAGAACTTCAAAGTAAATCAAATAAGATGTGCAATTCAAGTCAAGACAATAACAAGCAAGAGTCTCAGTATTGATACTAGCAAAGCATAAACATAAAGGTGCAAGAGCTCTCGCTGTCCGTGACTCGAATGTCTCCAAATGGTGTTTGCGTGCAAGCCATGGGAGATAGGATTAGAGAATAAAAATATATATAGTTTAATTGAGAACTCAATCTACTAAAGTCTCACACTTGGTCTCCTTCGGAATCTTATTTTGACTCATCCCCAGACCACTAGTCAAGTACAAGTCAAACTGATCCTCTCCCTTTCGAATTTTAGCACTCATGCAATGGATGAGCACAAACAAGATATGTTGGCACTTAGGATGGAAAATATAGAAATGATGGGGAAGTAAGACAACAAGTTGTGAAAGGCTCATATGAATGAGGATAATCATAGGTGAGAGAAAGCCAAATGATAGATATGATGTGAGGAGTAGGGATTGCCATGCAACAGATGCACATATGAGCTAAGGTAAGCTCTCCAATAGAACTAGTGGGGTGCATCAAACTTGCTTTCTCATGAAGACCTAGATCTCATTTGAGGAGGCTCATCCTTGGAATATGCAAGACAAAGTTCTATAGTGTAAGGGTCCCCACATATTTATGCATGAATGATAATCTCTATGGAGTACAAATATAGCAATGGAGTACGAGTGTGGATATTTCAAAAGGAATAGTATTGTTGCCCCCTTCTCGCTTTTTATTTCTTTGTTCTCTTTCTTTTTTCAATTTTTTCTATTTTTGTGGGCTCTTTGGCTCTTTCTATTTATATCTCAATTGTCCTCTTTGGGATGTTTTTCTCACTTAAGGGCAACACTCTATATTTTACAGGAATATAGAAGATCTTCACACTTTGTAAGATTATAAAGTACTCAACATAAAGAAAGATGAAAACTATCACGATGTATGCAAATGTATGCCTCTTACAGTGTAGCAGGATATGCAATGATACTAGCGCATCATCTAGCAATAATAAGGGAAAAGCCCAACTATCATGCGGCTCCTCGATCAAGCAAAAGCATGGGTTCGGATAGGAGTGCGGCATATATTTTGGGATTGGATTCCTCATCTATGGATTCAGCTCCCGATGCTACTCCTCAAGTTTCGCTGCATGCAACCAACCCGATAGAACTACACGGGTCTAATGCTGTCACGTCTGCCTTGCATGTGGATGAACCTGTTTCACCGACCTCTCCCCCAAGCCTTGTTCATCTGGTTGATTATGACTCTGATTGCATCTCTCCTGTTAAGATCCCCTCACCTCAAGAGGTTGTCAAGGATTTGCAAAGTTTTGATGAGATGATTTAGAATATGTGATGGTACGAATTAACGCCCCCTTGTTGGTTACCCAAAGTGGAAGGTTGAGATGTAGACAGCAGCAAGTTTCCCTTAGAAAATATGCTAAGGTTGAATGTCGAACCAATAGGACTCCAAGATCGAAAAGTAGGTGGAAAGGAAACAATGGCACTGTTTTAGACAAAAGTTGCTTCCTTGACCTGGACCTGCACACACAGCAAATAACTTTGCTTCCCAACGAGTGCAGAGGAGTTGTCAATTCCTCCAGCATTGTTTTTTACAAAGGATAAAACGCATGGGATAATAATGATAGTGATAGCAACGGAAAATTAAATAAAGCAGTAAATTGATAGTGGGTGTAAACAGTATTGGAAATATGGACCAGGGTCCTATGATGTTCACTAGTGATGTCTCTCTCCCAAAAGACAATAAAATAGCCATGCGAGGTAAACAAATAACAGCTGGGCAATTGACAGGATTATGTGCGCAAACCAATGCTAATTATGCTATAAAGAAAGGAAGAGGCTCAAAAGCATGGGCGGTACGCCAAGACAAGTAGACCGAAATCCATCTGCATCTACCTACTAATCATACACCTTGAGATATCTATCCAGAACATCTCTCTAGTATTAAGTTACGAATCCCACCCAATGTGTAAACTCCAAGCAACGGACAACTGCATTAAAGAACTTTGCGTAAAGTAAACAATCCTTGCACCCGCAAATACAAGCACCGTTGTTTTCCCCCTTGTGGCAACAACACATCCCCTAGACTCATGTTTCTGTCACTCAAGCTAGTCATCGGGGGGCATGAACCCACAATCATTCATAACGCTCCCTCTTGGAGTCACTACCTACTACTTGGCCAAAGCAATATACAACAACGGAGAACATGCAAGAATTACTCTAGAACATAAATATAAAAGAGGAGAATCAAATATATTACTCAAACAAAATCTAAACATAATCTCATAATCCATCGGATCCCAGCAAACTCAGCATAGCAACAGCAGAAATATTACATATGTGCCTCGATCATGTAGGGCAGCTCACGAGGTCTAATGCATGAAGAACAAACAGGGGAGGAGAACATCACATAACTACTGATCATAGACCCATGGTCCAAGGTGGACTACTCACGGTTCATCCGGGAAGCATCCATGGTGGTGGAGAAGCTCCCGGAGGTGATTCCTCCCTCTGGCAGGGTGCAGGGAAGAGGTCTTCTCGTGCTCCCGATCTTGGAAGCGCGACGGCGGCGGAACATAGGAGAGATCGCGAAAAAGGGTTCCCGTCACGGGGGTTTCACGTCACGAGGAATAAATAGGCGAAGGGGGGCAGCCAGGGGGGCCACCAGGGGTCCAGGCGACCCCCTGGCGTGGCCCCACCCTAGGGTGCACCGGGAGGGCGCCTGGGGCCCTGGTGGGTCCCCTCTGCCCCCCCCCCCCCCTCGGTGATTCCCGAAGAATCTTCTGCGCTGATTTTTTCCTGAATTTTTGGAGCACTTTTAATATGGGGGAAACCTGAAATAGAAAAACAGCAGAAAGCAGGAACTGGCACTGGGGTGCACTGAGTTAATAGGTTAGTCCAAATATGATCAAAAGTGTATGGAAGTTCATCAATATCATAGCAATATCACACAAAAGAGGCATGGAGCAAGCAGAAATTATAGATACGTTTTGGACGTATCAACATCCCCAAGCTTAATTCCTGCTCGTCCTCGAGTAGGTAAATGATAAAAGCATAATTTCTGTGGTGACATGATAAAAACCATATAAGAAATTTTAAGTAAAGCAATCAAGGCATGTAATTCAATTCAAGTCATAACATGCAAGAGTCTATATTTAGCATTGAAACAAGCAACATAAGAACATAAAGGTGCAAGAGCTCTCGCTGTCCATGACTCGAATGTTTCCAAATGGTGTTTGCGTGCAAGAAAGGGGGATAGGGATATACGAGAGAAAAATTATTTTTGTGTTGAGAACTAAATCTACTAAAGTTTCACACTTGGTCTTCTTTGGAATCTTATCTTGACTCATCCCCAGACCACTAGTCAGGTACAAGTCAAAATGATCCACTCCTTTTCGAGATTTTGAGCACTCATGCAATGGATGAGCGCAATCAAGAAAGTTGACACTTAGGATGGCAAAGAGAGAATATGGTGGAGGAGGAAGACAAAAAGGTGTGAAAGGCTCACATCAATGAGGACAATCATAGGCGAGAGAAAGCCAAATGATAGATATGATGTGAGGAGTAGGGATTGCCATGCAACGGATGCACATATGAGCTAAGGTAAGCTCTCCAATGGAACTAGTGGGGGTGCATCCAACTTGCTTGCTCAAGAAGACCTAGAGCTCATTTGAGGAGGCTCATCATTGGAATATACAAGCCAAGTTCTATAGTGGGAAGGTCCCCACATAGCTATATGCATGAATGATAATCTCTATGGACTACAAGATATAAGAGGGAGTACGAGTGTGGATCTCTTAAAAGGAATAGTAGTGTGCCCCCTTCTCTCTTTTTCTTTCTTTTTCTCCTTTTTCTATTTTTTTGTATTTTTTGATGGCCTCAATGGCTCTTTCTATTCCTCTCGTTTTTCCTCTTTGGGATCTTTTAATTTTTCCTCTTTGGGATCTTTTAATTTTTCCACTTTGGGATCTTTTCCTCACTTTAGGGGCAACACTCTATATATTACAAAAAGTATAGAAGATCTTTCACACTTTACAAAAGTACTCAAAACATAAAGAAGATGTAACTATCATGATGTCTGAAAATGCATGCCTCTGCCAGTGTAGCAGGATATGCAATGATACTAGCGCGTCATGTAGCAATGATTAGGGCAAGGCCCAACTAGCATGCGGCTCATCGATCAAGCAAGTAGCATGTATGACATGAAGATCAAGTCATGAGAAGATGGATGTTGCGTGGCAATATATCTCGGAAAGGCTATGGAAATGCCTTGATAGGTAGGTATGGTGGCTGTTTTGAGGAAGGATATAAGGATGTTTATGATGACAGAGCCTATTATGCCAAGGGTTTGGATGTACCGGCGAAGGTGGACACCAACTCTCGGAGTGAGAAGAAAGCAATGCACGACACAGGAGAGGCTAGGAAAATATGGGAAGGTGGAAGTGTCAACTTTCGAATACTCACATTAGTCCGAAGAACTCATGCACTTATTATCTGTAACTCTCAATCTAATAAGGTAGTTTCACAAAGAGACAAGTACCCCGAGGAGGAGTGTATGGGGGATTGGTTATCCTTGCGTATCCTCGACTCATGGTACGTGAGTGTACTCTAATATTCGACCCCTCAGAAGAGTAGTGATGCATCTAGTAGCTAAAGTTCTCAACTAATTTGTAAGTTTTGAAAATAAACACGGATTTCCCAAAATACGACATCTATCACTAATAGGCTAAAGCTCTTGACACCAAAAGTCCAAACATTACTCAAAACAATACCTCAAAGCTATTGCAAGTTACTACTACAAAAGAATAGCAATCTCAATTACCTACTTCAAGTCAAGACACAAAACTCAGTGCAACAGGCAAACTCTCTAAACAAGATAAACATAAAAACTCAAGAGAGTTCCAGCAACAAACTAAACAAAATCTCTTAAAAAGATAAGCATTAAAACTAAGAGCTAAACATGACAGTAGCTATGAAAAAGATAGAGAACACACACAACAAAGATAAGCATGAAAAATCCTATGTTGTGTTCTAGATTTTGAAAGTGGAGCATGTTTCTCTCCCACACAAAGAAAGCTGGGTTCTAACTTGTTATGAACAGCAAGCAAATCTAAAGAAAACTAAAAATAAAACCTATGAGCGAGACGCTCCAAGCATAGCACATAACGCATGAAGTGATAAAAATATACTGAGACGAGAGACGAACTGATAATTGTTGATGAAGAAGGGGATGCACGGGGGCATCCCCAAGCTTAGACGCTTGAGTCTCCTTGAATATTTCATGGGGATGCATGGGGGCATCCCCAAGCTTGAGCGCTTGACACTCCTGAATCTTCTTTCATCATCTTCCCTCGCACAATTGAAAACTCCCTTCATACATAACTCATCATAATCTGATTAGCGAGGTTAGTACCCATAATGAAATAATTTTTTCTCTACTGGAAACAAAGATAACCTTGAAGATCTACTGTTTCTCAAGATTGCCAAAAAATTGCAAAGAAAAAGCAAGCTTAAGGTTCGCAAAATGAAGGAAAGGCAAAACAGGACAGAATCTGTGAAAAATAGACCAGCTGGTAGTAAATAATTTTTTAGGGATACTTCTGCAACTCAAATCAAAAACTCAGAACATACGAAAGTTCCGTAATTGTATAGAGCACGCTATGTAAAATTTTCAGCTAAAAAAGATTAACTGGGATTTTTCTGTGATTTTTCTAGTCACGAGGACAGAATCTGTTTTCTGGACAGCATGTCACAACTTTCACTTCCCTTGTCATATGAGGCTATAAATGGCACAAAGCTTGAAAAGTAAAGATACAATGATGTTTCTACAGTAGTAACAATCATCAAGACCACTAAAAACAGAAGGAAAACAAAAAGGAAATCATAAATTCGTTGCGGGCTGCCTCCCGAAAGCGCTTCTTTAAAGCCATTAGCTAGGCTTAATGCAAATAAATCAAGTTGTATCAATTGAACCATCATCAAGATCATCAAAAAGCTCTTCAATAGTACAACCACTTTTAAGATGTCTTTCAAATAAACGCCTAATAAAAATACTTCTAGGAATAAAAGCAAAAGGCGGAAGATCAATTTGAGTCTAATTTATTCTATTAAAGAGAGGTATCTCTTCCATAGTCTTCACAGTTTCAACCCCTTTGTCAATAGATAGATCATTTTTGAAAAGAGGAGCCTTTGGAACGTAAACGAACCTAGGTTCCTTGTTTGCCGGAGTTTCCACCTTTTTGGCTTTTATTGAGGAGAAAGTAGTTCCTAGAGTGTCAATGATTTCCACAATCTTATCAATCCTAGAAGGGTCCAAGTCATGGGATTTGATGGTCTCCAAAGTTTTGAAAATTTTATGCATGGAGCTATCGAGTCTATTCAAATTCCCTTGAACCTTACTATCCAACTCACTTATCTTATTAATGCTTGGCATCTCTAGCTCTATCTTTTCAAGTTTTTTCATAATGTGAGCTAGGGTAATGTCCTCTTGAATGCTAGCAACAGGGAGATTTCCAACAAGATTTTCCATAACACTAAGAGCTTCCCAAACTAGGAATTCTAGGAAATTCCCATTGATAGAAGTATCTAGAATAAACCTATTCCAAGAAGTAACTCCAATATAAAAGTTTCAAAGCAGGATAATAGTGGATTGCTTCTTGGTGGCTCTTTTTTGAGAATCATTAATTCTATACCAGGCATCTTTCAGACTTTCACCACCTCTTCGTTTAAAGGTGAGCACTTCTGCTTCACCAAAGGCAAAAGGACCAGACATAATGAAAATTACTAGCAAGGTAACTATTTTTTTTGATTTTTGATAAAGGACACTAACGCAAAAACTGAAAGGTAAACTAACAAGACTAAAAAGCAAAGATAAAAGATAGTGTGCAACTCCCCTATCTTGAAGTGCGGAATCCCCGGCAACGGCGCCAGAAATTGCTTTTGATGGCACGAATTAACGCCCCCTCGTTGGTTACCCAAAGTGGAAGGTTGAGATGTAGACAGCAGCAAGTTTCCCTTAACGAAGATGCTAAGGATAAATGTCGAACCAATAGGACTCCAAGATCGACAAGTAGGTGGCAAGGAAACAATGGCACCGTTTTAGACAAAAGTTGCTTCCTTGACCTGGACCTGCACACACAACAAATAACTTTGCTTCCCAACGAGTACAAAGGAGTTGTCAATTCCTCCGGCCTTGTTGTTTACAAAGGATAAAATGCACCGGATAATAATGATAGTGATAGCAACGGAAAAGTAAATAAAGTAGTAAATTGATAGTGGGTGTAAACAGTATTGGAAATATGGACCGGGGTCCTATGATGTTCACTAGTGATGTCTCTCTCCCAAAATACGATAAAATAGCCATGCGAGGTAAAAAAATTACAGCTGGGAAATTGACAGGATTATGTGCGCAAACCAATGCTAATTATGCTATAAAGAAAGGACAAGGATCAAAAGAATGGGCGGTACGCCAAAATAAGTACACCAAAATCCATCTGCATCTACCTACTAATCATCCACATTGAGATATCTATCCAGAACATCTCGCTGTTATTAAGTTGTGAATCCCACCCAAAGTGTAAACTCAAAGCAACGGACAACTGCATTAAAGAACTTTGCATAAAGTAAACAATCCTTGCACCCGCAAGTATAAGCACCATTTCCCCCCCTTGTGGCAACAACACATCTCCTAGACTCATGTTTCTGTCACTCAAGCTTGTCATCGGGGGGCATGAACCCACAATCATGCATAACGCTCCCTCTCGGAGTCACTACCTACTACTTGGCCAAAGCAAGAAACAGCAACGGAGAACATGCAAGAATTACTCTAGAACATAAATATAAAAGAGGAGAATAAAATATATTACTCAAACACAATCTGAACATAATCTCATAATCCATCGGATCCCAGCAAACTCAGCATAGCAACAACAGAAATATTACATATGTGCCTCGATCATGTAGGGCAGCTCACGAGGTCTAATCCATGAAGAACAAAGAAGGGAGGAGAACATCACCTAGCTACTGATCATAGACCCATGGTCCAAGGTGGACTACTCACGGTTCATCCGGGAAGCATCCATGGTGGTGGAGAAGCTCCCGGAGGTGGTTTCTCCCTCTGGCAGGGTGCCAAGAAGAGGTCTTATAGTGCTCCCGATCTTGGAAGCGCGGCGGCGGCGGAACATAGGAGAGATCGCGAAAAACGGTTCCCGTCACGGGGGTTTCACGTCACGAGGAATAAATAGGCGAAGGGGGGCAGCCAGGGGGGCCACCAGGGGTCCAGGCGGCCCCCTGGCGCGGCCCCACCCTAGGGCGCACCAGGAGGGCGCCTGGGGCCCTGGTGGGTCCCCTCTGTCCCCCCTCGGTGATTCCCGAAGCTTCTTCTGCGCTGATTTTTAATTGGATTTTTCCCGAATTTTTGGAGAACTTTTAATATGGGGGAAACTTGAAATAGAAAAACAGCAGAAAACAGGAACTGGCACTGGGGTCACTGAGTTAATAGGTTAGTCCAAATATGATCAAAAGTGTATGGAAGTTCATCAATATCATAGCAATATCACACAAAAGAGGCATGGAGCGAGCAGAAATTATAGATACGTTTTGGACGTATGTATATGGCTGCGAGTTTTTGGGATTGCCAAAATTGTATAAGCATGGGGCATGCAACGGAGGCATGTGCAGGAACTGTTTTCGGTCCGGACATATGTCAAAAAGGATTGCCCTCGGTTAATCAATGCATCTCCTATCTGGGTGCCCAAAGTCCCATCTAAAAACTTCGGGTCTCGCGCCACAGCCTTGTCCTCTAGCGACGGTTCGGTTTCTCTCCCGATTCATATATCGCACCCTGAGAAAGAAAACCCCAATTTAGAAAACGCCGACTCCCCTTCTCCAAGCTCCTCGCAGCCTTGCTGCTGCGATCTCCCACCGAGTAGTCTGCCACCGTGTCTCTCTGACGGAATGGCCAACTTTGATCTTGACCCTCGTCGTTTCCTTCCTGCTAGCCACAACATTATCGATGGGGGACCGGAGAGATTCCCGTGAACCTTCTACACTCTTCACATACGCCTCCCCGGATGCCTGAGCAATACATGGTGGCGATTTTGGAGCCGCCGCCGCAGGCTCATCGAGTTGGCATCAGAAGGGAACAGGTTTTGCAATTCCTAACTCAGGATCTCTAGGTGGTTATTCCTTCTGCTCAGACTTGGTTTCAAGGATTCAGGTTGTTTGAAGTTCTGAATCCTGTGATTAGATAGTCCTTTGTTCAGCATCCATCGTTTTCTCTTGGTCTCGATGAGGATGGGCACAAAATTTTCTTTCGTTTCATCCCGCACAATGCAGGGGAAGGTTTTCGTGCTATACATGGGCATCACACAGGATGGCTCATGTTCATTGGAGTCCCATTAGATTACTGGAATACAAGATCTTTGTCTGAAGTTGTTGGCAGGTTTGGGAAGTTTCATTCTTGGGACCATATAGATAGGCGCCTTGTTTGTTCCATTGTTCCTGCGGAGTTGCCTGAAAATGCTTTGGTCCCAAGAGATATAGTTTTCCGTGAGTTTTCTCCTTGGGGTGGAACCGTGGTGTCCTGGACAACACCTATTTATATTCTCACTGCTAATTTTGCTGATGCACAACTGCCAGTAGATGAAGATTTCATGCCCCTTGATGGCAACCCACATCCAATGCCAGGATTTGCTGCACCCCCTGCTCCTCTCTGGGGTCTTCCACCCTATCCTACTCTTGGATGGAATGATGCTCATGTGCAACAACAGCAGGAAAACGCCAACAATGCTACTGAACAGGATGATTTGCCTGTTGATGATGGATGGCCGGCTTGGAATGATGAAGAAGTTATAGATAATGGGGAAATAAATCAAGATATCATGCCTCCACAGGATCAGAACTCTATGGAACTCAATCCATCCAGGAACTCGAGTAGCTCCTCTGACATTTATGTGGTTGAGGTGCAAATGCAACATGAAGTGCCAATACATCAGAATGTTCAAGCTCCAGTTCAAGATGTTGATGCTCTCGCTATGGTGGTGTACCAACCACCTGTCATTGATCTTGTTCAGGTGGAGAAGGACGGGTGGTGTTTGGTCCAGTTTTACGCCCAAATATGATTTGGGAGAGAGCTTTTCGAAATCTTCTGCAGGCTATTGAGGTATGATACCTCCCAAATGTATCTATAATTTCTTCTTGCTCCATGCATGTTTTCTGTGATATTGCTCTGATATAGATACACTTTCGTACAATTTTGATCATATTTGGACTAACTTATTAACTCAGTGCACCATAGTGCCAGTTCCTATTTTCTTCTGTTTTTCTATTTCAGTTTTCCCCCGTATTAAAAATCAGCGCAACAGAAGCTTCCGGTGTCCCGAAGGAGGGCCAGAGGGGCCCCACCTGGTACCCAGGTGGGAAGGTGGCGAGGCCTAGGGCTTGGCCGCGCCGGGAGGCCGCCTGGACACCTGGTGGCCCCCTGGCTGCCCCCCTTCGCCTATATATTCTATGTGACGCAAAACCTACGAAGACAGAACCCTTTTTCGCGATCTCTCCTCTGTTCCGTCGCCTCCGTGCTTCCAAGATCGGGAGCGCCAGGAAACCTCTTCCCGGAACACTGTCGGAGGGAGGGTTGACCTCTGGGAGTCTCTCCTCCACCATGGACGTTTCCCGGATGATCCGTGAGTAGTCTACCTCGGACCATGGGTTCGTGATCAGTGGCTATGTGATGTTCTCCTCCCCTCTTTGTTCTTCATGGATTAGACCCATGAGCTGCCCTAAATGATTGAGGCACATATGTAATTTTCTGTTGTTGCTATGCTGAGTTTGCTGGGATCTGATGAATTATGAGACTATGTTCAGTTTGTGATTTAGTAATATATATTTGGTTCTTATCTTTTATATTTATGTTCTTGAGTAATTCTTGCATGTTCGCCATTGCTGTTTATTGTTTTTGCCAAGTAGTAGGTAGTGACTCCAAGTGGGAACGTTATGCTCGATTGTGGGTTAATGCCCCCTGATGACTAGCTTGAGTGACAGAAACATGAGTCTAGGGGATGTGCTGTTGCCACAAGGGGGAAAACAACGATGCTTGTAACCACGGTTGCAAGGATTGTTTACTTTACGCATAGTGCTTTTTAATGCAGTTGTCTGTTGCTTTCGGTTTACACTTTGGGTGGGGCTCGGAACTTAATACCAGCGAGATGTTCTGGATAGATATCTCAAGGTGGATGATTAGTAATAGATGCAGTTGGATTTTGGTGTACTTATTTTGGCGTACCGCCCATGCTTTTGATCCTTGTCCTGTCTTTGTAGCATAGTTAGCATTGCGTTGTGTTTTTAATCCTGTCAATTTCCCAGCTATGATTTGTTCACCTCGCATAGCAGTTTTAGTGTCTTTTGGGAGAGAGACATCACTAGTGAACATCACGGGACCCCGGTCCATATTCTCATCACTGTTTACACGCTCTTTTATTTCCTGCTTTTACTTTCTAGCTGCTCTCTCCATTATCATTATCCCTTGTGTTTGATCCTTTGTAAACAACAAGGCCAGAGAGATTAAAAACCTCTCTGAACTTTGTTGGGAGCAAAGTTATTTGTGTTGTGTGCAGGTCCATGTCAATTGCGCCGTTGACACCTACTTTGCCGCTTTTGAGTCCTACAGGAGAAAAACCCTATCCTCTACATAGGGGAAATTTGTTGCTATCCTACATCTCACCTTCCACTTGGGGTAACCAACAATGTGCGAGAAACCTTTATCGTCTCTTGCACATCAAGCAAATTTCTGGCACCATTGCCGGGGACTCAGAGTGACAAGATAGGGGAGTTGCACACTATATTTTATCTTTGATTTTTAGTCTTGTTACTTTACCTTTCAGTTTTTATCTTAGTGTCCTATATCAAAAATGACAAAAAAATCTGCCACACTTATTGCTGCTATGGGTTCCACTGAAAACACCAAGTTGTGTGACTTCACTAGTCACAACAACAAATACTTTATCTACACTCCTATTGCCACACCTGCCACATTAGCTAACTCTTATGAAATTAAACCTGCCTTTCTAAACCTTGTTATGAGAGATCAATTCTCTGGTGCTGGAGATGATGCAGCTTTACACTTGAACAATTTTTTTGAGCTATGTGATATGCAAAAGTAAAGAAGTAGAAGGTGATGTTGTTAAGCTTAAGCCTTTTCCTTTCTCTTTGAGGGGAGACGCTAAAATCTGGTTTCAATCTTTGCCTAGGAATAACATAGATTCTTGGGATAAGTGCAAAGATGCTTTTATTGGGAAGTACTACCCACCTGCTAAAATTATCCAATTGAGGAGTAACATTATGAATTTTAAGCAATTGGATAATGAACACCTTGCCCAAGCTTGGGAACGAATGAAATCTCTTGTTAAGAAATGCCCTACACATGGTTTGAATACTTGGATGGTTATCCAGACTTTTTATGCAGGCTTGAACTTTACCTCGCGGAATCTGTTAGATTCGGCCGCGGGAGGAACCTTTATGTCAACTACACTTGGTGCTGCCACAAAACTTTTAGATGAGATGATGACCAACTATTCCCAATGGCACACCGAACGCGCTCCAACAGGTAGGAAGGTAAACTCCGTCGAGGAGATTTCCTCCCTAAATGAAAAAGTTGACTTGATTATGTCTCTACTTACCAAGCAACCCTCTATTGATCCTCATGATGTCCCTTTAAATTCTTTGGTTGCTCAAGAACAAGTTAGATGTGAACTTTATTGCTAGAAACAACATCAACAAAAATGCTTATAGGGGTAATTTTGCTAGCAATCCTAGACCGTTTCCATCTAACCATGGGAACAACAACACTTATCCTGGCAACAACTCCTATAATCCAACTTACAAGGAAAGAGACCTAACTAGCTATGAGAAACTGGTAGAGATAGAGAAGGCTACTAAGAATTATATGTACACCCAGTTTGAAAAAAACAAAGCCTTCTCTATACAATGAGGTGAGAACACTACCATTTTGCAAAACATTAGTAAGCAACTTGAGAGCCTGAACAGTGAGATTTCTAATCTCCAAACTAGACTTACTGCCACTGAAACCTATGTTTCAAATATGTCCCACACCCAATCCACTTTGATAAATAAAATGGCGGTCAAACCAGAAGTTATCCCTATGGAAGAGGATAGAATTAAGAGCCTTCATACACACAACGCAGTTGATACTATCCAAATTGTTGAGGACACCCAAGCAATTAGCACCCAACACACTCCTAGTCCCATTGGACCTATTAATGGTGATGCTAATACCTCAACCGAAGAAGAAGAAACTCCTATGAACATAGATGGCTTCAAATAAGTGAGCCTAGATGACACCACTACCACCTTTGATAGTAGTGATATTGATTTTGATAGTTGTACCTTTTCAGAAGTTATTAGCTTGTTGCACAAAATTTCTAGAGACCCCCACACTAGCACACTAAATCTTGCCTTCATGGAGCATATCACTAATGCTCTCCTCAAAGTTAGGGAGGAGAAGCTTAGAATAGAAGCCTCCATACCTAGGAAGCTAGATGATTTTTGGGATCCTATGATAAAAATTAAATTGAATAACTTCTCTTGCTATGCTTTATGTGATGTTGGAGTTAGTACCTCCGTTATGCCCAAAAGAATGTATGATATGTCTGAATTGAAGCCCTTTGAGCCTTGTTCTTTTCATTTTCGTCTCGTTGATTCTTCCGTAAAGAAACCTTTGGGGAAGATCGACGATGTTCTTATCATTGTCAATCACAATTATGTTCCCGTTGATTTTACTATTATGGATACTAGATGACCCGTTGCGCCAAATGGCGCAGAGTCCCGATTGAAATCATGTAATCGTAGAAAAAACTTGCATTTTTGAAACTCGATCATTCTTGTAGTTGTAGTTATACCCGTTAAAATGTGGAATTGTCAACCAAAGCAACAAATGATTAAGGTAAATCATGAACTTTAAGTGAAAAGGCATTGTAGCAAATCCAAGAATTTCCAGTGCTATATAGCCAAGCATTATATCGAATGCAATTCATGTACCATATAACACAATATATAATATATATGGATCAACACCAAATAGAATGATTTTACCAAGATGACAATCTTACTGGAACTACCCCTTCGTTTTTTTTCAAAAGCATAACACATTAGTTTTACTGCACTATAGCATTATAAGGTTCAACACAACGACTAAACATAAGAAAATAGGAACACAAAACTGGCATAGAATAGAACAACCAAAAGGTTCTAGTGTCTCCTCCTATTATACTCCCTCCATTCCTTGATATAAGGTGTATAGTTTTCTTTAAAAATTCAAACATTTTTAACTTTGACCAAATTTATTGCAAAAACTATCAACATCTATGATATTTAATAACTACAATATGAAAATATGTTTAAAGATGAATCTGATGATACTATTTTGGTATAATTTACATTGATATATTTATCTAGAAATCCGGTCAAAGTTAACTAAGTTTGACTTTTTGAAAGAAACTATACACCTTATATTTCGGAATAGAGGGAAACTATACACCTTATATTTAGAAAAATATTATGGTGCTAATTATACCCTTAAAATGTGAAAGAGAGGATAATTTTTCTTTGAAAAAGGTTTCTTCTCATCAAGTGCTTGATAGGTGATGCCCGGAAAGCTCGCTATTCGATCTCTAAAGTAACATTACATAAAAAAGGCTTCAACACAAAAAAAAATTCTTCTCGTCGAGAAGAACAGTTTTGATGTTTGGTTGATCTTCATCCAAGCTCATATTGAAGGTCAAAACAATGCTTAAAGTAAAAGAGTGGCGGTGGCTAGTGCTCCTCTTGATGTGGCGAAGGAGGCGAGCTAGATGGAGATGGGTGCTCCGCGGCGGCACCACCCAACAAAGGCACATGCTTCTCCCGAAGAGAAACACACAAAGCACATGATACATCAGCCAATTCCACATATTGAGATAATTGTAAGAGTACTCTGATTTAAATAAAACTAAATTTCATATTGACATGTTCAGCTACTCAATGCTCAAATCGAAGTTCGAATTTTTCAAGGAACCTTCATACTATACTTTTGTCCTTGTGTCAAATGAAACATCTGCATGAAACTGCAATAAAATTCCATCAACCTAAGCAGTCATTCAAACAATCTCTCAAAGCATTTCCGAGAAAAGTTTCGCACAAAAATAATCAACCAAACTTGTATGGACTAAACTTTCTACAGATAAGTTAATCGTCTAAAATCATGAAACTGGTAGTCTAGTGTGGTACAACCTTCTCCATGATCTCATTTTCCTAAATTATGAATGATTCTTCTCTGCTCTGTGACTACGAAGATTTAGGACACACATCCTTTGGGTGCCAGGCAACAACAAAAGCAGCTTTGCTCCGCTCTAGGAAACATAAGAAGTAGCTCTGTTCTAGGCAACATCACTAGCAGTTTTTTTCTAGGAAGCAGCAGCCAGCACCAACCCAGGCACTCCTCGGATGTTTAATCTGGAATGTAGGAGACCCTAGTTAGCATATGACAATGAACAAAGTAGGAGATAAACAAAATGAGCGGCATATAAGTAAATAGCTCTACCATTAGCCCTGACCTTTACTGATAGGTGTACATTAGCTGAAACCACGAAGAAAACAACGCAGCTACTCCACCACATGAGCCATAATAGACATGAAGGAAAGAAAGCTTTAATGTGAACAAATTACTAAAGTGAAAATGTTGCACAAAAGGGTACCATTTGAAAAAAAAAAGATTTGGCCAACGACAACTCGTCAACTATGGGAATAAGTATTTCGTCTAACTAAAAACAGAATAATTTGTAAGTCACCTCTTGATGTTAGCCTGCTACTTTTAACATGGATAATTTCAACCCTTCTTCTCAGAATACGAAACCTGTATTTAGCTTCAAGTCCTTGGATATGAGCACCGTATCCTGTGAGTGATTAAGAGAAACAAAATGTCTATGTTGTGCTAACCATAGTTTAAGCCTTGATGAAAAAAATACATATACGTCAGCAATGTAACAATATGTACGGTCATTAAAAACTTACAAGCAAGTATAATACCAGCATATTAAGCAATAAGGTGAGGTTAGTGTGGTTTGCCAGCAAGAAAATGGAAGCGAGTAATAACCCTTGGCTACAGTGAAAACAAATGAATAAACACTAAACGCACATATGTGGCATTACTAACAAGCTATAGAATATGTACAACATCAAACAATAGCATAAACACAAAGTACATGAAAAACTAATCAAGTTACATATAAAGAACACCCCAAACGGAGTTACGGTTAAAAAGATACAAGCAAAACAAGTTACGGGCACAATCTGCCAACATCGGGAAGCAAACTTTAGAGAAATTCATAAACAGGGTAATGAATGCAAACATGCTCACAAATGATATAAAACTAAAGTAGACATGGCAGGGAAGGCATGGCAAAAAGAATCATGCAAAAAGGCATCATGAACAACTAATTATAGCTCAGGGCAGAAACTGTTCTTTGTATGCTGTACAAACAGGAGAAAAACTATATGCAAAAGTGTAGAAACATGACATAGCAATACATGGGCACTAAGTAGACATGATGATAACCAAGTACAAAAAAGAATCAAGGTCATAGGCATCATAGATAAAAAGATATAAAGCATGCAACATGGCATCACCCAACGCCGGTAAAACTTTTCAGATGAATTTATTCTGAACATGAAAGTTGTTCGGAATGGATAAACTAACACGGATACACGATCCGTATGTTTGTCAGATGACCACGACACCCCCGGCATGGTACCTTCCCCCTCCGGACCCCCTGTCAGGTAATTACCCGAAGCTGGCAGTTCATCCTCGGATGAATTTCATCATAGAAAAACAGAGGTGGCTGTTAAAAACAACAGCATAGCAACTTTGGAGCAGAATATAACTATGACCAGGAAGCATATCATGACAATGCAATACATATAATGGAAGTAGACATGATGCTTAACAGTATGCAAAAATAATCAATGCAATAGGCCTCATGGATGTGTCACAATCATCGATCAAACTTGCAATAAAATAACAACAGCAGCACACTAACAGAAATTAGTAGCAATTAACAGCCTGATGCCCACTTCAACACAGGTTTGCACCATCAAGATGGCCTCGAATCAAAATGCTCACAAAATATGGATTGAAGTACACACAATTCTAAGCAATTTTCCTTTTGGGCGCAACGTCATCTGAGCTACGGTTTATTCGCAAATATACTCGCAAAATGGAAACAACAACACATAATCTCCAGACTTAGCAAAAACTGGAAAAAGGAAAAACAAACAGAAAAAAGGAGCCGGGCCTCACCCATTGGGCTCGGCCCATATGGCTGGAGAGGCCAGTTCGGTGCTGGGCTGGGGGCGCTGGCTGCTTGCTGGGCCGCGTTGGGCTGGATCCGGCCCACCTAGACGGTGGCGGCTGGGCGCTGGCTCGCCCCGTCCCAACTGGATCGGGCGGTGGCTCGTCGGCCACCGGCGGCGCTCGCCGGAGAGGGAGATCGGGCGGCCGCATGGGAGGAGGCGAGGGGGAACGGGCACGGAAAAGGAGGCGCTAGCGGCGGATCCGGCGAAGGGGAGGCGCGTCGACCCCTCTGACCGGCACGGCGAGGTGCGGCCAGAGGTCGGCCATGGAGCCATGGCGCGGCGGAGCGGCGGCCCTGGTTGCGGCCGGCGACCTGCACAGCAAAAGAGGCGGGGTGAGGAGGAGAGAGGGAAGGGGGCGCGGTGAGGGAGCTCACCGGGGCGGCGCGCAGCGCGGCGGCGCCTCGCCGGCGGTGCTCGGGCGTGGAGGAGGATCTCCAAGGGCGAGGCGGCCCAGATCGCGGCCCGAGCAGGCCTGGCGGCGGCGGAGCAGGCCCGGCGCGGCCCGAACGAGGCTGGAGGTGGGAGGTTGCTCCGGTGGGACGACGTGGCCTCTTGTGGACCCTCCGTTCGCAGATCCAATGGCCAGATTTTTGCTGCAGCTAGGGTTTCGAGATTGGGGGGACTTGGGGCAGAATTTTGGAGAAATTCTGGGGGGTGGCTGCAATTTTTGGCTAGGGAAACCCTAGAAAGGGGTGGGAGTGTGGTGGTCTTTATATAGCCCAGGTGGCTGGCAGTTTGCGAAAACATCCCGTTTTTTCTCTCGCGCGCGCGGTGTTTACGTTTCTGACCGCCGGGGGTCCGCAGGACCTCCGATTCGGGTAAAACTTCGAACTGCGCGATCAGCGTGTCGAGCCGGCGGCGTTCACGTCGCGTTATGAAAATATCCCGTTTAATTATTAAACGGGGTTTTTCGTTCCGTTGGCCGCGGCTGGTCTCGTGCGGTTTTCGCGACGGTGATCGGGCGAAACCCGGTGGCGCAAATGTCGAGTGTCAGAGTGGAAAGGGTCGTTCTCCGTCCGGTACGAGATAAGAGAGGGAAAATAATCGCCGATCGATAAATCGGGGATGCAAACACTACAAACAAATCAGACAATCAAACAATTCGCACCGAAAACAAATTTTTTTAATTTTTGTAATAACTGGGCTGTTACAGCGATATCTGAGGAAGAGAATGGCTCTGCTTGCCTGGAAGCTCGACGATTGGGGTAGGATCGTCGACGAAGTAGTCGTACTCAGCGGCGGTGTAGTCAGCGGCAGCAGCGGGGTCTATCGGAGAATAAATGGGGGAGAAACAGTAAATATAAAGAAAACATAACAATCAAATGCATGACATGACAGATGAAATGTTATCGGTGCTCTAACGTAGTACGAGGCACTTAGCTCGGAGCGGAAATTCATCCGAGGATGAACTGCCAGCTTCGGGTAATTACCTGACAGGGGGTCCGGAGGGGGAAGGTACCATGCCGGGGGTGTCGTGGTCATCTGACAAACATACGGATCGTGTATCCGTGTTAGTTTATCCATTCCGAACAACTTTCATGTTCAGAATAAATTCATCTGAAAAGTTTTACCGGCGTTGGGTGATTACCAGGCAGTGCAATCGGAGGGGGAATGTCCCGTGTGTGGTATGTTAGAGGGGTGTGGTGAGGGTATGGGTAGCGTAAACATATTCGTTATATTTTTCTGAGTAGCTTTCATGTATAAAGTATTTTGATCCGACTTACGAATTAAAAGATATTGATTTCTAAAAACTTAATCATTTTAATCATTTTCTGGAAATTCTTCCTTATTATTAATTCAATGTACAATAGTGATGTTGACTAGTCAAACTGACACAGAGGGCCCACCTGTCAGTGACTTAGAGTTAATATATTTAAATAAAACATTTCTTATAATTAAAAAGGCTAGGGCCCACTTGTCATAGACATTGATTTTGAAACCCACTGAATTTTTGCTAAGTCTGGGATTCTTGTTTCTAAATCAACACTTAGTTGTTTTCGAGACCCTACGGTTTAGTGTTTTGCTCATCAAGTCGAACAATTTTATGTGATCTCGAATCTGGTACGGAAGTCTAATTTGTTAGGGTCCATTTACTTAATTAAAACTCGATCCGCAAAGTGCTACTCGAGGCTAATTCCAGAAATCGTTAAAAGATGCCAAGTTTCCTTCACGGTTGCCACGGATCTATACCTCCAACGGAGATACTTCCTATAGGTGATTTTTACTACAACATGTGTACTTTCATGCCATGCCCTTAAACGACATGAAGGATCCCTATTGATTGTTCAACAATAGCTGTAGAATAGTTATGAGGTTAACTCTGTTTTCTGTTTAACAAAAAGCTGCAATTTGTGAATTTCATAGGATTTAATCTATGCATTATATGACAATGGTCCAATAGGGTAAAATGGAGGTTGGTCAGTGTACCCTCGGTTCATATAAGTTTTATTCATATCTGAATTCGTTTTGCACGATTTTCCCTGTTGTTTTGTTTCATACAATGGGGGTTTTCAACAACAACAAAATGAAAGTAGGAGCAGCAAACAGCTGCAAGCAGCAGCTGTAGAATAGCAGTAGCAGCCAGCGGCAGCAGCAGCTGCAATGGCAGCAGCAGCTGAGCCAGCAAGGGGCGGCAACGGCCAGGCGCAGGGCAGGGCGCCGGATCGGGCAAGCACACCTGGGCACAGCCGGCCACACACAAACACCCACACACCTCACGTACGTACACCACATATCACACCATACACACACACACACAGGCCCAGCCATATCCACGGCCGTGGCCAGCGCAACCACAGCAGGCAGCAGGGCATGGCCACACTGGAAGGTGCGCGCACGCGGGGTCGTGGCCGGGCGCAGGGCACGCGAGGGCCGCGGCTAGGGGGAGGCAGCGCACGGCCGACAGCAGCAACACGCGCGCGATGTAGGAGAAGCTCAGCTCCGTTCATGGCGGCTGTCAGTTCTCAAGGCGACCAACAGAGACAACCGAGACGGGAAAAATAGGGGAATCGGGGAAGTAGCTCACAAGGATGCTCGTGGACATGCACGGTGAGGCCGGGACACATCGGTGGTGGAGATCGACGACAACGGCCGTGGTGGCTGGGGGCGAGAAAACTGGCGATGGCGTCGTTCTGGTGCGGCTCCCGTCGAACAGATGCCCGGGCGTGACGAAGTCGAGGCGCGCGAAGCTCCTAGACGTCATCCCGCACGCCGTAGACGCCGGTGGCCGCGACAACGATGACGGCTCGGCGACGCACCCGCACGATCTCGGACCAGTCAGAGAAAAAGGGGCGGGTGGGGGGAGAATGGAGCGGGGCTAGGGTTTCAGGGGGCTCATGAGCGACTTATCCCCGGCAACGAGCCGCCGGATGGTTGCCACGGCGGCACGGCGCGGCCCTGGCTGGGGGATGCCCGCCACACACGCCTGTGTAAAGGAGGAAGAAGATGAGGGCGCTGGGGTGGGCCGGGCCAGAAGATTTTTGCCCTGGGAGAGAGTTAAGTCTTTTCTTTGATTTCTTTTTTATTGTTTTGTTTTTCTGTTTGTATTTAGTTTAGTAAGTTACTGACTTTTGTAATAGGTGATTCTTGCATTACCCATTAATATGTTGCTACAAAAAGTTTTGGGGTTTTATAAAATCAATTGTGTTTTATATAATTATTTAATGATTAAATGGGGTTACTTTGCTACTGTTTTATTTTGCTTTCCATTTTTAGGATTTTTGCAAAAGGTGAAACTTGTTCCCACATTAGTTTTACATGGTATAGCACTGGCACAAGCAGTTTGGTGGCCAACTAAATTCATTTAGGGTTTTATTTGAATATGCAACAAATAAAAGAGGTTGTTTTGGTACTGTTTTGAATTGTTTAAAATATTTAACTAATGTAATAAAATATCGTTGCTATTTTATTGTGACCTACTAATTTTTAGGAATTTAATAAAAGTGGTTGCAATATCTTTTAATTAAGTTTTATTTCCACTTTTTTTTAATATCAACAAAAGGGAAATTTGAATTAGAGTTGATCCAAGGTGATCAAAGCATGATTAGAAAAAGTAATCATTGATTAGCAAAAGTGATTATTGTTCATGACAGTGAGCTTGTTACATGCCCCCATCCATCCCCAATAAAATATTAAAGGAGACTCAAGCGTCTAAGCTTGGAGATGCCCCCGTGCATCCCCTTCTCCATCAACAATCATCAGTTCGTCCTTCGTCTCAGTATATTTTTATCACTTCATGCGTTATGTGCTATGCTTGGAGCGTCTCGCTCTTAGGTTTCTTCTTTTTTCTTTAGCTTTGCTTGCTGTTCATAACAAGTTAGACCCCATCTTACTTTGTGTGGGAGAGAAACACGCTCCACTTCAATCGAGAACACATCATAGGTTCATGCCTATCTTCTCTCTGTTGTGTGTTCTTTATCTTTTCGTAGCTGCTGCCATGTTTAGCTCTTAGTTTTCATGTTTATCCTTTTCAAGAGCTTTAGTTTAGTTTAGTTTGTTGCTGGAACTCTCTTTAGTTTTCATGTTTATCTTGTTAAGAGATTTGGTAGTTGGACTGAGTTCTGTCTTGTCTTAAAGTAGGTAATTGAGGTTGCTATTCTGTGACGCCCCCAAAATCAATCCGTGTACAGTAATCATACACGCAGGGTACACGGCTGAGATTAGGGTGCCACAGTGAGCATATCACAGCACAACACTAAACACAAAAGGATAAACCAATATGTTACAATAAAGGGGGGTCACACGGACCCGAATACATAAGTTATACAAGCCATAATATCTGAGTACAGACATAGTTAGTCAAGTTTTGCCTTAAGAAGGCTAGCACAAATAACATCAGAGATACAGATCGAAAAGGCAAGGCCTCCTGCCTGGGAGCCTCCGAAACTACTCCTGGTCCTGGTCAGCGGGGGTCTCGACGTAGTAGTATCCTCCTCCGGGGTACTCCTACTCCTGGGCTCCAACGTCGACTCCAGCGGCCGATCAGGCAAAACATAAAAGGGGAAATAAAGCAAAGGTGAGTATCTAGTATACCCGCGAGTCTTACGTCCGCTACTAAGCATTATGCATTTGTATCAACGGAAAAGGGAGGTTGTATATATAGTGGACTGCAAGATAGAAATCAGAATAAGGGTAAGAAGCTAGGCCTATCGAAGACTAGCATCTTCTTACGATGTCTTGCAGCATGAGATGAGAAACATCCAACAGTTCATATAAAGAAATAAAGTAACAATGAAGCAGAAGTTGCTGCAACATTGAATAATATAAGTTGTAATGATTAATAATAATAATGCCTCCGACTTCCCCTCCTCGACTCCCATGCGAGGAAGAAAACCCGGAACCATACAGTTTAATAGTAGTAGTTCGTAGTGGTAAGATCCAGCTTCAGCATAAAGCGTCCTGTTACCGTGGACACGGCTATTCGAATAGATTAAACTCCCTGCAGGGGTGCACTACTGTTCAGCCTGCACGCTCGGATCTCCTGGGTGCCGTGAACCTTGTTAGGGAACGCCCCACCGATGCTATCCGACACATCGCAGCCCATCCTAAGCTCAGCAGAGAGGCCATCCTCCAGACTATATCCTACGCGCCAAGGGGTCTAGGTCCCTCACCCTTGCACGCTCCTGCATGGTGCGAGTCTGGCCGGTGAAGCAAAAGCAAATCCAAACACACCTGCTGCAGCAAAAAGACAAGACCACTTCCCGGCGATCAGGCCGCAGTACTGCTGACGTCTGAAGAGCTTTCGGACGAACTACGACGCGGAGGGCCCACACCGTAATCCCACGTGTAGGTAGTGCGTACAGACCAACGGGTCTCTCAAGTCATCCGCCGAACCATTTAGCATTTTAATATTATCTCGCAGACAACCGTTATCGCTGTCTGACTAACAACACAACGGAAAACGAACATCAACAAGGCCCACCGATAACGTCGGTGCCTGCCCTGTCGTACCGTGAAATCGCGTGGTTATCGACAAGGTGAACCGTCTCCTTAACTTGTCTCGCGTGTGCTCTTGGTAGAGCTCGACTTTTGCGTGGTTTGGTAACTCTCGCGAGATACGAGCAGGGGCCAAGCACGCCAGTAACGTCGGTCGTACCCTCCCTGTCGTTCCCGACGATATACCGCTCGCGGGCACCGTTGGGTCGCCCGACTTCTTACCTTTAAGGACAACCGCTGCCCAGGACCCTATGGCGGAAAGACAAAGTCAGCCTCGAGTGGAGTACAAGGATTACTCCTGGATAGCTCACACTTGAGGTGACTAGGCATAACCCAGATAGGGGCCTTTGGCGGTGTCTGTGCAGATGTATATATTGTATCCGTGTTCACCCCCCTGAGTGATCACGACCCGCTATCTAGTCCTAGCTAACAATGCGAAGGGTTCACTGCTGAATATATGCATAATTATAATAGGCAACATAGGATAAGAAAGGTACATCAAGGGGCGACAAAATCAGGCTATGCAATTGAATATGATTGTAACGTAGCAGCAGCAGTAACAATGCCTAGTGCAAGAAAGTACGGAAAGGTAGGCGATATCTGGGGAAGAGAATGGCTCTTCTTGCCTGGAAGCTCGACGTTAGGGGTCGGGTCGTCGACGAAGTAGTCGTACCCGGCAGAGGTGTAGTCGGCGGTAGCAGCGGGGTCTACCGGAGATTAAGGGGGGAGGAAATAGTAAATACACAGCAATAATATACAAACATATGCATGACATGACAGATGAAAGGTTGACGGTGTTCTAACGCAGTGCAAGGCACGTTGCTCGGAACGGGAATTCATCCGGGGATGAACTGCCAGCTCCTGGTGATTACCGGACAGGGTGTCTGGAGGGGGAAGGGATCATGCTGGAGGTGTCGTGGACATCCGACAACATGTGTGGTTGGTGTATCCGGGTTAGTTGATCTATTCCGAACAAATTTCGTGTTCGAAATAAATTCATCCGGGTACTTTAGCAGTATCGGACAATTTATCCGACAGACGGTCCGGAGGGGGACGGTTCGACGTTCGTTATGTTAGAGGGGTGTGGTAGACACACGGATAGCGTATCCTTATTTGTTATATTTTTCTGATCAATTTTCATGTATAAAGTTTTTGAATCTGACTTACGGTTTAAAAGATATTCAAATTCAAAGTTTAAATCATTTTAAATCAATTTCTGAATTTTCTTTTATTAATAAAACCTAACATTATCCAAAACAGTGTAGTTTGACTGGTCAAACCTGACAGAGGGGACCCACCTGTAAGGTTGACTGGTCAACTGACCAGTGGGTCCCACATGTCAGCCTCTGGTTATTTAAAACAATAAATTTTTCTATTAAACAGAACAAGGGCCCACCTGTCATACTCAAAGAATTTCTATAAATCATTTCTTTTATTTAACTGACAGGTGGGGTCCCAGTGTCATTGACTATTTTCATAATTAACTATTAAATAGATTTAACCAGTGGCTGGGTCCACTTGTAATAGGCTTAGAGGGGGTGGTTATTTTAAAATGGGGATTAAACTAACAATATAATTAGGCAGGGGGGTTAGGGGCTAATGGCTCCCACGTCGGACGTGTCCACGCCGGCGGGACAGGGGGCGCCGGCGGCGAGGGAAGCCGCGGCCAGGGCGAGCAGCGGAGCGGCGAGGCGCGCGGCCGAGGCGCGTCCAGTGCGGGCGGGCACGCGCACAGGGTGGCCTAGGCGTGTACAGGGGAGGCAAGGCGCGGCCGTGTGCGAGCCACGGCCATGCCTGTGGCCTCTGTCTAGGAGGCGGCAAGGCACATCGACGGCTACCGCGGCGAATCTAATGGGGAGAACGGTACAAATCCAGAGGAGGGCTCACATCGAGGTCAGAGGGGAGCTCAGGGGAGCCGGGGGCGCTCGGAGAGGCATTGGTGGAGGAGGTCGAGGACCATGGCCGTGGCGGCCATGGACGAGAAGTCTGGCGATGGCGCAGTGGTTAATGTTAATCCAGGCGAATGGAGGCACGGGGCAACCTACTCGTCGGCGAGGGAGCTCCGAGACGTCGTACCGGTCGACGAGGCGGTCGATTGCCGCGCGGGCAACGGCGATGCGGCCACGGGAGCGTGCGGTTGCGCACGAATCGACCGAGAGGAAGACGAGGGGGGGTTCTGAGGGATCCTAGGGTTTGCGGGAGGGGGCGGCGGCTCGGGGCGGGACTTATCCCTGAAGGTGAGCCGCGCGATGGTCGACAGCGGGCATCAGCCGCCATGAACGGGGAAGGTGCGTCCACGACGCCCTGGTGAATAGGAGAAGGAGGAAGAAGGGTGGGTGTGGGGATTGGGTCGGGCCACAGTGGGCTTGGCCTGGGTGATTTGCCCAGGGAGTTGAATAGGTCATTTTCATTTTTCTTATTTTATGTGATTTCTTTCCTCTTTGTATTTATTTTAGTTAGCTTTTGGAATTTTTCTAAAATATGGAACATGTACCAAAAAATAGGGTTGCACTTTATACTACTGCTAAAAAAGTTTGGGCAATTATAAAAATCATTTAATATTTAATTTAAATAATAACTTATTAAATTGGACTGATTAAGCTACCGTGTGAATTGTTTATTATTTTTAATCAAAGTAATAAATGCCCAAGTTAGTTTAACATGGCCCACTGATTTTTAGTTATTTAACAAAATTGGTTGCACAATTTTTGGACAAGGTTTTATTTGCCACACCATTTTTATTTTTATTTTATATGATCAAAGGGGAATTTTGAATTTGAGTTGATACAAGATGATCATGGGATGATTAGCAACAGTAATCATGATTACTATTGGTGATTACTGTAGCGTGACACCCGGGGTGTTACAAATCTCCCCCACTACAAAGAATTCTCGTCCCGAGAATTAACTGTAGTGCAAGGGGTAAGGTTTCGGTTTCGTATTCTCACGAGTCTTCTGGTTCTTGTTGTCCTTCTCGAAGAAGTTAATCCTTCACGTTGACGTCTTAATTTTTCTGCATCATTGCATCTTGATGAGTTGTAGTCCTTCCTTCGGGGTCTTCATCGTACTTACGCATAGGCTAGGAGGAAAAACTTAAGGGGCTCAGATTGATACAAAGTACATCAACCGAGGTTGTCCGAGGAAATGGGGAACAAAGTATCTCACGAGTTGCACTCAGGTAGATACATCGAGAGAAACAAAATAGGTCATGAGAGGTTTTCAAGCGGATACACAAGCATTCGACGATGATAACAGAGGATGAAAAAGGGGTCCAGAGCGTCAGGAATAAGCATTGAGTCTGATATCGAACTGGATATCACAAGGTAGATGACTCGTGAATTGCATATGCGGTCAAGAGAGTCAGGTTTCGATCCTGTGGAACTGTGGGTTATAGTGGTTGCATATTACGTGATTACGATGCAAGGATTGTCAGAGATTAGCTTGTCAGCTATGTTGGCAACAACATTGGTACCAGGAGCAGTGGACATTGAGAACCATTTTCCTGCTCGTTAATACGAGGAGGACCAATTGGCAAAGTTCTCGTCCCGGTGGTTACTGAAATGTCATCAACAATGGCAACAAGGTGTTACTGACGAGGTTGCACACCAAGGTGTTTACAGAAGCAGGTGAATTTCACTGCTTAGATAAGATACATTACAAGAAAGGTTAAACAGACCAATGGAAAGGAAAATGTGATGTTACACAAGTATCAGGTGTATATCTTTCTCAAGGGAATGCAGAGCACGATGTACACGACCAAGTTGTATCGGCAGAGAGTCAAGGGAGTTGTCGATGATAACACAAAGCATCGAGGGGCAAGGATGGTATTTCAAACAATGAATCCAATCGACACATGGAAGAAGCCACGTAAGCTTAGTCGTATAATAATCCACCAAAGGTCGGGTGGTTCGCAAAGAATCTGATGTGAGTATCGGCACTCAACCAGAAGGAGAAAGAATGCAAAGGCATCGGGCGATAGAAGCATCAGAATAATTTGATGCTTAAGTACAAGGGAGTCGTGTTTTCCAGATCGGGAGGTGGATGCAATCATCCATACGGACTTATCGGTGGCAGGGGATTGCAAAGGCGATGAACACGCAGGTTCTCGGGAATTTATCAGGGAGTAATCGTCGGAAGCTTCAGGTGAATCAGGCGATCATCGGTAATGCAGTGCTCTCCGGAAGGAAGGAGGTACGTGAACCTAAGTCTGAGTTATTAAAACTTTACCAGCAAGGATAAGAGATCAGAGTCCCAGAGCATAGGTACGGAGAAAAAGATCCTAATACCATAGATATCACACGTAGTGACATCGATGTGGGCCCGTAAGCCAAACATTAAGTTAGCAAGTAGTTTTGCAAATACAAGACTCGACTTCGACCGAGGAGTGGTTAGGGGCTTCCTACAGGCAGTCGGCTCTGAAACCAACTTGTGACGCCCCCAAAATCAATCCGTGTACAGTAATCATACACGTAGGGTACACGGCTGAGATTAGGGTGCCACGGTGAGCATATCACAGCACAACACTAAACACAAAAGGATAAACCAATATGTTACAATAAAGGGGGGTCACACGGACCCGAATACATAAGTTATACAAGCCATAATATCTGAGTACAGACATAGTTAGTCAAGTTTTGCCTTAAGAAGGCTAGCACAAATAACATCAGAGATACAGATCGAAAAGGCAAGGCCTCCTGCCTGGGAGCCTCCGAAACTACTCCTGGTCCTGGTCAGCGGGGGTCTCGACGTAGTAGTATCCGCCTCCGGGGTACTCCTGCTCCTGGGCTCCAACGTCGACTGCAGCGGCCGAGCAGGCAAAACATAAAAGGGGAAATAAAGCAAAGGTGAGTCTCTAGTATACCCGCGAGTCTTACGTCCGCTACTAAGCATTATGCATTTGTATCAACGGAAAAGGGAGGCTGTATATATAGTGGACTGCAAGATAGAAATCAGAATAAGGGTAAGAAGCTAGGCCTATCGAAGACTAGCATCTTCTGACGATGTCTTGCAGCATGAGAAGAGAAACAGCCAACAGTCATATAAAGCAATAAAGTAACAATGAAGCAGAAGTTGCTGCAACATTGAATAATATAAGTTGTAATGATTAATAATAATAATGCCTCCGAGTTCCCCTCCTCGACTCCCATGCGAGGAAGAAAACCCGGAACCATACAGTTTAATAGTAGTAGTTCGTAGTGGTAAGATCCAGCTTCAACATAAAGCGTCCTGTTACCGTGGACACGGCTATTCGAATAGATTAAACTCCCTGCAGGGGTGCACTACTGTTCAGCCTGTACGAGCCTCCATATTGCGTGACAGTGTTCATGGCAGGCACCGAAGAGCAGGAAAGCCAACCGGCTCAAGGTTCAACAAAGAACCGGAACGTGGCGACGACTCATAACATGGCCCCTAACCAAGATAGGGAACAACCAGAAGTTCTCACGGGAGCAAAAGCCCTTTCAGATGCACTAAACGCCTTTGACGAAGCCTTAGCTGCGCCAATAACACCTGAAAACCAGTAAGCTTGGAGGACCAAGGTCAATGGACTCAAGGCCCAGGTGATGAGCATCCGAAGGGAAATTAACTCCCAGAACGCCCAGATGGTGGAGAGAGAAACACAACTCGCCCAAGAAACTAGGCGCTTGCGACACGAGTCAGAACTAATAGAAGCACGGAGACTGAGTCTCGCCAACACACGACCCGCGGGATATGCGAGCCGGATCCCTGCTGACCTTCCGGCTCGGAGGGTATTCCAGGACACGAATCAGTCGACTCCTCCAAGGTTACACACCACCAAGGCAACATGTCCCCTCGCCGCGGCAGGAACGGTTCCATAGACCCCTAGATCACTACAATAACCCCATGGCCAATGTGGTGGCAGCGACACGGTACCTCGCTAGCGTGCCTGCGCATGGAGACACGCCGGTAGACCAGGCCACCCGAGGGGCGATCGATCTGCTCAAAACCGCAATCACACAACAAGCCCAATACTCGCAGGGATTTCAGTACCTACACGAGACCCCATATCGCAGTGTGAGCCGGCAAGCGGACTCACCAGCGCCGGCCGGCTCGAGCAGTCATTGCCAGCGCCACGCCCCGCCACCAGACCCGCCGGGGGCAACAAGGATCCAAGACATACCATCTAACCTCTACCCCGAACGCCGGATAGAGGAGATGGCTCAACTTCCACCCCAAGACCAAGACGCCGAGTTCATCAGCAGATCCGTGCGCAATCGATGCCTGGTGCCGACTCTTCGTAATACACGTCTGCCATCAAACTTCAAAGGCCCACACAAGATTGTAACCTATACAGCTGACATGAACCCGACAGCTTGGATCGAAAGTTATGATCTAGCCATGGACATGCTGCAAGCCAGCGAAGGAGTGTGTGCCCGTTATCTCACAATGATGTTTGAACGGCCGGCTCGCACATGGTTCAAAAATCTCCCAGAGAATTCCGTCACCTCCTGGACGGATCTCAAGGAAAAATTCATCCAGAACTTCCAAGGCACATGTCGGCGAGCCACCACGATCGTCGACTTGGAGCATTGTGTCCAAAAGGAAGGAGAGTCGACCCTGAGTTGGGCGCGACGGGTTGCAGAAATAATCCACTCTTCAGATACTATCGCAGCCCAAACAACCGTCATTGTCTTGGAAAGGAACTGCAAATTCGATCCCTTAGTCCACAAACTTGGCCGACTCAAAAGGATGGTCAAGGACATAGGAGAGCTCATGCATGCAGTCATTAAATATGCTGAGTCAGACAAAACCAAGGATACTAAACCTCAGCAGGATAAAGCAGTCCAGAATAAGAATGGTGGTAAAAAATCCCAGAATCAGAATCAGCAAACCAAGCGACGGCTTGAACAGACTACTTCTGAGTTGGTAGCCAACACAAACGTCGGCTCCCAAAGACAGAAGCAGGGGGGCAACAACTACCGCAAGCCGGAAGGAAATTTTCGCCCGAACAACTATGAAGCAGCTATGAAGGGTCCTTTCCCATCTCATAGTAAACCCGGTCGCCCAGCCAATCACACCTGGGAATATTGCTTCTTCATGAAAGAATTTGCATGACGTGGAAACCAAGGACCTCCCGGGTCAGGTGGAGGATCCGGCTAGAGTGGCAACAACCAGAATCCTGGCTACCAAGGAGCCGGCGCAATGCCTCAACACCAAGGACCTAGAGGAGGAGCCCAGAATAGTCCGGCCTTGCTGGATTCCAAGAAAACCCGAAACAACTCCATGACCGTGCAGCCTATCATGTCTTCACCACCAGCAGTTGCAGAAGGGATAGGAAGCTGCAGCGCAGAGCCTCTATGGCTGTGACCACAGAGCCGACCTGGCCTAGATGGCTCAATTGGTCAGAACAGCCAATCACTTGGACAAGAGATGATCACCCCCAGTGATAGAAAACCCAGGGGCCCTGGATCTAGTATTCTCTCCACAAATTGGAGGATACACACTTGACAAAGTTCTCATGGATGGAGGAAGCAACATCAACATCCTCTATCACGAAACCTTTCGCAGGATGGGGTTGACCCAAAAACAGCTGCAACCCTCCAACACCGTTTTCCATGGAATAGTCCCAGGCAAGTCGGCACGTCCGATAGGTAAAATCTACCTGGAGACAGCGTTTGGAAACGCCGAGAATTTCCGCTCCGAGCTCATACCCTTTGAAGTGGTAAAACTCGAGAGCCCATATCACGCCATTTTGGGCAGACTGTCTTATGCCAAATTCATGGCTAGGCCATGTTACGTCTACCTGAAACTAAAAATGACAGGTCCTAATGGCCCAATTACCGTCAATGGAAGTCGGTCCAGGGCAGTGGAATGTGACGAACAGCATGTCAAGTTTGCCGAGTTGACGCGTGCCAAGGAGGACTTGTCAGCATACCAAGAAAAGGTAGACCTGGAAGATCCCACAATCCTAAAGAAACCGACTCCCGACAAGAACCCCAAATTTCAACCAGCTCAGGATACGAAGAAAGTCGACTTTGTCCCTGGTGACTCCTCTCACCAGTTCACCATCGGGACAGAGCTATCTGGTGAATAGGAAAGCGCGCTCATCGAGTTCCTCCGTGAGAATTGGGACATCTTCGCCTGGAAACCCTCTGATATGCCAGGTGTCCCGAGGGAACTCGCTGAGCACCACCTAAATATAGACCCAAAACAGAAGCCGGTCAAGCAATTCTTTCATCGCTTCAATGACGAGAGAAGAAACGCTATTGGGGAAGAGATAGCCCGACTCCTCGCTGCCGGATTTATCATGGAAGTCTTTTATCCAGAATGGCTTGCAAACCCGGTCCTCGTTTTAAAAAAACGGGTCCTGGCGCATGTGCATTGACTACACGGATTTAAACAAGGTCTGGCCGAAGGATCCCTTCGCACTGCCTCGTATTGACTAGCTCATAGACTCGACTGCGGGATGTGAGCTCCTATGCTTATTCTGGTTACCACTAGATCAAGATGACCCTTGAGGACCAAGAGAAAATGGCTTTCATCACCCCTTTCGGGATCTACTGTTACACCTCCATGCCCTTCGGCCTTAAAAACGCGGGAGCCACGTATCATCGAACAGTGTAGAGTTGCCTCAAAGAGCAGATTGGGTGCAACGTGCATGCTTATGTGGATGATATAGTGATCAAGTCCCAGTTGGCCGACTCACTTATCAGCGACTTGACAGAAACCTTCAAAAATCTGCGCAAGTACCAAATGAAGTTAAACCCGGCCAAATGCACCTTTGGGGTACCTGCAGGTAAACTCCTGGGATACATAGTATCAGAAATAGGTATTGAGGCAAATCCAGAGAAAATCAACGCCGTCATGACTCTTCAGATGCCGGCCTCAGTAAAGGGAGTTCAACGACTCACAGGGTGTGTAGCTACTTTGAGCCGGTTCATAAGTCGACTTGGTGAAAAGGCAATCCCCCTGTATCGACTCCTGAGGAAATCAGAAACATTTGTCTGGGATGACAAAGACGATCAGGCCCTAGAGTCACTAAAGAAGCAATTATCCTAGGCTCCAATATTGGCGGCTCCCAAGCCTAAAGAACCAATGTTACTTTATATCGCTGCCAACAATCGAGCGGTCAGCGCTGTAGTTGTTGTTGAGCGTATGGAAGCCGACAAGGAGCACCCTTTGCAAAGACCAGTTTATTACGTCAGTGAGGTTCTGACTTTATCAAAGCAACACTATCCTCACTGGCAGAAATTGGTTCTTGGTGTATTCATGGCGAGTCGGAAACTTAAACACTACTTCCAAGAGCACCCCATAAATGTGGCCAGCTCAGCACCGCTTGCAGATATCATCCAAAACCGGGAAGCAACGGGAAGGATTGCAAAGTGGGCCATAGAGTTGGGGGCTTATCACATCAAATACAAACCGCGAACGGCCATTAAGTCCCAGGCGCTTGCCGACTTCATCAATGACAGGACAGAAATCCAAACATCACCGGAGAAACCATTCACCAAATATTGGACGATGCACTACGACGGAAGCCGGCAACTCCAAGGGTCAGGAGCCGGCGTAGTTCTTACCTCACCTAAAGGGGAGAAATTCTGTTATGTTCTACAGCTGCAGTTCACTTGGACCAACAATGCAGCAGAATATGAAGCCTTGCTCCATGGACTTCGGCTGGCTCCTGAGATGAATATAAATTGGATCCAATGCTATGGCGACTCCGATCTCGTTTCTCAACAAGTGTCAGGAAAATGGGATTCCAAAAATCCCATAATGGCAGCTTATCGGCGAGAAGTACAAAGGCAAGACGGATTTTTTGTTGGATACCATGTGGACCACGTGGACCGTAGGGAAAATGAAGCAGCAGATGCTCTCTCCCGACTCGACTCTCAGTGAAAGCCGGTCCCTCCAAACGTGTTCCTGGATGTCCTAACAAAGCCGTCTGTACAACCACCAACAGAGAAGACATAGCAGAGCCAGATCCAGAGCCATCTCTGGTTGCAGCAATTCATGCTACGCCCTACTGGGTCGTACCGTACTTGGATTACAAGACTCGAGGAATACTTCTTCAAGATGAGATGTTGGCCAGACAAATCGTCAGAAGAAGCCAATACTTTGTAATCATCAATGGTGAGTTACATCGGCGAAGTGCCGCAGATGTTTTTCAGAGATGTGTCTCACCAGAAGAAGGTAGAGCCATCCTGAATGAAATACACTCTGGAGACTGCGGACATCATGCCGGCTCTCGTTCGCTTGTAGCTAAAGCCTTTCGACACGGTTTCTACTGGCTTACAGCTCATGCGGATGCAGAGGACATAGTCAAGAAATGTGATGGATGTCAGCGCTATGCAAATCAAGCTCACGTGCCGGCTCAAGAACTTCGTATGGTACCTATCACTTGGCCCTTTGCGGTATGGGGACTTGATATGGCGGACCTTTCAAAATATCAGCCAACTAGAATACCCACATACTAGTGGCAGTAGACAAATTTACCAAATGGGTGGAAGCAGAGCCGGTCAGCAAATGTGATGCTGCAACAGCACTGAAATTTTTGAAAAAAATTTATATACAGATTCGGCTACCCCCACAGCATAATCACTGATAATGGTTCTAACCTATCAGAAGGGGTTATGCAGCGATTCTTCCAGAACGAGCACATCCGACTCGACCTTGCATCAGTGGTACATCCACAATCCAACGGACAAGCCGAGAGAGCCAACCAAGAGTTGCTCCGAGGCATCAAACCCCGACTCATTGTTCCTTTGAAAAGGACGCCGGGTTGTTGGGAGGAGGAGTTACCCTGAGTATTATGGAGCATCCGGACGACTCCCAACAGGTCGACAGGCTATACGCCCTTCTTCCTAGTTTATGGAGCAGAAGCCGTCCTCCCAAGTGACATACGTCACGACTCGCCTCGAGTCACTGCTTATGTGGAAGCCGAAAATGAGAAAGCAAGACAAGACGCCTTAGATCTTCTCGATGAAAAACAAAGATTTGGCTGCAGCTCCGTCGGCTATCTATCAACAAGATCTTCGATGCTACCATAGCCGTCGCATTAAAATTCGGACTTTCCAGGAAGGTGATTTGGTTCTCTGACTCATACAGAAAAGAGATGGAATGCACAAGTTATCCTCTCCATGGGAGGGACCGTTTGTGGTCAGCAAGAACCTGTACAACGGATCCTACTACCTAG
Source organism: Bromus sterilis (assembly GCA_950022295.1). NCBI lineage: Eukaryota > Viridiplantae > Streptophyta > Magnoliopsida > Poales > Poaceae > Bromus > Bromus sterilis. The sequence goes on along the minus strand of OX465595.1, from coordinate 169,787,899 downwards.
TGGATATACGAGAGAAAGCGGACACGCGCACAAGCATGGAGGGCACTCCCAGGCCGTGGAACATCGCACAACTCCGTCCATATTACACTTGAGTAGAAACAAGAACATTACTGTATGCTTCACCAAGTCGACATATGTTGCACTGGCTTTTGCCACAATATATATATATATATATGCCGACATTGGTCGTGCCGGCTTTCACCATCGAAATATACATAAGTCGACTTCTGTCGCATTGGCTCTCGCCACATACAACTAAGTCGACTTCAAGTCGCAACGACTACTGCCATACCAAACTCTATTTTACTTTTTTTTTCATGATAGTTAAATTTTATATCATACATTTGCATACATTGCATTATTATATCTCAGGGACCTGGGGGCTTGATCTACCCCTCTATTGGTACTGACCATGTATTTTTCTTATTAAGGGGAACTGGGGATTTTGATGACAATCATTGAATCTTTATCCGAAAACTCGGCATATATATGTAAAAATAATTGTGTATAAGCTTATTCAGGGGAAGTAGGGGGCTCGGTGTCACTCATCGACTCTTATCCGAAGAAAACCCGGCATATACATGAAATGGAAAAACACGCCTTGGCCTGTATAGCTTATTCTCATACGATCTAAATACGCGAAACCCGGATAGAAACCTTCAAGAAGAAGTTTTAAAGAAAACAGAAAAACGCTGATCAATGTGGGACAGCATAAAGAGGAGTTCCGACTCATGGATAACCCAAAATTCTTCTCAAAAAAGAGAAGATGAGGAAAAGATGAATCCAGAGTCGACTTCTATATGAGCCTTTATATTTATGCATACATTAGCATCATCACACATTCTTTTCATTCCATCTTCTGCATATATAAAGTCGACTTCGGTCGTGACGGCTTTTTACCATACATATACAAATCGACATTCGTCGAGCCAGCTCTCACCGACTTATTTATTGGGAATAAAACCCATCATGTCATATCTATATGACTTGATAGATTCAAAGATAGACCTATGTGACTCGGCACTGCAAACAGATGCACACACCGACTCATGGGGACTACACTTCAAGGTTTCTTCTCAAAGAAGACTCGGTACATCACCCAGCTGAATATACCAACTCTTGGGGAGTAACACTTCAAAAAGATATGCAAGACATCGTAAGTCCTAGGTTGCTGCAAGCAAGAAAACCCGACACTTTGGGGCTACACTACTTTGAAGCAAGTTTCATAAGCACAAAATCCTTTTTGATGACCCAGTACGGCATATAAACATGACCATACCATCTCATGGGGGATGCAAGTCGATCTATCCTATGAGTCGATTAGCGGATACTATATTATTCTTAATCGACTCAGGGGGCTACAGATACATACACTATCATAAGTGGTCGTCTCCTATATACTCCAAGAAAACATTTCCAGTCAGGAATAAAAACTGACTCATAAATACATGGACTCAGCAAAAATTCATAGATTTCATTCATTAAAACCAGCTGGATCTTACATCAAAGAAAGCAACCTTACAAAGCAAAAGACAGACTCGGCAAACTACTACTGAAAAAGAACCTGTAGCTTCAAGCATCTTCTTCAGATTCAGCCTCATCTTCTGTTGAAACATCTTCTTCACTAAGGAGCTCTTCATCACTAGAGCTCTCCACACAACAGCAGGCTCGGTCTCCATCCGAGTCAAAGATCCTAGCTGACAAAGTATCTTCACCATGAAACTTGAAGATAATAGTGTCTCCTCGAGAAATATTCATGGAGCAAAGAAAAGTTTTCCAACCTTTCTCAAAAAACTTGGTGCCTTGGTTAGAAAAACTAACTTTTACCCAGACAGGCCCATGTGGACATCCATCAGATCGGAGCCAAAGACCCGAAGGCGATGAGTCAAACACAAGTTGTGAAAAAGACTTAGGAAGTTTGATCCAACGATGGATCGTCCAGATATGAACCAAGAATTCATTCCTCTCAGGAGAAGAAGGGGGAGATTCAGAAGGAGAGGCAGCACGAGTAATCCTTTCCCTACCTCTGCCACGGCCACGACCTCTACCACGGCCACGACCACGACCAAGGCCGCGACCTCGGGTACTTCCACGAGGATCAGGCTTATTGGAGGCCAAAGGCGAAGAGGTCTCTAGCTTAGGGGCCATGGAGAAAGAAGGAAGAAGAAGAAAAGGATAGGATGTGCTTGAAAGATCAAGCTATCCAAGGGACATTTATAATAGAGTCATGGAGAGGGTCCATTAATTCCACAATAAACAAGGGATAACTACCCAAGGTAGATGAAATTTATGAAAAGACTCCTTGATTCCCACTACAAACATCAATGCCTTTAACTAGCGTTTCAGGCAGTGTGATCAGAAAAACTAAACCGAATCTTTGACGAAAGGTCAAAGGAGAAATCTTCAAATAAGAAGAAATGGGAAGCTAAAAAGAGTTAGTCGTCAACTTCTAGTAAAAGCATCAGATGATAACTGGTTCGACTCTATCAGAAGAGCCGGCTCCATGAAGACCAAGAATTGAAGAAAGATTGAAGAGAGATGACTTCAAACTCCCAACGAACGACAAGCATAAAGTCGTCCCTTGATCCAGGAAGAGCCGGTGGCAATAAAGAAGACAGGAAGAAGATTGTTGTGAAGACTGAAGCATCACAATAATCCTGGGGGCTAATGTCGGGGGATGGATCAGGCCCATAGACCCGGCATTAAGAACCTCCGGGCCGACTTACATATGAAGGCCCATAAAGAAGACCCGACCAGGAGCAGACGTGCCAAGCGTGAAGATTGAAGTATAGCACATAGAAAACTTGTAAATTAGAATAGAACTCCACATCGTGTAGGAGTCGGACTCTAGGAATCCCGTGACGCGACACCTTTATAAGCCGAGGAACACGGGGGCCAGAGCCAGAACTTACATCAAGCCAGGTTTAGACAACTCGCTCCAGAGCCTAGATCTCCACGAGACTAAGCCTGCGAAACATCACCATTGTAATCGATACGATCGACTCTTCCTATTGAAGAGTCGATCCCCATATAGTCATAAAGCAGGAGTAGGTCTTTAACGCACCGTTGGGGCCGAACCTGTGTAACTCGCCGACTCCTGTGCACATGTCGACTCTCTCTTTGAATTCGCCTCGCAGAAAAGGTCCCACGATAAGTCTGACTCTACGGACATCTGCCATGACTTTCCCACGACAGACACCACGACGACTGCAGTCCCGACTCCCGGCTTATTAGTGACGCCGGCCGCCAACACCGCGGCGGCGGCGCAGGACGTGATGGTAACTCCTCCAGCCATGATCGAGCAACCAGGGCATAATAATAATGCACCCGGCAGCAACGGAAATAGGGAGACCGACGCCACGGGAGGCAGCGCGCCCCCCGTCACTTGCGTGCCCGCCGTCATCGGCGGGTTCTCTTCATTGGCCGATCTCGACGCCCTCAAGGTAACTATAAGCGTCTGTAACTCAAACGAGGACTTCATCTACTTGCCTTTTTTTAGTGGAATCTCTCTGATGCCCTACATGCATATATCTCTTTCGCAGGAGGACACTCCATGCATTCTATTACATGTCGTGGACGGCGAGTTGAAGGATATTGCCAATGGTAAAATCCTTCAACCAAAAAATCGAATCATGCACAATATGACGATGGCACCGGAGATGCATAGGGTTCAAATCTTTCTCGTGATTTCGGGCTACGAGAGAGTTGAACCTCCCATTCAACCCCCCAGATACGATGAGGACGAGCCGGAAGTCTCAGTGAATGTTTCGACCAAATATGCCTATGGCGGAAGACCCCAAATGCGTTTAATGACGAGGGAAAGGGGCACCACACCTAGGACAACACCGGTAGTCATCGTGCCGGCGCCACATGATCCCATCGGCGCACAATAATAAGACGATCATCTTGATGATGATGATATCAACGCCGACCAGTTCATCAATACTTCGTTCAAAGGCGATGACTTATTCATGCCTTCTGTTGAAGGAGCCTACCAGCATGACGAGGAAGCTCGCGGTCTAGATGATCCTGCGGCGAAACCTGCTTGCTCCACACGTCTCTTTGCTGCTTCTCAGGAGATGTCTCCAGTAGCTTGCGCCTTCATCGAGCCTCAAGAAGATGCCACAAGGAGATCTATTATCAGCCCGTCCACACTCCATAAGGCGACCACTAAGCAGATAAAGGCCGGTGACTACTCGAAATCAGAAAAGAAGAAGGGACCGAAAAGAAAGAAGAGTATCACTTCGAGCAGCCAACCTTCGATGCCGATCCGGGCTCAGGACGTGCCACCAAGACCCAAGGATCTCTCATTTGAAATCCATGTGGAGGGTAGGGCGATGCTACATAAGGACATGCTCGACCTTGCAATTCCGGATGTGAAGAGTGTGCATCACAATATTATGGCATTAGAGAAGATTCTTCTTCAAGAAGAGAATCCCTCGTACCCGTTTTTTATCGCCAAGGTGCCACTCAACATGGGCTTCATCAACACTATCCCCGCGGATATGATAATCCTGCGATTTTTGGAGATCTTCAATTTGTACCATCTCAAGCAGTTGGACCATAGCCTTATCCGCCTGTTCTCGCTCAGCCTTTCTATGAGTATCAGGAGAGATAAGACCCCGAGCGTCGCGATAATTGACCCCTTCTACATGCGTGAAAGCATCTTGATGGACGACGGGGACGCGGCTCTCACGGCGGGGTACATCAGCGACTTCATGCTAGAGAACGCCGGCAAGGATTCATTTCTTATGACCTACTCTCCCAAGTAAGTCATTCGCTCGCCTCCGTAGCATATATGCTTTATTAGCTTTCCATTGTCCTCTTCCAACATTCCTTTTGGATTGTTTTAATTAGGCAGTGAGGATCAATACTGCGTGCTCATCTGCTTTTCACCGGAACACTCGCATGCCGTGTATTTAGACTCGGGGAGTGTGAAGAATGAAGATTACAAGTAGTGACAGTTTTGGATGATGCTCTCGCCGGCTACATAAAAGCCGGAGGCAAGATCGTGAAGCAAAAGTTCAGGAAGAATCAGCCTGGCGTGAGCGTGTTCAGCCACGTAACGCAGTTCCCATGCGTCAAGCAGCCAGCTGGCAGTGTGAGGGATGCGTACTACACCCTTCATCACATGAGGGCAATTGTATAGGAACAACGCAACCTTACGATGCCAAGTCATCTCAAAGCATGGGCCGAAAGGAAGGCGGAAATCGCCGATGCAAATATTAAGGAGGAGTTCTTTCACATCCAAGCGTAGATGGCGACTATCATCCGTCATGAAGTACAAATGAAGGGGTCGATCTTCCACTCCAACATTGCACCATCCAATGGGGAGATAGAAGTCCGCCTAAAGGCCTTGCGTGACACTAGGCCTTTCATGGCGAAAGAAGGATGCCGCCCATTCCCCGAGCCGAGTCAGAACAATTGACCAATTTATGTTATATATGGAAGTCGTTTGATGAATGTGTGCTCTACATGTAATTTGGATGTACTCTTTGTGTAGTAGATGGTAATGTCAAATACTCTTGGTGCTCTTTGTGTATAAAGGTCACTGTATATGCATTTTTATGCATATGTGCATGCTCCTGGCCATTGATCGACTTGCTTTATGTTGTTGATAAGAATAGATTCTATATTGAGTTGTTGTCCTTTTCTATGAATTCATATGGATGTGACCTCTAAATCTTTGTTTTGTGCAGGTTGAAGAGAAAACAAGAGATGATCAATAAAGTAGCTTTCTGTTTTGAATAATTGTTGGACTCATTGTAATGTTGTGATGGATGTAATCTTGTGAATCTTGTTGGCCTCTAAACCTTACACGATAATGGATGTAATCTTGTAAATCTTTGTAATAAGAATTATAATTCAATTCTTTTGTATCAATAATTGTTGGGCTCATTGTAATATTGTCTTTTCAATTTCTCTAATATGATAAAAATATCTGTAATGTTTTATTCTTTTCTGTAATTGTTTTTTTTGTTTTCTGTAATCCATTTAGTGGCGCATTTTGTCTGGCTTTAGTGGCGCGCTCGGAATGCGCCACCCCTAAGGAACCTTAGTCGTGGCGCATTTCAGAATGCGCCACCCCTAAGAGCTTATAGGTGGCACATTCTGATATGCGCCACGCCTAAGAGCCTTAGGGGTGGCGCATCCAGAATGCGCCACCTCTAAGCCCTTATTAGTGGATTGTGGTTAGTGGCGCATCTCTAATGCGCCACTAAAGCCCCAAAAAGGACGCCACTAAAAGGGTATTCCCTAGTAGTGGTAGTAGGTAGTGACTCCAAGAGGGAACGTTATGCTCGATTGTAGGTTCATGCCCCCTGATGACTAGCTTGAGTGACAGAAACATGATTCTAGGGGATGTGCTGTTGCCACAAGGGGGAAACCAATGGTGCTTGTAACCGCGGTTGCAAGGATTGTTTACTTTACGCAAAGTGCTTTTTAATGAAGTTGTTTGTTGCTTTGGGTTTACACTTTGGGTGGGGCTCGCAACTTAATACCAGCGAGATGTTCTGGATAGATATCTCAAGGTGGATGATTAGTACTAGATGCAGTTGGATTTCGGCCTACTTATTTTGGCCTACCGCCCATGCTTTTGAGCCTCGTCCTTTCTTTTTAGCATAGTTAGCATTGCGGTGCGTTTTTAATCCTGTCAATTTCCCAGATGTGATTTGTTTACCTCGCATAGCATTTTTATCATCTTTTTGGAAAGAGACATAACTAGTGAACATCACGGGACCCCGGTCCATATTCTCATCACTATTTACACGCTATCTATTTCATGCTTATACTTTCTTGCGTTTGATCCTTTGTAAACAACAAGGCCGGAGAGATTCACAACCTCGCTGAACTTCGTTGGGAGCAAAGTTATTTGTGTTGTGTGCAGGTCCACGTCAATTGCGTCGTTGACACCTACTTTGCCGCTTTTGAGTCCTACGGGAGACAAACCCTATCCTCTACTTAGGTGAAATTTTCTTCTATCCTACATCTCACCTTCCACTTGGGGTAACCAAAGAAGGGCGAGAAGCCATTATCGTCTCTTGCACATCAAGGTCCAAGTGCTCCCTCAGTTTGTGAAATTTTTGCCCTCTCCTCTGCCACCTATGGGTAATTGGTTGGATCAATATCGACATATGACAGACATTAATGTGCTCCTTTGATGATAGAGCTTTCATCTAATTTAGAACCTTCTACAGTTGTACCTGTTACTGTTGTGCCTTGAATTGAATTCACCGCCAAAAGGACAGCTTTTGTAAAGCGCCATCGAACCGCACAAGCACCCCTGGTGAGTGATGAAGATGATTTTACCACTCGCAGAGTTACTCGCAGTTGCGCCAAGAAATCTGGTTTCAAACCAGTATCGGCCATTCCTCCAAAGCCTACCCCTTTGCGTCGACCTCGCGCCAAGAAGCCGCGTCTCACGACACCTGTTGATGACAGAACTGAAGAAGACAACTCGAACCATACTGACATCCCTCCACCTACTCCCATTCAGGCTATGCAAGACCTCGGCGCCGAGCGAGGAATCTCTCCTGAGGCACTCACTACGTCTAAGTTATGGCAAGGCCGGATTCTGCTAATGACTGATACGGTGAGGAAGATAGTTCTCTCACTTCTCGTTGGTTACCCCAAGTGGAAGGTGAGATGTAGCGTAGCAAAAAAATTCCCTTAGCGAAGATGCTAAGGTTTAAGTTGTCTCCAGTAGGACTCCAAGAGATACAAGAAGGTGGTAAAGTGAACAATGGCGTCGTTCACAATCTAAAGATTGCTACTTCACCTCGACCTGCACACACAGCAAATAACTTTTCTCCCAACAAGTTCAGAGGAGTTGTCAATTCCTCCGGCCTTGCTGTTTACAAAGGATCAACGCAAGAGATAAAAGTGCAACTGAAGTAAGAACTGGAATTAAATTGAGGTTGTAAACAATGGTGGAAATATGGACCGGTGTCCCATGACGTTCACTAGTGATGTCTCTCTCCCAAAAGAAGATAAAAGTGCTAGCGAGGTAAACAAATCACAGCTGGGCAATTGACAGGATTATAAACGCACCACAATGCTAACTATGCTTCAAAAGAAAGGAAGAGGCTCAAAAGCAATGGGCAGTACACCAAGGTAAGTAGACCAAAATCCATCTGCATCTACTACGAATCATCCACCTTGAGATATCTATCCAGAACATCTCACTAGTATTAAGTTGCGAATCCCACCCAAAGTGTAAACTCAAAGCAACAGACAACTACATTAATAGAAATTTGCATAAAGTAAACAATCCTTGCACCCGCAGGTACAAGAACCGTTGTTTTATTCCTGGTGGCAACAACACATCCCCTAGTCTCATGTTTCTGTCACTCAAGCTAGACATCAGGGGGCTGAACCCACAATCAAGCATAACGCTCCCTCTTGGAGTTGCAACAAATCACTTGGCCAAAGTAAAATACGGCAACGGAGAACATGCAAGAATTAATTCAAGAACACAAATATAAAAGAGAACCAAATATATTACTCATCACAATCTGAACATAGTCTCATAATCCATCAGATCCCAGCAAACTTAGCATAGCAACACAGAAAATTACAAAGGTGCGTCGATCATGTGAGGCAGCTCACGAGTTCTCGAAAGTGGAAGCACAAAGAGGGGAAGACAACATCACATAACTACTGGTCATGGAACCATGGTCCAAGGGGGACTAGTCACAGCACATCCGAGAGGCGTCCATGGCGATGGATGGTCTCCCGGAGGGGGTCCTCCTTCCGACAGGGTTCCGGGGAAGCTTCTCCTGACAGCCCCGATCTTGAAACGGCGGGGGCGGCAGTATAGAGAGGAGAACGGAAATAGCAGAACGATATTAGGGTTTTCCTCTGCGGGCACTAAATATAGGCCAAGGGGGGGACTGAGGGGGGCCACAGGGCAGCCAGGAGGGTGCCCGGCGCGCCCTAGGGGGGCCGCACCATGGACCCTGGTGGGTCCACTCCCTTCCATCCTTGGTTCTTCGGGAAGCTTCCGAGACTCTGATTTTTTATATAATTTTTCCGGAATTTTTTTGGCACTTTTAATTGCCGGAAAACCAGAAATATAAAAACAACAGAAAACAGGAACTGGCAACTGGGTGCACTGAGTTAATAGGTTAGTCCAAATATGATCAAGAGTGTACGAAAGTTCAAGCAAAACATAGCAAAGTCACATAAATCATGCATGGAGCAAGCAGAAATTATAGATACGTTTGGGACGTATCAACATCCCCAAGCTTAATTGCTGCTCGTCCTCGAGTAGGGAAATGATAACAAGCATAATTTCTGTGGCGACATGCCACACAACCATATAATGACTTTTAAGTAAAGCAATCAAAGCATGCAATTCAATTCAAGTCTTAACAAGAAAGAGTCTATATTAGAATTGACACAAGAAACAAAAGAACAAAGGGTGCATGAGCTCTCGCTGTCCGTGACTCGAATGTCTCCAGATGGTGTTTGCGTGCAAGCAGGGGACTGGGAAAAACAGAAAAAAAGTTTTTTGAGAACTACTATCTACTAAAGTTGCAAACGTAGTCTCCTTTGGATTCTTATCTTGATCGTCCCCAGACCACTAGCCAGGTACAAGTGTAACGACCCGGTCCCGAAGGGAACCAAGTCTACTGTGCTTCTGTGCTATCCCTGGATCAGTATACTAGCACACACAGTACTCGATGAAATACCATAGTATCACATGTCATAAATTAACGTAAATACATGGTATTTATTACCTTACATCCCTTGGGCTAGAATACACAGCAGAACAATCAATATATAAGTGGAGTCCCATCAACGCCAACGGCAAAGTTGAGTGTAGACTTAACGACCCTATATCGTTTCACTTACTCGTCGTATATCATCCTGCAACACTGAAGGTTACAGCCCGACAACGGGTCAGTACATTTGAATGTACGGAAAATCATATCCCAGAAAGAAGTAAAATTTCCTACAATACATGCAATTTGGTTGGTGGAGCTTCTACATTTATTTTTGCAAAAAAGCTAATTTTCCCTATAGAATAATAATAACTAAGTTCTACAATAGCATACGATTGAGATGGGAACCCTCACTCAATCTATCCCAAAGTGATTAACCCAATAAATTAATTAAAGATGATAAGACAAATCAATATTTCCACAACTAGTTGCTCAAATTGTCCATAACCGGGGACACGGCTAATCTATTAGATTTATACTCTGCAGAGGTTTGTGCACTTTTCCCCACAGACTCGATCGCCTCCTTTGTAGTTTATCACACTGCATGGTGTATGAAAACTGGAAGATCGAGACATGGTCTTTCAGAAGAGTTTCCCTTACTCCGGTAGCACGCATCCCACCTACTCACAACTACTTTCTTAGTGCTACCTAGTAAGAGCCCCTACAACTGATCAACCAAGCCAGAGCCCATAGTAGCTTGTGGCTGCACATGTAAGCTTCTAGGTATGTCAATACAAACAGTCCCTTTGAGACTGGGTGGCTTTCCGCAGTCATCACCGGCCACCCCCAGAATGCTCGCAACCAATCCACCCAGGTAGTTCATTAACTTTATCTTGGTCCTAATTACTACTTTATCACTCATACCTCACAATGATTCACTTCCCAATCCATGTCTACTTAGCATAGCAATATCCTATTATACGATGGTGACAAAGATGTAAGGATCAGACCTACCTCAATGAAGTACTGGGTGTACTAACATAGCATAACATATCATGCAATCTAAAGAAAGAAGAACTAATGCATTGAAAACATAGGTAATAGGGAGTATGGTCAAAGGATATGACTTGCCTTAAATCTTGATGAAGTTATTCGCGCTCACAATTCCGATAATTCTACTCGTCACACTCTGAGAAATCTATCGTAACCAAGCAAACAAGGTTGCAAACAATAAATCAGCAATCCAAAAGAAGGCAAACCATTTTATTTTATTTTGAAACTTCAAAAGAAAAACCAAATAAAAGTTTTTGCAAAACAGATCATGATTGAGTTCAAAAGTGGGTTGCAAAGTATCTAGAATATAGGGTTTAGCTAGGGTTTTAGTTTGCAAAAAGAATCAATAAAATCCGAGTTGTAAAACAAAAGATACGATCAAAATAAACTTGATTTTGAATCTGGTCAGATCTGAATATTTTAGAAAATCAAAAATAAAATTTAAGGGTTTTAATGGATAGAAGATTTCAAAATAAAACCGTGGGCTTTGGAATCATGCAAAACGGATATACGGTCAAAAAGATATTACACGAACGAATCCACATAGGATTTATATTTTTTTTTATCAAACGCAAAAATAATTTTTCTGAAAACTTGGATCTACAGTACCTAATATGTAGAGGGTTTCAAAACAACGATTTTCCACTGGTTTCGTCTAAAACGGAGCACCGGATAAAAAGTTACGACGTTTTTACTAACCGCGGCGTGTAGATTTGACGCGACGAAGACGACAATTCCGACGATCATCGGTGTCAACAAGGACGTCTAGGATGTAGGGCTTGCTTAGAAGATCACAACGGTGATGGTGATGATCTCCAACGTCGTCCGTACGGGAGTGGCAACGCGGTGAACCGAGCACGCTCCGATGAACTCCCGCAGTGCGCGTACAATTTAGGGATCAATCTTGCTCAAGAATAGAAGGGGGAAAATATGTCCATTAGATGCACAACGAAGAAAGAAGTCGGTATGCAAAATTTGGGGCAAGGGGAGGCTCACCGGCGACGGGATCTACCGGCAAAGTCGAAATTTTTCATCAAGATCTACCTCGAAATTAGCTCGATCTGGGGCGGTTTGGGGCGAAATTTTGTGGGGAATCGGCGGAGAGGAACGTGGGGTATTTAAGGGGCAAATTTTCTTGGGCAATAGGTAAACGAATCGAAGTCCTAGACGCCCACGGGTGGCCGGCGCCATGGCCGAGTGTTCTCTGGACTAGGTGTCCTGGAGGAACACGAACACGCTTGAGCGCACGTGCGTGCGCGCATGGGCCACGGTGGCCAATTAGTCGGCCCTGGCCGCTGGCCGCTTCGGCCGTTCGGCCCGCTGGCCTGGCGCGCGCGAGCTGCTAGCCGGCCTGTCCAGTTTATTTTTTAAATAAAATAAAATAAAAATAAAATAAGTATAAAAGAAATTTTAATATAATAAAAGTAGCCCCAAAAAAATAACATCTTATTTTTTTAAAATAATAAAAATATGTAATACGTAAAACGTAATTATGTTTATATACATATATATACGTACTTTTCTAAAACATCAAAGAGTTTTATAAAATAAAATATAAGTCGTAAAAATACGAAATAAAATTCTAAATCTTAGAAAAACGTAAATAATATTTTCAATAAATTATTTATACAAAATAGAATAATAATAAAAAAACTTCATTCAATAAATTCAAATAAAACCAAAGCAAGGTTTTAAATCATTTTCAACGTAATTGAAGAAGTCATGTTATCTTCCCTTATTTAATTATTTTTATTTTAAAAATAAAAGTATTCTAAATAAGATCCAATAAAATAAAAAAATGAAAACTTTTATTTGGAACATTTTCCCAATTTTATTTTATTTGTTGAAGGAGTCATATTACCTTCTCTCTATTTTTATTTGTTGGATTTGCTTTAAATAATAAATGTAAAAGAAAAAAAATGAATATTAGGGAAAGTCATTTTATTCCCTCTCATTATTAATATTCATTTAAACTTCAAAAGCTTCAGATCCTAGTCTATCTCACTCAGATCAATTACACACAAATCAAGCAAGACAATCATAATTATTTAATAATTATAACATTCCAAAATTTAGAATTTTGGGATGTTACAAATCTTCCACCCATAAAATGAATCTCGTCCTCGAGATTCGAGGAGGCTAGAAAGAAAAGGTTAGGTTTGGGGTCTTTTGTCTTCAAAATGCACTGATCCTCCGACGGTCCAGGGTGCTACCACCCTTAAAAGAAAATTCCCAGGTCTTCAAGAATATCGCTCCTCTGATGACTTCCTTATTTACATATACCCCTACTTCTTGAGGTATTGAATCCTTTATCCAAATAATCGGTCTTCCATATACTGTATCTTCCTGAATGACCGGTCGAATGCCAATACTAACAAATATCGGTACTCTCATGGTGGTCAACAAGAGGGTTTCCTGCAGAAAACAGGTCTTGGCTTATTCTCACCGTATTAATTATGACTCGCGAGAGTTGCAATGTACAGGGGTCACAACATCGTACCATTCTAGAGTTTAGGCTTAGCGTCGTCGTCTCTCTCTATTATAGGTAAGTCACTCTAGATTTACCATCCCACATAACAAAGCAAATAAGAAGAGTAATCGTTATGGTGGCCAATCCATTCCGCACCCAAATCATTATCTTGTATATGGTTTAGCGAATATCGCATTCTAACACTCGGGCCTCCTCACAAGCACTGTAGAATTAACTTCTCCACGAACTGATTTCAGGTAATTCCATGGTTTCTGCATGACAAACAAAACAGCTATCGTTTCTTCACAACTCTCAGGTTTTACGTATACTCCTATAAGATTCTCGGTGGGAAAAGTCGTAGCTTCCTCCATGGTCCCTCTTTTCGCGAGAGGGTGTTTAATTCTTTATCCGATCCTGCAGCTTGGGGGTTATGGCCCACCTCATCTATTGCAAATCTTAAATCCTCCTTGGGTTGCAAACATTCTCCATCTCAAACATAAGTCTTGCTTCTTAAAATCCGACTATACTCCTTCCTTAATATCTTAATGCAAACTATCACATCTTCAAACAGACTCATCACTTACTTGACAAACTCCATTATGAGGTCCGATGTGGTTAACACTTCGATCATTCTTCGGGTAATAATACAAAATACTACCACCCTTAAAATGAAAATCTAGGGTCTCTTCATTAGCTTCTGAATCACTTCTCCTTACTTGTAGTGTTACTACTCATAAACATCTAATTCACACATGTGGTTGTTTCCTGGCCGAAGGCACGTACTGGCTCTATTGAATCTCAAATTGATCATTGCAATCTCATAGAATTACACATCTCCATCCGACGTTTCTATTTAACATAACATTTCCTCCTACTCTTATTGCATGCTTCGCAACTACTATCTCAGCATAAGACTTCTGTCCATTGCGATATTCTTGGATAAAGTGGTCTTCCTCGTTGTAGCAAAACAGCTTACTCATTTCCAGTCTTGGGGTCTCATTGTGATTACTTAAGCTCCTTGAGGCTTTGTCTTCCTTTCGGGGCATTTGGTAGAGTAGTGCCCTGCTTCTCTGCACCTAAAACAAATGACTTGACTCCGATCCTTCTTTGCAGAAATTGGGCTCTTCTGGGTATACACATTGCTTTCATCATCTCTATCCGTGGATTTCTGGGATGCTTTCATATCCTCTATATTCTTAACGTCTTTAACATAAGAAGTGTTCTCAGAGGTGTAAGGCTTATCATGTGAGTCTTGAGTCATCCTTTTTCTTCTTGGTATGGGTTTTTCTTCTTGCGCCATCGCCGTAGTCTTTACAAGGTCAACCAGGTGCATAACGTCCATCCTTGCTGCAATACCAACACATGACACTTCCAGACACCTTGTGTTTCTTTCCTCAACCTTTCTATGTTACTCCAATCTTCTAATTCTTGTTGGTCATACTCCACTTCTATTTTCGGGAATTTACCCAGATACTCGTCCCCCTTCTTTCTGCAGTTTCTTTGAAATATGTCCTTCTTCTCCACATGAATATCATGACTTGATGCAAACGGGGGTTGATGTTTCTTCAAGATGGTCTTTAACATCTTCCTTCATCATGAGTGCTTCTATCTGTTTACTAAGAGCTTCCTTCATCCCTTCCTTATGTTGTTGGATCACTTTCTGTACCATGGGGTATAAGTTACACTGGGCGGGGTAATGGTTAGTTCCTTCATACAAGAATCAGGTAACCTGCCTAGTGGGACATTCTTCAGCTAGGTGACTTTCTTCACAATAAGGGCTTTCATCCTGAGGTTCCTCGTGGGTGTGTCCTATTTCTCCACAGATCTTGAATGCACATGGTTTCTTCAGATCGTTTATACTAACCTTCCTTGTTCGGGTGACAAGACGAGATCTTAGTAGAGTCAGTTTGAATTCCTCCCAAGTGATTTCTCCTCGCCATGCATTGATAGATTGGTACATTCTCCACCAAGTAGCAGCACCTTTTGCAAAGTACTGAAGAGCATATTGCACCATATCGTTTCTTCCAACACTGTTTTCCTTCATGTGATCCTCCATGTTCTGAATCCATTGTTCGGTCTCCAACTGAGTCATCGCTCCGGAAAAGATGAGTTCATCTCCATACACCATCTATTGGTTCCATGGGTTTTGACTTTAGGGGATAAGTTTAGAGGGGAGGGTAAAACAACACAAAAAAATAACACACAAATCACCGCATCTAACGTGAGCATATAACAGGGGTTTAGTCCTTTAAAGGTAATGGGTAGTCTTGGGATCTTGAAAGTCTTCAAAAATAAATCTTCGAGTCTTGAAAATCTTTGATACTTGTAGTTGGTAACTTCCATTCTTCCAATGCACGGTATAATCCTCTTTACATTGAGTTGATCATGAATCCAATAACCTGTCCTTCTCGATGTAGCGTAAGATGATCCTTCCACGTAGTCAAGTGGCACGGGTATAGTCTAACTTGTTTGGGGTAAGAGGGAGTGTTTGATAAAACTCAGAAAAGATGAGAAGTAATGGATTTTTTTCTTCAAAATAATATTTTTAGCAATAGAATTTCCTATGGCTTTCCAGTTTCTAGGGTCACGACCTACAGTCAACATGTGCTCTGATACCATCTTGTAACGACCCGGTCCCGAAGGGAACCAAGTCTACTGTGCTTCTGTGCTATCCCTGGATCAGTATGCTAGCACACACAGTACTCGATGAAATACCATAGTATCACATGTCATAAATTAACGTAAATACATGGTATTTATTACCTTACATCCCTTGGGCTAGAATACACAGCAGAACAATCAATATATAAGTGGAGTCCCATCAACGCCAACGGCAAAGTTGAGTGTACACTTCACGACCCTATATCGTTTCACTTACTCGTCGTATATAATCCTGCAACACCGAAGGTTATAGCCCGACAACGGGTCAGTACATTTGAATGTACGGCAAATCATATCCCAGAAAGAAGTAAAATTTCCTACAATACATGCAATTTGGCTGGTGGAGCTTCTACATTTATTTTTGCAAAAAAGCTAATTTTCCCTATAGAATAATAATAACTAAGTTCTACAATAGCATACGATTGAGATGGGAACCCCCACTCAATCTATCCCAAAGTGATTAACCCAATAAATTAATTAAAGATGATGAGACAAATCAATATTTCCACAACTAGTTGCTCAAATTGTCCATAACCATGGACACGGCTAATCGATTAGATTTATACTCTGCAGAGGTTTGTGCACTTTTCCCCACAAGACTCGATCGCCTCCTTTTTAGTTTATCACACTGCATGGTGTATGACAACTGGAAGATCGAGACATGGTCTTTCAGAAGAGTTTCCCTTACTCCGGTAGCACCCATCCCACCTACTCACAACTACTTTCGTAGTTCTACCTAGTAAGAGCCCCTACAACTGATCAACCAAGCCAGAGCCCATAGTAGCTTGTGGCTGCACACGTAAGCTTCTAGGTATGTCAATACAAACAGTCCCTTTGAGCCTGGGTGGCTTTCCGCAGTCATCACCGGCCACCCCCAGGATGCTCGCAACCATCCCACCCAGGTAGTTCATTAACTTTATCTTGGTCCTAATTACTACTTTATCACTCCTACCTCATAATGATTCACTTCCCAATCCACGTCTACTTAGCATAGCAATATCCTATTATACGATGGTGACAAATTTTTAAGGATCAGACCTACCTCAATGAACTACTGAGTGTAATAACATAGCATAACCTATCATGCAATCTAAAGAAAGAAGAACTAATGCATTGAAAACATAGGTAATAGGGAGTATAGTCAATAGATATGACTTGCCTTAAATCATCATGAAGTTATTCGCGCTCACAATTCTGACAATTCTACTCGTCACACTCCGAGAAATCTATCGTAACCAAGCAAACAAGGTTGCAAACAATAAATCAACAATCCAAAAGAAGGCAAACCATTTTATTTTATTTTGAAACTTCAAAAGAAAAACCAAATAAAAGTTTTTGCAAAACAGATCATGATTGAGTTCAAAAGTGGGTTGCAAAGTATCTAGAATATAGGGTTTAGCTAGGGTTTTAGTTTGCAAAAAGAATCAATCAAATCCGAGTTGTAAAACAAAAGATACGATCAAAAGAAACTTGATTTTGAATCTGGTCAGATCTGAATATTTTCGAAAATCAAAAATAAAATTTTAGGGTTTTAATGGATAGAAGATTTGAAAATAAAACCGTGGGCTTTGGAATCACGCAAAACGGATATACGGTCAAAAAGATATTACACGAACGAATCTATATAGGATTTAGATTTTTTTTATCAAACGCAAAAATATTTTTTCTGAAAACTTGGATCTACAGTACTTAATATGTAGAGGGTTTCAAAACAACGATTTTTCCACTGGTTTCGTCTAAAACGGAGCACCGGATAAAAAGTTACGACGTTTTTACTAACCGCGGCGTGTAGATTTGACGCGACGAAGACGAAAATTCCGGCGATCATCGGTGTCAACAAGGACGTCTAGGATGTAGGGCTTGCTTAGAAGATCACAACGGTGATGGTGATGATCTCCAACGTCGTCCGTACGGGCGTGGCAACGCGGTGAACCGAGCGCGCTCCGATGAACTCCCACGGTGCGCGTACAATTTAGGGATCAATCTTGCGGAAGAATAGAAGGGGGAAAAGATGTCCATTAGATGCACAACAAAGAAAGAAGTCGGTATGCAAAATTTGGGGTCAAGGGGAGGCTCACCGGCGACGGGATCTACCGGCAAAGTCGAAATTTTTCGTCGAGATCTACCTCGAAATTAGCTCGATTTGGGGCGGTTTGAGGCAAAATTTTGTGGGGAATCGGCGGAGAGGAACGTGGGGTATTTAAGGGGCAAATTTTCTTGGGCAATAGGTAAACGAATCGAAGTCCTAGACGCCCACGGGTGGCCGGCGCCATGGCCGAGTGTTCTCTGGACTAGGTGTCCTGGAGGAACACGAACACGCTTGAGCGCACGTGCGTGCGTGCATGGGCCACGGTGGCCACTTGGTCGGCCACTGGCCGCTGGCCGCTTCGGCCGTTCGGCCCGCTGGCCTGGCGCGCGCGAGCTGCTAGCCGGCCTGTCCAGTTTTTTTTAAAATAAAATAAAATAAGTATAAAAGAAATTTTAATATAATAAAAGTAGCCCCAAAAAAAATAACATATTATTTTTTCAAAATAATAAAAATACGTAATACGTAAAACGTAATTATGTTTATATACATGTATATATACGTACTTTTCTAAAACTTCAAAGAGTTTTATAAAATAAAATATAAGTCGAAAAAATACGAAATAAAATTCTAAAATCTTAGAACAACGTAAATAATATTTTGAATAAATTATTTATACAAAATAGAATAATAATAAAAAAACTTCATTCAATAAATTCAAATAAAACCAAAGCAAGGTTTTAAATCATTTTCAACGAAATTGAAGAAGTCATGTTATCTTCCCGTATTTAATTATTTTTATTTAAAAAATAAAAGTATTAAAAATAAGATCGAATAAAATAAAAAAAATGAAAACTTTTATTTGGAACATTTTCCCAATTTTATTTTATTTGTTGAAGGAGTCATATTACCTTCTCTCTATTTTTATTTGTTGGATTTGCTTTAAATAATAAATGTAAAAGAACAAAAATGAATATTAGGGAAAGTCATTTTATTCCCTCTCATTATTAATATTCATTTAAACTTCAAAAGCTTCAGATCCTAGTCTATCTCACTCAGATCAATTACACACAAATCAAGCAAGACAATCATAATTATTTAATAATTATAACATTCCAAAATTTAGAATTTTGGGATGTTACAACAAGTCAAACTGATCCACTACCTTTCGATATTTTGAGCAGTCATGCAATGGATGAGCCCGAGAAAGAAAGTTGACACCTAAAAGGCGAAACAGAAAGAAGGTGGAGGAGGAAGACAAAAAATGTGTGAAAGCCTCACATCAATGAGGACAACCATACGCGAGATAAGGCCATATTATAGATATGATGTGTGGAGTAGGGATGGCCATGCAACAGATGCACATGTGAGCTAAAAGCTCTCCAAGGGAACTAGTGGGGGTGCATCCAACTTGCTTGCTAAAGAAGACCTAGAGCTCGTTTGAGGAGGCTTATCATTGGAATATACAGGCCAAGTTCTATAGTGTGAAGGGTCCCCACATAGCTATATGCATGTATGATGATCTCTATGGAGTACAAGGGATAGAGGATGAAGTACTAGTGTGGATCTCTCAAAAGGAATAGTAGTGTGTGCCCTTCTCTCTTTTTCTTTTTTTCTTTTTCTCCTTCTTATATTTTTTCTATTTTTTTGTGGCCTTAATGGCTCTTTCTATTTAACTCTCATTTGTCCTCTTTGGGATCTTTTGATTTTGTCCTCTTTGGGATATTTTCCTCACTTTAGGGGCAACACTCTATATTTTACAAGAATATAGGAGATCTTTCACACTTTACAAAGGTACTCACATAAAGAAGATGTAACTATCATGATGCAAATGTATGCCTCTGCCAGGATAGCAGGATATGCAATGATACTAGCGCGTCATGTAGCAATGATTAGGGCAAGGCCCAACTAGCATGCGGCTCATCGATTCAGCAAGTAGCATGTATGACATGAAGATCAAGTCATGAGAAGGTGGATGTTGCATGGCAATGTATCTCGGAAAGGCTATGGAAATGCCTTGTAGGTAGGTATGGTGGTTGTTTTGAGGAAAGATATAAGGAGGCTTATGATGATAGAGCGTATCATGCCAAGTGTTTGGATGCACTGGCGAAGTATGTGCCAACTCTCGAGGTGAGAAAGGGCAATGCACGGTACCGAAGAGGCTAGAAAAATATGGGAGGTGGAAGTGTCAACTTTCGAATACTCACATTAGTCCGAAGAACTCATGCACTTATTATAGGTAACTCTCAATCTAATCAGGAGGTTCACAAAGAGACAAGTACCCCGAGGAGGAGTGTATGGGGGTTTGGTTATCCTTGCGCATCCTCGACTCATGGTACGTGAGTGTACTCTAATATTCGAACCCTCCAGAGGTTAGTGATCCATCTAGTAGCTAGAGTTCTCAACAGGGGTTTTGGTTTTCGAAAATCACACGGATTGCCCAAAATGCGACATCTATCACTAATAGGCTAAAGCTCTTGACACCATAAGTTCAAACATTACTCTAGTCAATACCTCAAAACTATTGCAAGTTACTACTACAAAGAGAATAGAAACTTCAACTACCTACTTTCTAGTCAAGACACAAAACTCAGTGCAACAGGCAAACTCTCTAAAATAGATAAAAATGCAACCTATAGAAAGTTCAACCTGGGAAAAAATAAAAGCTCTAGAAGAAAAATAAAGGACTACAACTAAACAGGGCAGCAACTAACAAAAGAAAAAGAACAACTCACAGCTAAGGAAATAAGCATACAAATCCTATGAGGAGTTCTAGTTCAAATAGAGCGTGTTTCTCTCCCATACAAAATAAAGGTGGGGTCTAACTTGTTACTACAGCAAACAAAGCAAAAACAAACCTAAGAAAAGTAAAGAGCGAGACGCTCCAAGCATAGCACATAACGCATGAAGTGATAAAAATATAGTGCAACGTGGGACGAACTGATAATTGTTTATGAAGAAGGGGATGCACGGGGGCATCCCCAAGCTTAGACGCTTGAGTCTCCTTGAATATTTATTGGGGATGCATGGGGGCATCCCCAAGCTTGAGCGTTTGACACACCAGGATCTTCTTTCATCATCTTCCATCGCACACTTGAAAACTCCCTTCATACACAACTCATCATAAGCTGATTAGAGAGGTTAGTACCCTTAATAAATAATTTTTCCCACTGGATATAAAGATATTCTTGAAGAGCTACTGTTTCTCAAGATTGGCAAAAGGTTTTTGCAAAGAAAAAGCAAGCTTAAGGTTTGCAAAAGTTAGGAGAGACAAAACGTGGGAGAATCTGTGAAAAACAGAACAAAAGGTAGTAAAGATTATTTTAGGGGTACTTCTGCAACTCGAATAAAAAAACTCAGAACATACGAAAATTCTGTGATTGTCTAGAGCACGCTGTGTAAAAAATTCAGCTCAAAAAGATGAATTGGTGATTTATTCTTATTTTTCCCGTCACGAGGACAGAATCTGTTTTCTGGACAGCATGTCACAACTTTCACTTACCTTGTCATATGAGGTTATACTTGGCACAAAGCTTGAAAAATAAAGATACAATGATGTTGCTACAGTAGGAACAATCATCAAGACCACTAAGAACAGAAGAAAAAAACAAATTGGGTTGCCTCCCAACAAGCGCTTTCTTTTACGCCTTTGAGCTAGGCACAAAGCAAAAGATCAAGTTTTATAAAGAAAATAACTAGCCCATGTGACGGACTCAAAAGGCAACTTAATCTTTTTCCTAGGGAAGTGCTCCATCCCTTTCTGGAGAGGGAATTGGAATTTCATATTACCCTCTTTCATGTCAATAACAGCACCAATGGTGCGAAGAAAAGGACGTCCCAAAATAATGGGACAAGAGGGCTCACACTCAATGTCCATAATAGTAAAATCAAGGGGAACATAATTGTCATTGACAATGATAAGAACATCATCGATCTTCCCCAAAGGTTTCTTTACGGAATAATCGACAAGAAGAACACCAAAAGAAAGGGATCAAAAGGTTTCAATTCAAGTATATCATACATTCTTTTGGGCATAACGGAGGTACTAGCTCCAACATCACAAAGAGCAAAGCAAGAGAAGTTATTCAATTTGATTTTTATCGTAGGATCCCAACTATCTTCTAGCTTCCTAGGTATGGAGGCTTCTAGTCTAAGCTTCTCCTCCCTAACTTTGATTAGAGCATTGGTGATATGCTCTGTGAAGGCAAGATTAAGTGTGCTAGTGTGAGGGTCTCTAGACATCTTCTGTAGGAAACCAATAACTTCAGGTAAGGTGCAGTTGTCAAAGTCTAGATCACTACTATCTATCAAGGAGGTAGTGATATCATTAAGGCTCACTCGTTTGAATTCCCCTATGTTCATAGAGGTTTCTTCATCTATGGTTGAGGTGGTAGCATCACCATTGATAGGTTCAGGTGGACTAGGGGTGTGATGGGTGCTAATAGTTTGGACATCCTCAACAACTTGGATAGTGGCTATGGTGTGGTAGGTAGGAAGGCTCTTAACTCTCTCTTCTTCCTAGGGGATAACTTCGGGTTTTGCTGCCATCTGGTTTATAAAGGTAGATTGGGTGTGAGACATGTTTGAAACATAGGTCTCAGTGGCAGTGAGTCTAGTTTGGAGACTGGAGATGTCCCTGTTCAGGCTCTCAAGTTATTTGCTAATGTTTTGAAGGATAGAAGAGTGCTCATCTAATTGTCTGGAAAAAGCCTAGTTTTGTTCAAACTGTGTGTGCATATAGCTTTTGGTGCCTTTTTCTATTTCTACAAGTTTCTCATAACTAGGTAGGTCTCTTTCCCTATAAATCTGGCTGTAGGAGTTTCTATTGCCATTCCCATAGTTGTTGGATGGGAATGGTCTAGGATTGTTGCTACCAAAATTACTCCTATAAGCATTATTGTTGAAGATGCTTTTAGAGATAAAGTTCACATCTACTTGTTCTTGAGCAACCAAGGAATTTCAAGGAACATCCTGAGGATCAATATGAGCATGCTTGGTAAGAAGAGACATGATCAAGTCAACCTTTTCATTAAGAGAGGAGATCTCCTCGACAGAATTTAACTTCTTACTAGTTGGAGATCATTCCGTGTGCCACTAAGAGTAGTTCAGCATCATCTCATCAAGTAGCTTCGTGGCAGCACCAAGTGTGGTTGACATAAAAGTTCCTCCCGCGGCAGAGTCTAGAAGATTCCGCGAGTTAAAGTTTAAGCCTGCATAGAAAGTCTGGATAACCATCCCAGTAGTCAAACCATGTGTAGGGAAGTTTTTAACAAGATATTTCATACGTTCCCAAGCTTGGGCAACGTGTTCATTATCCAATTGCCTAAAATTCATAATGTTACTTCTCAACTTGATAATTTTAGCAGGGGGATAGTACTTCCCAATAAAAGCACCCTTACACTTGTCCCAAGAATCAATGCTATTCTTAGGTAAGGATTGCAGACACTCCTTGGCTCTTACTCTCTAGGAGAAAGGAAAAATGCTTCAGCTTGACGATATCTCCATCTACTTCCTTGAACTTTTGCATATGACAAAGCTGACAAAATTTATTTAAGTGCAAAGCAGCATCCTCTCCAACACCGGAGAATTGATCTTTCATAACAAGATTCAGCAAAGAAGGTTTAATTTCATAAGAAGGTGCTGAAGTGGCAAGTGGAGCAATAGGAGTGCAGATAAAGTCACTGTTGTGACTAGTGAAGTCAAACAACTTGGTATTTTCATTGGAACCCATAGTAGAAGCATGTATTTTTGGTATTTTTGATAAGGGATACAAAAGTAAAAACTGAAAGATAAACTAACAAGGCTAAAAAGCAAAGATAAAAGATAGTGTGCAACTCCCCTATCTTGTAGACTGGAGTCCTTGACAACGTCACCAGAAATTAGCTTGATACGGTGAGGAAGATAGTTCTCTCACTTCTCGTTGGTTACCCCAAGTGGAAGATGAGATTTAGCGTAGCAGAAAATTTCCCTCAGCGAAGATGCTAAGGTTTAAGTTGTCTCCAGTAGGACTCCAAGAGATAAAAGAAGGTGGTAAAGTGAACAATGGTGCCGTTCACAATCTAAAGATTGCTTATTTCACCTGGACCTACACACACAGCAAATAACTTTGCTCCCAACGAATTCAGATGAGTTGTCAATTCCTCCGGCCTTGCTGTTTACAAAGGATCAACGCAAGAGATAAAAGTGCAACTGAAAGTAAGACCTGAAAGTAAATTCAGTGTGTAAAGAATGGTGGAAATATGGATCGGGGTCTCATGACGTTCACTAGTGTTGTCTCTCCCCCAAAAGATGATAACAGTGCTAGCCAGGTAAACAAATCACAACTGGGCAATTGATAGGATTATAAACGCACCGCAATGCTAACTATGCTAGAAAAGAAAGGAAGAGGCTCAAAATCAATGGGCAGTACACCAAGGTAAGTAGACCGAAATCCATCTGCATCTACTACGAATCATCCACCTTGAGATATCTATCCAGAACATCTCGCTGGTATTAAGTTGCGAATCCCACCCAAAGTGTAAACTCAAAGAACCAGACAACTGCATTAAAAGAACTTTGCATAAAGTAAACAATCCTTGCACCCGCAGGTACAAGCACCATTGTTTTATCCCTGGTGGCAACAGCACATCCCCTAGTCTCATGTTTCTTTCACTCAAGCTAGACATCAGGGGGCTGAACCCACAATCAAGCATAACGCTCCCTCTTGGAGTTGCAACAAATCACTTGGCCAAAGTAAAATACGGCAACGGAGAACATGCAAGAATTAACTCAAGAACACAAATATAAAAGAGAACCAAATATATTACTCATCACAATCTGAACATAGTCTCATAATCCATCAGATCCCAGCAAACTCAGCATAGCAACATAGAAAATTACAAAGGTGCCTCGATCATGTGAGGCAGCTCACGAGGTCTCGAAAGTGGAAGCACAAAGAGGGTAGGAGAACATCACATAGCTACTGGTCATGGACCCATGGTCCAAGGGGGACTACTCACAGCACATCCGTGAGGCGTCCATGGCGATGGATGGTCTCTCGGAGGGGGTTCCTCCTTACGGCAGGGTGCCGGGGCAACTTCTCCTGGCAGCCCCGATCTTGAAACGGCGGTGGCGGCGGTACAGAGAGGAGAATGGGAATAGCAGATCGATATTAGGGGTTTCCTTCGCGGGCACTAAATATAGGTTAAGGGGGGCACCGAGGGGGGCCAAAGGGTATCCATGAGGGTTCCCGGCGCACCCTAGGGGGGGCGCCAGGGACCCTCCCGGGGTCTTGGTGGGTCCACTCCCTACCATCCTTGGTTCTTCGGGAAGCTTCCGGGACACTGATTTTTTATGTAATTTTTCCTTAATTTATTTGGCACTTTTAATGGCCGGAAAACCTGAAATATAAAAACATCGGAAAACAGGAACTGGCAACTGGGTGCACTGAGTTAATAGGTTAGTCCAAATATGATCAAGAGTGTATGAAAGTTCAAGAAAAACATGGAAAAGTCACACAAATCATGCATGGAGCAAGCAGAAATTATAGATACGTTTGGGACGCATCAATGACCATAATGTTTCTCATGATTAGTTTAATCATTGTATCTCATGTGCGGGGATGCGGTCTGGAGTGTGTGTGTGTTTACTGAACCTATGGTATTTTGTTGAGTATCCTTGGATTGATTTATCTGGGATGTTACCTTTCTGTTATGCAGAAATGGCTTATGCTATATATATAGTAGTTTCCAATGAATAGTACTAAATATCGAAATTGGCGTGTCTTGAGCTGGAATGTGAGAGGTTTGAATTCTGAGGAAAGGTAACATGATGTCAGAACTAAAATTGATGAAAGTGGTTGTTCTATTGTCTGTCTTCAAGAAACTAAATGTGAATCTTTTGATCTGCGCCTCATCCGCAAGTTCTGTCCTCGAAGATTTGACAATTTTGCATACTCTCCATCATTTGGTGCATCCGGTGGCGTTCTTGTTGTGTGGTGCTCATATATGTTCTCTGGGATGCTCATAGAATCTCAATGTTATGGGTTAATTGTGTCCTTTACTTCTGTTCATAATGCTGAGGTTTGGACAATGGTTTCCGTATATGGTCCTTGCCAGGGTCCTCTGAGAGATGAGTTTGTTCAATGGCTCTATGATCTAGCTATAACTGATGGTGCGAACTGGCTCTTGCGTGGAGATTTTAATTTTATTAGATATCTAGAGAATAGAAACAGACCTGGTGGTAATATGAATGACATCTTCCTGTTTAATGAAATTATTGGGCATTTAGGGATTCTGGAAATTCCACTCAAGGGTAGAGCCTATACATGGTCTAACATGCAGGAGAATCCTTTACTAGAGCAGCTAGATTGGTTTTTTACTTCTAGCTCTTGGATATCTTTTTACCCCAATACCATTGTCCTTCCTATGGGGAAAACCTCCTCTGACCATGTGCCCTGTATAGTTTCAATTGACAAAACCATTCCTAAGAGCAATCTCTTCAGGTTTGAAAACTTTTGGACTGAATTACCTGGTTTTATGTACTGTGTTTCTAGTTCCTGGAATGCTCCCTTGTCTTCTAGTGGGTCTGGGTCTACTGCTAACATCCTATCAAAGAAACTCAAGAGGCTGATATGATCTAAAAATATGGGCATCCAACATGGCGTCTCTTAAGAAATCCATTGGTAAATGCTCTCAGGTTATTATGATCTTTAATAGACTTTAGGAAATCAGGTTTTAACTAGGCCTGAATACAACTTCACACAAATTGTGAAATTGCATCATGATCATTTACTCAAATTGCAGTACCTGTACTGGAAACAAAGATGTACCATCAGAGACATCAAAGTGGGTGATGAGAACTCCAAGTTCTTCCATGTAAAGGCCTCTAAAAGGTTGAGGAGGAACTCTATCTGCTCTTTAATTGCTCCAGATGGATAGTCTCTATCTAAACATGAGCAAATGGCCAATTTATTTTGGAACACCTACAAGAGCAGAATGGGAGTCTCTCAGGGCATTCAAATGCAGTTTGATCTCCAAAATTTAATCTCCCAGTTGATGGCTTACAGGATTTTTCAAGACCATTTTCTCAGCAAGAATCAAATGATGTCATTAAGGATCTTCTAGTGGATAGAGACCCTGGCCCTGATGGTTTTAATGGGCTATTTCTGAATAAGTGCTGGCCAATAATTGAATCTGACTTTATATGCCTGGTTTCTCAATTTGCATCTGGGGATGTTAAACTTGAAAGTCTGAATGGTTCATTAATTGCCCTGATCCCTAAGATGCTTTCTCCTATTTTCCCTAATGATTTCAGGCCAATCTCCTTGACCAACACTTGCTTGAATTTTCTCACCAAGTTGTTAGCAAACAGGCTTCAGAAAGTGATCTTGAAATGCATACACATGAATCAATATGGCTTCTTGAAACCCAGATCTTTACAAGACTGTTCTGCATGGGCTTTTGAATATATCCATCAATGCCAACAATCTCAGAAGCCTATTCTTATTCTCAAGCTGGATTTTGCAAAAGCCTTTGAAACTATTGACCATGAGGCTATTCTTCAGGTGCTCAAACACAAGGGGTTTTTCTATAAGTGGATTGGAAGGTTTGAAGAGATTCTGAGTTCTGGCTCTTCCTCAATTGTTTTGAATGGTGTGCCTGGAAAGAAGTTTTATTGTAGGAGAGGGGCCAGGCAGGGGGATTCTCTGTCCCCACTGTTATTTGTGTTTGCTGATGACCTTCTTCAGTAAATTTTCAATAAAATGCTACATGATAATGTCCTCTCTATGCTCATCCCCACATATGATCCTAACTATCCAATCATCCAGTATGCTGATGACACAATCATGGTGGTACCTACTGATGCTGCACAGCTGCTGGCCATAAGGAATATGTTGATTAGCTTTCATGCATCCACTGGGCTAAAGGTCAACTTCAATAAGTCATCACTGATACCTCTCAATTCCTCTGATGAGTTCACTGCCTCTCTAGCTGAGGTTTTTGGTTGCACCATTGGACAAATACCATTTACTTACTTGGGGCTTCCAATGGGCACCTCCAGACCCAAAATTTAGGATCTTATGCCTTTAGTGGACAGGGTTGAGAAAAGACTTTCTGCTAGCTCTATTATGCTCAATCAAGGTGCAAGACTTCAATTGGTGAATTCAGTTCTGTCTTCCATGCCAATATATCATTTGTGCAGTTTGGCTATCCCTCAGGGCATTCTTAAATAGCTTGAGAGAATTCAAAGAAAATGTTTGTTGAGGGGTAATTCTGAAACCCCAAGACAATCCCTGTCTGCTTGGGACTTGGTCTACCGGCCTAAGAAGAAATAGGCCTGGGTATCATCAACTTGCCACTTCACAATAAAGCTTTGCTATTGAAGCAATTTCATAAATTCGATAACAAGGAGGATATACCCTGGGTTTCTCTTATCTGGAGTTCATACTATGATGGCAATATACCTCATGCCACTATTATT
The DNA here is from genome assembly GCA_950022295.1 of Bromus sterilis. NCBI lineage: Eukaryota > Viridiplantae > Streptophyta > Magnoliopsida > Poales > Poaceae > Bromus > Bromus sterilis. The sequence continues at coordinate 169,759,563 of OX465595.1, read as the reverse complement.
TGTGGCTCTTTGTGGTGGAAATATATCTTGAAACTCTCTGATTTATATAGGCTTGTGGCTTCTGTCAAACTAAATATTGTAGATTCTGTGCTCTTCTAGTCTGATGGTTGGATTGTGAATGATTCCCCCAGAGCTCTCAGAGATAGAATGCCTCACCTTTTCTCTTTTTTCAAGGATGATGAACTTTCTGTGCAAGACTTTCTGAACCAAGATGATGAATCAGGCATGTTTTATCTGCCCCTATCTCACCAAGATGCTTCTGAATACTATATCCTTAGAGGATGGATGGATTTTCTTCATAGGGACATCACTGCTCAGGATTCATGGATTTGGCCAAGAAAGCATGGTTTCACAGCCAAGGGATTCTACAATCTGATGCACTCTCATTTGCCAGAGGATCCTTCTTCCACTTGGATTTGGAGGAGTAAATGTACCATGAAGATTAAAGTATTTGGTTGGCTATTACTCTTTGATAGGCTAAATACTAAAGATCTTTTGATTAAAAGACATTGGAGATCCAACCAGGAGGATAACAACTGCGTCATATGCCATGCTCACGTATATGAAGACATACTGCATTTGTTCTTCTCCTGCAACTTTAGAAGCGGGATTTGGAACTATCTGCAAATTAGCTGTCCTGGCAATGGCCCTTTGCATCACTACCTGCAGCATGCTAGATCATCCTTTGGACACAACTTCTTCATGGAGGTTCTACTGACTGCTGCTTGGTGCATTTGGATAGTTAGAAATGGGAAGACCTTCAGGAATGAAAGAGTTTCTATTCAATCCCGAAGAAGGCACTTTCTGCATGACATTACCTTGCTTTCACATAGATTTCAGGGTGATCCTAAGGACAAGCTACTCACTTGGATTAAGAATCTGCATTAGCATAGTTTACGTAGGGTTCTTTATCCCCCCCCCCCCCCCGTTTTTCTATGTATGTAAATATACTTACTTTTTTTTGAGAACTTTTTGTTCTCCCATGCAATAAAGCACTGTGGAGCTTATGCTTCACAATTTTAAAATAAAAAAGATCAAGTCATGTGATGGTGGATGTTGCATGGCAATGTATCCCGGAAAGGCTATGGAAATGCCTTGATAGGTAGGTATGGTGACTGTTTTGAGGAAGATATAAGGAGGTTTATGATGAAAGAGCATATCGTGCCAAGGGTTTGGATGCACCGGCGAAGCATGCGCCAACTCTCAAGGTGAGAAAGGGCAAGCAAAATATGGGAAGGTGGAAGTGCCAACAATCGAATACTCGCATTAGTCCGAAGAACTCATGCACTTATTATCGATAACTCTCTATCTAATAGGGATGTTCACAAAGAGACGAGTACCCCCAGGAGGAGTGTATGGGGGTTTGGTTATCCTTGCGCATGCTCGACCCATGGTACATGAGGGTACTCTATATATTCTAATACCTCTAGAGGTTAGCGATCCATGTAGTAGATAAAGTTCTCAACTAATTTTTGTAGTCTTTTGAAAATAAGCACGGATTGCCCAAAATACGACACCTATCACTAATAGGCTCAATATCTTGGCACCCTAGGTTCGAACATTACTCTAATCAATACCTCAAAACTATTGCATGTTACTACTACACTTGTAATAGCAACCTTAATTATGTACTCATGCAAGACACACAACTCAATGCAACAAGCCAACTCTCTAAACAAGATAAGCATGAAAACTCAAGAGAGTTCCTAGAACAACCTAAACAAAAGCTCTAAAAAAGATAAGCATGAAAACTAGGAGATAAGCATGATAGCAGCTATGAAACAGATAAAGAACACACACAAAAAGAGAGATAAGCATGCAAGCCTATGTTGTGTTCTACGGTGGAGTGGACGTGTTTCTCTCCCAAACAGTGAAGGATAGGATCCAACTTGTTATGAACAGCAAGAAAAACTAAAACAAACTAAAAATTAAAGAGCGATATGCTCCAAGTCTAGCACATAACATATGAAGCGATAAAAATATAGCATGGAGAAGGACGAAAGGATGATTGTTGATGGAGAAGGGGATGCACGGGGCATCCCCAAGCTTAGATGCTTGAGTCTAATATTTCTTGGGGGTGCATGGGGGCATCCGCAAGCTTGAGCGCTTCACACTCTCGAATCTTCTTTCATCATCTTCCTTTGCATACTTGAAAACTCCCTTCATATGAAACTCATCATAAGCTGATTAGAGTGGTTAGTACCCATGATAAAATAATTTTTCTCTACTGGAAATAAAGATATTCTTGAAGACCTATTTTTTCTCATGATTTACAATAAGTCTTTGCAAAGAAAAAAATAAAGCGTAAGGTTTGCAAAAAGACGAAAACGCAAAACGTGGCAGAATCTGTGAAAAATAGACCAGCAGGTAGCAAATTATTTTTTCGGGGTACTTCTGCAACTCAAATAAAAAAACTCAGAACAAATGCATGAAAGCCAATTGTATAGAGTATACTGTAAAAAAATTCATATCTGAAAGATGATCGAGTGATTTATGGCCAATTTTTCCGTCAAAGGGACATAATCTGTTTCTGGACAGCATGTCACAACTTTTGAACTTTCTTGCAATCGGAGGCTAAAACTTGGCACAAAGCTTGAAAATAAAGATACAATGATGTTGCTACAGTATTGAAAAACATCAAGACCACTAAAATTGAAAATAAAAACATCTTGGGTTGCCTCCCAACAAGCGCTTTCTTTTATGCCTTTTAGCTAGGCATGAGACAAGAAAATCAAGTTTTATCAATATCAAAAGAATAGCTTGCCCGTGTAACAGACTCATAAGTTAACTTGAATTTATTTTGAGGGAAGTGTCCCATTCACTTTTTGAGAGGGAATTGAAATCTAATGGTCCCCTCTTTCATGTCAATGATAGCACCAACGGTGCGAAGAATAGGACGTCCTAAAATAATTGGATATGAGGGATCACAATCAATGTTCATGACAAGAAAATCAACGGGAACATAATTATCATTGACAATCATAAGCACATCATCAATCCTTTCTAAATATTTCTTTATGGAAGAATCAACAAGACGAACACCAAAAGAACATGTATAAAAATGTTTCAAATTAAGCATATCATACATTCTTTTGGGCATAACGGAGGCACTAGTTCCAACATCAAATAAAGCATAACAAGAGAAGTTATTCAATTTAATTTTTACTTTAGGATCCCAACCATCTTCTAGCTTCCTAGGGATGGAAGTCTCATGCTTGAGCTTCTCCTCCCTAGCTTTGATAAGAGCATTGGTAATATGCTCGGTAAAGGCAATGTTAAGTGTACTAGTGTGGGGGTCTTTAACCAATCTTTGCAAAAAGGTGATAACTTCTGAGAAACTACAATTATCAAAGTCAAGATCACCTCCATTAATTAAAGTGGTGGTGATGTCATGCAAGCTCATTCTCTTGGTAGTCTCTAGAATTATAGGAATTTCTTGTCCTAAAGTTGAGGTATTAGCATCACCATTAATAGGTCCAATGGGACTAGGGATGTGTTGGGTGCTAAAAGTTTTGAGATCCTCAACAACTTGTATAGTGGAGACAGTAGTGTGTGTAGGAAGGCTCTTAATTCTAACTTCCTCTTCCTTTTCTCTAGTATTCTAATATTCTCATTAATTTGGAATTGGATAGCATTCATGGGTGTGGTTTACCTCTCCTCAAGGGGAGAAGTTCTAATCTTAAGCAATCCTACCTCATGAGCTATGTTGTCAACCTTCGAAGAGAGGCTATCTAGTTTTTCTAATTTCTCTTCTACACTCTTGTTGAAGGATTTTTGAGAAGTGATAAAGTCCTTAAGTGTGCTCTCTAATTCAGAAGTGGAGTTTTTTGTGCTAGGATAAGTGTTGTTGTTCCCATAGTCGTTGGATGGGAACGGTCTAGGATTGCTACCAAAATTACTCCTATAAGCATTTTTATTAAAATTGTTCCTAGAAATAAAATTAACATCAACTTGCTCTTGAGCAACCAAAGAATTTAAAGGAACATCATGAGGATCAATAGGAGCTTGCTTAGTAAGTAAAGTCATGATCATGTCAACTTTTTCATTTAGGGAGGAGATCTCCTCGACAGAGTTTACCTTCCTAACTATTGGAGCTCTTTCGGTGTGCCATTGAGAGTAGTTTGTCATCATTTCATCCAATAGCTTTGTGGCAGCACCAAGTGTAGTTGACATAAAAAGTTCCTCTTGCGGCCGAGTCTAACAGATTCCGCGAGGTAAAGTTCAAGACTGCATAAAAATTCTGGATAACCATCCAAGTAGTCAAACCATGTGTAGGGAAATTCTTAACAAGAGATTTCATGCGTTCCCAAGCTTGGGCAACGTGTTCATTATCAAATTGCTTAAAATTCATAATATTACTCCTCAATTGGATAATCTTAGCAGGGTGGTAGTACTTCCCAATAAAAGCATCCTTGCACTTATCCCTAGAATCTATGCTATTCCTAGGCAAGGATTGAAACCAAATTTTAGCTCCTCCTCTCAAGGAGAAAGGAAAAATCTTAAGATTAACAATATCACCTTCTACTTCTTTATACTTTTGCATATCACAAAGTTCAACAAAATTATTCAAGTATAAAGCAGCATCATCTCCAACACCGGAGAATTGATCTTTCATAACAAGGTTCAGCAAAGCAGGCTTAATTTCATAATAAGATGCTGAAGTGGCAGGTGTAGCAATAGGAATGCAGATAAAGTCATTTTGTTGTGACTAGTGAAATAATACAACTTAGTGTTTTTAGTGGAACCCATAGTAGCAGTAGCAAGCAGGAACAAGATAAACATTTTTTTTGTGATTTTTGATAAAGGACACTAAGATAAAAACTGAAAGGTAAAGTAAAATGACTAAAAATCAAAGATAAAAGATAGTGTGCAACTCCCCTATCTTGAAGATTGGAGTACCCGACAACAGCGCCAGAAATTGGCTAGATGGCTTCTCGCCCCTCGTTGGTTACCCCAAGTTGAAGGTTGAGATGTAGCATAACAACAAGTTTCCCTCAGTGAAGATATAGAGGTTTATGTCTCCGGCGGACTCCGAATTCTGCAAGTAGGTGTCAACGACGCCATATATTAAGTTGCCAGATGGAGATAAGGTTGACGTGGACCTGCATACACAACAGATAGCTTTTCTCCCAATGAGTACAGAGAGGTTGTCAATCTCTCCGGACTTGTTGTTTACAAAGGATTAAAATCAAGGGTAGATAGTAGTGATAATGATAGGAACTGAAAGTAAAAGCGGTAAAGAAAGTGCAGGTGTAAAAAGTGGTGGAAATATGTACCGGGGTCCCATGATGTTCACTAGTGATGTCTCTCTCCCAAAAGACGATAAAACAGCTAAGCTGGGTGAAGAAACTACAGCTCGGCAATTGAAAAAATTATAAATGCACCACAATGCTAATTATGCTACTTGAAAGTAAGAGGCTCAAAAGTATGGGCAGTACGCCAAGACAAGTAGACTGAAATCCATTTGCATCTACTCACTAATCATCCACCTTGAGATATCTATCCAGAACATCTCGATGGTTTTAAGTTGCGAACCCCACCCAAAGTAAACTCAAAGCAACAGAAAATTGCATTACAAATCTATGTGTAAGGTAAACAATCCTTGCAACCACGGTTACAAGAACCGTTTTTTCTCCTTGGTGGAAACAACACATCCCCTAGTCTCATGTTTTTTTCGGGGGGGGGGCATGAACCCACAATCATGCATAATGCTCCCTCTTGGAGTTACTATCTACTACTTGGCCAAAGCAATAAAAAGAAACAGAGAACATGCAAGAATTACTCAAGAACAAAATATAAATGGTAAACCAAATATATAAGTCATCACCATTTGAACATAATCTCATAATCCATCGCATCCCAGCAAACACAACATAGCAACAACAGGAAAATTATATAGGTGCTTTGATCATGTAGGGAAGCTCACAAGGACTAAACATTGAATAACAAGATTGGAGATAAGACATCACATCGCTACTGGTCATGGAATCATGGTCAAAGGGGGACTAATCACGGCACATCCGGGAAGCATCCATGGTGGTGGAGAACCTCCCGGAGGTCAATCCTCCCTCCGGCTGGGAGCCGGGAAGATGTATTCTGGTGCTCCCGATCTTGGAAGCGCGGCGACATCGGAACAAAGAGGTATTTCGCGATGTGGGGTTCTCCCTGAGGGTTTCTGGGACGAAGAGGTAATATAGGACAAGGGGGAGCCAAGGGCCACCTGGGGCTCCCAGGCGCCCTGGTGGCATGGCCAGGAGTGGGGCCCGCCACCTGGCCGCCAGGTGGGGCCCCCTTGGCCCTCCTTCGGGGTTCCGGAAGCTTCCGTCTCGCTGATTTTTATTCTGATTTTTTTGGAATTTTTGGAGCATTTTAAATTGGGGAAAAATCACTACAACTAAATGACATCAGGAGACAGAAAATGGCACTGGGTGCACTAAGTTAGTAGGTTAGTCAAAATATGTGTAAAATGATATGAAATTGTAGCAAAACATGTAGCAATGTCACATAAAAGTGCATGGAACAAGCAAAAATTATAGATACGTTTGGGACGAATCACTTGTCAAGTGTGCATCTTTGCTCGAATAAATAATGTCATACATTATTTTGCGGTAGAAAAATGTGAGGAAGGTGATGGTGCCGTTGATTTTTTCAAATGGGTGATGGTGTATTTTTTTCATGTAGCCTATCACGATGATTCAAATGGGCTATTCTTCCAATCTTTCTCTTCTTTGGAGCACCGTGGTTCTCCCGCTGACCATAGCTTTGCGGTAGAGCGTAGTTCCTTTTCTACCTTCGTTGCTTGCAATAGAATGAATTAGGTGCATCATATTATGACGTGTCATTTGCATCTAAATACATTAAGGAATCCCAACGTGAGAACTATCCTCAAGAATGTGCAATTCTTGTTCATGTCATGTTATATTCCATTTATTATGCCATGATCATGCATTATAACAACTACAACATAAAGATCCTTCGGATCCGTAATTCACCTACATAATGCATATAAAGGTTGTCGGTAGCATTTAACGCTTGCTTCCCGATGCTTCATTCAAACTTGCTTGCAATTACGTCCATGCCATGCTACTAAACTGACATGCATCATACTTTGCCATGCTTGTTTGATCATTGCTTTCGTGTGTTGCTCTGTAGTAATAGGATGCATCTCCGTTTCTTGCTTTCCAGTGTTTACCTCTCGTGTGCGCATGCGGATACTCTCATTGACGGTGTGAGCTCGCGATCGCCTACACCTTCGGATCGTCTTATCAGCAGGTAAGGGGGAGCATATATCATGCTTATAACTTTTAGCTCACTTGCCTAGATATAGTATAGAACGATTGCTTGATCCTACCACCTCATATTCATGCCTCTCAAATAAATCCAAATAGCCATGTCCCCCACATCCCAACAAACCATTGTTTGGCCATGTACCTTGCTTGCTTAACCACTGCTTAGTATGCATGCTTAGGATGCTATCTATGTTACCTGTTACTCCATGGATTGGGCTATCACATTATTATATTGTTGTGGATGATATGATTATTATGTTGTTGACTATGTTTTTTAAATTTATTAAAAATATATATTTTTTTCAACAAAGGATGGAAGGTCCAGGCTATCCCGCCTCGATGCTTTGTTCCATTCGAGTCACCTAGGACCCGAGGGTCGTGGATATAATCCTGACAATGAGTATAGGGGTATGAAAGGAGCTATGTAAATCTGTACACAAGGAGGTTGACGAGGGGAAAGTATACAGGTTAGGCCTCTTCGTAGAGATAACAAGCTTAATCTTGTCCCAGGCTTACTGGGGTGTTCTTCCTTAGTGTTCTTGGGAAAAGTGTGCGTAACCCTACCCTGGGTATAGGACTGGGCTTATATAGAGTGTGCCTCAGCCTCTTCAATACTCCGGTAATGGGTTTTAATTACAAGTCTAAACGCCTATATTTTTTTCATGAAATTGCCTACCCACTATGTCTAACTAAGGAGGAGTAATGCCTCTGGATTCAGTGTCTTCACGTCTTTTGGCTTTCCCATCTTCCGAGTAGCGGGTAGCTCAGCAGTCTCTTCTTCTGAGTAATGAGTTCACTAGTGCGCGAGATAGTTATCCAAATGGTTTTTGACCCCTATCGCCTATGGTAATCGTAATCGTCGCCCTGCCTTTGATTGCGATAGGGGGGGTCTATTCCACACGATAGCCAGAAACTGTGGCCTATGGACTAGTCCGCGCATACGCACATGATAAATCGAACGTTTGTGTTGACCTTTTCATTGCAAACCATTATCGACGAATTTCCGTCTAAGATTATGAACATATAGCATACGTTTAATCCAGAGACTACATTTGTGTTCTTCAGATCTAAACAAACGGTTGTGCACAAATGCTCGTGCGGCTTGAGAATTGAATCCCAAACACCTCTTCCCGATCGAATTGTGTGCTCTTCGTTGCACATTACAAACGGTTGTGAATAACATATGGTGTGGAATTAGAATTAAATCCCAAACACTAATTATGATCGAACTGTGTGAGTTGTAAAGAGTCATCAGTGACGAATTTATATGAAAAAACGTGTGCAATAATATAAATAATAATTGAACATCTTAATTATGTAACCGTATGGAATGTAATACGAATTATTTTTTTGAGAATATTATGAAATAATGAGATAATTTAACGAATGTAATAAAACCATGTTCATATCAACCATCACACACAGTATATTTCAAAGCCATCGCAATATTTCATAACTTGCAACGCAGTACACATCAAGATTTTACAACTGACATCATGCTACATAATTGAGAAATAAATTTGGCATCCAACATTAAAACCTTTCGAAACTATCATAACAAATGAACCTCATCTAGAAATATGTTGAAGTGGAAGCCAAATATTTATGGCGTCATAGACGTGATCGCCAATGGCATATGGTGTCACAGCCCTGCAAAACACAAGAAAAACTACTACCTCTTTTTCCAAGGTTCTGTTCATAGAATTAAGATAAGTACCATAAACTTGCATCTATTATTTTTTGCAGAATTTCACATTTGTGGGAGTCATGTTTCTTATAGTGACAGTGAATTGATCTACAGAATCAATATTCACACGTATCATCCGACACTTTGTTGAGCTAAACTATCAAATTTGATCCTGCTACCTCTTTGGCATAATGGAATTCACAGAAAGATCACCACATTACACCAATTTTCAGACATGACACCACCCTGCAACCTGCAGTCGAGGCGGTGATATGAGCCAGAGGATGCCAATAACTAACCACAGGGGTGAGGAAAGAGGCAGCAGATCACCTGGGGGATTTTAGAGAACGCAAATTTCTTCATCCTGGTGGCTTAAACTTCATGGGATGCTGGAAGCATGAAGTGCTTTACCTTCAGAAAAATTTCCTTCTATAAAGTTGATATCATTGTGCTAGAATTCTGGCTGCATCTTGTCACATCCCAACTTTTATTGCCTTGTTATATTAATGCCAAAAATTCAAAAACCTTGGTAAGTTGTGATGTCATAACACTAGTATTTCCATGCCATGCTTGCATATGCTTTGTTGTGATTGTTATGCCTTACCTTGCCATGTTGTTTTATCTTATGCGTTGCCAAAAATAATCAACCAATAAAATTTTTTAGCACTCTGCTCATATTATAATAACCACACTTTTACCACCATAAAAAAATTATTATCAATAAAATATGTTCTAAATAAATCTTTGGATTCACAGAAATTCATTTCTTAAATAACTAAAAATACCTCTATAGCAGAAAGTATTTAATTAAAATATTTAAAAACTTCTAAATGATTAAATGCTATTAATATGATGGTGATAATATTATAAACCCAATTACAAATTCCCTAAAAATCCTAAATAAATTAGGATGATAATTCTAGAATCTTATAAAGCACCTAGGAGGTTTAAGTTTGAAAATTTTATTTCAAACATAAATCAAGAGAGTAGCAGAATTGGCAAAGTTGTGAAGTTAGTAAAAAAAGAAAAAATAAAAAGGAGACTAACCCTAATCTACTGGGCCGAAGCCCAAATAGTCTAAACCCTAACCCTCGCCCGCTGGCAAGGCGTCTCCACCTGGAAGCCTCTCACCACCCTTCCAACGCCAGCACTGACGCCAATGCTTGGGCCCGTGCTGACGTCAGCACGACGCCGTCACCCAGCCACCGCCCTCATCGCCCAACCACTACCGAAGCCACGGACCACCACCGGGCCGATCGCCCGCGCTCGCCCGGCTCGTCCCTCTCATTTCCCGCCTTGCTGTCCTCCTCGTGCTGCTTTAAAAGGAAGCTCCTACCCCTTTCTTCGTCACTCACCTCCACACCACACCACAGTAGCTCCCTACCACCTTGCCTCGCTATCCCCAGCACGAGCCAAGAGAAGCACAAAGAGGAGAAGCGGAGGAAGAGAATAAGGAGAAGGGGAGGGAGAAAGGGGAAGGGAAGAAGGAGGAGGAGAGGATGGCGCGCCCACCTCCAGCGCGGAGCCGCCCGCCCTAGGACTCACCGGATCCCGACGATCTCCACCAAGCTGCTGCACCGACCTCGCCCCGTCCGCCACTGCTACCCCGAGTCGCCGTCCAACCCCTTCGACTGGAAAAATGGAACCCCGACGGCCTCCTCTTCGTTCCCCGCCCCTCCACGTCGTCCCCTGCCGCCCGAAACTGCTCCGGTGAGCCTCCCCAACCCTCCTGTACGCCATGGCCGCTAACCAGGGCGTAGCCTAGTTTTTTTTCGAGCCCACAAAGAAGATGGCCACCGGCCGTCGGATTGCTCTAGATTCAACGCCTTGAGAAGGGAGATACCCCTTCGTTTTTTTTAAAACAGCCAGCGTGCTGTGAGCACAGGCTCGGCCCACTGGAGGAAACACCCACGGGCGAGGGATAACCATGGGCCGGCCTACTGCCATTTTTTCTTTTCAATTAAATCATTAGCATAGAAATACTTTTAGAAAAATAATTATATGTCCAAAAAATGTGAAACAAATTGTGTGATGTTCCTAGAATTATGCTTTATTTTTATGCATGTGTAGAATTTTCATTTGCTAAACTAAAATTATGACCATTTATTATTAAGTAGATTGTTTGTTTAATTTCCATAATTCTAATGTTAGTAATATTAATTTATTAGCACTTTATTAAAATTGCCTCTGTTCTGTAGCAATTTTTTATGTATTTATTTAATGGTATTAAAACAAATTAAAAACAACTTAGTGAATAAAATAAGTGAAAAGCATTGTTTTTAGTTAAGGCTTGTTTAACTTTAATATTGATATTAATAATTTTATCATACTCATATTAATGCCCTATTATAATATGTAACCATGTTGTGGTGTTTCAAGAATTCAAAATTAATAAAAAAATTATGAACTTGTAAATTGTTTCTTTTTAGTTTCTTGTTTATGTTTGAAAACTGAAATGTGAAATGTCGTGCTTGCTATTGCCCTGTTGTGATGGTGTGAATTTATTTTGTTTCGCAACGTGTAGACGAGACGATTGACGCTGCAGGTGAAGACTCCTCCCAAGCCGAAGAAGCCGTACCAGGAGACTCCGCCGAGGAAGGCAAGCCATCTTCAAAACTCAAACCCTTGTCCTACATTTTCTAATTTCTTTTGTATCATATTATGTATCATCATAATGCTATATCATCTTGGGTTGGGATTGTACTAGTTGTATTAGGCAAAACCCTCACATACCCTCATAACCTACCTATCGGGAGAAATTAAATAAAACATCGATGATCTTGATGTACTATCAAGACTGTCCCCTAGCCTTGTTAAAGAACTAAGTGCAACTTAAGAATTTGGGTAATCTTGCTCCACCCGAAAGAATTGGCATACATCTAAGAAGACGCGATGGCCAAGATTATGGTAGTTGGAAACATCGTTGAACATATTCGAAGTCTTGAAGGACTCTCTATAAGTGCCTCTAATACCTAGCATCCCGTGCAACCACATTACCCTGATATGGGATAGGGCTTTACCGGAAGCCATTGGGTCTAACATGAGCTACCTCACAACTACGATGAGGGAAGCGTCCCTTGAAACCGGATTCTACCCAGAGATTGGGAGAACCAAACCAAGGGACTGCAGTTCCCCGAGGCCCCGGAAGACACGGTGAGCCCCTCTAATCCATGGATACATTGTTCCCAAGAGGGTCATGGGATTCCATCGGAGGCTGAGGGAATATACTCATTGGGTAGGAGCTCATATTAGGGTTAATGGTCAAAGGTTTTGTTCAATTATCCGAAACCCGCATACTGAGGTATGATGATTCGTGGATGACATGACGGATGTATTGAATTGTGTGGGTAAAGTGTACAACCTCTGCAGAGTGTAAATCTATTCGATCAGCCGGAGTCCGTGGTCATGGACAACTAGTGAGGACACACTTCGTGGGGAAATAGATGATAAATTCTAGTACTGAGATTATGGTTCACGATGATGGTGTTGATATTGTTGGAAGGGTTGGACCAGATTAAACCAATGTCAGTGTGGGAAAATAAAACTTGCTAAGATTAAAAGTTTGCCAACTTAATTTAAATTTAGTAGTTAGGAATACCTATGACAAACACCACCAGATAGCCATCCCATTATTTTCGTATGAAAAACTTTGTTTCTTTATTTAGGTGGTTTGTGAGTACTTTGTATGTACTCATGGCTTTGTCCCTGGTTAGTCAATCGGCCATGCTTGGAGGAGCAGGTATTTCATGATGATGCTATCATCTGTTACTAGGACGTGCTGTGCTCTGAACTTCCCTGTGGATTGTGCCGCTACTACTTATCCTGCTTTTGCTTATTCCGTTGCTATTTCAGCCCGATGAGGCCGTGTAAGACTTTGTTGTTTTATGACTTTGTATTCGGTATTGTATGAACATGTGATCTGATGTATCCATTGTCAAGTTGTGCGTCATGCGACACTGATCATGGGAGCATTGTAGTATGCACAGCTGGCCGCTCCGGGTATATAGTCCGGGGTGCCCACAGACTTGGTATCAGAGCCTCTGTTCAGACTATAGCAGCCTAGTTAGCATGGACGTTAGTTAGAAATATTTTGGTAAAGAAAATCTCTTATACCTCTTCCCTCTTTAAAAATATTTTAAATCTAGTGAGACTGAAGATTAAGAAGGAAGATGGTGCCGAAAGAAGATGTGTCGCAAACAGAGTAGAGGTAGTGGTAGTTATGCTCTACTATCCCCTATCTGAATGCTTGATCTTATGCTTGTTTGATTTTCCCTATTTAGTCTTAAGTTAGAGTGACCCTACCCCCACTTAGGATGACACTAAAACCTGCACTTTTATCTTACGCGACACCACTTCAGGATGCCGAGGCACACCAGAGCTCACCCAAGTGAATCCGGAGATGCGCCACCACCACCACATGACCCAAACATGGCACAACTTTTGCGCTTGTTACTAGAGGAGCGACAAGCTTCCCGAGAGGAGCTCCAAGCTGTCCGAGAGGAGCGCCAAGCTAATCTTGCAGCCCTCCAGCAATTGGTACAAGCTGCCACCAGCCACCAAAGAAGACGGAATGAGGAGCCCAGTTCCAAGCTCCGGGACTTCCAGAAAACCAATCCGCCGGTCTTCTCCCAGTCAAAGGAGCCTCTCGATGGTGCAGATTGGCTCAGCACCATCGACAATGACTTGGCAGTGGCAGGAGTTTGAGATGATGAGATGGTGCTTTATGCCACCCACTACATCGTCGGCACCGCAAGGAACTGGTGCGAAGGAGTACGTGCCCGTTTGGCTGAAGGGCAAGTGCTTAATTGGGAGTAGTTCAAGGAGAAGTTTGAAAAGGCGCACATTCCCTCTGCTTTGATTCGGAGGAAGTAAGATGAGTTCCGCCACCTCAAGCTAGGAGGCATGACTATGGTCACTTATCTCAACAAGTTCATCGAGCTGTCGAGGTATGCCTTTGAGGAGGTGGACACTGAAAAGAAGAGGAAGGATAGCCTTCTCGATGGCCTAGATGATGAGCTGCAATGTCTGCTCGTCGCCATACAGTTTATAGAAATGGAAGCTTTGGCCAACGCCGCCATCTTGATGGAAGACAAGAGAAGTGTGGTAGCTGAGAATCGCAAGCGTCGTATGATGCATCAAGGAGGATTCAGCAACCCCAGACTCCGCCCAACCCAGCAGCCAAGATCAGCACCACAGCGGCAGAGGTTATCTTTCCCAGAGGTTTCTACAATAATTGAAGGAGTAGAGTTTTCAACCAACTTCATTGTGTGAGGAGCCCAAGGATTGGAAGTGTGGGATGGATTGGATGTCCAAGAATCATGGACGCATAGACTGCACCAAGAAGTCCGTCGACTTAACCAATGATGAAGGAGTTCGGGTGGAATATGTTGCCAAGCCAAAAGAACCCCAAGCCTTTTTCCACCAGAGTATTTCGGGACCATCACTGGAGCAAGTGCACATAGTTTGTTAGTTCCCAGATGTCTTTCCGGAGGAGTTACTCGATATGCCGCCTGATCGGGATATCGAGTTAATTATTGAGTTAGTACCTGGTACAGCCCCAATTGCACAGAGACCCTACCGGATGAATGATGAAGAGCTAGTAGAGTTGAAGAAGCAGTTGAATGACATGCTCCAGAAGGGACTGATTCAACCCAGTGCTTCACCTTGGGTTTGATAGTTCTCTTTGTGGACAAGAGATACGACACCATACGCATGTGTGTGGACTACCGTAAGCTGAATGAGGTGACCATCAAGAACAAGTATCCGCTCCCTAAGATCGACCAGTTGAACGGAGCCCGAGTCTTCTCCAATATCGATCTAAGGACCTGATATCACCAGTTGAAGGTCCGCGAGTCGGACATCCCCAAGACAGCTTTCACGACCCGCTATAGTTTGTTCGAGTACACTGTGATGTCCTTCGGACTTACCAATGCCCCGGCCTATTTGATGAACCTCATGAACAAGATCTTCATGAAGTACCTCGACAAGTTTGTGGTGGTATTCATTGATGATATCCTGATATACTCCAAGACCGAAGAAGAGCATGCCGAGCATCTGCGCTTAGTCCTTGAGACTTTGCGAGAGCACCAGCTGTACTCCAAGTTTAGCAAGTGTGAATTCTGGATCAAGGAAGTCGGATTTTTGGGACATGTATTGTCAGAAGGAGGAATATCCTTCGACCCAACCAAGATTCAGTCCATCATGGACTGGACAGCCCCGACCGCTAAGACCGAACTTAGAGGATTCCTTGGACTAGAGGGATACTACCGCAAGTTTGTAGAAGGCCTTTCCAGCATTGCCCGACCCATGACCCAACTGCTAAAGAAGGACCAGATTTTTGTGTGGACAGAAAAGTGTGGAGCCAGTTTCCAGGAGTTGAAGAGGAGATTGGTATCCACCCTAGTGTTGACGATGTGTACTGCGACGCATCGAAGGGTGGTTTGGGTACCTGCCACGGCCATTGAAGCTGCACGAATTGAACTACCCCACTCACGACTTGGATCTAGCCGCAGTTGTGCTTGCTCTCAAGAGATGGGGACATTACCTGATGGGTCACCGTTGCGAAATATACAGAGACCATAAGAGCCTGAAGTACATATTATCTCCGAAGGAGTTGAACATGAGGCAGAGGAGATGGATCGAGTTGATCAAGGATTATGATCTGGAGATCCACTACCACCCCGGCAAGGCCAATGTGGTAGAAGATGCCCTCAGCCGCAAGCCTTGCACACTTAATGCAATGATCAGAGAGACGAAGCCAGATCTGCACGAGGAGTTCGAAGCTAGATTTGGAGCTTGTGACATCCAGTTTTCTTGCTCACCTCGAGCTGACTCCGACTCTATTTGATCAAATCAAGAAGACACAGAAGGGACACGATAGTATCGAGGGAATCAAGAAGAAGATACCCCTCGGCAAGGACCCGAACTTCACTATAGATGATGAAGGAGTTCTCTGGTTCGATGGCCGATCGTGTGTGCCCGACGTAGAGGAGTTGAAGCTCACTATCTTGAAGGAAGCTCACGATACACCTTACTCCATCCACCCTGAAGGGACTAAGATGTATCAAGACCTGAAGGACTTGTTCTGGTGGCATGGTATGAAGCGTGAAATCGCCTTGTATGTCGCCAAGTGTGACATTTGGCAGAGAGGAAAAGCAGAGCACCAAAGACCTGCAGGATTATTGCAACCACTCAGAGTTCCTGAATGGAAGTGGGAAAAAATAGCCATGGACTTCATCACAGGTCTCTCGAGGTCGAGAAAAGGACATGACTCTATCTGGGTCATCGTCGACCGACTAACCAAGGTAGCGTACTTCATTCCAGTGCGAACCACCTATCGAGGAGACCAGCTGGCAGAATTGTACATGTGAAGGATCGTATGTCTACATGGAGTTCCGAAGGAAATTATGTCTAACCAAGGTACCCAGTTTACCTCGAGGTTCTGGAAGCAAGTCCATGAGGCACTAGGCACCAATCTCACATTCAGCACGACCTATCACCTGCAGACTGGAGGCCAGACCGAACGAGTGAACCAGATACTAGAGGATATGCTCCGCGCATGTGCTCTAGCCTACGGTTCCAAGTGGGAGGACTGCTTGCCCTATGCAGAATTCTCCTACAACAACAGCTACCAGTCGAGTTTGCAGATGGCACCATTTGAAGCTTTGTATTGGAGGAAGTGTCGCACGCCCCTAAACTGGTCTCAGACCGGAGAAGGGAAGATTTTCGGGTAAATAAAAACCTTGCTAAGTTGTGATGTGATAGAACTAGTATTGCCATGCCATGCTTGCATATGCTTTGTTGTGATTTTTATGCCTTACCTTTCCATGTTGTTTTATCTTATGCCTTGCCAAAAATAATCAACCAATAAAAATGTTTAGCACTCTGCTCGTATTATAATAGCCAAACTTTTACCACCATAAAAAAATTTAGTATCAATAAAATATGTTCTAAATAAATCTTTGGATTCACAGAAATTCATTGCTTAAATAACTAAAAATACCTCAATAGCAGAAAGTATTTAATTAAAATATTTAGAAACTTCTAAATGATTAAATGCTATTAATATGATGGTGATAATATTATAAACCCAATTACAAATTCCCTAAAAATCCTAAACAAATTAGGCTCATAATTCTAGAATTTTATAAAGAACCTAGGAGGTTTAAGTTTGATAATTTTATTCCAAAATTAAATCAAGAGAGTAGAAGAATTGGCAAAGTTGTGAAGTTAGTAAAAATAAGAAAAAAGAAAAAGGAGACTAGCCCTAATCTACTGGGCTGAAGCCCAAAAGTTTAAACCCTAACCCCCGCCCGCTGGAAACCCGTCCCCACCTGGAAGCCTCTCACCATCCTACCAACGTCAGTACTGATGCCAATGCTTGGGCCCGTGCTGACGTCACCACGGCAACGTCACCCAGCCACCGCCCTCATCGCCCAACCACTGCCGAAGCCACAGACCACCACCGGGCCGATCGCCCACGCTCGCCCGGCTCGTCCCGCTCGTTTCCCGCCTTGCTGTCCTCCTCACGCTGCTATAAAAGGAAGCTCCTACCCCTGTCTTCGTGACTCACCTCCACACCACAGCATAGTAGCACTAGTAGGAAATAGCCTACTACTGGCGTACTGAAGTTTGCTACCGCTGGCTAGGAGGCATACGCCAGCGATGTCCCGCCAGTGGTAACAGGTACCGCCGGCGTACAATTTGTACGCCAGAGCTATCTGCCGTTACCGCTGGCGTACAAAGCATTTGCCCGCCAGAGATATGATCATGTGACTCTGGCGTTCAGATGTGACCGCCAGTGCTAATGAATATGTCCGCCAGTAGTATTTTTTCTAGACTGGGTTCTGTCTGCCAGCAGAAATGTTTCTGTACGCCAGCAATATGTTTTCTGGTATTATATTTTTTCCGAAACTTGCTATATTCCAGCAATACAAAGATCAAATATTTTCAGGAACATGCCAACAGTACAAATACACATAATACATAGGTTCAAATATACAAGAGTGATGAAATATTGTTACATCACATTACTAACCAAAATACAGAAGTTGTAATGGCATTACACATATTGTATCACACATAGATCACAAACATAAAAATAGATAAGTTGGGAGTTTCATCACCTACATCGTATCGCACACAACTACATCTCGATCGAATTGGTAGTTTCATCTAATAACTACAATCACATACAAGAGAATGGTAAAGACGATAAGAAAGAAGGGGATCATGATGAAGTTGGATTTCATCCGGTGGTTCTTCCTCTTTTTCCCTTGCCGGTAGTTCAAGTACCAAGCTTCCGCATCCACTTTACTCTTGTAGCTCTTGTAGTTGTTTCCCTTGAACTTGTTCACTTGCTTGAAGCAGTCTTCCCAGTGCTCATAGACTCCTGGAACACTACCTTCATACACCACGTACCACTTCTTCATCTCTGAAGTATAAAACACATAAAAATATTAACCAAGATAGTTAAAAAGGAAGATGTGTCTACAATCATACATTATAAAAGAATACTTAGTTCAATGTAAAACTAGCTACATGTTCATCATGCAAAAAAGAAGACTTAGTTCATGCATCATGTAGTACGTACACAAGTTCAACATGAGATAAAATTTACAACACATGTTCATTGATTGTTCGAAAAAAACTAGCTACAGGCATATAGAACACACCCTCTCACTTCTTGCTCGGCTTCGGCTTCGACTTCGGCGTCGGCTTCAGCGGAGGGAACGGGAGATAACCTTGCAATTAGTTGAATGGTGTGTCATCACCATATTGATGTAAGTGGGCTTCTATGTCAGCGTTAGGTAGTGGACGATGACTGTAGAAGAACACCCCATCGCTATGTATGACATCCCTGGAGATTGTTCGCACGATCATTGGCTGGATTCGGCTGAACTCTTGTCTTACTTCGGCATCGGAGGACCCCACCAAGGTTCCGCACCATTTTGTGAGAGACGACAGATACTGTAGTCGTTGTTCATCCTTTACGTACTCACACATATGATAGATGGCTTACCAGGACTCCCTCATACTGCCTGGCGCCTGCTTGATGCAGGCGAAGTCCGTTTTATTGATGAATGTTTAATTTCCTCGCCTTTGGTTGTTCCTTTTTATGATGCCCTCCCTATAAGAGTAGCCAGTGAGAGCATCATCCAAAACATCCTTGATTAGCTTGTAGTCTTTGTACTTCTGATGACTCCCCGAGTCGAGATATATGGAAAGCGAGTCTTTCGGCTCCAGAGCGATGAGGGTGTCATATTGGTTGCTACACAAAATAGTTTGTAGTTCAAAGAGATCATCAGCCTCTGATTAGTTTAACGATAGCGAAATCATGTTACGGCTGCAATAGAGAATGACTTACTCAGGGAAGTAAGGCATGAGAAAGATGTTCTTGGAAGGATGATCCACGAAGAAATCTTCGATGTAATTTGTTGCCGCTATCTTACCCTTAGGGTTGTTATGGAACTTTTCTTTCATGTAGAAGGGGTCCATTATAGCGATGTTCGGGGTATTCTCTTTGATGAGCTGGTGAGCCAAGCTGATCGCAGCCAGGCGGATCATTGATGGGTGGAGCGCATTCATGTGGAACATGTTAAAGATGTCATTAAATCTCAAGAAGAACAAGTCCCCTGGGTATTTATCCACCAAGCCCAAGCCCTCTGGTACCTTTCCTATGTAAAGCGGGTATGTTGGATTGTCATCTTTGGCACGATTTGTCTCCACATAAAGAATAGCATTATGGAGGTTCCTCATATCCGAAGTGACGATTTCTAACAATTTTGGCGGCAACATCGATTTACCCAACTCATGGATCTCATGCCAGTTTATGATGAGTACCTTGTCTTGGACCCGGATCGGCTTCCTACACCCCTCCACCGGCTGGCTGCTGGAGTCAAAGGCACGTTTCTTCGATCTTTTCCGCCCCATCATCTTCCTGCTAGCAGGCTGCACAAATGAATCTTGGAGCGCCTCTTGGAGTGTGTCTTGGATGAGACTAGTTGGATCATAAGGGCTGAAGGGGGCTGCTTCTGGCGCTCCTTGAGAATAGAATAGACGCCTCATCGAGCGGGGAGGACCCTGGCTGGGAATGGAGACTTGTGTATCATCAAGAGGACCCTGGCTGGGAGTAGGTAAGTCGTAGTAATCAACGAGGAAGTCTTCGACGCGAACATCATCGTCGTCGTGGTGTTCCGCAGGTTCAACAAAGTCCTCGTTTTGCTCTAGGGTGATGATAGAAGGGTCCACACGAATCAGATCTTTAGGCCATAGCATTGGCCAAGACAAGCATTGTTCGAGGTTCAACTTGCTATCGGCTTAGGGAGTTTAGTCGGAGGATCCAAATTTGCGCAACCGGGAACACCCGGTCCAATGTAACCCTAAACATGGTATCGGCCATAGGCACTGTGTGGAACACACGGTTAAGTGGTGTCACGATACGTGCCTTTGCCACGTCCTTCAACTCATTGTTGACTTGTAATAGCAATGTGCGTCCCACCTCGTCGGCCTGCGAAAACATGTAAGGCATTAGTGAGGGCAAGAAAGCGCCAATTAAAATAGTCGAGACTTTTGCGGCGCATATTTACCGTCAGGGCGTTCAGCTCGTCTAATGACGAAGGACCGTAGACGGCCGTCGGTGTGAAAGAGATGGAAGGGCTTCTAGGAGGTGAAGTGCCGGCCGGCGATTCATCCCTCACACCCGTGGTGTTTTGTCGGCCGCGATCGTATTGATCTCCAACAATAGGCGGCTCATTATTCGAGTTGCTGGCACCTAAGGTGATCATGGGGAGAGGCCTTTGTCCGCATCCGTCGATCCAATCCGCTATCGACTTCATCATGGTAGGAAGGAGGTTGTTGACATCTGTGTCACTTGCGCATTGATTATGTTGGGCATGTCAGCTTTCACGGTCTCCATTTCTTTCCTGACATTCTTCTCCTCGTTCATCTTCCTCTCCTTTTGTGCCTCCTTGGTCTCGGGGTAGTAAAATGAAAGTTTTTGATTGAGTCCGGTGCCGACCACACGGCCACGATACGGCGGTGCTGACACCGGCAATTTCTTACCTTGTTTAGCGCCCTTTCAAAAGAGGCGTCATACGACACCTGGGTTGAGGATCCTCGAGATTTAACTAATTCTTCTTCCTCCCGAATTTTTTTCACAAGCTCCCTGACCTTCTCGTTCGTGCATAGCTCCTTGGTTTTGGGATTTACCTTGTATCGGGCCCACACAAATCGATTTCCGAGCGGGTTTTTAAACTTTTGGTAGGGGTCCGGCCCTTTCCTTTCCGCGTCCTCCTTATCCCAAACAGGCTGCTTTCCGGGTAACCACGGCTTCCAAGATTGTGGGGAGCTACATTCTTCTCATGCATATCTTTCCCGCACTTCCTAAGCGCCTTTGTTGGAGGTAGGTCATAGTTGGCCTTGAAAACATTGAAGTCCTCTTCGGAAATTGACGGCCAGTGGCTTTGGATCTTATCAAAATCGTAACCCGCATCAAGCTCCTGCCTCACATACCCTTTCCAACTGGACATGGCTTTTATGAACCTGGCTAGGGCGAATGTGTTCACCTGATTTTTCTTGATATCAAGGTTATCATAGGGTTCCGAGAACTTGTATCGCGCGTGCAGCCTATGAATGAGGAGGGTGGCCACAGGTTCCTTGCTTTTTGCCCTAATGTCCTTTTCATTGATGTTGACGAGTTCTCGAAGGATGCATCCAATGTTGATGCCGTACCTTTTTGCAACATGAGTCGGCTGTGTAGGCAAACCGCTAGCGGGGTCTACCTCCGTAAATTCTTCCTGGATGGTGCAGAGCTTTTTTGGGCCCCTTTCTTTACACTGCCTCTTGGCTTTGATACCAGATGTCGCGTTGCCATCCCAGGCACCACTGGTAGTGGTCTCGTTGCCATCCCCGGCACCACTAGTAGTGCTCTCGTTCCCTGCATCCCTGCGTACATCATGTTGAGCCGCAAGCATTGAGAAAGTAGCATGTGTGTATACTAGGTCATCTATTATCACCGGGTAGCATGTTCAGTTAAGTTCAGCAAAGTTAAAAATTCTTCACTAACTATAGAACAATTTACCTATGCAGAACATGAAGTGCCGAATAAATTTCCATTTACCTATAGAACAATATATCACTAAGTTCCGTTTGTATCAATATTAGGTCATTTAAACAGTACCAGAATGAGTTAAAGTTCTCATTTTCAGTATTTTAGCATGTCCTATTTTTAGCATAAGTCATGGGTACTTGAAATGTGGACCAGCACCTCATGGGTACATGCATATATAAGCTATAACTGACCAGCAACACACAACAACACCAGCAATGTGGCAGCACACATGCATAAAGCTATAACTGGAACAACACCACAAATGTAGCAGCACATGTATAAGCAAAACAGAAAGACCACAACACCAGCAAAAAAACAACCTATCTCATTCACAGGAGGAGATCACTAGAGGAGGAGAAGATGAAGAGATCACCTCACAGGCTATAGCACACGGGGACTGGTACGGTGGCAACTCGTCTTTCTTTTCTACATTATAAGAACACATAAGTTAGTGCTAACAAAACAACAACCTCTTTCCTTCATAATACATAAGATGCAGGGGAGTACAAAAAATTAAAGATATGAGTGCACCACATTTCTGTCTTGCTCCCTCTCTTTCTCAACCTCACAATTTATCTTTTTAAACACGAGATGACGGTGTCTTGTTCTATCTCACTCCCTCTCTTTCTTAACCTCACCATTTCTCTTTTTAAATTCACTTTTTCTAAGTACTGATTAGATAGCTAGTTAGGTACATTTCTCTTTTTAAATTCACTTTTTCTAAGAACATATAATAGGAATGGGAATAACCACCTAACAAAACTATAGCACATATATTGTCACCTTGTTCCTCAAGTGGCATTCCTGTTTTAGAGAAAACAAAGCAATGATCCATATAGAGGTAATTAATCATTCGGTTTTCCACTTTATAAGCATCAAAACATCAAATGAACAAACTAGACAAAGCGCCTAGTATATTACACCATGATTATATTTAAGAAATAGGAAGCTAGCATTCCATTTCTGGCCAAGAAAACATAGTGGTCAACATGATAACGAATTAACAAGCCTAGTCATCTTTCCAGACATTAATCCTCTTATGCATGATGTGGCCTAGCCAAAAGCATAGTCCTACCAAACTCATAAGTGGCTGCCACACAATGATTGATTTATTAAAAAAGGGAAAGACAAAAGGAATTAAAGTCCTACCAAAACAACCATCTCTTATACTGAATATGATGGACTACTAACTGCATAATTGTTGTTTTTTAATGTTGCATTACACTCTCAAAAAGCTATTAACTGGAGCAGGCTTTGACTAGCACATATTCCATCACACAATCATCACTTGCATGCTGCAATATCGAAGACAAGGATATACTAAAAACTTTCCGGTACACATCTCTTAAATTGCATGGTGCAATATCACATAATTGTTGTTGTTTAAGTATGCCTAGCTTCTTGCCATACACGTATATGATTCTCTTCAATAAAACGTAAGAAGTTGGCAACCTAGAAGCATCTACACCTATAATCAAATCAATTCTCCTACACTGTTTTTACAGATGCCTAGTGATTTACAAAAAGGGAGGGCATAGGGTATTGATTCAGTACCTCGAGCGTGACGAGGCAGTTGGGGTCGAGGTCGAGGCGCTCCAGGTTCTTGAAGGTCCCGCCGGTGAAGGAGGCTCGACGGTGGATGGTGGCCTGGACGTGGTCCACGGGGAGGCGGCGGTGGCGATGGGAGGCATCCACAAGGAGGCGGCGGCGGGAGGGAGGCACGCAACGGGAGGCGTCCATGGGGTCCATGGGGAGGAGGCGGCGATGAGATCAGAGGCGCGCGTGGTGGATCTAGTGGGCTGAGGAGGAGAGGAGAGATGCCTGATCCAGATCGGCGGGGGAGCATAGTCATGCATGGTACACAAGTTACCTCTGGCGGACAGGAACCTACGTCCGCAAGTGGTACTTTTTTTCTCTGGCGAGCACCAGTAATGCGTCTGTCAGTGGTACTTTTTTTTCCTTTGGATTTTGTTATATGGGTACCCAAGTTACCTCTGGCGTACAGGCTACACCGTCCGCCAGAGCTACAACTTTTCTCTGGCGTGCAAAAGTAAACCGTCCGCCAGAGATTTTTTTTATTTGCTTCTGTTTTTTCTATTCTTTATATTTGATTTTTCTCTCTAATTTATTAAAAGGGTTGTTTTCATATAAAAATTGTCAAAAATCGTATGACTTAAAAAAACAATTGCAAGTAAAAAATATATATTACAAAATAGAGGTACATATAATAAGAATGTCATCGAATATTAGTTCATTGATACATCAAGTTTGTAGTTCATACAAAAGATAAATCAATACTAGCTGGTTTCTTCGCACACATTGCGTGTCTTTCTCAGCGTTTGGTAATTTTCTTGCCTTTTTTTGTCGCAGTTGCATAATTCAGCCCGACATCGTGGCTACTTCTTTTGAACGGACGACCTGACCTAGGTAGCGTCGTTCTGCTCCTTCTTGTGGTGTATTTTTCCTTATCGTCGTCATCTTCATCATCTTCGATATTTGGGTCACCGAACATGTCAAAGACTTCTTCGTCGGCCATTCCTTCAATGTTTCTTTTGCCTCTCCTCACGACCACGCGGCTAGGCCTACAGGGGTCTGTTATGAACAAGCATTGGGACACGTGCTTATCCAATACCCATGGCTCATTTTGCGTAGTGACGTTCACGCTTGATGAAGTGCTGCCGGCTTCGGGTACAACCATGGTGGTAAAGTATTTGTTTTCTTTCATGACGGTTGATCTCCTAGCCTATCTGAAACGAAACATCGACACCTTCTCTCCAGAGTAGTCAAGCTCCCATATCTCCTCGATCCTTCCGTAGTATCGTAATTTTTCATTACCGATTGAGGATACCATCGTTCCTCCTGAGTTTTGATAAGCAGAACTTTTATCCTTTTCTTCCGTGTAGAATGTGAACCACTTTATATCATATGCCTGAAATGTCGCAAGGTTGGGTGAGGGACCATGTTACAAAGCATATAAGAGTTTGTGATACGGCGTTCTTTGAACCAACGTAAGAAAGTGGAGTTGTGCTCTCTGATTACTTCCCCATCTGTCCTTTCCCTACCATGTTCAGTTTACTTCTTACGAATGATGTTTTCGTGCTCTTTTCACCAGGGATCGACCATTTCAAGGTGTTGTAGAGCTACCAAGTTTGCCATGTTAAAGTCGACGCGTCTTTTTTCAAAGTACACATGCAATTCCCTCCGTGCATTCTTGTGGCCTACTCCGTCGAGCCTGCCAAGGTGCCTGTTTCTGGGAAGGCCAACAGGGTCATCGACTTCGCCCAGGAGATTCGTGCAGAAAGAGATCCACTCTTCGGTGAGATAGCCCTGAATGATGCTTCCTTCCGGAAGGGCCCTGTTACGAATGAATCCTTTGATGACTCCATTCATCCTTTCAAACGACATCATGTTGTGCAGGAATGCCGGTCCAAGGTGGATGATATCTTCCACGATATGGACCAACAGATGCACGCAAATGTCAAAGAATGCGGGTGGAAAGTAAATCACAAGTTCGCATAATATCACAACAATCTCTTCCTGCAACCTTGAGAGTTGCTTCTGTGTAATCGACTTTCGAGAGATCACGTCGAAAAAGTTACAGAAATCGAAAAGGGTTTCACGTACATGCTTGTCCATTATTCCTCGAATCGCAACCGGAAATATCTGCTTCATCATCACATGATAGTCATGAGACTTCATCCCGCTGAACCTTTGTTTCTTCTGGTCTACATATCTGCTTATCACCCCACAGTAACCGAAAGGGGTTTTCACTCCTAGAAGGCACTTGATTAATTGTTGAAGCTCGTTGTCACTTAGAGTGAAACGGGATGGGGGGCAGTGATAGTCATTTTTCTTAACCTTTTTTCCCTTGTGTTGGTTCGTCTCATCATCCGATGACTCAATTGTAGGAGATATGCCCTAGAGGCAGTAATAACAGTTATTTTGTATCTCCGAGTTTGTAATGAATGTTTATGTTCCATGCTATAACTGCAATGATTCTCGAGTCTGCAATATCCACGAGGCTCAGAGGGAAACTCATGTGCATGTGTGGTATAATAAACAGTAAAATGTATTCCTAGTCATGCCTCTAAGACTGGCTCATGTATTGCATGATGATCCTGTTTTCCTGATCATGGGCATGTCTATGCCGGCAATTTTGAGGGCACAATGTTAGAAGAACATTTGTGTTGAATCGACCCGAATTGATGTTATGCTATGAGATACATTCGTCACAAGTTAATGGTTAATCACACAGAGAAAGTTGTGCGTTTGCATAATTCCTTAGACCATGAGAGTATCGAGTTCCTTCGTACTTGCTTCGTGAACTTTGGGGTTTTGTTAAACGTCATCTGTAAAAGGGTGGCTATTACGGCAGCTTGCGGGTTCACGGAAAAGTATGACAAGGAACTAGGTAGCTCGAGATTGGGATTTGCTCCTCTGTCGTTGGAGAGATATTCTTAGGGCCCTTTCGGTGTTACGGTATCCACCATCGTCTGGCCAGACACAGTGTGATTTGATCACAGGGATGCCGGAACGCGGGAACGAGAAAAGAGAACAATACCAGGAACGAGGTAACTGGCATAGTGGACAAGTTGTTGATTCACGGGGATGCCAATAAGTCTCACCTCGGGTATTTGTAATATATCGCGAAGCAACAGGAATAGCACACAGCAACTAAAGGTTCACTCGAATAATTCTTCGTATGGGTATAGGGATCAATATGGATGTCCTCGGTTCCGCTATTGATCATTGATCGGAAAGTGTTCCGGTCATGTCTATACTTCATCGAACCTACAGGGTCACACGCTTAAGGGTCATCTATCTGTTGAATACTAGACAGGGAGTCTGAGATAAAGTCACCGGAAAGGTTTCGGAGACGGCGGAAAAGTTCCGAGAGAGAAAACCGAAAAGTTGTTACGGGGTAAACCACTAAGCCAAAAAGGTTTCGGAGAGCACCTGGTAATTTTGGAGAGTGACAGAATTGTTCTGGTAACTTCTGGAATTTTTCTGGAGAAAAGATTAAAATATTTTTTTCGGAAATATTTCGGAGCTGCCGGAAATGTTCCGGAGCTGCCGGAAATGCTTAGGTTGCTTTTCGCAGATGAAAATCACTAATCCGGAATTGTTTCGGAATGCGCCCAAAATCATTTTAGTGGGTGTTGGAATTATTCTAAGACCCACAGAAATATTTTCGGAATTTTCGGACGCGAAAAAGTGGTGTCATGAATAGTAAAAAGTACTACTTGAGATATTTTTGGAAAGCCTTTTAGAAGGACTTGGGAGCCAAGAAAGCCCCCTTGGGTTTCCTATAAATAGAGGTGTGAGGGCAGCCCCATATCCTTGATCCAAGCTCTCACTTGAGTTCTCAACACATGCCATGCAATTATCTGGCTTCTTCTCTCCCTCACACGAAAGAGTTTTGTAGAGCCGAAAGGCTGTCTGGGTTCCGGCAGGAACTAGGTCTGGACGGCGAAGCCCTGCTGGATAGCTGACACCGTATGTGTGCAACTTGGTAGAGAGGTCGTTGTTTCGATCTTAGTTCGAGTGTGCCTCCCGAAGGGCTGTCCGAGTTACAGATCGAGTTTCGAGGGTCCTCCCGAAGGGCTGTCCGTGACATCGTCCGAGGGACTGTCCGAGCGCCTCCCGGAGCGCTGTTCGTGGGGCAGACGAGGGAATATATTCTCGCGGTTGGGAGGTTGTAAATCCTAGCTGCGGGGATCTGCACCGACGATCTTCATCGACTCTACTTCCCGCTGCGCTACGAGTCGGTAACGATCAGATCAAAACCTTGTATGCGTCTCCATAGTGGTCCTGGGCGTGCTCGCTATACCGAATTTTTTTGTTTTCTGTTGCGTTCCCCTACATCAATTCCCCCATGAAGCTCTTCCCTGATAACTAGATGTATCAGGTCATTTCTTGCTTTTGGCCCATCTTTTGTTTTTTCCGGCATGTTGAGCAGAGTGGCAAACAAACTCTCGAACACATTCTTCGTGATATGCATTAGATCAAGGGAATGAGGCGTATCGAGAACGGGCCAGTACTTCAAGTCCCAAAACAGGGACCTCATCTTCCATACATTCAGGAGCGGTTTTGGTGCCTTTTGCTTCTTTCCTGGTTTAGGGCATTGATCCCAATCATTCAGCAACTCATATATTTCTTCACCGCACCTCTTTCGTGGAGGTCCCCGGAGCTCATCTTCACCATTGAAAAGGTCTCCACGGCTTCTCCACGGTCATCCTTGTGTAACCACCTTCGATACCCCGTGTAGACATTTTTTTAAGACCCAGGATCTTTCTTAAGCTGCATAAACGTTGGATCATCCATGCACCTAATACATCCCCAATGTCCGTGGCAAACCTGGCCCGCGACATATCCGTGGCCGAGATAGTCGTGCACTGTACAAAGCAAGGAGGCTCTCATAGGGAAATATTCTTCTGTGACGGTGTCCCACTTGTTCACCCCATCCGATAACGTGTCTAGCTCATCTTTCAGTAGATTTAGATACAGATTGATGTCGTTGCCTTGTTGTTTTGGCCCTTGAATTAGCATGCACATGTGTATGTACTTACTCTTCATGCATAACCAGGGGGGAGGTTGTATATCCATACGAACACTGGCCAAGTGCTATGTGTGCTGCTCTAGTTGATGTATGGATTCAATCCTTCGGTGCTCACACCCAACTTGAGGTTCCTCGGATCTGCCGTGAAACTTGCATCTACGCCGTCGAATGCTCTCCACTGGCTTGCGTCCAAAGGGTGTGTCAGAACTGCATTTTCACACCGTTTTGGATCTTTCAATACTACATTTTTTCTGTCCGCGTGCCACCACATGAGCTTGGCTTCCTTGTAGTCCGCGAAATACCGCTGCAAACGGGGAATGAGCGGAAAGTACCACATAACTTTCCGAGGTTCTTTCTTCCCTTTCTTGTATTGAGCAGCATTGCACACCGGACATGTGATCATTTCTACGTCCTCTTTTCGATAAATGTAGCAATCATTGATGCACACGTGGTAGTTTTCATGCGGTAAATCAAAGGGGCACACGAATTTCTTGGCCTCATCACCACTTGTAGGACACGAGTTTCCCTCCGGAAGCTTACTCGACACCGTTCAAGAAGTGTCGGCGAGGATGCTCACCAGAACTGTTACCTCATAGTTGATCTAGTCCAAGAAAGCCGCCTACCTGGGTTGGCTACCACCATCGTGAACCCGGCCGGTTTACCGAAATGGACCCAGATGATGTGTGCGTGGTGCATAAGCCGGTCTCGGTTGAGCCGTTCTCTCACTTAGCAGCCAAGCCACAAACCTACCAGAACTCCGAACTCCTGCGACATCTGGATATCGAAAGGGATGAGTTAATAGGTTGAGAGGGGTCAGTGAGCCCAATGTGTGGTTGCACTCTCCATCTTGGATCACCACACAAGAACTCGGACTTAAGGCGGTGTTCAACGAGACAACCCACTGTGTACTCCTACACAGCTTCTCATCGTTCACCTTGTATTAGGGTAGATTCACCAACACATTTCCACCATCATCAACATGATTGCTACCATTCTGACTCACATAACAGTAACAACATTGTATCACTCTAAGCATGCAATAAGCAGTAACAATTGCAGGGGCCACATGATATCAACCAAGTCCTACATTTTCTAGGATTATGGTTTGCTTACTACTTTGAAAAATGATAGGTCATGCAAAGGAATGGGTTCATCTATGCGGTAGAAACGTAGCATGGTAATAATCCTATACAATGCATAAGCGAGAAATGAGAGGGAAGTGGGATTTTATCGACATGATCAATGGGGGTTTGCTTGCCTTGCTGACGAGGTTCAGTCTCGGGATCTTCAACGAAGGGGGCTGCCTCCTGTTCCGGTTCCACCTCTACTCGACAAACAACAAGCAAGGTAGAAAAGTAAATACAATGCACACTCACATGGTTGAAGGTTGAAACTTGGTTTGCATGCTTCTGATGTGTGAGGCAATTCCATTTAAATGGAGTATATTGCAAATCAATTGCAACTTCAAACTCCAATTTGAATTCAATTTAGCCAAGTTACAAATGTTATTGTTTGATCAATGTAATTCATCTTGAAATGTGTATGATGTGCCTCTGATGTTCAAGTGAAATGTGGCATGTTGCTAAGGTTCAAATTGCAAAAGCATTTGAATTTAATTTTATTAAATACCAATTAAACCAAATAGAAAATGCTACTGGTCCCATTTTAAATTCAACTCAAACATAGTCGAAAGTTGTATATTTGGATAGATTATTTTCTCCTGATCATTTTTCATACATTATATGTTAAATTTGGAGTTGATATGAATTTTCTATGAATTTTCAAATTTTAAATCATTTTCTGGAATTTCTGGAATAGTTTTAAATCAAATAAACATTTACTGCATCACTGTGAGGTCATGCTGGCGTCAGGGTTTGACTCTGGTCAAACGGACCTATGGGCCAGGGCTGTCAGCCTCTCAGTGTTAACTCCCGATTTGTTTTAATTAACAGTGGGTTAATTAGGGGCTAGGGCCCACGTGTAAGTGTCTCTGAGGGGGGGATTAGCACTTAAACTCGCCGGACACATCAGCCTCGCAGGCGGCTAGTCGACGGCTACGTCTAGACGAGGCGGCGTCCACGGAGATGGCATTTCCGGGCACCAAACGATGCGCTGCGACCACTAAGACATAGCTCTCGGCGTCGCGCATCGATTGGGCCAAGTTGGGGTGGCTAGGGTGATCGGGGGGCTTGACGGCGACGAGCTTTGCGGCGGCGGAGCCACGGCTGCGAGAAAAAAATTGATGTAGCACTCCATTTGAAGCGGGGTTAGGCTAGATCGACGCAGTGGAGCACGGCGGAGGTGAAGGACATGGCCCCGAGCTCGATTGCTTCACGGGTGCTCGCCGACGAGCACCATGGCGGCGTTGAGCTATGACTCCCATGGCAGATCCGGCTAGAGGACGAAATCGAGGGGGAAAGGTTAGGGGTTTTGATCCCGCGCTCACCCTGAGTCGAACGGAAGCGTCGGCTTGCTCGGGGAGGCTTCAACGGCGGCTAATCGACGGCGGCGAGCCCGCGGGTCCAGCGAGAGGTTGAAGACGATGGCGTCGGCTCGGGGAGGAATTAGGGCTCCAGCTTCTGCGTGAAGACGAAGTCGAGCGAGACGAACACGGTGGACTTGCTAGTTAGAGCTCTAGGGCACGGTGGCCGCGGATTCCATGACTGCGAGCTCCGGCGAACTTTCTGTCCAAGGCGAAATCGAGCGAGGGAGGAAGAAAAGATGGCGCTGGAGAGGGGGAAAGAGAAGAAGTCGTCCACGGCGTCTCTCTGGCGCGATAAGGACGCCTGGGAGGCCTCCAGGCAGGCAGGCTGCTTCCTCCGGCGTCGGCATGCGCTCCAGCGAGCTGCTTGCCGCGCCGGGGAAGACGACAAGGGGAGGCTGCGGGCTTGGGCTGCGGTGCGGTGAGTTGGGCTGGGGAGGCCGAGGTAAGTGGGCCACTTTCCCTTTTCCTTTTTCTTTCTGTTTTTCTTCTGAAATTTGTTTTTGGCTCTGCTAATTAAATAGAAAACCAATTTATAAATGTATTAAACTTTTTATATGGCCTCATAATAATATAGACTAGCCATTTGCAAAGTTTGACACTTTTTAAAATTCAAATTATTTGAATCTTAAATCAAATAGGGGTTTTTGAATTAATCCAAGGTCCTATTTGAATATTTTAAAAATACATGAGCATGGGGTTGGTCCCACATCACTTGATATGTGATCACACTCATTTATAAGACTTTTCAAAAATCAAACATGAATTATTGGAGAAGATTTATTTCTGGCCTTTTGAATTAATTCATCTTTGGGGTGTTCCTTCTCCCATTTGAGTTTGAATTTGATTTCAAATGATTTCTTTTGAAATTTTTAACATGATGCAAGGTGACTTGCTAATCCTAGCACATACCTAACTTGGGGTTGTGACAATCGAGCGCTATTTTCAAGCGAGAGTCTTCCGATCTGCAACCTGGATACAACGGAGTATTCGAGTATACCTCCAGTTGCGCCAGCTTAGCTTGCTCTATACTAGCAGATCTGCAGTTAGTCGTCTTCTTTAGAAGCAGCTCTTTGAGCGAGGGTCCCACACTGCTGAAGCTAGCAGTGTTTGCATGTCAGCATCTTTGGTTATGTGTTGTTCAACATCTTCTAGATCTCCAACATCATGTGCAAGAGGATCATCAGGCCGCTCTTCGTCTTCTTGCCCATGATCGTTATTATTGTCATACTGATCATGATCCACCACACCATCATGGACTTCATCATCATCATCTTCATCAAGCCACTAAGTGTGGCCATCCATGAAACCATGTATGTGCCGATGCTCCAGCAACTCTCCCGAAAAGGGGTTCAGCAAGCCCACTTTTTTGCATTTTCGACAAGGACATCTTATCTCCCTGCGGTTATTTTGTATCATGTCGTGTGTAACTTGTCTCAAATATTTGTTCACGACACATTCACTCATACGGCCGGGCGCCATATCGATCGCTTGCACGTGATAGAACCACAAGACAAGTAAAACAATCATTTTTCATTAAAAAATTCGGCATGACCTTCCTACAAATAGGACTAAGAGAGTGCCAAAATTTGCCGAAACGAAAATGAATAAACATTCCAGCAAAATATTGACATCATTTCCTGCACAATAAGAATAGCACATATATGCATCATCACATATGCGGAAAAATTTCATCATCTCATATATGCATGCATGCATCATCATCAAGAATATATAGCACATATATATGCATCATCACATATCCGGCAAAATTTCATCATCTCATATACGCATGCATCATCATCATCAAGAGAGAATAGCACATATATATATATGGATCATCACCTATCCGGGCACAATACAAGAATAACACATATATGTTGTTCTCTCACCTTAAGAGACAATGTAGGAGAGGAAGTGTGGTGCAGACAGATCTAGCTAGACCTAGGAGATGATATATTTGGATCTACACCAAAAGGAGCTAAATTTGGTTCTTTTGTGGACATTCTTTTGGTAGAGAGGAAATAAGAAATGTAATGGAGTTAGATCTATCACCTAAACTAGTTTTAATTAGTTACAAAGAGTGGTAGAGATGGGGGTATTGAAATGGTAAGGGGACGAACTTAGAGATAGTGAGAAGAGCAAGATTGGAGGTGAAATAATGGAGGGACATGGAGGTAGCCCGAGACCAATAATTGCACAGGATACCTCTAGAGTATAAAACTTCTGTCCGCCATAGGAAACAACATTGCCGCTGGTGTACGGCTCACGGCGCCCGCCAGCAAAAACATCTCCATATTACAATATTTCGGGGCAAAGTTCCTCTGGCGTACATGCTAAACTGTACGCCAACGGAAACAACAATAACGCTGGCGGCCAGAACATTTGTATGCCATTGTCACTTAGATCCGATGCCTAGCCCAGTGCCTCTGGCATGCAATTTATTTTGTACGCCAGCGATTCCTATTGTTGCCCTGGCGGCCACTCTACCCTGTACGCCAGCGATAGTACCACTGGCGTATAACTTTTTGTGTCCGCCAGCAATGAGCTGGCGGCTATATCCTATTTCCTACTAGGGTAGCTGGCTACCACCGTGCCTCGCTTTCCCCAGCCCGAGCCAAGAGAAGCACAGAGAGGAGAGGAAGCGGAGGAAGAGAAGAAGGAGAAGGGGAGGGAGAAACGGGAAGGGAAGAAGGAGGAGGAGAGGCCGGCGCGCCCACCTCCAGCGCGGAGCCGCTCGCCTTGGGCCTCGCCGGATCCCGGCGATCTCCACCAAGCTGCTGCACCGACCTCGCCCGTCCGCCACTTCTACCCCGAGCCGGCCACCCCAATTCGCCGTCCAGCCCATCCGACCTGAAAAATGGAACCCCGGCGGCCTCCTCTTCGTTCGGCGCCCCTCCACGTCGTCCCCTGCCGCCCGAAACTGCTCTGGTGAGCCTCCCCAACCCTCCTGTATGCCATGGCCGCTAACCAGTGCATAGCCCAGTTTTTTTTTCGAGCCCACGAAGAAGATGGCCACCGGCTGTCGGATTGCCTAGATCCAACGACCGGAGAAGGCAGATACCCCTTCGTTTAAAAAAAAACAGCCAGCGCGCTGTGAGCACAGGCTCGGCCCACTGGAAGAAACGCCCACGGGCGAGGGATAACCATGGGCTGGCCTGCTGCCGTTTTTGCTTTTTAATTAAATCATCAGCATAGAAATACTTTGAGAACAATAATTACATGTCCGAAAAATGTATAATAAATTTTGTGATGTTCCTACAATTATGCTTTATTTTTATGCATGTGTAGAATTTTGATTTGCTAAAATAAAATTATGATCATTTATTATTAAATAGATTGTTTTTTTAATTTCCATAATTCTTATGTTAGTAATATTAATTTATTAGCACTTTATTAAAATTGCCTCTGTTCTGTAGCAAATTGTTATGTATTTATTTAATGGCATTAAAATAAATTAAAAACATCTTAGTGAATAAAATAAGTGAAAAGCATTGTGTTTAGTTAAGGCTTGTTTAACTTTAATCTTGATATTTATAATTTTATCATACTCATATTAATTCCCTATTATAATATGTAACCATGTTGTGGTGTTTCTGGAATTCAAAATTAATAAAAAAAATTATGAACTTGTAAATTGTTTCGTTTTAGTTGCTTGTTGATGTTTGAAAATTGAGTGATGAAATGTCGTGCTTGCTATTGCCCTGTTGTGATGGTGTGAATTTCTTTTGTTTCGCAACGTGTAGACGAGACGATTGAAGCTGCAGGTGAACACTCCTCCCAAGCCGAAGAAGCCGTACCAGGAGACACCGCTGAGGAAAGAAAGCCATCTTCAAAACTCACACCCTTGTCCTACATTTTCTACTTTCTTTTGTATCATGTTATGTATCATCATAATGTTATATCATCTTGTGTTGGGATTGTACTAGTTGTATTAGGTAAAACCCCCACATACCCTCATAACCTTCCTATCGGGAGAAATGAAATAAAACCACGATGATCTTGATGTACTATCAAGACCATCCCATAGCCTTGTTAAAGAACTAAGTGCAACTTAAGGATTTGGTTAATCTTGCTCCACCCGAAAGAATTGGCATACATCTATGAAGATGCGATGGCCAAGATTGTGGTAGTTGGAAACATCGTTGAACATATTCGAAGTCTTGAAGGACTCTCTATAAGTGCCGCTAATACCTAGCCTCCCGTGCAACCACATTACCGTGATATGGGACATGGCTTTACCGGAAGCCAATGGGTCTAACATGAGCTACCTCACAAATACTATGAGGGATGCGTCCCTTGAAACCGGATTCTTCCCAGAGGTTGGGAGAACCAAACAAGGGGACTGCAGATCCCCGAGGCCCCGGAAGACACGGTGAGCCCCTTAACTCCATGGAGACATTGTTCCCAAGAGGGTCATGGGATTCCATCGGAGGCTGAGGGAATATACTAATTGGGTAGGAGGTCATATTAGGTTTAATGGTGAAAGGTTTTGTTCAATTATTCCAAACCCGCATACTGAGGTATGATGATTCGTGGATGACACGACAGATGTATTGAATTGTGTGGGTAAAGTGTACAACCTCTGCAGAGTGTAAATCTAATCGAGTAGTCGGAGTCCACGGTCACTGACAGCTAGTGAGGCCACACTTCGTGGGGAAATAGATGAGAAATTCTAGTACTGAGATTATGGTTCACGATGATGATGTTGATATTGTTGGAAGGGTTAGACCAGATTAAACCAATGTCATTGTGGGAAAATAAAACTTGCCAAGATTAAAAGTTTGCCAACTTAATTTAAATCGAGTAGTTAGGAATACCTATGACAAACACCACCATATAGCCATCCTATTATTTTCGTATGAAAAACTTTGTTTCTTTCTTTAGGTGGTTTGCGAGTACTTTGTATGTACTCACGGCTTTGTCCCTGGTTATTCAATCGGCCAGGCTTGGAGGAGCAGGTATTTCACGATGATGCTATCGACGATTACTAGGACGAGCTGCCCTGTGGATTTTTCCACTACTACTTATCCTTCTTTTTCTTATTCCGCTGCTATTTGAGCCCGATGAGGCCATGTAAGACTTTGTTGTTGTATGACTTTGTATTCGGTATTGTATGAACATGTGATCTGATGTATCCATTGTCGAGTTGTGCGTCATGCGGCACTGATCATGGCAGTATGCACAGCTGGCCGCTCCGGGTATATAGTCCGGGGTGCCCACACCTGTGATCCCCTCTCAGTTTGTTCCTTGCAAAATAAGCAAAAACTCATAAGTGACACAACAGAACATATGTAAAATCTACATTATAAGAACATCATATTTTTATTTTGACGAAAGAAGTAATAGATATGAGGAAGCAAACAACCTCAGGTGGACGATGAATGAGGTAGAAGATCAGCTGAGGGACTTTAAAGAACGAAAATTTCTTCATCCGACTGGCTTAAGCTTCATCGGCGGTCGGTACCATAAAGTGATTTACTGTCAGCAGAATTAGCATCATCTGCATGCATCATTAGTCAAGTATGACTCATTCAAATAAGTAGAAGGACTAGGTATAGTGGAGCTGTAAATACAAGATTTTTCAACCCATTGAATCCAAAGTTCTGTTCATAGTTATAGTTAATCTATTTTTTTGTAAAAAATTTGGAAGACGTAAACAACATCATAATTTGACAACATTTGTCAATACTACTCTCGTTCTGGGTACTTTGAGCAGTTATATGATCGCAAAAACATATAATGAATGAATCCCACTGAGATGCATTTATAGTGTCTATCTCAGGATGCAACTATCTACCTCACCAACTATTATAGCCAATCATTTGTGCATGTCATCCACTAAAAAACCTACTAAGATACATTTGTGCATACTATCTTAGCCAACCATTTGTCCATGTCACTGAGTTTATTTACATGCATTTTTTACCCTTTCAATTTAAATTATAGACTTCTATTAGAAATTTCTGCTGCAGCATGCGGGACGTTCTTCTAGTTCAATATATGATGTGATCGTCGATATCATAGCTGATCAAATTACCCTGGGCAAGAGTAATTTTGATGACTGATTGTCAGATACAATGCGGTTTAGTTCCTCAAATTTGTGTTTCAACAAAAGAGAGCAAATATATCTACTATTAGGACTTTCAAATCAATGACGAATGCATAAAGCTTTCTTGCACCTACAATCCTACAATATACATCCTTCCACCTGTAAGAATGAGTCTAACTTGACTCGTGATGCAGAGATAAGCACACCGACATAGAGATAGGAGGACTAAACCACCGCCTGTATGTCACACCTGAGATAGCCACGAACGTCCGGGAATAAGTAAACATCTAGGTGTCGCATGGAAGCGGAGTAGTCGGTTTTCTTACTTGATATGCAGATTGCTCTGTTTCACCCTCCCCTACAAGAATCCCATTTTTTATAATCCTCCCTGGTCTCTTCCATTCTTGCGATCAGATCAAAAACAGGAGAATAGTTAATCACAATAGATTGCTTAGAGCCCTTTTATTCTTGAAGAATTGCACGAAATAAAGAGTGAAAATGAACACTATGTTATAGCTCTGACATGACATCACATTGCTCGTGTAAGTTTTATTGAAGATCATAGTACATAGTGGGATTACATTGCAAAGGGAAACTGAATATAATGAAATAAGCTTAAGCTTGCTAGTTGAACATAGGCATTAGGTAAGCTGAAATGAGCTACTGCTCATCGACATAAGAGATGATGATTGTGTTGGGAAACGTAGTAGAAAACAAAATTTTCCGGCCTACGAATCAAGAACCCAAGATCATCCAAGAAGATTGCATACAAGGTTTTAGGTCATGGCTCACCAACCGATGTAGCGGAAGTAGAGTTGGTGAAGCTCGTGGACGTAGTGGAAGTAGATCTCGCAAGTTCTCCCACGAACAGTCCCTCGATCAATCCCACGAACAAGTCCCGCGATCTAGTCCCACGGACAAGTTCCATGAACAAGCTCCTCGAAGAAGGGTCGAAGGTACGACCCCTCCATTAGTATCCACACATCCCGTAGCAGCAATCCAGCAGCGCTCCGCCATCCAGAGATGAACGCCACCGAGAAAACTAGAGGGAGAAAACCCTAACGGATTCCGATCTAGAACAGCGTCTAAACCGGGGTCTAAAAGTGGAGCAACGGGGTTCAGAGGAGGGAGGGTGGCGCATAGGCCTTGGGGATTGATTGTGTGTATCTTCCCCCACCCTTGGCTCACCTTATATAGGTGGCCAAGGGGCCTAGGGGGCAGCTCAAGGAGGTTTGGGAGTCCAACTTGGACTCCCAAGCCTTCCAAACCTACACATACCTTCCCACTGGAAACCTTCCATAATGGTATTTGGAAATCCCACCTGGAGGATCTCCCACCCCTTTTTGGTGCGCCCCCACCACCTGGCCGGCCAGGGCAGCCTAGGTGGCTTGCTCCCCAAGGCCAGGGGCGCAGGGCAGTGGGTGGTACTGCCCGGAACCTTCCGGAACCTTCTAGAAGCTTCCAGGACCTTCCGGGACCTACCGGGACTGTTTCGGGACATTCCGGACACTTTTGGAGCACTTCCAATACCTTCCGGAACCTCTAACGAATGTTCTGGAGCCATCTAAATGGGTTTCGGAGCCATCCGGGCAAAGGTTATTATGTCCGGTGAACACAACATATTGTTTAAGCTGTCCACCGATCACCGAAACTATTCCGGTTGATCGTAAACTTTCCCATTACCATTTTCATATGTTCCGGAACCACCTGGAACTACTCCAGAGTGATCCGGACATATCCTTAAATACCCAAAACTACTTTTGGTGCCCTTATGAACTATTTCATAAATCCCCGGAACTACTTCCGGTACCCGTATGAACTATTCTGCTTTGCTTCCACTAAACCTTCTACCATTCTAGTATTCTAACAGACTACTGCTCGTTAAGTGTGTGACCCAATAGGTTTGGTATAATGCGGACATGACTCAGAACATCTTCCGGACATAGGTCAACAGCCTTTCGTCAATAGCCAATAATCAACAGCGGAGCCATGGACACCCATGTTGACTCCCGCACATACACGAAGAAACTTCGAGTGAACCATTATGTTTATTCATGTACCATTCCCTTTGCTTCGTGATATATGACAAAGTTAGAGGAGAGATGTTTGGCACCCATGTGTAACAACTTCTTGAACACAAGCCACTCGTTATCCTCTTTGCTCGTTTGTCCCTTTTCTCGTTATCGTATTCCGGTATCCCTGTGACTGAATCACAATGCGTCTGGCCAGACTATAATGGATACCTTCATATCGAGTGGGCCCGAAGTGAATATCTTCTTCATCGTGAAGGAGCAAATCCCATTCTTGAACTATCACAGTCACTAGCCACACCATCTGACATACCCAGAACTTATTTTACTACTTCCCATTTACGGGAGGATTCATCTAAGAACCAAAGCATGTCTTCCTGTGTGAAGCAACTCGATACTCTCATGGTCTAAGGAATTACGTATATGATAACATTTCATGATATGACTTATAACGTTGTTACGATGTGATCTCTAAGTATATCATTCAATACTGGGGTCGGTTCAACATCATTGTTCTGCTAACAATATGTTCCCATTGCTACTGACATCCTTGTTACAAGAACAATGTCCATGATTAAGAAAACGTAATCATCAGTTAGCACATGAGCTGGTCTTAGAGGCTAAACCAGGAACTCTTGGTGTTTACATTTCCACACATGCAAGTGAGTTTTCTTCTGAATCTCATAGTCAGGGTCATTGCAATTATAGCACAGAAATATAAACATTAATTACGAACGTGGAAATATATATATTAACATTTTATTATTGCCTCTAGGGCATATTTCCAACAGTCTCCCACTTGCACTAGAGTCAATAATATTATCAGTGCTTGAGCATTTTACACCTATGGCATACCGGTGTAATACATGCTTCATTTGTGGTATAGACTTCATCATCGGATCTGATGTTTCAGGCCCGTTTGTATCTTGGATATCTTCGCGTTTTCACGCTATCATAAAATTCACTAATTTTATCAGTTTAGCTTTGTATATGTTTGAATCATTTGGCAGGACCTTGGTTCCTTTAGAATAAGTCATGAAATCATTCATAAATGTTCCATGAGCTTTAAGCATCTTGGAAACCATACCATGTTCATAAATGAACTGATGATTCAAAATACCCTCCCTTGTTACTTCTTTAAGCAACAATATACTTAGCCAGTGTTATAGAATTCGCCACAGTATCGAACTTGACAAAGTTCCTTCATACTGCGCCACCCTTACGTGTGAAACACATAATCCCAATTAAAATCGAAAATCGGTCGGAGTAAGTATGAAGACTGAATTGGTGTAACTATTTACATCAAAAATTCAGCTGGTGTAACCCATTACAACGAGCTCTTCATTCTCTCCATTTTCCGAGAAACAAATCTTATCTATCATAAGTTTAACTTTTCATTGTTTGTCCAATGATCAACATATTGATCACTTTGGTATCTTGCTCACAACCTTTTGGAGCGTTGGACATATCTGGTCGTTTTACATATTATGGTGTACATGATTAATCCAAACACACAGGTGAGTGGAATTCAATTCACGTGTTTTTGCTTATCTGTGTTCATGAACACTGATATCTGCAAATAATTTTTCACCGTGACCTCGGCAAGAACATTCTTCTTGGCGTTTTCATACTAAACTACTTTAGTATCATGTCAACATGTAATGTTGGTCTTAGCATGATCAGGCACTTACTATCTACATAGATCATTGTGCTCAATCCTAATGCTATATCAGCCCAAATTCTTCAACTGAAAACTATTTCCAACGAAGTCCTTATTCGTGTGAAGAAATTTATATCATTTCCAATCAACAATATGTCATCTACATAAGGTTTTAGAAATATTATTCAGCTCCCACTTACTTTCTTGAATATTCAAGAATCTTCGTTATTCCTGATGAAAACAAACTCTTTTCGCAATTTCATCACAACGAAAATTCCAACTCCATTATGCTAGCTTCAGTCCATCACTGGATATCCAAGGCTTGCATCTATTTTAGCATCCTTTGAATCGACAAAACATTCCGGTCGTATCACGTATACGTCCTTTGTTATATTTCCGTGTAGGAACTTTGTTTTTGACGTTCATTCTACCATATCCTATAAATGAGATATGTAGTAATTGCTAGTATAACCCGAACTGACTAAAGCATTTCTACGGTCGACACTATTTCGCCGTAGTCAACCTTTGAACTTGCTAGAACGCAATTTTCCAACGAGTTGAGCTTTATGGATAAAACAATTTCATCCGAATCAATTATAGATCCATATATATATTCTTCAGACTTTTAGTCTTTCGGAGGGTCTACCAAGTTCAAAACTTGACTTACTTCCATGGATACTATCTCGGATTATTTGGCATTTAGCCAAATCCCGGAGTCAAGGCCCATCAACGCTTCTTTGTATATCACAGGTTTATCATTGTCGAACAACAATATCTCGTTTTACATATCATGAATGTTTGTACGAGTTTTGTCTAACCTGTGTGGTTCAGCTGCGCACTTCTCTGAAGATTCAACAATCTTTGACAAGTTGCACTGTCCTCCCACTCACCTTTTTGTAAGAAACTATTTTTCTTCAAAACACATTGTTCTTAATAGCAATCAGTTTTGCTTTTGTGTAGTGATAGAGGAATACCAAAACTTTTTGGCATAACCTTAACAAAATAGCACTTATCTGATTTGGGGTTTTGAGTATGTCAAACATATGCCTCATATACCCAAATTTTAAGAAAAGACAACATGGTTTTAACAGTCCATACCACATCTCATATGGTGTCATTTCAACAGATTTGATGATGCTCTTTTCAGTGTAAAAGCCGTAGTCACTAACGCATAACTTTAATAAGTATAATGGCAAATTGATAAACGTCATATTTCATCTTACCGTGTCATACATGGCTTGATCTCTCGAACACTTTACTCATAGTGGTGTTCCGGGAGACGCAAGTTATGACACTTCTTCACAACTCATCAGACGTTCGCTAAACTTGTAACTCAAATATTACTTTCTACAATCTAATTTGCAGAAGCTTTATTTTCTTGTTACAATGAATTTCTATTTCACTCTAAAATTCCTTGAACATTTCAAAGATTTCAGACGTATGTCTCTATTGAACAGATATCCACATATCTACTTCAACTCATGAGTGAAGATAGGGAATCCACTGCACACAACTACACTTATTGGACTACACACATCATCATGTATGATTACCAATGGTTTAGTTGCCCGTTCATGTATGGCCTATCAACGGTGTTTTAGTCACATTACTTCGAGACAAAGATCGCAAGCGTCAAGTGATTCCTAATCATATGACTCGAAAGTCCATCACTTATGGAAATTCTACATGCATTTTATGTCACTTGTGATAAACG
This sequence comes from Bromus sterilis, assembly GCA_950022295.1. Lineage (NCBI taxonomy): Eukaryota > Viridiplantae > Streptophyta > Magnoliopsida > Poales > Poaceae > Bromus > Bromus sterilis. The sequence continues at coordinate 169,716,979 of OX465595.1, read as the reverse complement.
GCAGTGCCACATCTGTGTGGTATTTCTGTCAGTCTTGCGACGTTTAGCGTCAGTGTTATGGATGTTTAGCATTATCATCAAGATTCATAACATACAACCTATTCACAATAGAAGTATGGCCTTTATGTTATTCATAGCTTTGAACAACTCTCTTGCAATAAACATGATTCAAAAATGATGTTTTGCAACAAGGCTAAAGTGTAGTAACAATTTACTCAACTCTAAAATGAATTATGAAGATAATCATAGAGTCAACACACGGTATAGTAAACCTTTTACCGTGTTCCTGAGTGTGTCAAAACTCATCATTAGCTAGTCATAAAAGCCATAGTATTTCTTGTATCGAGTTGCAACAATATGCAATCGATGTGATATTCCGGTGATCAACTGTTTAATCACAATATACATAATCCACAATTAACTTCTTAATCATGATTCCCAAGAATTAAATCTCTTGACCAACAATGAATTCATCTATAACTTCGTATGACTTTCATTTCTGAGCTGGTTATTCCAGTCTTCTTTCGTTTTGCCTTTATACGTATCATAGTTCTATTTCCAATGTCACTCCTACTCATAGAAGATCACATATGATCAAGGGTGGCGCATTCCATGGACTATCCGGCGTGTCAGTCTTACTAACATCCTTTGGACTTCCTTTCCCTTAATTCTCATCATCATATGATCGGTGTTCTTCTGGATCCCACACTTATCAGTTTTGTTTAGAGCACAGTGAACATTTTCACTAATGCTTACAATCATACATTGTACCAGATATCTTATATCCAACATTAATTGTCTTACTACTGAAAAACTATTTTTCAGTTCCATGAATATAACATAACTATCCCAAACTTTTCGAAGTTCGGGTTTCATGGTGGTGAAGACAATGCACTTAGCTGTGGTGGAATTCTAGCATTTTGGATTATGGACATAAGTCACATCATCCATAGCATCAGCGGGAGAGCATCAAAAATTTGCGATAGGACAAGCTCATCTCGACACTATTGAGGATAGTCCTCACAATACGGTACCAATCGTAAAGTTTTTACCAGATAATACAGTTAATCAAAATCAATTGGGAAGGTGGTAACGCGAGCCATTATTCTACAACGATAATGCAAATACTAAGACTTTGTTCATAATTAAGTTGCACTTGTGATTAATCAATTTAATTACTTAGTGCGCTCCCACTCAGATCAATATCTCTCGTAATTGATGCTGGAGTGATTCAAGATCCGACCCAATCGTCCGCCATTGATGTGACATCACTGATGACTTAGACTGGACCGGTAGGCCAACTTGCCAATCACGCCAAAGGTGATTCTTGTTCATCTTTCGATGGGCGTGTTCCGGTAGCAAACTTTTATCCAAACCGTCAAGATAACCAAGTGTAATGTGCTGTGTGTTCTTTTAACACACCCGTCTTTTATGCGTCACACCGTGTGCACCCATGTGACATGACCTGCTCCGGTGTGAAACATAGTATAGACGGGGCTACAGTTGGGAGAACACTATCAACTTGATATTGTTTTGCGAGAGATCACCCTAATAAAACACGACTACCGCGCATCAAACAAGGGTGCATCAAAGGGATAAACATCACAGGAAGTTCATAAAATTATGTGATATGATATAGCCCTTTGCTTCGTGAAGTCTTCATTGTCTTCACGTCGTCGTGGTTGAAGTCACCGTGTCCACCAACTTTGTCCTTGGTGCCGGGACCAACACCACGGCTTCCGGCATGTGCGTCGGGGTCCACCTCCGCATCGTAGATCATCACCTTGCATCTATCTATTGCTTTGCCTCGAGCTAATAAACAGTTCTGGCACGCAGGCCATAATTAAGTGACAATCATATGACTCCAGTCATCATGCCGTACCACGACACGCAGGTCGCGAATAAATATTACATAACATATAGCATCTCATACAAACACATTGCAAATCTTGAAGGCTATACCACATCACATGCATACTCTGCAAAAACGAGTTAGATCGCCATCTACACGGGTTGTTGCAACTTTTATCGTGGTTGTTAAGCAGGTTTACAAGGCAAACGAGAAACCCTAGATAAAACAAAACACGATACTTCTTTTGTTGCTAGTTTAACATACGGGGTGTGTGCAGCAACTAATGCCACAAGCCAAACTTCGTTAAACGCGTGACCCCCGTGTGGATTTGAGTTCATAAAATCCACAAGCCCGTCCATGTAAAAAATTCTATAGCAAGACTAAGATGAGATCCAAGGAATTTGATGTAGTCCATGATCAAGGCAACCAGCATACTAAAAGTAGCATAGAGGGATCGATGGAAAACTCAATGCTTGTAGAAAAATCTCAACTTGCCATCAAGCATAGAAAAAATCACATGACAGGGAAGCAACAAGAAAATCAATGCCTCATATCACACATATGATCTACCTAAACATGCATCTAATCAAGGATCGCTCTGATACCACTGTTGGGAAACGTAGTAGAAAACAAAATTTTCCGGCCTACGAATCAAGAACCCAAGATCATCCAAGAAGATTGCATACAAGGTTTTAGGTCATGGCTCACCAACCGATGTAGCGGAAGTAGAGTTAGTGAAGCTCGTGGACGTAGTGGAAGTAGATCTCTCAAGTTCTCCCACGAACAGTCCCTCGATCAATCCCACGAACAAGTCCCGCGATCTAGTCCCACGGACAAGTTCCATGAACAAGCTCCTCGAAGAAGGGTCGAAGGTACGACCCCTCCATTAGTATCCACACATCCCGTAGCAGCAATCCAGCAGCGCTCCGCCGTCCAGAGATGAACGCCACCGAGAAAACTAGAGGGAGAAAACCCTAACGGATTCCGATCTAGAACAGCGTCTAAACCGGGGTCTAAAAGTGGAGCAACGGGGTTCAGAGGAGGGAGGGTGGCGCATAGGCCATGGGGATTGATTGTGTGTATCTTCCCCCACCCTTGGCTCACCTTATATAGGTGGCCAAGGGGCCTAGGGCGCAGCTCAAGGAGGTTTGGGAGTCCAACTTGGACTCCCAAGCCTTCCAAACCTACACATACCTTCCCACCGGAAACCTTCCATAATGGTATTTGGAAATCCCACCTGGAGGATCTCCCACCCCTTTTTGGTGCGCCCCCACCAACTGGCCGGCCAGGGCAGCCTAGGTGGCTTGCTCCCCAAGGCCAGGGGCGCAGGGCAGTGGGTGGTACTGCCCGGAACCTTCCGGAACCTTCTAGAAGCTTCCAGGACCTTCCGGGACCTACCGGGACAGTTTCGGGACATTCCGGACACTTTTGGAGCACTTCCAATACCTTCCGGAACCTCTAACGAATGTTCCGGAGCCATCTAAATGGGTTTCGGAGCCATCCGGGCAAAGGTTATTATGTCCGGTGAACACAACATATTGTTTAAGCTGTCCACCGATCACCGAAACTATTCCGGTTGATCGTAAACTTTCCCATTACCATTTTCATATGTTGCGGAACCACCTGGAACTACTCCAGAGTGATCCGGACATATCCTTAAATACCCAAAACTACTTTTGGTGCCCTTATGAACTATTTCATAAATCCCCGGAACTACTTCCGGTACCCGTATGAACTATTCTGCTTTGCTTCCACTAAACCTTCTACCATTCTAGTATTCTAACAGACTACTGCTCGTTAAGTGTGTGACCCAATAGGTTCGGTATAATGCGGACATGACTCAGAACATCTTCCGGACATAGGTCAACAGCCTTTCGTCAATAGCCAATAATCAACAGCGGAGCCATGGACACCCATGTTGACTCCCGCACATACACGAAGAAACTTCGAGTGAACCATTATGTTTATTCATGTACCATTCCCTTTGCTTCGTGATATATGACAAAGTTAGAGGAGAGATGTTTGGCACCCATGTGTAACAACTTCTTGAACACAAGCCACTCGTTATCCTCTTTGCTCGTTTGTCCCTTTTCTCGTTATCGTATTCCGGTATCCCTGTGACTGAATCACAATGCGTCTGGCCAGACTATAATGGATACCTTCATATCGAGTGGGCCCGAAGTGAATATCTTCTTCATCGTGAAGGAGCAAATCCCATTCTTGAACTATCACAGTCACTAGCCACACCATCTGACATACCCAGAACTTATTTTACTACTTCCCATTTACGGGAGGATTCATCTAAGAACCAAAGCATGTCTTCCTGTGTGAAGCAACTCGATACTCTCATGGTCTAAGGAATTACGTATATGATAACATTTCATGATATGACTTATAACGTTGTTACGATGTGATCTCTAAGTATATCATTCAATACTGGGGTCGGTTCAACATCATTGTTCTGCTAACAATATGTTCCCATTGCTACTGACATCCTTGTTACAAGAACAATGTCCATGATTAAGAAAACGTAATCATCAGTTAGCACATGAGCTGGTCTTAGAGGCTAAACCAGGAACTCTTGGTGTTTACATTTCCACACATGCAAGTGAGTTTTCTTCTGAATCTCATAGTCAGGGTCATTGCAATTATAGCACAGAAATATAAACATTAATTACGAACGTGGAAATATATATATTAACATTTTATTATTGCCTCTAGGGCATATTTCCAACAGTCTCCCACTTGCACTAGAGTCAATAATATTATCAGTGCTTGAGCATTTTACACCTATGGCATACCGGTGTAATACATGCTTCATTTGTGGTATAGACTTCATCATCGGATCTGATGTTTCAGGCCCGTTTGTATCTTGGATATCTTCGCGTTTTCACGCTATCATAAAATTCACTAATTTTATCAGTTTAGCTTTGTATATGTTTGAATCATTTGGCAGGACCTTGGTTCCTTTAGAATAAGTCATGAAATCATTCATAAATGTTCCATGAGCTTTAAGCATCTTGGAAACCATACCATGTTCATAAATGAACTGATGATTCAAAATACCCTCCCTTGTTACTTCTTTAAGCAACAATATACTTAGCCAGTGTTATAGAATTCGCCACAGTATCGAACTTGACAAAGTTCCTTCATACTGCGCCACCCTTACGTGTGAAACACATAATCCCAATTAAAATCGAAAATCGGTCGGAGTAAGTATGAAGACTGAATTGGTGTAACTATTTACATCAAAAATTCAGCTGGTGTAACCCATTACAACGAGCTCTTCATTCTCTCCATTTTCCGAGAAACAAATCTTATCTATCATAAGTTTAACTTTTCATTGTTTGTCCAATGATCAACATATTGATCACTTTGGTATCTTGCTCACAACCTTTTGGAGCGTTGGACATATCTGGTCGTTTTACATATTATGGTGTACATGATTAATCCAAACACACAGGTGAGTGGAATTCAATTCACGTGTTTTTGCTTATCTGTGTTCATGAACACTGATATCTGCAAATAATTTTTCACCGTGACCTCGGCAAGAACATTCTTCTTGGCGTTTTCATACTAAACTACTTTAGTATCATGTCAACATGTAATGTTGGTCTTAGCATGATCAGGCACTTACTATCTACATAGATCATTGTGCTCAATCCTAATGCTATATCAGCCCAAATTCTTCAACTGAAAACTATTTCCAACGAAGTCCTTATTCGTGTGAAGAAATTTATATCATTTCCAATCAACAATATGTCATCTACATAAGGTTTTAGAAATATTATTCAGCTCCCACTTACTTTCTTGAATATTCAAGAATCTTCGTTATTCCTGATGAAAACAAACTCTTTTCGCAATTTCATCACAACGAAAATTCCAACTCCATTATGCTAGCTTCAGTCCATCACTGGATATCCAAGGCTTGCATCTATTTTAGCATCCTTTGAATCGACAAAACATTCCGGTCGTATCACGTATACGTCCTTTGTTATATTTCCGTGTAGGAACTTTGTTTTTGACGTTCATTCTACCATATCCTATAAATGAGATATGTAGTAATTGCTAGTATAACCCGAACTGACTAAAGCATTTCTACGGTCGACACTATTTCGCCGTAGTCAACCTTTGAACTTGCTAGAACGCAATTTTCCAACGAGTTGAGCTTTATGGATAAAACAATTTCATCCGAATCAATTATAGATCCATATATATATTCTTCAGACTTTTAGTCTTTCGGAGGGTCTACCAAGTTCAAAACTTGACTTACTTCCATGGATACTATCTCGGATTATTTGGCATTTAGCCAAATCCCGGAGTCAAGGCCCATCAACGCTTCTTTGTATATCACAGGTTTATCATTGTCGAACAACAATATCTCGTTTTACATATCATGAATGTTTGTACGAGTTTTGTCTAACCTGTGTGGTTCAGCTGCGCACTTCTCTGAAGATTCAACAATCTTTGACAAGTTGCACTGTCCTCCCACTCACCTTTTTGTAAGAAACTATTTTTCTTCAAAACACATTGTTCTTAATAGCAATCAGTTTTGCTTTTGTGTAGTGATAGAGGAATACCAAAACTTTTTGGCATAACCTTAACAAAATAGCACTTATCTGATTTGGGGTTTTGAGTATGTCAAACATATGCCTCATATACCCAAATTTTAAGAAAAGACAACATGGTTTTAACAGTCCATACCACATCTCATATGGTGTCATTTCAACAGATTTGATGATGCTCTTTTCAGTGTAAAAGCCGTAGTCACTAACGCATAACTTTAATAAGTATAATGGCAAATTGATAAACGTCATATTTCATCTTACCGTGTCATACATGGCTTGATCTCTCGAACACTTTACTCATAGTGGTGTTCCGGGAGACGCAAGTTATGACACTTCTTCACAACTCATCAGACGTTCGCTAAACTTGTAACTCAAATATTACTTTCTACAATCTAATTTGCAGAAGCTTTATTTTCTTGTTACAATGAATTTCTATTTCACTCTAAAATTCCTTGAACATTTCAAAGATTTCAGACGTATGTCTCTATTGAACAGATATCCACATATCTACTTCAACTCATGAGTGAAGATAGGGAATCCACTGCACACAACTACACTTATTGGACTACACACATCATCATGTATGATTACCAATGGTTTAGTTGCCCGTTCATGTATGGCCTATCAACGGTGTTTTAGTCACATTACTTCGAGACAAAGATCGCAAGCGTCAAGTGATTCCTAATCATATGACTCGAAAGTCCATCACTTATGGAAATTCTACATGCATTTTATGTCACTTGTGATAAACGGCAGTGCCACATCTGTGTGGTATTTCTGTCAGTCTTGCGACGTTTAGCGTCAGTGTTATGGATGTTTAGCATTATCATCAAGATTCATAACATACAACCTATTCACAATAGAAGTATGGCCTTTATGTTATTCATAGCTTTGAACAACTCTCTTGCAATAAACATGATTCAAAAATGATGTTTTGCAACAAGGCTAAAGTGTAGTAACAATTTACTCAACTCTAAAATGAATTATGAAGATAATCATAGAGTCAACACACGGTATAGTAAACCTTTTACCGTGTTCCTGAGTGTGTCAAAACTCATCATTAGCTAGTCATAAAAGCCATAGTATTTCTTGTATCGAGTTGCAACAATATGCAATCGATGTGATATTCCGGTGATCAACTGTTTAATCACAATATACATAATCCACAATTAACTTCTTAATCATGATTCCCAAGAATTAAATCTCTTGACCAACAATGAATTCATCTATAACTTCGTATGACTTTCATTTCTGAGCTGGTTATTCCAGTCTTCTTTCGTTTTGCCTTTATACGTATCATAGTTCTATTTCCAATGTCACTCCTACTCATAGAAGATCACATATGATCAAGGGTGGCGCATTCCATGGACTATCCGGCGTGTCAGTCTTACTAACATCCTTTGGACTTCCTTTCCCTTAATTCTCATCATCATATGATCGGTGTTCTTCTGGATCCCACACTTATCAGTTTTGTTTAGAGCACAGTGAACATTTTCACTAATGCTTACAATCATACATTGTACCAGATATCTTATATCCAACATTAATTGTCTTACTACTGAAAAACTATTTTTCAGTTCCATGAATATAACATAACTATCCCAAACTTTTCGAAGTTCGGGTTTCATGGTGGTGAAGACAATGCACTTAGCTGTGGTGGAATTCTAGCATTTTGGATTATGGACATAAGTCACATCATCCATAGCATCAGCGGGAGAGCATCAAAAATTTGCGATAGGACAAGCTCATCTCGACACTATTGAGGATAGTCCTCACAATACGGTACCAATCGTAAAGTTTTTACCAGATAATACAGTTAATCAAAATCAATTGGGAAGGTGGTAACGCGAGCCATTATTCTACAACGATAATGCAAATACTAAGACTTTGTTCATAATTAAGTTGCACTTGTGATTAATCAATTTAATTACTTAGTGCGCTCCCACTCAGATCAATATCTCTCGTAATTGATGCTGGAGTGATTCAAGATCCGACCCAATCGTCCGCCATTGATGTGACATCACTGATGACTTAGACTGGACCGGTAGGCCAACTTGCCAATCACGCCAAAGGTGATTCTTGTTCATCTTTCGATGGGCGTGTTCCGGTAGCAAACTTTTATCCAAACCGTCAAGATAACCAAGTGTAATGTGCTGTGTGTTCTTTTAACACACCCGTCTTTTATGCGTCACACCGTGTGCACCCATGTGACATGACCTGCTCCGGTGTGAAACATAGTATAGACGGGGCTACAGTTGGGAGAACACTATCAACTTGATATTGTTTTGCGAGAGATCACCCTAATAAAACACGACTACCGCGCATCAAACAAGGGTGCATCAAAGGGATAAACATCACAGGAAGTTCATAAAATTATGTGATATGATATAGCCCTTTGCTTCGTGAAGTCTTCATTGTCTTCACGTCGTCGTGGTTGAAGTCACCGTGTCCACCAACTTTGTCCTTGGTGCCGGGACCAACACCACGGCTTCCGGCATGTGCGTCGGGGTCCACCTCCGCATCGTAGATCATCACCTTGCATCTATCTATTGCTTTGCCTCGAGCTAATAAACAGTTCTGGCACGCAGGCCATAATTAAGTGACAATCATATGACTCCAGTCATCATGCCGTACCACGACACGCAGGTCGCGAATAAATATTACATAACATATAGCATCTCATACAAACACATTGCAAATCTTGAAGGCTATACCACATCACATGCATACTCTGCAAAAACGAGTTAGATCGCCATCTACACGGGTTGTTGCAACTTTTATCGTGGTTGTTAAGCAGGTTTACAAGGCAAACGAGAAACCCTAGATAAAACAAAACACGATACTTCTTTTGTTGCTAGTTTAACATACGGGGTGTGTGCAGCAACTAATGCCACAAGCCAAACTTCGTTAAACGCGTGACCCCCGTGTGGATTTGAGTTCATAAAATCCACAAGCCCGTCCATGTAAAAAATTCTATAGCAAGACTAAGATGAGATCCAAGGAATTTGATGTAGTCCATGATCAAGGCAACCAGCATACTAAAAGTAGCATAGAGGGATCGATGGAAAACTCAATGCTTGTAGAAAAATCTCAACTTGCCATCAAGCATAGAAAAAATCACATGACAGGGAAGCAACAAGAAAATCAATGCCTCATATCACACATATGATCTACCTAAACATGCATCTAATCAAGGATCGCTCTGATACCACTGTTGGGAAACGTAGTAGAAAACAAAATTTTCCGGCCTACGAATCAAGAACCCAAGATCATCCAAGAAGATTGCATACAAGGTTTTAGGTCATGGCTCACCAACCGATGTAGCGGAAGTAGAGTTAGTGAAGCTCGTGGACGTAGTGGAAGTAGATCTCTCAAGTTCTCCCACGAACAGTCCCTCGATCAATCCCACGAACAAGTCCCGCGATCTAGTCCCACGGACAAGTTCCATGAACAAGCTCCTCGAAGAAGGGTCGAAGGTACGACCCCTCCATTAGTATCCACACATCCCGTAGCAGCAATCCAGCAGCGCTCCGCCGTCCAGAGATGAACGCCACCGAGAAAACTAGAGGGAGAAAACCCTAACGGATTCCGATCTAGAACAGCGTCTAAACCGGGGTCTAAAAGTGGAGCAACGGGGTTCAGAGGAGGGAGGGTGGCGCATAGGCCATGGGGATTGATTGTGTGTATCTTCCCCCACCCTTGGCTCACCTTATATAGGTGGCCAAGGGGCCTAGGGCGCAGCTCAAGGAGGTTTGGGAGTCCAACTTGGACTCCCAAGCCTTCCAAACCTACACATACCTTCCCACCGGAAACCTTCCATAATGGTATTTGGAAATCCCACCTGGAGGATCTCCCACCCCTTTTTGGTGCGCCCCCACCAACTGGCCGGCCAGGGCAGCCTAGGTGGCTTGCTCCCCAAGGCCAGGGGCGCAGGGCAGTGGGTGGTACTGCCCGGAACCTTCCGGAACCTTCTAGAAGCTTCCAGGACCTTCCGGGACCTACCGGGACAGTTTCGGGACATTCCGGACACTTTTGGAGCACTTCCAATACCTTCCGGAACCTCTAACGAATGTTCCGGAGCCATCTAAATGGGTTTCGGAGCCATCCGGGCAAAGGTTATTATGTCCGGTGAACACAACATATTGTTTAAGCTGTCCACCGATCACCGAAACTATTCCGGTTGATCGTAAACTTTCCCATTACCATTTTCATATGTTGCGGAACCACCTGGAACTACTCCAGAGTGATCCGGACATATCCTTAAATACCCAAAACTACTTTTGGTGCCCTTATGAACTATTTCATAAATCCCCGGAACTACTTCCGGTACCCGTATGAACTATTCTGCTTTGCTTCCACTAAACCTTCTACCATTCTAGTATTCTAACAGACTACTGCTCGTTAAGTGTGTGACCCAATAGGTTCGGTATAATGCGGACATGACTCAGAACATCTTCCGGACATAGGTCAACAGCCTTTCGTCAATAGCCAATAATCAACAGCGGAGCCATGGACACCCATGTTGACTCCCGCACATACACGAAGAAACTTCGAGTGAACCATTATGTTTATTCATGTACCATTCCCTTTGCTTCGTGATATATGACAAAGTTAGAGGAGAGATGTTTGGCACCCATGTGTAACAACTTCTTGAACACAAGCCACTCGTTATCCTCTTTGCTCGTTTGTCCCTTTTCTCGTTATCGTATTCCGGTATCCCTGTGACTGAATCACAATGCGTCTGGCCAGACTATAATGGATACCTTCATATCGAGTGGGCCCGAAGTGAATATCTTCTTCATCGTGAAGGAGCAAATCCCATTCTTGAACTATCACAGTCACTAGCCACACCATCTGACATACCCAGAACTTATTTTACTACTTCCCATTTACGGGAGGATTCATCTAAGAACCAAAGCATGTCTTCCTGTGTGAAGCAACTCGATACTCTCTTGGTCTAAGGAATTACGTATATGATAACATTTCATGATATGACTTATAACGTTGTTACGATGTGATCTCTAAGTATATCATTCAATACTGGGGTCGGTTCAACATCATTGTTCTGCTAACAATATGTTCCCATTGCTACTGACATCCTTGTTACAAGAACAATGTCCATGATTAAGAAAACGTAATCATCAGTTAGCACATGAGCTGGTCTTAGAGGCTAAACCAGGAACTCTTGGCGTTTACATTTCCACACATGCAAGTGAGTTTTCTTCTGAATCTCATAGTCAGGGTCATTGCAATTATAGCACAGAAATATAAACATTAATTACGAACGTGGAAATATATATAATAACATTTTATTATTGCCTCTAGGGCATATTTCCAACAGATTGTCTCTTTCCCCTTGGAAGAGGGTGAGATCTGCACAACGTGGGTGCCCTCCTCGTGGTCGCTGTGGTTCACCAACCTGTTGGATCTAGAGATCATGTAAGCACGAGCATGCTGAGAAAGCATAGTGTAGGGTTCGTCGTAGGCACCGACGATGCCCACGAAAAAACACCTAGAGCTGCTACGCAAAGCTCACAACCTTGAGGAAACGTCGATGTGCGACGCATTCAAGGTGGCCTCGACGGCCATGTGCTCCTCGAGGATCTTAGGGTCCGCGCGCAAAGACGCCACCGTGGCCTCGTCAGCGAGTGCGGATGCTATTTGCCTCTCCACGGCCAAGTGCTCCTTGAGTTCCAGGCCATGGCGCCTGGACCATGGCGAACGACGGGACCTGCGGCTCGTGGGAAGTTGTGGTGGTGATTTGGACGGGACGGGGAAGGCAGGCGGTCGTGCCATGGGTGTGGACGAAGAGGGTTGTGTTGGATCTTGGGGTGAGAACATGGTAGGGGCGTCGTCGTCGAGGAGGCCGGGGAAATGTTCAGGGGGTGGGGGTGTTTTAACAAGAAAGGGGGGAATGTGTGCACAAGAGAGAGGAAAAAGAAGGGGGGAGGCTCTATATTTGTGCGGCTGGCGAAAATTTTCTCTATATGCGTGGTTAAAGTGCGGCCAAACAAAATCATTTCAAAAGCTTCTATCTTAATAATTGATTATGATCATCGCATATCCCAAAATCATTGCAAACACTTCTATCTTTAATAATTGATTGTGATCATTGCATATCCCAAAATCATCGCAAAAAATGATGGAAAATAGCCAATGCATGAAAGACTTTCGTTGATAAACAATTAAATGACACAACCTTAGCAACAACAAACTAAGCACCAATGCATTGAGAAGTATGGTTGCTTAACACATTTAATAGTTAATACACTTAACACCTAGCTTAGCACCTTTGCATTGGAAGCAGCCTTAAAAGGAGCTAGCATTAACATTAACAATAGACAGGGGATTTAATACTATCAGTGATGGTCGCAGTAGTGGCGGTGCCAAACATCCTTTTGGTGCTCCGCTGCCGATTCTTCCATGAACCATAGGAGGTCTTCCTCCTTCTCAGCTCCTTCTCGTACTCGCACTCAGCCATTTCGATGGGAAGGGTAACCATGGCTTCCATAGACGCGTCGTCGGAGAGCATCTCGGCCGTCGCTCCGGGCAACTCTTCGGATGTGGGGTGCAGACTGGAGTCTATGGAGACCGTCCTGATCTGTACATCAACGGGGTCGATCTAGGAAAGGGTGGCCGCCACGGCGTCGGGGGCTGCTCTAGAAGTTACGGCACGTGCATATGCCGTCTTGGATTAGCTGCTCTAGATGTGGTCTGTAATGCCGCCGCCGCCCTGCAGGCAGCCGCCGACGCACTCTCGGTGGCTGCGGCCGCTCTCTCGGCGGCTGCTCGAGAACGAGCGGTAGCTGCAACCGCCGTCTTAGCTGCTGCTGTGGCGGTCCGTAAAGATGCCGGCACCCCATGGTCCACCGCCGACGCCCTCTCAGCGGATGCGGCTGCGCTCTTGGCAACTACGGTCGCGCTCTCGGTGGCGGGGATGACTCTTGCAACTGAGGCAGTCACATCATCCTTCCTAGCGAAGCTACTAGGGGGGGACATGGTCGATGTGATTGGGGTTGAGGCGTTTGCGCTGGGGTCTAGTGGGGATAGAAATGAATCTTCCCCCGGACGCTATAAAACGTTTGAGCTGTGCGCGCGCCACGGTCGGTCAATTGGACCATCTTGGATATTTTGCAAAACCCAAACGATCGGTTCATATAAACTGTGGGAATATGAATGGTTTATATTGATTGTGTTAAAAATAGCTTGCCTGGGATGGTTTAAGTCTATATCGCCACTTAGATCTTTGAAATGCATCCCATTCGTTGCAAAACACTTACCAATGCATTGAGGAACCACATGCTGATTTTTCAAACCGTTTTCGTGCACTGTTTTAGACGTTCGCAATGCTAATCTGAATTTTAAGCCATTTAATGCCTAGAAATGCACATAATGCGAGAAAAATAGCAAACTATGCAGCAAAAAATTCATATTGTAGCACGGTGATGATTGGGTCTATGGTCACCGTAGAAAAAAACTCAACGTCAAAAGATGAAGAAAATGAGAACATACATTCGAATACGATTAATTCCATCCTTGAAACCACGACACTTCTTTGGGGATAGTTCTGTTTCTAAAGGGTGTACATCATACAAATTGTACAATCGTATCATATTTTTTCCTCGCATACTAAAGTGATATGATGACACCATGCCAAGTTTCAAACTTTTTAGACCTAATAATTTTTTTCTGGAATTTTTAAACGAATGATTGGCGTGTTCATGGTTGGATATCCCCGCTTAGATCTTTGAAATTCCATCCCATTCGCTGAAAAACACTTACCAATGCAATGAGGAACCACATGTTGATCTTTGAAACAATTTTCGTGCACTGTTTTAGTCGTTCGCCATGCTAATCTGAATTTTAATCTATTTAATTCTGAGAAATTCACGTAATGCAATAAAAATAGCATACTATCCAGCAAAAAATCATACTGTAGCACCTGTGATGGTTCGGTCTATGATCACTGTAGAAAAAAACTCAATGTCAAAACATGAAGCAAATGAGAACATACATTCGAATACGATTCGTTCCATCCTTGAAACCACAACTCTTCTGGGATAGATCGGTTTCTAAAGGTTTTACATCATACATGTTGTACAATCGTATCATGTTTTTTCCCCAGCATTCTGAAGTGATATGATGACACCGTGCCAAGTTTCAAAATTTTCAGACCCAATAAAAAAATTCTGGAATTTGTAAATGAATGAATATCGCGTTCACGGTTGGATATCCGTGCATAGATCTTTAAAATGCCATCCCATTCGCTGAAAAACACTTACCAATTCACTGAGGAACCACATGTTGATTTTTCAAACCATTTTCTTGCACTGTTTTAGTAGTTTGCAATGCTAATCTGAATTTTAATCTATTTAATGCCTAGAAGTGCACGTAATGCGATAAAAATAGCAAACTATCAAGGAAAAAATTCATATTGTAGCACGTGTGATGGTTGGGTCTATGGTCACTTTAGAAAAAAACTAGAGGTCAAAAGATGAAGCAAACGAGAACATACATTCGAAACGATTCATTCCATCCTCGAAACCACGACTCTTCTTCGGGGATAGTTCGGTTTCTAAAGGATGTACATCATACAAGTTGTACAATCGTATCATATTTTTTCCTCGGCATACTAAAGTGATATGATGACACTGCCAAGTTTCAAAATTTTCAGAACTAGTAAAAATTTCTGGAATTTTTAAATGAATGAATACCAAGTTTACGATTGGATATACCCGCTTAGATCTTTGAAATGCCATCCCATTCGCTGCAAAACACTTGCCAATGCACTAAGGAATCTCATGTTGATTTTTCAATGCATTTTCGTGCACTGTTTTAGTCGTTCACAATGCTAATCTGAATTTTAATCCATTTAATGCCTAGAAATGCACGTAAAGCGATAAAAATAGCAAACTATCCAGCAAAAAATCATATTGTAGCAAGTGTGATGGTTGGGTCTATGATCATGTAGAAAAATACTCAAGGTCTAAATATGAAGAAAATGAGAACATTACATTGGAATACGATTCATTCCATCCTTGAAACCACGACTCTTCTTAGGGGATAGTTTGGTTTCTAAAGGGTGTACATAATACAAGTTGTACAATCGTATCATATTTTTCCCCGGCATACTGAAGTGATATGATGACACCCTGCCAAGTTTCAAAAATTTCAGACCTAATAAATTTTTTCTAAAAATTTTAAACGAATGAAAGTCGCGTTCACGGTTGGATATCCCCGCTTAGATTTTTAAATGTCATCCCGTTCGCTGCAAAACACTTACACTTGCACTGAGAATCACATGTTGATTTTTCAAACCATTTTTGCGTACTGTTTTAGTCGTTCGCAATGCTAATATGAATTTTAATCCATTTAATGCCTAGAAATGCACGTAATGCGTTAAAAATAAAAAATTATCCATAAAAAAATTCATATTGTAGCACGTGAGATGGTTGGTTCTATGGTCACTGTAGAAAGAATCTAGAGGTCAAAAGATGAAGCAAATGAGAACATGCATTCGAATACGATTCATTCCACCTTGAAACCACGAGTCTTCTTCGAGGATAGTTCAGTTTCCAAAGGGTGCACATCATACAAGTTGTACAATCGTATCATATTTTTTCCCAGCATACTGAAGTGATATGATGACACCTTGCCAAGTTTCAAATTTTTCAGACCTATTCAAATTTCTTTGGAATTTTTTAACGAATGAATGCCACTTTCACGGTTGGATATCGCCGCTTAGATCTTTGAAATATCATCACATTCGTTGCAAAACAGTTATCAATGGAATGACGAACCACATGTTGATTTTTCAAACCATTTTCATGCACTTTTTTAGTCGTTCGTAATGCTAATCTGAATTTAATCCATTTAATGCCTAGGAAATGCACATAATGTTTTGCGTGGATTAATCTATACTTTGCATTGCCAACGGTTGTTTTCATTGAATTGTGTGGAATACATTCGAACCGCCTATTTGTACTTCGACAGGAGCGTTATCTCGAAACCCTTCTTCGTTTTATTTCGTCCATCTCCAGCGAGCTATTGTTGGATATGTGCCCTAGAGACAAATTAATAAAGATATTTGACACATATCCTTTTTGTTCATAATACATTTTATACTGTGCTATAACTGTATTACTTGGAAATACTAATACAGGTGTAGTATAAAACATGGTCTGTAGTTTAACTCGGGTAAACTATCTCATTGGGCAATTGATTGATCAAGCTTTCCTGATCATGGCGACACTTAAGTCCATTGACAATGAGGTCATAACCTTAAGGGGAATGATGTGTTGGGCGTACACCCACCTAAAGTATTGCAATGTGATCGAGTCACATAGTTTAGCGTTGCTATGACTTTGTAACATATGGCTTGGTCCTTAGACCGTAACGATCATACGTAAGTGTCATCTATGAGGAGACTTTGATTTGTATTCCACCGCCCGACTGAAATATGCTGGCTATAACGGTGCACTTTGGGTATTCCGAAATAGATGGTTGATGAGTATTTTAATAGATCAGAGCGGGATTTGTCAGTCCTTGTGACAGGACAGGTACTCTGGGCCCACTCGGTGATATTGCATCAACACCTTGCAAGGACGTGACTAGGTCACAAGAGATGCAATGATCATGGAAGAGAGAAGTTGTTTGTTATGAACGATATATGAACACAGTATGTAGGATACCGACGATCAAACCTCGGACAAACAAAGTACCGCAGCACAAAGGGATTACGTCGTATCGTTAACGGTTTCCAAAAGCGATCGAAGTTCATTCGATGGAAGCGCAGGGGCTGTCAAGGATTGTAACCAGGTCCAACTGACTAGTCATTGGTCAATGAGAAGAGTCTCGACCATGTCTGCTGTTTCCCGGACCGTTAGGGTGTTACACTTAAGGGCAACCGATGCATAGGACAGTTACGGGATCAATCGGTGAAATACGAGGAAACACCGAAATAGTTCCGGAGGAGGACGGAATGGTTTCCGGACATTTTGAATAGTTCAAAATAAAGTTTAATTGTTTTAATAATGTTTTATTTTTTAATTATCTGAATTAAATATTTAAAACATATTAAATAAATTAAAAAAATGGGAAAAAGGATAAATGGGTCCATGGGGCCCATTAAGGGAGGAGGGGGTCTCCCCCTTGGGCTTGGCGCCAAGGGTGGGGCCCACCACCCCCCTTGGCCGGCGCACTCCCCTCCCTTGGGAGTTTAGTCCCACATGGGGGAAGGGAGGAGGATGGCACCCCCCTTGGCCTATATAAGGAGGGGTAGACCCCCCTTTTTCCAACACACCAATATCTCCTTCTTCCTCCTTCTCCTTCCCGGAAGTGGACTCCCCTTGTTTGGAGTCTGCACCTGGATTGGAGTTCTCCACCATAAGGCAGGCCGTCGTTCTGCTAGAGTCGGGATCCGTAGCCGTCTTTCTTCCGCTGCTCGCCTGGTTCGGGGCCCGGGAGGAACATCGATTGTACCGTACGTGTATAATCTCTTCGATGCACTACACCTGTGGTGCTACTTCGTCGCTGGAGGTTTACCGGGAGTCATCCTCGCCAGCCACGTTCCCAAGAACGTTTCCCTCTTTCGGTCTTCAAAGGTATGAACACCGATTCCCTCCGTTACTTTACATCGCCATAGCATAGATCTTGGGTTCGGGTACCGTAGGTATGAAAAATTTGTGGTTTCTGCCCCGTATCCCAACGGCTATTTCCATGGGAAGTGGTGCGGGCAGCGTTGGGAGCCCTCGATGAAATGGGTCCATCTGCGGAGGGCCGCCCGATGCTGTGGAAGGTAGTTCCACCAGGTCGCTATTCATCCCCATCAGCAGTCGCAGCGACTGTGGGGACCGCTCGTGGTTGGTCTTCCTCCAACTGAGCGAGCATGTTGCACCTGCCGCCTCCAAGCTCCGTGTCGCCGAGACGGCTCTCCAAGCCGCCAACGCGGCGGTAGCAGGCACTAAAGAGGGCAGAGGCTTTCGCTAAACCGAGTCCAAGGAGGCGTACGACCTCGCGTACGATGAGTACATTGCAGCGTCCGAGCAGTTGATCCCCAAGCAGTGAGAAGCCGCCGCTGACGCCCACCACATATCGGCGTATGTAGTTTTATGCTAGTTTGTGGCAAAAATAAAAAATGTAGTGGAAGTGGATGATGTAATCCGATGAACTTCGATGGATGTGACCTATCTTGTAGTCTGTAACTATCTTTAATTTTTATTTTTTAATCTATTCACCGTGTAAGATCTTTTGCACGGAACAAATAATGCATGTTATCAATGCAGAGTTGAGTAGATTGTGACCCTGATTCTGGCTAGCCTCCTATAACTACTGCACCTGCCAATGCAAAAATGCTTCATTAGACCCCCCCCCCACGCCCACCCCCTCACTGTGCGCCCACACTCCAACCTGCAAGAATGGCGCCGCCGGTCCACCCACGTTTAGCCGTGCCTCCCGTCGTCGCGCCCCCGACCATGGAGGAGTTGTGGGAGGAGTACGGTCGACACCTAGAAGAGATGGTGCCACCGGAGGTAAAAGCCAAGCAGCTGGACGAGAAGGAGGAGGCAGAGGCAAAGGAATCCGAGCGCAAGGGCATAGTGGCGCGCTGGGAGGAAGCGCAGTGGCGGAAGGCTGTCGAGCGTTCAGTCCGGGTGGAGGAGGAGTCTGTGTTTATCTACCAGCAGGCCAAAGGCGCCAAACGCATCGTTGCTGCATGAAGGTACCAAACAAAGGTGTAAAGTTCCACGGAGAGTGAGATTGACTACGCTCCAACCAAATACGATAAGCATATGGCCTCTAAGCCCCGGCGCGTTGCTGATTCACATGAAGGAGAAGCAGGATTTGGGTGCGCGAGAGAGATGTACGTATGTAGGGCAAGAAGCTGGCAATGAAACGGGGTACTTAATTATTTCTAGGGCTGATCAAAGCAAACAGGCAATCATAATGTTGTGTGTGCGATGGTGCCTGCTGGTCCTCAATTATTCTAGCCGCTGGAGTATAGTAGTCTAGTAATATATTTTTACAAGCTCGCTAGGACTAGACCTCTCGCAGTGCCCAGGTGGCAGTGATGAGTAGAAGCCATCCCACACGCAATACTGTGATGCTGTAATGTGTCCAACAGTATAAATTAACATTTTTTTCTACGAAGTTTCTATGCAGACGACACTGCTCACACGGCATGCAGCCAACACCCATATCCAACGATCGATGAACCAGGTGCTAGTGCCTTGAAGCCACCTGCCTTTGGGTGTGTGATATATGGGCCGGCCACCTGTTGGACCCACATGACATGCACCTAAAGTCACCTGCCTTAAGTCACCGAACCTCAGTCCCACATTTTATGCATGGCTCATACACATATCCGGCGTCATCCACCCCACCTAAATCGTGTGTGTGTGGCATCGTGTGTATAGAAGGGTTGTTCTGTACTTATTGACTTTATAGTGGTGTGACAACTCCATCAATGAATAAATTCTCCACCTGACAAGTAATGATTTACAAAGAGGGCATGGGTTGGCTTCTCGTTCATCGCGACGGTCAGGCATCTGGACGGAAAGAGCACTCCTTGCTTCAATGCTGCGGTGGGAAGCCATCCCATTGGCTTGCCACCCCGTTGAATTTCTCGCCACTTAGCTTCCACATTTTCTTTCCATTCCAATTTACCATGCTTTCCATAACGTCTACCCGTGGGGTAGGGATGAGCCTTCTCCGCAGTAGTTCACTCTGAATTGGGTGGCTTCCTTGTGGGTCCGGAAGCAACATGGCCCACACGTCAGTGATCTCTATTCAGTGGGCTGGTTCCGGGGTTTAGAGGAATGAGAGCCAGCGCAGTTCAATCTTTTCATCCGACCCCCACCCCTCCCTCCCTAGCCCCCCTCCCCTTCCTCCCACGGCTCCCCTCCCTAGCTCCCACACCCCTCCCAAAGTCCCAAGATGAATCCTGGCGTCCCACTTGTGTCTCACTCCTCCTCCATGACGGGAACCACCGACTTTGCGCCGGTCTCTGCGCCTTCTCCGACCACCATCGCACCTCCGGGGACGACGCCTGGCGCTACCCCAGTTGGTATACCCTCTCCGGCCGCCATCGCCTGCAAGCTAGTGGAGGAGAAGTCGGGCACCATCCACAGAGACATCCTCGCAGAGATAGACGCAATGTACAAGGATGACGCCATCGTCATGTTCAGAGACAACGAACGGGAGGTCGTCGAGTTTGTTGAGGATGTCAACGACGAGGACCCTGAGGTATATCTCGGTTGTACATGCTTCTTTGTTTACATTGGGGTTTTCTTCCTGTACCATATGGCAAGTTGGTTTGAAAATTATAGTTATTTTCCATGCATGTCATTTGATTGGTCTTGTAATCTCGTGCTACCAAGGTGTATGATTTAGTTCTAGATAGTAATTGTTTTAATCGGCATAGGGTAGGGTTTACTGTAAGGCCCGATATGCCGTATTGTTCCAGATCTAGGTGTTTCCACCCAGATCCGGGGACGAAGCACATATCGGTCCCACTGCGACATATGACAAAGCCATATGCCCCGGATTTCCAACATGATATAACAACATTACAGATAAAAGGATACAACATCTCATACAATCGGCATACAACTGCGTTGAATACAATACAACAGCGGAAGATACATGTCTGAGTACAGACTACAATCAAAAGCCTACTGGCAAAGAGAAAAACATCGATCCCATAACCACACGGGTCCAGGCCCTCCGCCGGGATCCGCCTAACTAGTCGTCGTCGAGTCTCCACGTGAAACGTCGGTCACCATAACTGTTGTCGATCAAGA
This sequence comes from Bromus sterilis, assembly GCA_950022295.1. NCBI lineage: Eukaryota > Viridiplantae > Streptophyta > Magnoliopsida > Poales > Poaceae > Bromus > Bromus sterilis. Next base: position 169,695,761 of record OX465595.1, on the reverse strand, counting down.
ACCCTGAAAAGAGTTTGGGGGTAGTATCATGAGTACAGAGGTACTCAGTATCCAACTATAGTGGTCATCTGACCCAGCAAGGACTTCATCACTCGTCATTCTAGGACAACTAGTAGTTTACGGTAAGGATGGGATAAGTGGTGAGGTTGCTGCCGCACTAGCATTTATGAAGTGGCTAACGATCTAGAGAGTAAGATAAGAAGCCAAGCATTCGATGAGGAATCGCCTCCAACAAGTCTTTCTATCAACTACTTACGCAAGCATAACACCTATCCTATCCTTGTCCTCCTCTTCGCATCCCGACGAAGAAGAAGAAGTCAAGGCACACACACACGTTGATCAAGTTGTATTAAAATTATCTCAGCTGTTGTTGTCTATGAACAAGGAGTAGTTCTCAAGTTTTCCATAACCGTGGACACGGCTTCTCGAAAATATTTAACCCTTCAGGGGTGTACCAACTGCCCATTACGAGGCTCCGCACGCACGCCCGTCTCTCTCAGTTGCTACCCATGATAGGCAGCCATTTTATGATTTAGTCCCAAGAGACCAAGAACGACAGGTCCCTCTAACTAACAACGCACAAATCCGGTGGCCCCCGGTGAGTCGACATCCAAACAGATGTGGGCAGCCCCCTAGCTTCCAGGTGTGGACCAACAAAGAAACCATGTCTCCGCTGGCCCGAGTTGTTTGAAAATCTGCGAGGTCGACACTCGCCCACACACGTTTTGCAAAAGGTAAAACCAGCTTGGGCCACCACTAGAAATGTTTGAAGCTAGATAGGTAAGAAGAGGGGACCCCATAAAATCCCACACGCGGTTAGGCACGCTCAGTCTTAAAACCAATACCCGGAACTCGGATCCTAGGTGACTCGAATGGAACAAAGCGTCGAGGCGGGATAGCCTAGACCTTCCATCCTTCGTCGAATATATGCAACATTATAATAATCATATCATCAACAGCAATATAATAATGTGATAGCCCAAACCAAGGAGTAACAAGGTAACATCGTAGCATCCTAAGCATGCATACTAAGCAGGGCTGAGCAACGAGCAATAGTAACATAGCAGTACAAGGTTTGCTGGGAAGGGACATGGCTGTATCGGTTTGCAACAGGCTGTAAACATGTGGTAGGATCAAACATCGAACCTAACCTAGACTAGCATGCAAAACGCGGGTTGAAATAGAATGGATCATAAGTAATGCATAGTCCTTGCCTGTTGATAAGTCGGGTTTCAAAGGTTTAGTCGATCGTAAGCTCGCATCGTCTCCGAGAGGTACCCGCGAAAGCACACAAGAGGGTAAACACTGGAAAGCAATCAACGAGCAAGCATCTATTACTACGAAGAAAACACGAGCAAGCACCAACAAGAATGCAACACGAGACATCGCACCTACCGTCGAGAGCGGTTACTAACAGGTTAAGTGGAGTACTCGTCACACACGACGATACCGCACATTTAGCAAGGTTCAAGTTGTTTAGGTACAGGTGATCAACAAAGGTTGTTAACATGGAAACTCAAGCAATCATGGCATATCACACAAACATGTCAAGAGGTGAAGCACAAAGTAAACTATCTATGCTAGTCAATTTAAGTGAGGCACAATCCTAAACATGGCATAACACTAAGTGTCGCATGATGATTAAAACATTTGGTACTGTTCTTCCCTAAAACATATTTTAGGTTGGTTAACAACAGCAAACAATAGCATAAACACAAAGTACACGAAAAACTAATCAAGCTACATATAAAGTACACTCCAAACGGAGTTACGGTTAAAAAGATATAAGCGAAACAAGTTACGGGCACAATCTGCCAACATCACGAAGCACACTTTAGAGCAATGCATAAACAGGATAATGAATGCAAACATGATCACAACTGATATTAAATTAAAGTAGACATGACAGGTAAGGCTTGGCAAAATGAATCATGCAAAAAGGCATCACATATCAATAGATATTAAGCAAACAACATGGCATCGGAACGTTACAGACTTAGAGAAAAATAGAGGTGGCTTTCAAAAACAGCAGCACAACAACTTTGGAGCTCAATAACTATATGACCAGCAAGAATATCATGGCAATACAATACATATAATGGAAGTAGACATGATGCTTAACAATATGCAATTGGAATACCTCAATTCCGATAAACGGTCGCGACACACTCGTCGACCGAAGTTGCAACAAAATATAAACAGCAGCACACTAACAGCAGGGTAGCTACTTTGGAGCAAGATACAATCATGATGCAGCAAGCAATTATGGCATGTGAATGCATGGAACTGAAGTAGAAACAATGCTTAACGCAAAGCAACAGGAATCACTCAGTTCCGACGTACGGTTGCGAAAATGAATTACACAATCAAGATGACCTCAAACGCAAATGCTCACAAAAGATGAATTGAAGTGCACATGAAACTAAGCAACTTTCATTTTGGGGGCACATTCATCGGCGCTACGGATCAACGGGAAACCGCATTACAAAACGGGATCAGCAGCTTAGTCCTCTCTGACTTAGAAAAATTCAGAGACAGGAAAAAAAACAGACGAACTAAAGTAACAATAAAAAAAGGGGGGCGCCGGGCTGGCTCACCCTAGTGGGCTCGGCCCATCTGCCCTGGACTTGGGCTGGATGGCACCTGGGCTGGATCTGGAGGTGGGCTCGCCAGCTGGGCCGCCTTGCTGGGCCTTGGAGGGGCGCCTGGCCCACAACACGGGCGAGCGGGCAGGCATGCTCGTCGTTCCCGACGGGAACTGGTGGCGCCGGCGGCTTCCACGCCGAGGACAGGGGCCGACGGAGGAGGGGAACGGGCGCGGGAACAGGGGATATGGCGGCTCCTCGCCGGTTATTGGTCGGATGCGCGCCGCAGGGCGCCGGGGCGAGCTCGTGGAGGGCGGCGGCCGAGATCGGCTCGAGTCGAGCATCCATGGCGGCTCTGCGAGGAGGAGATAGAGGAGGTGAGGAGGAGATGGAAGAGGAGAAGAGAGGGAGGCGCGACTGGACCTGTAGGGCGGCTGCGGTGCGGCGAGCTCGCCGGGGTGGAGTGGCACGGCGGCGGCCGGAGGCTAGGCCGGGGCAGCTCGGGCTGATTCCACGGGCGTGGAGGAGGAAGAGGAGAGAGGCTAGGGGGACGTGGCACTCCCTGGGCCGTCGGATCGCCAGATCTGATGGTCCAGGTCGGATCTGGCTGGGATTTTTGGATCTGGGGCTATTTTGGAGCAAATCTGGGAGTTAGGAGGGGGGTGGCTGCAAAATTTAGGCTAGGGAAACCCTAGAAAGGGGTGGGAGTGTGGTGGTCTTTATATAGGGCCGGTTGGCTGGCCAGTTCAGACAAACGCCCTCGGTACCCCTCTCGTGTGTCCGGTGATCGCGTTCGTGACCGCCGAGACTCCGTACGGACTCCGATTCGGACGAAACTTCGACCTACGTGCTCATCGCGGCGAGCCCGTCGATCGTACCTCAATGCGGTGACATTCCGACAACATTTTTCGGCGCCCCAATAAAATAATCCGTTTATTAAATAAACGGGGTTTTCGTTCCGTTGGCTGCAGCTGGTCTGGTGCGGTTTTCGCGACGGTGATCGGGTGAAACCCGGTGTCGCAAAGGTCGAGTGTCAGAGTGGCATGGGTCAGTCTCCGTCCGGTACGAGATAAGAGGGGGGAAAACTAATCGTCGATCGATAAATCGGGGATGCAAACACCGCAAACAAATCAGACAATCAAACAATTCACACCGAAAACAAAAAAAAATATTTTTGTGAAATCTGGGCTGTTACATTTACTCTCACTCTGATTTCATACTCTCATTACGATCAGTGATGGATCCAGGATTTCATTTCATTTTTTTGGCATTGCAACATCTAAATTGTTCATGTAGATGAAACCCTAGTCCCCCTTCATTAGAGCACCCACAGTGATATGTTTTGTTGCCTCAAACCCTAGTCAAAGCATCAAAATGTTATAGCCATGAGTCCATGAGTATGCACTGCCTCAAAAGATAATGTGCAAGAAGAATGCTAATTACGTGGTGCCGATGACATGTGTCTAAGGTGCCCACAGTTGTGTAACTCATGCTGCAATATATAGATGGAAAATTTTCTGTACTTAAATTTTGGATATCCGTGAATATATGTACTCCATCTACCATGGCGAGCTGTCGATCCGCCCTTAATTATGATATCTATCATGGTTTCTTCCCAGCCCTTTATTTTGTAGTTTGTTGATAGATATCTTCTAAACATGATTGTTCTTATGTGTTTAATATTTCACAGGTAGGTTCCGACAATGTCGATTCTGACAAGGAAAGCAGGGACAACAAGAGCCGCTACATCCTCCACAAGCTACTGAGTGGGGAGATCAGCTACCGCGATGACGTGGCATATGGGAAGATCCGATACCCATTCTATCCTAGAAGGAAGGTTGTGAGAGACTTTGACAGCCTAATCATGCATTCCAAGAGCGCTGCCAAATCCAAGAGGGAAGAAGTGAAACCGGTAAACAAGGCACGTCATGCAGCCTTCGGTGTCTTCTTGGAGGAGTACGTGAGGGGCCATGTCCCCTTCTTCATCCAGCGGCCTGCTCCTCTTCCTTAAGATGTCGAAGAAGTACCGACCGGGATGCTCTCTACTTGGCTGCACCTGCGCGCTGCCTCTGCCTCCCCCGGCTATATTTACGTTATGTCTTTTGGTTGTTGTTGGTGATGAAGACTGATTCCCCATATATGTATTAAAAACTTATGCGCTGCGATCGTTACCATGATACGCTATGATCGTTAATCTATCTTTATCATCAAGTAGTTGCTATATATATATATATTTGTTTTTGAAATATCTATTCAATCTTCTCAGTGATCATGCATATGTTGATCACTGATCAGGGTATATGATCAATACTGAATTTAATCTTCCAACAATGGAAATCTGCATCAAAGCTGGTGATTCACACTTTTGGAGAAGTTTGTTGGCTGTTGAACACCTCTTATATGACAACTGTAGGAAACCTATAGGAAAAGGATGCAATACCACATGTTTTGCCTACCCTAGATTATTTGATATTTGCTTCAACAAAAAACATGTCTATTGCCAAGGCATTCAGCTTGAGCTTGAGTAACATCTCCTTTAGAATAACCCTCTATATGGATTCTCGAAGTTTGTGGGTGAGCCACAAAGACAAATATGATGAGATTGATATTTCTGATCAATAAGAAGGAATCTAAAAATTGAAGTAATACACACACATATAAATATTTATATATATATATATAAACATGACTAGAATTACTCATTAGTGGGCTAGAGATTGAGCAGAGAAGTTCTTAGTTAAGAGCAACATAAGAAGACACACACATCCTGATCTACATAAACATAGTATTTTATTTTTCTAACTAAAACAGACACAAAATTATTCCATGGCTCTATTTGCCTTGGCCCTCTGGATGATCCTCTCCATCTCTGCATTCTTCACCGTTAGGGCTTCCGCGTGACGGACCAATGTTTCCCTGCCTGCTCGGTTGAGCTCCAGCTCCAGGCTCGCATTTTTATGCGCAAGGTCGACGTTGATGGCCACCGTCTTCTTCGAATCCTCATGCAAGGTCCGAAGTGTTGCAAGCGAATCATCCGCTTGCTTCAGCAGCTGCTTCCTGGCGGCAATGGCGTCATCCATGTTCTCTTAAGTCACCTTGATGGCAACCATGACATTCACTGTACTCCTGTCCAACGCTTGGCATAACTCATCGAAGATGCCCAGGTGATATTCCTGGCAATCAGATCCACCGGACCTGTATGTCGATCTGAATAAAAAAACGATGTGAAAAGAAAGATGAGAGCAGGAAAGAGAAAGATTTCCTCGAAAAAAATGAGATAGAGTAATGGAATAGAACGGAGATGGAAACCACTATACTTATAGCGCTTAGTGGGGGCGTTGAAGAAGCCATGGCCTTGGGGTGACGAACTGTGGATCGAGGTCTGGATGGCCGGGATGCGTAGAGAGAGAGAGAGATAGAGAGAGAGGGAGAGAGAGAGATGGAGTAGTGGAAGTGGAATGGGCAGTTTGCGTAGAAGAGGGGAGGAACTGCCCAATAAATCACGATCGCAGGCCAACTGCACACATACTGTGTAGTAGGAGTAGCAATATGCGGCGCATAGAAGATAAAGGACTTGACCAAGAAAATGACCGCATGACCAGGCGACTATTATAACCCATTGTTATTTAAGGAAATACGTCAGTGATAGTCATCGACATTACCGCCAAGTTCATTTATTTTATTTAACTATTGGCTTCACAACTCTGACGAATCTCTACAAATAATCGAATGAGTAGCAAGATATTTTTTATTTTTAGGTTTTTTCCCGTGTTGTCAAGTGAAACTAGCGAACTTCCAAAAAAAACAATATAAATTAAAGTGAAGCTAGCGGTTAATTTTTTGCAACTGTAGGTGTGCTCAACTATTATAACGCACAGTTTATTATACGAAATATGTGCCGTGCATCAACAACCCTTAGATTTTCAGAAACGTTTCTGATATGTTTTACTTCGCAAACCATGTTTTAGTTCAGAATGTTTGCTTTACTAAGCTAGCGATTCATTTTTTAGAACTGTTGGTGTTCCAAGGAGCAATCCCAAACACTTGATTTTAGGAACTGTGTGTCGTGCATAACCAACACTAAGATTTATAGAAACGTGCCTGATAGATTACATATCCCACACGTTTCAGTAAATACAAATGATTGCGAAGATGGGCGAGCGGTTCATTCTTTGCAACCGTGGGTGTTTTGGCTGCTAATGCGGACGGTTGTTTGAACGAATCGTTAGCCCTTGTTTCACACACGAAAGGATTTTCAGAAGAGTGCCTGATAGATAAGGCATTCCAAACATTTCAGTTACTACGAATGATTGCGTAGACAGGCTGGCGGTCCTTTCTTTGCAACCGTGGGTTTTCACCACTAACATCCCAGTCTAATTTCAAAGACCTGTCAGCCCTACATCACCCACGCAATAATTTTTAGAATTGTGTCCGTTTTGGTATGTTTCCCATACGGTTTAGTTTCGGGCACACAGTTTTTCATTTATACCATTTGCGTTGATAGCATCACAAGTAGTTTCATACAAGGGATATGGAAAGGAGTATTGTGTTAGCCCCTCTTTGTGCTAGTGGTTACTCAGAGACAGCTAATTCCTCCGAGTAACGGATTACTCGCAGGTTGACTTCTTTTCTGAGTAACGAACAACTCGGATGTAACGCGCTTTGTGCTCCTGTGATTACCGAGCTATTAGTGACTCGATAATTTTTAGTTTTTCCTTTGTTCTTAATCACTTATGATGTCATGATATATTAAGGGTACCCCATGATATCCAATACTTGAGGGTATACCTTTGGTATGACCACGACAGTAGCCCCCAAGTGCTTCTGGGTGCTCGAATTTTGAGATAGCCGATTCCATCGAAGAAGAATATTTCTTTCTATGGATGATAAATTCATAAGGTATATGAAGATTAAACTAAATAAGAGGCCTGGAAGGACTTTACTGATGTTTGAACTTTTCCCTTGCATATTTGTCGGGCAAGTTAAAGGAAATTGGGAGACACTCAAGCGTCTCTCGGAAGAGGTGGACTGAGGCCCCGAAGGGCGTGTCTTGGAGTAAAAGGCCTTAAACTACATATGAACCAGTTTTGTAAAATTTGATATCCTAAAGCATCACGAAAATGAGCTTTAGGTCATACCACTTGGGATATAAATTCTTTACTCCTTGCGCTTTATCATGCTAATAATCTGGAAATCTTCATCAGAGACGGACTACTAGTGAGTTAATTACTCAGAACTTTTCAGAATTAATTAATGAATACAAGATTTTCCAATTGTTGCGCATTTAAAAGTACGGTTTCTTTCAAGTTCGTTACTTAGTTTTAGGTGGTAGACACCATTGTTTTGATCATTTTGATGTGTCTTGCCTTAATTCAGAATTTGGTTGTCTTGCAGCCAAATGTTTCTTCATATCGTTCCCCAATTCCCTTGGCTCCTCAACACCCTTCTGAAGAAGATGAAGATAGGAACACAGCGGTAGATGCCAGGGTTGATGTTGAGGACGAGGTGGAATCTGATGCTTCTCCCTCTCCGACGGTTTCCGAGATGCGGTCTAAAAGCAACCAAGACCGGGATTCAGCTCGGGAGGGGCTCAATCGGAGCCGAAAACGCCCTTTGCCTCCGAGTAATGGGGAAAACAGTGGAAAAATCCCTTCTTTATCTCCGAGTCATGGGAGAGTCGCTCCTATGAGACCCAAGAAGGTATTGACCACACTTGGGGGTAGGAGGGAAAACCCTTCAGGAAGTGATGCTGGCGTCCAAACCTAAATCTGTTGAGTCAGGAGCTGCGAAGGTTTTTGCTGTGGTTGCTCCACCAAGACGTGCTTTAAAAACTACTCATAAGTAATTCTTGTCACTCTTCCCCTTGGATTTCTTCCTCATGGCTTTTTTCTTTCTCATGAGTTTTCTTTTGTAGTATCCGTCCGAGTGGTTCAGAATCGCTCCCTGGAACGGTAGATCGCAATGCAGCTACCTATGAGGATGTTAGCACTTGTGGGGCGGCTGATTTTCCCGTGATGGATACCATTCCTGAGCATGTTTCTGTTGAGAGTAAGAAAATATCCTTTTCTTTATTTCTGTTAAGCTAAAATAAACTGTTGTTTCTCTCCACTTTTATTACTCGGGCCTTTCAGTGGACGTGGATGTTGAAGCTTCTCTTGATGATACTTGGGAAGTTAGTGGCTCGAGTCCTTCTGAACCCCCTGCTGCTTGTGGAGATGTGCCTCCTAAGGTTACCCGTCCCACTGGTGATGTTTCATCTGATCCTCCAATTCCTCCAGTGGCTCCTACTCGGGAAGTTCTTCAAGAAACTACTCCAGCTTCTTCGTATCCAATTTCTGCTACCATCCCTATTGAAGGTGATGTAGTGAACAAGTTAAAGGATTCTTTACTGAAGGCTTCCCATTTTGAAACGCAACTTCACAAGTTGGCCACTGATGCAGAGTTCATGAAGACCAGCATGCACATAAGTACTTATGTAAGTTCTTCAACCACTAGAGTGCCGAGTGACTTGTGAAAGTTGCTCAAAACATGATTTTAAATTTTGGTTCTTCCAGTGGGAATATTTATTAGTGCATCCAATGTGTGTAGCCCCCAAGGCTCTAAGTAGCTTTCTTGAGTTATTCAGAGTATTTTGGTAGGAGTTATTTGAAATGATAATTCCTTTAGTGGGAGAACTTCTTAGTGCACCCACTAGGTGTACCCTCCAAGGCTTCGAGTAGATTCTTGAAGTTACTAAGAGTCTTTTGATAGGAGATTAAAGATGGTAATTCTTCTAGTGGGAAAACTTCTTAGTGCACCCACTGGGTGTAGCCTCCAAGGTTCCGAGTAGATTCTTGAAGTTACTCGGAGTCTTTTGATAGGAGATTAAAGATGGAAATTCTTCCAGTGGGAGCACTTCTTAGTGCACCCACTAGGTGTAGCCCCCAAGGCTCCGAGTAGCTTCTTGAAGTTACTCGGAGTCTTTTGATAGGAAATTAAAAAAATGATAATTATTCCAGTGGGAGCACTTCTTAGTGAACCCACTGGGTGTAGCCCCCAAGGATTCGAGTAGCTTCTGGAAGTTACTCGGAGTCTTTTGATAGGAGATTAAAAATGATAATTCTTCTAGTGGGAGCACTTCTTAGTGCACCCACTGGGTGTAGCCCCCAAGGCTGCGAGTAGCTTCTTGAAGTTACTCGAAGTCTTTTGATAGGAAATCTAAAAAGATGATTTCTCGTATGACAGGAAGCCTGTGAGCTAGGCTCGTCTTTTATGAAGTTGCAAGAAGAGAATGCAACCACTCAGAAGGCATATCAAGTGCTACAAGATGAACACCAGAAATTGAAGAAGCAACGTGCTGAAGATAACGATGAGCCTGTTTGTTTGAATCTATTATGGAAAAAAGTTTTCCTTATCTTAATATTTGTCCTTTATAATGTGCAGAAGATGCGAAGAAAGCATTTGATGCTAAGGTGAAATAAAATGATGAGTTTGTGCAGAAGATGAAAACAGAATTGAGAAAACTAAGAAACGAGCCAAGGAGAAATTTTCTTTGGAGAAGCAGGTACAGGAGAAGCGGGAAGTCCGAAAGAAGAACGAGGCTGCGCTAGCGAAACTACAATATGATCTTGAGAAGGTGACCAAGATGCGTACAAAAGACCAGGAGGCCCACGAGGAAGAATTGGAAACTTCTCATAAAGATGTCAGGGTTGCTGAGGAATATTGTGCTGGTAGATTCGTTGTTTTCAGCGGAAAACTAGCTGGTGAGTACATTTCTGCTTTGAAATATGAGCCTTTTCCCTGTGGCATGTTGAATATGTGATGACTTATCGTTCTTCTTGCAGTATATGATGTAAACTCTGAAGTGGAGCAAGCCCGAACGGCTGAGTTTGCAGAAATTATGAAGAAAGATAACTACAAGCCTATTACTTTGGAGTTTTCTTTGGAACTGGGCCTGCTGCACATGCGGAAATCAAAAGCCACCAAGTTTTGTGAAGAGTCAATGGGTGCTACACTATCTCTTAGGAATAGCATGGACCCTACTGAAGATAACCGTGGGAATCTTGACTCGGCCGTTCCCTTCCTACAAGCTACTCCTCATCAATTTGCACATTAGAAGCGTTCATCAGCTTGAAGTGGTGCTAAGTATGCTCTGGCCTTGACTAAGACACATTTCCCCGAGAGAGTACATAATCTCGAAAGATTTGGCGCAGGGGAGCCTGAACAGGGGTCAAATTGTACCACCTATCTAAGTCGCTATGCTGAAACTGCCAGTCGAATTGCATTGATGCCTGATCTTGACTATTTTGTGGAATCAACTGGCGTGGCAAGTGACTCGTACGAGGCTGGTGAAGAGTAAAAAAATATAATTTGTTAGGAGTAACTGGTATCTTTAAATTTTCCTCGGTATGCCGAGTAAATGTTATAAGAAAATACTTCTGAAGTTTGCGTTGTGCCTTGGGCGCGCAACATGTCATACTTTTTTTATGATTTTTATGTTGCACATGTCATATGAGGTTGAAGTAATTTGTGTTATTATTTTCCTAGCGGTGTTGTGTGAGTTGAACACTCAACACTTCGCCTTATTAAGGACCTAGGGGGATATATTATGTTTAAAGAATGCTTATGGTGGGTTGCCGGAGTGACAGAAACCTGAACCCCAGTTTGCACACTTTTGCACAAGGGAATAATGGATTCTTGATCTTATTGCTGTGGTTAGGCTTTGCCTTAATTTCTATCTTGTATTTGCGGATGCTTCCAAGATTTTTAATCATAAGAGTGCACTTATCTTAGTCTAGAAGGTGTGCTAGCATAGATCCACCCACTGACCACTTATCAGCACAACACTTTTGATCGATACGGAGTATGGAGAAAGCACGTGACTACCTCTCCATGTGTCCTCAAGAACGCTTTACTGTTTATAAGTCCAGTTGCCAGGCTTATCCTTTGCTCAAAAGGATTGGGCCACTTGCTGCTACTCAGCGCTATTTACTTTTCTTACTTTTATCTTATTGCCGCTTATATCGAAAACCCATAAAAAGTTATCTTTCATTGCTTGCAGCTATTCCTTGTCCAAAATCACCTATCAATACCTTTCTCTCCTCGTTGGGTTCGACACTCTTACTTCTCGAAAACGCTGGCACAGATCCCTTTACGTTGAGGGTCATCAAGTAACGTTTTCTGGCGCCATTTCCGGGGAGCATAGCGCTATTGGTAAGTGAAGCTGGTAAGGAAATTTTTATATTGTTGTTTTTATTTTGCTGTTGCTGCTCTTTGTCCATATGTACAACCTAGCTATTGGATCATTCTTTACGGGGAAGCACCCCACATTTGTGGTGGTTGTTCCTCCACCTACTGAAATTGTGCCTTATAAAATACCAGCTGGTATTATTGTCGGGACCCGGGGTTAGCGTATACAAGACCCACTACAACACAATCATACGGAGAGCCGAGAACCGTACCCACTTGTCTAAGCAGACAAGGCCAAGCACAAAACGTTCTCGGAAAGCATCGAATGTGAGGGGCATCCCATCCAGGCTGGATGATCAACTGAGATGGGTCCTCATCGTCCGCACACAAGTCTAAATGATATGGGTGGTGAACTCCCATACTCATAGACAAGTCGCCTCAGCCATACTATCTATTGTATTATAACCCTTCCATAGACTTACTCCAGCCCGATCACTTAGTCGGGGTCTAGGGCTGGCTCGATCATACATCAAAGTGCGCACGCGACGGAGTCACGAGCAATCGCATCGCGATGCCCCAAGCTGCGCACATCTAAGGGCTACTTGGTGTATAAAAGACCGCCAGCCAGATCACAACTAAGGTCTCGAAAACCCATACTAAGACATGCATGTTATAATCATACACGCATCACACAAGCCTAGTATGAACAACATGTATCATTTCAATTCTCTACAGAGTTTACAACTTTATTGATAACTCTTATAGAGTGCACACAGAGATAACGAGACCGTGATCCAACATTACAACAAGCATGTGGAAGCAAAGTAGGTCTGAGTACAGACAAGTTTAACAAATTGCTTAGAGAAGCCTTATTTATAAACAAGCCCTTCCACGAGGGACCAGTCGTCTCACTAGGACTACACTAGCTTGGCTTCAGTCGTTGAGCTCCAGGAAGAATCCACCTTCGGGGTCAGTGGGTTCATCTAAAACATAGAATAAGCAAACATGAGTACAAAGTCGTACTCAGCAAGACTTACGTAGGCACTATACTACTCATGCACATTTATCAAGGAAAAGGGAAGTGGGGTTCATAAGCAGAAGTGTCAGCTTTGACTTGGCTAGTCCTGAACTACGAGTACCAGACTTGAGGTAAGACACGTACACGAGTCCACTACATGTCTCCAACCAATTACACCACTATGGTGCCTTCCTCGACTTCCCCATGAAAAAGCACGCCATAGCACTCACACTTATCTTGGCAAGTTTTATAAGTATCCAGTTCAAGTTGTCTAATAATCAAGCTAAGCTTTCCAAGCAGTCCATAACCGTGGATGCGGCTATTCGAATAGTTTTGTTAACCGTGTAGGGGTGTACCGCTACACACACATGACCATCAGTTACCGCCTTTGGCCTCGACACCATTCAAGGGGTGTCGGCGAGGATGTTCACCACAACACTTCGCCCACAGCTCCGTTCTAGTCCAGAGAGTCGCCTATCTGAGGGGGATCCGCATGGAAGTCCGGCCGAGGTTCCAGTACGGCCTCAAACGATATGTGCAGGGTCCCAAGCCGTTCTGAATAGCCGTTCATCCACTTCGCGGACCGTGCCACAGCCCTACCAGAATTCCGAACTACTACGACTTCTGGGGTTCGAACGGGGTGAGGTACTAGGTTGAGAGGGGTCAGTCAGCCCAAAGTGTGGTTGCACTCTTCTTCTTGGATCACCACACAAGAACTCGGACTTAAGGCGGTGTTCAACGAGACAACCCACTGTGTACTCCTACACAGCCTCTAATCCTTCACCTTGTATTAGGGTAGATTCACCAACACATTTCCACCATCATCAACATGATCACTACCATCCCGACTCACAAAAAGAGTAACCTCATTGTAACTCTAAGCATGCAATAAGCAGTAACAGTTGCAGGGGCCACATGATAACAAACAACTCCTACATCAGCTAGGATTGTGGATTGCTTACTACTGTGACAAAATGATAGGTCATGCAAAGGATTGGGTTCAACTATGCGGTAGAAACGTTATCATGGTAATCATCCTAAATAATGCATAAGAGAGACTGAGAGGGAAGTGGGATTTTATCGACATGATCAATGGGGGTTTGCTTGCCTTGCTGACGATACACGGGTCCTAACGGCGGTGTTCTTCTCCGGGGGTGATCACCGTCTCGGAGGCACTGTTACCGGCACAACCATCAACAAGAATGGGTAACTTTGAATGTAAATGCACAAGCACATGATGTAGTTGTTCCACGATGTGAAGGGTATTGATTTGTGGCACATTCAATTTAAATGAAGTGTATTGCATTTGAAATGCCAATTCAAACTCCATATGTTGTTCAAGTTAACCAAGTTGCATTTTCTATTGTTTGCTCTTTGTAAATCATCTTGACACGTGTATGATATGCCTCTGATGTTCAAGTGAAATGTGGTGTATTGTAAAGGTTCAAGTTGGAATAGCATTTGAATTAAATTTGAATTAATTCCAATTAAGCCAAATAGCAAAAGCTACTGGTCCCATTTTAAAATCAACTCAAAAATAGCTCAAAGTTGGAAATTTGGATAGAGCATTTCTGCTGATCATTTTTCATATATTATTTGCCCAATTTGGAGTTAATATGAATTTTCTATGAATTTTAGAAAGTTTCAGCTAATTTCTGCAATTTCTGGATTAAATAAAAGATTTTCTATTTACTGCGTCATGCTTGCGGAAGGATGACATCAGGGGGGGGGGGCTGACATGTGGGGTCGCCCTGTCAGTGACAGTGGGTTAAGTCCCGTTTAGTTTAATTAACAGAGGGTTAATTAGGGGGGTGGGCCCACTGTCAATGGCTGGTTAGGGTGATTAGGTTAATTAAGCAGGGCCTGCCGGAGTGATGTCGCCGGGGACCTCTGGCAGGGCAGAGGGGCTCGCCGGAGTTCGTTTCCGGCCACTTCTTGGCACGGGGAGGCCACTGGGAGGTGCCCCGTGCACACCCGCATCACGTAGAGCACGAGGGGGTCACAGGGGAGCTCCACGGCCACGACGGCGTCAACTTGCGTGTCGGCCGGAGCTCGGACGTGGTGAGGAACGGCGACGAGGCACGAGGAGGAGAACGAGGAGGGGGAGACGAGGCGGCTGCTCAGTCTGGGCGCAACGGAGAGGTCGTGGGAGACAGAGGAGCTACCACGGCGTCGAATCAGGCAATGGCGCGCGGCGGCCGGCGGCGAACCTAAGGAAGGCGGCGACGTCCAGGGAGCTTCTTGGCTCGATTCCTTCAAGTAGGAGACGAAGGCGACGACGGCGAGATTGAGGGACACGACGGTGCGGCGGTTTGTCGTCGTTGGCCGCGCGGATACACGACGGTGAGCGGCGGCGCTCTCGGTTGGCTGTGAAAAACGACGAGGGAGAGAGGGAGAGGTGAGCTGCGAGAGGAGGGAAGTGGCAGGGGCCACTCTGGGCGTCTCCGTGGCGCGTAGATGAGGCCCGGGAGGCCTAGAAGCGCCTCGGTGGCGTGCGCGGCGGTGAGCTCGCCATCGAGCTGCTTGCCACCGTGGGAGAAGACGACAAGAGCGCCGGGTGGGCTTGGGCTGCGGGAAGGTAAGTTGGGCCGAGAGGCCTAGGTAGGTGGGCTTCTTTCTTCTTTTTATTTTCTTCTCAGTTTTCTTGTGCTATTTGTTTTGGTACTGCTAAATAAAATAGAAAACCATTTTATAAAATGCTGAAACTTTTTACAAGGCCTCATAATATATTAGGCTAGCCACTTATAAAGTTTGGCACTTTTTAAAATTCAAATCATTTGAATTTTAAATCAAATAGGGGTTTTTGATTAATTCCAAGGTCCTGTTTGACTATTTAAAAAATCCATGAGCATGGGAATGCTACCACATCAATTTATATGTGATCATACTCATTTATGAGACTTTTCAAAAATGCAAAAGGAATTTTTGGAGCAACTTTTATTCTGGCCATTTGAATTGAATTCATCTGGGGTGTTCTCTCTCCCATTTCAATTTCTTTTTGAAATTTTTAACATGAATGCAATGTAACTCTTGATCCTAGCACATACCTAACTTGGGGTTGTGACAATTATCAATTGTATTTTGGCTAATCGTTATGCAGGAGACAGACATCCCAGTGAACACTTGCTATATTTATCAAAACTATGCTCACTATTTAAGCTTGCAGGTGTATCAATGGAGTTTGTCATGAAGAAATTGTTCTCTGTATCGCTTATAGATAAAGCTTCGGATTGGTATAAGCTTCTCGATAACTCTCATTTGTTTGATTGGCAAGGGCTTATGTCTCTCTTTTATACCAAGTTTTATCCTCTTCATGAAATTCATCGAGACAGGAACTATATCTATAACTTTAGGTTTCCTGCCAGAGAAAGCATCGCTCAAGCTTGGGGGAGATTGAAATCTCTAATGCTCAAATGTCCTATTCATGAGCTCCCCAAGAAAACTATACTTACAAATTTTTGTGCTAGACTTTCTCGTCAGGATAAGGAGATGCTGGATCCCTCCTCTAGTGGGGTATTTCAAACGAAAAGCGTTGAAGAAAGATGGGATCTCCTTGAAAGGATCCAGAAGAATACCGAAGATTGGGAAATAGATAAAGGTATTGAACCCACTATAAATTATGAGCATGATTATATAGAGATCTATGTGAAAAGTGATTATTTTAATACCTTTTGCTCTAAGATTGGTCTTGATTCCCATCTGATGATTGATTTTTGTAAGGACTTTGCCTCTCATATAGACTCTTCTAAGAAGAAGAAGGATCGGCATCATAAACCCTTCAAAGAATTACCTATTGATATTCATGTTCCTGACCCTATTTTGCCTACAGCTATATATGAAAAGCCCCCTTTTCCCGTAAGAATAAGGGAGCACGCTTTTGTCACAGGCATAATGAATAAGAGTGAGAGAAGAATTATTGAGCCTAAGGACCAGATCAGGGTCGATCCTCAAGTTACATTGGTTAAGGATCTTGTTACTAATGATGCTTTAGATTCCAATATAAATTTTTGTGTTGTTTCCACTAACCTTGTCGGCGCCAAGAATAAAGGCCCAATTTCAGGTACCACTGTAGTATCTGTTAAAATAGGAGATCACAATTATTATGGGTTATGCGATTTGGGATCGAGTGCTAGTGCGATCCCGTATTCACTTTATCAAGACATCATGAGTGAGATTTCACCTTGTGAACTTGAAGAAGTTGATGTTACTATTCATCTTGAAAACAGAGCAACTATCTCTCCTATAGGAATTGTGAGAGACGTTGAAGTCTTATGCGGAAAGGTAAAATATCCTACCGACTTTCTAGTACTTGGTTCAGTAAGGGATAATTTTTGTCCTATTATTTTTGGTAGACCTTTTCTCAGAACTTGTGGAGCTATAATAGATTGCAAGAAAGGTAAAGTTTCTGTTGAATTCAATGGTGAGCCCTATGAATTCAACTTTTCTAAGTTCTCTAAGCAGCCTCGTGGTACTGATCTGCCGAGTAATGATAAGATATTGCTTCGATTTCTATTCCTCCTTATGATCCTTTGCAACAATATATGGAGGACCACGAGAATGATTTGCATATACAGGAGAGAAATGAGCTGGACGACATATTCTTGAGACAACCTGCTATCCTAAAGCACAACCTTCCAGTTGAGCCTGTGGGAATTTTATCGAGACCAAAAGAAGATCCAGTGTTTGATCTTAAACCTCTTCCCGATACGCTCAAATATGCTTATTTAGATGAAAAGAAAGTATATCATGTTATTTTCAATTCTAACCTTTCAGGGTATGAAGAAGAGCGACTATTGGAAGTACTTCGCAAACATCAAGGTGCAATTGGCTATACCCTTGATGACCTTAGGGGGATTAGTCCATCTATTTGTCAACATACCATGAACCTTGCGCCTGATGCTAAACCAGTTGTTGATCATCAACGACGGTTGAATTCGAAGATGATGGATGTTGTAAGGACTGAGATTCTCAAGCTTCTAGCCGCAAGTATTATCTACCCTATAGCTGATAGTAAGTGGGTAATCCCGGTTCATTTTGTTCCAAAGAAAGGAGGATTAACTGTGGTTCCTAATGATAAGAATGAACTAATACCTCAGAGAATTATTATTGGATATAGAATGTGTATTTATTACAGGAAGATGAACAAGGCAACCAGGAAGCACCACTACCCATTGCCGTTCATCGACCAAATGATTGAAAGGTTGTCCAAAAATACTCACTTTTGTTATCTTGATGGTTATTGTGGCTTCTCTCAAATTCATGTTAACACTATTGATCAAGAGAAGACCAGTTTTACTTGTCCCTATGGTAATTATGCTTATAGGCGCATGCCTTTTGGTTTATGTAATGCCCCTGCTACTTTTCAAAGGTGTATGTCTGCTATCTTTCCTGGTTTTTGTGGAGAAATTGTGGGGGTATTCATGGACGATTTATCCGTCTATGGAACTTCTTTTGACCATTGTCTCCACAATGTTAATAAAGTTTTGCAGAGATGTGAGGAGACAAATTTGGTGCTTAACTGGGAGAAGTGCCACTTTATGGTCAACGAGGGAATTGTGCTTGGCCACAAGATTTCCGAAAGTGGAATTGAGGTGAACAGGGCCAAGATCGAAGCAATTGAAAGGATGCCCTACCCAAGAGACATCAAAGGTATTCGTAGTTTTCTCGGTCATGCTGGTTTCTATAGAAGATTTATTAAAGACTTTTCTAAGACTTCGAGACCCCTCACTAATCTTCTCTAGAAGGACGTTCCTTTTGTTTTTTATGAAGATTGTAAGGAAGCCTTCGAAGTTCTTAAGAAAGCTTTAATAACCGCTCAAAAGAATTTACCTTTTGAAATTATGTGTGATGCTAGTGATTTTGCTGTTGGAGCTGTTTTAGGGCAGAGGGTTGATAAGAAGGTAAATGTGATATATTATGTTAGCAAAACCCGTGATAGTGCTCAAAAGAATTATGCTACTACTGAGAAAGAATTCTCGGTAGTAGTGTTTCCTTGTGATAAGTTTAGGCAGTATATTGTTGATTCTAAGATTATTGTTCATACTGACCAAGATGCCATTAATTATCTTATGGAGAAGTAGGATGCCAAACAAAGACTCATCCGATGGGTACTCCTTCTTCAAGAATTTGATTGGCAGATTGTCAATAGGAAAGGAGCAGACAATCCAGTTGTGGATAGTATTTCAAGGATGGAAGATGTACCGCATGATCCCATTACAGTCAACGACAGTTTTCCGGACGAACAACTAGCTATTGTAAAAGTACAATCTCTCTCCGATCCTTGGTTTGCATATTATGCTAACTTTATCGTTGCAAAGTTTTTGCCTCCAGGTCTAACATTTCAGCAAAGGAATAAGTTCTTTCATGATTTGAGGCATTACTTTTGGGATGACCCACATCTTTTCAAAGAAGGTCCAAATGGGATCGTGAGAAGATGCATACCGGAACACGAGCAGAAGGACATTCTCAAACAATGTCATGACAGTCCATATGGAGGACATCATGCTGGTGAGAGGACCGCACATAAGGTTCTTCAATCAGGTTTTTATTGGCCTACTCTCTTTAAGGATGCTAGAAGTTATGTTTTATCCTGTGATAAGTGTCAGAGAGTTCGTAATATTAGTAGAAGGAATGAGATGCCTATGAATTACTCTCTAGTGATTGAGCCTTTTGATTGCTAGGGTTTTGATTTTATGTGTCCTTTTCCTTCCTCGCACAAGTGCAGTCACATTTTAGTTGTTGTTGATTATGTAACCAAGTGGATAGAGGCAATCCCCACTGAAAGTGCTGATCACAAGATATCTTTGAAAATGCTCAAGGATGTAATTTTTCCAAGTTTTGGTGTACCCAAGTATCTCATGACTGATGGGGGTTCGCATTTTACGCATGGAGCTTTTAGAAAAGCTTTAGCCAAGTACGATGTCAATCATAGAATTGCTTCACTTTACCACCCTCAAACTAGTGGGCAAGTTGGGCTCACCAATAGAGAGATCAAGTTGATCTTACAGAAGACATTCAATAGAAATAGAAAAGATTGGTCGAATAAGTTAGGAGATGCTTTGTGGGCGTATAGAACTACTTAAAAAACCCCATGGGCGTGTCTCCCTATAAAATGGTCTATGGCAAGGCTTTCCATTTGCCATTAGAATTAGAGCACAAAGCTTTCTGGGCTATTAGAGAGCTTAATCCTGACCCAAAATTAACTGGTGGAAAGCGTCTCATGAATTTGACTTCTCTAGATGAGTGGAGAAGTGAAGCTTACGAGAGCGCTAAAATGTTCAAGGAAAAGGTAAAGAAGTGGAGCGATAGGAGGATTCTGAAACATGAATTTAATGTTGGTGATAAAGTTTTGTTGTTTAGATCCCGTTTCAGGTTTTCTCCAGGTAAACTACTTTCCAGGTGGGAAGGGCCATTTCATATTGAGGAAGTCTACCGCTCATGTGAAATCAAGATTAACAATTTCGAAGGCACCAAACTTCAAGTGGTGAATGGGCAAAGACTTAAGAATTACATAGCAGGAGACCCTGTCAATGTTGATGTGGATTTAGTGTACACAACAACTCATGAAGAACATGTTGCAGCCCTGTTTCAGACACCAGCAGAAGCAGAATAAGGAAAGGTATGTATTACAGTAAGGAAACATCGCGAAACCGCCAAAAAAGTTCCAGATTACGAGTTTTTGCTAAATATAGAAAATTTGAGGCCGAAGTGGAGCCAGAGACCAGCTCCAGGGGGCCCAGGCACCCCCCTGGCGCGGCCCCACCCCTGGCCGCGCCGGGAGGCTGCCTGGGCACCCAGGAGCCCGTCTCCAATTCCACTTAGACCTGTTACCTTCCTTTTTGTGCAGAAATTTTTGCTATATATTTTCCCGGATTGTTCCGGCAACGTATGTCGCGATTTCGTGTGTTTCCTTTTCGATCTGTTTCTGCCAGAAAATCTTTCAGCTAGACCTAGGATGTAGGGACCCGGAATATGCGTATGTAATTCCAGTCACAATGCAATCACATGGAGAGCCGAGAGCCGCACCCACTTGTCTAAGCAGACAAGGCCAAGCACAGAACACTCTCGAAAAGCATCGAACGTGAGGGTCATCCCATCCAGGCCGGATGATCAACTGAGATGGGTCCTCATCGTCCGCGCACAAGTCTAAATGCTTATGAGTGGTGAATCCCATACTCATAGACAAGTCGCCTCAACCATGTTATTGATTGAATCCTAACTCTTACATAGACTTACTCCATCCCGATCACTTAGTCGGGGTCTAGGGCGGGCTCGATCATACAACAAAGTGTGCACGTGACAGAATCACGAGCAATCGCATCGCGATGCCCCAAGCTGCGCACATCTAAGGGCCACTTGGTGTATAAAAGACCGCCAGCCAGATCACAACTAAGGTCTCGAAAACCCATACTAAGACATGCATGTTATAAACATGCACGCATCACACATTCCTAGTATGAATAGCAGGTATCATCACATAACTCTACAAAGTGTATATTTATTGACTTACACATAGAGCATACAAAGATCACATGTCTGTGATCATCATTACATCATACAATGGAAGCAAATTAGGTCTGAGTACAGAAAAGTTTAACAAATGGCTTAGAGAAGCCTTGTTCAACATACATGCAATTCCACGAGGGACCAGACTGCTGTATGGAACTATACTAGCTTAGTCAACGTCGAGCTTCAGGAAGGCGACTCCAACGGGGTCTGGGTTTCCATCTAAAACATAGAATAAGAAAATGTGAGTACAAAGTCATACTCCGCAAATCAGAACTACACTACTCATGCTCAAGTTTCAAGGTAAAGGGGGGTGGGGTTTCAACATGCAGAAGTGCCAGCTTTGACTTGGCTAGTCCTGTACTACGAGTACCAGACTTGAGGTAAGAAGCTTACACGAGTCCACTACCAAGTCTCCAACCAAGGATGGCAATTTTACCCATGGGTACGGGTACCCGTGGGTACCCTACCCGCATGGGTAGGGTATGGGTACATTTTTATACCAATGGGTAGTACCCATACCCTACCCATCAAGTCGTGGGTAGGGCACGGGTATAGCTTTGTACCCATGGGTATACCCATACCCTACCCATGTATAACGATGTACTATTTGACCAATTCAATGTGTATATATACTATATACTATTTTATCTACTAAGTGGGTACCTATAGCCTATATAGTTAATTTTCATGTATTCATCTACCTGCTATTGAGTTGTCAATATTTTTTTGCTAATGCGCTACCAATGAATGTAAAAAGATGAAAATAATGTACTATTTGATCTACCCAATGGGTACCCGATGGGTACGGGTATCCACCGGGTATGGGTGTGGGTATAGTTTTATACCCACGGGTAAGGGTATGGGTAGAATTTTGTACCCATGAACTATATGGGTATGGGTTTGGTATTGCTCTACCCTGCCCATACCCTACCCATTGCCATCCTTATCTCCAACCAATACACCATTATGGATACTTCCTTGACTTACCCACGAGGAAGCACACCATAGCACTCACACTTATCTTGCGATTTTTAGAGTATCCATTCAAGTTGTCTAATAATCAGGTAAATGTTCCAAGTAGTCCTTAACCGCGGACGCGGCTATTCGAATAGTTTTGTTAACCTTGCAAGGGTGTAAAATACACACACATGACCATCAGTTCCCACCAGGTCTCGTCACCATTCAAGGGGTGCCGGCGAGGATGTTCAATACGACACTTCGCTCACAACCGGTCTATTCCAGGAGTCGACTATCTGAGTTAGATCCCGCTCGAGAGCCTGGCCGGATCAACGATACAGACTCAGACAATTTAGGCAACCGAGACGCCATCCGAGAAGATGGTTTCACTGTCTCACAGATCCACCCACATATATATATGATGCAACCCTTCATCCATTCTTTTTCTATGCTTATGCCAAATGGAAAGCCCGAACTAATGTGACTCCTGGACGTCAACACGGATCAAGGTACTAGGACGAGAGGGGTCAGTGAGCCCAATGTGTGGTTGTACTCTTTGTCTTCGATTACCATACAAGAACTCGGTGCTTAAGGCGGTGTTCAACGAGACAATCCACTGTGTACTCCTACACAGCCTCTCATCGTTCACCTTGTATTAGGGTAGATTCACCAACACAGTTTCACTTTCATCAACACCATGATCACTACCATCCCGACTCACATCAAAAGTATCCTCATTGTAAACTCTAAGCATGCAATAAGCTTTAACAGTTGCAAGGGCCACATGATGTCAATCAACTCCTATGTCAGCTAGGATTGTGGTTTGCTTACTACTGTGACAAGATGATAGGTCATGCATCGGATATGGGTTCAACTTTGCGGTAGAATCTAGAACAAGGTGATCTCCTAAACATGCATAAGAGAGATTGAGAGGGAAATGGGTTTTTATAGATATGATCAATGGGGTTTTCTTGCCTTGCTGACGATGGTCTTCTTCTTCGGGGGTGATCACCGTCTCGGAGGCACTGTTACCGGCACAGACATCAACAAAGGGGGGGGCAACATTGAATGTAAATGCACAAGCACATGATGTAGTTGTGACATGATGTAAAGAGCACTGATGTGTTGAAGATTCAATTTAATTGAAGTGTATTGCAATTGTATTGCAAATTCAAACTCAAAATTCCATTTCAAATTAAGCCATTTGCACATTTGCTACTGTTCACCCATTTTAAAATGGTCAAACATGATATTTTTTTTGCATATTATTAAAACTTGCATTTTTCTGATTATTTTTCATATATTATATGTTTAATTTGGAGTTAATAATAATTTTCTATGATATATTGAAGTTTTAATCAATTTATGGATTTTCTGGAATTACTTTTAATCTGGACATGGGCTTTATTGCGTCAGCATGAGGTCATGCTAACGTGGGGGGGGCTCTGACCAGTGGGGTCCTCTTGTCAGTGGAAAAGAAGTTAATCCTCTCTTTTTATTTAACAGAGAGGGTTATTAGGGGGCCTGGCCCCACTTTTCATCGGTAAATGGGTAATTAGGGGGTGGGGGTTAGATTGACTAACCACGCCACGTCGGCTCGCCGCCGGCTCGTCGCCGGTGGAAACAGAGCACGGCAGTGCAGTGCACCAGAAAGGGTGCCACGACCACCATTCGATATCCCGCATCAGCGTGCGTCTTCCTAAGCTTCGCAGCGTCAACGGGGAGGCTCCGTTCGTTGTCGGCTCCAACCTTGGCAGTGGCCGGATCCACGGGCACGGAGACGCGTCGACACAGAGCGCGGGACGACACGGGCATGGTCACGTTGAACTCCTGGAGACTCCAGGAACCTCACAGACAACAAAAGGAGGACAAAGGGGCACGGAGATGAGCTCTACGTTGTCCATGGCGGCGGTCATCGTCGGCTCTCATGGCGGTGCTAGCTACGAGAAGCAATCCGGGTAAAAAACATGGGGCTTTGGTGCGCCTTCTCACCAGGAGCTTGATGGAGTCGACAAAGAGCTCGGGGAGGACGTGGGGCGGTGGAATTCGACGGTGAAGTGTTGCGGATCCGGCGAGGTGTCGAGGATGATGGCGGTGGCTAGAAGGCCTCCGGGCTTGCAATCCTCGGCGAGGTGAGGTTGTCGTCTACGGGGACCACGATGGACGCCTTGGCTTGATACTTTGACGGCGTTGGCCACGCAGGGGCGCGGCGGCGCTCTGCGGCAGTGCTCGGGCTCACGCGAGAACGACGAAGGAAGGAAGGAAGAGGCTGGCCAAGGGGGGGGAATGGATGCGGGGGGTCTGGGCCGTCCTCGTGGCGCACTTAGAGGCTAGGGGAGGGCCCTAGACGTCTCTCGACGTCCAGGTGGCGACGGCGTGCTCCCAGCTCGCCACCGAGCTGGTTGGAGAAGACAACAAGGGGAGAAGCTGGGCTGGGCCGGCTGGTGTTTGAGTTGGGCCGAAATCCCAGGTAAGGCCCCCTTTCCTTTTTATCTTCTGTTTTATTTTTTCTTTCATTTGTTTGCTCTGATAAATAAATACCAAAGTATTTTCATAAATGCCCAAACTTTTTATATGGATTTATGTGACCAGTACCTAGTCACTTCCAAGACTTGAGCATTTTTGAAATTCAAAATATTTGAATTCCAATTCAAATAGGGTATTTATTTAATTCCATGCCCCTGTTTGAATATTTGAAAAATCCATGAGCATGGGATTGCTACCACATCACTTTATATGTGATCACACTCATTTATGGGACTTTTCAAAAATACCAGAGGAGTTTTTGGAAGAAATTTTTATCTAGCCATTTGAATTAAATTCTTTAGGGCTTTTCTTTTTCCCCAATTGGATTTCTTTTGAAATTTTCACATGAAGAAAAGGGGCAAACTATCCCTAGCATATACCTAACTTGGGGTTGTGACAACTCGCCCCCACTCAAAAGAATCTCGTCCCGAGATTCAGAAGTCATCGGGAGGAAGGTGGGGTACTCGGCACGGAGGCGGTCTTCTCTTTCCCATGTTGCTTCTTTCTCGGAGTGATGTGACCATTGCACTTTGAGAAACATGATCTTCTGACGACGAGTGACAAGCTCTACTGAATCAAGAATACGAACGGGGTACTCTCGATAAGAAAGGTCATCTTGGAGATCAAACATTTCATGGTCGACTTCGTGGATGGGGTCCTTGAAGCAACGCCGGAGTTGTGACACATGGAATACATCATGTACTCGGGAAAGGTGCGGGCGTAGTTCAAGTTGGTAGGCAACTTCTCCATGTTTTTCGAGAATGCGGAAAGGTCCGATGTAACATGGGGCCAACTTGCCTTTGATACCGAAGCGTTGGGTTCCCTTCAGAGGAGTAACCCGGAGATAATACTTCTCATCCAGATTGTAGCTTTGTTGCCTATGATGACAATCATAGTAGCTTTTCTGACGAGACTGTGCGGCTTTCAATCGATCACGACCAATGCGAACTTGCTCTTCTGCTTCCTTGATCATATCCGGTCCAAAGAATTCTCTTACACCGGTTTCTGACCAGTTTAGGGGTGTTGGACATCGTCGTCCATAGAGGAATTCAAAGGGAGCCATGTCCAGACTAGATTGATAGCTATTTTTATAAGCAAATTCGTCGAATGGAAGAGACTTCTCCCAATTATTTCCGAATGAGATAAAAAAAGCTCTGAGCATGTCTTCGAGAATTTGGTTAACCCTTTCAACTTGACTGCTAGACTGAGGATGGAAAGTTGTACTAAAGGATAGATGAGTTCCCATAGCATTCTGAAAGCTTCCCCAGAATCTAGAGGTGAAAAGGCTACCTCGATCAGAATTGATTTCCAAAGGAACACCATGAAGAGACACATTTCTAGAGACGTACAAGTCCGCCAACTGACTAGCAGTTATAGACTCGCGAACGGGAAGGAAGTGAGAAACTTTGGAAAGTCTGTCAATGACAACAAAGAGGGCATCATTTCCTTTCTGGGTTTTTGGAAAGCCGGTGATGAAGTCCATACCGACTTTGTCCCATTTCCACTCTCGAATAGGCAAAGGTTGAAGAGTACCAGCAGGTCTTTTGTGTTCGGCCTTAATGCAATGACAAACATCACATTCGGCAACATATCGAGCAATGTCTCTCTTCATCCTAGTCCACCAAAATCTCTGGCGTAGATCTCGGTACATTTTTGTGCTACCGGGATGAATCGAGAGGGGTGTGTCATGGGCTTCTTTGAGGATGAGTTTCCTTAGATCTCTATTCTTAGGTACTACAAAAGGATTTTCAAAGAATACCGTTCCTTTGCTATCTGGGAAGAAACATTTAGAAACTCCGCTAGCAATGTTCTCCTTGATCCGGCGAACACCTCGTGCACGCCTTTGGGCAACTATGATTTGATCCTCAAGAGTGGGTTTCGCCACCAAGGTAGAAAGAAAACCATGAGGAACTATCTCAAGATTGATCTTGCGAAATTCCTCATGAACAAGTGGTTGATACTGTTGTAACATGAGGTTGTTACAATACGACTTACGACTTAGTGCATCAGCCATGACATTGGCTTTGCCTGGGGTGTATGAAATTCCTAAGTCATAATCTTTTATCAACTCTATCCAGCGTCTTTGCCTGAGATTAATATCTGGCTGGGTGAATATGTATTTGAGGCTTTGGTGGTCGGAATAGATCTCACAATGATTACCATGGAGGTAATGTCGCCAAGTTGTCAGGGCATGAACTACGGCAGCGAGTTCAAGATCATGGGTAGGATAGTTGTCTTCATGTGGACGCAACTGGCGTGAAGCGTAAGCTACCACATGACGATCTTGCATAAGTATGCATCCTAATCCTTGCCGTGAGGCGTCACAAAAGATCTCGAAATCCCTTTTGGTGTCTGGAGGCGCAAGTACGGGTGCAGAAGTCAATCTTCTTTTCAGCTCTTGAAAGCTTTCCTCGCACTTGGGAGTCCATTGGAATTTCTTATATTTCTTGAGGAGTTGAGTTAGAGGCTTTGCA
The DNA here is from genome assembly GCA_950022295.1 of Bromus sterilis. Taxonomy (NCBI): domain Eukaryota; kingdom Viridiplantae; phylum Streptophyta; class Magnoliopsida; order Poales; family Poaceae; genus Bromus; species Bromus sterilis. The sequence goes on along the minus strand of OX465595.1, from coordinate 169,668,525 downwards.
ACTTTGGAGAAGTTCTCAACGAAGCGGCGACAATAGCTTGCTAAGCCAAGAAAACTCCTAACTTGCTTAACCGATTCAGGTGGAGACCAGTCAAGGACGGCCTGAACTCTCTCGGGATTGACAGCAATGCCTTTCGCAGAAATCACGTGGCCTAAGTAGGTCACTTCTGGTAGCCAAAATTCACACTTGGAGAATTTAGCATACAGGCGATGCTCTCGAAGTTTCATCAATACCAGCCTAAGATGCCCGGCATGTTCTTCTTTTTTCTTCGAGTATATAAGGATGTCATCGAGGTAAACCACGACGAACTTGTCCAAATACTCCATGAAGATCGAGTTCATCATGCGTGAAAAAGTAGCAGGGGCATTGGTTAAACCAAAGGACATGACTGTACACTCGTCAAGTCCATAACGAGTAGTGAAAGCTGTCTTGGGAACGTCCACGCTTCGGATCTTCATTTGATGATAGCCTAATCTCAAATCCATCTTGGAGAAGACCGAGGATCCAGCAAGTTGATCATAAAGATCATTGATCCTGGGTAGTGGGTACTTGTTCTTTATCGTCGCTAGATTGAGCGGGCGATAGTCTACGCACATCCTTTTTGTTCCATCTTTCTTCGTTACGAACAGAACGGGGCAACCCCATGGCGATGAGCTAGGGCAGATGAAGCCTTTTGCCAACAAATCTTCAAGTTGGATTTTAAGCTCAGCTAACTCACGTGGGGCCATTTTGTATGGGCGTCTGGAAATTGGGGTTGTGCCTGGCATAAGATCTACGATGAATTATACACATCTGTCCGGAGGCATTCCTGGCAGTTCTTCGGGAAAGACATCCGGGAAGTCACGAACCACCGGAATATCTTCAAGGTCAGGAAGGGGAAGCACATTCAAAGTATGCATCTCGTTTCTAGAACTGGATGAGGTGTAGTCAATTGTCTGGCCTGAAGGATGGGTGAGTTTTACTGACTTGGCTTTACAATCAAGGAAAGAATTTTGTCTTGACAACCAATCCATACCTAAGATGACATCGATGTCTGAAGACTTGAGGGCTATGAGTGAAGCAAGGAATACTAAACCCTCAATTGCAATTTGATTGCCATGTCTTACTCTATTATTTTCCCATTTGGAACCAGGAGTTTGAATTATCATTGGAGAAAACATTTCTTCAAAGGGGAACTCATACCGAAGTGCATAACTCTCCGACATCAATGAATGAGAAGCTCCTGGATCGAAAAGAATGGAGGCGGGAACATGATTGACTGGGACTGTGCCAAGGATGACGTCAGAAGTAGAAATGGTTTACTCAACTGAGATTTGTTTCACATATCCACTACTTGTGGCTGAAAGCTTTGCTGGGATGGTTTTGGTGGTTGATTTCTTTGAAGGCTTATGAATAGGTCGACGGGGTGCCACAAACACTGTAGGGCATTGTCAGAAGTAATGGCCTGGCAAACCACACGTGAAACACATCCTGCCTGAATTGCTGGGAATAGGATTACTTGACTGTACACCATCATTCCTGGGAGGAACAATGTGTTGAGGTGGATGGCATATATTGGATGGTGACCTCTGAAGAAGGTTTGTAGGTATGACACTAGTTGGAATCCATATTCGGCGTTTCTGAGGGGCTGAACTTGAAGAAGGAGCAAACTCAAGAGCATTCTTGCGGGACTCTTCGAACACTTCATTGCCATGCTCAGCTCTGAAGGACCTGTTGACTAAATCCTCAAAGGTGGCAAATTCAAGGAGGTTGAGATCATGGCGAAGGATAGGGCTAAGTCCCTTACGGAACCTTTCCTGCTTTCTGGCATCGGTGGTGATCTCATCTTGGGCATATCGAGCAAGACGGTTGAACTCTCTCACATACTCATGCATGGACATCTCTCCTTGAGTCAGATTGCAGAACTCTTCCTTCTTGTGCTCCATCAACTCATCCAGAATGTGGTACCCTCGAAAGGCAACACATAACTCCTGCCAAGTCACTACGTGACCATCAGGCTGCATCGCAACATAGTTCTCCCACCATTCCGCAGCAGCACCTTCCAGGAAGTATACCGCGAAAATAACTCGGTCATCGGGAGCAACATGTGCAGTATCAAGCTTACGCTCGATGGAAAGGAGCCAATCATCAGCTTCAAGGGGCTCAGAAGAACATCGGAATACCGGTGGCTTGAGGAGAATGAAATCCTGAATACTGACAACCACATTACGCTGACGAGCGGTATTCCGCTCGATGTGCTCCAAAAGGCATGTTTGATCACGTCGATTCCTCTCAGCTTCCATCATGATTTCCGCCGTAGAAGGCGGTGCTGGAGGTTCATCATCATTTAGATTCTGAACACGGTCTCGATTTCGAAGAAGAGCACTACGAGTTCCACCTGACATCCTGTGTGATAAAAATCAACAATCAGAAGAGGTTGTATGATGGAATCAAAGATAAGAGGACATGATTTCTGAAGAAAGGATCATAATGCAAAAGGAAAGATTCATAGAAACACGAGATAAATCGGGTAGCATAACGGCTACACCGGGATGGAAAATGAATCAACCTTGAAGATATTTGACAGAACTTCTTCAAGGAACTCAAAATACGGAGACTCTGGACGAGCACCACAATCCTACGGCTACAAGGAAGCCCTCAACGAGATGTCCTAGAAATACATAGATGAGCCTAGTCCTATCATCCCGTAGAAAGGATAAGGTGACTCAGTACCCAGATCGATGAGGGTAAGGAGAAAAAGAACTTACATTGTTCCCTTTATACCCAAGTAACTATATAACTATAGAATGCTAGACTCGACTTCGCCCAAGGGTTGTATAATCCTACAGCCAGTCCTGCTCTGATACCAAGTCTGTGGGGACACGGAATATGCGTATGTAATTCCAGTCACAATGCAATCACATGGAGAGCCGAGAGTCGTACCCACTTGAATAAGCAGACAAGGCCAAGCACAGAACACTCTCGGAAAGCATCGAACGTGAGGGGCATCCCATCCAGGCCGGATGATCAACTGAGATGGGTCCTCATCGTCCGCTCACAAGTCTAAATGATTATGGGTGGTGAATCCCATACTCATAGACATGTCGCCGCAACCATGTTATTGATTGAATCCTAAATCTTACATAGACTTACTCCAGCCCGATCACTTAGTCCGGATCTAGGGCGGGCTCGATCATACAACAAAGTGTGCACGTGACAGAGTCACGAGCAATCGCATCGCGTTGGCCCAAGATGCTGATGACCCTCAACGTAGAGGGATCTATTGCAGTGTTTTCGATAAGTAAGAGTGTCGAACCCAACGAGGATCAGAAGGTAGTAGCAAGTGACTTTGGTAAGGACGTAACTGTAAGCACTGAAAGATAACTTTTTAGGGGTTTTCTTGGTATAAGCGACAGGAAAGTAAAGACGAGCAAAGTAAACGATACATGATAGTAAAGAGTGGCCCAATCCTTTCTGAGCAAAGGAGAGGCCTAGCAACTGAACTTATAAAAGCTAAAGTGTTTTTGAGGACACACGGGAGAGGTTGTCATGTGCTTTCGCCATATTCCGTATCGGTACTATGTGCTGTGTTGATAAGTGTTTGGTGGGTGGATCTATGCTAGTGCATCCTCTAGACTAAGATGAATGCACTCTTATGATTAAACACCTTGCAAGCATCTGCAAATACAAGATAGTAATTAAGGCAAAAGCATAACCATAGCAAAACGATCGGTGATCCATTCTTCCCTTGTGCAAAAGCGTGCAAACTGGGGTTTAGGTTTCTGTCACTCCGGCAACTCACCGTAAGCATTCCTTATACACAATGCATTCCCCTAGGTCCTTGATAAGGTGAAGTGTTGAGTGTTCGACTCGCACAACACCACTAGGAAAATAACAACGCAACTTAAATATCAACCAACACATATTACTTCAACATCATATGACTACTAGCAACTAGACTTCTCCCATGTCCTCAAGAACTAAAGTAACTACTCACAAGACATAAAAGAGATCATGATCAGTGGGGATAAATAGATGATAAACAATCTGGAAACAATAATATTTCTCCATCGAAACTCAATAGCATTCACCACAAAGTAGTAAATAACACCGATAGAGTAGAGAGGATAGATAGTACGGATTACAAGACGAGTTGCAATTGTGAGACAAGATTGAATGGAGATGGAGATGGTGCTCATGATGGGGATGATGTTGATGATGATCTCGATGATGCCCGTGACGATGGTGATGATGATGGCGACGATCTCCCCTTCCGGGAGGTGATCTCCCCGGCGGAATCTTCCCGCCAGAGATGGCTTTTCTTCTCTGTAGGTTTCCGCCACGGAGCGGCGGCGGAACTCCGTAAACTCTCCCTCCTTTAGTGTTTTTGGATCACAAGGAGTAAATAGGCCAGAGGGGGGAGCCGGGAGTGGCCCCGGGGGTCCAGGCGCCCTCCCGCCGTGACCAGGGGTGGGGCCGCGCCAGGTGGCCGCCTGGGCACCCTTTGGCCCCCCTCTGGTTGCTCTTTTGCGTGTCTTCGTGATCCTTCTGGAAAACAGCCTCCGTCGATTTTCAGGTAATTTGGAGGTGTTCTTCTTCAGCAACTCAGTGTCCACTTTTTACCGCTGAATCCTGTGTCTGCTGCTTCGGCACCGAAAAGTTGCAAACTGTGTAAAATAAGCCAAAACAACATAAGAATAGCATCATATCATGTAATATATCAATGAATAAGAAAGAATTACTATATAAAATAGTGATGCATTTTGGACGTATCAACTCCCCCAAGCTTAGACCTCGCTTGTCCCCAAGCGAATACTGAGCTCGGTAAACCTGTCCACAAGTTTAGAGAGTGAAGTGTCGATAAATAGAATACGGACAAGAACCATCAAGGTTCCTTCATCATACTCAAGCATCCTCAACAGCAACCTCAACTCATAAGGCCCTCATGAGAAAGTAATAAAATTATAATCAAAAGTAGGGTTGAGGAAACTCATCAAATTATGGCAAACATAATCTTGGTCAAAGGACAACTAGAAACAATTTGAAGCTTTTGAAAGAACATGTTAATAGTCATGAAGTGCAAATGCTAACACGAAGGAAGATGATCACTAGGAAAAAGCTTTCGCAAACAACTTACTTATCAAAAGATAATGTCAACAAGGATATGGCATGGCAAAACTTAATGCAGCTCTATATGGATGAATCCTCCTCAACATCAAATGTCTGTTCTCTTAGGGAAAATAAGGAAGTGGGAAAACTGACTCAACATGAAGGTGGAAGAAAGGCCTTGTTCAGGGCAAGCAGGGAAAACTCATGTGCTATCCTTAAATCAAACAGAATAAAAATAGATTTTTGGGTGGTGCATAGTTTGTCAATGAATGCTAATAGATAGCTCAATTACTTCTCAAGATGGACAAGTTTCGAGGAATGGCTCCCAAGTGGGGACGATCACATCCCCTTAATCTCCTTTGTTTATCACTGCCAAAGTTTCTGATTTCTCATAGACCAAGCGTGAAGGAGGGTTTGTTTGTTATATTATCTTTCGAGCTGGGCTCACCCATGCCAGTTCCTCCTCGTATTATGGGTTTGCAGATTAGACATGCAATCCCGGGATAAAACTTGTCCAACTTAAGAAGATCATGAATCACCTACTAATTCCTCATGAGCTAAACAAGAGGCACAAAACAGAAGATTTTGAACATTTAAGGATAACACATAAATTCTATACTTATAGGAGTGGTAGGGGAATACCACGAATAGGAAGGTATAGTGGACTCACATGGAAGGTAAAAGTTTCAGGGTATGGATGCACAAGCAGAAATCTACTTGGCAAAGAGTTTGGCTAGCAAAGGATTTGAGAGAACAGACAATTGATGCTAATTTAGAGTCAAAACATATAAGGCATAAACATTAAGGTAAGCATAACACATCAAGTTTTCTTCCTTGTCAACATAACACTTCAAGCATAATAACATAAAGGTTTTGGCTAAGTCGCTACTTGAGAAAACATGCATGTTGTCAAGACCAAAGCTATGTTTGCCAAAATTTAAGTAAAGTTTTCAAAGCCATACCTGATATAAGGTAAATACTCCCCATAAGAATCGTCATATGATGCCAATTGCGTGAAGAGAATACCGAGTGCAGCGAAGGAACCCATAGACTTCTCTTTAATTTTCAATAATAGACGACTCCACACTCACGGATACAACCTCTCCACGGACGGAGTGATAGACCTCAAAGCAAACACCTATTTCATATAATAAACTTCCTAGACATGATACGACTCTACTTGACTCTAAAAGACTAAGATAGAGATAAAGATACCGGGCACTCCCCCAAGCTTGGAACAAGGTGAGGGGATGCCATTACCCGAGGAGATTTTACTCCTCATTCTTGTTCTTCTCAGTCAGGTACTCCTTCGCGAAGCGCTTCCATGGTAGCTCCTCTCCAGTCTCGAAGGACATTCCCGTCTCCAGAATCCTGCACTCAGCACCTAAACCCATGCGCAGAAACTTTAGTTCATACTCACAGTTCTTGTTGTGCAGATCATAGATTTGTGCCTGGAGCTGGTAAACTTCTTCTTCTAGTGCGGACAAACTTGACCACATCTCCTTCATCTCTTTCCTATGGGAAGCCTCGATCTGGTTCCTGATGTCTAAGTTGGCTTCAACACCACGCTCCACCATCTTCTTGAACTTGAAGCTCTCATGTTCCATCTCCTTCAGCCGCTCCTCGGTGCTCCCCTCCATGACCGGTCCCTTCAGATCTTCCTTGTGGAGAACACCGTCCTCCACAAGAAGGACTTGGGGGTGCTTTTTTACCTCAACGAGGTAAGGGTTGATGACGTTGACGACGAACTTGTCCTTGGGGGAACATCGGGAAGCCATGGCACCTAGGTCTAGCTAAAAGAATTCCTGGCAGAAACAGATTGAAGAGAAAACACATGGAATCGCGAGATATGTTGCCGGAACGATCCAGGTGAATATATAGCAAAAATTTCTGCAACAAAAGGAAGGTGACGAGCCAAAGTGGGGTCGGAGACAGACTCCTGGGTGCCCAGGCAGACTCCCGGCGCGGCCAGGAGGTAGGGCGCGCCGAGGGGCACCTGGGCCCCCTGGGGCTCGTCTCCGGCTCTACTTAGGCCTCGAATTTTCCTAATTTTGCAAAAACTCATAATACGGAATTTTTATTGCGGTTCGCGATGTTTTTACCGTAATACATACCTTTTCTTATTCTGCTTCTGTCGGTGTCTGAAACAGGGCTGCAACATGTTCTTCATGAGTTGTTGTGCGTATTATATTTACATCAACATTGACGGGATCTCCCGCCATGTAATGCTTGAGTCTTTGCCCATTCACAACTAGAGGTTTGGTGCCTACAAAATTGTTAATCTTAATTGCACCAGACCGATAGACTTCTTCGATATGAAATGGCCCGTCCCACCTGGAAAGTAGTTTACCTGGAGAAAACCTGAAATGGGATCTAAACAATAAAACTTTATCACCAACATTAAATTCACGTATCAGAATCCTCCTATCATGCCACTTTTTTACCTTTTCCTTGAACATTTTAGCGCTCTCGTAAGCTTCACTTCTCCACTCATCTAAAGAAGTCAAGTTCATGAGACGCTTTTCACCAACTAACTTTGGGTCAGCATTAAGCTCTCTAACAGCCCAGAAAGCTTTGTGTTCTAACTCTAATGGCAAATGGCAAGCCTTGCCATAGACCATTTTATAGGGATACATGCCCATGGGGTTTTTGTAAGCAGTTCTATACGCCCACAAAGCATCTCCTAACTTGCTTGACCAGTCTTTCCTATTTCTGTTAACTGTCTTCTGCAAGATCAACTTGATCTCTCTATTGGTGAGCTCAACTTGCCCACTAGTTTGAGGATGGTATGGTGACGCAATTCTATGATTGACATCGTACTTGGCTAAAGCTTTTCTAAAAGCTCCATGCGTGAAGTGTGATCCTCCATCAGTCATGAGATACCTAGGTACACCAAACCTAGGGAAAATTACATCTTTGAGCATTTTCAAAGATGTTTTGTGATCAGCACTCTCAGTGGGGATTGCTTCAACCCACTTGGTCACATAATCAACAGCAACTAATATGTGAGTGTACTTGTGCGAAGAAGGAAAAGGACCCATAAAATCAAAACCCCAGCAATCAAAAGGCTCAATCACTAGAGAGTAATTCATAGGCATCTCATTCCTCCTACTAATATTACCAACTTTCAGACATTTATCACAGGCTAAAACATAATTTTTAGCATCTTTAAAGAGAGTAGGCCAATAAAAACATGATTGGAGAACCTTATGTGCGGTCCTCTCACCAGCGTGATGTCCTCCGTAGGGACTATCGTGAAATTGCTTGAGAATGTCCTTCTGCTCGTGTTCCGGTATGCATCTTCTCACGATCCCATCTGGACCTTCTTTGAAAATATGAGGGTCATCCCAAAAGTAATGCCTCAAATCGTGGAAGAACTTCTTCCTTTGCTGAAATGTTAAACCTGGAGGCAAATACTTTGCAACGATAAAATTAGCATAATCTTCAAACCAAGGATCGGAAAGAGATTGTACTTTAACAACGGCAAGTTGTTCGTCTGGAAAACTGTCGTTGACTGGGATGGGATCATGCGGTATATCTTCCATCCTTGAAAGATTGTCCGCTACAGGGTTGTCTGCTCCTTTTCTATCAACAATTTGCAAATCAAAGTCTTGAAAGAGAAGTACCCATCTGATGAGCCTTGGTTTGGCATCCTTCTTCGTCATAAGATACTTAATGGCAGCATGGTCAGTATGAATAATAACTTTAGAATCAACAATATACTGCCTAAACTTATCACAAGAAAACACTATTGCTAAGAATTCCTTCTCACTAGTAGCATAATTCTTTTGAGCACTATCAAGGGTCTTAATAGCATAATAAATAACATTCAACTTTTTTCAACCCTTTGTCCTAAAACAGCTCCAACAGCAAAATCACTAGCATCACACATAATTTCAAAGGGAAAACTCCAGTCAGGCGGTTGTACTATAGGAGCAGTTATTAAAGCCTTCTTAAGAACTTCGAAAGCCTCCTTACAATCTTCATCAAATACAAAAGGAACATCCTTCTGGAGAAGATTAGTGAGGGGTCTTGAGGTCTTAGAAAAGTCTTTAATAAATCTTCTATAGAAACCAGCATGACCGAGAAAACTACGAATACCTTTAATGTCCCTTGGATAGGGCATCCTTTCGATACCTTCAATCTTCACCTTGTCCACTTCAATTCCCCTTTCGGAAATCTTGTGGCCAAGCACGATCCCTTCGTTAACCATGAAGTGGCACTTTTCCCAATTTAGAACTAAGTTTGTATCCTCGCATCTCTTCAAAACTTTATTAAGATTGTGGAGACAGTGGTCAAAGGAAGTTCCATAGGCGGAGAAATCGTCCATGAAGACTTCCACAATCTCCTCACAGAAACCATGAAATATTGCAGACATACATCTCTGAAAAGTAGCAGGTGCATTGCATAAACCAAAAGGCATACGCCTAGAAGCATAAGTACCATAAGGACAAGTGAAAGTGGTCTTCTCTTGATCGGCGGTGTTAACATGAATTTGAGAGAAGCCAGAGTACCCTTCAAGATAGCAGAAGTGGGTGTTTTTGGACAGCCTCTCAAGCATCTGATCAATAAAGGGCAGCGGGTAGTGGTCCTTCCTGGTTTCCTTGTTCAGCTTCCTGTAATCAATGCACATTCTATATCCAATAATAATTCTCTGAGGTATTAGTTCATTCTTATCATTAGGGACTACAATTGTCCCTCCTTTCTTAGGAAAACAATGAACTGGACTTACCCACTTACTATCGGCTATAGGGTAGATAATACCTGCGGCTAGAAGCTTGAGGATTTAGGTCCTCACAACATCCATCATCTTTGGGTTCAACCGTCGTTTATGGACAACAACAGGTTTAGCGTCGGTCTCGAAGGTTATAGTATGTTGACAAATAGATGGACTAATTCCCTTAAGGTCATCAAGGGTATAGCCAATTGCACCTCGGTGTTTACGGAGTGTCTCCAATAATCTCTCTTTTTCATATCCTGAAAGGTTAGAATTGATAATAACTGAAAGTGCAATATATCGACCAGAGGGGGGGGGTGAATGGGAGATTTTCAATTTTACTACCAAATTTTGGTTTTCTTCAGGACTGAAGGAATCATGAAGCTGAAGAAGAAACCAAAATCATGAAGAAATAAAACTTCACAGAATGTAATCATTAGGGCAGCTCATCATAACGCAACAGAAATAAATCAATTCAGATAAGCAGAGGTGCTTCAGATGCATATTATGAAGACAAAAGGGCAGAGGGAGAGCTGAAGCATCAGAAGTCAACATAGCAAATACTGAAGCTTAAGAGGTTGAAGAGATATCACCAGATATTGAAGACATTGGTTTGATAGACCAGTTCAAGTTGCTGTGACAACTCTACGTCTGGTTGGAGAGGCTGAGATTCAACTCAGAAGACATAGTCTTCACCTTGTTCTCCATGAACTAGAGTCCTCAGACTCCTTCCAATAACTCAGGTGAGTCTTCAAGGTAGACTCCCGAAACCTTCACAGACTCAGTCACTCCGGGAAGTCACAATTGCATCTTGACTTCCTCAGACTGAAGACTTCTACACCGGCTGGAAGATCACAGTCTTCAAGAGTAAAAAGCTTCGGATCACTCGAAACAACTTCCTCAGAAATGCTCAACTACTCAGGCTGGTGGTTTTCCTCACATAGGTTCTTCAGTTTCCTCAGAGGTGGGTTTCTCTCAAATGACAAGTGTCCGTTTTTCTCTCGGAGCAGCCAACCCACAAATGGGGCTGGGGGTGGCTATTTATAGCCGCGGAGCAACCCGAGGTGAAAGGACATAAATTCCCATGCATGCAATTACTCTCATGCCCTCAGAAATGACCGTTGCTAGACAAGTTCTAGCCTCTCACCACGCAACACGTGGCACGGTCAAAATATTCTCTCTCCTCACGATTTTCAGAAGAGTCGCACTGGCGATCTTCAGACTCCTCAACCGAAGTTAGTTACATCAGTGTCCTGAAGAACAACGTCTCAGACACCCGAGGACTGAACTTCTACAGCAGGAGATTTCCTTAGGGTTCTTCTTCAGGATTTCTAATTGAGCACTTCCTCAGAAATACATAACTCATTTTCCTCAACCCCTCCAACAGTGCGGTGATTTCCTAAGACTCAAGAAGTATAAAAAGTCTTAGTGAAGGCTACGCTTCAACTTCGTCTTCAGCGCGAACGTCCTCAGGATCGTCCTTAGCTTCAGCTTCAACCGAACGCTTCAGGATCCTGATTCCTCAGGATTTCGCGGAACTTCATTCTTCAGGAAACGCACCGATTTCTCCAATGTTCCTCATTATTTTGGGGGTTGACATTGGTGGTTAAACACCTCATCAGGGACTGTTCTCCTGTGTATACTCACAAACACATCAGTCCCTTAACCGTTTTGTCATCAAACTCCAAAACCTCAAGGGGAAGGCACTTGATGCACTTACAATCTCCCCCTTTTTGGTGATTTGATGACAATCAGATTAAGCTTCAACGGGGGTAAAATTATGAGTTTGAAGAATAAAAAAACTTTGAAGAACATTTGTATCATTAAGCTGGATATAATGAAGCTCCCCCTGAGAATATGCATATGAGTTGAAGAATTTTTAATATCTAAAGCATTTTGAGGTATATGAGGAGCTCCCCCTATATCCAAGCATTTTTTGAAACAGTGCATGTTATGAAGTGTTTGAGGAATTTAAACAACACACTGAGAGAGGTGTTTGCAGAGACAATCACATGCATATATGATAAACTTGAGGAAATATCATGAGGTAACTGAGGAATAGTATCAGGCAAACACCAAAATTACAGTTTACAACTCGTTACAAAAAAATCTGAAGAACGAGAGTTGTAACTAAAGAACCCCATAACTAAAGCCCGCTTGAAGACTAACAGATTTCTCCCCCTTTGTCATAAAATGAACAAAAAGGGAAAAACTGAAGCTAACGCCCCTTTGAAGATGCTTCAAGGATGAGGTGAGTCACGCCTGAGGCAATCCGTGGCAGTGTGAGGGCAGGCAGCATTGTCTTCAGCTTCTTCAGCAGTCACCTCCAGGTTTGAAGAATAAGAATCCATGGCCGGAGGAGGAGTTGTGCAGCGTCTGAATTGCCTCGGGGGTTTGATTGCAGGAATCGGAGGCTTTTGAAGATCCAGATTTGCAAGGTCTGCAGGGGTGATTACTTCTTTCATCAAGGCATCGAGATGTTGATATGTATGATGAGTGTACTGATGTACTTTCTTCACTGAATAATGCGTCTGACCCATGTAGCTGAGGATTTCAGTAAACTGACGCTTCACCCAATCATGATTTCGGTCAACCTTCTGATGAAGACTAATCAGAAGCTCTCGGTCTGTCATCACTCGAGCCTGAGTCGTGTCCTCAGTAGAGGCATGAGTTCTTGTTTCATCAGTAGTTCGAGACTGAGGATGACGAATGTTTCCACCAAGGGAATTGCTCGGGAGAACTTCTTCATAGAATATTCCTTTGCCCTTATCAGTTGAAGCAATCGTATGCTGAAGCACTTCGACAGGCGGAAGATATGTTCGATGATTCGGGTGATCAGGTTGGAAATCAATACCAGTCGTGGCTCGGATGAGCTTCATGATCCATGGCGCATATGGCTTCAGGATATGAGGATTCTGTGCTGCATCCACCAGAGTTCTGAAGAAGAAGTCAGGAACATTGATTGGCCCAGACATGCAGAGGTTGTGGAGTATGTTCTTCATGATGCCAATGACTTCTTCAGCAGAGGATTCATAGCATTTATTGGGGCAGAAGGTCTTCGCCAGAATCCGATACAGTGTACTTGGCAGATACGGAAGCTCAGAGACTAGAAACTTTCTGCGAGCTGGGGCTTCAGGTGCCTGAGGCTAAATGAGCATGTTCATCAGGTCATCTCGAAGAATTTGAGACCCATAGGAGCAAGCAGTTGGGGAAGTGCACTGAGGCAACTCAAGAATGGCAATTGCTTCAGGAACAGTGATGGTGTAGTGATGATGCTCAGTCATCCACTCGAGGACCCAGGTGTTGATATCCATAGGATCTCCTGAAACATACAAAGTTGCATAAAACTGGAGCACGAGCTCTTAATTCCAGTGGATGCATTCGGAGCAGAACTGAAGCAGCTTGGCATGATGCAGATACTAAAGCACATTGTTGAAGCAAGGAAGGGCTTCCATATCCATTAGAGGAATATGCTTGTGAGGAAACAGTTTGTTTTGCTTATAAAGAACTGAAGCATAACAGTTCTTCTGAGTGGCAGTCCAGAACCTCAGCAGCTTTCGCGGTGGAGCAGAGTGATATGGATTTTGAATCCCCTCCTGGAAGAAACTCATGGCATTGAAGAAATCATTAGCATCGAAGCTTGGGGTATCATCAGCTTCAAGGTCACGGAAGAATGGTTGCTTCTGCTTCGGACACAAGGACCGAGCTTGAACTGGGCCTTGAGGTGGTGTAGGTGCTTGAGGCACTTCAAGCTGAAGAGAGGCTTCAGGCTGAGGCGGAGGTGTTGAGGCTTCAGGCACAGACGTGTTGAGGTCCTTGGGAAGACGAGGTGATGTTGCCTGTTTGTCTTCAGAGCCATCCTTGGAGGCTTCAGCATGAGCATTTGTACTATTTTCTCCTTCAGGAGGAGCATTTGTGATGTGCTCGGCTTCAGCTTCAGTTTCAGCGACAGGGGGATCGGTCTTAGGATCAGCAGTGGTAGTTTCAGCAGCATCAGTATCAGTATTAGTGGTTGCTGCAGCATCAGTATCAGCAGCAGTATTTGTGGGAGCACTTGTGGCTTCTGGGTCATCAGCATCAGACGCTGAGGATGATGCGCCAACTGATTCTTCACACTGCAGAGAAGTATCAGGAAGCACCTCGGTCACGGTGGGGGAGTGAGGCTCAGGTGAGAAGATAGTATGGGTGGGCGAGTTGGTCAGCCCATAATCCTCATCATGGACGCGAGGAGTTCCATGATCCATAATGTCGACATCCATGTCCTCAACTTCAGTGATAGTCTGTGGTGGTGGGGACGGAGGAGTTGGAACAATGGGTGTTGCAGCAGGGGGTGGAGTGAAGACGATTAAGCTGCGCTGTGGATTTGGAGGTGGAGTTGAGGCAGCAGTAATGAAAATGGTGGTATCAGCGGCCTTTGATGCCGGAGGAGCTGAGGAAAGTGGTGTAGCATCAATGGGGTCCTCAACAGTAGGCTTCTTCGCAGCAGGTGGAGTTGAGGGTTGGGCTTCAGGAAGGAGCTTGAGGCTTTTGGCAGAGGCAGCAGGGGGTACTGAGGAAGCAGGCTGTCGAAGCTTCATCAACTTTTTCATCTGCTGAGACATCCGTTCCTTGGATTTTCCTATATAAGCACGGTCGGCAGCGCACTCAGTGTTGAGGCGTTGAACTTCACATTGATGCTCTATAAACTCCTAAGGAGTAACATCAGTGATAGGTTTCTTTTTGAAGTCACTGAGGACTTTCTTCAGTTTGGCCTTCAACTATTTCTGAAGATCACGTTGATGAATCTCATTTATGAGGAACTGTTGAACATAGAACTTGATGTCTTTAGGAATGTCCAAATCATCAAGAGGAGTGTCAGGCTTGACAGACCAAATTTCGATGTACTCCAAGATCTTCTTGGGATCAAGGAGAAGCGGGATTTCTGAACCCGTTGCTTCAGCTTTGCGTCTGGCTGCAGCACGCACATATTCAATCTTATCTTCTTCAGTGGCGGCGAAGTCGTCCAAATCCTCAAATTCATCTTCATCATCAGAGGTTTGAGGAGTATGAGGAATGGCGCCACACATAGCAGTTTTCTTTGGTGAGGGGCGTGGGACGCGTTGAAGAATATTTTTGGTTTTCAGCTGAGACTGAGGCATTGTGGTTGATGCCTCAGGAGTATTACCAGATTCATCAGTACGAATCCTTGAGGAAGGGGCAGCACCATCTGTGCGTTGGCATGAGGAACCTCGAACTTGAGGCGTAGCTGAGGACTTCTGAGAGGGCTTAATGCCTGGAGCCTTTTTGCGGTGCTGAGGTGGAAGTTGTGGCTGAGGTTGAGACGGAGCCTGAGGTGGGAGCTGAATTGAGGCAGTCAAATCACGGACCAGATTCTTGACTCGGCTGCGACTGCGCTTGAGGTATTTCTCATATGCCTTAGGAAAGTCATGAGGAGTGTGCATTGTTGTGGGATCAGGAATGACGCCTGGTGTAGGTGGAGGTCGAGCCTTGATACCCAAGGTATTCAGCGGCGGATTGACAACAAACATTTCCTCATGCTGAGGATTAAGCCATTGATATGCCACCCAACGCTTAGCCCATTCCCTCGTGATCTTCTGGACCCATTTCTTACGATCTTCAGCAGTTCCACGTTCGGGAGTCTTCAGCTTCTCATAGAGCTCAGGAAGTAGGTCTCTAGCAGTATCAGTCAGCTTACGCTGAGGAGCCATTTTCTTCAGTGGTGGAGACTGAGGAATGGTTCGTTCAAGATGAGATGAAAATGAAGTGAGACTATGAGAACCATACGATTCCTCAGCAGACATGTACCTGTGACAGAGTTAAGTTGCGAGGGAAGTGGGGTACGGTTATATGCGTTCATGAGGAATATGCTGAGGAAAGCAAATGAATGAGGCATGGGAATAGGTCTCAGAAATCTAGCAGTACATTTGAGGATTAAATGGCTTGAGGTCACAACAGTACTGAGGAATGAGACACTGAGGAATAAGCCACTGAGGAATAGCCATACCAGAACTGATGTGAATGCTGAGGAACTACGAGTCTTCGTCCCCGGCGACGGCAAACTCCGGCGACGTTAGCACGAGAGCTTGAAGAGCTCAAGGGCGGCGCGAGAGTGAGAGAAGCGGTGGGGGGAAATGACCGGGGGGGGGGGTAGAGTGCTATTTATAGAGGGGTGAAAGCTGAGCGGTTGCGAAATTTGTGGACCAGATTGCCCCTGATTGTTGGGATCCTCAGTGGATATTCTAATGGTGGATAAGCACGACGTGCGGTAAAATTGCAACAAATTGAAGACAGTTGTAACTGTAAATCCTTGATTTTAGGAACTTGAGGACAAGGGCTGCGGATGAAGACAAATGGTCTCAGGCTGATGATGAAGACCAATGGTCTCAGCCTGAGGAATACAAGATTTCCGGATGAACGCATATGAGATAGACAGATTAGATAAGTGAGAACAGAGGGACGGGTCCGATCACGTTCACCTAGATGAAGAAGCAAAAGCTGAAGAACAATAATTATAGGTGAACGTTGTTGAGGACAAACACGGTAGTCATCAGTAATGATGATTTAAAATCCTGAGGAAGCTGAGGAACAACAAATCCTGAGGTGTTTGGGCGGTGGCGCTACCCACCTTATAGGGAATGAGACACTTGATACCATACAATTGTCGTATGGATCTTGAGTCAATTCCACGTTAATTTCTTCACACTTAGCAAGGTAGTTCCTCATTATTTGAGGAGTACGACGCATCGTGTGTTGTACATCAGGATTCTTCAATATTGTTTAAGCGTTAGGATGTGTGTCCATTCACTGGACGTTTGAGGAATCTAAGATATTTAGCTCACACCTCAGAGTGCTAAATCGCTTCTCATCCAAAGGCTTAGTGAATATATCAGCAAGTTGGTCTTCAGTCTTCACGTGGCTGATGACGATGTCTTCCTTTAATACATGATCCCGAAGAAAGTGATACCGAATCTCAATATGCTTCGTCCTCGAGTGATGTACTGGATTCTGAGATATCTTGATGGCGCTCTCATTGTCACATAGTAGTGGTACTTTCTTCAGGTTGATGTCGTAGTCCTTCAGAGTTTGCTTCATCCAAAGAAGTTGTGAGCAGCTAGCACCAGCCGCAATGTATTCAGCTTCAGCAGTGGAGAGAGATATGCAGTTCTGCTTCTTCGATGACCAGCACACAAGAGAATGTCTAAGGAAATGACATGTTCCTGAGGTAGACTTCCGATCCACTCGATATCCAGCATAATCTCAGTCTGAGTACCCAACGAGATCCAGCTGTGTGCCTTTTGGATACCATAAGCCTAGCGACGGGGTGTGAGCCAAATATCGAAGAATTCGTTTCACCGCTTGGTGATGCGATTCCTTAGGTGCCGCTTGGAATCGGGCACACATGCAAACGCTCAACATTATATCAGGCCTAGATGCACATAGATATAGCAGAGAACCTATCATGGAGCGGTATACCTTTTGGTCGTAATCCTTGCCATTTTCATCAGGGCCAAGTTGTCCATTTGTAGGCATCGGTGTCTTGATGCCCTTGCAGTCTTGCATCCCGAATTTCCTCAGGCACTCCTTGAGGTACTTCTCATGAGAGATGAAGATGCCATTGCGTTGTTGACGAATTTGAAGACCTAAGAAGAACTTCAGTTTGCCCATCATGGACATCTGATACTGTTCACTCATCAAGAATGGAAATTCTTCACTGTATTTCTTGTTAGTGCATCCAAATATTATGTCATCAACATCAATTTGACATATGAATAATGCATCATCATATCGTTTTGTGAAAATAGTTGGATCGAGGGAACCAGATTTGAAGCCCTTGCTGATGAGGAAGTCCCTTAGTGTGTCGTACCAAGCCCGAGGGGCTTGCTTCAGTCCATAGAGGGCTTTCTTCAATCTGTACACCATATCAGGTTTCTTTGCGTCTTCAAAACCTGGAGGTTGAGCAACATATACTTCTTCCTCGATATTACCATTGAGGAAAGCACTTTTCACATCCATTTGATATATCTTGATATTATGATGGTTAGCGAATGCAAGCATAATACGAATGGACTCAAGTCTATTCACCGAAGTCGATCCCCTCGACTTGTGTATGTCCTTGAGCTACGAGACGAGCTTCGTTTCTGATGACTTGTCCATCTTCATCGAGTTTGTTGCGGTAGATCCACTTCGTGCCGATGACATTGTGAACTCGAGGATCAGGACGTTTGACTAATTCCCAAACATCATTCAGTTTGAACTGAAGAAGTTCGTCTTGCATTTCCTGAATCCATTCCGCTTCTTGGAATGCTTCGGTGACATTGGTGGGCTCTGAAATTGATACAAACGAGAAATGCCCACAAAATTTAGCTATACGATTAGCTCTTGCACGAGTAAGAGGACCTGGTAGGTTGACGTCAGCGAGGATTCTGTCCACTTGAACTTCATTTGCCACACGAGGAAGTCGAGGAGGATGATCTTGAGGCGCATCTTCGTCACTGTTGTCAGATTCATTTGCATCTGCTTCAGGTGCTTCAGGAGCTTCAGGGGTATCAGGAGCCTCAGGATCAGGATCGTCATCATGATTATTTGCATCAGGATTTGGATGTTCTTCAGGAGCAGGAGGTATGTGGATTTCTTCAGGATGATCCACAGGAATGATATCACCAGCACCCATCTTCTTGATCTGTTCTTCAGGTGGTGCTTCATCTAAATCATGTGGCAGGTGCTCTCTTTGTGATCCATCAGATTCATCAAATCGCACGTCTACAGTCTCAAAATTTTTATAATGACTAATATTGAAGACTCTGTAGGTGTGCGAGTTGATACCATAACCAAGCATGAAACCCTCACATGCTTTGGGTGCAAATTTTGACTGGTGATGAGGATCACGAATCCAGCAAGGTGCACCGAATACCTTGAAGTAACTTACATTGGGTTTCTTACCGACCATTAACTCGTATGATGTTTTATTGAAGAACTTGTGAAGATACACTCGATTGACGATGTGGCATGCAGTGTTGATCGCTTCAGCCCACCACTTGAGTGGAGTATTTTACTCAGCCAGCATCGTGCGAGCCATCTCGATGAGGGTTCGGTTCTTCCTCTCAACAACTCCATTTTGTTGAGGAGTGTAAGGCGCAAAGAATTCATGAGTGATTACCAAGTCATCGAGGAATTATTCCACACCGAAGTTTTTGAACTCAGTGCCATTGTCGCTTCGAATGTGCTTGATCTTCAGATTGTAGTTGTTCATGACTCGTAGGGCGAAGCGCTTGAGGATCGCTGGGGTTTCTGACTTATAGAGAAGAAAATGCACCCAAGTGTATCGTGAGAAGTCATCAACAATAACAAGACCATACATATTACCTCCAAAGCTTGAATACTTTGGAGGACCGAATAGATCCATGTGAAGAAATTCCAGAGGTCTTGTAGTAGTCATGATGGTCTTGGCAGGATGCTTGGCCTTGGTCATCTTTCCAGCTTCGCACGCACCACACAGCGGGTCCTTTGAGAATCTGATTTCCTCAATCCCGAGAACATGTTTCTTCAGCACCAGTTTCTGGAGATTCCTCATTCCGGCGTGGCCGAGTCTTCGATGCCATAGCCAGCATTCTGAAGCTCGAGCCATGAGTCATGTAGCAACCTGAGGACCTTCAGAGAAATCTACAATATATAGATCACCTTTCCTAACTCCACTGAAGACAATGGAGTTATCGCTAACCATATTGACAATACAACCATATTTTCCGAAGACAACAACGAGATCAAGATCACAGAGCATAGGTACAGACATCAAGTTGTATCCAAGTGATTCAACAAGCATGACTTTATCAATGTGTTGGTCTCGAGAGATAGCCACTCTGCCGAGACCCAATAACTTACTTTTACCTTTATCAGCGAAGGTGATGGTTTTCTTTGAAGAAGGACTCAGTGATGATTCCATAAGAAGGCTTCTGTCACCAGTCATGTGATTTGTACATCCACTGTCCATCACCCATTCAGTCTTTCCCTGCAAAGGAATTAGTATCTCATACAGCAAGTTATGAGCCAGTCTCAGTTTGAGGAATTTATGGTTCCTCAGAATTAATTCCTCAGGATGTTCCTCAAGATTGATTCTATGAAACCAAACAATATAAATATCCTTCAACTGACTCAAATGATGTTGTCCTGGGCATATGATCTGCAGAATTTGTAATTGCCTCAGGACATGTCCCTGCAAGGATGATTAGTTCTTAACCACCCACATCTTAATGGGTGGTCTTGAGGCACATGCACTAGTAGGAAATAGGCTATAGCCGCCAGCTTATTGTTGGCGGACACAAAAAGTTGTACGCCAGTGATAGTATCGCTGGCGTACAGAAATGTGTGCACGCCAGGGAAGTAGGTGGTATCGCTGGCGTACAAATGTTTGTGCACACCAGAGGCACGACTTGCCCCGGGCTAGGCAGCGGGGAAAACTACCACTGGCGTACGGTTTCCACGCCCGCCAGCGCTAGTGCAGTCACCGCTGGCGTACATATTTGTTTGTACGCCAGAAGTAATTTTCCCCGAAATTACTTTTAGCTGAAGGTTCTATTGCTGGAGGGCGATATATTTCGTATGCCAGTGCCAACGTATGTAGCTATGGCGGCCAGTAGGACTGTACGCTAGCGGTAATACTGTGCAATTATTGATGCTTCAGCTGCCACCATGTCCCTCCATTATTGCAACACCATTATTGTTCTTCTCACTAGCTCAAAGTTCCTCCCCTTCTTACCAATTAAAACTAGTTTAGGTGATAGATCTAGCTCCGTTACCCTTCTAATTTCCTCTCTACCAAAAGAAATGGCCACAAAAGAACAAAATTTAGCTCCTTTTGGTGTGGATCCAAATATATCATCTCCTAGGTCTAGCTAGATCTATCTACATCTCTCTTCCTCTCCTACATTGCCTCAATTAAGGTGAGTGATCAACATAATTTTGCTATTCTTGTATTGTGCCCGGATATGTGATGATGCATATATATATATATATGTTATTCTCTTGATGATGATGACGCATGCATATAGTAGATGATGAAATTTTGCCGGATATGTGATGGTTCATATATGTACTATTCTTGTATTGTGCAGGAAATGATGTCAATATTATGCCGGAATGTTGATTCATTTCCGTTTCGGCAAATTTTGACACTCTCTTAGTCCTATTTGTAGGAAGGTCATGCCAAATGTTTTCATGAAAAATGATTGTTTTACTTGTCTTGTGATTCTATATCACGTGCAGGCGATATGGCGCCCGGCCGTATGAGTGAACGTGTCGTGAACAAATATTTGAGATACGCTACAAACGACATGATAAAAAATAACCGCACGGAGATAAGATATCCGTGTCGCAAATGCAAAAAAGTGGGCTTGCTGAACCCCTTTTCGGGAGAGTTGCTGGAGCATCTGCTAATACATGGTTTCATGGATGGCCACACTCAGTGGCTTGATGAAGATGATGATGATGAAGTCCATGATGGTGCAGCGGATGGTCATGATCAGCATCACAATAATAACAATCATGAGCAAGAATACGAAGAGCCTCCTGATGATCCTCCCGCACATGATGTTGGAGATCTAGAAGATGCTGAACAACACGTAACCGAAGACGATGACATGCAAACACTGCTAGCTTCAGCTGTGCGGGACCCTCATCTCAAAGAGCTTCTTCTAAAGAAGACGACTAACTGCAGATCTGCTAGTATAGAGCAAGCTAAGCTAGCACAACTAGAGGTAGACTCGAATACTCCGTTGTATCCAGGTTGTGGATCGGAAGACTCTCGCTTGAAAGTAGCGCTCGATGTTCTCAAAATGAAGGCAAAACACAAATGGACCGACGTAAGCGTCGACGCTAGCCTGCAATACTGGCAGAGTAAGCTTCCAGAGGGCAACTCATGTCCTACAAGTTGTGAAGAGGCCAAGAAAGTCGTGTGCCCCTTTGATTTACTGCATGAAAAATACCACGTGTGCATCAATGATTGCTACATTTATCGGAAAGAGGACGCAGACATGATCACATGTCCGGTGTGCAATGCCGCTCGATAAAAGAAAGGGAAGAAAGAACCTCGGAAAGTTGTGTGGTACTTACCCCTCATTCCCCGTTTGCAGCGGTATTTCTCGGACTACAAGGAAGCAAAGCTCATGCGGTGGCAGGCGGACAGAAAAAATGTAGTCTTGAAAGATCCAAAACGGTGTGAAAAGGCAGTTCTGCCACACCCTTCGGACGCAAGCCAATGGAGAGCATTAGACGGCGTCGATGAAAGTTTCGCGGCAGATCCGAGGTACCTCAAGTTGGGTGTGAGCACCGACGGAGTGAATCCATACAGCAACCAGAGCAGCACACATAGCACTTGGCCCGTGTTTGTATGGATATACAACCTTCCCCCCTGTTTATGCATGAAGAGTAAGTACATACACATGTGCATGCTAATTCAAGGGCCAAAACAACCAAGAAACGACATCAATATGTATCTAAAGCTACTGAAAGATGAGCTAGACACGTTATGGGAAGGTGTGAACACATGGGATGCCGTCGCACAAGAATATTTCCCTATGAGAGCCGCCTTGCTTTGTACGGTGCACGACTATCTCGGCCACGGATATGTCGCAGGCCAGGTTTGCCACAGACATTGGGGATGTATGAGGTGCATGGATGATCCAACGTTTATGCAGCTTAAGAAAGATCCCGTGTCTTCAAAAACTGTCTACACGGGGCATCGAAGGTGGTTACACAAGGATGACCCGTGGAGAAGGCGTGGAGACCTTTTCAATGGTGAAGATGAGCTCCGGGGACCTCCACGTAAGAGGTGCAGTGAATAAATATATGAGTTGCTGAATGATTGGGATCAGTGCCCTAAGCCAGGAAAGAAGCAAAAGGCACCAAAACCGCTCCTCGATGTATGGAAGACGAGGTCTGTGTTTTGGGATTTGAAGTACTGGCCTGTTCTCGATACGCCTCATTGCCTTGATCTAATGCATATCACGAAGAATGTGTTCGAGAGTTTGTTTGCCACTCTGCTCAACATGCCAAAAAAAACCAAAGATGGTCCGAAAGCAAGAAATGACCTGATACATCTAGGTATTAGGGAAGAGCTTCACGGGGGAATCGAGTCATCGGATGATGAGGAGACGAACCGACACAAGGGAAAAAAAGGTTAAGAAAAATGACTACCACTGCCCCCATCCTGTTTCACTCTAAGTGAGAACGAGGTCCAACAATTGATCAAGTGCCTTCTAGGAGTCAAAACCCCTTTCAATTATTTTGGGTTGATAAGCAGATATCTAGACCAACAAAAACAAAGGTTCAGCGGGATGAAGTCTCATGACTGTCATGTGATGATGACGCAAATATTTCCGGTTGCGATTCGAGGGATAATGGACAAGCACGTACGCGAAACTCTTTTCGGTTTTTGTAACTTTTTCGACATGCTCTCTCGAAAGTCGATTACACGGAAGCAACTCACAAGGTTGCAGGAAGAGATCGTTGTGATATTATGCGAACTTGAGATTTACTTTCCACCCGCATTCTTTGATATTTGTGTGCATCTGTTGGTCCATATCGTGGATGATATCATCCACCTCGGACCGGCGTTCCTGCACAACATGATGCCGTTCGAAAGGATGAATGGAGTCATCAAAGGATTCGTTCGTAACAGGGCCCGTCCGGAAGGAAGCATCGTTCAGGGCTATCTCACCGAAGAGTGCATCTCTTTCTGCACGAATCTCTTGGGCGAAGTCGGTGACCCTATTGGCCTACCCAGAAAAAGGCACCTTGGGAGGCTCGATGGAGTAGGCCACAAGAATGGCCGGAGGGAATTGCATGTGGACTTTGAAAAACGACGCGTCGACTTTAACAGGGCAAACTTGGTAGCTCTACAACACCTTGAAATGGTCGATCCCTGGTGCAAAGAGCACGAAAAAATCATTAGGAAGAAGTACATTGACCAAGTTAGGGAAAGGACTGATGGGGAAGTAATCATAGAGCACAACTCCACTTTCTTGCGTTGGTTCAAAGAACGCCTTATCGCTGATCCACCAATGGATTTTCCAGAAGGCAGACTCTTATATGCTTTGGCACATGGTCCCTCCCCCAATGTTGCGACGTTTCAGGCATATGATATAAATGGGTTCACATTCTACACGGCATATGATAAAAGTTCTGTTTATCAAAACTCAGGAGTTACGATGGTTTCCTCAATCGGTAAAGAAAAATTAAGATACTACGGTAGTATCGAGGAGATATGGGAGCTTGACTACTCTGGAGAGAAGGTGCCGATGTTTCGTGTCAGATGGGCTAGGAGATCAACTATCATGAAAGAAAACAAATACTTCACCACCATGGTTATACCCGAAGCCGGCAGCACTTCATCAAGCATGAACGTCACTGCGCAAAATGAGCCATGGGTATTGGATAAGCACGTGTCGCAATGCTTCTTCATAACAGACCCCTTTAGGCCTAGCCGTATGGTCGTGAGGAGAGGCAAAAGAAATATCATAGGAATGGCTGAAGAAGACGACTTCGATATGTTCGGCGACCCAAATATCCAAAATGATGAAGATGATGACGATAGGGCAAAATACACCACAAGAAGGAGCAGAACAACGCTACCTAGGTCAGGTCGTCCGTTCAAAAGAAGTAGTCATGATGTCGGGCTAAATTATGCAACTGCGACAAAAAAAAGGCAAGAAAATTAGCAAACGCTGAGAAAGACGCGCAATGTGTGCGAAGAAACTAGCTAGTATTGATTTCTCTTTTGTATGAGACTACAAACTTGTTGTATCGATGAACTAATATTCGATGACACTCTTATTATATGTACCTCTCTTTTGTAATATATATCTTTGAATACTTGCAATTATGTTATTAAGTCATAAATTTTTTGACCATTTTTATATGAAAACAACCCTTTTAATAAAATAAAGAGAAAAGAGCTCTGGCGGCCAACCCTGTAGTACGCCAGTGGTAGGCTCACCTTTGGCGGACGACTAACCACGACCGCCAGAGAAAAGAAACTACCACTGGCGGATACCTACATAACGTCCGCCAGTGATAGGAGCTACCACTGGCGGATGCTTATGCCTGTCCGCCAGCGGTACTTGTGTACCTGTTGACTATGGGCCAGCCCACCCACCCCGTGCGCATCTCTCCTCCACTCCACTCCTTCTCTCTTATCTTCCAGCCCGCGCCGCGGCCGCCTCCCATCACCGCCTCCCCGTGGACCACGTGGACACCTCCCGTGCAATTCCACGTCATCGCGCCCGCGCCCACACCTCCTCCGGTCGCTGCACAGGAGCACGGCGAGCCTCCTCTTTGGTGAGCACCCGAGCTAGGGCTACGGAGAGCACCCATTCTAGGGCTACAACGAGCACCCGAGGAAAGCCGTCGTCCTCTCAACTGAACCGCGCACGGCGACCTCCTCTTTGGTGGGCACTTCTCCCTCTGCTTCCCTCCTCTGCAACCACTCAGTTTCAAGATATTTTTTCCATACAACCAAGATCTATGACGTCCTCTCAGTTGAATTGATCTCAGTTATGACAATGCAAGCCATGCTCTATGAATGTGTTTTTTAAAACTGAAATTGGATTTAAAACGGAGGCACGACCTTATACAAATCATCTACACTTTGCATCCATGGGTGTGTGATTGTTATTTGTACGTAAACGGAGGCACGACCTCATACAAAATGGAGGCATGACTATATAAAAAACAGAGGCACGTCCTCATACAAAACGGAGGCACTTTGTACGAGGTCGTGCCTCCGTTTTATATGAGGACGTGCCTCCTTTTTTATATAGTCGTGCCTTTGTTTTGTATAAGGTCATGCTTCCATTTTGTATGAGGTTGTGTCTCTATTTTTTATATAGTCATGCCTCTGTTTTATATAAGGTTGTGCCTCCGTTTTGTATGAGGTCGTGACTCCGTTTCTTATATAGTCATGCCTCCGTTTTGTATGAGGTCGTGACTCCGTTTTGTATAAGGTCGTGCCTTCATTTTTTATATAGTCATGCATTCGTTTTGTATAAGGTCATTCCTTCATTTTGTATGAGGTCGTGCCTCCGTTGACTTATAATTTGGACAAACGGTTTATGAGTAAGCATCATCTTAAATTTCAGCTGTTGGATCAATAATAAAGGGCCCAGGTTGATGCAAGTCACGCGGTGACTTGTAACCGACAAGTCACCGAAGCTGGGTTCATTTCCCTGGTAGTAGAAATTTGTGGAAAAATACTGAATTAATTACAGATTTTGCCCATGCTCCATGCTGAATACACTACACTATCCTGCACTTTCTCTTTCTCTGCACACGCACTTTTCCATGCTCCAAGATCATCATAGGGCTGCTGACCTTGGTGAATGTACAGGGAGAAACCCCATTGTTGTTAGCTCTGTGTGGGCATCTGATGATCACCATTACTCTACTTCATTAGTGTCATGGGCTACTGCCAAAATGGAACAACTCAAGGCCTCTTTGGATTCTAGGATTTCAATCCTTAGGATTTTTCAATCCATAGGTGTCTTAAATAGATGCTACATATAATGTGTTCTTTGAAAATATGAGAAAATCTAGCTTGGCCCAATAAACCTTGGTGGTGGTTTGCTAATGAAGTACTCCCTCCGTTATAAAATAGTTGTCTTAGCCTACTTTGTACTAGAGTTAGTAACAAATTGAGATAGTTTACAAGTTGCACCAAGCTTGTACTACATCACACTCCAACATCGGTTTATATTCTTGCTGTGGTGGGTGAATCACTCAATACTGAAATGAGCTTGGTAGGAGACTACATAGGGTAGCATTTTGGTATATTTTTATAACCTATTTTTCTACTGTTTTGTTAATTAGGTGGTTATGCCCATTCCTAATATATGTTCTTATATTATAGAAAAGCAAGACGATTTGCCGCATCGCAGCCAGGACGCCTTACAAAAGCCCCGTGTGCTCCAACCTTCGAGGTGATCTCTTCATGGCTACTACTTTTGTGTGTGCCCTGGTCTATATGGGTTTTCTAGTGCTGTTCGGTATGTGTTGGTGAATGTGTGTTGCTGGGTGTGTGCTGCTGAGTGGTGCTCTAGCTATAAATGAGCTTGGTGTGGTCTATATGAGTTTTGTGTTGTTGGTTGTGCTGCTGTCTTGTAGCTATATATGCTTTGGAAAAGTTTGCAGGTACCCATGAGGCCTTGAGATTGCCGGAATGTTGATTAACCTCCATTCCGGCAAATTCGGGTACTCCATATGTCCTATTTTCAGCAAAGGTCATGCCAAAATTTTCCGTGAATTTTTGCATGACTTATGCTAAAAATAGGACATAGCAGAAGTAATATATATATTTTTAGTGCATACTGATTATGAGAAATTTAACTCATTTTTCTACTGTTTAAATGACCTAGTATACACACATGCTATATTTTTATAACTCATTTTGCATTAACCTATCCCACTTACTAGTAGTATTTTTAAATGGTTATAATAGATGTCAAACAAAGATGAAGCCGGTGGTTCTCGGGTACCTGTCGATCCTGAGGAGCATCATCCTTATTTCTCAATGCTTGCGGGTGAACACTTTGACGCTGATCAACATGATGAAGACGGGGATGCAGGCAATGAGACCACTACTAGTGGTGCCGGGGATGGCAACGAGATCACTACTAGTGGTGCCGGGGATGGCAACGCGACATCTGGTAGCGAAGCCAAGCGGCAGCGTAAGGAAAGGGGCCCAAACAAGCTCCGCACCATCCGGGAAGAATTTACGGAGGTGGACCCCGCTAGAGGTTTTCCTACACTTCCTGTTCATGTTGCAAAAGGGTACGCCTTCGAGAACTTGTCAACCTCAATGGAGAGGACTTAAGGTCAAAAAGCAACAAACCTTTGGCCAACCCTCCTCATTCAGCGGTTGCACGCGCGATAAAAGTTTCCGGAACCCTATGATAACCTTGATATCAAGAAAAATCTGGCGAACACATTCGCCCTAGGCAAGTTCAGCAAAGTCTTGTCCACTTGGAAAGGGTATGTGAGGCAGGAGCTTGATGCGGGTTCCGATTTTGATAAGATCAAGGGCCACTGGCCCTCAATTTCGGAAGAGGACTTCAATGTTTTCAAGGCCAAACATGACCTACCTGCAACTAAGGCGCTTAGGAAGTGGGGGAAAGATATGCATAAGAAGAACGTAGCTCCCCACAATCTCGGAAGCCGTGGTTACCCCGGAAAGCAGCCAGTTTGGGATAAGGAGGACGCAGAAAGGAAAGGGCCGGACCCCTACCCCGAAGTTTAAGAACTCGCTTGGAAATCGATTTGTGCGGGCTCGATACCGGGTAAATCCAAAAACCAAGGAGCTAGTCACGAACGCGTAGGTCAAGGACCTTGAGAACAAAATTCGGGAGGAAGAATCATTAGCTCAATCTCAAGGATCCTCAACCCAGGTTCCGTTTGACAACTCTTTTGAAAGGGCGCTAAACAGGGTAAAGGACTTGCCAGTGTCAGCACCGCCGCATCGTGGCCGTGTGGTGGGCGCCGGACTCAGTCACAAACATACATTTTACTACGCCGAGACCAAGGAGGCACGAAAGTAGAGGAAGAAGAACGAAGAGAAGAATGTGAGGGAAGAATTGGAGACCGTGAAAGCTGAGATGCCCAACATAATCTCGGCGCAAGTGACACAGACGGTCAACGACCTCCTTCCTACCATGATGAAGTCGATTGCGGAATGGATCGACGGAGGCCGACAAGGGCCTCTCCCAGTGATCACCTTAGGTGCCAGCGGCTCGAATAATGAGCCGCCTATTGTGGAGAATACGACGGCGACCGGCAACACACCACAAGGTGTGAGGGATGAATCCCTGGCCGGCACCGCGCCTCGTAGCAGCCCTTCCATCTCTTACACGCCGGCGGCCATCCGCGGTGCTTCCTCATTAGACGAGCTCAACGCCTTGACGGTAAATAAGCGCCGCAAAAGTCTCGACTAGTTTAATTTGCGCTTGCTTGCCCCTCTCTAACGCCTTACATGTTTTCGCAGGCCGACGAGGTGGGATGCACATTTCTATTACAAGTTAACAATGAGCTGAAGGACGTGGCAAAGGCACGCATCGTGGCACCACTTAACCATGTGTTCCACACAGTGCCTATGGCAGATACCATGTTTAGGGTTGCATTGGACCGGGTGTTTCTGGGTTGCGCCAATTTGGATCCTCTGACTCAACCCCCCGAAGCCGATAGCGAGTTGAACCTCGAACAATGCTTGTCTTGGCCCATGCTATGGCCTAAAGAACTGATTCGTGTGGACTCTTGTTTCACCACCCCACAGCAAAACGAGCCCTTTTCTGCTCAACCTGCGGATCTTGATCACGACGACAATGATGCTCGCGTCGAAGACTTCCTTGTTGATTACGAGGAAGTATTACCTGCTTCCAGCGAGGGTCCTCTTGATGATACAGTAGTCTCCGGTCCGAGCCAGGTTCCTCCCTCCTGCCGCACAGATCAGACAGATAAATTTTTCTCGAGGCGTCTATTCTCTTCTCAAGGAGCGCCAGAAGCAGCCCCCTTCAGCCCTGGTGATCCAGCTGGTCTCAGCCAAGAAACACTCAAAGAGGCGCTCCAAGATTCATTTGTGCAGCGTAGCAGGAACACGACGGGGCGGAAAAGGATTAAGAAATGTGCCTTCGACTCCAGCAGCCAGCCGGTGGAGGGGTGTAGGAAGCCGATACGGGTCCAGGACAAGGTACCCATCATAAACTGGCATCCGATCCATGAGTTAGGTAAACCTATGTTGCCGCCAAATTTTTTAGAAATCATCACTTCGGATATGAGGAGCCTCCATAATGCTGTTCTCTATGTGGAGTCGAATCTTGCCAATGATGAAAATCCAACATACCCTCTTTTCATAGGAAAGGTATCGGAGGGCTTGGGCTTTGTGGATAAATACCCAGGGGACTTGTTCTTCTTGAGGTTTAATGACATCTTTGACATGTTCCACATGAATGCGCTCCAGCCATCCATAGTCCGCCTGGTTCCGCTCAGCTTGGCTCACCATCTCATCAAAGAGAATACCCCGAATGTCGCTATAATGAACCCCTTCGACATGCAAGAAATGTTCTTGAACAACCGTAAGGGTAAGGTAGCATCAACGAAGTACATCGAAGATTTCTTCGTGGATCATCCATCCAAGAACATCTTTCTGATGCCTTACTTTCCTGAGTAAGTCATTCTCGCTTGAAGCCGTAACATGCTTTCGTAGATTTCCTATTGTTAAACTAATCTGAGGCTGATAATCTCTTTGAACCACGAACTATTTTGTGTAGAAACCAATACGGCACCCTCATCGCTCTGGAGCCGAAAGACTCGTATGCCATATATCTCGACTCGGGGAGTCATCGGAAGTACAAAGACTACAAGCTAATCAAAGATGTTCTAGATGATGCTCTCACTGGCTACTCTTATAGGGAGGGCATCATAAAAATAAAAAATCAAAGGCGAGGAACGTACACATTCATACATAAAACTGAGTTCGCCTGCATCAAGAAGGCGCCAGGCAGTACGAGGGTGGCCTGGTACGTCATCTATCATATGCGAGAGTATATAAAGGATGAACAACGACTACAATATTCGTCGTCTCTCGCAAAATGGTGCGATACCTTGGCGGTGTCCTCCGATGCCGAAATAAGACAAGAGTTCGGCCGAATTCAGCAAATGATCGCGCGGACGATCACCATGGATGTCATACATAGCGATGGGGTGTTCTTCTAGAGTCATCGTCCACCACCTAACGCTGAAATAGAAGCCCGCTTACATCAACATGGCGATGACAGACCGTTCAACTCATTGCAAGGTAGTCTCCCGTTCCCTCCATTGAAGACGGAGCCGAACTCGAAGCCGAAGCCGAGCAAGAAGTGAGAGGGTGTGTTGTCTACGCATGTAGCTAGTTTTTTTCGAACAATCGATGAACATGTGTTGTAAACTTTATCTTATGTTGAACTTGTGTACGTATTACATGATGCATGAACTAAGTCTTCATTTATGCATGATGAACATGTAGCTAGTTTTACATTGAACTAAGTCTTCTTTTATAATGCATGAATGTACACACATCTTACTTTTTAACTATCTTGGTTAATATTTATATATGTCTTTTATAGATGAAGAAGTTGTATGTGGTGTACGAAGGTAGCGTTCCAGGAGTCTATGAGCACTGGGAAGATTGCTTCAAGAAAGTGAACAAGTACAAGGGCAACAACTACAAGAGCTAGAAGAGTAAAGCGGAGGCGGAAGCTCGGTACTTGAACTACCGGCGAGGGCAAGAGAGGAAGAACCACCGGATGAAGTCCAACTTCCTCGTGATCCCCTTCTTTCTCGTCGTCTTTACCATTCTCTTGTATGCGATACAATTAAGTCCAACTATCGAGATGTAGTTTGTGTGTGATACAATGTAGTAATGTAACTCCCAACTTGTCTATTTTTCGGTTTGTGATCTATGTGTGATACAATATGTGTGATCCACTACACAACTTCTCTATTTTGGTTAGTAATGTGATGTAACAATATTTGATCACTCTTGTATATTTGAATTTATGAATTCAGTGTATTTGTATTGTGTTGGTAAACTGTGAAAATATTTGAGTAGTTGTGTTGCTGGAATAACTAGTTTTAGCAGAAAAGTAATTCCAGGAAATATATTGCTGGCATACAGAAAAGTTACTGCTGGCGGACAGTACCAAATCCAGAAATTGTACTGCTGGCGTACAAATTGTTGACCACTGGCGGGCAGATCTGGACGCCAGAAGCATACCTCTGGCGGCCATACTTCTTGTACGCCAGCGGTAAGAGAAGGTAGCGCTGGCGTACAGTTTGTACGCCAGCGGTACCTGTTACCACTGGCGAGACAACGCTGGCATACGCCCGCCCGCCAGCGGTAGGGAAAACCTGTATGCCAGCAGTAGCCTATTTCCTACTAGTGATGAGGACTGATGAGAGTGATGAGACCTAATGGGGCGTGAGATGGTGACATCAGGATAAACAAATGAATAAGCATTCTTATGAGGAGCTTCTCTGTGAACAAAATGGTTAGAAGATACATGATTATAATCATTTCCTTTTGAGGTATCGTCCTCAGATGATATCCTCGGCTCATTTGCATCTGCATTCACAGGAAGGTTAGTGATGAGGTCCTTCTGAACCCAGATCTGCTTGACTGGAGGACCGTTCTTGCAGTTAGTTCCGATGTATCTGGCAAATACCTCACCATTAACATTCTTAAACAGTTTATACTTCGAGTCAAAAGCCTCAATCATCACATCAGAAGAAACAGCATCATAACCAGATAAAGTATAGGGATCAGGAGGAGGCATCTTTGCCCGAACCCAAGTGGTCTCTGGATATTGTTCAGGTTTCCAGTAAGACCCATCAGGGTTGAGTTTCCGAGTGAATGCGACACCTTCTTTCCTCGGGTTCCTGTTGAGGATCTGTTTCTTGAGGATGTCACAAAGAGTCTGATGTCCTTTCAGGCTCTTGAACATGCCGGTTTCTAGTAGACTCTTCAAACTAGCATTTTCTTCAGCAATGTCTATGGTATCCTCAGATGAGGGGTTAGATACCACAGAGGCAATAGAAATAACAGAGTCTGATGACATTGAGGAACTAGGTACAGAGATGATACGATCATGTTCAATGCATTTTAAACAGGGAGGATTAAATCCTTCTTTTGGCATGATGATCTGTTGTGAGAGGAGTGAATCATTTTCTTTCCTCGGATCGTCATGAGACATCCTTACGCGTTCAAGTTCTTGTTTCCTCATGAGGAACTCATGAGCTAGCTATTCATGATCGTTAAGGAGTGCCTCATGACGATTGAACAAGTCATCAAACTTTGACTAAAGAATTTTTGATTCATCAGTCAACTTTTGATTCTTCGTCATTTGCTCAACCAACATATCGTCACTCTTGTTTAGTGAGATCTGGATCTTTTCAAGTGCATGTTGTTGCTTAGATGCAAGTTTAGCATAGTTTTCATCGGGTTCTTCATCACAGGGATCATCTGATGATGAGTAAGAAGATACCTTGGAGGACTTGGCCATGAAGCAGAAGGCAGGGGTTGTGTCTTCAGCTTCATCATCAACATGTGATAGACCAGATTCCTCAGTGCTGAAGATTGACTTGGAGACAAGTGACGTGGCAAGAGCCAGACCGGCCACACCCTCAGATTCTTCAGATTCTTCTTCCTCGGCATCAGGGTTGGAACCAGATTCCTCCGAGTCCAATTCTTTGCCGAGATATGCGCGAGCCTTACGGGATATGCTATTCCTGTATCCAGCAGACTTTGAGGATCTTGAGGATTTCTTCTTTGTCTTTTCATCAGAACTGTCATCTTTCCCTTTCTTCTTCTTCTTCTTCAGTCTAGCTTCCTTTTCCCATAGAGGACACTCAGCGATGTAATGCCTAGGTTTCTTCCACTTGTGGAAGACTCTCTTTCTTGCTTCGACAGAGTCATCATCTTTGCTTTTTCTTGAGGAATTTCCGAAGCGATTCTTCTTCGTGAATATTTGTAACTTTCTGGTGAGGAGAGCAAGTTCCCGGCTGAGGGTTTCAGGATCATCAGTATCAGCCTCAGACTCTTCATCAGAGGACATTCTTCGTGCTCTAGCTTTTAGCGCACGGACCTTAGGCGTGGAGTTGTATAAATCTCGTTTTTCAGAGAGCTTCAGTTCATGAGCATTGAGGCGCTCGATAATGTCCGCTGGATCCAGAGTCTTGAAGTCAGGCCTTTCTTGAATCATCAGCGAGAGGAACTCAAACGAGTCATCCAGTGACCTCAGTAGTTTCTTCACAACCTCATGATCTGTGATATCAGCGGCACCCAGTGCTTGAAGTTCATTGGATATGTCAGTGAGTCTGTCAAAGGTTTGTTCCACGTGCTCATTGTCCTCGTGAGTCTCGTTGAGCAGATACTCCTTCATTGACTTTTGACAGTCTTGTCCATATCTTCTTTGCAGTATCCAGACCACTGATATGGTTGAACTGAGCCTTGTTAAGATGACCACCAATGATGCTTCGAGCTTTTGCATCAAGATGCCAGTTTTTCTTGACGACTTTGGGAGCAGTCATCAGATTAGCTTCAGGAATGCCTTGATCAACAATATCCCACAGATCCTTGTCAATGGCTTCAAGATGCATCCTCATCTTGTTCTTCCAGTATGGATAGTCTGTCCCATCGAAGATGGGGCAGTTTGAGGCAACACTCATTGTACCTGAGGTCGACATAACTAAAACTCTAGGTGGTTAAACCGAATCACACAGAACAAGGGAGTACCTTGCTCTGATACCAATTGAAAGTGCAATATATCGACCAGAGTGGGGGTGAATGGGAGATTTTCAATTTTACTACCAAATTTTGGTTTTCTTCAGGATTGAAGAAATCATGAACCTGAAGAAGTAACCAAAATCATGAAGAAATAAAACTTCATAGAATGTAATCATTAGGGCAGCTCATCATAACGCAACAAAAATAAATCAATTCAGATAAGCAGAGGTGCTTCAGATGCATAGTATGAAGACAAAGAATAGAGGGAGAGCTGAAGCATAAGAAGTCAACATAGCAAATACTGAAGCTTAGGAGGTTGAAGAGATAGCACCAGAGATTGAAGACATTGGTTTGGTAGACCAGTTCAAGTTCCTGTGACAACTCTACGTCTGGTTGGAGAGGCTGAGATTCAACTCAGAAGACATAGTCTTCACCTTGTTCTCCTTGAACTAGAGTCCTCAGATTCCGTCCAATAACTCAGGTGAGTCTTCCAGGTAGACTCCCGAAACCTTCACAGACTCAGTCACTCCGGGAAGTCACAATTGCATCTTGACTTCCTCAGACTGAAGAGTTCTACACCGGCTGGAAGATCACAGTCTTCAAGAGTAAAAAGCTTCGGATCACTCGAACCGACTTCCTCAGAAATGCTCAACTACTCAGGCTGGTGGTTTTCCTCACATAGGTTCCTCAGTTTCCTCAGAGGTGGGTTGCTCTCAAATGACAAGTGTCAGTTTTTCTCTCGGAGCAGCCAACCCACAAAAGGGGCTGGGGGTGGCTATTTATAGCCGCGGAGCAACCCGAGGTGAAAGGACATAAATTCCCATGCATGCAATTACTATCATGCCCTCGGAAATGACCGTTGCTAGACAAGTTCTAGCCTCTCACCACGCAACACATGGCACGGTCAAAGTATTCTCTCTCCTCACGATTTTCAGAAGAGTCGCACTGGCGATCTTCAGACTCCTCAACCGAAGTTAGTTACCTCAGTGTCCTGAAGAACAACATCTCAGACAACCGAGGACTAAACTTCTACTGCAGGAGATTTCCTCAGGGTTCTTCTTCAGGATTTCTAATTGAGCACTTCCTCAGAAATACAGAACTCATTTTCCTCAACCCCTCCAACAATGCGGTGATTTCCTACGACTCAAGAAGTATAAAAAGTCTTAAAGAAGACTACGCTTCAACTTCGTCTTCAGCGCGAACGTCCTCAGGATCGTCCTCAGCTTCAGCTTCAACTGAACGCTTCAGGATCCTGATTCCTCAGGATTTCGCGCAACTTCATTCTTCAGGAAACGCACCGATTTCTCCAATGTTCCTCAACATTTTGGGGGTCTACATTGGTGGTTAAACACCTCATCAGGGACTGTTCTCCTGTGTATACTCACAAACACATCAGTCCCTTAACCGTTTTGTCATCAAACTCCAAAACCTCAAGGGGAGGGCACTTGATGCACTTACAATAACAGGATATACTTTCTTTTCATCTAAATAAGCATACTTGAGCGTATCGGGGAGAGGTTTGAGATCAAATATCGGGTCTTCTTTTGGTTTGGATAAAATTCCTATAGGTTCAACCGGGAGGTTGTGCTTCAGGATAGCAGGTTGTCTCAAGATGATTTCATCAATTTCATTTCTTTCCTGCATACGAGTATCATTCTCGTGGTCCTCCATGTATTGCTGCAAAGGATCATTAGGGGGAATAGCAATAGAAGCAATATTTTCAATAATTTTATCATCACTATGTAATTCGGTACCACGAGGCTGCATGGAAATCTTAGAAAAGTTAAATTCATATGGCTCACCATTGAATTCAACAGAAACTTTACCTTTCTTGCAATCTATAATAGCCCCACAAGTTCTGAGAAAAGGTCTACCAAAAATAATAGGACAAAAACTATCTTGTACTAACCCAAGTACGAGAAAGTCTGTAGGGTACTTTACCTTTCCGCATAGGACTTCAACATCTCTCACAATCCCAATAGGAGAGATAGTGGTTTTGTTTGCAAGATGAATAGTAACATCGATATCTTCGAGTTCACAGGGTGAAATCTCACTCATGATCTCTTGATAAAGCGAATAAGGAATCGTGCTAGCACTTGATCCAAGATCGCATAGTCCATAATAATTGTGATCTCCTATTTTAACAGATACAACTGGTGTACCTGAAATTGGGCTTTTATTCTTGGCTGTGACAATGTTAGTTGAAACAGCACAAAAATTTATAATAGAATCTCAAACATCATTAGTAACTAAATCTTTAACCATAGCTACTTGAGGATCGACTCTGATCTGGTCCTCAGGTTTTCCTGTTCTTCTCTCACATTTATTTATGATGCCTGTCACAAAAGAGTGCTCCCTTATTCTTGAAGGAAAAGGGGGTTGTTCATATATAACTGCAGGCAAAATAGGATCAGCAACGTGAATATCAATAGGAACTTCTTTGAAAGGCTTATGGTACTGATCCTTCTTCATCTTAGAAGAATCAACATGAGAAGCAAAGTTCTTACAAAAATCAATCATTAGATGGGAGTCCAGACCAATCTTAGAGAAAAAGGTATTAAAATAATCAGTTTTCACGTAGCTCTCTATATAATCATGCTCATAATTTATAGCAGGTTCAAAAATACCTTTATCGATTTCCCAATCTTCAGTATTCTTCTGGATCCTTTCGATGAGATCCCATCTTTCTTCAACGCTCTTTGTCTGAAATACCCCGCTAGAGGAGGTATCCAGCCTTTCCTTATCTTGACGAGAAAGCATGGCATAAAAATTTGTAAGTATAATATCTTTGGGGAGCTTATGGATAGCACATTTGAACATTAGGGATTTAAGTCTCCCCCAAGCTTGAGTGATGCTCTCTCCGTCGCGAGACCTAAAGTTATAGATGTAATTCCTGTCTCGGTAAACTTCATGAAGAGGGTAAAACTTTGTATAAAAGAGAGACATAAGCTCTTCCCAATTGAGAGAATGTGAGTTATCGAGGAGCTTATACCAATCTGAAGCTTTGTCTGTAAGAGATACGGAGAATAATTTCTTCATAACAAACTCCAGTGACACACCTGCAAGCTTGAATAGTGAACATAGTTGTGATAAATATAGCAAGTGTTCACCTGGATGTCTGTCTCCTGCGTAGCGATTAGCTAAGACATAATCGATAATACCATAAGGTATCTTATAAGGCACAATTTCAGTACGGGCAGGAGTAACTACCTTAGTTGTGGGGCGGCTCCCCAAGAACAACGATCCAAGAGTAGGGGTATTCATAAGGACAAAAATAGCAACGGCAAAACTAAAAACAGAAATATAAAAACTTCCTCACCAGCTTCACTTACTAATAGCGCTACACTCCCCGGCAACGGCACCAGAAAACATAGCTTGATGACCCTCAACGTAGAGGGATCTATTGCAGTGTTTTCGGTAAGTAAGAATGTCGAACCCAACGAGGAGCAGAAGGTAGTAGCAAGTGACTTTGGTAAGGAGGTAACTGCAAGCACTGAAAGATAACTTTTTAGGGGTTTTCTTGGTATAAGCGACAGGAAAGTAAAGACGAGAAAAGTAAAAGATACTGGATAGTAAAGAGTGGCCCAATCCTTTCTGAGCAAAGGAGAGGCCTAGCAACTGAACTTATAAAAGCTAAAGTGTTCTTGAGGACACACGGGGGAGGTAGTCATGTGCTTTCGCCATATTCCGTATCGGTACTATGTGCTGTGTTGATAAGTGTTTGGTGGGTGGATCTATGCTAGTGCATCCTCTAGACTAAGATGAATGCACTCTTATGATTAAACACCTTGCAAGCATCCACATTAATTAAGGCAAAAGCCTAACCATAGCAATACGATCGGTGATCCATTGTTCCCTTGTGCAAAAGCGTGCAAACTGGGGTTTAGGTTTCTGTCACTCCGGCAACCCACCGTAAGCATTCTTTATACATAATGCATTCCCCTAGGTCCTTCATAAGGCGAAGTGTTGAGTGTTCGACTCACACAACACCACTAGGAAAATAACAACGCAACTTAAATATCAACCAACACATATTACTTCAACATCATATGACTACTAGCAACTAGACTTCTCCCATGTCCTCAAGAACTAAAGTAACTACTCACAAGACATAAAAGATATCATGATCAGTGGGGATAAATAGATGATAAAAAATCTGGACACAATAATATTTCTCCAACAAAACTCAATAGCATTGACCACAAAGTAGTAATCAACACCGATAGAGTAGAGAGGATAGATAGTACGGATTACAACACGAGTTGCAATTGTGACACAAGATTGGATGGAGATGGAGATGGTGCTGATGATGGGGATGATGTTGATGATGATCTCGATGAGGCCCGTGACGGTGGTGATGACGATGGCGACGATCTCCCCTTCCGGGAGGTGATCTCCCCGGCGGAATTTGCCCGCTAGAGATGGCTTTTCTTCTCTGTAGGTTTCCGCCACGGAGTAGCGGCGGAACTCCGTAAACTCTCCCTCCTGTAGGGTTTTTGGATCACGAGGAGTAAATAGGCCAGAGGGGGGAGCCGGGAGTGGCCCCAGGGGTCCAGGCGCCCTCCCAGCGCGGCCAGGGGTGGGGCCGCGTCAGGTGGCCGCCTGGGCACCCTGTGTCCCCCCTCTGGTTCCTCTTTTCCGTGTCTTCGTGATCCTTCTGGAAAACAGCCTCCGTCGATTTTTAGGTAATTTGGAGGTGTTCTTCTTCAGCAAGTCAACGTCCACTTTTTACCGCTGAATCCTGTGTCTGCTGCTTCGGCACCGGAAAGTTGCAAACTGTGTAAAATAAGCCAAAACAACATAAGAATTGCATCATATCATGAAATATATCAATGAATAAGAAAGAATTACTATATAAAATAGTGATTCATTTTGGACGTATCAGCTGTGCACATCTAAGGGCCACTTGGTGTATAAAAGACCGCCAGCCAGATCACAACTAAGGTCTCGAAAACGCATACTAAGACATGCATGTTATAAACATACACGCAACACACATGATTATTATGAACAGCAGGTATCATCACATAACTCTACAAATTGTATCTTTATTGACTTACACAGAGAGCATACAAAGATCACATGTCTGTGATCATCATTACATCATACAACAGAAGAAAATTAGGTCTAAGTACAGACAAGTTTAACAAATGGCTTAGAGAAGCCTTGTTCAACATACATGCCCTTCCACGAGGGACCAGACTGTTGTCTGGAACTATACTAGCTTAGTCAACGTCGAGCTTCAGGAAGGTGACTCCAACGGGGTCTGGGTTTCCATCTAAAACATAGAATAAGAAAACGTGAGTACAAAGTCATACTCAGCAAGACTTACATCAGAACTACACTACTCATGCTCAAGTATCAAGGTAAAGGGGGGTGGGGTTTCAACATGTAGAAGTGTTAGCTTTGACTTGGCT
Source organism: Bromus sterilis (assembly GCA_950022295.1). Taxonomy (NCBI): domain Eukaryota; kingdom Viridiplantae; phylum Streptophyta; class Magnoliopsida; order Poales; family Poaceae; genus Bromus; species Bromus sterilis. Next base: position 169,629,005 of record OX465595.1, on the reverse strand, counting down.
AGTCCTGTACTACGAGTACCATACTTGAGGTAAGAAGCGTACACGAGTCCACTACCAAGTCTCCAACCAATACACCACTATGGATACTTCCTCGACTTCACCACGAGGAAGCACACCATAGCACTCACACTTATCTTGGGAGTTTTAGAGTATCCATTCAAGTTGTCTAATAATCAGGTATAGGTTCCAAGTAGTCCTTAACTGCGGACGCAACTATTCGAATAGTTTTGTTAACCTTGCAAGGGTGTAAACTACACACAGATGACCATTAGTTACCGCCAGGTCTCGTCACCATTCAAGGGTTCCAGCGAGGATGTTCACCACGACACTTCGCTCACAACCGGTCTATTCCAGGAGTCGACTATCTGAGGTAGATCCCGCTCGAGAGCCCGGCCGGATCAAAGATACGGACTCAGACAATGTAGGCAACCGAGACGTCATCCGAGAAGATGGTTTCACTTTCTCACAGATCCACCCACATATCTATATGATGCAACCCTTCATCCATTCTTTTTCTATGCTTATGCCAAATGGAAAGCCCGAACTAATGTGACTCCTGTACGTCAACACGGATCAAGGTACTAGGCCGAGAGGGGTCAGTGAGCCCAATGTGTGGTTTTACTCTTGGATTACCATACAAGAACTCGGTTCTTAAGGCGGTGTTCAACGAGACAACCCACTGTGTACTCCTACACAGCCTCTCATCGTTCACCTTGTATTAGGGTAGATTCACCAAAACAGTTTCACTTTCATCAACACCATGATCACTACAATCCCGACTCACATCAAAAGTATCCTCATTGTAAACTCTAAGCATGCAATAAGCTTTAACAGTTGCAGGGGCCACATGATGTCAATCAACTCCTATGTCAGCTAGGATTGTGGTTTGCTTACTACTGTGACAAGATGATAGGTCATGCATCGGATATGGGTTCAACTATGTGGTAGAATCGATAACAAGATGATCTCCTAAACATGCATAAGAGAGATTGAGAGGGAAATGGGTTTTTATAGATATGATCAATGGTGTTTTCTTGCCTTTCTGACGATACACGGGTCTTAACGGTGGTCTTCTTCTTCGGGGGTGATCACCGTCTTGGAGACACTGTTACCGGCACAAACATCAACAATGGGGGGGCAACATTGAATGTAAATGCACAAGCACATGATGTAGTTGTGACATGATGTAAAGAGCACTGATGTGTTGAAGATTCAATTTAATTGAAGTGTATTGCAATTGAATCGCAAATTCAAACTCCAAATTCCATTTCAAATTAAGCCATATGCACATTTTCTACTGTTCACCAATTTTAAAATGGTCAAACATGAAAACAAATTGCATATTCTTAATCCTTGCATTTTTGTGATAATTTTTCATATATTATATGTTTAATTTGGAGTTAATATGAATTTTCTATGATTTATTGAAGTTTTAATCAATTTCTGGATTTTCTGGAATTACTTTTAATCTGGACAGGGGCTTTATTGCGTCAGCATGAGGTCATGCTGACGTGGGGGGGGGGGGGGTCCTCTTGTCAGTGGCACAGAGGTTAATCCTCTCTGTTTATTTAACAGAAAGGTTTATTAGGGGGCCTGGTCCCACTTGTCATTGGCTAAAGGGGTAATTAGGGGGTGGGGGTTAGATTAACTAACCACGCCACATCGGCTAGCCGCCGGCTCGTCGCCGTTGGCAACAGAGCACGGCGGTGTCCTCCTGGACGGCGGTGCAGTGCACCAGAAAGGGTGCCACGACCACCATTCCATAGCCCGCATCCGCGCGCGTCTTCCTGAGCTTCGCAACGACACCGGGGAGGCCGCGTTCGTCGTCGGCTCCAACCTTGGCGGCGGTCGGAGCCACGGGCACGGCGACGCGTCAACACAGAGTGCGGGACGACACGGGCATGGTCACGTTGAACTCCTGGAGACTCCAGGAACCTCACAGACAACAAAAGGAGGACAAAGGGTCACGGAGATGAGCTCTACGTCAGCCATGGCGGCGGTCATCGTCGGCTCTCATGGCGGTGCTAGCTACGAGACGCAATCTGGGGCAAAAACATGGGGCTTTGGGCCGCCTTCTCACCAGGAGCTTGATGGAGTCGACGAAGATCTCGGGGAGGACGTGGGGAGGTGGAATTCGACGGTGAAGTGTTGCGGATCCGGCGAGGTGTCGAGGATGATGGCGGTGGCTAGAAGGCCTCCGGGCTTGCAATCCGCGGCGAGGTGAGGTTTTCGTCTACGGGGACCACGATGGACGCCTTGGCTTGATCCTTTGACGGCGTTGGCCACGCAGGGGCGTGGCGGCGCTCTGCGGCAGTGCCCATGGCGAAAACGGCAAAGGAAGAGGCTGGCCAAGGGGAGAATGGATGCGGGGGGTCTAGGGCATCCTCCTGGCGTGCTTAGAGGCTAGGGGAGGGCCCTAGACGTCTCTCGACGTCGAGGTGGCGACGGCGTGCTCCCAGCTCGCCACCGAGCTGGTTGGAGAAGACGACAAGGGGAGAAGCTAGGCTGGGCCGGCTGGTGTTTGAGTTGGGCCGAAATCACAGTTAAGGCCCCCTTTCCTTTTTCTCTTCTGTTTTCTTTTTCTTTCATTTGTTTGCTCTGATAAATAAATACCAAAGTATTTTCATAAATGCCCAAACTTTTTATATGGCTTTATCTGACCAGTACCTAGTCACTTCCAAGACTTGAGAATTTTTGGAATTCAAAATATTTGAATTCAAATTCAAATAGGGTATTTATTTAATTCCATGCCCCTGTTTGAATATTTGAAAAATCCATGAGCATGGGATTGCTACCACATCACTTTATATGTGATCACACTCATTTATGGGACTTTTCAAAAATACACGAGGAATTTTTGGAAGAAATTTTTATCTGTCCATTCGAATTAAATTCTTTAGGGCTTTTCTTTTTCCCCAATTGGATTTCTTTTGAAATTTTCACATGAAGCAATTGGGCAAACTATCCCTAGCACATACCTAACTTGGGGTTGTGACATAGGTGCCATGGCTTCCCGAAGTTCCCCGAAGGACAAGTTCGTCGTCAACGTCATCAACCCTTACCTCGCTGAGGTGAAGAAGCACCGCTAGATCCTTCGTGTGGAGGATGGTGACCTCCACTAGGAGGATCTGAAAATATCAGTCAAGGAGGGGAGCACCGAGGAGCGGCTGAAGGAGGTGGAACATGAGGTCTTCAAGTTCAAGAAGATGGTGGAGCGTGGTGTTGAAGCTAACTTTTACATCATGAACGAAATAGAGGCTTCCCACAAGAAGGAGATGAAGGAGATGTTGTCAAATTTGGCCGCACTAGAAGAAAAAGTTTATGAGCTCTAAGCACAGATCTATGATCTGGAGAACCAGAACTGTGAGTATGAACTAAAGTTTCTGCGCATGGGTTTGGGTGCTGAGTGCAGGATCCTGGAGACGGGAATGTCCGTTGAGACTGGAGAACAGCTGCCATGGAAACGCTTCGCCAAGGAGTACGTGACCAGCAAGAACAAGAATGAGGAGTAAATCTCCTTGGGAAATGGCATCCCCTTAGCTTGTTCCATGCTTGGGGCAGTGCCCGGTATCATTATCTTTATCTTTGTCTTTTAGAGTCAAGTAGAGTCGTATCATGTTTAGGGAAGTTATCTTATAAATTAGGTGTTTGCATTGAGGTCTATCGCTCCTTTTTGGAGCTTTATGTATCCTTGAGTGTGGAGTCGTCTATGATGGAATATTAATGAGAAGTCTATTGATCCCTTTGCTGCACTCGGTATTCTCTTCACGCAATCGTCCTTATGATGATTCTTATGGGGAGTATTGACCTTATATCAGGTATGGCTTTGAAAACTTTATTTAAACTTGGCAAACATAGCTTTGGTCATAACAACAAGCATGTTTTCTCAAAGTAGCAACGTAGCCAAACCCTCTTTGTTATTATGCTTGTAGTGTTATGTTGACAAGGAAGACAACTTGATGTGCTATGCTTATTTTAATGTGTATGCTTTATACATCCAAGTCATCATCAGTTGTCTATTCTCTCAAAGCCTTTGCTATCCAAACTTCTGTTCTAAGCGGAATTCTTCTTGTGCATCCATACCCTGAAACCAGTATCTTCCATATAAGTCCAACATACCTTCCTATTCATGGTATTCCACTACCACTCCTAAGGTATAGAATTTTTGTGTTATCCTTAAATGTTCAAAATCCTCTATTTTGTGCCCCTGTTTTATCTCATGAGGAAGTTGTAGTTAATTCATGAACTTCTTAAGTTGGACAAGTTTTATCCCGGGATTGCATGTCTAATCTACAAACCCCTAATACGAGGAGGAACTGGCATGAGTGCGCCCAGCTCACAAAAGATAATACAACAAACAAACCCTCTTTCCTGCTTTGTTCATGAGAAATCAGAAAACTTTGGCAGTGATAAACAAAGGAGATTGCGGGGATGTGATCGTCCCAGTTTGGGAGTCGTTCCTCAAAACTTGTCCAATCTGAGAAGTAATTGAGTTTTCTATTAGCATTCGTTGACAAATCATGCACCTCTCAAAACTTGTTTTCATTCTGTTTGATTTAAGGATAGCACTTGAGTTTTCCCTGCTTTCCTTTAGCAAGGATTTTCCTTTACTTTTATGTTAGAGTCAGTTTTCCCTACTTCCTCCTTTCCCAAAGAGAACAAACACTTGGTGCTGAGAAGGATTCATCCATATAATGCTGCATTAAGTTTTTCCATGCCATATCATTGTTGACATTATCTGTTGATAAGTAAGTTGTTTGCAAAAGCATTTTCCAAGCAAACATCTTCTTTGTGTTAGAATTTTCAATTCATGACTAATAGCTTGTTCTTTCAAAAGGTCCAAATTGTCTCATCAAAATATGAAAAGAAAGAGCAAAAGTAAAAGCTATTAGTTGTTCTTGACAAAAGGACATGTTTTCCATGATTTGATGAGTTTCCTTAGCCCTACTCTTGTTTATAATTGTTATTACTCTTTCATAAGGGCTTTATGAGTTGAAGATTGTTGTTGTGGATGTTTGAGGTTGGTGAAGAAATCATGATGCTTCTTGTCCGTATTCTATTTATCGACACTTCACTCTCTAAAGTTGTGGACAGGTTTACCGAGCTCAGTTTACGCTTGGGGTCAAGCGAGGTCTAAGCTTGGGGAGTTGATACGTCCAAAATGCATCACTATTTTATAACGTAATTCATCCTTATTCATTGATATATTTCACATTACGATGATGTTCTTATGTTGTTTTGGCTTATTTACATAGTTTGCAACTTTCCGGTGCCGAAGCAACAGACCCATGATTCAGCGGTGAAAAGTGGACGCTGAGTTGCTGAAGAAGAATACCTCCAAATTACCTGAAAATTGACGGAGGGTATTTCAGAAGGATTAACGAAGACTCGCCGAAGAGGGGCCAGAGGGGGGCCACAGGGACCCCAGGCGGCCACCTGGCGCGGCCCCACCCCTGGCCGCGTCGGGATGGCGCCTGGAGCCCTGGGGCCACTCCCGGCTCCTCCCTCTAGCCTATATACTCCTCGTTACGCGAAAACCCTAAAAAGAGAAGCTTTCATGGAGTTCCACCTCCACTTCGTGGCGGAAACCTACAGAGAAGAAAAGGGCTCTCTAGCGGGCAGATTCCGCCGAAGAGATCACCTCCCGGAAGGGGAGATCATCGCCATCATCATCACCATCGTCAGGGGCATCATCGAGATCATCATCAATATCACCCCCAACATCAGCATCATCTCCACCACCATCCAATCTCACCTCACAAGTTTATGTTGTGTTTTAATCCGTACTATCTATCCTCTTTACTCTATCGGTGTTGATTACTACTTTGTGGTGAATGCTATTGAGTTTTGTTGGAGAAATATCATTATGTCCAGATTGTTTATCATATATTTATCACCTCTGATCATGATCTCTATTATGTCTTGTGAGTAGTCACTTTAGTTCTTGAGAACATGGGAGAAGCCTAGTTGTTAGTAGTCATATGAGGTTGAAGTAATTTGTGTTGTTTGATATTTAAGTTGTGTTGTTATTTTTCTAGTGGTGGTGTGTGAGTCGAACACTCAACACTTCGCCTTATTAAGGACCTAGGGGGATACATTTTGTATAAAGAATGCTTATGGTGGGTTGCCGGAGTGAAAGAAACCTTAACCCCAGTTTGCACACTTTTGCACAAGGGAATAATGGATCCTAGATCTTATTGCTGTGGTTAGGCTTTGCCTTAATTTCTCTCTTGTATTTGCAGATGCTTGCAAGATGTTTAATCATAAGAGTGCACTTATCTTATTCTAGAAGGTGTGCTATAATAGATCCACCCACTCAACACTTATCAGCACAACACTTGTTATCGATATGGAGTATGGCGAAAGCACGTGACTACCTCTCCATGTGTCCTCAAGAACAATTTAGTCTTTATAAGTATAGTTGCCAGACTTATCCTTTGCTCAAAAGGATTGGGCCACTTGCTGCTCCTCAGTGCTATTTACTTTGCTTACTTTTATCTTATTGTCGCTTATATCAAAAACCCCTAAAAAGTTATCTTTCAGTGCTTGCAGCTATTCCTTGTCCAAAATCACCTATCAATACCTTTCGCTCCTCGTTCGGTTCGACACTCTTACTTATCGAAAACGCTGCAACATATCCCATTACGTTGAGGGTCATCAAGGGGACACTTAGAAAAAGTTAGCTAAGTGTCTCTTCCGAGCTGCACGCAGCTCAGAAGAGAAACTTGATTTTTTGATCAGTAAGTAGCCCCCAAGTTATTAGTAACTTGAAGGGGACACCTAGAAAATGTTTGCTAAGCATCTATTCCGAGCTGCATGTAGCTCGGAAGAGAAACTTGATTTTTTTATCATTAAGTAGCTCCAAAGTTATTAGTAACTTGAAGGGGACACCTAGAAAAAGTTTGCTAAGCATCTCTTCCGAGCTGCATGTAGCTCGGAAGAGAAACTTGATTTTTTTTATCATTAAGTAGCTCCAAAGTTATTAGTAACTTGAAGGGGACACCTAGAAAAAGTTTTCTAAGCGTCTCTTCCGAGCTGCATGCACCTCAGAAGAGAAACTAGATTTTTTGATCATTAAGTAGCCCCCAAGTTATTAGTAACTTGAAGGGGACACTTAGAATTATTTTTTCTAAGAGTCTCTTACGAGCTGCACGCAGCTCGAAAGAGAAACTTGATTTTTTGATCATTAAGTAGCCCCAAGTTATTAGTAACTTGAAGGGGACACTTAGAATTTTTTTGCTAAGCGTCTCTTCTGAGCTGCATGAAGATCGGAAGAGAAACTTGATATAGTAAAAAGAAAGGAACATAAAAATTCATACAATCATTCATCCATACAAGGACTATGCTTTATTGATGTAATGTGACTGTCTCTATGCATAAAATCGACATAACAACTGAACGTTCCATGCAATGGTTCTTCTATGTCATTTGTTACATCATATAGCCGATATGCCCATTATGTAATACCCGAGATATTACAAAAGGTCCTTCCCATGGGTGGGCTAATTTATGATTCCCTTCTGATGTCTGCTTCACGCGTAAGACCATGTCACCTTATTGGAATGAGCTAGCTCGGCCATGCCGGTCATGGTACCGGCGAAGATCCTGCTGATAAAAGGCAGAGCAAGTGAGAGCTAAGTTTCGCTCTTCTTCAAGGAGGTTTACACAATCTTGTCTTGAAATATCGGCTTCTGCTTTAGTGTACTGACTTAGTCGTGGAGTGTTAAGCTTCAGGTCACTTGGAAGAACAGTTTCTGCACGATACACCAAAAGGAAAGGAGAAAACCGAGTAGAGCGTTTGGGTGTTGTTCGCTGCCCCCACAGAACCGAGGGAAGTTCATCCACCGAAGCACCTTTTGCTTCTTTCAATTCCCAAAGTAGGTGTGGCTTGATTCCTTAGCACGTTCGACCTTACCATTGGACCGAGGGTGTGCCACAGAAGCATAATTCACTTCAATGCCTTTGGTCCAACAAAAAGTTTTAAATTCAACCGAGTTAAAATTTGATCCATTGTCTGTAATGATGTCATGTGGGACACCAAAACAATATATAATGCCCTGAATAAAACTCATCGCCGTTGCTGAATCCAAAGATTTTATCTGTTTTGCTTCTATTCACTTTGTAAACTTGTCGACAACTACTAGGATATGAGTGAAACCATACTTGCCTGTTTTGAGTGGTCCAATCATGTCGAGGCCCCAGACAGCGAAAGGCCATGCTAAAGGAGTTGTCTTCAGCTCGGAAGAAGGTTTATGCGATTGACTTGCATAAAATTGGCATCCTTTGCTATGGTCAAAAATATCCTTAGCATCGACTAGTTCTTTAGGACAAAAGAAACCAGCTCGGAAAGCTTTTGGCACTAATGTCCGACTTGAAGCATGATGTCTACAATCGCCTGAGTGGATATCTTGTAATATGAGTCATCCCTCAACTTCCAAGATACATCGCTGTGGAAGTTTGGTGACACTGTTTCGGTATAGCTCATTGTTGATTACCGAGTAAGACTCTGATTTGCGGACAATCTGTTGAGCTTCCAACTCATCTTCTGGCAATTCTTTCCTTTGTAAATAGGCCAAGATGGGTAAAGTCCACCCATGTTGTGTCACTTCTTCATCAAAAATCATATCTATTACTACAAGTATATCTTCCTTATCAAGTATATTTTGGTCTGGTAGCATCTCTCGCTCAGCTTGCAAAAAAAGATCTTCTTTGACAGTTGGAGAATGCAGGTGCTGAAGAAAAAAATCCAGATGGAATCTGACCCCGAGTTGACCCTAGCTTAGTCAAAGCATCAGCTACTTGATTCCATTGCTTCATAACTTGATTAATTACAAAATCTTGAATCTCCAAATACCATCAGTCGTCGAATTCAGAGTGAAGTGGCCATCCATAGTCCATACAGGAGGGCCTCATACTCGGCTTCATTATTTGTCAATGGAAATTGTATTTGGAGGACATATCGCATTTCATCTTTTCTTTGTGAGACCAAAACTACCCCTGCCCCTGCTCCGTTCAACATCTTTGATCCATCAAAAAACATGGTCCAATGCTCTGGGTTGGCTGTGAAGGTTGCTGTATCTCTATCCACTCGGCCAAGAAATCAGCCAGAGCATGTGATTTGATTACTTTCTTGGGCTGATAATGGATGGCTTAAGGTAGCAGGTCAATTCCCCTCTTTGCAATTCTTGAGCTTTCGAGACAACTATAATTGAGTGATGTTGAAAATAGTGTGCTCGTTTTTGTGATGCCAACTAAATCCCCATTGCCAACTTTTGGTAGTGTGGGTAGCGCTTCTTGGATTGCGTAAACACTTCAGAGATAAAATACACAGATCTTTGAACCTTCTGTGCTTTCCCTTCTTCTTCCCTTTCCACCACAATAGCAACACTGACAACATGGCTTGTAGCTGCAATATATAACAAGGGGTTCTCTTTTTCTCTCGGAGCGACAAGAATTGGCCAGGTGACAACAACTTCTTTGAATCTTCGAAAGCCGCTTGAGCCTCTTCAGTCCTGGAGAAATTTGGTCATTTTTTCATCAGCTGATAGAGAGGTAAGGCCTTCTCCCCAAGTGTAGAAATAAATCGACTAAGTGCTGCGAGGCACCCTGTTAACTTCTGGACATCTCGGAGCTCTTGCAGTATTTTCATATTCTGAATAGCAGCAGAATTTTCTGGGTTATATTCAATTCCTCGCTCGGAGACCATAAATCCGAGTAACTTTCCTGCTGGAACAACAAAAACGCATTTTGGTGGGTTTAACTTCATGTTGTAAGCTTGGAGACTTTCGAAAGTTTTAGCCAAATAATTTCCTTTAGCATATTTGATGACTACGTCATTTACATAAACTTCCACATTTTTTCCGATTTTCCATATCAAATTTTTTTTCATCATGCTTGCTCCAGTGTCCTTGAGTCCGAATGGCATTGTTGTGTAACAAATACATCCAAATGGAGTTATACACGCTGTTTTCAACTCATCTCGTGCATATAGTCGGATTTGGTGATAACCCAAGTATGCATCGAGGAAACAAAGTCTCTCACAACCCGGTGTAGAATCTAAAATTTGGTCAATGCGAGGAAAGGGAAAATGATCTTTTGGGCAGAATTTGTTGATATGTCTGAAATCAACACAAGTTCTCCAAGTTTTATCTTTCTTCGGAACGATAACAGGGTTGGCTAACCACTCGGAGTGCACTACTAGAGAAAAGGCTATACATGGAATTCTTATTAGTGCCGCATTTTATATGTAATGCGCCACTATGTTGTAAGAGGTGGCGCACTGGTTCAAAATGCGCCACCCCTAAGAGTGGGCCAGCCCTGGATCCTATTACTTATTTGATAGAAGGACTGTAAGGGAACCCCCATTGTTTAATAGGTGCAACAAATCCCAAATTTCAAATACCGTGCCTTGAACTTGGGTGGGTGGGAAGGCATCAGCCCCTTCCCACCACTAGGATACGCCTTAGTCTGCCTTGGATCCTCTTATGGGTGGCGCATTCTGAAATGCACCACCCCTAAGGAATTATTAGTGGCGCATTTTGAAATGCGTCACCCCTAAGGAATTATTAGTGGTGCATTCTGAAATGCGTCACCCATAAGGACTTATTAGTGGCGCATCTTGCATAAGCGCCACTACTAACCTAAAAAATATGAGGGGAAATTCCCAATACACAAATACAGCCCCACCCTGTGGACCGCCTTTTCAGATTGAAAAAAATAAAAAAAATGATAGAAATGTCAAAAAATAAAAGAAAATTAGATTCCCATGTAATATGTGATCTAGTTATTAGGAAAATTTAGAAACATGAATTTCATCTTTTTTTGCAAAATCTCTCTAGAATTTGAATAATGGGCATAACTTTTGCATGCGAACTCTGATGAAAAAGTTTTTTATATGAAAAATCATCTACTCGAAAAGTTCTATCCAAATTCAACTAGGGAAACCCCGTTGAACATTTTTAGAATCCACAAAAACCTAACAGAAAAAAATTTACAGGCATTTCAAGATCTGGAGCCAAAAAATGAAAAAATATCAAACTTAGTAGTGGCTCATTTTGTATGAAATGTGCACCCAGTAACAGAAAAAAAATTAAAATTTTACAGTTTTATTTTTATTTTTTTTTAAAGTTCAAAATGGGCTAGAGGATCGATCAGGAAGTTTAAAAAAAAATTGAAAATTTTAGCTAGGAACATTAAAAATGAATAAAAATAAAAATAAATTTTTTTTTTCAATTTTTTTATAAAGTTCAAAATATACTAAAGGACAGATCGAGAAAGTTTCAAAAAAATGTTGAAAATTTAGCACACCCATGAACATCAATAAGGTCCTAGACATCAACATGGTTTAATAGGATTTATATGATAGATATATCGGAAATGCATATGTACATGTACAAGCGGGTACATGTGATATCATGTCCGCACAATGCTAAAAGATTGTTTGAGATCCAAAAGGAACCAATACGTAACATCATATTAGTCATATGTTTTTCTTGCTCGTATGTTTTTAGAATCCTACAAACAATGAAGAAATTTTAATTTCGATTTCATACATGTTGGTAGAAAGTTATGGTATGTATTCAAATAGCTACACCTTATCGAATCTATAATAAAAATAAACGCATAGTATAAAAAATATTGAAATTTTTGGCAGAAATCTAAAACAATAACACTTGGATAAGATATCACATGTACCCGCTTACACATGTAGAAAATTCGCAGTCTAGATATATCAACAAGTGTCTGCCAAGTGAGCTGGAGTGGGAGTTGAATAGAACCGAGGAGTTAAGTGTGCTGGGGCTGGAGTAGTGTTAGGATGGATGACCCTCCGGGAATTTTGACCACGGAGATCAGTTTGACATGATATTAAGCATAGTGATCAGGCATTAAGCATACTAACCTGAGATTAAGAAAATAATAAAAATAAATAAAAATTACAAAACAAATAAAAATCATTATCCAGATTAAAAATTCAAAATTCAATTTTTTTAATTGTGGCACATTTTCAGAATGCGCCACCCCTAAGACTCTTATGGGTGGCGTATTTCCAGAATACGCCACGAATAAGGGCTTATGGGTGGCGCATTTTGAAATGCGCCACGCATAATACTCTTAGAGGTGGCACATTTGAAATGCGCCACTATTATTGCCTTATTAGTGGCGCATTTGAAATGCGTCACTAAAGGAAAAAAAAGGACGCCACTATAAGGCATTTTCCTAGTAGTGGTGGAATATTTCCCTGATGAATTTGGCTGCTAGTAATCTCTCCACTTCTTGTCCGATAGCTTGTCTCTTGTCAGAAGAAAATCACCTTAAGGACTCCTTCACATTTATTACACATTGAGTTTGTGCTCAGCCAACTCCCTTGGAATTCCTGGCATATCAGAAGGCTTCCATGCAAAGATATCCCAATTCTCACGGATAAAGTTGATGACCTCGAGTTCCTATTTGGGATCCCAATCAGTTGCAATATTGGTGAACTTGTCCTTATCGGTGGGATGGATTCACACCCTTTTTGTTTCTCCTGCTGATTCAAATGATGACATCTTATTAAGCTGGAGCAGTTCAGACGAGTCAGCTGCTTTTTTATATTCTGCCAGTTCTACTTCAGCCTTCTGCTGATCAACAATCAATTAACCTCTATGCAGCAATTGTTCTTCTTGCTTATAGTCCCCTTAAACAGTGATAACGCCATGTGGGTTGGGCATCTTCAGTTTTAAGTAAACATAACAAGGTATGGCCATGAATCTTGCATACGCAGGCCTTCCGAGTAGTGCATGATATGCACTCTGGAAATCAACTACGTCAAAGGTGAATTTCTCTTTTCGAAAGCTACTCGGAGTACCAACAACAACATCGAGGGTAATCATGCCTAATGAGTGTGCTTTATTTCCATGTATAATTCCATGAAACTCCAGATGACTTTTGTGTAGCTTAGACATTGGAATAGTCATGCTTTTTAGAGTACTTGCATATAGGATGCTTATTCCACTTCCTCCATCCATCAAACGTTTCTTAATCTGAATTTCCCACTTCTTGTTTCCACTAACGGATCAAAAATCAAAGCATGTCTTCCCGGGTGTGGAATATGGGGAGGATGATCTGCCTGGTCAATGTGATTGGCGTATGTGCCCAATTCATGAAACTCGGAATAGCTGGAGCTACTGACTTAACTTCTCTGAACCGAATTTTCTCAATTTACTTGGATTCTCGACCAGAAAAAATAAACAGTATGCCATCTTCACGTGGGTACCCCTCGTTGTCCACATCCGAGTTATCCACCTTTTTATTACTATTATTCTTAACTTCTTAAGACCCTGCCTTTGCATTTTGAGATGCCCTTTTGATCAAATGACACTGTCGAGCTGTATGCTTTGGGAGAATTAACTTTCCTTTAGCATCTCGGGTCGTATGAAGAGGACATGGTTGGTCTAAGAAATCATCATCATTTGCTGGTTTTTTCTGACGAGGTTGCCATTCTCTCTTTGGCTGCATCCTTCCATGAATGTCCGATGCGTTTGCAGCTGCTACTGACTCCGCATCAGTAGGGGCATTCTCTGCCTTCCACTTATTATTTCCTCCAGACATTGTCTTCGGATTTGGTGTCGAGCTACTTCCACCTCTATGTTGCTGATTCTTTTGACGAATCTCCTCCTCACCATTGGCATATTTGTTAGAAATCTCCATCAATCTTCCGAGTGTGGTGACATACGGACATCGTGCCAGCTTGAGACTCAACTCTCTATACTTGACTCCTTGCTTGAATGCATGTATGGCTTGGAACTCGGAGACCTCTTCCATTGAATGTAATCCCGAGTAGACTCAATGTTCCCTTGGACACAAAGCTGCAACTCGGTCAGGCCTTCGGGTCTTTTGTAAGTTCCCTCAATTTTTTTGATAAAAGCTCTTTCCAAATCTTCCCAAATCCAAATACTACTGGGGGAAGTTGATTCAACCATGTCCTAGATGATCCCTCCAACATATGAGAGATGCACCATTGCTATTTCGTCTCCTCCACCTCCGATTTGTACTGCAATTCGGTAATCGTCTAGCCATGTCTGGGGTTTTGCATCACCTAGATATTTATCTAGCCCTTTTGCTATTCAGAAGTGGGGAGGGATAGGGGTGGAACGAATCCTCTCACTGAAGCATACTTTTGTAATACTTGAAGCAATCATTAATCATCGTCGGCAAATAAAATCCAGCACGTCGCAATAACCACTTCATCTTTGGAGCCGACTAATGAGTACCACAGATTCCTTCATGCACCTCTCCCATATCAACTCTCGCTTGATCTTCATCCAAGCACTTTAAAGAAACATCATCAACCGTTCGGCGGTAAAGATTATCATCCCTCAATTCGTACTTAAAAGCTATACACCGAACAGTCCGGTCCACCCTTTTACTAGGATCACGCAAATAATCAATAATGGGCTTCCTCCAGTCTTGATTCTCATATGCACTAGATTTTCCATTAGTAGCCGAAGTAGTAAGTTCTAATTCGGCCCCTTCCATATTGGCAATACAAGACATCGGTTCTTGAGAAATATGAAACATGCCACAATCAACATGATAACCAGATGCTTGTTGTGCCAATTCATTCGCCTTGCAATTGTCATATCTAGGTATATGAGCAATGCTAAAATGATCTAAAGTAGAAACTACATCTAGACATTTATCAAGATAAACATTGAGTGATTCATCAAAGCACTTAAACACTCCAGAAACTTGCTGCACTACCAATAATGAATCACCAAAAGCCTCAATATGTGTAGCACCTATATCGAGCAACATCTTTAAATCGAATAACAATGCTTCATATTTGGCTTGATTATTGGTGCAAAAGTATTCTAATCGGCATGAGGCCTCAAAAACAGCACCATGAGGAGATATATAAACAACACCAACACCTTGGCCATTGCTACAAACTGAACCATCCAAATATAATCTCCATGGTACTAACGAAACAAGGTTTATATCAATATCATGCTTATTATCAATCCGATGTTCTACTATAAAATCAGCAACAATTTGGCCTTTCATAGATTTCAAAGATTCATAAGCCAAATCATACTCAATTAAAGCATAAACCCACTTTCCAATTCTACCACTAAGAATTGGCCTATGCAACATGTATTTGATGACATCGGTGTGACAAGCTACTATGCAATTATTACGCACTAGAATATGTCTCAATTTTTTGCAAGCATAATATAAACATAAGCATATTTTCTCAATGAAGGTATACCTTGTTTCGGCATCTAAAAGGCGCCGGCTCAAATAAGTAATAGCATGTTCCTTCCCTTCGGTCTCTTGAGTCAAAACAGCACCAATGACACCTTCCTCCGCCGCAATATAAAGCCTAAAGGTCTTTCCATGCTTAGGACCTTTCAATACCGGAGGAGTGCATAAGTATTTCTTAATCATATCAAATGCTTCTTGCTGTTTTTCCACCCAAGTAAAATCAACGTCATTCTTCAACCGAAGTATAGGAGTAAATGCATCATCCTTCCCTGAAAAATAAGCAATGAATCTCCTCAAGTAATTAACCTTGCCAAGGAATTTCTGCATATCTCTCTTGCAATTATTCCACCTTTTCTTCGGATCAATCTCTATACCGTCCTCATGAATAATGAAACCCAAGAACTTGCCAGCCGATACGCCAAAAGCACACTTCAAAGGATTCATCTTTAGTCCATATTTCCTCATCCTCTAAAAAGCTAAACAAAAATCGGCTAAGTGAGATTCAAAAGCATCCGATTTGACAACAATATCATCAATATAGACCTCAAGTATAACACCAAGCAAATCATGGAATATTAAGTTCATAGCCCTTTGATATGTGGCACCGGCATTCTTCAAACCAAAAGTCATTACCACCCATTCAAATAAGCCAACGAAACCTGGGCACCGACAAGCAGTTTTGTAGATATCCTCTTCGGCCATAAAAATCTGGTTATATCCCGCATTACCATCCAGAAAGCTAATAACTTTATGTCCCGAAGCTTCATTAATAAGCATATCGGCTATTGGCATGGGATACTCATCTTTGGGCGTAGCTCTATTCAAATCTCTGAAATCAATACACGCCCTCACCTTGTTGGACCCTTTCTTCTCCACAGGCACAATATTAGAAATCCATTCAGCATACCTGCAAGGTCTAATAAAATTAGCTTTAAGCAACCGAACGATCTCTTCCTTGATGCGGTCATATATTTTAGGATTAAACTTTCTAGTCATTTGCTTATAAGGTCTAAAACCATTCTTTATAGGCAACCGATGCTCAACTAGCTCTCGGCTTAAACCTGGCATCTCATGATATTCCCATCCAAAGCAAAAAATATATTCTTTCAACAGCTCGATTATTTTAACCATACAATCGGCTTCCAGATTTTTTGTTCACAAATGTCACGCTCGGAATTGAACCATCTCCTATGTCTACCTACTCTAATGGATCAGCCGACGCAAAACCTTGTCCTAACTTATCCATGTCTTCCAACTCTTCTATCGACTCGAATATATCGTTCCCATTGGACCGATATTCTTCACGACGCTTCTACAACAACTCGGAGTTAGAATCCATTTAACTGCATTGTTCCTTGGAGCCGATTACCACCAACCGGCTTTAGAGACACGGGCACGAAACCATTCTTTGTGGCGCTAAGAAAATCAAAATCTAACAAGTCGCGCCCCGTCAAGCAAGTAGCATATGGATGTTGCCAATCCACCGGCACATCAGCCAAAGCAACACAGGCCGAATTATCCGCATGAACCACCTCCACTTCCTCATCAACCCACTGAATCAAGAACTGGTGCATAGTTGATGGTACGCATTGATTTGCATGAACTCAATCGCGCCCGAGTATGACATTTTAGTTACCATACACCTCAGCAACAAAGAACGCGGTAGTCAAAGTCTTGCTCCCCACTGTAAGCTCTACATACATGACACCTTTGGCTTCAGTTTTTCCCTTGCCTTCAAATCCATTGAGCACCATATTAGTCTTCATCAATTCTGCCTCATTCAAACCCAACTTTTTGAAGACCGGATAGGGCATAAGATTCACAACAGCACCACCATCAACAAGCATTCTAGAGACCGATGATCCATTAATATGACCTTTGAGGTACAATGTCCTCAAGTGCGTCACCGGTTCTTTTGGCTTCTCGAATATAGCATTTTTGGGGCCAAAATCGAAATGAGCCACCTCCCCTTCTTCATCTACGGCACGAAATTCAGCGGGAAAGTAGAACACCATATTAATATCCATACTTTCACGTACAGGCATAGGCTCATAATCTAGCAACTCCTCTTCTTCATGCATACCCACTAACTCCGATGTATTATCAAGTGAAGGAGAAGTTATAGATGGTGTGGATGATACAATAGCATTTGCATCATCCTCTCTTGCAACATTCGGCGTTGGGAGAGCCACCGTGTTATCTATTGTTTTAGGCCTCCACACCTTTGCCGCGGGCACCATGGGACGATCTTTGTTGAACCACTCATCCCTCAGTTTTTCTGCCTCTTTCTCCACCTTTTCATGGCTCCTCATGCACTGCAATCTCCTCTTTTTTGATTTGGATATACCGGGAGGACACCATTTAGGTTGAGTATACTTGGGGTCTCTAGGATTGAACTCACTTGTACTAGCTTCATGATCATTAGCCATAGGACCTTGCGGGACAGCCACCACACCACCACTTGAAATAGCTGGATCATCAATAACAATCGGCTCTTTGAGTTTTAACACCTAGGTGCCCACCATAACGGTTTGACACCAATCCCATCTTCCTTCGGCTTAGCGGATTCTGGAATTATATCACTCGGTAACTTTGCACGCAACATTTCCCCGCTAGCTTCCTTTGGATGACTTTGCATTGACCGATTGGCACCATAACTCAAACGGTCTTGTATGGGATAAGAAATCCTCTCATGCACGGATCTTCTAGGCGCTGCCCACCCTGGATGAAAAGAATAAGGAACCATTGGGGGCTCCTCCCATCTACCATCAAATCCTCTTGTATAGTATGGCCCATAAGGGGGTGGTGCCATCCATGGGGCTGGCGCCCATGACCCGTATGGCCTTGCTTGACGCTGAAATTTCTTCTTAGGAGGCGACCTTGAACGTTTCAAACATGATGACCGATTAGAGCTAGAACCGGCCGCTTGGTTAGCAGAATTGGACAGCAACATATCAAAAGTTGGCTTGATTTTCTTGTGTTGCACTTTAGCTTCATTTTTCTTCCACCTGCCAACCTCTGGACTCTTGGGCTTAACAAATCTGACACGAGTATTCTCGTGCACTTTTGGTTGCCCCCCAGGTGTAGGATTCTTGATGGTGATCTTAATAAACTCCCCACCACCGGGTTGCTTGTCAAGCAACACTTGCCTCTCCAAGACCTTGCTACCATCTTTGCTTTTCCTTGATTCACCAATGACAACATTATCTTTGTTAGCTGATTCGGCTATGTCGGGCCGAATTAACGTCTTCCTCCCCTCCAAATCCATAGTGTTCATGGGGAAGGGCTGCTTATCAACTTGCATCTCAGAAAAATTCAATCGTCCGTCATTAATGGCCGATTGTATCTGTCGTCGAAAAACATTGCAATCATTAGTAGCATGAGAAAAATAATTATGACACTTGCAATATGCACGCCGTTTTAGCTCCTCAAACGGCGGTAAAGCATTAGACATTTTAATAAACTTAGCTTGCAGCAAAGCATCAAATATTCTATCACATTTAGCAATGTTAAAAGTAAACTTCATATCATCATCACGATTCTTATGAATCTGCTTTAAATCTTGGCAAGTAAAAGGTTTGGCCTTGGATGGCCAAACAAACTCAGCGGTATTGACATTAGCTTCATTGTCCGAACAATCACTATCACATTCAATCATATTCACCTTAGGACGATCAATCTTATATCTATGCACCTCTTTATTTTCTTTGCCACAACTCTCTTGAGCTAAAGCCCTTTGCAAAACTTGATTAATAGTTAAGAACTCATGGCCATCTAACCTATCTTTAATGTAAGTTTTCAAACCACTAAACACAAGATCAGCCAAGTCTCTTTCAGTTATCACCAAACTATAGCACCGGTTTTTTGTATCTCGGAATCTCTTGACATAGTCAGAAACCGACTCATCATTTTTCTGTCTAACCAATGTAAGATGTGATAATTTAAGCTCATTATCGCCGCTATAAAAATGATCATGGAACTTTTGTTCTAGTTGTGACCACAAATTAATAGAACCATGCGGCAAAGAAGAAAACCATGAAAATAAGGTACCAGTTAATGACAAGGGAAACAAACGCACTTTCAATTCATTAAAGCGGCCAGCCTCACCGAGTTGCGGCAAGTACTGACTAACGTGCTCCCATGTAGTTTTCCTACCCTCTCCATCAAACTTGGTAAATTCTTTGATCTTATAACCGGGAGGGCACGAGATTGCATCAAAGTACTCAGGATACGGCTTTTGGTAAATGCGATTCCTAGGCAACTCAACACCAAATTTTTCTTTGAGCATCTTAGTCATCTCCTCTCTAAGGTTAGCTAAGGCATCGTCTGTAGTAGCCGATGCAGCTTGTGGAAGTGGCATAGGAGGGATAGGATTGCTGGTTGCGGGCGCCGGAAGTGGCATATATACCGAGTTGTAATTTGGCTGTGGTCGAGTTGGGTCTGCCGAATTGTAACTCGGAAGAAACTGAGTAGTGTCTGCGCCCAACTAAACCGAGTTGTAGCTCGGCTGCGTATGAACAATGTTTGGACCTACAGGTATAGCTTGGTTCGGCATAGTTACCGAACTAGGTATGATAGGATTACTTGGTGAAGGCACAATCTAATTTGTATAAGCAGGAGCGTAACTCATCGGCAATGGTGGTGCCGATGAAAGAGGCAAAGTTGAGCTAGGGTTTCCCATACTAGCAAGCATACTACCAATATTAGCCCCAGAAGATTGAGCATTATTTTTCTGAGCCTTAGAATTTTCCAAGAAAGTTTGATAGATCAAAGTATTGCTATCAGTTATGCGGCTCTCAATTTCAGCCCATTGCTTTTTAGAAAAGGTAGCACTTATAGTGGGTTTAACCAGCTCCACGGGAAGAGGAGGCAGCTTGATTTCTCCAATCGGAGTAGCGTGGCCTTGGCGTCCCTTGTTGAAGTTTCCAAGGAAAGCTTCTAGATCCTCGTCCTCGCGTTGTTTCTTGACAATTTCATTAGCCTCATCCCGCTACTTCTTGAACTCTTCATAGATCTGGCGGTGTTCCTCCGATAGATCATCAAGGCTAGGCTTAATGATGTTATCGGCGTTGATCTCTGTTGACTTAAACATGGTTGATGATGATTTTTGAAACTTTGTCCCCAGCGGAGTCGCCAAAAAGTTTGTTGACACACGAACACGTCACGTGTACCCTCGACGTCGGGGGTGATGCACCGCAACTCACGTCGAAGGAGATCCGTCCGGTAGCGCGGTACGAAAGACAACCGGAGGACGCTTTTGAGCACCCGAGACCCCACACGCCCGGGAGGGACCCCGTCTGGGCGCACGGCGTCTATGGGCTGCCCTAGGTCGACATTATCTCCCCTAGAGCTCTCGCGGATCGTTGTCCTGCAAGAACAAGAACAAATGAAGAACGAGGGAGAAGATACGTGGAAAAGTAGACTAAATTAGGGTTTAGATGTGTTTGCGATTGTGTTTGTGTCAATCGGCCGCCACCTCATATATTTATGAGGGGGTTGGCCTTTCCGTGCAAGAAAAGGGCTCAGATTCGTGTCAAAACTGCTAAAAACCCGATCAAATTCGGAACCGGATCGAGGGTTCGGACGTCCGGACTTTATCCCGGACGGTCCGGACCATAGGGTCGGACGGTCCGGCTTCTAGGTCGGACGGTCCGAGCTGAGGTCAAAATCTTTCTGTAATCGGGGTCCTCAAGTCGGACGGTCCGACCTTAGCTCGGACGGTCCGGTTTCCATCTCGGACGGTCCGACCTGGTTTTCCAGTGCTGCACTGTTTTGACAATAACTTCTTCATACGAACTCAGATTTGGACGTTTCAAATATCAATATCGACCGGCTCGACGAGACGAAGCCGGTCTATGTAGAACATTTTCCCATTTTAGGATGTCTTGATGTCCTAATTGGAAGAATAGTACTCCAAATGCCAGGGTCTTATTGCTTCAAACATAGTTTCGGCTCTTGAGATAGAATCGGATGATCACGGCTCGAACTACAAAGTTGTACATATCGACAATACCCAACTTTTTCATGTAGGGCACTTCTTCATTTGAGGTAATCTTATATAGGTTTAATGTCGTGTCAAAAACCGGTGTCAACATAAGTAAAGCTGACTCACAGCCTGAGTTTTGATTCGGAGGCGGAAATTACGAAGTATTTGCTACCGAAGCTTAACTCAGCACTCATGAGATTTCTTCTCTTAGGCTTCTCACTGGGTTTTGATTCGTGCTGAGCTTTTTCACAATAACTTCGGCTTCGACTTACTAGCTCCTCTTGATACTACGGTTTTTCCTATGACTCAAAGAATAGAAAAAGAACTACACAAAAACTATGAAGTCTTGCGCCGTCTTCTTCATTTCCTTTGGAGAGTTACGCTTCAGGACACCATAAATTTTTAGGGGTCACCCAGTGAGGTTGAGCTTCAGTCCAAGGAATAAGCTTTGACTTCTTGTCCATCATACTTGAAGATCTATCAATTGACTTGTGCTTCAGGAACCAAAACACCTATTTATACTTGAAAACATTGTTAGTACCTCTATTGTCTTGTCCAACAATATCCGAACCACATGGGGGAAACAATTTCTCTTACAATCTCCCCCTTTTTGGACTATTGTTGAAAAAACAGGCATCGATAAAGTATTGAAGTTTTTGAGTTGAGAGGATAGCAAACTGTAAGATGTGAAGGTTTTAGTCCCATTGAATGTAAGCATCAAAGATAATTTGAATCGAAGTAGATGTATAGATGATTTTCTTCGGTGGAGAGTAAAGTTTGAACATCTTAGCGAGTAGGATTGCAGTTCTAGATAAGATTCCAATAATATGCAATCCTCTGGAAAGATCTATGAACTTAAAGATAATAACCACCTGCAAGAGATATCATACAAAGCAGAATCTTGCTAGCAAGGGGTTATTAAAAAGACATAGTGGCATACTGTTCACAGACACGAATCTAATTTAAGTTACAACCCAATCGAAGCAAATGTAATGTTTGTTGTAACTTAAAATGGAGGTAAAAACAAAAAACGAAGAAAAACCCTGTCCCCGTGGCAAACTAAACCTATCGATGCATCATTCTCCCCCTTTTTGTCAATGATCAGACAAAATGTGGCGAAGAGCATGAAGAGTTCCTAGGCGTTAGCAACATCCTAGGGAGTCCTTCGAGGAGAGCCTAGCGCAGAAGAGTCGCTTGACGAAGACTTATCGCAGGAGGAGTCTTCTTCATAAGTAGGCGATAGATAGTCTTCAGCATTGGCAGGCGCGAGGAGGTCAGAATCACTGTCTTCGAGAGCATCATATTGATTGGAGGTGATGGAATCGCCTTCGGGAACAGTATCTAGCCTGATGGGCTCTGGCTCGTTGAAAAACATGACTTCATCAAGCTTGTGCAGAGAGGGCAGGAAGTTGCGGTTGAGGTGCGGGTAATCCTTATAGAAATCCTCTTTGTTCAATCCCTTGGGAGAATAAAACTTCCAAAGCCCTTTCCAAGAATGACGCTTCATCACTCGAAGATATTGGTTGTTGTTGAGTGCAATGTTTCCCACGCGGTTGATTTCATCGGAGAGGAATTGCATCTGGCGCTGATTTGCTTCGATGGAATTCTCTAGCATCTATTGGGAACGAAGGAAAAGCTCAAAGTGATGATAGTCCTTCTGGAAGTTTTTCTGGAGATTCCGTTCATTCACTTCTTGCCGAATGCCCACACAATTAATCATAGGATCGTTGGGCTGTTGAAGCATACTCATTGTGTCATGAACCGGTGTAACAAATAGTTTTGGGTGGTTCCTGGCAACAAAGTTTTCATTCCGGCCATAATTGCAAACTACCTGAAGACAAGGTGCATAGGGCTTGAAGGTGAATGGAAATTCAGCAGCGAGAACCATGGTTCGGAGGATGAAATCTTCAAAATTAAATACCAGGCCATGGGAGAGCTTTAGAATGTCATGCCTCACGTGCGGATAGATATTGGACTCTTCTGAAGCAGTACTGAGTGGCAGCAAAGAGTTTGACAGTATGTAAAACCATATCTAGGAGATAAACACCAACACTACTGGAAAAACAGAGTTTGCCATTAGTTTCTGGCTTTGCCGTCAGCTGTTTCACGGGGCTGACGGCATAGGCTCTATGTCCTCAGCCAGGTGAAAAACTGACGGCGTAGAACAGGCTGACGGCAAAGGATTTCTTTGCCGTCAGCCTGTTCTATGCCGTCGGCTGGCTGACGGCATAGAAGACTAAGGCTGACGGCATAGGTGGCCTGACGGCGTAGGCAGCTTCTCAGCCCCCCCTACTACCTCTGCCTAACCTCCCCAGGCTTTGCCGTCAGCTAGCTGACGGCAAAGACCTGAGTAGATAACCCCCGCCTCCCAGCCCTCTCTCTCTATCACGCGCCCACCCCACCCGCCAACCCCACCCCGCCCGAGCCCCAGCCGCCGCCGCCTCCTCGTCGACACCGCCGCCTCCCTCGCCGGAGACCGCCCCCGCCAGAGCCCACCCCCGCCGGAGCCCGCCCCCGCTCCCCGCCCCCCGCTGGAGCCCACCCCCGCCCCCGCCCCCGCCCCCTCCCCCGCCGGAGCCCACCCCCGCCCCCCCGGCCGCCCCCCTCCCCCGCCACTCCCCCGCCGGAGCCCGCCCTAGCTTGCTGCCGCCAGGTGAGCCACCTCCTCCTTTTATTTTTATTTTCTTTTGTATTATTAGTTGAACTATCTTCTGTTTTTATTAGTTTTCCTTTTTTAGTTGATTTTTATTATATTAGTTATATCTTTTAGAAGTAGATAGAAGATTTAGTTAGCAATTAGTAGTTAATTTCTTATATGAATTAGTTAGTAGCTAGTATATTAGTTATATCTTTTAGAAGTAGATAGAAGATTTAGTTAGTAATTAAGAATATATGAATTAGTTAGTAGTTAGTATTTAGACAATAGGAATTATTAGTTAGTATTTAGACAGTAAGAACGCTAGTACTTAGTTAGTAGAAGTAGGAAGAGAAAGAGAGGAGAAAGAGATTGAGAGAAAAAAAAGAATGAGGAGAAGGATATGAAGAGAAAAAGAAGAAAAGCAAAAGGAAGAAGAAGGAGAAGCAGATTAAGAGAATAAGAAGAAAAGGAAAAAGAGGAAGAATGAAGAGATGGAGAGAAGAATAATAATTGAAGAATGAGGAGAAGGAGATGAAAAGAAAAAGAAGAAAAGGAAAAGGAAGAAGAAGGAGATTAAGAGAATAAGAAGAAAAGGAAAAAGAGGAAGAAGGAGAGAATAATGAAGAAAAGAAGAAAATAAGAAGAAGAATAGAAATAGATGAAGAGAAGAGTAAAGAAAAAGAAGAAGAGATGTGAAGAATAAGAACTATTAGCTTTATAGTAGTGATATTAATTAGCTTTATACTTTTAATATTGTAGTTGTCAATTAGATGTTGGTATTAGTTAGATTAGTTATCACGAGTGCGTATTTGTTTTGATTGATTACATTTAAATGTGCAGTTTTGGCCTTCGTGCCGATGACACTATCTAGATGTTGGTATTAGTTAGATTAGTTATCGCGAGTGCGTATTTGTTAACTCTTCCTTCTCCACCTTTATATTGCTCTGTTTTGGCCTTCGTGCCGATGACACTATCTAGATAGGTAGTTTTAGTATTGAAATGCAAAGTCTTCGCGTAACCAATATGCGTCTCCCGTTCGAAAGGGTTACGGTTATAACTATGCATGCATTTGCATATTTATAATGGTGATTCTTTCGAATTGTCCAACGTTATCCATGGACAGCCCGGGTATGTGTAGATTGGGTCATTTTCCCATGCTTTGTTCCGGATCCGATGCAGAGTTTCGACAGCGCCTCCTTGTTGTTCTCCGAGTATACATCCTCTCGGTTAGTTTCCGAGACGTGTATTAGGAGAACAGCAGGGAGGTGTTGCCGAAATTTTGCGTTGGATCGGGAGCAGACCATGGGAAAATGACTCAATCTACACATACTCGGGTGGGATTAGGACCCATCTTTACCTAGTAGCTGGTAGGTGTGCATGCCGTGCATCCCAATGTTTTAACCATGATTAAAAAATGACCATAATTAATTTGACATACTTGATGAACTGATAATTTATATTGTTCATATGTGGATACTATATAGCTAGCTTGACAGAATGACTGATCGTGAATGGATGTACTCCGGTCACCCTAGTCAGAAAGACATGACCGATGAATGGTTGAGCAAAACCTATGAATTCCTGCAAACGGCATTTTCTAAAGGCCAGCCAAAAACATGGTGCCCCTGCACTAAGTGCAAGAATTATTCGCGACAGACAAAGGATGTAATGGGTAAACACCTGCAGATGCGTGGTTTTACTCCCGGCTATACCTTGTGGACATTTCATGGTTAGTCGGCCCAACGTAATAGAGACGAAGTTTTGCGTCGGCGCACCGACGATTATGGTACAGGGATTGAAGACATGGTCAATGATTTTGATGATGCTCGGAAGAAGGACGAAGAGATGGAGGAATCCGCAAAGGCCTTCTATGCCATGTTGGAGTCTTCAAAACGTCCTCTTCACGAGCACACTAATATTTCTCAGCTAGATGCCATCGCACAAGTAATGGCTCTGAAAGCCCAATTCAACATTGGAAGAGACCTGTTTGACTCAATGATGACCCTATTTGGGGGGTTTCTACCCGAAGGTCATATTATGCCTTCAAACCTATATGAGTCAGACAAAATCCTTAGTGCACTCAAGATGTCGTATGAGCAGATACATGCTTGTGAGAAAGGATGTGCCTTATTTAGGAAAGAGTATGTGCACGAAACATATTGTCCATTTTGCAAGTCCTCCAGATATGTTGAGGTAGAAAACGGTGAAGGTGAGAAGAAGCAGAGCAAAATCCCTGTGAGTGTTCTACGGTATCTGCCGATCCTACCAAGACTTCAACGACTTTACATGCTCGAAGAAACAGCAAAACAGATGACATGGCACAAACATGGAATTAGGAAAGAATTAGATGAAAACGGAGATCCGATGTTGGTACACCCTTCGGATGGTGACGCATGGAAGGCATTTGATGCTAAACATACGGAAAAAGCTAAAGAGCCAAGGAATTGCCGAGTCGCCATCGGTCTCGATGGGTTCAATCCTTTTGGTATGAAGGCTACCCAATATAGTGGCTGGCCTGTGTTTGTTATTCCGCTCAATCTTCCACCATCGTCCATTATGCAAAGAAAGCACATATTTCTGACGTTGATAGTTCCAGGGCCAAACTATCCGGGGAAGAATATGAGTGTGTACATGCAACCGCTGATGGATGACTTGAAAGAAGCTTGGGTGAATGGGGTCAACACATACGACGCAGCTAAGAAAGAGAAATTTCAAATGTATGTTTGGTACCAATACTCGTTGCATGATCTGCCGGCATTTGCGCTTTTCGTTGCCTGGTGTGTGCATGGAAGGTTCCCATGCCCACAATGCAAAGCAGCTCTTAAGTTTCATTGGTTGCCGGCGGGTGGAAAGTATTCTTGCTTTGACTTGCATAGACAGTTCTTGCCTATGGACCATCCATTCAGAAAAGACAAGAAGAATTTCATGAAAGGTAAAGTTGTCAAACACTCGGCAACACCTGCGTTGACGGGCACACAAATTCATGAACAGTTAAAATCTATGGAGCCTGATCCAAACCGTCTAGGGTATTTCTTGGGTTATAATGAGGAACACGCCTGGACCCACAAGCCATGCATCTGGGATCTCCCCTACTTTGAAGACCTCTTACTACCACACAACATTGACATGAGGCACACTGAAAAGAATATCGCCGAGGCCCTTCTTGGCACATTTTTCGGCACTGATAAGGGCAAAGATAATACAAAGGCTAGAGTAGACCAGGAGACTCTTTGTGATAGGCCATCACTAAACATGCGACAACCTAAAGGAAGAAAAAATTGGTCCAAGCCACCTGCCTGGTACAATCTCGAGAAGGGAGCAATAAGGGAAATCCTCTTGTGGGTGCAACAAAAGTTGTTGTTCCCTGATGGGTATGCTGCGAATCTAGCGAGGGGAGCGAGCATTGAAAAAATGAAAATTTTTGGGCTCAAGAGTCATGATTGGCACATATCGCTTGAGCGGATAATGCCAGTGATGTTGCGTGGCTATATCCCAGAGTCTGAATGGCTAGTATTAGCAGAGTTAAGTTATTTCTTCCGTGTTCTTTGTGCTAAAGAGTTGTCGCGTGCCAGGATAGATGACATGGAAGAGTTGGCGCCTGAGTTGCTCTGCAAGTTAGAGAAGATTTTTCCACCGGGCTTCTTTAATCCGATGCAACACATGATTTTGCATCTCCCGACCGAGGCAAGATTGGGTGGCCCTGTGCAAAATCGTTAGTGCTATGCAACTGAAAGAATGCAGAAGACACTTAGAGAAAAATGTAAAAATAAACGTAGAATTGAAGCATCGATGGCCGAGGCGTTCATTACCGAGGAGGCGGCAAACTTCGTAACAGCACACTATGATGCCACTTTGCACAGCTTGCATAATCCAAAGCCTCGGTACAATGTGGGCGACCCCAAACGACGTGAATCCAAACTCAGCCTCTTCAAAGGGAAGCTCACTCCTTCTGGTGTGGGAAAAACAAAGTTGCTAGGCATCGAGGAGTGGCGCACACTAACGATGTATATATTGAACAACTTAACAGAAGTTCGGCCGTACATCGAGTAAGTCCTCGAGACATTGTTTCGCAACTTTTTAACAAGTTTTGTGTCTAACAAATGTTATTAATTGATACAGTCGATACGTCGAACAGTTCTCGAATGGTGTTGCAATCGAAAAAGAATCCATTCTCGAGTATGAACTTCTTGAAAAGACAGGAGGCGCCTATCCCGATTTCTTCTCTTGGTTCAAAAAAATAGCTAATTCAGATGAGCAAGTCGACGATGAATTGAGACAAATAGCAAATGGTTTTGACTTTAAGGTCCGGACATTTCAGAAGTACGACATCAACGGGTATCGCTTTCGTACTGCTAGCAAAGAGCTTTCAATGCCCGGTCGAAAAACAACCAATTCCGGTGTCTCTGCTATAGGCGAGGGAGGTGTCGAGTATTATGGAAGACTTGAAGAAGTTTACGAACTTCATTATTATGGTGAAAATCCTCCAAATGTTGTTGTGTTCAAATGTCATTGGTTCGATCCTACTAAGACAAGACGGTCTCATGAACATGTTGGGCTAGTCGAAATCCGACAAGACAGGAAGTTAAGCGTTGATGATGTCTTTATTGTGGCTCAACAGGCCACCCAAGTTTTTTATCTGCCATACAGTCGTCAAAGTGTTAAGAACCTGGAAGGTTGGTATGTCGTGTACGATTTGCCGCCCCATCTTAGACCACCTCCACCAAATGAAGAGGATTATGAACCTCAAATTGACCCAATAACATATGATGGAGAGTTCTTCCAAGAATCACGTGGTGTGAGACGTCGTCTCCGGAACTGCTCTACGTCCACCCTGAACACGGAGGAACAAGAATCACGTGATGATGAGGAAGAAGTGGAAGTAGAAGAGGTTACCAATCCGGATGAGCTAACAATCCTTGATCGGTTACAAAAAGGCCTTCCACATGATGTCCCTGAACCCGATGACGATGTCATTCATGACGACACGTATGATACTGATGATGATTATGCTTCAGTTGACCTTGGAGAAGAGACAGATGATCCCGACTATTAGTACTTTGTATGCATCCAAACATTTTTGTTTAATTATTTAATTAATTGTTTAATTATTCATGTATTTATTATTGTTCATTTAATTATTGTCTTTGAATTTGTACTAAGTATTTAACTATGTATTGTTGCAGGTGGTGAGACATGGCAGGAGGGGATAAGTTGAGGATAGCACCTGGCCAACTACGGAGATAGTTGTTGCAGATATTTGCCGAGGAGCCCCGTGGGAGAGGCGGAGGAAAGAAGAGAGGCAGAGGACGTGGTCGCGGGAAAGGGAGGCTGCCTAATAGGAGCCAGTCGCCACCACCCTCAGCTACTTCAGTCTCAGCCACTTCACCCCTGCAGACAAGGGTGTCACCGGTGCGGGATCCTCCCGTCCAGGAGCGGATACCGATGCAGGATCCTCCCGTCCAGGAGCCGACACCCTCACACGAGGAGTG
Source organism: Bromus sterilis (assembly GCA_950022295.1). Taxonomy (NCBI): domain Eukaryota; kingdom Viridiplantae; phylum Streptophyta; class Magnoliopsida; order Poales; family Poaceae; genus Bromus; species Bromus sterilis. The sequence goes on along the minus strand of OX465595.1, from coordinate 169,599,649 downwards.
GGGGAGTTGGGTGCGGGACGGTGAGGGGCTGGGGCGGATGCGGAGGCTGAGGTTGAGGTGGAGGATGAGGGGGCTAAGGCGGAGGATGAGAGGGCTGAGGTGGAGGATGAGGGCCCGTCTGCCAGCAAGTCGGTCTACCAACGTGGTATGACACGAGTTCCAGACCGATTAGAGTTGCAGCACAGGGCGTTGATTTCGCCAGATGGCGAGAAGTAAGTTGATGTCTATTGTGTACCTTATATCATTATTTTCCACCAAGTAGCTAATGTCTTTGCCTTCTCATTATGCTGGGGGTGGAATTACCCGGAGAATACCCGGAATCCAAACTGCCTCCTTGGTGCTTTGCTTAGGGAGCACTTTCCCGGGCTAGTGCAGTTGCCCGGGGAGGGTATGGTTCCCGAGCCAGGACTCAAGTGGGAGCACTACCGAGCCGCGCTGCTCCCGGAAAACACTCACATGAACGGTGTTGTTGGCGCGAGCGTGGCCGACAAGGTGTTGGCTGATTTTTGGGTAACTATTATTTTACCCAATAATAAGTATACAATATCCAATGTTATATCTTGTTATTTCCTATTCATCTGTGCATATATATGGCATAATTACAGAGTTACCATAGGGTCGAGGAGGGGACGGAGGAGGCGGCCAAGAAGAATCTCGAGAAAGAGTGCAAGAGATTATTGAATAACACAAGGCATGAGATGCGTGTTCAGGCCGTTCGAGATTGGTATGCCAAGAAAAACGAGCCGAAGACGAAGGCTGAATGTCGAAATCTTTTCCCTGATAAGACCGAGTACATGGAGGTACGTAGATTCCTTAGTTACATTCTTTATTAGTTATGTTAGGGCTAGTTACAATACTTAGTTTCATTCATAGGTGCCCCCGAGATGGTTGGCGGATAAGATGGATTGCTGGGAGATGATAGTGGACAAGTGGTGCACAGAGGCTTGGTTGACCACCCACAATGTGGCCAAGGAGCGTCGTGCCCAATTGGTTGGTGTGCCACACCACCAAGGAAATGCCAACATCAAGCAATACGCCAAAAAATGGGTATGTGTGCCTTGTTTTCTTTCATCATTAATTCATTTGTGCATTATTTTTGTTGTACTAACTCTTTGCCTTTTCTTGTAGGCCAAACACCATAACCAGCCCGAGCCTCAGGGATACAACGCGTTTGGCATGGCCCATAAGGGCTCGTACAAGACGGCGACACCATATTCTGAGGCTGACGGGTCATCTTCGTACACAAGCCTGTCTGCCTACAACAAGATGACGTCTTATTCTCAGGTTGTCAAACAACTGCGCGGCCCTGACTTTGACCCGAGCCTGAATCCTATGGATGGGGAGGCGTTGATGATCTCTGGTGGCGGTAAGAGTCATGGCACGCTGGCCATGTGTGATGGCTTCGTCCCTATCACTGAGTCTCTCTCTCAGATCAAGGCGAGGCAAACTAGCTCGGCTCCTGTAATACGGCAGCGCGCTAGGCCAGTTGACCTTGCCATCGAGGTTAGTTTTCCTTCATTATTTCTTTAGTTCATTTGACCCTGGATGGATGATGATGAGAAGTGGTTGCAGGCCGCACTTGAGAAAGAGAGGGAGGCCACCAGACTCTTGTTGGAGGAGAGGGACCGGAATACCCGGAGGCTGCTGGAGGAGGAGAGGGCACGCAATAATGCCCATGCGAAGGCTATGCACGACTTCGTTGCGGTAAGTCAGTTGTGTGAGAAGCAACAACACTATTTCTTTGACTTCTCGAAAACTAATTTGCAGGCTATGTGTGAGAAGCAAGGTTTGCCACCCCCTCCGCCGATGCCTTCTCCGGTGGGAACGGTGAGTTCCCTTTCAATGACCAACCTTGCACGGACTTATATCGTTGTATGTTGCCATGCTAACCACATATTTCAACTCTTGCCTTGTTGCAGCATCATTCCAGAGTCGCATCCCACAATCCCTCTCCCGGTCAGAGCCCTACCAACCCGGCGACCAACCGAGATGGTGCTTCTCCTCCGTGACTTGGCATTTGTTAGTTATTCCTCTCCTTCTTATTCTTATTGCTTAGCTCAACTTAGACTATGCCATGCTTTAGTTAGCTTAGTAAACTCTAGTTAGGCAAAAAATTGCATAATTAGCTTAATTACATAATTTTTTTACATAATTAGCTTACTTACCTACAAAATGACATAGACTTTGCTTATTTGGTAAAAACATGACATAATTACTTGATAACACCAAAAATAGCATAATTAGTTGATATTAGAGCTCAAAAATGACATCCCTAGCTCAACTTAGACTATGCCATGCTGTAGTTAGCTTAGTAAATTCTAGTTAGGCAAAAATAGCATAATTAGTTGATATTAGAGCTCAAAAATGACATAATTACTTTAGAAATTTTCAAAAGAAACCATAAGAGAAGAACAGAAGAGAAGAACAAAGAATAGATGAAGAAATAAGAGAAGAAGAAAGAGGAGAAAAAGATAGATTAAGAAGAAACAAATCTTCTTATTCTTCCTTTTTCTCTTCTTTCTTTTTCTCCATCTTTTTCTTCTTCTTCTTCTTCTTCTTCTTCTTGTTCTTGTGCCCTTCTTCTTCATCTTCTTCTTCTTCTTGTTCTTGTCTTCTTCTTCTTCTTCTTCTTCTTCTTGTTCTTATTCTTCTTCTAATTACTTAGCGCTAAATTCTTTCTTCTTCTCATTATGCAGATTTTGATAAAGCAGCATGGCACATGGATGGATGCTCCAGGGACTCTAGCTAGTTGTAGTCTTAGATGCTTTGTAATGCACTTTGTAATGCACTTGTACTTGCGGATGCACTTGGGATTCTTTGCGATGCTTTGTGATGCCATCTTTGTTGTTTGCACTTTGTGTTATTTATATTGTGATGCTTTGTGATGTTGTTAGATGCTTTGCGATGCTTTGTGATGCACTTGTGGTGCTGTTTAGGGCCTGGCAGAATATTAATTGTGTTATCTATATTGTTGTTTGAAAATGCAGGGAATTAACAGAAATTAAATTAAAAAAAAACAGAGAGAGTCTTTGCCGTCAGCTTACTGACGGCAAAGCCTTTGCCGTCGGTGGGCTGACGGCAAAGAAGGACATGTGGCAGCTAACTGTTAAATGTGGCAACTCTGGGACGACCAAATGTCCCAGGTTGTCAGCTTTGCCGTCAGCTGGACAGCGGTGACGGCAAAGGGAAAGGACCCCACGTGGCACTGATCGCAGCTCCCCTGGCAAGCATGGCCCACAAGCAGCAGCTTTGCCGTCAGCTGGACTCCAGCTGACGGCAAAGCCTGCCGTTAACCCCCTAACGGGACTGGGCTTAAGTCGTTGCCGTCAACGGTTTATGCCGTCAGCCTCGGCTCCCTAGCTGACGGCACAGGCTTTGCCGTCGGTCGATTTCCAGCTGACGGCAAAGAACCTGTTTGCCGATAAATTCGTGGCCAGTCTCTTCAAAGCCTTTGCCGTCGGTTAAAGTGGCCTTTGCCGTCAGCTACGGCTGACGGCAAACTAGCAGATTCCAGTAGTGCAAGTGCTTCGGACGTATGTTTTTTGGCATTAAATCCTCGGTGACCTCTGGATCCACCAAGGAAGCAAATTTTTCATCTGGAATATCCAGAAGCAAATGAATCTTGGGCTGAGCACCAGTTTGGTGCGGAATGTTCACGATTTCCATGAACTCTTGCGAGGACATGCGAAACGCTTTCCCTTGTATCATCCACTCAAGCGTCCAAGTGCTGGGATCATTTGATTCGCCCGAGACATAAATAATTGCATAAAATTGCTTGATGAGATCAGAGTTGAATGTGTCTTGCAGAGCAAATAGGAGCACCAGGTTCTGAGAGTTGATGGTTTCATATATATTTTGGAAGCAATGAGCTGTAGCTACACTTCGCAGGTCAAGATAGCGATGGTGAAACAACACATCTTTCTGACAGAAGACCTTGGTGTATGGCACTTGTTGTTGAACAGTCCAAAAGAAAAGGTCATCAGCAGTGCGGTCTGAACCATATAGACTGTTTCCAAATAAGCGCAATTTTCTTCGATGGCGCTCGAGGTCAAACTCAGGACCATGCCTTGAAGAGTTGCATGCACCCAAATAGATGGGAAAAGTTTCCCTGGGATAGTTAGAGTCCAGTTGAGTGTCTTGAGCAGCTTGGGTTTTCTGGGCAGACCTGATCTTGGGGTGGCGAGGGGATGGGATAACTTGTGACGGTGCTACCTCCTTGGCCTTGGCAAGAACCAATTACTGCGAAAGATTCATGATTTCAACGTCCTCATCTGCTACTGGCGAAGCATTTGGTTGAGAAGCATGAGATTCGGAAGCAGATCGAGCGGGGAAAAAAGATTGTGTCCTTTGAGATTCAGCCGGTGGGGGTGATGCATGAGGAGCATCAGCTTTGGGAGCAGCTTGGTGCTGGGGTGAGGCTTTAGGTGGAGTGCGGGGTGGATCTTCTTCTTCGTTGGCGGGTGGGGGTGAAGGAATTGGACCTAGAGGTGGAGTGGGTTGTCTTGGTGGGGTTGGGGCTCTGGGTGGAGTTAGAGTTCGGATTCGGGCAGGAGTGGGGGTTTTGGTGGGAGCTTTTGGTGGAGGGGGGCTTTGGGAGGACCAAGCTTGGATCCAAAACTTGGAAACTTGTGCATGAAGCACAGGTGAAGGTTATTCTCCTTTGTTTGCCATGTCTGCTGCATTGCCAAGAGAGATGATGCGGGGCCTCTTCTTATCTTGATTCTTCTTTCTGATGAGATCATAATTGGCCTTCCGCTTCCTTGAATCAGCAACCAGAATGGCATTATTGTGGCAAAGGGAAATATCTTCTACATCTCTCTTGATCTTGCCTTTCCGATTCTCCACTTACTCTTGTGTGCCAAAGTACATGTTTGTGACTTGCTGAGGAAAGAAAAGGAAGATTCTTTGATATCCTCATCATCTTCGGTATCTGCCTTCTTCTGGTATTTGTGAATCTTTATAGATTCAGCTTTTGTTTGAGCATATATTTATTTTAGCTTCATCATCAGATTCACGATTATTTCCTCGATGGCGGGAGGCATGTACAAAGTGCTCGGAGCAGCAACTTCTTCTTCAGATACACTCTTCTTCTAAAGAGCTTCGGTGATGCCCAAGGCATCCCATAACTCAGCTTCCCTTGGATCTGGAATCTGGTATTCACTTTGGAAGTCCATGTCATCTTGGACCTTGGGCTCTTCAGCAATGTTATTTTGAAATTGGAGACCACATGTTGTTTCTGAGCTTCTCTGGCTCGCTTCTTAGCAGTTTTGGTGGAATTTATTTCAAGAGTTGTTGTTCTCTTTGGACCAGCGGCTCGAAGCTTTTGAGCTTCAGCAGAAACTTTCTTCTCATTCTCTTTAGCTTCGGCGATCTTTCTCTTCGCGTCAGCTTCAGCTGCGGCCTTGTTTGAGCTTCGAGATTCTTTATGTCCTTCGCTGTTCTTTCCTTCACAACAGATTCTTTTGCCAACTTGTCGCGTTGAAGGGCTTCTTCCTTGTCTCTTTTCTACAGTTCAGCTTCCGATGGCCTCTTGGAAAATTGGGCCACAAAAGGGTTTGGCTTGGCGACCGTTCCCTTTGGCTTGGGAGCGGCAACAGGTTTTACAGCTCGTTTGCTTCGACGGGTCATGTTTGTGCTTCGACCTCTTCTCTGTCTGAACAACTTGAGATGGAGGCTTGGAATCTAATGGTTTCTCGACAACCAGGTGGGTGGTGTCGATGACCATATTATTAGGGTCACGAATCTGAATCGCTCTTGAAGCAGGTTCTCTCCAGGCTTCTTCTTCAGGGGAACATGCAGCTTTTCCCTGGGGTAGCAAATGAAGCATTTTAAGACTCATCATCAGCATGGCTGGAAGGATCATCTTCTTCTTCTTCTTCTTCTTCTTCTTGTTCTGAGGTGCAGTCGTGAAGAGCTGCTTCAACCAGATTTGCTTGCTCCTCATCAGTGAAGGCCAGGGGAGGTGATCCGGCCTTCTTTTTCAGCTTCCGAGACTTATTCTTCGGAGTGTTGGTTCCTTCTCCAGCAAGTTCAGCTTCACGCAACTTTTTTGCTTCCTTCTCTTTCTTCTTGCGAAGTTTCTCAGCTAGAACATCTAAACGAATTTGTTCTTCTGGGTAGTCATCCGGGGTTCTGAGTGAACTGGGGTGAGGTTCCTTGGGTGGCACAGTACAGTAGAGGTGGTGGTTTGCTGCATTGTATTTGCTGGCCATATGCATGCATTATTGATAAGGAGGGATAAAGGCAAATTGCATGGCCCATTTTCCTTCGGGAATCCTCTTGTACTTGTACCAGTGGATTGCCCAGTAGCGGCGAATCCCTTGCAGTCTGATCTTCCTCTCATGGAAAGTTTCTTCATCTGGCGTGTCAAATCCACACTTTTCTCTGATAGCCTGAGGAATGTCGCGAGCATTGTTGAGCTCTTTTGTACCTTTACTTTTCTGCTTCGGAGCTTCCCGCTCCACAACATTTTCTTCGAGCAAGGGAGACTCATCACCAAAAGACCATTTCGCCAGACATCCTGTGAAGAAGAAATAGGAACGAGGGAAAATAGATAGGCATAATCAAGAACCACCAATGGTTTTGAAAAAAAAATTGAGAAGAGATTCGGGAAAAGATGTTTTGATTCGCAATCTAGTTTGTGTTGTGCTATAACTTTACTTGAGACCGAGAGATCTAGCACAAGACAACTGGATAGACAGATCAGTATAAAAATCTAACCTGAATCAGAGTGAGAACTTTGGATGCTACAAACAAGTTTCCCACGGAACGAGAAATCCGCAAAATCTGAACAACCCTAGAAATTTAGCAACAAACCCTAAGAAAATTGAGTCCAATATCACAGAAGAGTTCAAGATGAGAGAAAGATTTAATCGAGTCCAGGTACCCTAACTCGGTGACGGCGGACGACTACGGCGACGGGAGCGGTGAGGATGGTGCTCTCGACGACGTGGAAAAGTCCTATCGGCAGCCTTCCGGCAGCGAAGTGGTGAGGTCGACAACGGGAGCGAGAGGAGCATGATGGCATGCACGAAAGCAAGAGGATCACGCGAGAGAGAAAGTGAGGAGTTTTGTTTTCACTGGGGGGGGTTGCCTTATATAGGTCGATCTGACGGATCTGTCAGATCGTATCGGACAGTTCCCAACGGTTCTCTCTCCGGATTCTGTGGCGTGGATTTAGTGGTGGATCGCGAGAGAATTTCAACGGCCCGTTATTGATGGATCTCAACGGCTGAATCAGAACACTTAACCGAGAGTAAAAACTTCGAGAAAGGTTGACAGCATTTTGATTCGTAACACAATGACGTTCGAAGCAGAATGCATGTTGTTTCAAATGTGCTTGACCATTTAAGACTAGATAGAGTGAGAATGAAGAAGAATAGAAGGGGTAGGGTCTGAAACTTATCACCTCGAAACCAAACCACAAAACGAAGCTAAAGGTGACAAGTATAGGGGACAATACTCAAAGCGAATCAAAAGATAGATCATAAGAAAAAGACAAGGTAAACAAAACATCTAATACGTAAGAAATATATAAATAGGAAGAGAGATTTAGCCTTACTGAATGTTGCGTGAGTCTATGATACCAAGATCACATCTCAACGCACAAAACCTATTCTCATCCAATGGTTTCTTCAATATATCTGCCAGTTGATCTTCGGTTCTAACATGACTAATCACAATATCTATAGGATTTTTCTTCGCCAAAACCCATACAGTTTTTGGGTACTGCTCAAGTTCCCAGTAAGTGCCATCAGGGTTTAGCTTCCTTTCGAAACCAACACCTTCCTTCCTAGGATTCGTGTGAAGGATAGCCTTCTTCCGGATATCACATAGGTACTGGTGTCCCTGGACACTTTTGAACATACCTGTTTCAAACAAATCTTTCAACCTGAGGAGTTCCTCGGTAACAGTAGAGTTTTCCTCATCTGAGGCATTAGTATCATCAATAACAATAGGTGCTTTGCCTTTTTCTAATTTAGATATAGACTCAATTTAACTTCGGTCCAAACAGGTTAAGCATGGTGAAGCAGAATCAATTTTAGCTTTAGAACCTAGTTGATCCATGAGAGAGAGATTAACGTTTTCCAATTCTTCATGAGCCTATTTCAATTTCTTGATAGCCATTTTCCTATGAAGGAATTCATAAGTAAGCTTCTCCTAGTCTACTGAAAGAGAATCATGTCGAGTGGATAGTTCTTCAAACTTCTCCTTCAAAGAAGAATGCTCATTAGTTAAAGTTTGACCGTTCTCTATCTCATCCATCAACTGGGTTTCTGATTTCTTAATGGTTTTGCTAAGTGAATCAAGTTCATCTTGTTGCATAGAAGCAATTTTGGCAAGCTTAGAATAACTGAGTCTAGAACCACTATCATATGAAGAACCATCAGAAGTATCATAGGTAACTTTAGATGAAGATACCTTAGCCTTGGACATGAAGCAATAGGAAGAAGTTTCTTCTTCGCTGCTCTAGTTGGTGAACAATGAGCTCGAAGCTGATTTCAAAGCGGGAGTCGAAGAAAATGCAATTCCAGCAACACCATCAGATTCCGATCCTGAACTAGATTCTGATCTTGATTCAGCTTCGGATCCATATGCTTCTTCTTAGGAGTTCATTTGCTTCCCAGATAAGCTTTGGCTCGGTGAGAGCTACTTCGACGTGATGAATAATTCTTCGAAGATGAGCCCTCAAGCTTCTTGTGTTACTTCTTCTTTTTGTCATCATCAGAATATTTCTTCTTGTCTCTTCGTGAGCTAGATTCATGTTTCTTTGGCTCATAGCTTTTGGAATATTTGTGAAACTTGCTTGACGGACTGTTGTGCGAATGCCTTGATTTGTTCTCGATTTCCCATAGAGGGCAATCAACAATAAATTGACCTGGTTTCTTGCATTTGTAGCATCATTTGTCCTTTGATGGCGAGCTTCTTGAGGACGAGTGATGAGAGGAATTGCTCGAATGCCTTGATGAGTAATTTTTCTTCGGTGATGAGCAGCCTTTCCTTTGTAAATGGTTAAAGAGCTTCATGATCAGTGCCAAATCCTTTCCAATGCTTGCAGGATCATCAGATTCATCACCAGAAGCAGAACTGGCTTTAGGAGAAGACTGGCGTGAATCTTTTTCCTTGAGGGTATGTGATCTTCTTTGTGAACCATTCACGTCTCGTTTATCTTCTTCTTCCATCTCAAAGGTAGCGAGTCACTCAAGAATATCAGCAGCGACAAGGTTTCTGAAATCAGTCCTCTCTTTTATCATCACCACAATATGATCGAAGGAATCATCAAGAGAGCGTAGAAAAATTCTAGCCACCATATGACTAGCGATATCTTCATCATCGAGGGAAATCAACTCATTTTAGAGAGCAGTGAGTCTGCTGTAGATGGAGGTGACCTTTTCTCCCTCCTTTCGCTTAAACCAATAGAATTTGCATCGGAGTGTGTCAACTCTTGCATCTTTCTAAGTAGAGAAACCTTCTCCTACATTCTCTAGATAATCCCAGACACCTTTCGCAGAGGGGATATTTTTCACTTCATGGTATTTTTCTGGAGTCCAATGATTCATGATGAATACCCAGACTTCAGAATCAAGAGCCATATCACTACTGGAAACAGGAGTTTTGCCGTGAGTCAGACCCTTTTCCGTCCGCTTTCTATCGGGGCTGACGGTGAAGGATATAAGGCCGTCTGCTGGGTTCGAAGCTGACGGCCAAGATGTGGCTGACGGTGTATATGTTCTTTGCCGTCCGCCCATTGTAAGTCGTCCGTTGGCGGACGACAACCTACCCAACAGTTGATGGCAAAGCGCCGCAGACGGCCTCCCGTGCGCCACGTGGCCCTTTCCGGCACGGGGAAATATGCGAGCAGCGTTGCCGTCAGCCGGCTGACAGCAAAGCCTAACGGCAGATGTAGCCGTCAGCCAGCTGACGGCAAAGAGGGACCTTAACCCCACTCGCGTGGCCAGCCCTACCCCCCACCTCCCCCCACTCGCGCGACCCAGCACCCACACCTCTCCCCCTGACCAAACGACGCCGCCGCCAGCACCACCACCACCACCGTGGCCACCGACGCTGCTACCACCACCCGGGCCGCCGCCGCCTCCACCGTCACCACCCCGGTGAGTGTCGTCCTTCTTTCTCTCCTCTTGTGACACCCCACATGTAATAAGATAGCAACACCATGTATTTTACCTTCCTCTGTTGGACTTGTAACTTGTCATGGTGGATGTTTTTGTGATTTCATGTGATGATCTTAAGTTGCATTGGGATTGGAGCCAATAGGCCTTGTGATCAGGGATGATCTATGTGATGCTTTTGACTTGATGTTGGATTTGTTCTGAGCACATGTCACATCACCTCAACCTCTTGTTTGGCATAGCCATTTCAAATGTCTTGGCCATGATTGTCATCTTGTCAAATTCCTTTTACAACATTCAAAAACCGTAGCCCTAGTTCAAAGTGAATTTGAATTCAAAAAGGGGCCACATTTTTGTTGTTGCCAAAATTGGTCAAACCAATTTTGTAAAATCCAGAGAAATGCAAGGTTCACAATTTTCAAGTTCATGGAATTTTGTGCCTTCTGTTTCTTCTAAAAAATTCCCCAAAGGCCTTTTCTATTTAATTTAAATGGAAATTGGTGTTGTTTCACTTTGGGTGAATTTTCTCTGCATGCAAATTGATCAAATCAATTTTGGATGTTCAAGTTTATTGTAAGGGGTATTTAAAAAAAATTGTGGTATATTTTCAATTACCCCTTTCCTTTTCTTTTCTTTTTTTTCAACTGCTGTTCATTTTTAAAATGAATAGAGGCCTTGCCCTCCTTTTTTTGCTTTTTCCCGCAACCAGGCCGGCCAGCCCGCGTGGACAGATCCCCCGCGCCCCTCGTTTGAACTCATCCTCACCGCTGGCAGCTGGGACCCACCTGGCAGCCTCACCTTTTCCCCTTCATCCTCACCTTTTTCCCCTCCGGCGCGAGCAGAGGCAGAGACGACGACGAGGAGGTGGAGCCCCCTCGCCAGCCGCTCCCCTCGCCTCCTTTATAACCAGGGCCTCCCTGCGAGGAACCCTAGCAGCCCCCCTCTCCTCCCCATCGCCTACGCCGCCGCCGCCATGGTTCCCTGTTCTGCAAACTCCGGTAACCATGAAATTGGCCGCCGTGGCTTCGTGTTTGTTGATCGTGCGCTTGTCCCGACGACCCTGACCTCGCCCCGTTTCCATTTTTGCGTGCAGCGTGAAGGATCATGGAGCCAAGGTGCTGGGAGCCGTGGAGCCCGCCGGACCAGCCGCTTCTTCCTCGTCGTCGGCACATCTGCGTCGCCGTCTTGCGCTGCAGGTCATCTTCGAGCAACCTAGGTGAGCACGTCGCCGTTTCCATCCCCGTATACGCGTAGCATTAGGAGCGCAGCGTGCCCCCTCGGTGCCCTCCACCGCGCCGTGGAATTAGTCGTCGCCGTTGTTCGCCGTGTCCCTGACAAGGTCTGGGCGCGTGCGGGCATGTCGTGGCCGCGCCCAGAGCCCGCCAGTGACCTCAAAGGAGGAAGCTTGGCCCTTGCTTTGTTTGCGCTGTTCTGAAGATCCACTGCAGGCCGTGTCCGCCGTGAGGTTCCGGCGAGACGCACGTCGCCGTTGTCACGTCCCCGGTGCATCCTAGTGCAGGAATGGATGCAGGTTGGATCCCTCTCGGAGGTTGCAGTAGTAGTTAGGTCGCCGGAGTAGCATAGTCAAGCGCAGCCTCGTCGCTTGTCGCCGGTGCGCCATCGCACGGTTTTTCTTCAGAGTTCAGAAGTGGCACTGCGCTTCAGAGGTTGGCAGAAGCACCGCCTTGTCACTCGTTGCTCTGCGAGGTTGTTCAAGCCTTCTAGCCTAGCTCAGTGGTGCGGAGAACGATTTCCATCGAAGAAGACGCGGGATCGAGCCCCAGATCGAGCTCAAGGAGCTCCCTTTTTGCCTGTCCTCGCGTCTGTTCTCTGAAACCTCCGTGTCATGAAATTCAGGGAAACAAGGGAGGCTGCGGGCAGGCTGGGCCAGGAGAGGCTGGGCCGAGGAGGAAGTAGAGCCAAGCTGGGCCTGTCCAGCTTCTGGGCTTGGCCCCTTTCTTTTATTTGTTTTCCTTGCCTCTGCGTTGTGGGCTTGTGCGCCTGGGCCGTGGAGAGGATTTGTGGGCCTTTTGGCCGAGGCCAGCCCAAGTGGCTGTGCCCTTCGGTTTTCTTTTTTTTCTTTTCCTTTTCTTTTTCTGTTTTGATTCCAATTTGAACTTGAATTCAAATTTAAATTGGGTTTCAACTCCAACTTCAAACAGGGACATCCCATATGTGTTTTTGGGGTGCTTTGGCCCACTGATCAGCATGGTGAGGTCCAAATTTGCATTTGGCCCCTCTAAATTTTGGAGTATGGTCAATTTGCAATTCAGCCCTGTTATTCCTTTGATTTTTGCCAAGTTTGTTAGAAATTCAAATTGCCCATGCCATATATGGATTTTGGGTAGTTTCATCCAAGGATTTGCATGGTGATAATGGCTTGACCATTTGATCCCTTTTCAAATGCATGTAGTGCAAGTTTTGCACTCAGCCCCCTGGGCTTCAGTTGAATTTGCAACTATGTTTGCAAATTCAAATGCCACCATATTATATATGGTTTTGGGGTGTTTTTCTGCAAGGATTGCAATGTGATTTCCCCATGAAGTTTTGTGCAACTCATGTGGACAAGGTGTGAACACCTGATCGAGAAGCAATCTGTTCTTTATGCCTGCAGCATTTTCAACTTCAGTGCATTTGAAATTGTTGATCAACTGTTCTATTCAAGTTTGATTTCATGTCATCTTCAAACATCCTTCTTCAAGTCAGCCCCTAAAACATTGACATATGTAATGTGGTTGATTTCCAACTGTTGTTGCACCTTCCATGTGTCAAATTCACCGACACTACTCCGTCTCCGGAATCATTGTTTTACTTTCACGTTGTTCAAATTCTTGTAAATTCCTTGATGATCATGTCATGTTATCATGTTACTTACACCCAAATTAAGGCTTAGTCCAAAGCCATTACCATGTAAATAAATGCATATGAAGTTGATGACTTGTCGTCATCACCTTCATTTAAACTTGACTAGACAGGGTCATACTATATCAAATAAACTTGAACATGCCATCCTTGCTTGTGTTGCACCCATTGCTTACTTGTGTGCTTTTCTTGCCGGTACCCTTACGTTAGCACCCGAGACTGCCGAGGAGACTTACGTGGAGCTGTCCGACACCGAGCCTGAGGATACCGTGGGTGCTGCTTCGACTACCTTACCAGGCAAGGGGGAGATCTGTGTCATTACTTTATAACTTTCTGCTCATGCCTAGCTGTAGTCTAGAACATTGTTTCTTGATCCTATCCACCTATATTGCCATGTTAAAAACCCATACAGCCATGATCCCCACATCCCAGCAAACCATTGTACTGCTAAGTTGCCGCTGCTCAGCCATTTCTTACTATGGATAGAAAACTTGCTTCTTACCCTATATAATTATGGTTGCGATATCATGTTATAAAAGAAGTTGGTTGATATTTATTATTGTTAAATGATGTTAATTTATATTCGACGAAAGGTGGAAGGCTGGACTATCCCGTCTGGTGCTTTGTTCCATTTGAGTCACCTAGGACCCGAGTTCCGGGTATTGGTTCTTTGATCGAGCGTGCCTAATCGTGTGTGGGGTTCTATGGGGCCCCCTTGTCTTACCTACCTAGCCTCGTACATTCTAGTGGTGGCCCGAGCTGATTTACATTTGCAATGTGTGTGTGCTGGTTGGATCCCCAGTTGTTTCCAAACCAAACCAGGGCCAGGAGGACATAGTTTATTGGTTCGCCCAACTAGACCGGCTGAGGACCCGGTCTCATAAGAGAACTAACCGGTAATCCAAACCCGAGTTATACGGTAGAGTCCGATTCGAGAGCGTGGCCAGCTTTTGAGTTGGGTGTCGACTCATCGGGGGCCACCCGGAGTGTGCGTTGTTAGTTAGAGGGACTCTGACGTTCCGGAGTTTCAGGCGCTTACCTAGCCAAGTGGAAACCGGGCGTACATGCGACGTCTATAATGGACAGTTGGTACACCCCTGCAGGGTAAATCTTTTCGAAAAGACGTGTCCGCGGTTATGGACAACTTTGAGCCTACGTCCTGTTCATAGAATAACGTCAACTATAATCATTCTATAAAAACTGGACAAACCGTGTGCGTGCCTTGGTTGTCTTTCTCCGTCCAGGGGGACCGAGGGAGAATTGAGGTTGTGTTATGTTTGCGTAAGTAGGTGGATAGCCGACTTATGACACGTTGTCAACGTAACCTCTTGGACCTCATCCTTATTCTGATAGATCGAGTAGCCACCATATATGCTAGTACGGCTGCAACCTGTCCATGTCTTTACCTTTCCTGTAGCGTTAGTTATTCCGTAATGACATGTTCTCACCCCCGTTTACCATCTCTGTCTTTATCGCTTTGCCTGATCGGCCGCTACAGTGGACTACTACCTCGACCCGAGCACTGGGCGCTACTTCGTGGAGGTGCCCCCGGAGGACGACGACGATCTCGAGTACCTCGACTAGTAGGATCTTCTAGTTGGGTTCAGAATTTCCGTGGGTGGACTTTATGTGTAGCCCTCTCTAGGGCAATTTGGATCTTGACCGTACTCGGTCCCTTTTATGCTTCCGCTTGATGAATTTTGTATGATGACTTGTACTCAGATGATGTTGTATATTAGACAGTGGCGTTGTATGCCCTGCTCTATCTATTATATCTATATTTATGTCTTTGTAGAGTTGTGCTTTATATACCTGTTGTCGAGAATCCGGTAGCGGCACGAGTGCGAGTGTCGTCCGCCGGTGGCGTTTGATGTGCTTCTAACTCCGACCGGACGCGAAAGCGACTAGTCAGAGTTAGTACCACATCAGGGGCCTTACACCTCTCCCTCTCCGTCACTCCTTTGATGCGCCGCCACCGCCTCTTGAGGACGCTGCCACCGCCCCTCCTTCGCATAGATGATCACGCCGCCTCCACCACCACCACCACCCTATCGTCCTCCTCGGCCACCACCCCTTCGCCAGCCTCCTCGCCCCCCCTCGCCGGAAGGCATCCCGGTGAGCAACCCGTCTCTAGCCACCATTTTTGTTTTCTTTTAATTATTTAGTTATATTTAAAAGAAATTAGTAGCTAGGTTCTAGTTAGTTAAAATCAGTAGTTATTTATTTATTTAGTTATTTTTAAAATCAATAGTTAGATTTTAATAAGCTAGTTATATTAAAAAAATAGTTAGATTGTTGTTACGTAGAATCAATAGTTAGTTATTTATATAATTAAAATCATTAGTTAGTTAGTTATTTAGTAAAAATCTGTAGTTAGTTAGTTAAACTTATTTAGATAGTTAAAATCAGTAGTTAGGTTCTAGTTAGCTAGTTATAGTTAAGATTATTTAGTTAGTTTGTAGTTAGGTAAAGACAATAGTTAGTTAGTTATTGAAAATCATTTGTTAGATTGTTAATTAATTGAAAGAAAATGAAAATTAATGAAAAGTAAAAAAAGTAAAATGAAATGAAAAGTAAAGTAAAAGTAGTTAGGGCTAGTTATTATGTGGATTTGGGTTGGCCTGGCCTTGTGTTATAGCTAGAATAATAGGAAAGAGAAGGAAAATGAAGAAATGTAAATATTACTAAGAATAGAAGATTTTATTTTGTTAGAAAATAAAGAATAGGAAGAAGAGAAGGAGGTAGAAAAGGAGAGAAAGGAAAGGATAAGAGGAGGAGATGAAGATATAGAAGAATAAAAGGAAATAGAAGAAAGAAGAAAGAAGAAGAGAAGAAGTTAGAAAAGAAATATAATTACTATTTTTCTCCCCTTCCCTTTGCTATGTTCCGGCCTTCGTGCCGATGAAACTAGTTAGGTCGAATTAAAATTTAGATGTAATGTTCCATTGCGTAAACCCCTATGCGTCTCCCGCTCTAAAGGTTCCATTTATAAATATGCATTCATTTTCATATTTATAACTGAATTCTTTCGAATTGTCCAACGTTATCCATGGACAGCCCGAGTATGTGTAGATTGGATTCATTTCCCCAGATATGCTCTCCCACGGATCGGACGCATGATTTCGTCAGCTCCACCTAGTTGTTCTCCGGGTACACATCCTCTCGGTTTATGCCGGGACGTGTATCAGGAGAACAGCGGGGAGGTGCTGTTGAAATTTAGCGTCGGATCGGGAGGAGAGCATGGGGAAATGAATCCAATCTTCACATACTCGGGCGGGATTAGGACCTATCTTTACCTATTAGCTGGTAGCTGCATAAGCCGTATCACCCTAATTAATTATAGGCCTTCTTGTGTTAATTTGTACTTGCTAGCTAGCCAGAATGAATGATCATGTGTGGATGTACACTGGTCACCCTAGTCAGAAACATATGACTGAGGAATGGTTGACCAAGACCGAGGAGTTCCTTGAGGTCGCATTCAGTGCTGGCCAGCCAAGAACATGGTGCCCCTGCACTAGATGTAGGAACTATTCACGATAGACAAAGGATGTAATGGGTAAACACCTGCAGATGTGTTGTTTCATGCCTGATTATAAGTTGTGGTCATTTCATGGTGAGTCGGCCCAACATGACAGACAGCAGGTAGTGCATCAGCGCATCGAGGATTGTGGTACAAGGATCGAAGACATGGTCAATGACTACAACGATGCTCGTCATGAGGACAAAAAACCGGAGGAAACTACCACGGCCTTTTATGCCATGCTGGAGTCTTCAAAACTCCCACTACATGCGCACACCAAGCTTTGTCAGCTAGATGCCATCGCACAAACAATGGCTCTTAAGGCCCAATTCAACTTGGGCAGAGAGTGCTATGATGCGATGATGACCTTATTCGGGCGCTATCTACCCAACGGTCATATTATGCCTGCAAACCTATACCACTCAGACAAAATACTCGGTGCACTGAAGATGCCCATCGAGCGGATACATGCTTGTGAGAAAGGATGCGTCTTATTTAGGCATGAGTATGCGGATGAAAATTATTGTCCACGCGGAAAGTCCTCCAGGTATATTGTTAAAGACAACGGTCTTCGTGAGAAGACGCAGAGAAAAATACTGGTAAACATTCTTCGTTGACTAGTGATCTTACCAAGAAATCAACGACTTTACATGCTTGAAGAAACAACAAAACAAATGACATGACACAGAGATGGAATTAGACGTGCTACAGATGAATACGGGAATTTGATGTTAACTCACCCCTCTGATGGTGAAGCGTGGAAGATGTTCAATGAAATACATAAAGAAGGTAAAGCCAAAGACCCAAGGAATGTGGCACTCGCCATTGGCCTCGATGGGTTCAATCCTTTCGGTATGATGGCAACCCAGTATAGTTGTTGGCTCATATTTATCATGCCCCTCAATCTTCTCCCTGGAGTCCTTATGCAAAGAAAGCACATCTTCTTGAAGTTGATAGTTCCGGGGCCCAACTATCCTGGCAAAAATATGAATGTGTACTTGCAACCGCTGATGGATGACTTGAAAGAAGCCTGGGATAATGGGATCTGGACATATGACGCAGCTAGCAAAACAAACTTCCGAATGCATGCTTGTTTGATGTACTCAATGCATGACCTGCCGACGTTTGAACTTTTCGTTGCATGGTGTGTGCGTGGAAGGTTGCCATTCCCGCAATGCAAGGTTGCTCTTAATTTTCATTGGCTTCCGGAGGGTCGCAAGTATTCTTGCTTCGACTTGCATAGACAATTCCTGCTTCTGTACCATGACTTCAGAAAAGACAAGAAGCATTTCACCAAAGGTAAAGTTGTCGAGCACGAGGCACCACCTATGATAACGGGCGCACAAATTCTAGATCAGTTGAACTCACTTGAGCCTGATCCGGACCGGCGAGGGTATTTCTTGGGATATAATACGGAACACGCCTGGACCCACAAGCGATGCTTCTGGGATCTCCCCTATTTCAAAGACCTTGCTCTTCGACAGAACATTGACGTGATGCACACTGAAAAAAATATGGGTGAGGACCTCTTTGGTACATTGTTCGGCACTGATAAGGGGAAAGATAATGTTAAGTCTAGAGTCGATCAGGAGAGTCTGTGTAATAGGAAGTCACAGAACATGCGACAACCGAAAGGGAAGAAGAATTGGGAGAAGCCAAAGGCCTGGTTCAATCCTAAAATGGAACACATTAGGGAAATCCTCATGTGGGTTAAAAAAGTTGATGTTCCCCGATGGGTATGCAGCAAATCTAGCAAGGGGAGCAAGTCTTGAAAAGTTGAAAATCTTTGGGCTGAAGAGTCACGATTAGCACATATGGCTTGAGCGGATAATGCCGGTGATGTAGCGCGGCTACATCCCTGAGAAGGAATGGCTAGTAATGGCAGAGCTGAGCTATTTCTTCCGTGTTCTTTGTAATATAGAACTATCGCCTATTGTGATAGAAGAGATGGAAAAACTGGCGCCAGAGTTGATATGCAAGTTCGAGAAGATCTTTCCACCGGGTTTCTTTAATCCTATGCAACATATGATTTTGCATCAACCGACGGAGGCAAGATTGGGTGTCCCTCTGCGAAAACGTTGGTGCTATGAAACTGAGAGAATGTAGAAGACGCTTCGAGCAAAATGTAAAAATAAACAGAGAATTGAAGCATCAATGGCTGATGCATTCGTTGTCGAGGAAGCGGCAAACATCGTGACAACACACTATGCTGCCACTAATCACAATTTGCATAATCCAAAGCCTCGGTACAATACTGGCGACCCCGAGCGACGTGAATCCAAGTTCAAACTCTTTAAAGGGAGCCCCACACCTTGTGGGGGTATGCAAACAAATACATTGACCTTCAAGGAATGGGGCATCATTACATTGTATATCTTGACCAACTTGCCAGAAGTGTGGCCGTACATCGAGTAAGTGCTCGGTACATATTAATTGTTCCGCAACTTCTTGACGAGTTTTTTGTCTAACTTCTCTTAATTATTTGATAAGTTGATTCGTCGCGCAATTCTCGATTGGAGTGGCGATCAAAAAAGACTCCATCGAAGAGATCAATCTTCTTGAGAAGCGGGGAGACGGAAATCCCGGTTTCATCTCTTGGTTTACACAAACAGTACTTCTTGTATAATATATAGGCCATTTTTATTTCTTCGTCGTCTCAGTTCTGACTAATACAACAAGCCTTTCCATTACAACTTGTAGGCTAATTCAGAGTCGATGGACGCTGAATTGAGAGAAATCGAAAATGGTTTTGACTTTAAGGTCCATACATATAAAAAAATACAACATCAATGGGTATCGCTTTCGTACTGGTAGGAAAGAGCAAACTATGCCCGATCGGAAAACAACAAATTCCGGTGTGTTCGCTATAGATGGAGGTGTCGAGTATTATGGAATAGTTGAAGAAATATATGAACTGCTATATTATGGTGAAAATCCTCCGAACGTTGTTGTCTTCAAATGTCATTGGTTCGATCCGAAGGACACTATACGAACTCATGAGCATGTTGGGCTAGTTGAAATTAAACAGAAGAACCGTTTAAATTTTGCCGATGTTTATATTGTCGCTCAACAGGCAACACAAGTTTTCTATCTTCCATGGGCCTGCCAAAGTGTAAAGAATCTCGAAGGTTGGTATGTCATGTACGACGTGCCACCACATGGTAAACTACCTTCCCCCAATGAAGAGGATTATGAACCTCACATAGACCCAGACACATATGAAGGAGAATTTTTCCAAGAAACACGTGTGGGAAAAAACATTTCGGAAACACCTCTACGTTTGGTCAGAATATGGAAGTAGAGAATAAAAATAAAAGCGATGATGACGAGGAGGAAGAAGTGGAACACGAAGAGGTTACCGATGATGATGAGGAGGAAGAAGTGGAACACGAAGAGGTTACCGATGCGGATGACCTATCATTGCTTGACCAGTTACGAAAAGGTTTTCGAAATGTGGTTGCCGCTGAACACGATCCCGGAGAAGAGATCATTCATGATGACATGCGTGATAGTGATGATGATGTTTTTATTGATCCCGGAGAAGATACAGATGATCCCGACTTTCTTTTTGTATATATGAATTTGTATTATTTATTTCTTCACTTTACTAATTATTCTTTACTCTATCTTGCATATATTATTGTTTTTTGTATATATGAATTTGTATTATTTATTTCTTCATTGTATTAATTATTCTTTACTCTTTCTTGTAATAGGTGATACATGGCGGGCGGGCGTAAGGCGAGTGACCCTTCGGTGGAGTCTCGACCACAACTCCCTCTACGTAGAGAGTTGTTGGCGGATATAATATCCATCGAGCACGCCACGCGTGTTGAGAAGCCCCGTGGGAGAGGCCGGGGAAGAAAGAGGGCTAGAGTCGGTGGTCGAGCAGGTGGCCGCAAAGGTGGTCGAGCGACCTGATCGGCTCACCGAAGCCACTCACCACCAGCCCTAGCCGACTCACCCTCTCACAGGACAGAGGCACCAGTGCAGTCGGAGGCACCAGAGCAGAGGGAGGAGGCACCGGAGCAGCGGGAGGAGGCACTGGAGCAGGAGGCACCAGAGCAGGAGACACCGGAGCATCGGGAGCCTCGTTGGGATGATCCTTATGATGCTCGCACTCATGATGATGATGGTGAGCATGAGGATAGGGATGATGATAGAGATGACGAGGTTGAGGGTGGTGATGGCGGGGCCGAGGGGAGCTCCTCTTCCAAGAAGAAGCCGGTGTACCAGCGTGGTATGACACAACTCCCACCTCGACCGGACCCCACCCAGAGGTCGTTGATTGCGCCACATGGGGAGAAGTAAGTTAACGATTTTTTATGTTCCTTCTATGTATCATATATATGTTCCAACAATAACTAATGTCTTTGTGTTCTTATTTTGTAGGGCATGGACTTACCCGGAAGGTGCCCGGAATCCGAACTGCCTCCTTGGTGCTGTGCTTATGGAGCAGTTCGCTAGGCTAGTACAGTTGCCTGGTGAGGGTAGGGTTCCTGAGCCCGGCCTCACTTGGCTGAACTACAAAGCCTCCCCGGCCCAGCCAAATGAACGCATCAACAACATTGAATGCCATACCAAAGCCGACATGGTGGTGGCTACTTTTTGGGTAAGTATTCTAAGCATTGGAATCATTTCACTCATCTAAGCATGTGTTTGATGCCATTTCAGTGCTACTTAAGGTTTGAGGAGGGGATGGAGCCGGAGGCCCACAAGCATATTGAGAAGGAGATAGTGAGGTTACTCTCGAACACGAGGCACGAAATGCGTGTTCAATGTGTTCGAGATTGCTACACCAAGAAGGGTGTGAAGAAGGCCAAGAGGAAGTGTAGAAAAGTTTTCCTTAAGAAGGATCAATAATTGGAGGTAATTAGCTCAAACTTTGCTTTATAAGCTTGTAAAACTCAAAAATGATAAGAAGCTCAAAACTTGACTTTATAAGCTTGTTAATTCATAAGCTTGTTAATTCATAGCTTAGTTAGATAAAATCTTAAAACTGACTTTATAAGCTTCTTAATTCATAGATGCCCCCGAGATGGTGTGCAAATAAGATGGATTGCTTTGAGGCGATAGTGGACAAATGGCTCGGTGATGCTTGGTTGGCCACCCACAAAAGTGCCAAGGATAGGCCTGCACAAATGGTTGGTGTGGCACACCACCAAAGCAATGTGAACGTCCATGAGTACACCAAAAAATGGGTATGTGGCCTGTTTTCAGTTTCATGTCCTTTCATCATTAATCAATTGATTTGTTAATAGTTTTGTTGTACTCATTAGATATTTCTCTTTTCATTGTAGGAAAAATACCATAATCAGCCTCTTCTAAGGAATTTCGCGGATTTTCCATGGCCCATAAGGGAAAGTACAAAGAGGTGAAAGCATATTCCGAGGGCGACGGGGTTGAGGCGTACACCAGCGTTGCAGCCTACCACAAGATGATGGCCTTTTCTAAGTGTTGCGCGGTCCTGAGTTTGACCCAAGCCAGGAGGAGATTGATCCGGAGGCCTTGATGATTTATGGTGGCGGTAAGTATTATGGCAGTACCTCCATGTACAATGGCTTCGTACCTTTCTCGGATACTCTACCTCAGATCAAGGCGAGGCAAACGAGCTCCGCTCCTTCTGTACGACCTCGCCTGCGGCCACTTGATCTTGCTATACAGGTATAACTTTGTCTAAATTCTTCCTTTCCTTCTTTAGATTGCGTAGCGATGATGAGTTAATTGCTATATTGCGGAGTGCTTGCAGGACGCCATTCAGAGGGAGAGACAGACGACACAAGAGTTGTTGGCACAACAGTTGGCGGAGATGGACCGACTAGCGGAGGAGAAGGACCGGCTGGCGGAGGAGAGGACCCAGAGTTTGTTGGAGGAGAGGACACCGATGATATTGGAGGAGGAGAGGGCATGCAATAATTCCCAGACGAAGTCCATCTACGAACTCTTCTCTGTAAGTTACTACTTCTGCATATATATCCGCCAAGAATGCATATGCATGTTTGGTTCACTTGCTAATATGCTTGAGTCTTCAAAAAATAACTCACAGAGTATGTGGGAGAAGCAAGGTCTTACCCCTCCACCGATGCCGACGCCTATCGTTTCGCCTCCCGGGACGGTGAGTTTCTTTCAATGTTCAATATAGCCCGGTCTTATATCATTCAGTGTCGTTGTGCTTACCAAATTGCAAGTCATCCTTTGTTGCAGCATCATTCCGGAGCTGCATCTCACAACCCACAAGAATCTCCTAATGAATCCCCGAGCAACCCACCTGGTGGTGCTTCTCAGCCTTGAGGTGGTCTCTAGTAAGTTACTTATGTACTATTTAGCTTCATTAGATTAAAATTGCATAGTTAGCTCCTCAATGACTTTATAAGCTCACAAACCTCAAAAATGATATTAATAGCTTAGTTAGCTCCTCAATGACTTATACTTGGCTTATAAAAGCTAATAAATGACTTTATAAGCTTATAAAGCTCAAACCTAGCTTTATAAGCTTATAAGGATCAAAATTTAATTTAGTAGCTTATTAAGGTCAACAACGACTTGTACTTGTCTTATAAAAGCTCAAAAATTAATTTACTAGCTTAGTTAGATAAAAAATGACTAAGATGGTTCTGGATTGTGCACTTCACTTGTTATATATATTGATGTTATTATTTAAATGCAGGAAACTAAAAGAAAATAAACAAAAAAGAAAGAAACGGGGGAGTTTGCCGTCAGCTTGCTGACGGCAAAGGCGTTGTCGTCGGCAAGCTGACGGCAAAGCCGACAAATGGAGAACACCTGTGCTTCCTGGGGCTGTGGGAGTGACCATATGGTCACGGCTTTGCCGTCAGCCACCCTTCTAGCTCACAGCAAAGGGTTGACTGGTGCCGTCGCCCACACGGCTAGCGGATCGCAAATCTCTACCGCTTTTCCGTTAGCTACAGAGAAGGCTGACGACAACGCTTGACATGTGGGACCCGGAGCACCTTCTTTGCCGTCAGCTGTTGCCGCGGCTAACGGCAAAGCGCGCCGTTAACCCCTTTACGGGGTTAAGTCACTGGCTGGCCGTACAAGCGGCATTGTCGTCCGCCTGTACATAATGGCTGATGGCAAAGCCGTTGCCGTCGGTCGATTTTTGGCTGACGGCAACGCCCCTCGCTGCCGACGAATCTTGTTGCCGTCCGGGAGCTGACGGCAAAGGCTTTGCCGTCTGCTTTTCATATGTTTGCCGCCAGCTTCGGCGGACGGCAAAACTCTTGTTTCTTGTAGTGTATACTTCGTCTCATCAGTAGTGTGAGCATTCTTGTCCTTGATTTGAACTCCATGCTTGACAACTTCCCAGGCAGCAGAATTGATAGCAACGATGTTCCTCTTCATCTTGTCCTTCCAGTAGGGATAGTCCTTCCCATTGTAAACCTGAATAGTTTCGCTAGAGCAAACAGCTGCAAACGACATACCTGGCAACACTCTTGGAATCTAATCCAAAACACGTAGAGCGTAGGGAGTGCCTAGCTCTTATACCAATTGAAAGACCAAGGATGTGATCAAAGGGGGAGGGGGTGAATGATCACTTCAAATTTTTTGACCAAATCTTTGAAGTGAAATAGAAAACAACCAAATGGAAGAACAACAGACTGGAATCTAAACAAAAATTAGGAAGCACAACTTCTAAGTGAAGCAAATGAAAGTGAAGCAAAACATAACGAAGCACAACATTTGGAGTAAGGGTGCAGAATGTAAGTGCTGAAAGGTAAAACCAGCCTGTGCGCAGCGATGTTTGTTCGACAAGTTCACACTCTACAAAGTGCTATGTTTGCATGGACGGACTTGTGATTGAACACAGGAGCTAATCTCTCTCCTTTCTATTCTCCACTGCACCAATCTCCTTGACCTTGGCCGTTTTTATCACGGGGAAGATTATTGCGGGAATCTCGGAAACCTTTGACAAACTTGAGCTTCAAGGCGAGAATTACTCTTCGCTCTCTGAAGTCGACTCTCTAACCATCTAGGAGAATTGCAGTTCTCCAAGATAAAAAGGCTAGCGAACTTCCACCTAAGTCATACTGAATCAGTTGAGATCAATATTACTTTTGATTCGGTGGTTGGATTTTTGTTTAGCTTCGGTATCTTTCTTGGGATGCTCACTTCAGTATCTTTTTGGGAATAACCACTAAGCAGCCAACCAGAAATGAAGGCGGGGGCGGCGTATTTATAGGTGGCGATCCCAAGGTGCTAAATGACTGATCTGACGCGAATCGACAACTTGACGCGTGTCCACAATGGTCGGATTTATAATCAATGCACAAATTTACTTGCGGAACAAGTAAAGCTAACTCACAACCTGAGTTTCTATTCAGAGGAAGAAAGTACAAAGTCATTGCCACCGAAGCTTAACTCAACACTCATAAGATTTCTTCTCTTAGGCTTCTCAGTGGGTTTTGATTCGAGATGAGATTTTTCACAATAACTTTGGCTTCGACTTACTGACCCCTCCTGATAGTACGTTTTTTCCTATGACTCAAAGAATAGAAAAGAACTAGACAAAAACTACTTAGTATTGTGCCGTCTTCTTCATTTCCTTCGGAGAGTTATGCTTCACGACACCATATATTTTTAGGGGTCACCCAGCAAGGTTAAGCTCCACTCCGAGGAATAAGCTTCGACTTCTTGTCCATCATCATTGAAGATCTACGAATTGACTTGTGCTTCAGGAACCTAAACACCTATTTATACTTGAAAATATTGTTAGTTCCTCTATTTTCTTGTCCAACAATATCCAAAACACCTGTATCGATTGTGAGCCCCGAAGGTTTCTCGGAGGTTATCGAATACTGTGTTTGATTTGTAAGTTTTGATGGCGATGTCGTCTATGTATACTTGTACGTTTCTCCCAATTTTCTCTTTTAAACATGCTTATATCATCCACTGATATGTTGCCCAGACGTTCTTCAACCTGAAGGGCATTGTTCTATAGCAGAATACACCATATGGGGTGATGAACAAAGTGTGCTCTTCATCTTCCTTCTTCATCCTGATTTGGTTGCACCCCGAGTATGCATCGAGGAAGGATAGGAGGTAGCATACTGCAATGGAGTCGAGATCTGGTCGATCCTTGGTAGAGGAAAGTGATCCTTTGGGTAATGCTTGTTGACGGGTCCGTAGTCAACGCACATGCGTAGTATGTCGGTATATTTCTTCGGCACCATTACAGGGTTTGCGACCCACATGGCCTTCTTTGTTTCTCGGATGAACTTTGCGTCGATTAGTTTGTTGAATTCTACTTTGATGGCTCTGTGTTTTGGGTGGGAGAATCGTCGTAGCGCCTGTTTTATTGGTTGGGTGTTTGGGTGGATCTGTAGTGCATGCTCCGCAAATTCTCGTGGTATTCTAGGCATGTCGGTTGGGCACCAAGCAAAGATTTTCCACTCCTCGCGGAGGAAATCTAGGAGGGTTGTTGCCTATTCTTTAGGTAGGTGAGCGTAGATCCAAACTGTCTTGTCTGGGTCCATAGGGTGCACCTGGTGGGTGACGGTGTCGCTAGCGACTCTGAAGTCGCGAGTGATTTCCTTCATCTAGCTTCTGCTGGCGAGTGGGAAAACACTCATGTATACTACCATTGCTATTTATTTGAGTTCCTGTTGCGCTCCAAAGGTGTCGGAGGCTTGGTGGAAATCTCGATCGCATTGATCTGATTTGAGAAAGCTTCCGCTGACTGTGATGAACACTGCGGGCCCTGGCATTTTGAGCTTGAGGTATGCGTAGTGCGGGACTGCCATGAACTGAGAGAATGCCGGCCGACCGATTATAGCGTGGTACTGGGCTTGCCAGTCGGGCACTTCAAATTCTAGGGTTTCTCTTTGTCGGGACCCGGGGTTAGCGTATGCAAGTCCAGCTAAGACATAGTCCTATGGAGAGCCGAGAACCGTACCCACTTGTCTAAGCAGACAAGGCCAAGCACAGAACGTTCTCGGAAAGCATCGTACATGAGGGGCATCCCATGCAGGCCGGATGATCAACTGAGATGGGTCCTCATCGTCCGCACACAAGTCTAATAATATGGGTGGTGAACTCCCATATTCAAAGACAAGTCGCCTCAACCATACTATCGACTATCTCATAACTCTTACATAGACTTACTCCAGCCCGATCACTTAGTCGGGGTCTAGGGCGGGCTCGATCATACCACAAAGTGTGCACGAGACGGATTCTTGAGCAATCGCATCGCGATGCCCCAAGCTGCGCACATCTAAGGGCCACTTGGTGTATGAAAGACCGCCAGCCAGACTATCTCATAACTCTTACATAGACTTACTCCAGCCCGATCACTTAGTCGGGGTCTAGGGCGGGCTCGATCATACCAGAAAGTGTGCACGAGACGGAGTCTTGAGCAATCGCATCGCGATGCCCCAAGCTGCGCACATCTAAGGGCCACTTGGTGTATGAAAGACCGCCAGCCAGAACACAACTAAGGTCTCGAAAACCCATACAAAGACATGCATGTTATAAACATACACGCAACACACATGCCTTGTATGAACAGCAGGTATCATTGCAATTCTCTACAAAGTATACATTTTTATTGATAACTCTTATAGAGTGCAAACAGAGATCACAAACATGTGATCCAACATTACAACACAAGCG
This sequence comes from Bromus sterilis, assembly GCA_950022295.1. Classification (NCBI taxonomy): domain Eukaryota; kingdom Viridiplantae; phylum Streptophyta; class Magnoliopsida; order Poales; family Poaceae; genus Bromus; species Bromus sterilis. The sequence continues at coordinate 169,572,508 of OX465595.1, read as the reverse complement.
GAAGCAAATTATGTCTGAGTACAGAGAAGTTTAACAAATGGCTTAAGAAGCCTTATTTAAACACAAGCCCTACACGAGGGAACCAGTCGTCTGACTGGGACTAGACTAGCTTAATCTTCAGTCGTCCAGCTCGATGAAGAAGACACCTTCGGGGTCAGTGGGTTCATCTAAAACATAGATTAAGCAAACGTGAGTACAAAGTCGTACTCAGCAAGACTTACATAGGAGCTATACTACTCATGCACATGTATCAAGGTAAAGGAAGGTGGGGTTCACTTTGCAGAAGTGCCAGCTTTGACTTGGCTAATTCTGAACTACGAGTACCAGACTTTGAGGTAAGAAGCGTACACGAGTCCACTACTTTCTCCAACCAATTACACCACTATGGTGCCTTCCTCGACTTCCCCACGAGAAAGCACGCCATAGCACTCACACTTATCTTGGTGTGTTTTAGAAGTATCCAGTTCAAGTTATCTAATAATCAAGCTAAGCTTTCCAAGCAGTCCATAACCGCGGACGCGGCTATTCGAATAGTTTTGTTAACCCTGCAGGGGTGTACCGCTACACACACATGATCATCATTTACCGCCTTTGTTCTCGACACCATTCAAGGGGTGTCAGCGAGGATGCTCACCACAACTGTTACCTCATAGCCGATCTAGTCCGAGAAAGCCGCCTACTTGGGTTGGTTACCACTATCGTGAACCCGGCCGGTTTACCGAAGTGGACCCAAGTGATGTGTGCGTGGTGCATAAGACATTCTCAGATGAGCCGTTCTCTCACTTAGCATCCAGGCCACAAGCCTACCAGAACTCCGAACTATTGCGACATCTGGACATCGAAAGGGATGAGTTAATAGGTTGAGAGGGGTCAGTGAGCCCAATGTGTGGTTGTACTCTTCATCTTGGATCACCACACAAGAACTCGGACTTAGGGTGGTGTTCAACGAGACAACCCACCGTGTACTCCTACACAGCCTCTCATCGTTCACCTTGTATTAGGGTCGATTCACCAACACTTTTCTACCAACATCAACATGATCACTAACATCCCGACTCACATCACAGTAACATCATGGTATCATACTAAGCATGCAATAAGCGATAAACATTTGCAGGGGCCACATTATATCAATCAACTCCTACATTTGCTAGGATTGTGGTTTGCTTACTACAGTGACAAAATGATAGGTCATGCAAAGGAATGGGTTCATCTATGCGGTAGAAACGAATCATGGTGATCATCCTAAACAATGCATAAGCGAGACATGAGAGGGAAGTGGGATTTTATCGACATGATCAATGGGGGTTTGCTTGCCTTGCTGACGAGGTTCGGGTTCTGGGTCTTCAACGAAGGGGGCAGCCTCCTGCTCCGGTTCCACCTCTACTCGACAAACAACAAGAAAAGTAGAAAAGTAAATACAATGCACAATCACATGATGAAAGGTTGGAACTTGATGTAGATGCTTTGATGTGTGGGGTAATTCCATTTAAATGGAGTATATTGCAAATTCAAACTCCAATTTGAATTCAAACTTAGTCAAGTTATATGTGACATGGTTTGATCAATTTCAATCATCTTCAAATGTGTATGATATGCCTCTGATGTGTGGTTGAAATGTAGCATAATTCCGTGGTCCAAGTTGCAAAAGCATTTGAATTGAATTTGAATTTATTTCAAATAAATCAAATGACATATGCTACTGGTACCATTTGAAAATAAACTCAAACATAGTTGAAAGTTGGATTTTTGGATAGCTTATTTTCTCCTGATCATTTTTCATATATTATTTGTCCAATTTGGAGTTAATATGAATTTTCTATGAATTTCCAAAGTTTGGGGTATTTTCTGGAATTTCTGGAATTCTTTAACTCAATTTGATTTTCTGGAAATTCATTATTGCGTCATGCTGACCTCAAGATGGCATCATTGGGGGGGTGACAAGGGGGTCCCACCTGTCAGTGGCTGGTTGATTTAATCCGCTGGGTTAATTTATCCAGTGGCTTAATTAAGCCACTGGGCCCACTGGTCAGTGACCTAGGGTCACTTAACCCAGGTGGGGTTAAGCCCTAAACATGGCCACGTCGGCGGGCCTGCCGACGGCTAAATGCCGGCGTCACAGACGCGGCGGCGCTGCACGGGGAGGGCGATCCCGTGGTCCAAATCGCGCGCTTCGACCACTGAGACGAAGCTCTCGGTGCCGCGCGTCGATGGATAACGAAAGGGAAGCCTGGGAGGCTCTGTACGCACGCCGGCGTCGAGATTTGCGGCGGCGGTGCTACTGGCTGGAGGCCGAACTCACTACGGAGCGCCATTTGGGGCGGGGATGGGTGTGTTCGGAGCAGTGGAGCACGGGGAATGCGATGGACAAGGTGACGGGGTTGATTGCTTAGCGTAGCCTCGTCGACGACGAGCACGGCGGCTCGATACTCCGGCGTCCATGGCAGCTCGAGCTAGAGGAGGAGAAGGAAGCCGTGGCTTGAGGGGAAACGCTCACGAGGCTACAGGGAACTCGACGAAGTAGTCGACGGAGCCGGTGAGGGAACGTGGACGGAGTATTGAACGGCGACGAGCAGCGGATCCGGCGAGCTCTCGGTGACGATTCCGACGACTAGAAGGGCTCTGGGATCTTGATTCCTTGCAGAGAGACGTAGTCGACGGCGGAGAAGCTGATGGACAAGCTCTTCTGGTCCCTAGCACACGTTGGCCGCGTCTTCCACGGTGGCGAGTTCCGGCGAGTCCTCGGACGACGACGAAATCGGGCGAAGGAGAGGGGGAGGGAGTTCGTGGAGAGGGGGAATGGAGCGGGGAAGGCTCTGGGCGTCGCCAGGCGCGATTACGTGGAAGGGAGGAAGCAGGAGGTGGCCAGGGGCTCGTCGGCAGCCACGGCATGGTCGCCACGCAGCTCCCTGCGTGCTGGCCGGGGAAGACGACAAGCGGAGAGGCTGGGCTGGGCCGGCTGGGGAACTAGTTGGGCCGAAAACGAGGTAAGTCCCTTTTTTCTTTTCTTGTATTTTTTCTTTTCTGACCTTTGTTCTGTTAAGCTAAATAAAATAGCTAAACATTTTAATAAATGCTCATAATTTTTATGTGGCCTCATAAAACAATATACTAGCCACTCCTAAATTTTGAACATTTTTAAAATTCAAATGATTTGAATTTTAAATCAAATAGGGGTAATTGATTAATTCCAAGGCACTGTTTGAATATTTGAAAAATCTATGAGCATGGGGTGGGTCCCACATCACTTGATATGTGATCACACTCATTTATAAGACTTTTCAAAAATCTAACATGAATTTTTGGAGAATATTTTTATCTGGCCTTTTGAATTAATTCATCAGGGGGGGTTCCTTCTCCCATTTTTCTTTTGATTTTGATTTCAAAGATTTCTTTTGAAATTTTGACATGATGCAAGGTTACTTTGATCCTAGCACATTACCTAATAGAGGGTTCTGACACTTTTGCAAAGTTGCCCTTTTTTCCAAAAACCACGTCGAGCTTGATCGTTCCCAGGGATTTGGCCTCCTTTACTAGTACTATGTCGTAGAGTGTGATGCCTGAGTTCTTCCAGACTGACCGCGGGATTGACATCCTCCTTAAGGTGGCGGCAAAGATGATTTTTAGGCTGCTTCCTCCGTCCATGAATACCCGTGTCATATCGTATTGTCAGATCTACGCCTCAAGAACTAGTGGTGCATGTCCTGGTCTTGAAATTTCAGGTGGGTGGTCGTCTTGCGAGAAGGTGATGCTGACATCTGAATCACATAGGTAGGGTTCTTTTGCTAGGATGTCTTTGGATGCTTGGGCTTGGAGAGTGCTTGCTTCTTGCTTCTTTCTTCATCTTTGAGGGTCGCCCTTCTTGGATCATGCACACCCGACCGTGAGATGGTGGGTACTGCTCTTCTGCGTTAGGCGATGGTGATGGTGCCATCCTTCGAGCTTGTTTGGCCTTGTGCTGCTTCTCTTCCCTGAGCCTATCGGAGAGTTCAATGAAGAGTCGATAGTTCCGGAGAGTGTAGCCTACCCTGAGCCATCCTTCATCGTCTTTGAAGCAATGGATTTTGCATACTCCGTCCAACTGCTCTCTGGGTGTAAGGTTGCACGAGTTGTCGTGTCTTCTTTTACGGATGAACCAATATGTCCGCGAGTGGTGTTTGAAGCGAGAGTGGAATCCTGGGTCCAGCTCGATCCCGTCATGGATTGACTGGTCTCGGATCATCTTGGTGAACTCGCCCGGCCTCCTGTCGGGGTCGTGGTACTCGCCCAGACATGTAGTCGAGTCCATGTTGCGAGTCACTACTGTTGCGGGTGCTCGAATGGTGATGGGGGTTGTCCTTGGAGCTGGTGGTTGGTCGAGCGAAATTTCGATGTGGATTTCCTCCAGCTGGTCTATAACGACCCAATTCACATAGAATTGAAGTCTATGTGATCAAGTGCCAGTCCCTGGATCGAACTCGCTGGCACACACAGTATCATAGATGTATATCAAAGTACAAGTGCATCACTATTACAACGTATGATCCAGAATAAAACAAATAACAAGTTGCATAGCTCAAGGCTAGCTTATTCAACATAACTATAGCGAAAGAAAAAGCAAGTAACGAGGTGTCCCATCAACAGCCACAAGCGAACATGCTGAGTGTAGACCCGCAACCCTAAACGCACCTTACTGGTCGTCTGAAAAACCTGCAACACCGAAGGTTACAGCCAACCAACGGGTCAGTACATCTGATTTGTACGGCAAGTGACACGGAAAAGGTATATATAAAGGACCTACAACTACATGAAAGGTGAGTCAAAGGAAAGGCTTATGGTGTTGTTTTGCAGAAAGCTGATTTTTCCCAATCTACCTAGTCAAAATTTTAGTTTAACTTACTACTTAAGATCGAACTGGGCACACCAGTTCCAAAACCACACCCTTTATTAAATCTTGCCCACTAAAATTAGTATGGTGATTCATATGTCAAGATCCTCCAGTAACAGTAATGTCTAGTAGCACAAGGATGTCCATAACCGGGGACAATGCTAATCATGATTAGTTTTTACTCTGCAGAGGTTAGTACACTTTCCCCGCTAGACTCAACCCGAATATCGAGACGAAGTCTTTCAGAAGAGGTCACCTACACCCAACGCCAAGCCGGTACCACCTATCACATCTACATCTGGTAGCTTTGCACGGGAGAGGCTACCTACATCGTACTCAACTAAGCCAGAGCCCATATGGCCAGCGGCTGTACATGGAAGCTCCTAGTCACCAAGTATGTATGATCTTTTTGAGCCTGGACGGCGCCCACTTACGTTTAGAGGGTAGGTACCATGACGTCCTGTCGACCACCAAAACCAACCATTAGGGGTACAACCTGGTCTCGCCCTTAGATAAGGCACGAGCCCCCAGGAAGCACTCCCTTCCCATCCAGAAGTGATTTCCATTTATTATAAAGTTGCTACACAAATTATTAAATAGCTCACATGCACTCCATGAATTTTCACAACCCAAACCACGTCTACAAAGCATAGCAATAAAGTAACAACACGTTCTAGGTTGATCTACAAATACAAGTCAAGACATGTGGCTATCCTAACTGGTTTTGCAGCAACAGTAACGTAAACTACCTATCATGCAATGGGGTGATATTCTTAACATAATGCATATAGAAAAATTATAGGTATAGTAAAGTAAACTTTCCTTCTTCCTGTTCCTGACGATCACAATCCTCACAAAACGATGCAGCGCACTCCGGACAATCTATACGAGCAAACATAGCACTAATCAACATATACTCAATACAAATATGCACAAACAGTAATAAACATACAAAGAACAGTAGAAAAACTTGCCTAACAGAAGTTAAACTTAAAGTACTCGACAAAATAAAACTAACGCAAAAACAAATGGCGCAAACGGGCGCACCGTTAAAAAGATACGCCTACCGAAAGTTCAAATTTGATTCCGCTTGTGATTCAAATTTTAAAACTTCATACTTCTGTAAAACTTAGTCTACTGGCTAGAACTTTTCAACACGGTCGCAACGCAACTGGAATCACACAATTCCGAGTTACGGTTAAAAAGTAACCGCGAAAACGGTACCGGGGTGGCATCGGGGTCCAATCTGCAAAAAGGACTGATCCGCAAATAAAATAAATTAGAATAACGCGATCGGGTCCCCGGCGCCGGTTTAACCGGATCTGGCCGGCGTTTGACCGGCGGCGGCGGCGGCAGGCCAGCGCGCGACGCGGCGGCTGCCCGGCGCGGCGACACGGGGTGCGGCGAAGAGGCGCAGGGTGGCGGCACGGCGGCGTCCGAGGTGACGGCTTCGCCGGTCGGCGTCTTCGCGGGTCGGGCAAAAAACCCTAATCCGCGGACCCGCGAACGTTTTTATAACCCGCTCCAATTGTTTTTTAAATCCGAAACAAATACGAATTCGGCTAGGCGGAAAAAAAACCAGTATAGGCCCATTAGGCCCAAAACAATTTTAGAAAAATCACGGATAATTATTTTTAATTTCCGTTTTCACCAAAACTTTTAAAATAATAAAATTGAATTTTTGGCATTACGAAAATATTCAATAAAAATAAAAACTTTGCAACTTATTTTTAAATATTTTTAAATACTTTTCCGGCAATTTAAAAATACCGAAAAAACTCCAAAAATGATTTTAAAACTTTTCCGGAGCATAAATAAATTCCCAAAATATTTTTAGAAATTATTTATAACCCCAAAGTAAATTTAAAATGTCTCCAAAAATATTTTAACTATTTTCCAACCATTTAAAAATGGGCATAAGTCATTTTATATCGTCTCGAGCGAACTGCCATGTGTTGAAAAATGTTAAAAATATTTTAAAACTTCAGAAAAATGCGGAAACAGCATGAGATGCATATGATGATCTATTAACATCCAAATTTAGAAAATTGGGATGTTACAAACCAACCCCCGTTAAGATGAATCTCGTCGTCGAGATTCGGGCTGGCTAGCAAAGAGGTGTGGATGATCCTGCTTCAAATCTTCTTCTCGCTCCCAATTAGCCTCTTCCTCGGTATGATGATCCCACTGAACCTTGCATAGCCTGATTGTCTTGGTGCGGGTAACTCTTTCTGCAGTCTCCAGAATCTTCACAGGTTTCTCCTCATAAGTCAAGTCACTCTCCAACTGAATTGCCTCAAGTGGCACTGTATCTCTCAAAGGAGTATCTGCCATCTCTGCGTGACACTTCTTCAGCTGGGATACGTGAAACACATTATGAACTCCTGACAAAGCTTCTGGCAACTCCAAGTGATAAGCTACCTCTCCTCTATGCTCCAAGATCCTGTAAGGCCCCACAAAACGTGGTGCTAACTTGCCCTTGATTCCAAACCTCTTGATTCCGCGAATTGGTGAAACTCTGAGATACGCACGGTCTCCAACCTCATAGGTTACATCCTTGCGCTTCAAATCTGCATAACTCTTCTGCCTGGACTGTGCTATCTTCATTCTATCACGGATCAACTTGACTTTCTCCTCAGCATCCCTGATCAGGTCAGGTCCAAACAACTAACGCTCTCCTACCTCATCCCACATCAACGGAGTCCTGCACTTTCTGCCATACAGTAACTCGAATGGTGCCATCTGAAGACTAGCCTGGTAACTTTTATTGTACGAGAACTCAGCAGACGGTAAGTTGTCATCCCAACTCGAACCATAGTCCAACGCACAAGCTCTCAACATATCGTCCAAGATCTGATTGACCCTCTCTGTCTGGCATCTGTCTGAGGATAGAACGTTGTACTAAACTCCAGCCTAGTGCCCAAAGTCTCATGCAACTGACGCCAAAACTTCGATGTAAACTGAGTACCTCTATCAGATACAACCTTGCTTGGAAATCCATGCAAACACACGATCCTGGACATATAAATCTTGGCTAACTTGGCACTGTTGTAAGTTGTCTTTACTGGAATGAAGTGAGCAACCTTGGTCAAATGATCAACAATCACCCAAATAGAATAAAATCCTGAACGAGTCCTGGGAAAACCAGTAATAAAGTCCATACCCATCTGATCCCACTTTCAATCCGATATAGGCAAAGGCTGCAAAAATTCTGCTGGCTTCTGATGCGCAGCTTTGTCTCTCTGGAAACATCACACAATGCAATATACTGAGCTATCTCTCGCTTCAGGATAGGCCACCAAAATCTCTCCCTCAAGTCCAAATACAGCTTGGTATTCCGGGAATGAATAGAATAAGGTGAATCATGTGCCTCCTGAAGAATCAACTTCCTGATCTCTGCATCTTGCGGTACACAATTGCGCTTCTCAAACCAAATGGCTCCATGCTCATCCTCACGGAAACCCTCTGCTTTACCTTTGGTCATATTCTCCTTTATCTCCTTAATTTCTGCATCACCCTTCTGAGCCTCTCTGATTCTTTCCAACAGATTTGGCTTCACCTCCAATGTTTCCACATATACCTTAGGAACGATCTCCAACCTGAGATTCTTGAACTGCTGACATAACTCAAGTGGCATATCCTCAACATTAGCAACATTGATATGAATCTTACGGCTCAATCCATCAGAAACCACATTTGCTTTATCAGGATGATACTGCACATTCAAATCATAATCCTTAATAAGCTCCAGCCATCTGCTCTGCCTGAGATTCAACTCCTTTTGAGTAGACATATACTTCAAACTCTTATGATCAGTAAAAACATCACAATGATTACCAACAAGATATTGCCTCGATGTTTTCAATGCATGAACAACTGCAGCTAACTCCAAATCATGTGTAGGATAGTTCTGCTCATGGTTCTTAAGCTAACGTGAAGCATAAGCAACAACTCTACCCCCTTGCATAAAAAAAACCAAGTCTTCGACGAGATACATCACAATATACTTGGAAATCCTTATGTATATCAGGCAAACATAGAACATGTGCAGTTACTAACCGTTTCTTCAACTCCTGAAAGTTGGTTTCACAATCCTCACTTCAAACAAACTTATTCTCTTTCTTCAACAGCTCCGTCATTGGTTTTGCAAGCTTGGAGAAATTCTCAATGAACCTCCTATAATATCCTGCAAGCCTCAAGAAACTGCGAATGTCTCCAACTGTCGTGGGTGTCTCCCATTCTGTAACTGTTGAAACCTTGGATGGGTCCACAGCTACTCCTTCTCCTGACACAACATGTCCAAGGAATCCTACCTCCTTCAACCAAAACTCAGACTTGCTGAACTTGGCATACAATTTGTGCTCCCTGAGCTTCTCCAATACCAAACGCAGATGTGCCTCATGCTCTTGCTCATTCTTGGAATACACCAATATATCATCAATGAACACCACAACGAATTTATCCAAGAACTCCATAAACACCTTGTTCATCATATTCATGAAGTATGCAGGAGCATTAGTCAATCCAAATGAGATAACGGTATACTCATACAACCCATACCTTGTAGTAAAAGCAGTCTTCGGAATATCCTTCTCCCGAATCTTCACTTGATGATAACCAGAACGAAGATCAATTTTAGAGAATACACAAGCTCCCTCCAACTGGTCAAATAGATCATTAATCACTGGTAAAGGATACTTGTTCTTGATAGTAACATCATTCAGAGAACGGTAATCCACACACATCCTCTGGGTTCCATCCTTCTTCTCAACAAACAACACTTGGGATCCCCAAGGTGACGAACTTGGGCGAATGAAGCCCTTTGCCTGCAATTCTCTAATCTGTTCCTTCAACTCTGCAAGTTCATTAGCGGGCATCCTATACGGTCTCTTAGCAATAGGCCTAGTGCCTGGTATTAAATCAATAAGGAACTCAATCTCCCTATCCGGTGGCATACCTGGCAACTCATCTGGAAACACATCCGAATAATCCCTCACAACACGCACATCATCCAGGCTACCCCCCCTTAAGAGAATTCACCTGAGCGTGCTGATGCTTATACTTGGACACATATCTGATCTTCTGCCCATTCTGTGTACGGAGAGTGATAGACCGACTGGCACAATCAATAACACATTGGTGCTTGGCTAGCCAATCCATGCCCAATATAACATCCAAACCTTGTGACTTCAATACAATCAAATCTATAGGAAAAACATGCTTCCCTATGGCTAGGCTCAACTCATAGCATCCCAAACTAGCTGACATCTCCGCTCCCGGTGAACTTATGAGCATAGATGACTTAAGAACTACGGTAGGTAACTCATGCTTATCCACAAATACCCTCGATATGACAGAATGTGATGCACCAGAATAAAAAAGAACAAGTGCGGGTACTGAATTGATAAGGAACTTACCAATCACAGCATCAGGCTCATCATAAATCTCCTCCACGTTGACATGGTTCACACGCCCCTTGTTGAAAGGATTGGGCTTGTTGACTCCAGAATTCTCATTGTTGTCCGTGTTCTCCGGGCACATGTTGGAGTAGTGTCCCATCTTCCTGCACTTGAAACACTGAACTTGACTAAGGTCCTTTTGAGCATTCACCACTTGACTGTTCGGGTTGTAGTTCCCTCCATTTCCATTTCCTTTCCCATTGCCATTGCCATTGCCACTCTTGTGCCCATTGTGATGATTGTGGCCATTATGGTTGTAGCCATTACCTCCATTATGATTGTGTCATCCACTGTGAACATGGACATTCCCACCATTGTGGTTATGTCCATGGTTATGTCCTCCATTGCCACCATAAGAAGTACGTGGCTTCTGATGCGGTCCAGAGTTATATCTGCCACTACTGGTGTTGTTGTACTTCCTCTTGCGGTTCTCAATGTCCTGCTTCTTTCCTTCCAACACAATAGCTTTGTCTATGAGCCCCTGGTAGTTTGCAAAGGTAGCCACTGTCAACTGGACTCCCAACTCATCATTCAGCCCTTCCAAGAACTTCTCCTGCCTTGCTGCGTCATTCTTGACATCATCTGGAGCATATCTTGCAAGCTTGTTGAACACCTCAACATACTCAGCCACTGAACGGCCTCCCTAACGCAAACTGCGGAACTCCTTCTTCTTCAAGCTCATGGCGCCTGCTGAAACATGTGCGGCCTGAAAGGCAGACTGAAACTGCGCCCAAGTGATGGTGTCGATGGGATAAGTCACCAAGTAGTTGTCCCACCATGCTGCGGCAGGACCCTCCAGAAAATGTGAGGCAAACCTAACCCTCTCTGCCTCAGTACAGCCAACTTTCTCCATGTTCCGGCCCACTGAACGAAGCCTGTCATCCGCCACTATGGGTTCAGGAGTGCTAGAGAACCTCTGAGGATTCAACGTCAGGAACCTCGCAAGCGTGTCCACAGATGGTGGTGGTGGCGGTGGTGGCGCATTGTTGTTGTTGCCCATATTCTGAGTGAGCAACTGGATCAACTGAGCTTGTCCTTGAAGTAATGGTTGCATGTAACCTGGCACTTCATTGTTGTTGTTCCCATTCCCCGTGGGATCACGTCTCGGCGGCATCTGTTGGGCAAGAATAGGTAAGTTGTAGACAGAAAGTAGCTAGGGAAATATACTCCTACCCATATGCATATTATGATCATGGCAAGCATTATATATACAATACATATATCACCAATCAAATTCACCAAACAATATCACCATAGCATCAACCATATAACAATCAGCAACCAATGCACTCATTCGAAAAACCATCACATATCACACCGTATAGTTTAAAATATATTGTATAACTGATATAAGATTCTCAACACAACCACGAATAATATAAGATCCTCAACACAACCACGAATAATATAAGAGTATATCAAGAAACCTAGTATTGCCATACCGAATAAGTCGACATGGTCAAATACGCTAACATGATAATGATAGTAAACTAATTGACGGTGAAGTAATTCCGAACGCTGTCTTTGCTAAACAGCATGCGGTATTCGCGCCTACTAATGCGGTTGCGCCTTTTGGGACTCGGCTCATCTTCTTCTGCTGAGGTCTCCACTTCTGGTTCCTCTTCTTGTTCTTCAGTTCCATTTGCCTTCATCTTCTCCTTCAGCCTCTTTATCTCTGCTTGCATCTCGAGCCTCTCCTTCTTCAGCTTGTTGGTGTCCCACTTGAGCTTGGTGTTCTTCTGCTGCAACTCAGTGATGGTGTAGAGGTCTGACTGAGTGTCCTTCTCCAGGCTGTGGACGTACTTCTCCAGGCTCTGGATGAAGTAGGTAGTTGTACCTGGACAAATGGCCCCAGGCACATACTTGAATTTCTTTGGCCATATGTTCCCCGATGGAAGGATCTTGGTCATCTCCGCGTACACCGTACCCTTTAGCCGGCCGGCATGCGTCTCAACGATGCGTCCAAGAGCTATGTGAGCGGCTATGCGCAAACACTGCTCCTTCTCCTGGGCATGCACCTCGAATGACTCCGTGACCACACTTTCCTCCGTCATGCTTCCTAGGATAAAAGTCTCCACTTGACAGTAGTCATCAGCTCCCCTTGTCTCCACTATGTCCGCCTGAAAGGCTGGCGCGTAGATGTTCAGGTAGTGGAAAATCCCCCTGAGCTCAGGTCCAAACGCCATAGCGCGGTATGACAAAGTGGTCATCTATAACCAAAGAGAGGAAAGGCAAGATTAGAACAGGTTTGAATACGAGATAGAGAAGGTAAGTAAGTACAAGATAGAGTGATGTAAAGTAATATTTTCATTCCCATGGATTCTCTAATCCATTTTCTAGGGTCACGTCCTACAGTCAACACACTGCTCTGATACCATCTGTAACGACCCAATTCACATATAATTGAGGTCTCTGTGATTAAGTTCCAGTCCCTGGATCGAACTTGTTGGCACAGACAGTATCATAGATGTATATCAGAGTACAAGTGCATCATTATTACAACGTATCATCCAGAATAAAACAAATAACAAGTTGCATAGCTCAAGGCTAGCTTATTCAACATAACTATAGTGGAAGAAAAAGCAAGTAACGAGGAGTCCCATCAATAGCCACAAGCGAACATGCTGAGTGTAGACCCGCAACCCTAAACGCACCTTACTGGTCGTCTGAAAAACCTGCAACACCGAAGGTTACAGCCCGACAACGGGTCAGTACATCTGATTTGTATGGAAAGTGACACGGAAAAGGTATATATAAAGGACCTACAACTACATGCAAGGTGAGTCAAAGGAAAGGCTTATGGTTTTGTTTTGTAGAAAGCTGATTTTTCCCAATCTACCTAGTCAAAAATTTAGTTTAACTTACTACTTAAGAGCGAACTGGCCACCAGTTCCAAAACCACACCCTTTATTAAATCTTGCCCACTAAAATTATTATGGTGATTCATATGTCAAGATCCTCCAGTAACAGTAATGTCTAGTAGCTCAAGGATGTCCATAACCGGGGACACGGCTAATCATGATTAGTTTTTACTCTGCAGAGGTTAGTACACTTTCCCCGCTGGACTCAACCCGAAGATTGAGAAGAAGTCTTTCAGAAGAGGTCACCTACACCCAACGCCAAGCCGGTACCGCCTATCACATCTACATCTTATAGCTTTGCACGGGAGAGGCTTCCTACATCATACTCAACTAAGCCAGAGCCCATATGGCCAGCGGCTGTACATGGAAGCTCCTAGTCACCAAGTATGTCTAATCTTTTTGAGCCTGGACGGCGCCCACTTGCATTCAGAGGTTAGGTACCATGACGTACTGTCGACCACCAAAACCAACCATTAGGGGTACAACCTGGTCTCGCCCTTAGATAAGGCACGAGCCCCTAGGAAGCACTCCCTGCCCGTCTAGAAGTGATTTCTATTTATTATAAAGTTGCTACACAAATTATTAAATATCTCACATGCACTCCATGAATTGGCACAACCCAAACCACGTCTACAAAGCATAGCAATAAAGTAACAACATGTGCTAGGTTGATCTACAAATACAAGTCTAGACATGTGGCTATCCTAACTGGTTTTGCAGCAACATTAAGTAAACTACCTATCATGCAATAGGGTGATATTCTTAACATAATGCATATAGAAAAATTATAGGTATGAGTATGGTCAAAGCATCACTTGCCTTCTTCCTGTTCCTGACGATCACAATCCTCACAAAACGATGCGGCGCACTCCGGACAATCTATACGAGCAAACATAGCACCAATCAACATATACTCAATACAAATATGCACAAACAGTAATAAACATACAAAGAACAGTAGAAAAACTTGCCTAACAGAAGATAAACTTAAAGTACTCGACAAAATAAAACTAACGCAATAAGAAACGGCGCAAACGGGCGCACCGTTAAAAAGATACGGCTACCGAAAGTTTAAATTTGATTCCGCTTGGGATTCAAATTTGAAAACTTCAAAATTCTGTAAAACTTAGCTACTGGCTAGAAATTTTCAACACGGTCGCAACGCAACTAGAATCACTTAATTCCGAGTTACGGTTAAAAAGTAACCGCGAAAACGGTACCGGGGTGGCATCGGGGTCTAATCTGTAAAAAGGACCGATCCGCAAATAAAATAACTTGGAAAAACGTGATCGGGTCCCCGACGACGGTTTGACCGGATCTGGCCGGCGTTTGACCAACGGCGGCGGCGGCGGCACAGCCGGCGGCGGCGGCGGGCCAGCGCGCGGCGCAGCGGCTGCCCGACGCAATTCGCCCGCGGCGGCACGGGGTGCGGCGAGGATGCGCGGGGTGGCGGAGGTTGGGGCTACGGCGAACTCCGGCGGCGTCCGACGCGGTGGCTTCGCGGGTCGGTGGCTTCACGGGTCGGGAAAAAAACCCTAATCCGCGGACCCGCGGACGTTTTTATAACCCGCTCCAGTTTTACTTTTATTTTTAAATCCGAAACAAATACGAATTCGGCCAGGCGAAAAAAAAACAGTACAGGCCCATTAGGCCCAAAACAATTTTATAAAAATCACGGATAACTATTTTTAATTTTCGTTTTCACCAAAACTTTTAAAATAATAAAATTGAATTTTTGGCACTACCAAAGTATTCAATAAAAATAAAAACTTTGCAACTTATTTTTAAATATTGTTAAATACTTTTCCGGCAATTTACAAATACCGAAAAACTCCAAAAATGATTTTAAAACTCTTACGGAGCATAAATAAATTCCGAGAATATTTTTAGAAATTATTTATAATCCCAAAGTAAGTTTAAAATGTCTTTAAAAATATTTTAACTATTTTCCAACAAGTTAAAAATGGGGATAAGTCATTTTATATCCTCTCCAGTGAAAAATGTTAAAAAAAATTAAAACTCCAGAAAAATGCGGAAACAGCATGAGATGCATATGATGATCTATTAACATCCGAATTTTGAAAATTGGGATGCTACATGGTCTGGTGTCGGACTTAGTTTTGTGACTGCAACTTGGGCTCGTCTCCTGTATCGGTGGTTCCTTCGCCGTTGGGCGTAGCTTTGGTAGCCGCCGATAGACTGATCTTGACCCACTCGTTGAGCGAGCATGTTTGGTTGTGTTGTTGGATATGTGCCCTTGAGGCAAATTAACAAAGATATTTGTCACTTATTCGTTTTTGTTCATAATACATTTTATGCTATGCTAGAACTGTATTACTCGAAAACACTAACTCACGTGTAGTATAAACACCCGTCCCTAGTTATACTTATGTGTACTAGCTCATTGGACAATCGATGATCATGGTTTCCTAATCATGAGGTATGAACCGCCTATTAACAATGATGTCATATCATTAGGAGAATGATGTGATGGACACACACCTACCTAAAGCATTGCGATGTGATTAAGTCACATGGTTCCACATTGCAATGACTTTGTAACATATGGCTTAGTCCTTAGACCATAATCATCATACGTAATTGCTATCTACTAGGAGGCTTTGATTTTCATCCACCGGCTGACTGAAATATGGTGGCCATAAAGGTGTACTTTGGCCATTCCTAAATAGATATGTTGATGAGTATTCAAATAGATCAAAGAGGGATTTGTCTGTCCATGTGAAGGACAAGTACTCTGGGGCCACTCGGTGATATTGCATCAACATGTTGCAAGCAAGTGAGTAGGTCACAAGAGATTTAATAGGCACGGACTAGTAAACTTTTTTTTTGAGAATAAGGTGTAAACTAGGTATAAGGATACCGACGATTAAACCTCGGACAAACAAAGTACCTCTGGACAAAGGGAATATGTCTTATCGTTAACGGTTTCCAAAAGGATTGTAACCAGGTCCAATTGATTAGCCATTGATCGAAAATAATGTCTCGATCATTTCTGCTTTTTCCCAGACCGTAGGGTGTCACACTTAAGGTTCAATCGATGAATTAGGATTGATTCGGGATCATCAGTGAAATAGGAGAAAAACACCAGAATAGTTCCGGGAGAGAACGAAAGATGTTCCCAATATTTTGAAAGGTTCAAAATAAAGTTTAATTATATTTAATAATGTTGTATTATTTAATTACATGAATTAAATATTAAAATATATTTAAATTAATTAAAATAATGAAAAAATGGCTAATGGGCAAAATGGGGCCCATTAGGGGAGGAGGAGGTTCCCCCCTTCGGCTTGGCGCCAAGGGTGGGGCCCATCACCCCCCTTGGCCAGCGCACCTTCCCCTCCTTGGGAGTTTAGTCCCACATGGGGGAGGGGAGGAGGATCACACCCCCCTTGGCCTATATAAGGAGGGGTATACCCCCCTTTTTCCATACAACTTGAGTTTTATCTCTTTATCTCTTACTCCTACCTTAAGCAGACTTCCCTTGTTTAGAGTTTTCACCTGGTTGGGAGTTATCCACCAAAGCACGCCGCTGCTCTTCTGGAGTCAGGATCGGAATCCGTCTTCTTTCTGCTACTCGCCTAGTTCAGAGCCTAGACGGAACATCGGTTGCACTGTACGTGTGTAATCTATGCCACTGCTACGAGTCATCATTGCCGGTGGTCTTGTACACGACAGGGAGGTCGTAGGTTCAGAGTCTACACAAACCATGTTCATAGAACGTTTCCCTCTTTTGGTCGTCGAAGGTATGAACATCGATTCCTTCCGTTACTTTACATCACCATACATAGATCGTGGGTTCGGGTTTCGTAGGTTGGAAAAATTATTGTTTTCTACCCCGTACCCCAACTGTGGTATCATGAGCTAGCTCTGCGTAGATTTATTGTACAGGTAGAACACATCGAGGATGTGGGCATGAATTCTCCATTTTTTACCCGCCCACGTGTACTCATTTAGCATTGCGGCAATGTCCTGATGAAGGCCCAACTGACCTTATGTGTTTACGTGAGACTGGTTCCACGCTTGACATATGGCTTGCACCATATAAGTGGTTGGGGGTATCTGTCTCTCTAACATTAGAGACGCGAAGATGTTTGCAACAGAGGGCCCCGACAGGGGTTTAATAGAGACAATTGTGGAATTGGTGTTGTGGCATGTTTTTCGTAGGATAGAAACGGTTCTCTCTCGAAACCCCTAGCATCCACGTAAAACTTGCAAAAGATAAAGTAGAAGGCGTTTAACTTTAATTTGCATGAAGGGGGATCATAGCATGTATGATTTATAGTTTTACTTCCTGTATTTTGCTAATATGCTAGATATAACGACGGTAGCATAAATAGGATCATCTCTCACAATACCAACATTGTGTTCTCCCTTAATGGGCACGGCCTGGAAGGATCTCCCTTATGACCGAGACACCAGAAATGCATGTCATACATAATTAACGGCGTTCACATAAGGTTGGGTTTGGAAAGCCTAGCATATGCAGATATGGCCTTGCTTAGAAGCTAACATTAAGTTCAGAATGGCAGGCTTGGCGTATGTAGTTGCAGGCCTGGAACACAGAAGATCGAAAGATCGAGCACGAGTCACATAACTGATGTGATTGGCATGATGGCCTACCTTAGCCACCTACTGATGGCCGTGACGATCGGGGGAGGTATGGGGTTATAGGATTGTGTGATCACTTAGTTAAATTGATAGGTGTTTATCTATGTGGGAGCTTTCTAGAATTTAAGTTAAAATTGAAACTCCACATTATGAACAAAAGTATAAATATGTATCTTTGTGAATCACCATTGTAGATGGCAGAACCACGTCCCTCGTTGAACTTAGGTTCGTTTCTAGAGAAAGACAAACTGAAAAATGATGGGTCAAACTTCACCAACTAATTCCGTACTCTGAGGATTCTCCTCGTTCCCCTCAAAATGGCAAACGTACTAGAGGCCACGTTTGGTGATGAACCACTAGAAAATGCAAGCCAGGAGGAGAAGAATTTCTAACTCTCCAAGGCTGATGATTACAACCTTGTCCAGAGTGGCATGCTCTATTCCATGGAGGATGAGCTGCAGAAGCTATTTGAGAGGATGGGTGCTTATGAGATTATCACCGACCTCAAAGCCGTCTTTGCACCTCTTCTCGGCTAAGATGGATGAGCACAGTAGTGTTAGTGACCACGTCGTCAAAATGTCTGGCTACGTTCAACGCCTGAATGCTCTGGAATGTCATATTCCGGATGAACTGGCTATTGATAGGGTGCAATCGCTACCCCTATCTACAAAGGCTTTGTGCTGAACTACAACATGCAGGGGTTGACCAAGACCCCTTATGGGTTGTTCTCCATGTTGAAAAGTGCTGAGGTTGAGATCAAGAAGGGAGCACATTGTATTCATGGTCAACAAGACCACTGAATTCAAAAAGTCTGGCAAAAGGGAGAAGGGAAATAAACGAGGCCCTAAGAAGGATGGCAAGTCAGTTGTCACTCATCCAAAGGCACCTAAACCTGGACCCAAGCCCGTAGTTGAGTGCTTCTACTGCAAGGGTGATGGCCACTGGAAACGCAAATGCCCCAAGTACCTAAAGGACAAGAAGGCTGGCAAGATTGCCAAGAGAGACGAAGGTATATTTGATATACATATTGTTGATCTTTTCTTAACAAACGTTGGGAGAGATTCCTGGATATTTGATACAGGATGTGTTGCTCATATTTCTAATTCCGTTCAAGAACTAAGGAATAAGCGACGTTTGATGAAAGATGAAGTGACGATGCGCGTAGGAAACGGCTGTCAAGTTAAAGTATTGGTTTTTGGCACAAAGCATCTTAGTCTCCCTTCGGGATTAGTTTTGGTTTTGAATAAATGCTACTATGTACCCGTATTGAGTGTGAACATCATTAGTGGTTCTTGTTTGAATAAAGACCACTATTATTTTAAGTTAGATATAACTGGTTTTGCGATTTATAAGAGTGATATGTTTTATGTTCACACACCGAAAAGAAATGGTTTATTCATACTTAATCTCGATTGCGATGTTTATCATATCAACAATATAAATGCCAAAAGATTAAAGACGAGTGATGAAGTGCACATGACGATATGGCATTGTCGACTTGGTCATATGGGTATAAAGCGCATGGAGAAGCTTCAAAAAGATGGACTTCTGGAGTCATTGGATTTTGGAGCCGACACATGTGAACCATGCCTAATGGGCAAAATGAAAAATACTCCATTCAATGGAATAATGGAGCGTGCGTCAGACTTATTAGGGATCATATATTCAGATGTATGTGGACCTATGAACGTCCCCGCACGCAATGGTCTTCGTTACTTCGTGACCTTCACTGATGATTTGAGTAGGTATGGATATATTTACTTGATGAAACACAAGTCTGAAACCTTTTAAAAGTTCCAGGAATTTCTGAGTGAGGTCGAGAATCAACCCAGGAAGAAAATCAAGCACATTCGATCCGATCGAGGAGGCGAGTATTTAAGTCACGAGTTTGGCAATAATTTGAAGGCTTGTGACATCGTAACACTACTTACGCCGGCAAGAACACCTCAACGGAACGGTGTGTCTGAACGACGTAATCAAACCCTAATGGATAATGTACGATCGATGATGTCTTATACCGTCTTACCGGTGTCATTATGGGGGTATGCATTAGAAACTGTCGCTTACATTCTTAATGGGGCACCATCAAAATCCGTAAATAAAACTCCATTTTAAGAATGGCATGGCAGGAAGCCTTCGTTGTCTCACCTAAAGATTTGGGGTTGTGAGGCTTATGTTTGGAAACTTCAGCCTGACAAACTCGAATCTAAGGAGGAAAAGTGCATCTTTGTGGGCTATCCAAAGGAAACTTGTGGATATACCTTCTACAACCTGTCTGAGGGCAAAACATTTGTCGCCAAGACTGGAACTTTTCTTGAGAAAGAATTTCTTTCGAAAGAATTGAGCGGGAGGAAACTAGATCTCGATGAAGTGTTAGACCAATCACTCCAAATGGAAGATTCGGAAACAGAAATTGTTCTGGAACCATCTTCCACAGTGGGAGCTGAAGAGGATGGTCAACACGACATTCATAATGATCATGACATACATGATGATCATGATGAGAATGAAGAGGAACCTATTGTGCCACGTAGGACAACAAGAATTCGTCAAGCTCCTGATTTTTATGGACAACTTGTGAAAGCAGTCACGTTAAATGAACCTGACGAACCTACGAGCTATAAAGTGTTGGGGTTCGGGGCAGAAAACACAAATTTTTCCTTTACCTACGATACCCAATCCCAAGACCTATGCTATGCTGATGCAAGTAACGGACAGAAATAGATCACATACCAGTATGTAGTCCGTTAAGCCGGAAACGTTCCCGCATGAACGTGGTTGGTGTAGTCGTACCGGCAATCCCCGATGCCGCGCAGATCCATGATGACTCCTGTAGCCACCCGATCCTTGCAGACCGATGACGGGATTACGTCCCCGTCGGAACGTTGCTGATGAAGACCTCGCGATACGACCACGACGATGAAGTAGCACCACAAGTGTAGTGCCTCGCGGGATTATACACATACAGTATACCCGACGTCCTTCCGGGCTCCGAACCAGTAGAGCAGCGGAAAGAAGATGGATTCGGATCCCGATTCCAGCAGCACGACGGCGTGCGTATAGTGGAGAAATCCCCAACCCAGAGCAGCCTCCAAACAAGGGGAGTCCACTCATAGGAAGGAGAAAGGAGGGAGAGAGATGCGAAACTTTTCTCAAAAAATTCATTGATTAAAAGGGCACCCCTACCCCTCCTTATATAGGCCAAGGAGGGGTGACACCCCCCCCTCCACTTCCGGGGTGGGACTAATCCCAAGGGAGGGGGTGGCGCACCAAATAAAGGGGGTGGGCCCCTCTATGGCGCCATGGCCCATGGGGGAGGACTCCCTCTCCCCCTAATGGGCCCTATGAGGCCCATATGCCTTTTAATTCATTTTTAATTATATTTAAATACATTTTAATATTTAATTCAGATAATTAAATAATAAAACATATATTAAACATTATTAAATATATTTTGAACCTTTCAAAATACCCAGAACAACTTCCGGCCTTCATCGGAACAATTCCGGTCATCACCGGAACAATTCCGATGTTCTCTCCAATTTCTCCAGTGATCCCGAATCAATCCTTACTGCGTCGAGTACCCTTAAGTGTAACACCCTATGGTCCGGGAAACAGAAGACATGATCGAGACAATTCTCATTGATCAATGACTAATCAATTGGACCTGGTTACAATCCTTGATAGCCCCTGCGCTTCCATCGAATGAACTTCAATCGCTGTTGGATCCGTTAACCGTGTGCCTGTTCCCTTTGTCCCATGGTACTTTGCTTGTCCGAGGTTTGATCATCGGTATCCACTATACCTAGTTCATCCTCGTTCTCAACAAACAAGTTTACTCCTTCCCGTGATATTACAACTCCGTGACCTAGTCACACGTTTGCAAACTTTATGATGTAACATCACCGAGTGGGCCCAGAGTACCTATCCGTCACACGGATGGACAAATCCCGCTTTGATCTATTTGCATACTCATCAACCATCTATTTCGGAATACCCAAAGTGCACCGTTATAGCCAGCATATTTCAGTCAGGCGGTGGGATTCAAATCAAAGTCTCCTCATAGATGACAATTACGTATGATCATTACGGTCAAAGGATCTGGTCACTACGTTATAGTTATCGCAATGTCGAACTATGTGACTTGATCACATCGCAACACTTCTGGTGGGTGTATGTCCATCATATCATTATCCAATGATACGACTCCATTGTCAACAGACGCCATTGTCTCATGATCAGGAAACCTTGATCATCAATCGCCCAATGGACTAGTATACTAGGGTTAACTAGGGACCTGGTTGTTTGTATACCACACCTGTATTAATGTTTCCGCTTAATACAGTTCTAGCATAGTATCAAACGTATTATGAACTAATGGAATATGCTCGATAAAACATATTTTATTTGCCTCTAGGGCACATTCCCAACAGTCTCCCACTTGCACTAGAGTACAAATAAACTAGTTGCATTTTCTCTGGATCATAACTCCTTATTGATCATGCTTGCCCGTGGAAGAGGTTGTATCAACGGTCTGGGTACCATTCAGAACCGTATGTCCTTTTGCAAATCATAATGTCACCTAATTTGACATTCCTTCATTATCCACTATATTGATGACGTATATATATTTGGCGGTGAAGTGAGACTTCGTTTGCTGTGTCATAGCAATGACATCCGGTGGGTCACACGGACTTTCCCATAGTCATGCACACTTGAAACTCACTCAATCAGAAGTCGAACTTCTTAAGCCATAATATAACTCCTGCTACTTCTAAAGCAGCCACATCAATGTAGATTCAATCCTTAGTGCATTGTATGCAACTTTGATGTCTAACCATGTTTCTTTCAACTTAGGCATTCATTAGTATGATATCTCAATTTTCTAGGTTAGTGTCAAAACTTGAACCAACATAACATTTATGGTCAAGTCCACTATCCTTTACAAATTTGAGATGTATCCTCAGTTCTCTCCAGACACTGAAGGATAAACTTAACTCTTTGTTCAATCATTTACTCATAAATCATATCACAACATGTTCTTACTACTAAGAACTTGGGTCACATTACGTCGAGTACAAAACTCTGGTTTTATATGAAAGAACCTATGACAAAGGCATAGAGGATCCAATACATCCATTTCTTTCATTAACCATTAACCATTGTTATTGTACTGAGATTAACTCAACACTTCTCTTGGATATACAAGTAAGGACCACTTCTTGACATGTCCCATTCTGAACTCCTTCAGAATCTTATCCAGGAAAGTATTACGACTCAATGTTATTAAACACATATCTATCTTAATAGATCTTCAATGCTTAATACTTTATTCATCTTCATTTATGAACGATTCAAATAATCATTAACACAAACTGCACCATTCATAATATGTTATCCATATATGAGAATGTTATCATGCTCCCACTCAAATATGTCATGCACATATTAAGTTATAGGATAACACTCATATTGCTCCCACTCAAATATGTCAGCCACATATAAGACAAGGATAACATCCACATGGCTCCCACTTAGATATGTCAGACACATATTAAGTTCAGGATACTAACCACGTGGCTCCTACTCAAATATGTCATTTACATATAAGGCTAGGATAATACTCCCATAGCTCCCACTCAAAATATGTCGTCTACATATATCAAGTTTCAGGAAACTATTCAGCTCCCACTCAGTTTCATGCAAATGCATGTTTCCTCGATATTTTGGCTAAGTCCAAAATCCTTTGATCATTCATCAAATCGAGAATTCAGTTTACGAGACACTAGTATCCATATGTTTTTCCAAAACCTTCTGGTTGTACCAATTACAACACTTCTTCAAATACAGGATTTGAGGAAGTCACGGTATTGATAACAATCCTAGATAAATCGTAGTAAATATCCCTTTGACTCATGCATTGCTACACATTGTAGTCAACCCATTGAATTTGTCAGAAACAATCTTTGTGACAAACCAATCTTGACGTCCCTTTGATGTTCACATTTATTCCTCATAACTCTGAAGTTATTGTGAATATCAAGTAACCTCCTTACTTGATAAGATTCAAGCAATCTTAAATGTAACTCAACATAGGATTTCATGACTCATAGTCATATCTCGTACTTAGGTCCACCATCGCTTCTTTGTAGTTCGTAGGAATGTCTTGTTCCATTAACATGACAAGTGAATCATGAATATCATTTTGCACCAGGGGCAAATATATATTCTTGAATCCTACCTTTCTTAGTAAAAGCTCCCATTAGAAGAATCATGATCATTATCATTAGTTTCTCCTCTTATTGTAGAGTTTTGCTTCCAGAACATATTCCGTTGCACTACTCTGACATTTGGAGGCAAGGTCAATTACCTTGGTTGAACTTTCACTTTTCTTCCATTACCACATTTATCAAGAACAATTCTTGACAAACAGCAAACATAGCAATACAAGTTTTGCTCCTTTTGGTTCTATTTGTGGAAGATGCATCCATAGTTGTCTAAGGATACACTACAAAGATAATTTATCTTACATAAATCAAGCTTCCTAGAAACCACAACACACCATGACATATATAGTGTTGGTTTCCACGAACTCAGATGGTTCCCTATGCTGAAGTGAGTGTTTGCATATTAAATTAATAACTCTAAACAATAATAACGTAAGTTGGTAAGAGATAACTTAGACCATACACTTTTCGATAGAATATGATCACAATGTTCACGCACGTCAATCATATTGAAGTGTCTCAAGACATTGCAATTTGTGGAACAACTTTAACACAAGTCTTTATGCCCAAGACTAACTCAAAACATTTGTCACTTTGATCAAATCGTAGAGACTTGTCTTTCTTGTTAATTTAAATATCCATCTTTACTCTGAAATCCCTTTTGATCATATCAAATTATTTCAGACTCATGTTTCATTAGTGAATACCAATATTCATCTAAGTCCACACATGAAGTTCACAAAATAATGAAATTCACTACATGCTGATATACAATACATCACGATGTATGATATTCAACAATCAGTACACATTCTGTTTACCAGAATGCGAGGTTTTAGTCATCTCACCTAAAAGGCATGGTTTGTATGTGTCAAGAGATCAAGTATCTTAAGAGATCATCATACCATTCATGACTTAAACTGTAGTGTCATTATCAAGCCTGGATATTTCTTGGCTTTACAATATTTCTTATAAATGATCAAACAGCTATCATCAATATAAGAATAACTCATTCATAATCGTAATGTGACCATAATAGATATCATTCATAAAAGGAGAACAACTGACTTGTTTCTCACTAATATGAATAATTGTCTTCGCGAGATGCAAGACACACTAATAAAGTCCTCATTCAAACGATCATAAAATTTATTCATATAATAATCAATTGATAGATGTAGAGGGAGAATGTTGTCGACCATCAACTATCTTGATTGCCGTCAGCACACATTGTCACCTCATCCCTTCCAAGCCACTCTCAAGCAGTAAGTTCAAGCATCGAATACTTAATCAACCGCAATTAGTGTTTCGTGGGAAAGACATTTATAACTCGTATATCAAATATACCTTCTCCGTCAATGACCATTCCTGCATTGGTTCTACTCTTAAAGTTCTCAACTTTAACCATGACCTCATGACAGGTGAACGATTCTCCTTCATGACATAGTCCAGACATGGTCTTTGTAACTAGGAGGAAGCGGATGTAACTCCCCAGTTATCGCAAAGTAACCAGTCATTCAGTAGTCCAAGTTATACACAAGGTGTTCCATGTATCTTATACATTTTCCAAGTGACTTTCTCAGCAGGTTGTTCCTTTCACCATAGTTGAAAGAAACCTCGTCCATATACTCATATTCCATTACTCTGATTTGTGACCAAGTGCTTTCAAGTTCACCTAGCACGTCACACGTGTTGGTTAACATGCATTCACAATTCAGACTCATAGAATGAAGTATGGTGTATTGGACAGTCATTCATAAGTGACGGTGAGTGCGATACTCATCATCATCTTCCTTGATTACGGAGTTGTCAGGTGTATCTCCTAGCATTTCTTTGTATTATGTTTAACAATTCATTACTAACGAGTATGTCTCTAATGGTGTTGGTACACATCAATGAAGTAAGACCCATTTACCTTAAGTTCTATCATACTAAAAGAGCCATAGTTCTAAACATTGGTATGACGTTATCTACAATGATATTTGCAAAGACATGAAGATTAAGTTCATAATATGGAGTTCATGTTTCAAAAACAATTCTGGAACTCCCACTCAGACAAACATCCCTCATAGTTTGTTCTAAGTGATTACACGATCCTTGAAGAACATACCTCCCCCGTGTGACACGACCATCAGTATGTTGTTCAAGGTAAGCCATCATGCCAATCACATCATCCATGTGACTCATGCTCGACCTTTCGGTCTCTTGTGTCCCGAGGCCATGTCTGCACATGCCAGGCTCGCCACAATAACCTTAGTGAGTATATGCTGCGTATGCAAGGCCGTGTTTCTGGACATGCTAGGCTTGCTCCACCCATCTCTTGTGAACGTAAAAATGTTTGACACCCGTGTGACACGTGATGCCTCCATAATGAAGAACTTTCCAGATGGTGCTTCACTAAGGAAGGACACTTTGTTGGATTAGTGAGGGATCATCCTATTATGCTACCGTCGTATATCTAACATATTAGCAAAACAGGATGCAACATAAATCATACATGCTATGATGCCCCCCGACATGCAAATTAAAGTTGAAAACGCCTTTCTACTTTATCTTTTGCAAGTTTTACGTGGCTGCTAGGGGTTTCGAGAAAAGAACCGCTTTCTATCCTGCGAAAACAAGCCACAACACCAATCCCGCAATTGTCTCTATTACACCCCTGTCGGGGCCCTCCGTTGCAAACATCTTCGCATCGCTAATGCAGAGAGACAGACACCCCCCCAGCCACTTTATATGGTACAAGCCATATGTCAAGCGTGGAACCAGTCTCGCGTAAACGCGTAAGGTCGGTCGGGGGCCGCTTCATCAAACATTGCCGCAATGCTAAATGAGTACACGTGAGAGGGTAACAATTGAGAATTTATGCCCACATACTAGATGTGTTCTATCCGTACAATACATCTACGCATAGCCTTGCTCATGATACCACTGTTGGGGTTCGGGGCAGAAAACACAAATTTTTCCTTTACCTACGATACCCAATCCCAAGACCTATGCTATGCTGATGCAAGTAACGGACAGAAATAGATCACATACCAGTATGTAGTCCGTTAAGCGGGAAACGTTCCCGCATGAACGTGGTTGGTGTAGTCGTACTGCAATCCCCGATGCCGCGCAGATCCATGATGACTCCTGTAGCCACCCGATCCTTGCAGACCGATGACGGGATTACGTCCCCGTCGGAACGTTGCTGATGAAGACCTCGCGATACGACCACGACGATGAAGTAGCACTACAAGTGTAGTGCCTCGCGGGATTATACACATACAGTATACCCGACGTCCCTCCGGGCTCCGAACCAGTAGAGCAGCGGAAAGAAGATGGATTCGGATCCCGATTCCAGCAGCACGACGGCGTGCGTATAGTGGAGAAATCCCCAACCCAGAGCAGCCTCCAAACAAGGGGAGTCCACTCATAGGAAGGAGAAAGGAGGGAGAGAGATGAGAAACTTTTCTCAAAAAATTCATTGATTAAAAGGGCACCCCTACCCCTCCTTATATAGGCCAAGGAGGGGTGACACCCCCCCTCCACTTCCGGGGTGGGACTAATCCCAAGGGAGGGGGTGGCGCACCAAATAAAGGGGGTGGGCCCCTCTATGGCGCCATGGCCCATGGGGGAGGACTCCCTCTCCCCCTAATGGGCCCTATGAGGCCCATATGCCTTTTAATTCATTTTTAATTATATTTAAATACATTTTAATATTTAATTCAGATAATTAAATAATAAAACATATATTAAACATTATTAAATATATTTTGAACCTTTCAAAATACCCAGAACAACTTCCGGCCTTCATCGGAACAATTCCGGTCATCACCGGAACAATTCCGGTGTTCTCTCCAATTTCTCCAGTGATCCCGAATCAATCCTTACTGCGTCGAGTACCCTTAAGTGTAACACCCTACGGTCCGGGAAACAGCAGACATGATCGAGACAATTCTCATTGATCAATGACTAATCAATTGGACCTGGTTACAATCCTTGATAGCCCCTGCGCTTCCATCGAATGAACTTCAATCGCTGTTGGATCCGTTAACCGTGTGCCTGTTCCCTTTGTCCCATGGTACTTTGCTTGTCCGAGGTTTGATCATCGGTATCCACTATACCTAGTTCGTCCTCGTTCTCAACAAACAAGTTTACTCGTTCCCGTGATATTACAACTCCGTGACCTAGTCACACGTTTGCAAACTTTATGATGTAACATCACCGAGTGGGCCCAGAGTACCTATCCGTCACACGGATGGACAAATCCCGCTTTGATCTATTTGCATACTCATCAACCATCTATTTCGGAATACCCAAAGTGCACCGTTATAGCCAGCATATTTCAGTCAGGCGGTGGGATACAAATCAAAGTCTCCTCATAGATGACAATTACGTATGATCATTACGGTCAAAGGATCTGGTCACTACGTTATAGTTATCGCAATGTCGAACTATGTGACTTGATCACATCGCAACACTTCTGGTGGGTGTATGTCCATCATATCATTATCCAATGATACGACTCCATTGTCAACAGACGCCATTGTCTCATGATCAGGAAACCTTGATCATCAATCGCCCAATGGACTAGTATACTAGGGTTAACTAGGGACCTGGTTGTTTGTATACCACACATGTATTAATGTTTCCCCTTAATACAGTTCTAGCATAGTATCAAACGTATTATGAACTAATGGAATATGCTTGATAAAACATATTTTATTTGCCTCTAGGGCACATTCCCAACATAAAGAAGCAATGGAAGGACCCATGTCCGAGGAATGGCTGGAAGCCATGAGATCCGAAATAGAAGCTATGTATATCAACAAAGTATGGACTTTGGTGGATATTCCCGAGGACCGGAAGGCCATCGAGAATAAATGGATATTCAAGAAAAAGACTGACGCAGACGGAAACCTTTCTGTCTATAAAGTTCGACTTGTCGCGAAAGGGTTCCGACAAATTCAAGGAGTTGACTACGAGGAGACATTCTCTCCTGTAGCGATGATAAAGTCTATTCGGATTTTACTAGAAATAGATGCCTACCATGATTACGAGATATGGTAGATGGATGTGAAAACCACGTTCCTTAATGGTAACATTGAGGAAGAGTTGTACATGGTACAACCTGAAGGTTTCATTGATCCAAGGCATGCTGGTAAAGTGTGCAAGCTTCAATGGTCCATCTATGGGTTGAAGCAAGCATCTCGGAGCTGGAACCTTCGATTTGATTAGTTCATCAAAGCGTTTGGATTTTTCCAAAACGTCGAATAGTTCTATGTCTATAAGAAACTGAGTGGGAGCTCTGTAGCATTCATTGTGTTGTAAGTGGACGAAATATTGCTGAGATGGAATGATACAAAATTCTTAGGAGAAGTGAAGGAATACTTAAATGGACAATTTTCCATGAAGGACCTAGGTGAAGCTGCGTAAATACTAGGCATTAAGATCTATAGAGATAGACCAAATCGCCTATTGGCCTTGAGTCAAAGAACTTATATTGAGAAGATATTGAAAAGTTTCAGTATGGATAACTCCAAGAGAGACCTCTTGATATTTATAAAAGGAGTTAACTTAAGTGTGACTCAATGTCCAAGAATAACAAAATAAAAGGAGGATATTTCTTAAAAGCCCTATACATCAGCCATAGGTTCTATAATGTATGCTATGCTATGTACTTGGCCGGATTTGGAACTGGCAATTAGTATGACAAATAGCTACCAGAGTAATCCTCGAATGATACCGCAGTAAAGAACATGTTGAAATACTAAGAAGGACGAAGGATCTCTTTCTCGTCTATGGAGGATGTGAAGAGGAGTTGGTCGTAAAAGGTTACGTCGATGCTAGCCTTAACTCTGACACAGATGACTCAAAATCCTAGACGGGATTTGTGTTCATGTTTAATAGCGGCGCAATTAGCTGGATGAGTGGCAAGCAGTCAGTCTTCGCCCAATCTACAATGGAGTCGGAGTATATTTCCGCTTGTGAAGCATCAGATGAAGAGAATTGGCTGAAGAAGATCGTGATCGAGCTTGATGTCTTTCCTAGTTGCATTGACCCCATTTCCCTTTTTTGCGACAACACGGGTGCCATAGCTAATGCGAAGGAACCAAGAACTCAGTCTACATCCAAGCATATTCTTCGGCGTTTCCATGTGACACGGGACTATGTCAGGGATGGTCATACTAAGATTCACAAAAACATAAAGATTTGAATGTAGCAGATCCAATGACTAAACCTCTTCCACAAAGCAAGTTTGAAGAACACCGAGAGACTATAGGTGTTAGATACATGTTGGACGTAAACTAGTGTAATTTGTACTCTAGTACAAGTGGGAGACTGTTGGATATGTGCCCTAGAGGAAAATTATTAAGGATATTTGGCACATATTCATTTTTCTTCATAATACGTTTTATACTATCCTAGAATTGTATTACTCGGAAACACTAATACACGTGTAGTATAACACCTGTCCCTATTTATACTCAGGTATACTAGCTCATTGGGCAATCGATGATCATGGTTTCCTGATCATGAGGTATGAACCGCCTGTTGAAAATGAGTTAATATCATTAGGAGAATGATGTGATGGACACACACCCATCTAAAGCATTCCGATGTGATCAAGTCACATGGTTCAGCAATGCGATGACTTTGTAACATATGCCTTAGTCCTAGACCGTAATGATCATACGTAAATTCTATCTACTAGGAGGCTTTGATTTGCATCCACCACCTGACTGAAATATGCTGGCCATAAAGGTGTACTTTTGGCATTCCAAAATAGATATGTTGATGAGTATTCAAATAGATCAAAGCGGGATTTGTCAGTCCATCTGAAGGACAGGTACTCTAGGCCCACTCGGTGATATTGCATCAACATCTTGCAAGAAAGTGAGTAGGTCACAAGAGATGTAATAGGCACGGACTAGTAAACTTTTTTTTTTGAGAATAAGGTGTGAACTGGGTATAAGGATACCGACGATTAATCCTCGGACAAACAAAGTACCGCTGGACAAAGGGAATATGTCTTATCGTTAACGGTTTCCAAAAGAGATTGAAGTTCATTCGATGGAAGCGCAGGGACTATCAAGGATTGTAACTAGGTCCAATTGATTAGCCATTGATCAAAAATAATGTCTCGATCATGTCAGCTGTTTACGGGACCGTAGGGTGTCACACTTAAGGTTCAATCGATGCGGTAGGATTGATTTGGGATCATTGGTGAAATAGGAGAGAAACACCGAAATAGTTCCGGGAGAGAAAGCAAGATATTTCGGATATTTTGGAAGGTTCACAATAAAGTTTAATTATATTTCATAATTTTTTATTTAATTATCTGAATTAAATATTAAAATATATTTAAATTAATTAAAATAAAGGAAAATGGCTAATGGGCCAAATGGGGCCCATTAGGGGAAGAGGGGGTTCCCCCCTTGGGCTTGGCGCTAAAGGTAGGGCCCATCCCCCCCTTGACCAACGCACCTTCCCCCCTCGGGGGTTTAGTCCCACATGGGGGACGGGAGGAGGATCACACCCCCATGGCCTATATAAGGAGGAGTAGACCCCCCTTTTTCCATAAAACTTGAGTTTTATCTCTCTCTTTCTTCTACCTCGAGCAGACTGCCCTTGTTAGGAGTTTGCACCTAGTTGGGAGTTCTCCACCAAAGCACGTCGTTTCTCTGTCGGAGTCGAGATCCGAATCCGTCTTATTTCCGCTGCTCTCCTGGTTTGGAGCCCAGAGGGAACATTGGTTGCACTATACGTGTGTAATCTCCTCGAGGAACTACACTCTGTGGTGCTACTTCATCGTCGGAGGTCTCCAGGAGTCATCATTGTCGGTGGTCTTCTACACGACAGGGAGCTCATAGGTTCAGAGTCTACGCCAACCATGTTCGTAGAACGTTTCCCTCTTTAGGTCTTCAAAGGTATGAACACCGATTCCCTCCGTTACTTTACATCTCCAAAGCAGAGATCTTGGTTTCGGGATTCGTAGGTTGGAAAATTATTATTTTCTGCCCCGTACCCCAACATGCGCGACTGAGAGGCTTGTGATGAATTTGAGTTCTTTGAGTGGATTGAGTCTTGCTTGAGTTGTTGTCAAAGTTGCCGGCTGCTGATGAAGGAACTACCGAGATCGTGATTCCAACCTGCGTCTTCGCCACGGTTGGCGCCAATTGACGAGGATCGTCCTCGGAATATCCCATGGTAAGGTACCCTGGGTTTAGATCGTAGAGATAGGTGCAGATTGGCGATGCTCGTCGACTAACAGGAGACAGGGATTTACCCAGGTTCAGGGCCCTCGATCGGTAAATCCCCTTCTTCCTACTCTTTTGTATTATGATGGAGGCGTTTACAGTGGCGGTCAAGGCGAGATCGCTCGAGACCGGAGGTGTTGCTATGATATTGGATGATCTAGACGTACCCTCTCCCAGCCTTTGTATATTAGGCTGAGTCGCAAGGAGTCCATCTAGGTTTACAGAGGAAGTTGCCTAATCTATATTTTGTCTTGGACGCCAAGTATTGGTTTTCATAACGTCGAGGACTCCTATGTCGGTGCAGCCGGCGGTGCTTCAAGTGGACCAGTCGTGGGCTAGTCGAAGCTTCTAGAGGGCCCTCCATCCTTACACGCACCAGGTATCCTCATGCATAGGAGTCGGGGGGGTATCCACTCGTCAGCGCGTCAGCAATGATCTAGTAGTAGATGATAGGCAACACGCCCCCAACAATCTGACGAACTATTACATGACCTAACTCATCCAATCCCTACCATACACATCGCCTACAACATGGAATTACTCACACATGGAAGAATGATGGAGTGGCGATGATGATGACGATGTGATGTCGCGAGAGTTTACTTCTCGCCCCTAGTTGGTTACCCAAAGTGGAAGGTTGAGATGTAGAAAACCGCAAATTTCCCTCAGTGAAGATACCAAGGTTTTTCTCCAGTAGGACTCCGGCAACGACAGGAAGGTGACAACGGCGCCAGAGATTAGGCGGTTGACGTGGACCTGCACACACACAATAGATATCTTTGCTCCCAACGAGTTCAGAGAGGTTGTCAATCCCTCCGGCCCTGTTGTTTACAAAGGATAAAATGTACGGGATAATAATGATAGTGATAGCAAGACAAAAGTAAATAAAGCAGTAAATTGATAGCGGGTGTAAAAAGTATTGGAAATATGGACCGGGGTCCCATGATGTTCACTAGTGATGTCTCTCTCCCAAAAGACAATAAAATAGCCATGCGAGGTAAACAAATTACAGCTGGGCAATTGACAGGATTATGTGCGCAAACCAATGCTAAGTATGCTATAAAGAAAGGAAGAGGCTCAAGAGCTTGGGTGGTACGCCAAAACAAGTAGACCGGAATCCATCTGCATCTACCTAATAATCATCCACCTTGAGATATCTATCCAGAACATATCGCTGGTATTAAGTTGCGAATCCCACCCAAAGTGTAAACTCAAAGCAATAGACAACTGCATTAAAGAACTTTGCGTAAAGTAAACAATCCTTGCACCCGCAAGTACAAGCACCGTTGTTTTCTCCCTTGTGGAAACAACACATCCCTAGACTCATGTTTCTGTCATTCTAGCTAGTCATCAGGCGGCATGAACCCACAATCATGCCTAACTCTCCCTCTTGGAGTCACTACCTACTACTTGGCCAAAGAAATAAACAACAACGGAGAACATGCAAGAATTACTGAAGAACATAAATATAAAAGACGAGAATCAAATATATTACTCAAACACAATCTGAACATAGTCTCATAATCCATCAGATCCCAGCAAACTCATCATAGCAACAGCAGAAAGATTACATATGTGCCTCGATCATGTAGGGAAGCTCACGAGGTCTAAACCATGAAGAACAAAGAGGGGAGGAGAGCATCACATAGCTACTGATCATAGACCCATGGTCCAAGGTGGACTACTCATGGTTCATCAGGGAAGCATCCATGGTGGTGGAGAAGCTCCCGGAGGTGGTTCCTCCCTCCGGTAGGGTGCCGGGACGAGGTCTCCTGGTGCTCCCGATCTTGGGAGTGCGGCGGCGACGGAACAAAGGAGAGATCGCGAAAAAGGGTTCCCGTCTCGAAGTTTCTCATCACGGAGAATATATGGGCGAAGGGGGGCCACCAGGGGTCCAAGAGGCCCCCTGGCGCGGCCCCACCCTAGGGCGCGCCGGGAGGGCGCCTAAGGCTCTGGTGGGTCCCCTTTGGCCTTTCCTTGGTGATTCCCGGAGCTTCCGAAGAAGCATGGAATATGATCAAATATGATCGCGAAAAACAGGAACTGGCACTGGGGTGCACTGAGTTAATAGGTTAGTCCAAATATGATCAAAAGTGTATCAATATCATAGCAATATCACCCAAAAGAAGCATGGAGCAAGAAGAAATTATAGATACGTTTTGGACGTATCAACATCCCCAAGCTTAATTCCTGCTCGTCCTCGAGTAGGTAAATGATAAAAAGCATAATTTCTGTGGTGACATGCTACCAACCATATAAGAACTTTTAAGTAAAGCAATCAAGGCATGTAATCCAATTCAAGTCATAACAAGCAAGAGTCTATATTTATCATTGAAACAAGTAACATAAGAACATAAAGGTGCAAGAGCTCTCACTATCCATGACTCGAATGTCTCAAAATGGTGTTTGCATGCAAGAAAGGGGATAGGGATATACAAGAAAAAAGTATTTTTGTGTTGAGAACTCAATCTACTAAAGTTTCACACTTGGTCTTCCTTGGAATTTTATCTTGACTCATCCGCGGACCACTAGCCAGGTACAAGTCAAAATGATCCACTCCTTTTCGATATTTTGAGCACTCATGCAATGGATGAGCGTAAGCACGAAAGTTGACACTTAGGATGGCAAAGAGAGAATATGGTAGAGGAGGAAGACAAAAAGGGTTTGAAAGGCTCACATCAATGAGGACAATCATAGGCGAGAGAAAGCCAAATGATAGATATGATGTGAGGAGTAGGGATTGCCATGCAACGGATGCACATATGAGCTAAGATAAGCTCTCCAATGGAACTAGTGGGGGTGCATCCAACTTGCTTGCTCAAGAAGACCTAGAGCTCATTTGAGGAGGCTCATCATTGGAATATACAAGCCAAATTCTATAGTGTGAAGATCCCCACATAGCTATATGCATGAATGATAATCTCTATGGAGTACAAGATATAAGAGGGAGTACAAGTGTGGATCTCTCAGAAGGAATAGTAGTGTGCCCCTTCTCTCTTTTTATTTCTTTTTATCTTTTTTCTATTTTTTTGTATTTTTTTGGTGGCCTCAATGGCTCTTTCTATTTCTCTCACTTGTCCTCTTTGAGATCTTTTGATTTTTTCCTCTTTGGGATCTTTTTATTTTTTCCTCTTTGGGATATTTTCCTCACTTTAGGGGCAACACTCTATATATTACAAGAAGTATAGAAGATATTTCAAACTTTACAAAAGTACTCAAATAAATAAAATGTAACTATCATGAAGTATGCAAATGTATGCCTCTGCCAGTGTAGCAGGATATGCAATGATACTAGCGCGTCATGTAGAAATGATTAGGGCAAGGCCCAACTAGCATGCGGCTCATCGATCAAGCAAGTAGCATGTATAACATGAAGATCAAGTCATGAGAAGGTGGATGTTGCATGGCAATGTATCTCGGAAAGGCTATGGAAATGCCTTGATAGGTAGGTATGGCGGCTGTTTTGAGGAAGGATATAAGGAGGTTTATGATGAAAGATTGTATCATGCCAAGGATTTGGATGTACCGGCGAAGGTGGACGCCAACTCTCAGAGTGAGAAGAAAGCAATGCACGACACAGGAAAGGCTAGCAAAATATGGGTAGGTGCAAGTGTCAACTTTCGAATACTCACATTAGTCCAAAGAACTCATGCACTTATTATCGGTAACTCTCAATCTAATAAGGAGGTTCTCAAAGAGATAAGTACCCCGAGGAGGAGTGTATGGGGGTTTGGTTATCCTTGCGCATCCTCGACTCATGGTACGTGAGTGTACTCTAATATTCGATCCATCCAAAGAGTAATGATCCATCTAGTAGCTAGAGTTCTCAACTAATTTTTTAAGTTTTTAAAATAAACACGGCTTGCCCAAAATACGACATCTATCACTAATAGGCTAAAGCTCTTGACACCAAATGTCCAAACATTACTCAAAGCAATACCTCAAAACTATTGCAAGTTACTACTACAATTGAATAGCAACCTCAACTACCTACTTCAAGTGAAGACACAAAACTCAGTGCAACAGGCAAACAATTTAAACAGGATAAACATGAAAACTCAAGAGAGTTCCAGAAACAAACTAAACAAAATCTCTTAAAAAGATAAGCATGAAAACGAAGAGCTAAACATGACAGTAGCTATGAAAAAGATAAAGAACACTCACATCAAAGATATAGGCATGAAAAATCCTATGATGTGTTCTAGGTTTTGAAAGTGGAGCGTGTTTCTGTCCCACACAAAGAAATCTGGATTCTAACTTGTTATGAACAGAAGGAAAAGCTAAATAAAACTAAAAATAAAACCTAAGAGCGAGACGCTCGTAGCATAGCACACAACGCATGAAGTGATAAAAATATAGTGAAACGAAAGACGAACTGATAATTGTTGATGGAGAAGGGGATGCACGGGGGCATCCCCAAGCTTAGACGCTTGAGTCTCCTTGAATATTTATTGGGGATGCATGGGGGCAAACCCAAGCTTGAGCGTTTGACACTCCCGAATCTTCTTTCATCATCTTCCATCGCACACTTGAAAACTCCGTTCATACATAACTCATCATAATCTGATTAGCGAGGTTAGTACCCATAATAAAATAATTTTTTCTCTACTGGAAATAAGGATAATCTTGAAGATCTACTGTTTTTCAAGATTTGAAAAAAGTTTTTGCAAGAAAAAAGCAAGCTTAAGGTTTGCAAAATGAAGAAAAGGCAAAACAGGACAGAATCTGTGAAAAAAAGACCAGGAGGTAGTAAAGAATTTTATAGGGATACTTCTGCAACTCAAATAAAAAATCTCAGAACATACAAAAGTTCCGTAATTGTATAGAGCACGCTGTGTAAAAATTTCAGCTCAAAAAGACAAACTAGGATTTTTCTATGATTTTCCCGTCACGAGGACAGAATCTGTTTTCTAGACAGCATCTCACAACTTTCACTTCCCTTGTCATATGAGGCTATAAATGGCACAAAGCTTGAAAAGTAAAGATACAATGATGTTTCTACACTCGTAACAAACATCAAGACCACTTAAAACATAAGTAAAAACATCTTGGGTTGCCTCCCAACAAGTGCTTTCTTTTACGCCTTTAAGCTAGGCATAAAGATTGTAAAAGATGCTCTCATAAGAATATGGACTTGAAGCAACAGAGAGCATCAAGAAGAAAATATGAAACACATTTAAGCCTAACCCACTTCCTATGCATAGGCATCTTATAAGAAAATAAATCAAAGAAACACAAAGTGACAAGCATAGGAAGGTGGAACAAGAGCAACTTTAAAAATTTCATCAAAAAGAGAGGTGTTTTTGTAACATGAAAGATTTTAGAACGAAGCTTTCCTCTATCAAAATAATTTTCATTAGTATCATAAACAACATCAATAATATAACTATCACATAAATCATGTTGTTCATGACCTGCAAGCACACGTGTATAGTTTTCGACACGGTCTTTAGGATCATAAGATAAATGCAACCCGTCACATTGACGTTTAATAAGGACAAAACTCTCCGGAATATTTGGAGATTTCAAAAGGATAATAGGAAAATCAAGTGTGGGTGCAATACCAACAATTTCATGCTTAACATGAGGAACTATAGAAAGTTCATCTCCGTAAGCATCATCCATAGTGGCATCATGGCCATAAGCATAGAAGGCATCAACTTCATCAAAAAGGGATATTTCAAAAGAATCCATAGGATCATCACACTCATATAAGGTAAGATTCAAAGAGTTACTCTCATTAGAAGGTAGACATGGATGGATCCATTCTTCCTCCTTTTGCTCGTCACTCTCCTCCTCTTTTTCATCCAAGGAGCTTTCGGTTTCATCAATTTCTTCTTTCATAGAGTCCTGCAAAACATTAGTCTCTTCCTTTGGGGGAGAGATTCTCTCAAGATGATCAGTAATATAATAATTTGCATCATAATTTTCCAAACAATAGTTAAGTATAGAAAGACTCTTGGATTTGTAAGGGGTATCATTAATATTTCTCAGAAGAGAAGTAATTTCATAGGCACCCTTATAAGAAACAAATTCTTCTATTGGCTCTGCATCATAAAAATCATCGTTTCCCTTAGCATAAGAAACTAAGGTTTCATCATTATTGTACTCACATTGGAAAGAAAGGTGTTTGTGCCTCATAAATAAATAAGACTCATCCCTGCAGAAAGATATATTATATATTGAGCACAAGTTTCTAGCATACTCATACAATTGGTGTATTTGTTTCCATAATTGTATCCCCTTTTGATACAAGCGGTGTTCCTTGTAGGAATTTTGTTGATCCTCGGTGAATCCTCCATGTCAATTTTGGATTTTTTATAAAGGACACTAAAGAAAAAACTGAAAGGTAAACTAACAAGACTAAAAAGCAAAGATAAAAGGTAGTGTGTAACTCCCCTATCTTGAAGTGCGGAGTCCCCGGCAACGGCGCCAGAAATTTGTTTGATGTTGCGAGAGTTTACTTCTCGCCCCTCGTTGTTTACCCAAAGTGGAAGGTTGAGATGTCGACAACGGAAAATTTCCCTCGGTGAAGATACCAAGGTTTGTCTTCGGTTCAACTCCGGCAACCACAGGAAGGTGACAATGGCGCCAGAGATTAGGCAGTTGACGTGGACCTGCACACACACAACAGGTCACTTTTCTCCCAACGAGTTCAGAGAGGTTGTCAATCCCTCCGGCCTTGTTGTTTAGAAAGGATAAAACGTACGGGATAATAATGACAGTGATAGCAACGGAAAAGTAAATAAAGCAGTAAATTATAGAGGGAGTAAATAGTATTGTAAATATGGACTGGGGTCCCATGATGTTCACTAGTGATGTCTCTCTTCCAAAAGACGACAAAATAGCCATGCGAGGTAAACAAATTACAGCTGGACAATTGACAGGATTATGTGCGCAAACCAATGCTAAGTATGCTATAAAGAAAGGAAGAGGATCAAAAGCTTGGGCGGTACGCCAAAACAAGTAGACCGAAATCCATCTGCATCTACCTACTAATCATCCGCCTTGAGATATCTATCCAGAACATCTCGCTGGTATTAATTTGCGAATACCACCCAAAGTGTAAACTCAAAGCAACAGACAACTGCATTAAAGAACTTTGCGTAAAGTAAACAATCCTTGCACCCGCAAGTACAAGCACTGTTGTTTTCTCCCTTGTGGCAACATCACATCCCCTAGACTCATGTTTCTGTCACTCAAGCTAGTCATCAGGGGGCATGAACCCACAATCATGCATAACGCTCCCTTTTAGAGTCACTACCTACTACTTGGCCAAAGAAAAAAACAGCAACGGAGAACATGCAAGAATTACTCAAGAACATAAATATAAAAGTGAAGAATCAAATATATTACTCAAACAAAATCTGAACATAGTCTCATAATCCATCAGATCTCACCAAACTCAGCATAGCAACAACAGAAAGATTACATATGTGCCTCGATCATGTAGGGCATCTCACGAGGTCTAAACCATGAAGAACAATGAGGCGAGGAGAACATCACATAGCTACTGATAATAGACCCATGGTCCAAGGTGGACTACTCACGGTTCATCCGGGAAGCATCCATGGTGGTGCAGAAGCTCCCGGAGGTGGTTCCTCCCTCCGGCAGGGTACCGGGATGAGGTCTCCTGGTGCTCCCGATCTTGGAAGCGCGGAAGCGGCGGAATAGAGGAGAGATAGCAAAATAGGGTTCCCGTCTCGGAAGTTTCTCGTCACAGAGAATATATGGGCGAAGGGAGGCAGCCAGGGGGGCCACCAGGGGTCCAGGCGACCCCCTGGCGCGGCCCCACCATATGGCGCGCCGGGAGGGCGCCTGGGGCCCTGGTGGGTCCCCTCTGGACCCTCCTTGGTAATTACCGAAGCTTCCGAAGAGCTGATTTTTTATTGGATTTTTCCCGAATTTTGGAGCAATTTTAGTATGGGGAAACCAGTAATAGAAAAACAACAGAAAACAGGAACTGGCACTGGGGTGTACTGAGTTAATAGGTTAGTCCAAATATGATTAAAAGTGTATGAAAGTGTATCAATATCATAGCAATATCACCCAAAAGAAGCATGGAGCAAGCAGAAATTATAGATATGTTTTGGACGTATCACGATGGCGTCGATTTCCCCTCACTGGAGGCCAAAACAGCCACCTGGTTAGCCCTCCCGGAGAAGAACAGAGGTGGGTAGGCTCCGCGACGAGAATTGGAGTATCGACTTATGAATCACGATTCTCATCGGGGGTAAAAATAAGGGCCAAAGTGGGGCACCAAGGGTGGTCCTATTGGACTAGGCGGGTTGGTGGCACGGCCAGGGGGCAGGTCATGCCACCTGGCCGCCTGGCCTAGGCGTGGCCCCCCTCTGACCCCTGTTTTTGCTCTGGGTTGTTCGGGTGCGTGGATTTTCTGGGAATTTTCTTGGAATGTTCTGAGATGCCTAAATTTCCCTTTTCCTGCACATAAAAATGTCATAGAGGTAGCTTTGCTAAAAACAGCGCTAGTACGGGTTAGTTTCGTTCAAATCATGCAAGAATGAGGTCAAAAAAATAGAAAATGTGTTTGGAAAAGTCGATACGTTTGAGACGTATCATCTTCCTTGTCAAGGTAACACTTCAAGCATAAGAACATAAATGTTTTGAATATAACTTCATAAAAGAAAACTCATGCTTGTTGTTTTGACCAATGCTATGTTTGCCAAGATTAAATAATGTTTTCAAAGCCATACATGATATGTAAGGTCAATATTCCCATAAGAATCATCATATAAGGTTGATTGCGTGGATAGAATACCAAGTGTAGTGAAGAAAAACCGATAAACTTCTCATTAATATTCCTTCATAGATGACTGCAAACTCACGGATACAAGACCCTCGATAAAGGAGTGATATACCTCCATGCAAACACCTATTTCATAAGATATCTTCCCTAAACATGATACGACACTAAACCTTGACCACAAAAGATAAAAGATAAAGATAAACATAAACATACCGTACACTCCCCCAAGCTTGGAACAAGCTAAGGGAATGTCGTTAGCCACGAAGATTTCAGTCTTTATTCTTTTGGTGGAGAAGGAGGGACCACTCTGGTTGGGTCATGAGGTTCTCCACAATATGACGAAGTGCATCATTTTCCGCCTCCAAGATATCCACCTTGGCCTTCAGCACACGAAAGTCCTCCCAAAATTGGTCGATGATGTGATGGGCTTCAAAGTTTGTCGGCGACACATATGGAGTCCCTTGTGGAGGGGTTGTCCCTGAAATATTTAGAGAAGTATTATAGTGAGGATGAATAAACCCCACCAAGATGGGATTACTGGAGATAGCTCCTCTTGTTGATGTATTTCTGCGCTGGTGGGCGGAAACCATCTTGACTTCTTGTCTCACAGAGTGCTCCATCTCCTCTTATCTTGAAGTGATCTCTTCTCCAGTGGCCCATCCCACGAACTTCCCTAGG
The DNA here is from genome assembly GCA_950022295.1 of Bromus sterilis. NCBI lineage: Eukaryota > Viridiplantae > Streptophyta > Magnoliopsida > Poales > Poaceae > Bromus > Bromus sterilis. The sequence continues at coordinate 169,530,777 of OX465595.1, read as the reverse complement.
TTGACATCTTGCTGGATATGATGGAGACGTCGACCCATGAGTCCTCTCCACTTGAATCGCAAGAAGACATCTCGAACAAGAGGCTCTAAATCCTGACAGAAACAGGTCAAAAACAAAACAAGATACAAAACCGGGATGATCCAGGAAAATATATAATAAAAATGTCTGCACTATAAGGAAAGTAAAACACCAAAGGGGAGTCGGAGACTGTCTCCTAGTGGACCAGGCGGCCACCTGGCGCGGCCAAGAGGTAGGCTGCTCCACCAGGGCGCCTGGCCTACCAGGAGCCCATGCCGTGCTCCATTTCGGCTCAGAATTTTTCTTATTTTTCAAAAACTGATAATACATAACTTTTATGTCTTTTTGCGAAGTTTTCTTACTGTACTACATACCTATTTGTTTTTTGCTCCTTCTGGTGTCTCACACAGTGTTGCAATATGTTCTTCATGAGTAGCTATCTGTGTCACATCCACCTCAACATTGGTTGGATCTCCCACCATGTAATGTTTGAGTCTTTGCCCATTTATGACTTGTGGTTTGGTGCCTTCAAATTTTTTAATCTTGATTGCACCGGAGAGGTATACTTCTTCAATATGGTACAGTCCTTCCCATTTGGAAAGTAATTGACCTGGAGAAAACCTGAAACGAGATCTATACAACAAAATTTATCACCAACATTAAATTCCCGGTTCAAAATCCTCTTATCATGCCACTTGTTTACCTTTTCCTTAAAAAAATTGGCGCTCTCATAAGCCTCACTTCTCCACTCATCTAGAGAAGTCAAATTCATGAGATGCTTTTCACCAGCTAGTTTGTGTCAGCATTAAACTCTCCAACTTCTCAGAAAGCTTTGTGTTCTAGCTCTAGATGTAGATGGCAAGCCTTCCCATGGACCATCTTATAAGGAGACATGCCCATGGTTTTTTAAGGAGTCCTATATGCCCACGAAGCGTCTCCTAACTTGTTGGACCAGTGTTTCCTAGAACTATTCACTCTCTTTTGCAAGATCAACTTGTTCTCTCTATTGGTGAGCTCAACTTGCCCACTTGTCTGTGGGTGATAGGGTGAAGCAATCATCAACAACTACTAAAATGTGAGTGTACTTGTGTGAAGGAGGAAAAGGACCCATAAAATCAAATCCCCAACAATCAAAAGGCTCAATAACTAGAGAGTAATTCATAGGCATCTCATTTCTTCTACTAATGTTACCAACTCTTTGACACTTATCAAGAGACAGGACAAAATTTCTAGCATCTTTAAAAAGAGATGGCCAATAAAAACCTGATTGAAGAACCTTTTGCGCGGTTCTGTCACTAGCATCATGTCCTCCATAGGGGTTGTCATGATATTTACTCAAGACAACTTAAAGTTCATGTTCTGGTGTGCATCTTCTCACGATCCCATCCGCGCGTTCTTTATAAAGATGTGGATGATCCCAAAACTAATTCCTCAAATTGTGGAAGAACTTCTTCCTCTGCTAAAATGTCAAACCTAGAGGTATAAAATTTGTAGCAACAAAATTAGCATAATTTGCATACCATGGGTCGGAAAGATATTGTATCCTTAAAACATATAGCTGTTCGTCAGGAAAATTACCATTGACTGGAATGGGATCATGTGGTATGTTCTCCATCCTGTAGAGGTTGTCCACCACAGGATTGTCTGCTCCCTTCCTAGCAACAATCTGCAAATCGAATTCCGGAAGAAGAAGTACCCATCTTATAAGCCTTGGTTTTCCATCCTTCTTCTCCATAAGATACTTAATAGCAGCATGGTCAGTATGAAAAATAACTTTGGAATCAACAATATAAGGTCTAAACTTATCACAAGCAAATACTACTACTAAAAACTCTTTCTCAGTAGTAGCATAATTATTCTGAACACTATCAAGGGTCTTACTAGAATAATGTATAACATTCAATTTCTTATCAACCCTTTTTCCTAAAACAACTTGAACAAAAAAATCACTAGCATCACACATGATTTCAAAAGGTAAACTCCGATCAGGTGGTTGGAATAGAGGTGCAGTTGTTAAGGCTTTCTTAAGAATTTCAAAAGCCTCCTTACAATCTACATACAAAATAAAAGGAATATCCTTCTGGAGAAGATTAGTTAGGGGTCTTGAAGTCTTAGAAAAGGTCTTAATAAATCTTCTATAGAAACCAGCATGACCGACGAAACCACGAATACCTTTGATGTCTTTTGGATAGGTCATCCTCTCGATTGCTTGAATTTTTTCCTTGTCCACTTTGATTCCCCTCTCTAAAATCTTGTGACCAAGAACGATCCCTTCTTCGACCATGAAGTGGCACTTCTCCCAATTGAGCACCAAATTTTTCTCCTCACATCTCTGCAAAACTTTATTAAATTGTGGAGACAGTGGTCAAAAAAGGTTCACAATCTCCTCACAAAAACCATGAAAGATAGCAGACATAAACCTTTGAAAAGTAGTAGGGGCATTGCATAAACCAAAAGGCATACGTCTATAAGCGTATGCACCATAAGGGAAAGTAAAAGTAGTCTTCTCTTGATCAACAGTGTTAAGATGAATTTTAGAGATGCCCGAATATCCATCAAGATAACAAAAGCGAGTGTTTTTGGATTAACTTTAAATAAATTGGACGATGAAAGGTAGTGGGTAGTCGTCTTTCCTGGTCTCCTTGTTTTGTTTCCTGTAATCAGTACACATTCTATATCCAATAACAATTCTTTGAGATATTAGTTCATTCTTATCATTAGGAACCAAATTCATACCTCCTTTCTTAGGAGCACAATGTACGGGAATCACCCCCTACTATCAGCTACGGGATATATTATACCTGCGGCTAGAAGTTTGAGGAACTCAGTCCTAAACACATCTTTCATCCTCGGGTTCAACCGTCGTTGATGATCAACAACCGGCTTAGCATCAGGCTTGAGGTTAATAGTATGTTGACAAATTGATGGAATAATCCCCTTAAGATCATCAATGGTATATGACGAGGATAGGCCTCGGAAAATCACATGGTTAGGAACCCTGGGTTTAGATCATAGAGAATGGAGTGCAAGTTGGAGATACTCGTCGGCTAACAGGAGACAGGGATTTACCTAGGTTCAGGGGCCCTCAACCGGTAAAACCCCTACTTCCTGCTTGATTTATTATTTGGTAGAGGCGATTACATTGGAGGTCTCGACCAAAGTGTTGTCGTCGAGGGTGAATCTATGCGAGATTGGATGTCCTAGATGTCCCCTCTCCCAACCTTTATATACTAGGCTGGGTCGCAAGGATTCCATCTAGGGTCACAAAGAAGATTGCCTAATCTAGCTAGGCTTGCCGGGCATGCCTTGGACTCCGAACCGCCATGGACTCCATGTAGGCGCAAGTCGTCGGTGCTTCGTGGGCTGACCTTGGGCCAGTCGAAGCTTCAAGTGGGCCTTCTATCTAGACACGCACTATGTAACCTCATGCTGAGGAGTCGTGGGGGGGTCCCCTCGTCAGTAGCCCCCAAGTGCGTGGGGGACTCGATCCTGTAATAGCCGTAATAGTGCGTGTCAGTTGGCGAGTTGTAATTCAAACATGTTTTTCACGAGAAATAGTTTTGAGAGGGATGCTAAGCTTAAAGGGCCCAAGGTACTTGATTCTAGCGAGGAAGTGATTCTCGCCCCTCGTTGGTTACCCCAAGTGGAAGGTTGAGATGTAGCGTAGAGGCAAATTTTCTCTAACATAGAGGATAGGGTTTATGTCTCCAGTAGGACTCCAATGACGACAAGTGGGCGGTAAAGTGAACAATGGTACCGTTTACAACTAAGGGTTGCTTACTTTACCTGGACCTGCACACACACATAATAACTTTTCTCCCAATGAGTTTAGAGAGATTGTCAATCTCTCCGGCCTTGCCGTTTATAACGGATCAAATGCAAGAGATAATGATAGTGATAATTTCAACGAAATTAAAAACGAGAAGTAAATTAAGGATGTAAATAGTGGTGGAAATATGGATCGGGGTCCCATGAATTCACTAGTGATGTCTCTCTCCCAAAAGACGATAAAAACCTATGCGAGGTGAACAAATTGCAGATGGGAAATTGACATGATTAAAAACGCACCGCAATGCTATCTATGCTACAAAATAAAGGAAGAGGCTCAAAAGCATGGGAAGTACGACAAGACAAGTAGACCGAAATCCATCTGTATCTACTCACTAATCACCCACCTTGAGATATCTATCCAGAACATCTCGCTGGTATTAAGTTGAGAGCCCCACCCAAAGTGTAAACCCAAAGAAACTTACAACTACATTAAAATAACTTTGTGTAAAGTTAACAATCCTTGGACCTGCAAGTACAAGCACCATTGTTTTACCCCTGGTGGCAACAACACATCCCCTAGACTCATGTTTCTGTCACTCAAGATAGTCATTGGGAGCATGAACCCACAATCATGCATAATGCTCCCTCTTGGAGTCACGATCCATTACTTGTCCAAAGTAATAAAAAGTAACGCAGAACATGCAAGAATTACTCAAGGACATAAATATGAAAGGAGAAGAACCAAATATATTACTCATCACAATCTGAACATAATGTCATAATCCATCGGATCCTAGCAAACTCAACATAGCAACAGCAGGAAAATTACATATGTGCCTTGATCATGTAGGGCAGCTCACAAGGTCTAATCATTGAGGAACAATGGTGGAGAGAAGAAATCACAGAGCTACTGATCATGGACCCATGTTCCAAGGTGGATTACTCACGGCACATCCGGGAGGCGTCCATGGTGGTGCAGAAGCTCCCAGAGGTCAATCCTCCCTCAGGCAGGATGCTGGTACAGGGTCTCCTGGCAGCTCCGATCTTGGAAGCGCGGCGGCGGCGGAACAGAGGGGAGATCGCGAAAAATGGTTATGTCCTTGAGGGTTTCGGGATGAGAGGTAAATATAGGCGAAGGGGGCAGCCAGAGGTGGAACAGGGAGTCCAGGCGGGCCCCCAGCGCGACCTAGGGCGGAGCCGCGCCACCAGGGCGCCTGGACCCCTGGTGGGGCCCCTGGCCCCCCTTCGGGTGTCTAGAAGCTTCTGTATCACTGCTTTTTTATATATTTTCCCGGAATTTCTTGGGCACTTTAAGTAATGGGAAAACCTGTAATAGAAAAAACAGCAGAAAACAGGAACAGGCACTGGGTGCAGTGAGTTAATAGGTTAGTCCAAATATGATCAAAAGTGTATGAATGTGTATCAAAAGCATAGCAATATCACCCAAAACTTGCATGGAGCAAGAAGAAATTATAGATACGTTTGGGACGTATCAACATCCCCAATCTTAATTCCTAGTCGTCCTCGAGTAGGTAAATGATAACAAGCATAATTTCCGTGGTGACATGCTACCAACCATATAAGAACTTTTAAGTGAGGCAAGAAAGGCATGTAATTCAATTCAAGTCATAACAAGCAAGAGTCTATATTAGCATTGAAACAAGCAACATAAGAACATAAAGGTGCAAGAGCTCTCGCTTTCCGTGACTCGAATGTCTCCAAATGGTGTTTGTGTGCAAGAAGTGGGAGGTGGGTTTAGAGAAAAAAATGTACTATTTATTTTAGTTGAGAGCTCAATCAACTAAAGTTTCACACCTTGTCTCCTTTGGAATCTTATCTTGACTCGTCCCCAGACCACTAGCCAGGTACAAGTCAAACTGATCCACTCCCTTTCGACATTTTGAGCACTCATGCAGTGGATGAGCATAAGCAAGAAAGTTGACACTTAGGATGGAAAAGAGAGAAATGATGCGGATAGAAGAAAAAAAGGACTGAAATGCTCACATCAATGATGACAATCATAGGCGAGAGAAATACAAATGATATATATGATGTGAGGAGTAGGGATTGCCATGCAACAGATGCACATGTGAGCTATGGAAAGCTCTCCAAACGAACTATTGGGGATGCATCCAACTTGCTTGCTCAAGAAGACCTAGAGCTCGTTTGAGGAGGCTCATCATTGGAATATACAAGCCAAGTTCTATAGTGTAAGGGTCCCCACATAGCTATATGCATGTATGATGATATCTATGGAGTACAAGATATAAGAGGGAGTACGAGTGTGGATCTCTCAAAACGAATAGTAGTGTGCCCCTTCTCTCTTTTTATTTACTTTTCATATTTTTTATATTTTTTGTATTTTTTGTGGCCTCAAGTGCTCTTTCTATTTAACTCTCATTTGTCCTCTTTGGGATCTTTTCCTAATTTTAGGGGCAATACTCTATATATTAAAAGAAGTATAGAAGGTCTTTTACACTTTACAAAAGTAATCATCATAAAGAAGATGAAGCTATCATGATGTATGCAAATGTATGCCTCTGCCAGTGTAGCAGGATATGCAATGATACTAGCGCGTCATGTAGCAATTATTAGGGCAAGGCCCAACTAGCATGAGGCTCATCAATCCAGCAAAAGCATATATGACATGAAGATCAAGTCATGAGAAGATGGATGTTGCATGGCAATGTATCTCGGAAAGGCTATGGAAATGCCTTGTAGGTAGGTCTGGTGGGTGTTTTGAGGAAAGATATACAGAGGTTTCTGATGACAAACCGTATCATGCCAAGGGTTTGGATGCACCAGCGAGGTATGCGCCAACTCTCGAGGTGAGAAAAGGGCTATGCAAGGTACCAAAGAGGCTAGAAAAATATGGGTGGTGGAAGTGTCAACATTCGAATACGTACATTAGTCCAAAGAACTCATGTCCTTATTGTCGGTAACTCTCAATCTAATCAGGAGGTTCACAAAGAGTCAAGTACCCCGAGGAGGAGTGTACGGGGGTTTGGTTATCCTTGCGCATCCTCGACTCATGGTACGTGAGTGTACTTTAATATTCGATCCCTCCAAAGATTAGTGATCCATCTAGTAGTTAGAGTTCTCAACTAGTTTTTTGTAGTTTTTCGAAAATAAACATGGATTTCCTAAAATACGACATCTATCACTAACAGGCTAAACATCTTGACACCAAAAGTTCAAACATTACTCAAAACAATACGTCAAAACTATTGCAAGTTACTACCACAATTGAATAGCAACTTCAATTATCTACTTTAAGTCAAGACACAAAACTCAGTACAACAGGCCAACTCTCTAACCAAGATAAACATGAAAATTCAAGAGAGTTCCAGCAAAAACCTAAACAAAAGATCTTAAAAAGATAAGCATGAAAACTAAGAGCTAAGGATGACAAAGCTACAAAAAGATAAAGAACACACACAAAAAGAAAGATAAGCATCAAAATTATATGATGTGTTCTAGGTTAAACTGGCGCGTCACTAGTGCTGAACAAGCCTTTAGAACCGGTTTTTAAGGGCCATTACTGCCGGTTCTGTGAACCAGTACTGAAGAATCGGTACTAAAGGTCCAGACCTTTGGTACCAGTTTTCCTACAACCGGTGCTAAAGTGTTTGGCTCTCGTCCACGTGGTCACAGTCGGGGGGCTGGGGGGTCTTTAGTACCGGTTTGTATCACAAACTGGTACTAAAGGTTTAGTGGTTTAAGGGTTTATTTATTCTTTGCTTTTAGGGTTTAATGGTTTATTGATTAATTGGATTTAGGATTTACTAGTTTATTTTACGCTATTACATATTGTACAATGCATATACATAGTAGAATTTCTCGTACCACCAGCATCTATATATATATATATATATAGAGAGAGAGAGAGAGCATACAGTACATATGTGTATACAATTTGGTATATTACACAGCTTCACCTACAATTGCATATCATATTCTACCCGCGGCTGTGTCAGTTGTACGGGAATTATCCATTGGTAGGTATGACTTGCTGAAGAAAAAATCCCGCTAATTCCTCTTGAAGTGCTTAAATTTTTTCGTCTATTTGGAGCTGATACCGCTTCTCCCTTATCTTATTTAAAGAAGAAGAACAATATATTAGCGAATGTTATTTCTAAATATTATTTACATTCTGGTAAGAACTAAGTCGAAATAGTATTTACGTACCATCAATGATTTACTAGTAAGCCTTTCGGTCATATAGCGAATGTTCTGCATCACAATATAAGAACATGGTTCAGTCCCCACTTTCTACCTCATACACTTCAGAAGAATAAAATTCAATCAAATAATAATCAAGCACATGACAATGGTATATTGAAACTAGAATTAAAGAGAATGTTTTCGCACATATTTATCGTAGTGCCACGTCAGCTTATCCTTCCATAACCCTGGCTCGTCTTTTTTGAACTTTGCCCAAACTCTGTCTTCAAAGAAAATGAATAAAGGGGTTATTAATTACTTGATATAACAGTAAGTGAACACTAAAGAAGCCTACATGGTATGATAATGATTAAAATTACCTGTCGATAATATCCTTCACGGATCTTTAGTCGCTAATATCTTTACGTAGTGAGTCCATTACTATAACTTTTCCTTCGTCAACTTGAATATCTATCATGATGAAGTGATAGTTGCGCACACCCGTATGAAAAAGCGGGTATGCATAACTCATCACTTATAACAATGCAAACATCGAGTAAGCAAAACTATAATTTATAGTACAAAATAATGACACTCAATTGAAGTTGTAAGGAAGTAGTATTTTTGCGTTGGTATGGAGTTCCTTCAAATAATTTAGCACGATCATGTCCGTGTCTTTTTTGTTGTATTTTATTGTCATTTCATGTACGGTATTTGGGTCAATGAACCCAATACCATAGTATCCATCTCTCCTCATTTCGAAAGTCTTCATTCTGCGTAACCAAACAAAAGAATATTAGTGAGTATAATTAATTACAGTCAATGACGAACGAGCTGAGCTAGAGACTTAAAATACAGACAAAGAAATCACTTTGGGGTTATAAATAATTTCTAAAAATAATTTGGGAATTTATTTATGCTCCGGAAAAGTTTTAAAATCATTTTTGGAGTTTTTCGGTATTTTTAAATTGCCGGAAAGTATTTAAAAATATTTAAAGATAAGTTGCAAAGTTTTTTTTTATTTAATATTTTGGTAATGCCAAAAATTCAATTTTATTATTTTAAATTTTTTGATGAAAACGAAAATTAAAAATATTTATCCGTTATTTTTCTAAAACTGTTTTGGGCCTGATGGACCTGTTTTGTTTTTTTTTCCGCCTGGCCGATTTCGTATTTATTTCGGATTAAAAAAAATACCGGAACGGGTTATAAAAAACGTCCGCGGGTCCGCGGATTAGGGTTTCGAAACCCGCACCCGCGAACCCGCCTGGAGCCGCCGCCCCCTCGGACGCCGCCGCGCCGCCGCCGCCGGTACGCCACAGTCTCGCAGCCCCGCTGCCTCGTCCGCCGCTCCGCCGGTTGGCTGTGCCGCCGCCGCCGCCGGCTAGATCCGGTCAAAACCGGCGCGGGGACCTGATCGCGTTTTTCCAAGGTATTATATTTGCGGATCGGTCCTTTTTGCAGATTGGACCACGATGCCACCCGGTACCGTTTTCGCAGTTACTTTTTAACCGTAAGTCGGAATCCCAAGTAGACTAAGTTTTACAGAAGTTTGAAGTAGACAGTAGACTAAGTTTTTCCCGTAAGTAATTCCAGTTGCGTTGCGACCGTATTAAAAAATTCTAGCCAGTAGACTAAGTTTTACAGAATTTTGAAGTTTCCAAATTTGAATCCCAAGAAGAATCAAATTTGAACTTCCGGTAGACGTATCTTTTTAATGGTGCGCCCGTTTGAGCCGTTTCTGTTTGCGTTAGTTTTATTTTGTCGAGTACTTTATGTTTAGCCTCTATTAGGAAAGTTTTGGAACTGTTATTTGTATGTTTATTACTGTTGTGCATATTTGTATTGAATATATGTTGATTGGTGCTATGTGTGCTCGTATAGATTGTCCGGAGTGCGCCGCATCATTTTATGAGAATTGTGATCGTTAGGAACAGCAAGAAGGCAAGTGATGCTTTGACCATACTCATACCTATAATTTTTCTATATGCATTATGTTAAGAATATCACCCTATTGCATGATAGGTAGTTTACGTTACTGTTGCTGCAAAACCAGTTAGGATAGCCACATGTCTTGACTTGTATTTATAGATCAACCTAGCACGTGTTGTTACTTTATTTCTATGCTTTGTAGACGTGGTTTGGGTTGTGAAAAATCATGGAGTGCATGTGAGCTATTTAATAATTTGTGTAGCAACTTTATAGTAAATAGAAATCACTTCTGGACGGGCAGGGAGTGCTTCCTGGGGGCTCTTGCCTTATCTAAGGGCGAGACCAGGTTGTACCCCTAATGATTGGTTTTGGGGGTTGACAATATGTCATTGTACCTACCCTCTAAACGTAAGTGGGCGCCGTCCAGGCTCAAAAAGATCAGACATACTTGGTGACTAGGAGTTTCCATGTACATCCGCTGGCCATATGGGCTCTGGCGTAGTTGAGTACGATGTAGGAAGCCTCTCCCGTGCAAAGTTAGAAGATGTAGATGTGATAGGTGGTACCGGCTTGCCGTTGGGTGTAGGTGACCTCTTCTGAAAGACTTCGTCTCAATCTTCGGGTTGAGTCCAGCGGGGAAAGTGTATTAACCTCTGCAGAGTAAAAACTAATCATGATTAGCCGTGTCCCCGGTTATGGACTCCTTGAGCTACTAGACATTACTGTTACTGGAGGATCTTGACATATGAATCACCATAATAATTTGAGTGGGCAAGATTTCATAAAGGGTGTGGTTTTGGAACTGGTGTGCCCAGTTCGATCTTAAGTAGTAAGTTAAACTAAAATTTTGACTAGTTTAGTTCAAGAGAAAATTGGCTTTCTGCAAAACAAAACAATAAGCCTTTCCTTTGACTCACCTTGCATGTAGTTGTAGGTCCTTTATATATACCTTTTCCGTGTCACTTTCCGTACAAATCAGATGTACTGACCCGTTGCCGGGCTGTAACATTCGGTGTTGCAGGTTTTTCAGACGACCAGTAAGGTGCGTTTAGAGTTGCGGGTCTACACTCGGCATGTTCGCTTGTGGCTTTTGATGGGACTCCTCGTTACTTGCTCTTGATTCTGCTATATTTATGTTGAATAAGCTAGCCTTGAGCTATGCAACTTGTTATTTTTTTTATTCTGGATCATACGTTGTAATAATGATGCACTTTTACTTTGATATACATCTATGGTACTGTGTGTGCCAGCGAGTTCGCTCCAGGTACTAGCACTTGATCACAGAGACTTCAATTCTATGTGAATTAGCTCGTTACAAAAGTCCCTTGCTAGGGGGATGTGGCCGGCCAAGGGAGGAGGGGGCGCACCCCTCACGGGCCCTAGGGCCCATGGCGCCTCCATCTCTCTCTCTTTTTGTTTTTCCATTTATTTCCCCTAATGGGCCTCTTTCATAAATAAGGCCCATAGCACTTTTTAATTAAAAATAAAATGTTTTTAATTATTATTTCAATTAATTAATAACTAAAACATATTATTCCTTCTCCCGGTGCTCCGGAAAACCATCCGGCTCACTCCGAAAACCCTTCGGGTCAACACGAAACTTTTCCGATGTTGCTTCCTTTATTCTCCGGTAACTCCGATAGTTCTGAAAAGGTCTCCGATTTCATTGAGCCCTTAAGTGTGTTACCCTACGGTCCGAGAACACTCCACTCATGACCGAGATGAGGCTACGTTCAATGATCATCAGCGGGACCTGGATGCCCATAATGACCCCTTTGCATTCCGGATATCAATACCGATTGGACCTTACATCGTATAGCATTCCCTTTGTCAGCGATACTGGATTGTTCTGAGATTCAATCAATGACATCCTATGTCTGGTTCAACCTTGTTCTGAATAAATCCTTATTCAATCGTTCCTGTGATATTCATCCCCGTGAACTAGTCACACACTACAACTTTATAGATGGAATCTCACCGAGTGGGCCCCGAGTATCTATCCATTACATGGATTGACAAATCCCGCTCTTGTAATAATACTCCTCAAAATATCTCCACGGAATACCCAAGATACAACCGTTATGACCCGCATATTTCAGTCAGGTGGTGGGATGTAAGTCAAAGCATCCGAGTAGATAGAAATTATGCACGTACTCATGGTCAAAGGAATGGTCTACTACGTTTTCTAATTACAACACTGAACCTTCATAAGATTGATCATGTTGTAATGCTTGCTTTGGGTAAGGTTCATCACGTCACTCATCCAGTGAGGTGACCTCATAGTCAAGAGACTTAATTGTCCATGATCGCGAAACCACGACCATCATGTTGACCATGAACTAGTTATTGATATAGAGGCTAACTAGGAACTCTGCGTTTTCTCTACCACACCTGTATCATTGTTTCACTGATATAGTTCTAGCATGGTATGAAACTGGTAATGAACTTTCTTAGATATATTGGAATAATCATATATTATTTGCCTCTAGAGAATATATCCAACATATACTTCTAGGGATAAAAGCAAAAGGTGGAAGATCAATTTGAGTTTCATTTCTAATTCTATTCAAGAGAGGTATCTCTTCCAAAAGTCTTCACAGTTTCAACTCCCTTGGCAATAAGTGAATTGTTTTTGGGTTGAGGAACCTTAGGAACATAAAATAACTTAGGTTCCTTCTTTTCCAGAGTTTCTACCTTTTTGGTTTTTATTGAGGAGAAAGTAGTTCCTAAAGTGGCAATGATTTCCTCAATCTTATCTATCCTAGAAGGATCCAAGTCATGGGGTTGATGGCCTCCGAATTTTAACAATTTTAGGCATGGAACTATCGATTCTATTCAAATTCCTTTGAATCCTACGATCTAACTCATTTATCTTATTGATTCTTGGCATTTCTAGCTCTATCTTTTAAAGTTTTTTCATAACGTGAGCTAGAGTAATGTCCTCCTGAATGCTAGCAACAGGGAGATTTCCAAGAAGATTTTCCATAACATTAAGAGATTCCCATACTGGGACTTCTAGGAAATTCCCATTGATTGCAGTGTCTAGAATAAACCTATTCCAAGAAGTAATTCCAACATAAAAGTTTCGAAGCAGGATAGTAGTGTATTGCTTCTTGGTGGCTCTTTTTTGAGAATCAATAATTCTATACCAAGCATCTTTCAGACTTTCACCACCTCTTTGTTTAAAGGTGAGCACTTCTGCCTCACCGAAGGAAAAAGGACTAGACATAATGACAACTACTAGCAAGGCAAAAATTTTTTTTGTGATTTTTGATAAAGGACACAAAGATAAAATCTGAAAGGTAAACTAACAAGACTAAAAAGGAAAGATAAAAGATAGTGTGCAACTCCCCTATCCTGTAGACTGGAGTCCCTGCCAACGGAGCCAGAAATTTCTTGTTGTTAGCGAGGAAGTGATTCTCACCCCTCGTCGGTTATCCCAAGTGGAAGGTTGAGATGTAGCATAGCGGAAAATTTCCCCTAACATAGATTATAGGGTTTATGTCTCCAGTAGGACTCCACTGACAATAAGTAGGTGGTAAAGTGAAGAATGGCGCCATTTACAACCAAGGATTGCTTACTTTAGCTGGACCTGCATGTTGGAGATATGCCCTAGAGGCAATCATGTTATAATGTTATCTCCTTATGTATTCATGAGTTATTTGTATTGTCCTTGAATATCATCACTGATATGTATCAATAAGTATGTGACTTGTTTGTGAGACTATATATTCTATGATGATTGTTCTAATGGTCCCTAGTTGATAAGGTTATGCGGACACATATCCTTGACTAGTATATGATTCGATTGATGACTATGTTTCACAAGTCATTTGCATGGAGATGCTACCGATAGTATGGACTTAGTGATGGGATCACTGAGTTGGATAGAGACCCACTTTGAGACGCAGCGAGATATTGTCATCTATTAGTCTCAATACAATGTATATGCCATGTCCTAGACCTGAGGTCCTCGCATGTTCTCGGTATGAGTAATGACTCACTTAGGGACTATCAAACGCTACACCGTAACTGGTTAGTTATAAAGGTAGCTTACGGGTGAGTCATGATACATGCCGCGAGACATGGTTGATCAAGATGGGATTTGCCCCTCCACTTTGGAGAGATATTCTCTGGGCCCTCTCGAGCGATAAGATTCAGAAAGCATGGCCATGCGATATGGTTTAAGTGTTAACCCGGTTCAGGAATCTGTATCACGATTTCGAGAAGAGAGGTCAAGCTATCACAAGGGTGACAACTACTCGCCTTGAGCTTGACAACATATATCATGAGTCAAAAGGAATGTTGCATATGACACTTTGTAGTGGTTCGTCTTATGACTTTACGCATATATGGGAGTCGGCACGTTCTGCTAGGAATCGCTACCGACTATCGAACCGGATGTGATTCGGGACGTGTCCATGTGTACGTGAACCTATAGGGTCGTGCGCTTAAGAGGAAAGGAGCCCATTCGGATGTGATCCGAATGGAATATGGATGGAGGGACCGGATTGCCTCAAGGGTTGAGGCCATTCCACGGGCGCCTATATAAGGGCTAGGGTGAACCCCGAAGGGGTAGAGGTCAGACGAAAACCCTTGCCGCCACTCCACCTCCAGGCCGAGCCGTCGGACCTAGAAGTCCGCCGCCCGACGCTCCTCCTTGTACGTGCATATCCCTTGGAGGCGCTGCACCTGCGGCGCTTGGACGAACTATTCGCGGGATCGTATCGCGAGACTCCGTTCGTGGGATCGGTACGAGGGATCGGTTCGAGGGATTCCAGCAGCAGCCGCCGACGCGCATCACCATTTCTCCTTCCGCTGCCTTGACTGCACGTCTAGTGGTAAAACCTAATCATTTAGTTCATCTCCAGTAGTAGTGATCTTGGTTGTGCGTGGTAGAAAATTTCTATTTAGCGCTAGCGTAGCGGACCGCGTGCCCCAACAGTGCTATCATAGCCTCTGCTGTGTGGTGATGAATTCGTCATAGAATTTCATATGGAGATATGTAGATCGGATCATGTGATGGTAGATCAGATTGGTTTTGTATGTTTGAGGTTCTTGATTTCATGATCTGTCCCGAGGCGCGAGCTACTTAGGTTGTGCCACAACTTATCCCTAGAGGTCGTTTATCCGCCATTGGGATAGACAGTGAGCCGTAAATCCTATTGTGGCACGCGGATATCACTAGGTCATTGATCCGGGACACGGATCAGGAAACAACGTATATATGATCTGCGTTCTATAGACATTTGTGAGCAGGTTCGGTTCAGAGGCCATATCTTGGTCATATGAACTCCGATTGAGCTCTGTTACCTACCAAACGATGCAGAATGAAAAGATATGAAAAACAGCCCTTATGTCATCAAAATGATGGGATACATGCAAGCTTTGGATCACCCTCTTTCAGCTTGCAATCCATCAGGGATCGCCAGACGTTGAACGTTTCGGTCCTAGCCTGAACCTGATACATGCCCTTAAGACTCTCGATCATATCGAAAGCCCTAATGTCTTCGAACTGCTGTTGCAGCTCGGGCTCCATAGAACCCAACATGAGGCACCTGATATCAGTAGAATCATCCTTGAGTTTCTGATAGGCATTCTTTGCAGCAGCGGTGGCATTATCAGCCGGTTCCTCTGGAAGAGGTTCCGCAAGAACATTTTCCTTTTTATCATGCTTGAGAACAATTCTCAGATTTCTATACCAGGTGGTAAAGTTTGTTCCATTCAGTTTATCTTTCTCAAGGATGGATTTCAACGCAAAATTGGTAACTAGAGCAGGTGGTGCCATTGATCTACAACATAAAATGCAAAATACTAAGACATGTATTCATGCAGAGCAATTCATATTAAACACTTTAATAAAATTACTCACACTAAATGTTCTAGAGGAACCTCTTCCAGAGGAAACGGCTGTAATGCCACCGCTGCTGCTAAGAATGCCTATCAGAAACTCAAGGATGAGTCTACTGAGATCAGCTGCCTCATGCTGGCTTCTATGGAGCCCGAGCTGCAAAAACAGTTCGAACACATTAGGGCTTTCGATATGATCGAGAGTCTTAAGGGCATGTTTCAAGTTTAGGCTAGAACCGAAAGGTTCAACGTCTTGCGATCCCTGATGGATTGCAAGCTGAAAGAGGGTGATCCACTGAGCCCTCATGTCATCAAAATGATGGGATACATGAAAGCTTTGGATCGTCTTGGGCATCCGTTGACTCTTGAGTCAGCTACAGATACAATTCTGGGTTCTCTTCCGCCAAGCTATAACTCGTTCATTACGAACTTTCATATGCATGGCATGGAAAAGAAGCCCACTGAATTGCATGGGATGCTTAAGATAGAAGAGAAGGACATTCAGAAGGGCACACATCAAGTGTTGATGGTGCATAACACGACCAAGTTCAAGAAGTCATGGACCAATAAGAAGGCTAACGCAAAGCGAAAGGACAAGGATGTGATCCTGACTCCAGCCCCGACGCCTAAGCCTGGACCTGACGCGAAGACCATTTTCTTCTATTGCAAGGAGAATGGTCACTGGAAGAGGAACTGCAACAAGTGGCTTGCCAGCAAGGGCAAGAGCAGTGGGAGTACGTCTTCTACATGTACACTTGTTGTATATGTTATAGACATTTATCTTGTGGATATTTCTAATAGTTCTTGGGTATATGATACCGGATCGGTTGTTCACATTTGCAACTCGATGCAGGGACTACAAAGAAGTAGAGATGTCGCAAGAGGAGAAGTTGACATTCGCGTCGGGAATAAAGCAAGAGTTGCTTCATTTGCCGTCGGCACCATGGCACTTAATTTACCTTCTGGATTTGTAATGGAGCTTGATAATTGTTATTATGTTCAATCGTTAAGTCGAAACACTATTTCTTCCTCATGTTTGATGAGACAAGGTTATGAATTCATTATTAAGGACAATGGTTGTTCTATATATTTGAATAAGATGTTTTATGGCTTGGCGCCCGTTGTGAATGGGTTATTCATTTTGAATCTTGAAGGTGAATCTGTCTATGATATAAATGCCAAGAGGCTTAAACCTAACGATCTGAATACGACTTACTTTTGGCACTGCCGGCTTGGTCATATTAGTGAAAAGCGCATGAAGAAGCTCCATGATGATGGACTTTTAAATTCGTTTGATTTTGAATCATTCGAGACATGTGAATCGTGCCTACTCGGCAAGATGACCAAGACACCTTTTGCAAAGAGTTGAGAGAGGGCATCCGACTTGTTGGAACTCATACATACTGATGTGTGTGGACCAATGAGCACGACTGCTAGAGGTGGTTTCCAGTACTTCGTGACTTTCATCGACGACTTGAGTAGATATGGATATATCTACTTGATGAGGCACAAGTCGGAAACCTTTGAAAAGATCAAGGAGTTTCAGAATGAAGTAGAGAATCAACTCGGCAAGACGATCAAACTTCTACAATCAGATCGTGGAGGTGAATATCTGAGTCAAGAGTTTGATGATCATCTCAAGAGTCGTGGAATAGTTCCACAACTCACTCCTCCTGGAACGCCGCAAAGAAATGGTGTATCGGAACGGAGGAATTTCACCTTATTGGACATGGTTCGATCGATGATGAGTCAGTGAGATCTACCGTTGTCATTTTGGGGTCATGCTCTAGAAACTGCAGCTTTCACACTAAACAGAGTACCATATAAATCCGTAGATAAGACACCATATGAGATATGGACTGGGAAGCGTCACAGTTTATCTTTTCTAAAGATTTTGGGTTGTGAAGCGTTTGTCAAGCAACTTCAGTCGGAAAAGCTCGCACCCAAATCGGATAAGTGCATATTCGTGGGATATCCAAGGGAAACCTTAGGGTATGACTTATATAACCGTCAAGAGGGAAAAGTGTTTGTCGCTCGACATGGTACCTTCCTAGAGAAATAGATTCTCACTAGGAAGGCTAGTGGGAGGACGGTGCAACTCGAAGAGGTTCGAGATAAACCACTCGGGAAAGACACGGCCAGTGATGCCATTATGGCAGAGCCAGTCAGTGAAACCGTGGTTGAAGTAGCACCCGCACCACGAAGGTCAGAAAGGCTGCGTAATGCAAGCAATGTATTGTTGTTGGACAACGATGAGCCTTTGACATATGCGGAAGCGATGCTGGATCCAGATTCCGAGTTATGGCTTGAGGCCATGAGATCCGAGTTAAAGTCCATGGATGGCAATCAAGTTTCGAACTTGGTTGATCTGCCAAATGGTGCAAGAACCAATGAGTGCAAATGGACCTTTAAGAAGAAAATGATATGGATGGAAATGTTCAAATCCATAAAGCTCGACTTGTCGCGAAGGGGTTTCAACAAGTTCAAGGAATTGACTACATAGAGACCTTCTCGCCTATAGTGATTCTTAAATCAGTTCGTATTATTCTAGCTATAGCAGCCTATTTCGATTATGAGATATGGCAACTGGATGTCAAAACAACTTTCCTTAATGTAAATCTAGAAGAGGACGTGTGTATGATACAACCCGAGAGTTTTGTCGATCCAGAGAATGCTTGTAAGGTATGCAAACTTCAAAAATCCATTTATGGATTGAAGCAAGCATCTCAGAGTTGGAATATTCGTTTTAAAGAGGTTGTCAAATCGTTTGGCTTCATCGAGAACAAAAAGGAACCTTGTGTGTTGAAGAAGTTTAGTGGGAGCTCAATCGTATTTCTAATCTTATATGTGGATGACATATTACTTATTGGGAATGACATTCCAATGCTTGAAGCTCTCAAGGACTCATTTAAAAATAGTTTTGCAATGAAGGACTTGGGAGAAGAAGCTTACATTTTGGGAATCAAGATCTATAGAGATAGATCAAGGAGGCTTATTGGATTAAGCCAGTGTAAGTATATTGACAAGGTGTTGAAAAGGTTCAACATGCATGAGGCTAAGAAAGGGTTCTTTCCTATGTCACATGGCATTCATCTAAGAAAGACTCAGGGTCCATCGACTCCTGATGAGCAAAGACGCTTGGATGATATTCCGTATTCTTCAGCCATCGGGTCTATCATTTATGCTATGGTATGTACTCGTCCAGATGTTTCCTATGCTCTAAGCGCTACGAGAATATACCAGGCTAATCCAGGCGAGAGCCACTAGACAGCAGGTAAGAGCATCCTATAGTACCTGAAAAGGACTAAGGATATGTTCCTAGTTTATGGAGGTGAGAATGAGCTCGCTGTAAAGGGTTAGACCGATGCTAGTTTCCAATCTGGTTATGTGTTCATTCTGAATGGAGGTGCAGTGAGCTGAAGAGTTCCAAGCAAGAGACGGTAGATGATTCTACAATAGAGGCCTAGTACCTTGCAACTTCTGAAGCTTCAAAGGAAGGTGTTTGGATAAGGGATTTCATTACCCTACTTGGTGTCGTTCCAGACTCGGCAAACCTGTTGGACATCTATTGTGATAATAGTGGTGCCATCGCACAGGCCAGGGAGCCAAGGCATCACCATAAATCCAAGCACATAGAAAGGTCATATCATACGACAATTCTTAGATGATGCTAATATAAATGTATGCAAAGTACACACCGATACTAACGTTGTTGATCCTTTGACGAAGCCTCTCCCGATTCCGAAGCATGAGGCACACGTAAGAGCCATGGGCCTGAGATGCCTAACTGATTGACTCTTGTGCAAGTGGGAGACTGTTGGAGATATGCCCTAGAGGCAATCATGTTATGATGTTATCTCCTTATGTATTCACGAGTTATTTGTCTTGTCTTTGAACATCATCACTGATATGTATCAATAAGTATGTGACTTTTTTGTGAGACTATATATTCTATGATGATTGTTCTAATGGACCCTAGTTGATAAGGTTATGCGGACACATATCCTTGAATAGTATATGATTCGATTGATGACTATGTTTCACAAGTCATTTGCATGGAGATGCTACCGATAGTATGGACTTAGTGATGGGATCACTGAGTTGGACAAAGACCCACTTTGAGACGCAGCGAGATATTGTCATCTGTTAGTCTCAATACAATGTATATGCCATGTCCTAGACCTGAGGTCCTCGCATGTTCTTGGGATGAGTAATGACTCACTTAGGGACTATCAAACGCTACACCGTAACTGGGTAGTTATAAAGGTAGCTTACGGGTGAGTCATGATACATGTCGCGAGACATGGTTGATCAAGATGGGATTTTCCCCTCCACTTTGGAGAGATATTCTCTGGGCCCTCTCGAGTGATAAGATTCAGAAAGCATGGCCATGCGATATGGGTTAAGTGTTAACCCGATTTAGGAATCTCTATCACGGTTTCGAGAAGAGAGGTCAAGTTATCACAAGGGTGACAAGTACTCGCCTTGAGCTTGACAACATATATCGTGAGGCAAAAGGAATGTTGCATATGACACTTTGTAATGGTTCGTCTTATGACTTTACGCATATATGGGAGTCGGAAGGTTCTGCTAGGAACCGCTACCGACTATCGAACCAGATGTGATTCCGGACGTGTCCATGTGTATGAGAACATATAGGGTCATGCGCTTAAGAGGAAAGGAGCCCATTCGGATGTGATCCGAATAGAATATGGATGGAGGGTCCGGATTGCCTCAAGGGTTGAGGCCATTCCACGGGCGCCTATATAAGGGCTAGGGTGAACCCCAAAGGGGTAGAGGTCAGACCAAAACCCTAGCCGCCTCTCCACCTCCAAGCCGAGCCGTCGGACCTAGAAGTCCGCCGCCCGCCGCTCCTCCTTGTACGTGCGCATCCCTTGGAGGCGTTGCATCTGTGGCGCTTGGACGAACTGTTTGCGGGATCGGATCGCGGGACTCCGTTCGTGGGATTGGTACGAGGGATCGGTTCGAGGGATTCGAGCAACAGCCGCCGACGCGCATCACCAACTCTCATTTCGCTGCCGTGACTGCACGTCTAGTGGTAAACCCTAATCATGTAGTTCATCTCCAGTAGCAGTGATCTTGGTTGTGCGCGGTACAAAATTTTGATTTAGCGCTAGCATAGCGGACCGCGTGCCCCAACACTGCACACAAAACAAATAACTTTGCTCCCAACGAGTACAGAGAGGTTTTCAATCTCTCCGGCCTTGCCATTTACAAAGGATCAAATGCAAGAGATAATGATAGTGATAATTGCAACGAAAGTAAAAACAGGAAGTAAGTTAAGGATGTAAACTTTGGTGTAATTATGCACCGGGGTCCCATGAAGTTAACTAGTGATGTCTCTCTCCCAAAAGACGATAAACAGCTATGCAGTAAGCCAAGACAAGTAGACCGAAATCCATCTACATCTACTCACTAATCATCCACCTTGGGATATCTATCCAGAACATCTTGCTGTTATTAAGTCGTGAGCCCCACCCAAAGTGTAAACACAAAGCAACAGACAAATACATTAAAATTACTTTGTGTAACGTAAACAATCCTTGCACCCGCAAGTACAAGCACCATTGTTTTCCCCCGGTGGCTACAACACATCCTCTAGACTCATGTTTCTGTCACTCAAGTTAGTAATTGGGGTGGAGGGTATGAACCCACAATCATGCAGAACGCTCCCTCTTGGAGTCACGATCCATCACTTGGCAAAAGTAATAAAAAGTAACGGAGAACATGCAAGAATTACTCAAGAACATAAATATAAAAGGAGAAGAACCAAATATATTAATCATCACAATCTGAACATAATCTCATAATCCATCGGATCCCAGCAAACTCAACATAGGAACAATAGGAAAATTACATATGTGCCTTGATCATGTAGGGCAGCTCACAAGGTCTAATCATTGAGGAACAAAGGTGGAGAGAAGACATCACATAGCTACTGATAATGGACCCATTGTAAGGCCCGATATGCAGTACTGTTCAAGATCTAGATATTTCCATCCAGATCCGGGGACGAAGCACATATCGGTCCCACCGCGACATATGACAAAGCCATATGCCCCGGATTTCCAACATGATATCACAACATTACAGATACAAGGATACAACATCTCATACAATCGGCATACAACTGCCTCAAATACAATACAACAGCGAAAGATACATGTCTGGGTACAGATTACAAGCAAATCCCTATTGGCAAAGAGAAAATCATCGATCCCCATAACCACACGGGTCCAGGCCCTCCGCCGGGATTCGCCTAACTAGTCGTCGTCGAGTCTCCACGTGGAACGTCGATCACCATACCTGTTGTCGATCAAGAACCCTGAAAAGAGTTTGGGGGTAGTATCATGAGTACAGAGGTACTCAACATCCAACTGTAGTGGTTATCTGACCCAGCAAGGACTTCATCACTCGTCATTCTAGGAAAACTAGTAGTTTACGGTAAGGAAGGGGTAAGTGGTGAGGTTGCTGCCGCACTAGAATTTATGAAGTGGCTATCGATCTAGAGAGTAAGGTAAGAAGCCAAGCATTCGATGAGGAATCGCCTCCAACAAGTCTTGCTATCAACTACTACGCAAACATAACACCTATCCTATCCTTGTCCTCCTCTTCGCATCCCGACGAAGAAGAAGCAGTCAAGACACACACACACGTTGATCAAGTTATAATTACGATTATCTCAGTTGTTGTTGTCTATGAACAAGGAGTAGGTCTCCAGTAGTCGATAACCGTGGACACAGCTTCTCGAAAAGATTTAACCCTGCAGGGGTGTACCAACTGCCCATTACAAGGCTCCGCACGCACGCCCATCATTCTCACTTGCTACTCATCACATGCAACCATTTTATGATTTAGTTCCAAGAGATCCGAAACGACAAGGCCCTCTAACTAACAACGAACAAATCCGGGTGGCCCCCGGGGAGTCGACAACCAATCCAAAAGCTGGCCACGCTCTCGGATCGACCTCTTCCGTCTCAACAGGGTTTGGGTTACCGAGACGCCTCACGTGAGGCCTCGGGCCCTCGCCGGTCAAAGGTGGACCAACAGGGAAACCATGTCTCCGCTGGTCCGGGTTGGTTGGAAAACTACTGGCGTACGACCAGCACACACACGGTTTCAAAAGGTAAGATCAGCTTGGGCCACCACTAGAAATGCTTGAAGCTAGATAGGTAAGAAAAGGGGACCCCATAAAATCCCACACGCGGTTAGGCACGCTCAGTCTTAGAACCAATACCCGGAACTCGGGCCCCCTTCCATCCTTCGTAGAATATAGTCAACATTATGATAATCATATCATCAACAACAATATAATAATGTGAAATCCCAAACCCAGGAGTAACAGGGTAACATCGTAGCATCCTAAGCATGCATACTAAGCAGGGGCTGAGCAACGAGCAATAGTAACATAGCAGTACAAGGTTTGCTGGGAGGGGACATGGCTGTATCGGTTTGAAAGAGGCTGTAACATTTGGTAGGATCAAACATCAAAGCTAACCTAGACTAGCATGCAAGCCGCTGGTTGAAATAGAATGGATCATAAGTAATGCATAGTCCTTGCCTGTGTATAAGTCGGATTCCGAAGGTGTAGTCGATCGCAAGGTTGCATCGTCTCTGAGAGGTACCCGCGGAAGCACACAAGACGAAACACTGGAAAGCAATCAACAAGCAAGCATCTATTACTACGACGCAAACACGAGCAGGCATCAACAAGAAGCAACACGAGACATCACACCTACCGTCGAGAGAGGTTACTAACGATTTAAGTGGAGTACTCGTCACACACGACGATACCGCACGTTTACGGTGGTTCAAGTTGTTTAGCTACAGGTGATCAACCAACGGTTATTAACATGGCAACTCAAGCAAGCATGGCATAGCACACAAACATGACAAGAGGTGAAGCACAAAGTAAACTATCTATGCTAGTCAATTTAAGTAAGGCACGACCTAAACATGGCATAACACTAAGTGCCGCACGACAATTAAAGGATTTGGTACTGTTCTGCCCTAAACCATATTTTAGGTTGGTTAACAACAGCAAACAATAGCATAAACACAAAATACACGAAAAACTAATCAAGTTACATATAACAAACACCCCAAACGGAGTTACAGATCAAAAGATATAAGCAAGCCGGCAGCATTCACCTCGCGCTGGAACCATTCCGAGAACACTTTCAGGCGCGCTATAAAAATACCCCGTTTACTTATTAAACGGGGTTTTTCGTTCCGTTTGATGCGGCTGGTCTCGTGCGGTTTTCGCGACGGTGATCGGGCGAAACCCGGTGTCGCAAAGGACGAGTGTGAGGGTGGCAATGGTCGGTCTCCGTCCGGTACGAGATAAGAGGGGGGAAAATATTCGCCGAACGATAAATCGTGGATGCAAACACCGCAAACAAATCAGACAATCAAACAATTCACACCGAAAACAAAAAAATTTATTTTTGCAAAAACTAGGTTGTTACAATACAACACCACCAACAAGGGATCTCATCCCGAGATCCAGGACGATCCGGGGGAGGGGAGGGGAGAGAAAAGAGAGTCGACAATCTTCAACACCACCAACAAGGGACTCTGCTCCATGTCGACGTCGAACTTCGGTCGAGATAATTTCCGCAGAGAGACGACAACGTCGGAGAACGAAACCGTCAGTGACAAGAGGAAGAACGATCACGAAAACCAGATCAAGGGATTGTGATTTTCGACGCAAGTCGTAAAAACACCGGCAAAAGTATGGATGGCAATGGATGACTCAGATGATAGCCAAAATTGGAGAAGCTAAAGGTACTACAGGAATTCCCACCTGAGCTCGGAATCGAGACAATACGCTGCAAGCAAGGCATTGTAACGGTTCCGATACTCCACACACTCGAGATCCTAGAGTTTCAAGGGGATAAGTCGAGAGTTAAAACACTTACGACACTTGTCCTGACCAGAGCAAGGGTAAGGAGTAAAAAGATTCCTACTCTCCAATAACTAACTTAGTAACTACAAATATTTTTTGTCTAGACTCGACTTCGGCCAGAGAAGGGATCCTACGGTCGGTAAGGCTCTGATACCAAGTTGTAAGGCCCGATATGCGGTACTGTTCCAGATCTATATGTTTCCATCCAGATCCGGGGACGAGGCACATATCGGTCCCACCGCGACATATGACAAAGCCATATGCCCCGGATTTCCAACATGATATCACAACATTACAGATACAAGGATACAACATCTCATACAATCGGCATACAACTGCCTCAAATACAATACAACAGCGAAAGATACATGTCTGGGTACAGACTACAAGCAAATGGCTATTGGCAAAGAGAAAATCATCGATCCCCATAACCACACGGGTCCAAGCCCTCCGCCGGTATCCGCCTAACTAGTTGTCGTCGAGTCACCACGTGAAATGTCGATCACCATACCTGTTGTCGATCAAGAACCCTGAAAAGAGTTTGGGGGTAGTATCATGAGTACAGAGGTACTCAGCATCCAACTGTAGTGGTCATCTGACCCAGCAAGGACTTCATCACTCGTCATTCTAGGACAACTAGTAGTTTACTGTAAGGAAGTGGTAAGTGGTGAGGTTGCTGCCGCACTAGCATTTCTGAAGTGGCTAACGATCTAGAGAGTAAGGTAAGAAGCCAAGCATTCGATGAGAAATCGCCTCCAACAAGTCTTTCTATCAACTACTACGCAAACATAACACATATCCTATCCTTGTCCTCCTCTTCGCATCCCGACGAAGAAGAAGCAGTCAAGGCACACACACACGTTGATCAAGTTATAATTAAGATTATCTCATTTGTTCTTCTCTTTGAATAATGAGTAGGTCTCAAGTCGTCCATAACCGTGGACACGGCTTCTCGAAAAGATTTAACCCTGCAGGGGTGTACCAACTGCCCATTACAAGGCTCCGCACGCACGCCCATCTCTCTCAGTTGCTACCCATCACAGGCAACCATTTTATGATTTAGTTCCAAGAGATCCGAAACGACAAGTCCCTCTAACTAACAACGAACAAATCCGGGTGGCCCCCGGGGAGTCGACAACCAATCCAAAAGCTTGCCACGCTCTCGGATCGGACTCTTCCGTCTCAACAGGGTTTGGGTTACCGAGACGCCTCACGTGAGGCCTCGGGCCCTCGCCGGTCAAAGGTGGACCAACAGGGAAACCATGTCTCCGCTGGTCCGGGTTGGTTGGAAAACTACTGGCGTACGACCATCACACACACGGTTTCAAAAGGTAAGATCAGCTTGGGCCACCACTAGAAATGCTAGAAGCTAGATAGGTAAGAAAAGGGGACCCCATAAAATCCCACACGCGGTTAGGCACGCTGAGTGTTAAAACCAATACCCGAAACTCGGATCCTAGGTAACTCGAATGGAACAAAACGTCGGGGCGGGATAGTGTAGACCTTCCATCCTTCGTCGAATATAGTCAACATTATAATAATCATATCATCAACAACAATATAATAATGTGATATCCCAAACCCAGGAGTAACATGGTAACATCATAGCATCCTAAGCATTCATACTAAGAAGGGGCTGAGCAACGAGCAATAGTAACATAGCAGTACAAGGTTTGCTGGGAGGGGACATGGCTGTATCGGTTTGAAAGAGGTTGTAACATGTGGTAGGATCAAACATCGAAGCTAACCTAGACTAGCATGCAAACCGCTGATTGAAATAGAATGGATCATAAGTAATGCATAGTCCTTGCCTGTTGATAAGTCGGATTCTGAAGGTGTAGTCGATCGCAAGCTCGCATCGTCTCCGAGAGGTACCCGCGGAAGCACACAAGACGAAACACTGGAAAGCAATCAATGAGTAAGCATCTATTACTACGAGGCAAACACGAGGAAGCATCAACAAGAAGCAACACGAGACATCACACCTACCGTCGAGAGCGGTTACTAACGATTTAAGTGGAGTACTCGTCACACACGACGATACCGCACGTTTACGGTGGTTCAAGTTGTTTAGCTACAGGTGATCAACCAACGGTTATTAACATGGAAACTCAAGAAAGCATGGCATAGCACACAAACATGACAAGAGGTGAAGCACAAAGTAAACTATCTATGCTAGTCAATTTAAGTGAGGCACAACCTAAACATGGCATAACACTAAGTGTCGCACGACAATTAAAGGATTTGGTACTGTTCTGCCCTAAAACATATTTTAGGTTGGTTAACAACAGCAAACAATAGCATAAACACAAAGTACACGAAAAACTAATGAAGTTACATATAACGAACACCCCAAACGGAGTTACGGATCAAAAGATATAAGACAAGCTATGCACACATGCTGTATAAACAGGGGTACATCTATATGCAAAGTGCAGCAACATGACATAGAAATACATGGGATGAAAGTAGACATGATGCTTAACATAATGCAATTGGAATCATTCAATTCCGATAAACGGTCGCGACACACTCGTCGACCGAAGTTGCAACAAAATAACAGTTTCAGCAACAGCAGCACATTAACATCATGATAGCTACTTTGGAGCAAGATATAATCATGATGCAGCAAGCAATTATGGCATGTGAAAGCATGAAACTGAAGTAGAAACAATTCTTAACGCAACGCAAAAGGAATCAATCAATTCCGATGAACGGTTGCGAAGCAATCGTCACCCGAAGTTGCAATAAAATAATAACAACAGCACTTAACAGGTAAAAAAAAGCAATTAACGGCCTAATGCCCACTTCAACGCAGAATTAAACTATCTAGACGGCCTCAAACGGAAAAACTTTCTATATACAAACGCTAGAGCATGCAAAACTGAGCAACTTTCGTTTTGGGGGCACGTTCATCGGGGCTACGGATCAACGGGAAATCGCAGCGCAAAAACGGATCAGCAGCAGTTATTTCCAGACTTAGCAGAAATTTTCAGAGGTAAAAGAAAAAAAACAGACGGAATAAATAAAAAAGGGGTGCTGGGCGGCCTGGGCTCACCATGGGCCGAGGCCCACCTGGCCGAAGTGGCGCGCGGGCCGCTGGCTCGGGCTGGAGGCCTGGCTGGGCCGGCCCACCTGCGTTGGCTCGTGGCGGCCGCTCGCTCCCGACCAGTTCGGTCCCGAGCAGGAGCTCGCAGCGGCGGCGCCGGGCTGGCTCGGCTCGCCGGCCGGCTTGCCGTGGCGAGGAGGGGCTAGGGCGGTTGCAGGAGGCGCGGGGCTCGGGATCCAGCCAGATCCGGCCGGTGGGAGCTTGCCGGCGGGGGTGCAAGGCGGCCACGACGCTGGTCCTTGGAGCTCCATGGCGATTGCAGCGGGCGCGCTGGACCTGCGGGAGAGGAGGGATGAGAGCTAGAGGAGGAGAGGAAGGAACGGAGAGGAGAGCGAGAGGATGGGCCGCGGCTGCGGCTGGCTGCTCGCCGGCGTGGAGCGGCGGAGGTGGCCGGCGGCCACGGCGTGAAGGCGGCGCCCACGGGATGGAGACGGCTCGGGGAGAGAGGAGGCTGACTACGTGGCGTGATCCGGTTCGTCTGATCCGGATCCGACGGATCAGACTGGGAGACCAGATCTGGCAATTTTTCAGGGGGGTGGCTGCGAATTTGTGGCTAGGGAAACCCTAGAAAAGGGGTGGGAGTGTGGTGGTCTTTATATAGCCCACGTGGCTGGCAGTTTGCAAAAACATCCCCGGTTTTTCTCTCGCGCGGGTGGTGCTCACGTTTATGACCGTCGGGGGTCCGCGGTACCTCCGATTCGGGTAAATCTTCGAACTGCGCGATTAGCGCGTCGAGCCGGCGACATTCAACTCGCGCTGGAACAGTTTCGAGAACACTTGCCGGCGCGCTATAAAAATATCCCGTTTACTTATTAAACGGGGTTTTTCGTTCCGTTGGCTGCCGCTGGTCTCGTGCGGTTTTCGCGACGGTGATCGGGCGAAACCCGGTGTCGCAAAGGACGAGTGTCAGGGTGGCAATGGTTGGTCTCCGTCCGGTACGAGATAAGTGGGGGGGAATATTCGACGATCGATAAATCGGGGATGCAAAGACCGGAAACAAATCAGACAATCAAACAATTCACACCGAAAACAAAAATTTTAATTTTTTCAAAAACTGGGCTGTTACACCCATGGTCCAAGGTGGATTACTCACGGCTCATCCGGGAGGCATCCATGGTGGTGGAGAAGCTCCCGGAGGTCAATCCTCCCTCCGACAGGGTGTCTGGACAGGGTCTCCTGGCAGCCCCGATCATGGAAGTGCGGCGGCGGCAGAATAGAGGGGAGATTAAGAAAAAGGGTTCTGTCCTCGAGGGTTTCGGGACGAGAGGTAAATATAGGAGAAGGGGGCAGCCAGAGGTGGACCAGGGATTCCAGGCGGCCCCCCGGCGCGGCCCGGCCTAGGGTAGGGCCGCGCCACCAGGGTTCCTGGACCTCTGGAGGGGGCCCCCTTCGTGCGTCTGGAAGCTTCCGTATTGCTGATTTTTTATATATTTTTCCCGGGATTTTTTGGGCACTTTAAGTAATGGGAAAATCTGAAATACAAAAACAGCAGAAAACAAGAACTAGCACTGGGGTGCACCGAGTTAATAGGTTAGTCCAAATATGATCAAAAGTATATGAAAGTGTATCAAAAGCATAGCAATATCACCCAAAACATGCATGGAGCAAGAAGAAATTATAGATATGTCTGGGACGTATCAGTACTCGACTAGTCAAACCTCGGTGAAATGCGCTAGCGGAAAATACCACAATAGCCCAATCAAGCTCGAGTCCCTCAACAGGAGCTTGGAAACGACTAGTGTCAAGAAAGGTCCATGCCGCGTTGGGCTTATAGGATCAATGCCGTCAGTTTACCATACTGAATACGACCATAACGCGTCCGTTAGTGCTTAATTTTCATCATGCACCGAGCATGAAACGTCGGGAGTGAAGTCGCGCTGTGGCGAGTCCAGACCCGGCCGACAGATCATCGGGGTCTTACCTACACGCTATCTCGCGTGACCTCTGGGGTTCAGTGTATCACATCCCAGGTCATTTAGTAGTGGCGCGTTACTAGATTAGAATGCACCCACTCGGAAAACGATCGAGTGAGCTCGTATTATGAACACCCACGGAGCGTTCAAGTGCTCAGGCGGGGAGACTGTTGCTCGTCCTTTTATGTCTCTTGTCTTTGTGCAAGTAGTCACCCGAGCACTTTGCAGTATGGGCGAGTAAGTACTCAAGCCTTGTAGATGTGTTGGTCTTATCTGAGGGGAGTAGCCACTCGCACCCTCGGAATGTAATTCGTGTTGCATTTTCTCCGTTAGCGGTGGAAGGGCGCTCCCGATGGGAGTGGAATTTTGATGTAATCAAAATATGAGGAAATATTGAAGTTCAAAAAACCTGGTTGTGTGGTCCATCACTGAGACTAATCCAGAAGATGTGGTCAAAGTGCCTTGCGCATGCGTTCGCTCAGTTCTCCCTACCATGATGTGACATCACAAAGGGCTTTGACAGTCGTGGACAGCTGCGTACCGCGGTCAGAGGTCATGTGATGCATCATACCACGGTACTTTCGTGGTGCGTGATGATGGCTCCTTGTTTTTCGTGCATAATGGGCGGCGTGGTTACTGTGCCAGTTGGGATTTCCATGACGCGTGGAGGTTGTGGGATTGTGCCCCATCGGTTTGGTTCTGAGAATTAGATTCTGCTGGTTATATAAGGGAGGTCAGCGGTAGTGTTTAGGTTCACCCTCCTCTTGCCTTCTGCTTCTCATTCTTCCTGTGCTTCTTTCCTCCAAGTTTATCTGTCCTTCCTGTTTGTTCGGGGAATCATGTACATGTGTGCAAAGAACGCAAAGCTGGCTAAGGGTGCTTCGCAAGAGCCAGTGACAACGAATACGACCGGATGGTGGGAGCGCTCATCCTTTGAGGCTGCTGATTTGGAGGCGCTGGTGGCGGATGGGCACGTCGCTGAAGGTGCTTCTCGGATTCCAGTGGAAGAGGAGGTGCCTGCGCCCCAAGGCGATGAGCTGGTATGCTTTTAGAGCATCTTTTCACGTGGATTTTCTCTCCTACTACATCCTTTCGTCCGTGGGCTGTTGTTTGCATATCAGCTGCAGCTGCGCGATCTTACCCCCAATGGGGTCCTTCATATAGTGTGTTTCATCATGCTACGTGAATGTTTCTTGGGGGTTTATCCCCACTGGGGGATCTAGAGGCGTCTCTTTAGCGTGAAGATGACATGTTCGCAGTATGATGTTGGTGACGTCGCCATTTCCATCAAGGACAAGTATGCGTACTTTGATCTGGAGAAGTTGGATTCTGTCCACACATGGCAGAAAAGCTTGTTTTATCTGAAGGACCAGACTGTTGCTGGCCAACAGTATGGTCGAAGCGATCATCTTGGGGGCATAGCTTGTCTCCTGCTGAGTTGGTGGTAGTGGATCCCATGGTGCGGGCCATCGTGGATTTGAAGGGGAAGATTTCCGGTGGGCAACTCATTACTGTCTTCGTAAAGAGACGTATTAAACCGTTGTAGTACCGAGTGTGTCCCATGTGGCAGAATTCTGGACTCGAGTACCCGACGAGGTATTCTTCTGAAGATGTTTCAAGCGGCGATATCTTATTTCGGATTCAGCAGATCACAAACTGCACGAGTACTGGGCTTGTGAGCTCCGTGGTTCCGTATGCTGCTGACGTGCAGTTTCCTAAGGTACTTTATCTTCATCTTGTGCATGTGTATCGTCTAATTTTGTCTTTGCTGATCTTTCTTTTTGTTGTAGGGCCACGTTCCCATTCTCAACAACCCACCAAAGCTTGAGGGTGCTGATATGCGGGAGGAGCCTGAAGATGTGTCGGTTTTCACTGCACCTCTAGAAGGGGATGGTGTTGGTCAGGCTTCGGGTGCTGATGCTGTTGTGCAACCTCCTCTTGTTGATGACGATGATCAGGTTTCACTAAACGTGCGGTAGAAGCGCTCTCGTTCTTCAACTCCCGCTAGTCCATCGTCTACGGGGGTGGTGGCAAAGTCCTCGATGCTTCAGATGTTGCACCTCGTCCTCCTCCAGATGGCCATAAGAAGCCAATATTTGGTTTCTTCTTCATCCGGGTCCTGCGCCTATTGGGTTGGTGTTTATATCTCGCTTGATTTTGTACTTTTATTTTTTTCTTTTAATTCTGACATCGATATTTTTGTAGGACTCGGCCTGCTTTGACTGCCTCCACTGTGAGTGCTTCCACTCCTGCAACTTCGAGCGCGGGTGGCACTGATGCAGCTGCCCCTTCGGGTGGTTCTGGGGCAGCCAAGAAGAGTACACCTTAGAAAAGCAGGATGTCACCATGGAGGACAAGGTATCCTTCTTTGATCAGATGGCTCAACATGTAAGTACTGGTGCGCGGCAGCGCTCCCGATGGGAGTAGCCCCCAAGGCTATGGTTGGTTCCAGTCTTTGTGGAATTTTTCTTCTCGTTCTTGACTCCATTGTTGTTGTAGCCTCTTTTCAAAATGATGTTGATCGGTACAAAGCTTCTCATGATGTTGTTCAGGACAAGCTCAACCATATGGCTAGTGAGTCCTGTTTTTTGTTCTTTAAATTTTGGTCGTGCGGTTCTGGTGGGTTCTTGGGTGACATGCTTTTGTTGCAGGCCAAAAGAAGAAGGTCGTGAAACAGGTTGCTGAGGTGGAGGGGGAGCTCGTCTTGCTTCAGAGTAGTTTGGAGTCGAAGGAGAAATAACTCCAGCTATGTTGAGGTGAAGTCGAGCATCTTCAGCAGGAGGGGGAGAAGCGTCGACGTTTGGAGCAGGCCGAGGCGTCTAAATCTGATCGTCTGCGTACTCTGGCGGGTGCTTTCTCAGGAGTTTCTTTGCTCTTCCTCATTTGGTATGTATCCCTGACGCAGTCTCTGATCTGAATTTCCTTATCTTGTAGGAGTCGTGGGTGCCGAAACTGCGGCCATCGCTGCTGAGGGATTGGGTGCCCTTCACCGGGCCGTCAATGTTGTGGCGGTTGCGGTGGATTCGGCCAAGGCTACGGCTGAGGTGGCGACCACCGTTCTCAAGCTTCTCCACGAGAGCGTGTTTCCGAAGGGGCCTGTTCCTGAAGGCCTCGGCCCTCCGACGGCTGCTTTAGGTTCGGATGGTGGATTCCTTGAGATTTTCATCGGTGAAACTATGGAGAGTGGTCTTGCGACCTCATGTGTTGTTATTCTGGGGCATGGTGTGCCATCCGATGATGATATGGTGGCAGCCATTCCGAATTATACTGAAGAGTAGAGCATGTGAGCTACTGACTTGGCGCGCCGTATGCAAGTGGTTGTGGAAGAGGAGTTCTTTGAAGGAGTTTAGGGAGATCCTTTGCTAGGTGTTGTGCCCTTGATTGACGTTTATTTTGTAATGGACCTCCTTCTGAGAGAATGCCGGAGAATGTTATGATGCTTTCCAGCCCCCGAGGATTTTAATTTGCTGCGTCCTTGACTTCTTTTTATTGTTGTCGTGCGGTAGGCTTCCACGAGCATTTCTTGAGCTTGGATGTTGAAGGAGGACTCTCGCGAGGATGAGTACGAGTCACTTCGAGTGCACCTTAAGGATGCTGAGCATGAGAACAGCCTGCTCAAAGGCATTTTCGCTGTCCATCGCTCGAAGCGGGAGCAAGTTGAGACCGTGCTTGATGGTTTGGTGGCTTGGCTACGAAAGGTGTCTAGTCTTCTGAAGGGTGAGAGTTAGGTATGATTTCACGTGTGCCTTTTTCACTCACTCTGGCTGAATGTTTTCCACTGTTTTATTTTGAGGTTTTGTCTGGCCAGATCCGTGAGGAGGAGGAGGCGGTGCAGTCGGAGTTGCCGCGACTGGTTGACTCGCCTGTGCAGTTTGAAAATCCCTTGTGGATGGATAGGGACCAAGCCCAAGCTTTTGCTGTTCTTTGCTTGTGAGTTAATAGGGTCCTGAAAGCCATTGAGTACTGCTGCAGGTTGTTCAGTAGCATCTTCTCCGATATTTATCTCTTGGACCCTGTTCCGCCGACCATGGAGAAGCTTTTTCACGTGTTTTCTCGTCCCCTGGAGGTTCGCCGTGTTGTGAAGCATCAAGTCAAGGTGGGAGCTCGCTGTGCCCTGCCCTTGGTTCACACCCATTGTCCTGAGATAGATCTCATGCTAGCAGCTCATGGCCCTCCTCGTGGCCGGGATGAGCTGATGGGGAAGCATTATGAAGTGGAGAATCATACTTCTCAACTGATAGTGGAGATGGTGTGAGAGGAGACTGACCGGGTGCTTGGTGCCCGCTATTATGAGGTGAAAGAGGAGCCCGATCCGTAGGCCTTAGCATAGTTTTGTATGTGCTACATCCTTGTAATTATAGACTTGTCTTCTGTCTATTTATTTCATGTTTGCCCGGTCGATATCTCGAGGGGTAGCTTGTACGTCCAAGCCCCCGAGTGTTGTATTGGGTCGTGTGAACGGGGAGATATCTCGAGGGCGGCTTGTGCGTGCAAACCCCTGAGTGTCGGTATTTTTGAGTTGCGTAAGAGAGAAACGCCTCGAAGGGTGGCCCATGCGCGTTAGCCCCGAAGTGCCAATGTGTTGAGTCACGTAATTGAAAAACACCTCAGGGGGTGTCCCATTCGCGCAAGCTCCCGAGTGCCAATATGTTGAGGCGGGTATGCGAAAAATGCCTCGGAGGGTGTCCCGTTCGTGCAAGCCCCGGAGTTCCAATATGTTGAGTCGTGTAAGCGAAAAACTCCTTGGAGGGTGGCCCGTTCGCGCAAGCCCCCGAGCGCCAATATGTTGAGTCGTGTAAGCGAAAAATTCCTCGGGGGGTGTCCCGTTCACGCAAGCCCACAAGTGCCACGTGCGGGTATACGATACTTTGGAAATAGGTGAACTTTATTCTCTTTCCCTAAGGTTCTTGCACTATTGGCTGTGTAGCCTTATTTGGATCGATGGCTTAGTAGCCCTAGAAATGGTAAAGTTGCTTCTAAGATAGTGAGTAGAAGGAAGCATGGGACGCTAGCTTCTACCTTGCTTCCCTTGTCCGTGTGGTTATTGTGAGTGCTTCAGGACTCGTAGTTGCTCTGATGGGATGCTGTTGCCTGGTCTGTTGCTTCCTTTCTTTGGTGTGCTCCAAAGGTTTCCGAGATCTTACGGAATTCCCTGTCGCAATGGTCTGACCTGATGAAGCTGACGTTGATGGTGATTACTCCTCTTTGTCCTAGCATCTTCAATTTGAGGTATGCGTAGTGAGGGACGGCCATGAATCGTGTGAAGGCTGGTCGACCAAGGATGGCGTGGTATTGCAATCTCCAGTAGACCACCTCAAAGTCGAGGACCTCCTTTCTGAAGTTGCTTTCATTGCCGAAGACCAACTCTAGGCTTATTTTGCTGAGGGGGTAGAATGCTTTGCCTGGTACGATTCCGTGGAAGGTCGTGCCTGAATTCTTGAGTATGGAGGTTGCGATGAACATCTCTTCTAGGGTTTTGGTGAATATGATGTTGATTGTTCTGCCCCCTGTCCATGAACACTCGAGACATGTCATAATTTCTAATTCTTGCTTCAAGCACTAGTGCAGGGTGCCCTAGTCGAGGCATAGCTGGTGGGTGATCCTCTCAAGAGAAGTTGATGTCTGTCTCCGAACCACGAAGAAATTCTGGTACTGCTGTGTATGAGGTGGCTGCCAGGAAAACTTGATGGGAGACTTGCTTCTGGTGCCTGTTTGATGGCTTTCCTTCTTGGATCATGCAGATTCGTTCGGGAGCAGCTGGGTACTCGTCCTCTTCCTTGGGTGTTGCGGGCCTTTGTTTGATGGTGGCGACTTGTCTTGGTGGCATGGAAGGAGCCGATGGAGAGTCGTGTGCAATCTGCCCAGCGGTGAAGTTTGCTGCTGGTTGGAGGGCGGTTGTTGCGTTTCTTCTTTTCTCTTATGAAAGTTCGTTGAAACGCCTACAATTTCTCAATGTATGCCCTTCTCTGTACTCTCCTTGCTCGTCTTTGAATCCATGGAGCTTGCAGGGTCCATCAAGCTATTCTTTTACCGAGAGAAGTGCTCGGTTGCCATCGCGAGGTTGCCACGGGCACCACTCACATTTTTGGTTGTGTATCGGGCCGTCCTGGCTCTCCCGTATTGGTGGTCTATTTTCATCACGGCGTCTACCGTCTCTGTCACATGGGAAACCAGCCGCGACCATGTCAGGTCCTCTGTCGTCATAAAAGTTGCACCTGGGTCTATTCCGTCATCGATCGAAGTTTCTCTCTCCACCGTTGTAGTTGTACTCGCGGTCCTCGCAAGTGGACGCGATGTCTGGTCGTTGCGTATGGAGTCTTCTGTGTCGGCCCAATTGTTGGAATTTTCGAGTAGCTCTACGAGCATGCAGACCTTAAGTTGTCCTAGTTGCTCTTTAAAGTTTATGCGTTGGAGTCCTTGTCTGAATGAGTCGATGGCACTTTTTTCTGATATATCCTCTGCTGAGTTTTTCATTATGGTCCACCGCTGGATGTAGCTCCTTAATGATTCTTGGCTTCCTGTTTCCAGGCTCATGGCTCTTCGAGTGAAGTTGGCTGTTTGTATGCGGATTTGAAGTTTTCGATGAAAGAGGCGCAGAACTACCTCCATGAGCTGATGGATCCACGTTTTATGTTTTTCAGCCAATGTCTTGCTTCACATACTACATGGCGGTTGTATTTGTGCCGCGCTGAAATTTAACTGTCGTGAGGTAGTCATCGAGCCAACCCTCGGGTTCTTCCAGTCCCTTGTACTTCTGTGTTGTTGAGGTTAGCTTGAATCCTCGGGGCATCCGAGTCTCCCGTATTGCTCGAGTGAAGTAGAGTGTGTCGCAAGGTTTAGCGTCTCAGTATGATTCTGATGCTTCCGAGTGCTAACATTGGGCTATGAGCCTGCGGCATCCTCAGTTCACCTTGTTTTGGGTGATATCGTCTCGGGCATCGCGTCGCTCGTCATCGCGCCTTCTGTCCTTGCTGTTCTCCCGGTCAGGACCCAAGTTTCGATTGGGTTGGTTTTGATGGTCGTCGTCCTTGGATGAGCTTGGGTCCCCCCCCCTCTTGGTGATTGCTTTCCGGTCCTTCGCCTTGCGGGTGATTTTTTGTACGCTGACGCGAAGAGTGCATCGCTCATGAGTTTAAAATCTCTTGAGGTGTTTTGTTGGGATTCTTCTTTGTCTCCAGTTTGTGCGCATCGGAGGTAGGTTTTTGCGGGGACGAGTGCTTCTGCTGGAGTTAGTTGTTACTTGTTCGTAGCTGTCGGAGTCGTCGTCATCGAGCCAGAATGTGTCGTCCAGGTTTCGGCTGATTGTATCCTTATCTTTTTTCTGCATGTCGCTGGTTCTGTATTTGGGCCGATGAGGAGACCTGTAGTTTGACGAGTCATCTGAAAGTGCTTGACGTCTAGCACTTGATTCGTTTGCGGCTCGTCGCCGTTCTTCGAGTTCTAGTCGTATCCTCTTGTTTTCTTCCGCCATGTCTCTTCTTAACTGGTTGTATACCGTGAGCTCGTCACAACTTTTGGTAGGAGTTTGCCGCCTTTTACTGCTTTTTTCGCCCTATCCATTGCTTTTCTAGATAGGGTGATTCTTTCCTTGGATGTCTTCCTGTTTCCCGCGCATTTGCTGCTCTCGGGTTGGTCATTCGCCTGATCATCTCTTCCTGTGTTGCTTCTGTGTTGAGCTCTCGCGTGGTGGCTCCTGACAGGCCTTAAGGTTTTTTGTGGTATAGATCCAGAGGCTCCCAGCGTAACTATGGGTATGGTATTACCGGTGTGATCGTTATTCCTTCCGACTGCGTTGGTTCCACCATGATTATTGGGGTCGTCCGATTTGTCTCCGTCGTTGGAGGCTGGTTTGCCGCGGTTCCTCATGTACACCTGGAACGGTGTTTTTCTTCTCAATTGCGTCGTGTTGTTGTTGTAGCTGTCCCAATCGAGTGCCTCGCCTTGATTGTTTCGAGTGCTGTGGAACACTGGGCTGAGGAGGGAGGCGCGGATGAGTCGAGTGGTCGTCGTGCGGGAGGGTGTCTTGCTCTTGGTCGTCGTTGATGTCGCCGCTGGTGATGTAGGCGATCGGGATCGATCCGTGAGATGGACAGTGTTCCATTGATTGACGACCTGGTATCCGCCGGAGGTTAGGTCGACGCCTGTGCATAGATCTAAAGTTGCATAGTTGTCGAGTTGTCGACTGCTGCTGACGGAACAGCCGAGATCATGATTCCAACCTGCATCTTCCCCACGGTCGGCGCCAATTGAAGAGGATCGACCTCGGCAAATCCCATGGTTAGGAACCATGGGTTTAGATCGTAGAGAGAGGAGTGCAGGTTGACGATTCTTGTCGGCTAATAGGAGACAAGGATTTACACAGGTTCATGGCCCGCGATCGGTAAAAACCCTACTTCCTGATCGATGTATTATATGGTGGAGGCTATTACAATGGAGGTCTCGACAAGAGTTCTCTCGTCGACGGTGGAGCTATGCGAGATTGGATGTCCTAGACGTCCCCTCTCCTAGCCTTTATATACTAGGCTGGGTCGCAAGGAGTCCGTCTAGGGTTACAAAGGAGATTTCCTAATCTAGCTAGTCTTGGTGGGCACGCCTATGACTCCCAACCGCCTTGGACTCCATGTAGGCGCAAGCCGTCGGTGCTTGGGCAGTCGAAGCTTCCAATAGGCATTCTATCTAGACATGCACCAGGTACCGTCATGCTGACGAGTCATGGGGGGATCCCCTCGTTAGTATATCCAATAGCGCCTCGGTGTTTACGAAGCATTTCCAATAATCGCTCTTCTCCATATCCTGAAAGGTTAGCAGTGATAATAACAGGAGGATAACCGTTCAAGCATTTGGTCGATGAAAGGTAGTGGGTAGTGGTCTGTAACAGCACAGGTTTTGCAAAAATTAAAAAAATTGTTTTCGGTGTGAATTGTTTGATTGTCTGATTTGTTTGCGGTGTTTGCATCCCCGATTTATCGATCGGCGATTATTTTCCCCCTCTTATCTCGTACCGGACGGAGACCGACCCTTGCCACCCTGACACTCGACCTTTGCGAAACCGGGTTTCGCCCGATCACCATCGCGAAAACCGCACGAGAGTTGCCGCAGCCAACGGAACGAAAAACCCTGTTAAATAATTAAACGGAATATTTTATAGCGCGCCGGAAAGTGTTTTCGGAACGGTTCCAGCGCGAGGTGAACGCCTCCGGCTCGACGCGCTGATCGCGCAGTTCGAATTTTTACCCGAATCGGAGGTACTGCGGACCCCCGGCGGTCAGAAACATGAGCACCGCGCGCGTGAGAGAAAAACGGGGATGTTTTTGCAAACTTCCAGCCACCGGGGCTATATAAAGACCACCACACTCCCACCCATTTCTAGGGTTTCCTTAGCACAAAATTTGCAACCACGCCCCTCCACTTTGCCCAGTTTGCCTCTTAGATCCCAGAATTTTTCGGGCGGTTCGATCCCGCGATCGGACGGACGAGAATGCGCCCGTGCCCCCCCCCCCCCCCCCGTTGACCGCTGGTGCCAGGTGGGCCGACCTCAGCCCCAGGCCCAGCCGGCGCCTCCCTCTGCGCGGCCCAGCAGCCCCAAGCCAGCCGCCCGGCCTCCAGCTCGAGATGGGCCGAGCCCAACAGGGGTGAGGCCCGGCTCCCTTTTTTTCTGTTGTTTTTTTCCATTTTCCAGTTTGTTAAAAAACTGTGTGTTGATGCTGTTTTGTAACGCGATTTCGCGTTGAACCATAGCTCCGATGAACGTGCCCCCAAAACGAAAATTGCTCAGAATTGCGTGTACTTTAATTCATCTTTTGTGAGCATTTGCATTTGAGCTCATCTTGATTGTGTAATTGTATGCTAAACAGGGCATCAGGCCGTTAAACTGCTACTTTTCCTGTTACATGCTGCTGTTATTATTTTGTTGCAACTTTGCATGATGATTGTGACTCATCCATGAGGCCTATTGCATTGATTCTTTCTCCTATGTGTTAAGCATCATGTGTACTTCAATTCCATGCTTTAACTTGCCATGTTTGGGTGCTGTAGCTATATTAAATCTTTCTCCAAAGTGGTGATCCTGATGTTAATGTGCTGCTGTTGCTGAAACTGTTATTTTATTGCAACTTCGGTCGACGAGTGTGTCGCGACCGTTTATCGGAATGGAGTGATTCAAATTGCATATTGTTAAGCATCATGTCTACTTTCATTACATGTATTGCATCTTCATGTTAGCATTCCTGGTCATATAGATATTCTGCTCTAAAGTTGCTATGCTGCTGTTTTTGACACCCACCTCTGTTTTTCTCTAAGTCTGTTACTTTGCGATGCCATGTTGTTTGCTTAATATCTTTTGATCTATGAATGCCTTTTTGCATGATTTTTTTTGCCATGCCTTCCATGTCATGTCTACTTTAATTGCAAGTCATTTGTGAGCATGTTTGCACTGATTAACATGTTTATGCATTGCTCTAAAGTGTGCTTCGTGATGTTGGCAGTTTGTGCCCGTAACTTGTTTTGCTTATATCTTTTTAACCGTAACTCCGTTTGGGGTGTTCTTTATATGTAACTTGATTAGTTTTTCGTGTACTTTGTGTTTATGCTATTGTTTTCTGTTGTTAACCAACCTAAAATATGGTTTAGGACAGAACAGTACCAAATCCTTTAATCATCGTGCGACACTTAGTGTTATGCCATGTTTAGGTTGTGCCTCACTTAAATTGACTAGCATAGATAGTTTACTTTGTGCTTCACCTCTTGACTTGTTCGTGTGCTTTGCCATTCTTGCTTGAGTTGCCATGTTAATAACCGTTGGTTGATCACCTGTAGCCAAGCAACTTGAACCACCGTAAACGTGTGGTATTCGTAGTGTGTGACCGATACCCACTTAAATTGTTAGTAACCGTTCTCGACGATAGATCCGTATCGCGTTGTCGTGCCTTGTGTTGTCTCTTTGATCTTGTATTGCTCCGTAGTAATAGTGGTGCACCGTTGATTGCTTTCCAGTGTTTCCTTCTTGTGTGCTTCCGCGGGTACCTCTCGGAGTCGATGCGAGCGTGCGATCGACTACACCTTCGGAACCCAACTTATCAACAGGCAAGGACTATACATTACTTATGATCCATTCTATTTCAACCAGCGGTTTGCATGCTAGTCTAGGTTAGGTTCGATGTTTGATCGTACCACATGTTTACAACCTCTTTCAAACCGATACAGCCATGTCCCCTCCCAGCAAACCTTGTACTGCTATGTTACTATTGCTCGTTGCTCAGCCCCTGCTTAGTATGCGTGCTTAGGATGCTACGATGTTACCCTGTTACTCCTGGGTTTGGGATATCACATTATTATATTTTGTTGATGATATGATTATTATTAATGTTGATTATATTCGACGAAGGATGGACGGTCTAGGCTATCCCGCCCCGACGCTTTGTTCCATTCGAGTCACCTAGGATCCGAGTTCCGGGTATTGGTTTTGAGACTGAGCGTGCCTAACCGCGTGTGGGATTTTATGGGGTCCCCTTTTCTTACCTACCTAGCTTCAAACATTTCTAGTGGTGGCCCAAGCTGATTTACCATTTGAAAACGTGTGTGTGACTGGTCCACCGCCGGCAAATTTCAAACAACTTGGGCCAGCGGAGACATGGTTTCTTTGTTGGTCCACCCCAGGGAGCTAGGGGGTTGTCCACATCTGTTTGGGCAACTAACCCGACCTCATCTAGACGGTAGAGGCCGATTCGAGAGCGCGGCCGGCTTTTGAGTTAGATGTCGACTCACCGGGGGCCACCCGGATTTGTTCGTTGTTAGCTAGAGGGACCTGTCGTTCCGGATCTCTTGGGACTAAATCATAAAATGGTTGCCTATCATGGGTAGCAACTCAGAGAGATGGGCGTGCGTGCGGAGCCTTGTAATGGGCAGTTGGTAGACCCCTGCAGGGTTAAATCTTTTCGAGAAGCCATGTCCACGGTTATGGACGACTTGAGACCTACTCCTTTTTCATTGACAACAACAACTGAGCTAATCTTAATATAACTTGATCAACGTGTGTGTGTGCCTTGACTGCTTCTTCTTCGTCGGGATGCGAAGAGGAGGACAATGATAGGATAGGTGTTATGTTTGCGTAGTAGTTGATAGCAAGACTTGTTGGAGGCGATTCCTCATCGAATGATTGGCTTCTTACCTTACTCTCTAGATCGTTAGCCACTTCATAAATGCTAGCACGGCAGCCACCTCACCACTTATCCCATCCTTACCGTAAACTACTAGTTGTCCTAGAATGACGAGTGATGAAGTCCTTGCTGGGTCAGATGACCACTACAGTTGGATGCTGAGTACCTCTGTACTCATGATACTACCCCCAAACTCTTTTCAGGGTTCTTGATCGACAACAGGTATGGTGATCGACGTTTCACGTGGAGACTCGACGACGACTAGTTAGGCGGATCCCGGCGGAGGGCCTGGACCCGTGTGGTTATGGGATCGATGTTTTTCTCTTTGCCACTAGGCACTTGATTGTAGTCTGTACTCTGACATATATCTTTCGCTGTTGTATTGTATTAAGGCAGTTGTATGCCGATTGTATGAGATGTTGTACCCTTGTATCTGTAATGTTGTGATATCATGTTGGAAATCTGGGGCATATGACTTTGTCATATGTTGCGGTGGGACCGATATGTGCTTCGTCCCCGGATCTGGATGGAAACTTCTAGATCTGGAACAGTACCGCATATCAGGCCTTACATGGTCCTTCTTGGTCGCCTTGTGCAGTTTCCTATAATCAATACACATTTTATATCCAATAACAATTCTTTGAGGTATTAGTTCATTCTTGTCATTAGGAACCACGGTCATACCTCCTTTCTTAGGAACACAATGTACGAGACTGACCCACCTCCTAACCACATCTTTCATCCTCGGGTTCAACCATCGTTGATGATCAACAACCAGCTTAGAATTAGGCTCGAGGTTAATAGTATGTTGAAAAATTGATGGACTAATCCCCTTAAGATCATCAAGGGTATATCCAATAGCACCTCGGTGTTTACGAAGGGTTTCCAATAATCGCTCTTCTTCATATGCTGAAAGGTTAGCATTGATAATAACATAATATACTTTCCTTTCATCTAAATAAGCATACTTGAGTGTATCGGGAAGAGGTTTTATATCAAACATCAGTCTTCCTTCGGTTGTGACAGGATTCCTGAAGATTCAACCGGTAGGTTGTGCTTACGGATAGCAGGTTGTCTCAAGAAGATGTCATCTAGTTCATTCCTTTCCTGCATATGAATATCATTCTCGTGGTCCTCCATAAATTGCTGGAAAGGATCATTAGGAAGAATAGCAATGGAAGCCATTTCTTCAATAATTTTATCATTACTAGGAAAATTAGTACCACAAGGTTGCTTAGAAAATTTGGAAAAATTAAATTCATATGGCTCACCATTGAATTTAACACGTACTTTTCCTTTCCTGCAATCTATAATAGATCCACAAGTTTTGAGAAAAGGTCTACCAAAGATGATAGGGCAAAAATTATCTTGCACTGAACCAAGTACTAAAAAGTTGGTAGGATATTTTACTAAAATTATCTCGCAATATTCCAACAGGAGAGATAGTTTCTTTGTTTGCAAGATGAATGGTAACATAAATATCCTCAATTTAACAAGGTAGAATTTCATTCATTAACTCTTGATAAAGTGTCAAAGGAATAGCACTAGCACTGGATCCCAAATCGCATAGCCCATAATAATTATGATCTCCTATTTTAAAGGATACAATTGGAGTACCTGAAATTGGGCCTCTATTCTTGGCTATAACAAGGTTATTGGAAACAACACAAAAATTTATAGTGGAATCCTCAACATTAATCAGGTCCTTATGCTCACCAGTCGTTCTTTCACTTTTATTCACAATCCCTATGACAACAGAATGCTCCCTTATGCTTGTAGGAAAAGGGGGCTTCTCATAAAAAACTGCAGGTAAGATAGGGTCAGCAACACTAATATTAAC
The DNA here is from genome assembly GCA_950022295.1 of Bromus sterilis. Classification (NCBI taxonomy): domain Eukaryota; kingdom Viridiplantae; phylum Streptophyta; class Magnoliopsida; order Poales; family Poaceae; genus Bromus; species Bromus sterilis. Next base: position 169,487,096 of record OX465595.1, on the reverse strand, counting down.
AGGTAATTATGTAAAGGGCTTAGGATGTTGATCCTCCTGTTTGTTAGAAGAATCAATATGAGAAGCAAAGTCTTTGCAAAAATTGATTAGAAGCTGGTAATCAAGACCATTCTTAGGACAGAAGGTATTGAAGTAATCAGTTTCACATACCTTCATCAATATCCCAGTCTTCAGTATTCTTCTGGATCATATCAATAAGATCCCATCTACCTTCAACACTTTTGTTTGGAAACTCCCCACTAGAGGAGGCATCAAGCTTCTCTTTATCTTGATGAGAAAGTATTGCATAAAAATTTGTAAGAGTATTCCTTGGCGAGCTTATGATTGGGCCATTTGAGCATTAGGGATCTCAGTCTCCCCCAAGCTTTGGCGATACTTTCTCCGTCACGAGACCAAAAGTTATAAATAATTCCTGTCTCGATGTATCTCATGAAGAGGATAAAACTTTGTATAAAAGGGAGGCATAATCTCTTGCCAATTCAATAGATGAGAGTTATCGAGAAGGTTATACCAATCCCAAGCTTTATCTTTGAATGATAGAGAGAATAATTTCCTCATGACAAAATCCCTGGATACACCTACAAGATTAAATAAGGCATATAATTCTGAAAGATAGAGCAAATGATCACCGGATGTCGATCTCCTACAAAACGATCAGCTATGACATGATCAATAATACCAGTTGGTATTTTAAAAGGGACAATTTCAGTGGGTGGAGGAGCCTTCTCCACCACAACTGTGGTGGAACGGTTCCCCACAAGCAAAGAACCAAGAGTAGAATTATCCATAAGGATAAAAAGTAATAAAAAAAAAAACGTACAATGTGAAGGTTTCCTTACCAATTGCGTGCGCTACACTCCCCGGCAACGGCGCCATAAAATGTTCTTGATGAACCACAAGTGTAGGGGATCTATCGTAGCCTTCTGGATAAGTAAGAGTGTCGAACCAAACGAGGGGCAGAAGGTAGTGACAAGTGATCTTGAGTAAGAAATAACTGCAAGTACTGAAAGGTAACATTTTATGGGTTTTTTGGAATAAGCAACAAATAAATAAAATGAAGTAAAGTAAATGATGGCGAGGTGCAGCAAGTGGCCCAATCCTTTTGAACACAAAGGATACACCTGGGACTCTTCTTATAAAGACAAAAGCGGTCCCTTGGATACATGGGAGAGGTAGTCAAGTTACTTTCGCCATACTCCGTCTAGTACTATGTTTTGTTTGGATAAGTGTTGTGTGGATGGACCAATGCTAGTAAACCACATAGACCAAGGCAAGTGCACTCTTACGATTAAACCTCTTGCAAGCATCCATAAATACAAGAGGGAAATTAAGGCAAAGCCTAACCATAGCAATAAACTACGGATCCAACACTCCCTTGTGCAAAAGTGTGCAAACTGGTGTTCAGGTTTCTGTTACTCCGGCAACCCACCGTAAGCATCCTTTATACAAAATTCATTCCCCTAGGTCCTTAAAAAGGTGAAGTGCTATGTAGTCGACGTTCAAATAGCACCACTAGAAGAATGGCACGACAGCGTGAATATCAAATAATTACATATTAATTCAACATCATATGACTACTAACAACGAGACTTCTCCCATGTCCTCAAGAGCTAAAGTAACTACTCACAAGACATAAAAGAGATCATGCAGAGGCGATAAATATATGGTGACCAATTTGGTTATAACAGTAATCCTGCAACAAAACTTAATAACATTGAACACAAAAGAATAATCAACACCGATAAAGTAGAGGGGATGAATAGTGCAATGTACAACATGGCTTGCAATGGTGAGATGGGATGAAGATGGAGATGGTGCTGGAGATGGGGATGATGGTGATGATGATCTCGATGATGCTCGTGACGATGGTTATGACGATGAGGACGTGTTGGAATTTTTCCCTAGAGGCCACAATAAAATGTATTATTATAATTCCAAGTTCATTATTAATGTATGTATTTCTATTCAATAACTGCAATGGCCTATGCGGAGGTTTGCCAAGTGCATGTTAACTTCCTTCAGAGGAAAACCCATATGAAGGTGTGGAGTATAAACACAAAGCGTTCTCAGTATTCCTCTAGGACTAACCCGTGTGTTATGGATGTCATGTTTTCCTGATTAGGGCATTGGTAATGCTTGTGTGCACATTGTTGCCAGAATAAGGTTGTTGAACCGACCCAATTGTATGATTTACTTTGAGATCACATCGTTTCCAGTTATGAGTAAAATCATCAAAAGTTAATATGGACGTGTCCTTAATGACCATATTAATTTTTCGTAGCTTCATACCGGAGGGTGGGTTTTGACTCTGTCCAAACACCACCCGTGACAGGCGTGGCTATAAAGGCTTTGCTCACTCACACCTGAAAGTGTCTCAAGAGACTTAATGATTCAAGTTGGGAATTTTCTCCTCTAACTTTGGAGAGATACTTCTTTGGGCCCTCTCGGTATTATGGTATCCAACATTCTCTGGCCATAAACTGTGAATTGTTCACAAGGGATACCAGAATACTAAACGAGAAAAATAAAACAAAACAGGAAGGAGGATAACTTGGTATAATGGTTAATGGTTAATCATGCAGATACCTAAAAGATCTCACCTCCGGTTTTGTATAGTATCGTGAAGTAAATAGGACTGTCATATTAAGATTACGGTTCACTCGAATTTATATTCGGGTATGTGCCGGAACCTTTACGGGTGTCCATGGCTCTAGTATCGTTTATTGCTCCGCGAGAAAGAATGTTTCCGGTTCATGTCCGTATCCTACCTATCCTTTGGGATCACACTCTTAAGGGTAGTTGATCTGTTGAGTAGTAGAGTGATAGGAGCATGTATTTATCACACCGTGAATGTTTCGGAGTGACCGGGTTATGATCAGTGAGAAAACCAGAATTGTTTCGGAGAACCGGTAAGGTACCGAGAAGAGTTTTAAGAATTCCGAGATGGTCTAAATATGTTTAATATTTATTTATTGCGAATTACTAATTTGTTTTGGAATTAATAAAATGAATGTAATATCAATGGCCCCTCTCACTTGGAAGGACCAAGTGGGGAGGGAGCACATGGAACAGGGAGGCCCAAGTGGTGGAGGCGCCTAGGAGGAAGCTTCCTCTCCCCCTTGTGGCACAACCCTAAGGGAGGGGAAACCCTAGGGCGCACCGCCTAGGGATGCCCCCTCCTCCAAGGTGGCCTTACTTCCCGTCCCTCTATAAATAGATGAGAAGCGGGCACTCCGTAGGACACAATTAGATTGATCTTTTGCCCCAGGTCTTCCCCCTCTCTCTATCTTTAGATCTACACTCCACCATATCCTCGAAGGGCTGATCCTCCCTCCTCTCTACCCCGGTGTCGCCGAGCTCTGGACGGCGGACCCTTGTTGGATCATCTACACCATACGTGTGGATCAACTGCAGACATATCATGCGTTCGTTCTTTGTTCGAGGGCCTTCACGTGGAATATATCTGTTCATGGGTTGTGCTTATTCAAGCTTCTCCAACTCTCCATCAACACCTTCCGCTGCAAGAGTACATCCGTTGAACATTTGAAAGGTAATAAGATCGCTATCCTTGTATGGATCTCACTAGATCCAATCTTGGGACTTGGCTTCGTAGTGTCGATTTTTTTTTTCTACTCTGAATCCCAATAGGACGATCTCCCCCTCCGGGAGGAGTTCTCCCCGAAGGAATCTTACCACCAGAAAGATTGTTTTTCTCTAGTGGTTTTCCCCTACGACTGCCCCCTCCTCTAAGGTGGCCTCCCCTCACCTCCCCTCCCTCTATAAATAGATGAGAAGGGGGCACCCGCCAAGGACACAATTATATTTATCTTTTTCCCCAGGGCTGCGCCTCTCTCTCTATTTAGATCTAAACACCACCATATCCCCGAAGGGATGCTCCTCCCTCCTCTCTACACCGGTGGTGCTAAGCTCTGGACGACGGAGCCCTGCCGGATCATCTACACCGCACGTGTGGATCAACTATAGAGAGATTGTGCGTTCGATCTTTGTTCGAGGGACTTCAATCGGAGTAGATCTGTTCGTGGGGTTGTTGATAACCCTCAACTGTACGGGATCGTGATATTCTTCGCGGGCAAGATAACCCAATTTATTGATTCGACACTTGGGGAGCCAAAGAATACGTACAGGATTTAACAATTGAGTTGTCAATTCAACCGCACCTGAAATAAACAATTTCTTGCACAAAGGTATTAGTAGCAACGGTAGTATGGAAGTGGTAGTGGTGATGAAACAACAAAAGTAAACAACTATTAACCAGCAGGATTGAAACACTGTAGGCTAGGGAGATGGATGGTTGGGCGCTTCTTAGATGAGATCAACATGTAATAGATTCTAACACGGGCAAGGCTCACAGAAAAGAAAGGATCATCTAGGCAAATATCAAACATCACGCATGTATCCCAAGGTAGTTGTACGTGCTTGCAATAAGAACTTTGCACAACATCTCTTGTCCTACCCTCCTGCTACGAACGGGGCCAAAAGGAACTTAGGGAGATTAAGGTACTGCTCTCAAAGAGCACCGGAACAAAGCATTAACACTTCATGGATACACGGAATCCTCAAATTATAGTCCATTCCCTTTGGTGTCCCAAGCTGTCACCATTCGGATCGCCGGTTCCGGACTATAATAGGAGCATACAACTCATAGATAGGATCAAGAACACCAACAAACTCAAGAAAACAAAGGGTGATCAGATCTGAAATCATGGCACTCGGGCCCAAAGTGGCAAGCAATAAGAGCAACAAGTTGTAACACAGATGATAAACACCAAGTAGATGATAGGCAACATGCCCCCAACAATCTGATAAACTGTTACATGATCTAACTCATCCAATCCCTACCATCCCCTTTGCCTACAGCAGGGAATTACTCACACATGAGAGAAGAAGTAATGGAGGGGTGATGGAGAGGCGATGATGATGACGATGGCGATTATTTCCCCTCACCGGAGGCCAAAACAGCCTCCAGATTAGCTCTCCCGGAGAAGAACAGAGGGTGGCGGCAGCCCCGCGAAGTAGATCGGAAAAAAGACTTCTTCTCTAGAGTTTCCTCGGCGAGGGAATAAATAGGGGCAAGTTAGGGCACCAGGCGGTGTGGGACCCACCCAGGAGGGCAGGTGGCCCACGCCACACACCCTTCTGGGTGCCCCCTGGCTGCCCTGTGGCCCCCCTTTGGCATCATCGAAGCTTCAGGAACGCTGCTTTCTTATTTGATTTTTGTGGATTTTTCCAGCGTACCTAAATATCCAGAAACCTGCACAATATAAAACAGCACTGGCAGCCCTGCTGAAAACAGCGTCAGTCCGGGTTAGTTTCGTCCAAATCATGCAAGATTGAAGCCAAAACAATAGCAAAAGTGTTTGGAAAATTAGATACGTTTGAGACGTATCAACTCCCCCAAGCTTAGCTATTGCTTGTCCTCAAGAAATTCAGTTCAACGAACTGAACGCGACAAAGGAAACTTTGATAAACTCTTTTGCTTCATTAGATGTATATAAGCATGTACTACGAAAGAGATTAGCAAGTTTAACACCATGATACAAAGACAATGCACGAAGCAATCCTTCTTTCATGTGATCAGACACAAAACAAACAAAAGTAAATAATATGTTGCTTAAAATCAATTCAAGATCACAATGCACATAGCATGAACATACTAGAGTGGTATCTTTCTAGCCTCCATGAGTGAAGCAAAACATAAATGCAGAAACTCCTTCGGAGTTTTAAAGGAGACTAGAACTAAGAACTCAAAGTGAGAAACATCACAAGCATGCAGAAGACAATGATGTACTTTGGGATAATGCATGTTACACTAAGAATGACAATTATGCTCTCATAGTTGGTGCTTTGGAGAAAGGAAGGTGGAGACTTTCGAACTGTGGCTTTTGATGGCAAGGTTGAAAACCCGTGAAATGATGCAAACACTAAACATGTGCCAGAGCTCTTGGTTTTGAAAAAAGTGGTAAAACTATTTTGAGAGGTGCAACTTTCCATTCAACGGTGAACGGTAAAGGTATCTCAATATCTCCCATGCCAACCATATTAATGCCTTTTGCTTACACATGTTCCCTTATCCAGAAATCCTTTGATGGTCTTCCGAACCTTTTATTTTGCCTCAAGTATGAAAGGAGGGTATCGTTCCATCTTTCATAAGAAGCATTTGGTCCATTTCATTCCATCATAATGTATGGGAGAGGTGTAACTCTTATTTTTTTAATTGACTAGTTAAAACTTCCGTCAAAATATTTTTGGCATGGTAAATATAGATTTTCCCTCACCGCACCATGAGCTTGTACGGTTGAAAAAGGGAAGCTTTTGAATAGATTTCAAGATGGCACAAGAAAGTCTAAGTTAGGAGTGGCCGGTAAATACCACATATAGGTAGATATGGTGGACTCAAGTGGAATAACAGGTTTGAAAAGGAGTTTTGATGCACAAGCAGAATTCCGCTTAGTGCGAGCGATGGCTAGAAAAAGACTGGGAAGCGACCAACTAGAGAGAAATAATTGTCATAATCATGCGGAGCGACAAAGCAACATTGAATCGGGCATGAAAGTGATATTACCCACCCTGAAGTAAAAAGATCATCAAGGCAGAACAGACTTCTTAATCTGAACATGCGTGAACAAGTGCCAAATCGATCCAAGAATTCTCCGAAGGGAAATACCACTTCAATATGCCAAACCATGAACAATGCAATGCATGTCAATCATTTCAAGCAACACATTATGAACTCTAGCTATTTGAGACTAACCACAAAGAAAGCATGAACCACTGGGAAAGCATTGTAATCATAGAACTATGTCGCTACAAGCTGGTCTCTAATCATAAGTACAGGCATATGTACAAAAGTAGAAACAAAAAGAGTTCATACCGGCTTTCCTTGTTGCATCCCTTCCGTTGATCCTCGTCATTAATGCCTTGTCACTTACACGACCGAACGTGGGAAATATAATCAAAGGCCATCACGGACTTGAGCTGAACTCTGAAAACAAAGCAAACTAAACAGAGAAAGAAAATCTTTTTGAGGTTTTTCAAAGGCTAAATAAAAGAAAAACAAAAGAGGAATCTTTTTGTTGTTTTTGCAAAATAATAGAACAAAGAAGAACAGGCAAAGACTTCAAAAAGATCAAAGAGAACAAAACGGAAGATACAATGGAAGGGGAGGAGAGTATGTACTCCCCCAAGCTTAGGCTTTTGGCCTAAGTTGGGCTCGTCTACTGCGGTTCCGAGGAGCCTCCTGCTCCGGGGTAATGGTAAGTCCAAGGGTTCTATGAGCCCTCCGGTGCGTACACCGAAGTCCTCGGGTCCTCCCATGAGGAAGGTCCCTCGTCCCAATCAAAGGAAGACCCTCCGTCCCATGGGGCGATGGTCTCCCCCTGGACGGGTGGATACACCACGCACTCCTCCTCATCTGGCGCAACCCCCTCCGTGGGGTCGTGAAACTGGTACCTCCCCATGATCTCATCAAACTGGTTATTTGAAAAGCGGTATCCGTTCCTACGAGAAAAATCAAACACAAGTGGTGCAGGTAGACGGATGATGCGTTCCACATCGCCCTCCAACCGCAAAATATAATCAAGTGCATATCGGTCAGAGGCCCTGGTAACAAATAAGTTCCTCTTCATGGCACCCAAATCTAGACTAACAAAAGGAAAAACTATATCATCTGGGCGCGGTTTTCCTTGGAGAAACTGCAAAAGAAGTGTGGCATAGACGCCACCAAAGAGATCCCCCTTGTTGCTATTAGTAGCAAGGCGTCTAGCAATCAGCGTGCCCACATGATACTCGTGATTCCCTAAGAGGGCGTTCGCCATGATAGCAGTATCAGGAGAAGAAGTGCTGCTCGTGTTCTCTCGAGCCAACACCCCTCTAGCAATATAATACGCGAAATACCTGAGATGAGGGAACAAAATATTGGAGATCTTTTGACGGTTAGTGTCCCTCACTTCAGTGTTGAAAAACGAGTCGAGAAGGGTCTTGAGTGCAGCATTTTGAGAATTTTTCCTCCTCTTCTCTCCTCTGTCGAGCAAACCTAAAGTCTGGCACACGGCTCGTCACAAGCCGTGTCAAACCTGCTCTGGCACAGAGGGCATCGAACTCCTCCTGTATGCCGGCATCCGCCATGAAATATCTGCATGGAAATGCCATGGCCTTTGCGGGTGATGCGTCCAACAGCTCCAAGGGTACGATTTCTTTGTTGTAACATACCCTCGTAGCCGAAGGTGAAGCTGTGTACCGTGTAACACGGCTAGAGCGCTCGGGTTTCTTCTTCCCAAGCCATCTTCCTAGCCTATCCATTTCTAAAAAAATTGACAAATCACAAAAACGGACATTTAAGCAAAACTAGTTTGGGAAAAACATTCTACCTACTTTACCAAGGCTCAAACTAGCAACAAAACTTGTAAAATAAAATTCTACACATACATTTAAGCTCAACTAAACAACACCAAGAACTACTAAATACTCACTAATGAAGCCACCAACAAGAAAAATAATTGGAGGGGTGAGGGAGTCACATACCAAGGAGTATTTGTTCCAAATTTTAGCTCAAACGAGTGGCTGTAGAGGGAGATCGAAGTTCCGTGCTCAAGAACAGCAAGAACACGAAACCAGAGCAAGAACACGAGTTCTTGGGGAGAAAGAGAGAGAGTGCAAGAAGAGATGCCAGCAGGGGGTGCCTTGGGCCCCAGGAGGGTGTTTGGCGCGGCCAGGGGGTGGGCCGTGCCAACTGGCCTCCGAGTCCAGGGGTGGACCCCCTGGTCAACCTCAGGTTTCCCCCAATGGCTTTTTACCTGGAAATTTTTATTTTGAATTTTCTGGAATTTTCCGGACAACTTCACTGTGGAGAATTTTTTTCAAAGTTCTAAAAGCTGCAAAAACTTTCATGAACTTGGGGAAAAAGTTAGAACAAGTGAAGCTCTAAACACGAAAACTTAGGAACAGCAAGGAGAATAAAAGCTAAAGGAAATGAAAACATAACAAGCTCAGCTTTTTACCTATATAAAACATGCTACTTAGCAAGGTTGATCAAGTCTTACCAACAAACCGGTGATATATAGAGCAGAAAGTCTCGCCTCTTATGAAGTGATCATTGCATTCTCACTTTGATGGAAATTGTCCCCACCATAATTGTTTTGTATTTGTGGTATACATGTAGTGGAAAATCCCATTCTCCAATCTTCACGGTCTCGATATTCTCAATGGAGTTAAGGCCATGCATTTTGTTGATCTTCTTTGGAAAATACACCATGTGTTCTGTGTCATTCACGTTGAAGGTAACCTTCCCTTTATTGAAATCATTAATTGCACCTGCGGTGTTAATAAAAGGTCTACGAAGAATAATGGACATGCCCCCATCCTCGGGCATGTCAAGTACAACAAAATCAGTAAGTATTAAGCAATTGGCAACTTCAACAGGAACATCCTCACAAATACCGATCGGGACGGCCGTTGACTTGTCAGCCATCTGAAGTGAGATATATGTAGGAATTAGTTTCTCTAAACAAAGCCTTTTGTAGAGAGAAAAGGGCATAACACTCACCCCTGCACCAAGATCACATAAAGTTGTTCTAACATAATTATTCTTTATGGAGCAAGGAATGGTGGGTATACCTGGATCACCGAGCTTCTTAGGAATCTTGCCACTGAAAGAGTAGTTAGCAAGCATAGTAGATATTGCCTCATTAGGAACTTTTATTTTATTAGTAACAATATCTTTCATATATTTAGAGTAAGGAGGTAACTTGATAGCATCAGTCAAAGGAATCTGAAGAAAAAGGGGTTTCATCCACTCGCAAAACTTGTTGTAGTGCTCTTCTTCTTTGGTTTTGACAGACTTACCTGGAAAGGGCATGGATTTCTGTACCCATGATTCACGTTCCTTCCCATGTCTTCTTGCGATGAAGTCTTCTCTCGTGTACTTCTTGCGCTTATCAGGTGCTTCTTCTTCTCGAACCTCAGGTGGATCATTCTTTTCAACATCTTTTTAGGTTCAGCACCGTCTTCAGTCTCAGCATCGAAGGTAGATATGTTGTTTGGATCAACAACATGTTATTCTTCTTCTTCTATAGGATCATTGGAATTGTCAGCTTCCTTTTGTTTCTTTTTCTTTTTCTTCTTCTTTGGAGAGCTAACAATCTCTTCTTCCTGCACTTGAGAATCTTGCTCGATCCTCTTCGGATGCCCCTCTGCAAAGAGAGGGTCGTGGGTGTGTGTTCCAACCCGGGTCTTTATTCCATAGGCCTGTAAATTGTCTTGTTTGGCATTGTTAGCAAGAAAATCTTTTTGCACATTAGAAATTTGTTCGAGCTGAGTTTGAACCATATGAAAATGCTTCACAAGACATTTAACATCATTAACTGTTCTTCCTAGAACATCAAGCAAACTTTTGATAGCTAGAGTATTATCATGCAACCGACCTGGTATCTTCTCATTGAAGTGACTTTCCTTCATAATAAAATTATCAAGCTCATCTAAACATTGGTTTGGAGGCTTACCTTCAGGGATGTCACTTGCATTTAAATCTAAAAGAGAGTGTACCTCTACCATAGGTGGGTGAGATATAGGCTCACACAACTTTTCAATTGGAGGTAGATTATTCACGTCTTTAGCTTTAATACCTTTCCCTTTTAAAGACTTCTTTGCTTCTTGCATATCTTCGGGGCTTAGGACAATATGACGCCCCCAAAATCAATCCGTGTACAGTAATCATACACGCAGGGTACACGGCTGAGATTAGGGTGCCACGGTGATAATATCACAGCACAACACTAAACACAAAAGGATAAACAAATATGTTACCATAGAGGGGGTCACGCGGACCCGAATACATAAGTCATACAAGCCATAATATCTGAGTACAGACATAGTTGGTCAAGTTTTGCCTTAAGAAGGCTAGCACAAATCACATCAGAGATACAGATCGAAAAGGCGAGGCCTCCTGCCTGGGGTCCACCGAACTACTCCTGGTCGACGGGGAACTCGACGTCGTAGTAGGCGCCTCCGGGGTACTCCTTATCCTGGGCTCCAACGTCGGCTACAGCAGCCGATCAGGAAAAACAGTAAAGGAAATAAAGCAGGTGAGTATCTAGTATACCCGCGAGTCTTACGTCCGCTACTAAGCATTATGTATTGTATCAACGGAAAGAAGAGGCTGTATATAGTGGACTGAAAGACAGAAACCCAGAGCAAGGGTAAGAAGCTAGGCCTAACGAAGACTAGCATCCTCCGACGATGTTTTGCAGGATGAGGTAAGACTCAGCCAACAGTTTATATAAAGCAATAAGTAACAATGCAGCAGAAGTTGCTGGAGCATTGTATAATAATAAGTTGTAATAATTAACAATGCCTCCGAGTTCACCTCCTCGACATCCCCGCGAGGAAGAAAACCCGGAACCATACAGTTTAATAATAATAGTTTCTAGTGGTAAGATCCAGCTTCAACATAAAGCGTCCTGTTACCGTGGACACGGCTATTCGAATAGATTAATCTTCCCTGCAGGGGTGCACTTGTGTTACGCTACACGCACGGATCTCCAGGGTGGCGGGAACCTTCTTAGGGAACGCTCCACGAGGCTATCCGACACTTCATAGCCCATCTTTCAAACTCAACAGAGAGGCCATCCGCCGGTCTAAATCCTAAGTACGCCGGGCCTTGGACCCCAACCCGAACGTACTCCTGCACGGTGCGTGGCTGGCCGGTGAAGTTGAAGCAAATCCAAATAAGACACCACCGCGCAAGCAAATAAGACAACACCACTTCCCGGCGCAGGCCGCGGTACTGCAGACGTCTGAAGTATTGACGGTATTCTAACGCAGTGCAATGCACATTGCTCGGAACGGAAATTCATCTGGCGATGAACTACCGGCTCCGGATGACTACCGGACAGGGTGACCGGAGGGGGAAGGATCAAGCCGGAGGTGTCGTGGGTACCGTACAAACATAAGGGGGTGTATCCGTGCTAGTTGATCTATTCCGAGAAACATTCGTGTTCGGAATAAATTCATCCGGGCACTCTAATAGTACCGGACCATTTATCGGACTGCCGGTCCGGAGGGGGAACGCTTCGATGTTCGTTGTGTTAGAGGGGTGTGATAGGCATACGGATAGCGTATTCGTATTCGTTATATTTTTCTGATCAATTTTCATGTATAAAGTTTTTGTATCCGAGTTACGGTTTAAAAGTTATTGAATTTCAAAGTTTTAAATCATTTAAATGATTTTCTGCATTTCTTTTATTATCTATTCAACATTATCCAAAACAGTGCCTGACATGTGGGACCCACATGTCAGCCTCTGTTATTTATAAAACATTTAACAAAGTCAGAAAAACCTCTGGGCCCAAATGTCAGCCACTGGAATTTCTTTTAAATTCTTAAAAAATCAAACTGACAGGTGGGGCCCAGGTGTAAGTGACACAAGGGCATAATTAACAGTCTAATTAATCCAGAGGCTAACCTAATTACATGGGCCCACTAGTAAGTGACCCAAGGGGGTTTTAATTTTCCTGCTAAGCTAATAGTGGGATTAACCGGGAGGGGCCACTGGTCAGTGGGTCATTAAGCTCTAATGGCACCACTGCCAGGTGGGACCTGCAGGTCAGCCCCACAGGACCTCGTCGGAGCGCTCGCCGGAGGCAGACGCCGGCGACGTTGAACCTGCACTCGCTACAGGCTACGGGGAGGCACGTGTGGGGGCTTAAACTGACGAGGGGAGCAGCGCGAGTCGAACCAGGGTGGTGGCGGCGTCGGGGACTCGCCGGAACGGGGCCGACGACGAGGTTAGGAGACGGTTGGCCTCGGGCTGATGGCGACGACGTCGCATACGCGCACGGGTCGGGGAGTTCTAGGGTGCGCTTGGTGTCTAGAAGCGCACGGAGCAAAGTGACGCGCGGGGGTGCCATTTACACGAGCCAGGACGCCATTGTGAGCTCGCCAGCGGCAGCGAGTCCTCGGCTTCAATGGAGGCGGGTGCTACGGCGAGAGGGGGCAAGGGGAAGGGTTGGCGACGAACGGGGAGCTCACCAGGAGCACGACGGAGGTGGCAGCGGGCTCGATGCGGGCTTGTTGTGGCCGGAATTCGTTGCGGATCCCGCCGGAGCCGAAGAAGAAGGCGGTGAAGTAGCGCTCGATGTGGTGGACTCGGGCTCGATTCCTCGCGGTGGGTGAGGTAGTCGACGGCGATGCGGCTCCTGGACAACACGGCGAGGCGGCGTGAGCACGTTGGTCGCGCTTGGCCACGGAAATGGCGACGACGGCCCTCGGTTACTTTTCCCCGAGGCGTGAGAGAAGAGGAGGAGGGGAAGGAGAGGGAGAGGGTGTCCAGGGGGTCGGGGGCGTCGCCCTTATCGCGTCGACGCCGGGAGGGAGCAGGTGGAGGCGGGGTCGGCCTGGCAGCGGCGTGCCCACGCCCGGCTGCCGTACGGGAGCAGGTGGGGGGTGGTTGGGGAAGAAGACAACCGTGGGGGGGTGGGCCTGGGCTAGGTGGGCCGTCGCCCTGAGCGACATTTAGTGTTTTTCCAATTTTTTGTGTCTTTCTTTTCTGTATTTCTTTTTTAGTAATTGTTTTCCTAGCTTAGGCATTTTTGTAATATGTGTTAGGTGTCTCAATATTAGTATATCATTATATAGCAGTACCACAAAAGTTTTTGCAGCAAAAGAAAATCATTAGATATTTCTTTTAAATATTAAATACCCAAAGTAAGGGTTTTAACTTTCTGTTTGAATTGTTTGGAATTTTCCATAACTTCAAAAAATTCCAAAGTTGGTCCAACATGATTATAATGATTTTAGGCAATTTACAAAAATAGTTTCATGATTTTTGGAACAACTTTATTTGAGCACTTTTGTTTTATTTTTCATTCAAAGAAGTTTCAACTAGGGTTTGGTTTGTTAGATGAGCAAGGTGCATTAGGCTTTGGGTTTTGATCCCAAGGGCTCAAGTACATGGTGCATGGGGTGCTGATCAACCACAGCAAGGTTTGATCATTAGCATCACAAAGTTTTATCACGGACAAGGGAGATCAATCAGTGATAATCCAACAGTGATGATCAACAGTAATGATGGTTACTGTTACAGGCATCTGAGGGTGTTACAAATCTCCCCCACTACAAGAATTCTCGTCCCGAGAATTTAAGTGGTAGCGAGGAAAAGATCGGGGTATTCATCGCGAAGGCGATCTTCGCGTTCCCAAGTGGCTTCATCTTCAGAATGATTCGACCACTGAACCTTGAGGAACTTGACGGTCTTGTTGCGGGTTCGGCGTTCAGACTGATCGAGAATGCGGCTCGGATGTTCTCGATAAGTCAAGTCTTGTTGCAGCTTGATCATATCATGCTCCACTTCACGGATAGGATCCTTGAAGCAGCGACGGAGTTGCGACACGTGGAAGACATCGTGGACTTGGGAGAGGTTCGGCGGCAATTCCAACTGGTATGCCACGGGTCCACTCCTGGAAAGGATACGGAACGGGCCAATGTAGCGAGGAGACAACTTGCCCTTGATACCGAAGCGATGAGTGCCCCTCATGGGAGTGACACGGAGGTAAGCGTATTCGCCAGGTTGATAGACCATTTCCTTGTGCTTGCGATCATAGTTGCTTTTCTGACGGGACTGAGCAGCTTTCAGGTGTTCACGGATAACGCGAACCTGATCTTCGGCATGCTGAATAACGTCCGGACCAATGAGAGTTCGTTCTCCAGTTTCTGACCAATTCAGAGGGGTTCGACACTTACGTCCATAGAGGACTTCAAAGGGAGCCATCTTCAGAATAGCTTGATAGCTATTGTTATACGAGAATTCAGCAAACGGAAGAGATTCCTCCCATTTCTTACCGAATGAGATGACACAAGCTCGAAGCATATCTTCAAGCACTTGGTTGACTCGTTCGACCTGTCCTTGCGACTGGGGGTGATAAGCGGTGCTGAAATTTAGATGAGTTCCCATAGCTTCTTGGAAACTATCCCAAAATCTTGAGGTGAAAATGCTGCCACGGTCCGAACTGATCTCCAGCGGAATACCATGGAGGGACACAATTCTGGAAACATACAAGTCGGCCAACTGACTAGCAGAGATCGTCTCCTTGACTAGAAGAAAGTGGGCAACCTTGGAGAATCGGTCGATGACGACAAAGATGGCATCATGACCCTTCTGTGATCGGGGAAAACCAGTGACGAAGTCCATCTCGATCTTGTCCCACTTCCATTCAGGAATAGAGAGTGGTTGTAGAGTTCCAGCAGGTCTTTGATGTTCTGCCTTGACGCGACGGCAAACGTCACATTCAGAAACATATCGGGCAATGTCTTGCTTCATGTTAGGCCACCAGAATTGCTGACGAATGTCTTGGTACATCTTGGTGCTTCCAGGATGAATGGACAACGGGGTATCGTGAGCCGCTCTCATGACCTTCGGGGTCATATCCAAGTTCTCATGCCTGACCTTGCTGTGAGTAACCATTAAATGGTTTTGGTAGAACACCGCACCTTTGCCATCAATGGTGAAGGGTGAGGGTCTCCCAATGGCGATATCGCGCTTAATCTTGTGTATGAAATCATCATAAAACTGTATACCCTTGACGGATTTGACGAGATCCGGTTCGAAAACCAGGTTATTTGCATAACCTTGAGGAACAATCTCGAGGTTTAACTTTTGAAAATCTTCATACAGAGGTGGTTGGTCTAGTTGCAACTCAAGTTCACTACAGTAAGCTTTACGGCTCAAAGCATCGGCCATCACATTAGCCTAGCCAGGGGTGTAATGAATATCCATGTTGAAATCGGCTATTGTCTCGAGCCATCTTTGTTGGCGGAGATTCAGGTCGGGCTGAGTAAACAAGTACTTCAGGCTTTGGTGGTCGGTGTAGATCTCGCAACGGTTACCAACGAGGTAATGTCGCCACAGCTTCAATGCATAAATTACTGCTGCCAATTCGAGGTCATGTGTTGGGTATTTGTCTTCGTGAGCACGCAACTGACGAGAGCCATAAGCAATCACTTTGCGCTCTTGCATTACGACACAGCCTAATCCTTGACGAGACGCGTCGCAATATATCATGAAGTCCTTCTGAGTATCAGGGGGAGCGAGCACCGGGGGAGAAGTTAGCTTGTCCTTGAGTGCTTGAAAATTTTCTTGACATTTATCTGTCCACTCAAACTTGACGCCTTTGTGAAGCAGATTAGTCAGAGGCCTGGCAATCTTGGAGAAATTCTCGACGAAACGGCGGCAATAGCTAGCGAGCCCGAGAAAACTGCGGACTTGCTTGACGGTCTTGGGAGGAGTCCAGTCAAGAATAGCCTGGATACATTCTGGGGTGACGGCAATGCCATCCTTGGAAATCACATGTCCAAGGTAGGTTACTTCGGGGAGCCAGAACTCACACTTAGAATACTTAGCGTAGAGTTTGTGTTCTCGAAGCTTCTCCAGTATAAGACGAAGATGTTCAGCATGTTCTTCATCATTCTTGGAATATATCAATATATCATGCAGATAAACCACGACGAACTGGTCGAGATACTCCATGAAAATATAATTCATCAATCTGGAGAAGGTGGCTGGAGCATTGGTTAAGACAAAGGACATGACAGTGTACTCGTATGAACCATAGCGAGTAATGAAGGCAGTCTTCGGAATGTCCTCATCATGGACTCGGATTTGGTGATAACCCAACCTCAAGTCGAGTTTAGAAAACACCTTGGATCCGGTAAGTTGATCATACAGATCGTTGATCCGGGGAAGTGGGTATTTGTTCTGGATGGTGGCTTGGTTAATGGGCCGATAATCTTGGACCAATCGGTTTGTCCCATCGCTCTTCTTGACAAAGAGAGAAGGTGCTCCCCAAGCTGAGGAACTGGGGCGAATGAATCCTTTCTGAAGTGCCTTGTCGATTTCCTCCTTAAGTTCAAGGAGTTCATGTGGCGGCATCTTGTAAGGACGCTTGGAAATAGGGGTGGTGCCGGGCTTCAAGTCGATGATAAATTCGACTTCTCTGATCGGGGGTATTCCCGGCAGTTCTTCTGGAAAGACATCGGGAAAATCGCGAACGACTGGAACGTTCTCGATGCCTTCGAGGGGGGCGGCATTCAAAGCATTCATCATAAATATCTGTGTTTCAGCATTACGGGTAACTCAGGTGGTGTGGTTAACAATCTCGCCAGAGGGGTGAAAAAGTTGGACAGACTTGGTGCCACAATAGAGTGCGGCATCGTGAAATTTCAACCAATCCATTCCCAGAATGAGGTCTATGGTGGAAGACATCAGGATTATGGGGGAAGCATGGAATTCAACTCCTTCAATTTCAACGATGGTTTCGGGCACTATCTTGCTGGTTCGGCATTGGCCTATCAGATTGCGAAGAACCATCGGTGGGTTCATCTTTTCCAATGCGAAGTTATGCGACAATGCAAATGCTTCCGACATGAATGAATGCGATGCTCCTGTATCAAATAAAACAGTAGCAGGTACGGAATTAACGAGAAGGGTACCCATCACGGTAGCGGGTTGTTGCTGAGCCTCTTCAACATTGACGTTGTTAGCAT
The DNA here is from genome assembly GCA_950022295.1 of Bromus sterilis. NCBI lineage: Eukaryota > Viridiplantae > Streptophyta > Magnoliopsida > Poales > Poaceae > Bromus > Bromus sterilis. Next base: position 169,469,543 of record OX465595.1, on the reverse strand, counting down.
GTCCACGAGCATAAGCAGCAGACCCAGTATTATAGTTGGGGGTCCAGTTGTTGCCACGACCATTTCCACGGCCAGCGTGGTGAACGACCAGTTGCTTCTGTTTCTGGGGGCACTCCCTGGAATAATGCCCCGGTTGGCGGCACGTGAAGCATAATCCATCCTGAGGACGAAGGGGTGTAGCACTGGGTGGTGCAGGCAGAGCTCTTGGCATCTACGGTGGCGGAGGCAGACGGGGTGCAGCATAAGACGTCCTTGCAGCAGGGACAGCTGAATGGGTCACACTGGTAGGGAGCCAGATACGACGCTTCTGCGTTGCGCCCGAAGATGAGCCAACGTCGCGATAACGCTTCAGAGAGTTCTTGTGTTCCATCTGGGCAGTCTCGACGGTGATAGCCTTGTTCACCATGGTGGCGAAGTTGGCGAAATCATGAACGGCAAGAGCGAGCCTGAGGTCTGGGTTGAGGCCACGACGGAACTTCTGCTGCCTGCGAGCATCAGTGGTGATCTCTCCTTCCGCATAGCGAGAGAGGTTGAGGAACTCGCGCTGGTAGGCTTCAACTGTCATGTCGCCCTGAGTGAGCTTACGAAATTCTTCCGCCTTACGATCCATGATCCCCTAAGGAATGTAGCGGGCGCGGAAGGCAGACTGAAATTCATCCCAAGTGATGACTTCTTCAACTGGCAGAGAACGCTTGTGGGTGCTCCACCACTGAGCAGCGGCGCCTTTCAGATGGTAAGACGCAAAGTTCACGTTGTCGGCTGGATTGACATTAGCAGACTCCAGCTCGTGAGTGATGTCGCGAAGCCAGTCATCAGCATCCAACGGATGAACAGTGTTGCGGAACATAGTGGGGTTGAGTCGGGTGAAGTCGTGTAGAGTCACGGTGGCATGCTGATGGTGGTGCCCATTCTGGTTCGGCTGGGGGAACTGAGCCATGATATTCTGCATGAACTGACGGTTCATCTCGAACTGTTGCATAATCGCGGCCATGTAATCCGGCGGCGGAGGTGGGTCGTTGGCAGCACGACCACGACCACGACCACGACCACGACCAGCCATCCTGCTAGAATTTAACAGGGGTATTTCAGCGATGAAAATTTAACGAGATACCGGAATCAAGCCTGAAGTAAAACGACAACGAAAAAGAGGCGCAGATATATATAGGAGTTATCATATAAGACATACACATTCGCACACAGAGTCAATCGAAAATCGGGCAGCGTAACGTCGTAGAAATTAAGGAAAAAGGACTCACTAGGCGGCGCGCAGACCGCGGTAAGGATTACACGACGCGACATAGATTCCACTATGTAAATCAAGCCGCAAGAAAGCTGTTGGCCACAGGAGTTGATGCCAGAGAACGCGCGGGCTGCCCAGAATGAGAATGGGATCCGCGGTCCGGGACCTGGGGTACGACTCCTGCGACACGACTCAATCAATGGGGGAAGCACCAAAAACGCCGGGTGGAATCAAGAGAACGTGATCCTAATGTCAGATTTTGTAAAACTTACCAGCAAGGATAAGAGAGCAGATTCCCAGAGCATAGGTAAGGAGAAAAGGATCCTAATACCATAGATATCACACGTAGTGACATCGATGTGGGCCCGTAAGCCAAATATTAAGTTAGCAAAATAGTTTTTCAAAGTCTAGACTCAACTTCGACCAGGTAGTGGTGGGGTGGCTTCCTACAGGCAGTCGGCTCTGATACCAACTTGTGACGCCCCCAAAATCAATCCGTGTACAGTAATCATACACGCAGGGTACACGGTTGAGATTAGGGTGCCACGGTGATAATATCACAGCACAACACTAAACACAAAAGGATAAGCAAATATGTTACAATAGAGGGGGTCACACGGACCCGAATACATAAGTCATACAAGCCATAATATCTGAGTACATACATAGTTAGTCAAGTTTTGCCTTAAGAAGGCTAGTACAAATCACATCAGAGATACAGATCGAAAAGGAGAGGCCTCCTGCCTGGGGTCCACCGAACTACTCCTGGTCGACAGGGAACTCGACGTCGTAGTAGGCGCCTCCAGGGTACTCCTGCTCCTGGGCTCCAACGTCGGCTGCAGCAGCCGATCAGGAAAAACGGTAAAGGAAATAAAGCAGGTGAGTATCTAGTATACCCGCGAGTCTTACGTCCGCTACTAAGTATTATGTATTGTATCAACGGAAAGAAGAGGCTATATATAGTGGACTGAAAGACAGAAAACCAGAGCAAGGGTAAGAAGCTAGGCCTAATGAAGACTAGCATCCTCCGACGATGTCTTGCAGCATGAGGTAAGACTCAGCCAACAGTTTATATAAAGCAATAAGTAACAATGCAGCAGAAGTTGCTGCTGCATTGTAAAATAAGAAGTTGTAATAATTAACAATGCCTTCGAGTTCACCTCCTCGACATCCCCGCGAGGAAGAAAACCCGGAACCATACAGTTTAATAATAATAGTTTCTATTGGTAAGATCCAGCTTCAGCATAAAGCGTCTTGTTACCGTGGACACGGCTATTCGAATAGATTAATCTTCCCTGCAGGGGTGCACTTGTGTTACGCTACACGCACGGATCTCCAGGGTGGTGGGAACCTTGTTAGGGAACGCTCCACCGAGGCTATCCGACACTTCATAGCCCATCTTTCAAACTCAACAGAGAGGCCATCCGCCGGTCGAAATCCTAAGTACGCTGGGCCTTGGACCCCAACCCGAACGTACTCCTGCACGGTGCGTGGCTGGCCGGTGAAGTTGAAGCAAATCCAAATAAGACACCACTGCGCGAGCAAATAAGACAACACCACTTCCCGGCGTAGGACGCGGTACTGCTGACGTCTGAAGAGTCCTCGGACGACACTAAGAAGCGGAGGAGCCCATAACTCGTAGTTCCCACGGGTAGGTAGTGCGTACATGGCATATAGCCAACTCAAGACATTCACTGAACCATTTAGCATTTTAATTAACCTGCGTGACAACCGTTATCGTTGCCTCGACTTAACCGACCCGCGGACAACGATAGCAGCCAGGACCACCAGTACGTCGGTGCCTGCCCCGTCGTCGCACCAAGTCACTGCGGTTACCAACAAGGTTAACCGTCTCCTTACCTTGTCTCGCGTGTGCTCCTGGAGGAGCTCGACTTTCGTTTGTTGGTAACTCTCGCGGCCAACGACCAGGGGCCAAGCACACCGGTACACTGGTCGTACCCTCCCTGTCGTCCCGTCGCAATACCTCTCGCGGCACCGTTGGGTCGCCCGACTTCTTACCTGAAGGACAACCGTTTACAGGACCCTGTGGCGGCAAGACAAAGTCAACCTCGAGTGGAGTACAAGGATTACACCTGCTGTTCTGTTTTTCACAGATTCTGCCACGTTTTGTCTCTCCTAACTTTTGCAAACCTTAAGCTCGCTTTTTCTTTGCAAAAACCTTTTTGCAATCTTGAGAAACAGTATCTCTTAAATAATATCTTTATATCCAGTTGAGAAAAATTATTTATTAAGGGTACTAACATCTCTAATCAGCTAATGATGAGTTATGTATGAATGGAGTTTTCAGGTGTGCGATGGAAGATGATGAAAGAAGATTCGGGAGTTTCAAGCGCTCAAGCTTGGGGATGCCCCCATGCATCCCCAATAAATATTCAAGGAGACTCAACCGTCTAAGCTTGGGTATGCCCCGGTGCATCCCCGTCTCCATCAAAAATCATCAGTTCGTCCTTCGTCTCACTATATTTTTATCACTTCATGCGTTATGTGCAATGCTTGGAGCGTCTCGCTCTTAGGTATATTTTTTTAGTTTTCTTTAGCTTTGCTTGCTGTTCATAACAATTTAGACCCCGTCTTACTTTGTGTGGGAGAGAAACACCCTCCACTTTCAAAATTTAGAACACATCATAGGATTCTTCATGCCTATCTTTTTGCTGTTGTGTGTTCTTTATCTTTTCGTAGCTACTGCCACGTTTAGTTTTAGTCGTAGTTTGTCTTTAGCAAGAGCCTTGGATTTTGTTTAGTTTGTTGCTGGCACTCTCTTTGTTTTTCATTTTTATCTTGTTAAGAGAGTTGGTTGTTTCACTGAGTAGTGTCTTGTTTTGAGAGTAGGTAATTGAGGTTGGTATTTAATTTTAGTAGTAATTTTCAATAGTTTTGAGGTATTGATGTGAGTAATGTTTTGAACTTTTGGTGTCAAGAGCTCTAGGCTATTAGTGCTAGGTGTCGTATTTTGGGAAATCCGTGTTTATTTTCAAAACCTACTAAACTAGTTGAGAACTCTAGCTACTAGATGGATCGCGAATCTTTGGAGGGATCGAATATTGGAGTACACTCACGTAACATGAGTCAAGGATACGCAAGGATAACCAAACCCCCATACACTCCTCCTCGGGGTACTTGTCTCTTTGTGATTCTCCTTATTAGATTGAGAGTTACCGATAATAAGTGCATGAGTTCTTCGGACTAATGTGAGTATTGAAAGTTGACAGTTCCACCTCCTCATATTTGCTAGCCTCTCCCGTGCCGTGCATTGCCTTCTTCTACCTCCGAGAGTTGGCCTCCACCTTTGCCAGTACATCCAAACCCTTGGCATGATACGCTTTGTCATCATAAACCTCCTTATATCTTTCCTCAAAACAGCCACCATACCTACCTATCAAGGCATTTCCATAGCCTTTCCGAGATATATTGCCATGCAACGTCCACCTCTTCATGACTTGATATTCATGTCATACATGTTGCTGCTACACTGACATCGGCATATATTGCATACATCATGATAGCTACATCTTCTTTATGATTTGAGTACCTTGTAAAGTGTGAAAGATCTTCTATACTCGCTTGTAAATTAGAGTGTTGCCCTTAAGTGAGGAAAAGATCCCAAAGTGGACAAAATAAAAGATCCCAAAGAGGACAAATGAGAGTTAAATAGAAAGAGCCATTAAGGCCACCAATAAAATACAAAAAAATAGAAAAAGAGAAAAATAAATAAAAAGAGAGAAAGGGGCAACACTACTATCCTTTTGAAAGATCCACACTAGTACTCCCTCTTATCCTTGTACTCCATAGAGATGATCATGCATATAGCTATGTGGGGACCTTCACACTATAGAACTTGGCTTGCATATTCCAAGGATGATCCTCCTCAAAATAGCTCTAGGTCTTCATGAGCGAGAAAGTTAGATGCACCCCCACTAGTTCCATTGGAAAGCTTTTCAGCTCATATGTGCATCCGTTGCATGGCAATCCCTACTCCTCACATCATATCTATCATTTGGATTTCTTTCCTATGATTGTCCTCATTCATGTGAGCCTTTCTTAACTTTTTTTCTTCCTCCTCCACCATATTTCTTTCATTGCAATCCTAAGTGTCAACTCTTGTGCTTACGCTCATCCATTGCATGAGTGCTCAAAATATCGAAAAGGAGTGGATCAAACTGACTTGTACCTGGCTAGTGGTCTGGGGACGAGTCAAGATAAGATTCCAAAAAAGACAAAGTGTGAAACTTTAGTATACTAAGTTCTCAGCAAAAATACTTTTTTCTCGTATTCCCTATCCCCCTTCTTGCACGCAAACAACATTAGGAGACATTCGAGTCACAGATAGCGAGAGCTCTTGCACCTAATGTTCTTTCGATAGTTGTTTCAATGCTAATATAGACTCTTGCATGTTATGAATTGAATTGAATCACATACCTTGATTTCTTTACTTTTCGAAGTTCTTATATGGTTGCTAGCATATCACCACAGAAATTATGTTTATTACCATTTACCTACTCGAGGACGAGTAGGAATTAAGCTTGGGGATGTTGATATGTCTCAAACGTATCGATAATTTCTGCTCGTTCCATGCATGTTTTGTGTGATATTGCTATGATCTAGATACACTTTCATACACTTATGATCATAATTGGACTAACCTACTAACTCAGTGCACCCCAGTGCCAGTTCCTATTTTCTTTTGTTTTTTTATTTCATGTTTTCCCCGTATAAAAAGTGCTCCAAAATCCGGGAAAATCAGATAAAAAATCAGCGTGCCGGAAGCTTCCCGAAGCCCGAAGGAGGGCCAGGGGGCCACCACCAGGTGCCTAGGCGTCCACCTGGTGCAGCCAGGGGGCCCCTGGACCCCTAGTGGCCCCCCTGGCTTCCCCCCTTTGCCTATTTATTCTCCGTCATGGGGAAACTCCGAGGACATAACCCTATTTCGCAAACTCGCCTCTGTTCCGCCGCCGCCGTGCTTCCAAGATTGGGAGCACCGTCAGGACCCTTCCCAGCACCCTGCCGGAGGGAGGATCGACCTCCGGGAGCTTCTCCTACACCAAGGATGCTTCCCGGATGTGCCATGAGTAGTTTCCTTTGGACCATGGGTCCGTGATCAGTAGCTATGTGATGTTCTCCTCCCCTCTTTGTTCTTCCAGGTTTAGACCCCGTGAGCTGCCCTACATGATCGAGGCACATATGTAATCTTTCTGCTTTTGCTATGCTGAGTTTGATGGGATCTGATGGATTATGAGATTATGTTCAGATCATGATAGAGTAATACATTTGGTTTTTATCTCTTATATTTTTGTTCCTAAGTAATTCTTGCATGTTCTCCGTCGCTGTTTATTGTTTTGTCCAAGTGGTAGGTAGTGACTCCAACAGGGAACGTTATGCTCGATTGTGGGTACATGCCCCCTGATGACACGCTTGAGTGACAAAAACATGAGTCTAGGGGATGTGCTGTGTCCACAAGGGGGAAAACAACGGTTCTTGTAACCGCGGTTGCAAGTATTGTTTACTTTACGCAAAGTTCTTTTTAATGCAGTTTTCTGTTGCTTTGGGTTTACACTTTGGGTGGGGCTCACAAGTTAATACTAGTGAAATGTTCTGGATAGATGTCTCAAGGTGGATGATTAGTAGTAGATGCAGATGGATTTCGGTCTAATGATTTTGGCGTACTTCCCATGCTTATGAGCATCTTCCTTTCTTTTGTAGCATAGTTAGCATTGCGTGTGCATTTATAATCCGGTCAATGGCCCATCTGTAATTTGTTTACCTCGCATAGCAGTTTTATCGTCTTTTGGGAGAGAGACATCACTAGTGAACATCACGGGACCCCGGTCCATATTCTGATCACTGTTTACAAGCTTATTTACTTTTCAGTATTTACTTTCAGTTGCTATCATTATCATTATCTCTTCTGTTTGATCCTTTGTAAACAACAAGACCGGAGAGATTGACAACCTCTATGAACTTCATTGGGAGAAAAGTTAATTTTGTTGTGTGCAGGTCCGCGTCAGGTGCACCGCTGACACCTACTTATCATCACCAGAGTCCTACGGGAGAAAAACCCTATCCTCTACATAGGGGAAATTTTCTGCTATCCTACATCTCACCTTCCACTTGGGGTAACCAACGAAGGGCGAGAAGCCATTACCACTTCCACGCTATCACCACCACATTCGCCACTTCATCGAAGAAGTGTACTTAAAGATATGCAAGATTGATACTACTCTGAATGTGTCTGACCTGTCGACGAAGCCTCTGCACTCAAGAAGCATGAAGAACATTGTAGTGCCATTGGTGTTAGACAAATCATGTAACTAGATTATTGTTCCTAGTGCAAGTGGGAGACAATTGGAATTATGCCCTAGAGGCAATAATAAAATGTATTATTATAATTCTAGGTTCATTATTAATGTTTATATTTTTGTGGTATAACTACAATGGCCTATGCGGAGGTTTGCAAAGTGCATGTTAACTGCCTTCGGAGGAAAATCCATATGAAGGTGTGGAGTATAAACACAAAGCGTTCTTAGTCTGCCTCTTGGACTAACTTGTGTGTTTTGGATGTCATGTTGTCCTAATCATAGGGCATTGGTAATGCCTGTAACACATGGGAGCTCATTGTTGCCAGAACAAGGGTGTTGAACCGACCAAATTGTATGATTTACTTTGAGATCACATCGTTTCCATGTTATGAGTAAAATCATCTAAAGTTAATATGCATGTGTCCTTAATGACCATATGAATGTTTCGTAGCCTCATACCGGAGGGTAGGTTTTGACTCTGTCCAAACACCAACCATAACACGCATGGTTATAAAGGCTTTGCTTACTCACACCTGAAAGTGTGTCAAGAGACTTAGCTATTCAAGTTGGGAATTTTCTCCTCTAATGATGGAGAGATACGTTTTTGGGCCCTCTCGGTTCATGAGGGGATGCCCCCATGAATCTTCAGAATAATGGTACATAGTGCATGTCAAGATGGATTGCCCACTAGAAGCTTCGGTTGGCCCAAGATCAGCCCATCCGAGGCACCGACGGCTGCACCGACATGGATTCCAAGACGGTTCAGAGTCCAAGGCGTGAACGATAAGACTATCTAGATTTGTAAATCACCTATGTAGACCTAGACAAACTCCTCGAGACCTAGCCTAGTATATAATGGCTGGGAGAGGGGACGTCTAGGGCATCCAATCTCGCATAGCTACACCCTCGGCAATAGTAATCTCGTCGAGACCTCCACTGTAATGTCCTCCACCATATAATACATCGAGTAGGAAGTAGGTGTTTTACCGATCGAGGGACCTGAACTTGGGTAGTCCCTGTCTCCTGTTAGCCGACGGGGCTCGCCAACCCTGCACTCCTCTCTCTACGATCTAAACAAAGGGTTCCTAACCATGGGATTTCCCGAGGCCGATCCTCGTCAATTGGCGCCGACCGTGGGGAAGACGCAGGTTGGAATCACGATCTCGGCGGTTCCATTAGAAACCGACAACTTAAGCACTTCAGCAACGGTCCAAGAAAGAATCAATCTACTCGGAAACTTCAACTTCATCGCAAGCCTTCCATCCCCGCGATCAAGCTCACTCGAACGACACACAGATCAAGCTCAAGTCTTCGGCGGTTTTTGAAAAGACATCAAGCGGAGAACTACTCGCCGATCCACAAACCGAGCTCGATCATCAGCAACAAAATCAAGCCCAACACCAGCAACTGCACCATAATTCCACATCAAAATTACTCTCGATCAAGCACCCGATGATGCGGCAACTCCTACCACTCGCCGCAGAATAGCAGAGCGCTACAACCTTCCCGAAGAGACGCACGACCTCGCCAAACAAATTCGAGACTTATGCATCCACAACGGAATCGAGATGAACCCCAGGAATCACTCCCACTCGAGCAACCACTCGCGGAAATATCGATTCGGTGGCAACCGACCCACGAAGCACAGGCGGCAGCAACACAACAACTCGAACGCCCTCACCCTCCAAGAGTAGTTGGACTGGGTCTGCACGATCCATTGTTTCGAGGACAACGCAGGACGGCTCAGAGCAAGCCATACCCTCGGAGACTGCTGACTCTTCAGCGAACTCTCCAAAGAACACAGGAAAGAAATGTAGAGCATAGAAAAACTGAATCGAGGAGCGGCCCCAGCACCAATAGTCAACAAAGAGGAGACCTACCCGCCATCTCGCGGACGGGTATACATGATCCAAGAAGGGCGCCCGTGTAAAATAAAGAAGAAATAAGAACCCAACAAACTTACATGGCCACGACAGTAAACGAACCTTACTACCTATGCGACTCGGAGGTCAGCATCACATTGTCGCAAAGGGACCACCCGCCAGCAATCCCAAGAGCAGGACATGCCCCACTAGTCCTGAGTATTCATGCACAGAGGCAGCAACATGAACATCATATTCTCCAACACACCGCACAAGATGCTAATCCCGCAATCAGTGCTGAAACACTCAGGCATCACCTTCGACGGCATCGAGCGAAACAAAGCAACCTCGTCGCTAGGAAGGATAAACCCCAACGTAATCTTCGGGAGCATACGCAACTTCAGAAGAGAAATTCTTGAATTCTAAGTGGTAGATTGGAAATCCCAATATCACACTATACTTGGTCGACCAGCTTTCCCCCATGTCATGGCCGTACCGCACTATGCATACCTCAAGCTCAAGATGCCAGGGCCCGTAGGAGTCATAACAATCAACGTATGCTTCATCAAATCAGACAAGTGTGACCATGATTTCCACCAAGTCTCCGATACCCTTGGAACACAGCAATAACTCAAAGAAATAGCCATGGTGGTAGACATGAGCGTCTTTCCACTCGCCAGTCGAAGTGAGATCAAGGAGATCACTCGAGACTTCCGTGTTGACAGCGACACAGTAACCCATCAAGTGCATCGGACAGACCCAGACAAGACAGTGCAGATCAACGCTCACCAACCCGAGGAACAGGCGACTACCCTCATAAAATTTCTTCGCAAGGTGTGGACCATATTCGACTAGTGCCCAGCCGACATGCTTGGAGTCCCACATGAATTCGCGGAACACACACTACTGATCTACCAAAAACATCAATCCTGTGAAGCAGGCGCTGCGCTGATTCTCCGAACTAAAACACAGGTCTATCGGGAAGAAGTCAACAGGATCCTCGACGCAAAATTCATTCGAGAAACGAAGAAGGACAATTGGGTCGCAAACCCCGTGGTGGTGCCTAAGAAAGATACCGACGTGCTACACATATGCGTCGACTACGGACCCGTCAACAAACACTGCCCGAAGGATCACTTTCCCCTACCAAGGATCGACCAGATAATCGAATCCACCGCGGGATGCGAGCTCCTGTAACAGCCCAGATTTCACAAAAAATAAAAATTTTGTTTTCGGTGTGAATTGTTTGATTGTCTGATTTGTTTGCGGTGTTTGCATCCCAGATCTATCGATTGGCGATTATTTTTCCCTCTCTTACCTCGTATCGGACGGAGAACGACCCATGCCACCCTGACACCCGACCTTTGCGACACCGGGTTTCACCCGATCACCGTCGCGAAAACCGCACGAGACCAGCCGCAGCCAACGGAACGAAAATCCCCGTTTAATAAGTAAACGTATTTTTTATAGCACGCCAGAAAGTGTTCTCAAAACGGTTCCAGCGTGAGGTGAACGCCGCCGGCTCGTCGCGTTGATCCGGCTCGAACGAAAATCCCCGCAGTTCGCAGTTTGACCCGAATCATAGTACGTGCGGACCCTCGGCGGGCAGAAACGTAAACACCGTGCGCGCGAGAGAAAAACCGGGGATGTTTTTGCAAACTGCCAGCCACCTGGGCTATATAAAGACCACCACACTCCCACCCCTTTCTAGGGTTTTCCTAGCCACAAAATTGCAGCCACCCCCTCCACTTGCCCAAATCTGCCCCAAAACAGCCCCAAATCTCGAAACCTTAGCCCCCTGGCCATCCAGAGCCGTCGGATCTGTGATCCGACGCTCCAGAGGCGTCCACGTAGCCCTCCATTGCATCCAGATCAGTTCAGGGACGCGATGGACCCGCTCCGCTGCCGCCTGCCCCGTGGGCGTCCCCAGCCCGAGTGTCTCCACGCCCGCGCCGCCGCCTCCTCCCTAAGTCGAGCTCCACGCCGGCCGCCTGCTCGCCGCCCTGCAGGTCTCCTCCCCTCCTCCCTCTCGTCTACTCCCTCGCCTCACCGCAGCCTCCTCTGCACAGGTCGCCGCTCCGGTCACCAGAACCAAGAGGATACGAAGGTTGTACTCGGTACACTTCCTGTCAACTCCAAACCTGCTTCTGTTCTATTTGATTCTTGAGCTTCTCATTCCTTTTTGTCTGAAAAGTTCGCACTCCTGCATGACATTTCATTTGAGGAGTTGCCTAACCCTTTCATGATTAAAACTCCAGGATCCACATGGCGTACCAGTAGGGTAAGTCATGACAATGAAATTTCTGTTGAGGATGTTGTATTCCTTGCTTCTCTCATAGCCCTCAAATCTTCAGATATCGATATCATCTTAGGTATGGATTGGTTGTCCAAACACCGTGCCAAGATTGATTGTGCCACCAAATCAGTTCAACTCACTCATCCTTCCGGCAAGATAGTCCATTTCACATCCCATGGTTCAGAAACCCAACTATATTCGTTGAATGAACACCCCCTTCCTAACCTTGAAGATATTCCGGTGGTTCGTGACTTCCCGGATGTCTTTCCTGAAGAGCTGCCGGGAATGCCACCCGACAGGTGTGTGGAATTCATAGTGGATCTTATACCAGGCACAGCCCCAATTTCGAGACGTCCATATAGAATGGCCCCACATGAGTTAGCTGAGCTTAAAATCCAACTGGAAGCTTCGTTGGCAAAAGGCTTCATCCGCCCTAGCTCATCGCCATGGGGTTGCCCCATTCTTTTCGTAACGAAGAAAGATGGAACAGAAAGGATGAGCGTAGACTATCGCCCGCTAAATCTAGCGACGATAAAGAACAAGTACCCACTGCCCAGGATCAATGATCTTTATGATCAACTTGCTGGATCCTCTGTCTTCTCCAAAATGGATTTGAGATTAGGATATCATCAAATCAAAATCAGAAACGAGGACATTCCCAAGACGGCTTTCACTACTCGTTATGGTCTTTATGAGTACACCGTCATGTCCTTCGGTTTAAACAATGCCCCCGCCACATTCTCGCGCTTGATGAATTCGATCTTCATGGAGTACTTAGATAAATTTGTTGTGGTTTATCTTGATGACATTCTCATCTACTCGAAGAATGAAGAAGAGCACGCAAAACATCTTAAGCTGGTATTGATGAAACTTAGAGAGCATCGCCTTTATGCTAAATTCTCCAAGTGTGAATTTTGGCTACCAGAAGTGACCTACTTAGGCCACATGATTTCTGCAAAAGACATTGCTGTCAATCCCGAGAGAGTTCAGGCCGTCCTTGACTGGACTCCACCTGAATCAGTTAAGCAAGTTAAGTGTTTTCTTGGCCTAGAAAGCTATTGTCGCCGCTTCGTTGAGAACTTCTCCAAAGTTGCAAAGCCTCTTACTGAACTCCTCAAGAAAGATAAGAAATTCCAATGGACTCCCAAGTGCGAGGAAAGCTTTCAAGAGCTAAAAAGAAGATTGACTTCTGCACCCGTACTTGCACCTCCAGACACCAAAATGGATTTCGAGATCTATTGTGATGCTTCACGGCAAGGGTTAGGATGCATACTTATGCAAGATCGACATGTGGTAGCTTATGCTTCAAGCCAGTTGCGTCCACATGAAGAGAACTATCCTAATCCCTCTCACAGACATGTGGGACCCAGCGCCCTATTAATCCCCTGTTAATTTAATTAAAACGGGGTTAACCCCAGAGTCAATGACAGTTGGGCCCCGCGTGTCAGGTTGACTGGTCAGCACCCCATGATGTCATGCTGATGTCATGCTTGCGCAATAAATCGTTTTCTAATTAACAGAATTCCAGAAAATAGCTAAATCTTTGAAATTCAATAACTTTTAAACCATAACTCCAAATCAAAAAATTTATATATGAAAAATCATCAGAAAAATTCAAGGATTCCAAATATCATACTTTCATAGATGAAAAACACATATATGATGATGAACCAGTAGCATTTAGCTATTTGCTTCCGCTTGTCTGTTGTAATGTTGGATCACATGCTTGTGATCTCTGTGTGCACTCTGTAAGAGTTATTAATAAAGATGTATACATTGTAGAGAATTGCAATGATACCTGCTGTTCATACTAGACATGTGTGCTGCGTGTATGTTTATAACATGCATGTCTTAGTATGGGTTTTCGAGACCTTAGTTGTGATCTGGCTGGCGGTCTTTTATACACCAAGTGGCCCTTAGATGTGCGCAGCTTGGGGCATCGCGATGCGATTGTTCGAGACTCTGTCTCGTGCACACTTTAATGTATGATCGAGCCCGCCCTAGACCCCGACTAAGTGATCGGGCTGGAGTAAGTCTATGTAAGGGTTATAATACAATCGATAGTAAGGTTGAGGCGACTTGTGTATGAGTATGGGAGTTCACCACCCATATCATTTAGACTTGTGTGCGGACGATGAGGACCCATTTCAGTTGATCATCCGGCCTGGATAGGACGCCCCTCACGTTCGATGCTTTCCGAGAACGTTCTGTTCTTGGCCTTGTCTGCTTAGACAAGTGGGTACGGTTCTCGGCTCTCCATATGATTGTGTTGTAGCGAGGCTTGCATACGCTAACCCCGGGTCCCGACAAAAATAAATGTTTAAATCATTTCAAATTAAATCTTTGCAATGCCAACCTAACCACATGAACATCAGAGGCATATCATACACATGACAACATGGTTTACCATTTCCAAACATTAGCAAATGCAACTTTGGCTAATTTGAACAACATTTGGAGTTTGAATTTGAATTCCTTTTTCAAATCAACTTCAATTAAACTTGTTGCAAATTGAACATAGATCACATCAGTACCTTGCCATGTTTCATTATTGAATATGCATTGCAATGTGATGTTTATACTTTGTTGTCTCGGTGTTTGCTTCTTCTCGATAGATCCATCGCGGTACGTAGTCCCTGTTTCTCCGAAGAGTGGCACCCCCCGATTCTCGACAATAAGGCAAGCAAACCCCCTTTGATCATATCTATAAAAACCCAGTTTCCCTCTTGTTCTCTTATGCATGATTAGGTGATTCACATGTTACCGTTCTTCCGCTAGTTGAACCCATCCTTTGCATGACCTATCATTGCTACCATAGTTTTAAGCAAACCTCAACCTAGCAGATACAAGATTGTTTGTGTTCATAATGTGGGCCGTCATCCATGATATGCGATGCCATGCTAGAGTTGTTTGCAATAAAGTTGATCCATCTGGGTGATGTATCGGGATGGTAGTGAACACATGCAACAAGGTGGTAACGTGTTGAGGAAGTCACCCTAATATAAGTGAACAATGAGAGGCTGTGTAGGAGTACACAGTGGGTTGTCTCATTTACACTGCCCTAGGCCCCGAGTTCTTGTGTTGTGATCCAAAACACAGATTACTACCACATGTTGGGCTCATTGACCCCTCTCGACCTATTAACTCACCCCGACTAGGGTCCAGGATTCGCATGGGTTAATTTTATTCTATTTGCTTTCATAACGTAGCACGGTTTTAGGCAAGCGCAGCACCATCCGTCGAGGTAGGCTTGTCGGACCGTCCATACATCGTCTGGGTCCTGAACAGAAACCCCGGCCGGATTCCCGATTGGGGTACAACTCAGATAGGCGATTCCCTGGACTAGAGTTGGAGCCATGAGGTAAGTGTCGTGGTACTATCCTCGCCGACACCGCTTGAAGGTGACGAGTTCTAGGCGATAAGTGGTAGCTACGTATGTGAAGAAGTACACCCCTGCAGGGTTAATGAACTATTCGAATAGCCGTGTCCGCAGTTATGGACTACATGGAGATCTTTACTTGATTATTAGACAACTCAAATGGATACTCTAAAAATCTCAAGATAAGTGTGAGTGCTTTGGGTTGCTTCCTCGTGGGGAAGTCGAGGAAGGATCCATGGTTGTGTATTGATGTGGTGATCAAGATTAGATGGACTCGTGTGCGCCTCTCATCTCAACTCTATGTAGTCGTAGTACAGGATAGCCAAGTCAAAGCTTTCTGCATTACAAACCCACCTTCCTTTACCTTGATACCTGAGCATGAGTATTATAGTTCTGACGTAAGTCTTGCTGAGTACGACTTTGTACACACGTTTGCTTATTCTATGTTTTAGAGACAGGACCACTGACCCTGAAGGTGGCCTCCCCCTCAAGCTCGACGTCGACGAAGTAATGTAGTCCCAGATAGCAGCCTGGTCCCTCTGGAGGGTCGTTGTGTTTTTCTTAAAGGCTTCTTAAGCCATTTGTTAAGCTTGTCTTTACTAAGAGATAATTTGCTTCCGTTGTTGTATGATGTAATGTTGGATCACAGTGATGTGATCTCTGCTTGTAACACTATTATATCTGCTCTGTTTAGTAGATGCAATAAAACTATGAGTTTGTAGAGTTCATGTTGTGTTACCTACTGTTATACACTTGGCATGCATGCTGCGTGTATGTTTATATCGTGCATGTCATGTGTGGGGTTCGACACCTTAGTTGTGTTCTCGCCGGCGGTCTTTTATACACCAAGTGGCCCTTAGATGTGCGCAGCTTGGGGCATCGCGATGCGATTGCTCGTGACTCTGTCACGTGGCATACTTTGTTGTATGATTGAGCCCGCACGAGACCCCAACTAAGAGATCGGGCTGGAGTCTGTTTATGTAAGTGTTATGATTCAATCGATAATATGGTTGAGGCGACTTGTCTATGAGTATGGGGTTTCAGTACCCATAATCATTTAGATTTGTGAGCGGACGATGAGGACCCATCTCAGTTGATCATCCGGGCCCGAATGGGATGCCCCTCATGTTCGAGCTTTCCGAGAGTGTCTTGTACTTGGCCTTGTCTGCTTAGACAAGTGAGTATGGCTCCCGGCTCTCCATATGATTGAATTGTGACTGGAATTACATACGCATATTCCGGGTCCCGACACTTCGGGACACTGCGAGAGCCTCCAATTCGGTTGTGGGGATAGCCCTGAGCATTTGTAAGGGTTCGGTGACCGCCCCCAAAGGTCGCCATTTGTACGGCTTCGGTGACCACCCTCAAGTGTCCTATAGTCGAATCACGTCATCTTGCATTTGTGACCGTTTTAGGAAAAATAGGGTGGCCCTTGTTGGCTTCGTGTGAGTATTGTGATCCACACCCTCTCCAAACGGAGACGTACTTCTCGCAAGAGAAGGAACTTCGGTAACACGTCCTTGTTTCCATCGACTCCACTTGAGGTTATCTCTACCTTTACCTTGAGAAAGCTTATTAAATTGTTTATCTTGTGCTTGCTCATATTATTGCTGCATTGCTTGTCCCATAGGTTGTTCACCTTGTTGCACATCTAGTCAACCTATTTACTTGTGTGCACCTACTTTTTGATAGCCATAGTGCATTCTCTTGTTATATTTCTTTCTATCACATAGTTGTTTATCTTGCTTAGTATAATTTGTTGGTGCACATAGATGAGCCTAGCTTATTTATATTTCTTGCTTCAAAAATTACACGTTAAGTTTTATTCCGCATTTGTTCAAGCCTAAGCTGTAATTATTTTATGCGCCTATTCACCCCTCCTCTAAGCGACATCCACATCCTTTCACTAAGGTTGAGGTGTTAGCATCACCATTAATGGGTCCGTTAGGTGGACTCGCGATATGATGGGTGCTAAAGGTTTTGAGATCCTCAACAACATGTAAAGTAGAAAGTATGGTGTGAGTAGGAAGTCTCTTAATTATATCTTCCTCTTGTTTTTCTCTAGCCAACCAATCTTTAAGTTTGGCTAACATTCTAATATTCTCATTAATTTGCACTTGGATAGCATTCATAGGTGTAGTTTTCCTCTCCTCATGGGGAGAAGTTCTAATTTTGAGAATGTCCACATCATGAGCTATGTTTTCTACTTTCAAAGATAGACTATATAGTTTGTCCAATTTATCTTCTACACTCTTGTTGAAGTCTTTCTGAGTAGTAATAAGTCCTTAAACATGCTCTCTAATTCTGAAGTGGAGTTTTTGGTGCTAGGATAAGTGTTGTTGTTCCCATAGTTGTTGGATGGGAACGTCTAGGATTGCTACCAAAGTTACTCCCATAAGCATTTTTGTTGAATTTGTTCCTATCAATGAAATTAACATCTACTTGTTCTTGAGCAACCAAAGAATTTAAAGAAACACCATGAGGGTCAATACGAGCTTGCTCAGTAAGTAGAGACATGATCAAGTCAACTTTTTGATTTAAAGATGAGATCTCCTCAATAGAGTTTACCTTCCTACATGTTGGAGATCTTTCGGTGTGCCATTGAGAATAGTTTATCATCATCTCGTCTAATAGCTTCCTGGTAGCACCAAGTGTACTTGACATGAAGGTTCCTCCCGCGGTCGAGTCCAAAAGATTCCACGAGGTAAAGTTCAATCCTGCATAGAATGTCTGGATAACCATCCAAGTAGTCAAACCATGTGTAGGGTAATTCTTAAGAAGATATTTCATGTGTTCCCAAGATTGGGCAACGTGTTCATTATCAAGTTGTCTAAAATTCATAATGTTACTTCTCAACTGGATAATCGTAGCAGGTGGGTAGTACTTCCCAATAAAAGCATCCTTGCACTTATCACAAGAGACTATGCTATTCCTAGGCAGTGATTGGAGCCACTCCTTAGCTCTTCATCTCAAAGAAAAAGGAAAAAAGCTTAAGTGTAACAATGTCACCATCTACTTCTTTGTACTTTTGCATATGACAAAGCGCAACAAAATTATTTAAGTGCAAAGTAGCAGCATCTCCAGCATCGTAGAATTGTTCTTTCATATCAAGATTTAACAAAGCAGGTTTGATTTCATATGAAGGTGCTGAATTGGCAAGTGGAGCAATAGGAGTGCTAATGAAGTCATCGTTGTTGTGACTAGTGAAGTCACACATCTTAGTGTTTTCAGTGGAACCCATAATAACAGGAAGCAAGAGCAAAGTAACTAGTTTTTTTTGGTTTTTGATATAAGACTGAAAAGCAAAAATTAGAAAGTAAACTAAC
This sequence comes from Bromus sterilis, assembly GCA_950022295.1. Lineage (NCBI taxonomy): Eukaryota > Viridiplantae > Streptophyta > Magnoliopsida > Poales > Poaceae > Bromus > Bromus sterilis. The sequence continues at coordinate 169,451,126 of OX465595.1, read as the reverse complement.
AACACTAAAAATCAAAGGTAAAAGATAGTGTGCAACTCCCCTATCTTGTAGGCTGGAGTCCCCGGCAACGACGCTAGAAATTTACTTGATGATGCGGAAGTTGATGTGCTCCACGTTGTCTACCCCTACTTGAAGGTTGAGAAGTAGACAAAAACAAATTTCACCTAAAATAGAGGATATGATTGTGTCCCCCGTAGGACTTCAAGTAGGTGTGAAGTGAGCAACGCGCCTTTTGAGATATTGCACCCTTATCCTGGACCTGCACACGGCAACAAATAACTTTGCTCCCAACGAGTTCGGAGAGGTTATAAATCTCTCCGGCCTTGTCATTTACAAAGGATCAAAATACAAGTGGGAATAATAATGGTGATTGCAATGGAAAGGAAATAAAGCAGTAAATTGTAGCGGTGTAAACGGATGGTGAAAATATGGACCGGGGTACCATGATCTTCACTAGTGTTGTCTCTCTCCCAAAAGACAATAAATAACTATGCTGGGTGAACAAATTATAGCTGGGCAATGGATAGAATTATAAATGCAACGCAATGCTAATTATTCTACAAGAAAGCTAGAGGCTCAATCGTATGGGCAGTACGCCAAGACAAGTAGACCATTTATTCATCAACATCTACTTACTAATCATCCACCTTGAGATATCTATCCAGAACATCTCGTTGGTTTTAAGTTGCGAACCCTAGCCAAACTATAGGATCAAAGAAAAAGACAACTACAGTAATACACTTTGCGTTAGGTAAAAAATAATTGCAACCGCAGTTAAAAGCACTTTTGTTTTCTCCCTGGTGGCAATAACACATACCCTTCTATCGTGTTTCTGTCACTCAAGCTAGACATCGGGGGGCATGAACCCACAATCAAGAATAACGCTCCCTCTTGGAGTTACTATCTACTACTTGGACAAAGCAATAAAAAGAAACGGAGAACATTCCATAATTACTCAAGAACGAAAACATAAAAGATAAACCAAATATATTACTCATCATAATCTGATCATAATATCATATTCATCGGATCCCAGCAAACACATCATAGCAACAGAGAAACTAATACATAGGTGCCTTAATCATGTAGGGAAGCTCACAAGGGCTAAGAATTGAGGCACAAGATTGGAGAGAAAAACATCACATAGCTACTGGTCATGGACCCATGGTCCAAGGTGGACTACTCATTGCACATCCGCTAAGCGCTCATTATGGTGGAGAAGCTCCTGGAGATAAATCCTCCCTCCGAAAGGGTGCCGAGACAGGGACTTCTGGTGATCCCGAACTCGGGATCGTGGCGGCAGCAGAACAGTGGTGAAAATCATGCAACGGAGGTCCTCCCGAGCGTTTTCGGGACGAGAGGTAAATATAGGCCGAAGGGGGCGCGGGGCACCAGCGGAGGTCCCACCCCACCAGGAGGATCGTTGGCACGACCTCCCCTCTGGCCGCGCTAGCTGGATTCTTAGGAGGAGGGTGGCCCGCCTCTGGCGGCCATTCGAGCTTATGGAGTCTTCTTCTTTCCTGATTTTTTATGTATTTTCTCTGGATTTTTCCGAGCACTTTAAATATTGGTATTTCCGATAATGCACGGACAACAGCAGACAGAAATTGGCACTAGGCACTGAGTTATTAGGTTAGTCCAAATATGTTGAAAAAGGTATGAAAGTGTAGCAAAACATGTAGCAAAGTCACCCATATAAGCATGGAACAAGCAGAAATTATAGATTTGTTTGGGACGTATCAGACGCTACTTCTAGCAACGATGTAGAGGTATAGTGGTTCCCATTCCTTGGGCACTGCAAGGAGTGGTGTTGATAGGATTTTCTTGTGGTCGGCGAATGCATTTTGTGATTCTTTCGTCCATTCAAATTTCCCGCCTTTCCTGAGTAGTTGATAAAATGGTAGGGTCCTTTCCCCTAGCACGCTGATGAAGCGGCTTAGGGAGGCGAGTCGTCCGGTGAGATGGTGCACGCCTTTGGTGTTTACTGGTTCTTGCATCTTCTCGAGTGCTTGAACTTTTTCCTGGTTGGCTTTGACTCCTCGGGCGGACACCATGTATCCTAGTAGTTTGCCGGTTGGTATGCTGAAAACGCACTTTTTCTGGTTAAGCTTGATCCTGTAGTGTTTTAGCGCTCCAAAAGTTTCTCGTAGGTCTTCGAGTAGTGTGTCTACATTGTAGGTTTAAACGATGATGTCGTTTCCATAAACTTGGGCGTTCCTGCCTATTTGATCTTTAAGGCATGCTTGAATCATTCGTTGATACGTTGCTCCGGCGTTCTTCATACTGAAAGGCATTGTCATGTAGCAGAATACATAGTAAGGGCTGATGAACGATGTGTGTTCTTCGTCTTCTTCCTTCATTCTTATCTGTTGGTATCCCGAGTACGCGTCGAGTAAGGAGAGGAGCTGTAAGGCCCGATATGCGGTACTGTTCCAAACCTAGATGTTTCCATCCAGATCCGGGGACGAAGCACATATCGGTCCCACCGCGACATATGACAAAGCCATATGCCCTGGATTTCCAACATGATATCACAACATTAAAGATACAAAGACACAACATCTCAGAAAATCAGCATACAACTGCCTTAATACAATACAACAGCAGAAGATACATGTCTGAGTACAGAGGACAATCAAATGCCTACTGGCAAAGAGAAAAACATCGATCCCCATAACCACACGGGTCTAGGCCCTCCGCCGGGATCCGCCTAACTATTCGTCGTCAAGTCTCCACATGAAACGTCGATCACCATACCTGTTGCCGATCAAGAACCCTGAAAAGAGTTTGGGGGTAGTATCATGAGTACAGAAGTACTCAGCATCCAACTGTAGTGGTCATCTGAACCAGCAAGGACTTTATCACTCGTCATTCTAGGACAACTATTAGTTTACGGTAAGGATGGGGTAAGTGGTGAGGTTGCTGCCGGACTAGCATTTATGAAGTGGCTAACGATCTAGAGAGTAAGATAAGGAGCCAAGCATTCGATGAGGAATCGCGTCCAACAAGTCTTGCTATCAACTACTTACGCAATCATAACACCTATCCTATCCTTGTCCTCCTCTTCGCATCCTGACGAAGAAGAAGGAGTCAAGGCACACACACACATTGATCAAGTTATATTAAGATTATCTCAGTTGTTGTTGTCTATGAACAAGGAGTAGGTCACAAGTCGTCCAAAACCGTGGACACGGCTTCTCGAAAAGATTTAACCCTGCAGGGGTGTACCAACTGCCCATTACAAGGCTCCGCATGCACGCCCATCTCTCTCAGTTGCAAACCATTATAGGAAACCATTTTATGATTTAGTTCCAAGAGATCCAAAACGACAGGTCCCTCTAACTAACAACGAACAAATCCAGGTGGCCCCCGGTGAGTCGACACCCAACTCAAAAGCCAGCCGCACTCTCGAATCGGTCTCTACCGTCTGTCTCGGGTTTGGATAGCCGGTTGATCACACATGGGAAACTGTGTCCTTAGCCGGACAAGGTGGGCCAGCCAAGGAACAAGTCCTCCAGGCCCAGGGTGGTTTTAAAACTACTGGCGGCCGACCAACACACACACGGTTTCAAATGGTAAATCAGCTTGGGCCACCACTACAAATGTTTGAAGCTAGGTAGGTAAGAAAAGGGGACCCCCATAAAATCCCACATGCGGTTAGGCACGCTCAGTCTTAGAACCAATACCCGGAACTCGGATCCTAGGTGACTCGAATGGAACAAAGCGTCGGGGCGGGATAGCCTAGACCTTCCATCCTTCGTCGAATATAGTCAACATTTATAATAATCAGATCATCAAAAACAATATAATAATGTGATAGCCCAAACCAAGGAGTAACAGGGTAACATCGTAGCATCCTAAGCATGCATACTAAGAAGGGGCTGAGCAACGAGCAATAGTAACATAGCAGTACATGGTTTGCTAGGAGGGGACATGGCTGTATCGGTTTGAAAGAGGTTGTAAACATGTGGTAGGATCAAACATCGAACCTATCCTAGACTAGAATGCAAACCGCTGGTTGAAATATAATGGATCATAAGTAATGCATAGTCCTTGCCTGTTGATAAGTCGGGTTCCGAAGGTGTAGTTGATCGCAAGCTCGCATCGTCTCCGAAGGTACTCGCGGAAGTACACAAGAAGGTAAACACTGGAAAGCAATCAACGAGCAAGTATCTATTACTACGAAGCAAACACGAGAAAGCATCAACAAGGCGGTAACACGAGACATCGCACCTACCTTCGAGAGCGGTTACTAACAGGTTAAGTGGAGTACTCGTCACACACGACGATACCACACGTTTACGGTGGTTCAAGTTTTTTAGCTACAGGTGATCAACAAAGTTGTTAACATGGAAAAGCACGGAAGCATGGCATAGCACACAAACATGGCAAGAGGTGAAGCACGAAGTAATCTATTTGTACTAGTCAATTTAAGTGAGGCACAACCTAAACATTGCATACACTAAGTGCCGCACAACAATTAAAGGATTTGGTACTGTTCTGTCCTAAACCATATTTTATATTTGTTAACATCAAAAAACAATAGCATAAACACAAAGTACATGAAAAACTAATCAAGTTACATATAAAGAACACTCCAAACGGAGTTACGGTTAAAAAGATACAACCAAATCAAGTTTGGAACACAATCTGCCAACATCGGGAAGCACAATTTAGAGCAATGCATAAACAGAATAATGATTGCAAACATGCTCACAAATGATATGCAACTAAATTAGACATGGCAGGGAAGGCATGGCAAAAGGAGTCATGCAAATAGGCTGTCGGGACCCGGAATATGCATATGTAATTCCAGTCACAATTCAATCATATGGAGAGCCGAGAGCCATACCCACTTGTCTAAGCAGACAAGGCCAAGTACAAGACACTCTCGGAAAGGTCGAACGTGAGGGGCATCCCATTCAGGCCCGGATGATCAACTGATATGGGTCCTCATCGTCCGCTCACAAGTCTAAATGATTATGGGTGGTGAAACACCATACTCATAGACAAGTCGCCTCAACCATATTATCGATTGAATCATAACACTTACATAAACAGACTCCAGCCCGATCTCTTAGTCGGGGTCTCAGGCGGGCTCAATCATACAACAAAGTATGCCACGTGACAGAGTCACGAGCAATCGCATCGCGATGCCCCAAGCTGCGCACATCTAAGGGCCACTTGGTGTATAAAAGACCGCCGGCGAGAACACAACTAAGGTATCGAACCCCACACATGACATGCACAATATAAACATACACGCAGCATGCATGCCAAGTGTATAACAGTAGGTAACACAACATGAACTCTACAAACTCATAGTATTATTGCATCTGCTAAACAAAGCAGATATAATAGTGTTACAAGCAGAGATCACATCACTGTGATCCAACATTACATCATACAACAACGGAAGCAAATTATGTCTTAGTAAAGACAAGGTGAACAAATGGCTTAAGAAGCCTTTAAGAAAAACACAACGACCCTCCAGAGGTACCAGGCTGCTGTCTGGGACTACATTACTTCGTCGACGTCGAGCTTGAGGGGGAGGCCACCTTCAGGGTCAGTGGTCTCGTCTCTAAATCATAGAATAAGAAAACGTGAGTACAAAGTCGTACTCAGCAAGACTTACGTCAGAACTATACTACTCATGCTCAGGAATCAAGGTAAAGGCAGGTGGGTTTGCAATGCAGAAAGCTTTGACTTGGCTATCCTGTACTACGACTACATAGAGTTGAGATGAGAGGCGCACACGAGTCCATCTAATCTTGATCACCACATCAATACACAACCATGGATCCTTCCTCGACTTCCCCACGAGGAAGCAACCCAAAGCACTCACACTTATCTTGAGATTTTTAGAGTATCCATTTGATTTGTCTAATAATCAAGTAAAGATCTCCAAGTAGTCCATAACCGCGGACACGGCTATTCGAATAGTTCATTAACCCTGCAGGGGTGTACTTCTGCACATACGTAGCTACCACTTATCGCTTAGAACTCGTCACCTTCAAGCGGTGTCGGCGAGGATAGTACCACGACACTTACCTCACGGCTCCAACTCTAGTCCAGGGAATCGCCTATCTGAGTTGTACCCCAATCGGGAATCCGGTCGGGGTTTCCGTTCAGGACCCAGACGATGTATGGACGGTCCGACAAGCCCACCTCGACGGATGGTGCTGCGCTTGCCTAAAACCATGCTACGTTATGAAAGAAAATAGAATAAAATTATCCCATGCGAATCCTGGACCCTAGTCGGGGTGAGTTAATAGGTCGAGAGGGGTCAATGAGCCCAACATGTGGTAGTAATCTGTGTTTTGGATCACAACACAAGAACTCGGGGCCTAGGGCAGTGTAAATGAGACAACCCACTGTGTACTCCTACACAGCCTCTCATTGTTCACTTATATTAGGGTGACTTCATCAACACGTTACCACCTTGTTGCATGTGTTCACTACCATCCCGATACATCACCCAGATGGATCAACTTTATTGCAAGCAAGTCTAGCATGGCATAGCATATCATGGATGACGGCCCACATGATGAACACAAACAATCTTGTATCTGCTAGGTTGAGGTTTGCTTTAAACTGTGGTAGCAATGATAGGTCATGAAAAGGATGGGTTCAACTAGCGGAAGAACGGTAACATGTGAATCACCTAATCATGCATAAGAGAACAAGAGGGAAACTGGGTTTTTATAGATATGATCAAAGGGGGTTTTCTTGCCTTATTGTCGAGACTCGGGGGGTGCCACTCTTTGGAGAAACAAGGACTACGTCCGGCGATGGATCTATCGAGAAGAAGCAAACACCGAGACAACAAAGTATAAACATCACATTGCAATGCACATTCAAGAATGAAACATGGCATGGTACTGATGTGATCTATGTTCAATTTGCAACAAGTTTAATTGAAGTTGATTTGAAAAAGGAATTCAAATTCAAACTCCAAATGTTGTTCAAATTAGCCAAAGTTGCATTTGCTAATGTTTGGATATCGTAAACCATGTTGTCATGTGTATGATATGCCTCTGATGTTCATGTGGTTAGGTTGGCATTGCAAAGATTTAATTTGAAATGATTTAAACATTTATTTTTGTCGGGACCCGGGGTTAGCGTATGCAAGCCTCGCTACAACACAATCATATGGAGAGCCGAGAACCGTACCCACTTGTCTAAGCAGACAAGGCCAAGAACAGAACGTTCTCGGAAAGCATCGAACGTGAGGGGCGTCCCATCCAGGCCGGATAATCAACTGAAATGGGTCCTCATCGTCCGCACACAAGTCTAAATGATATGGGTGGTGAACTCCCATACTCATAGACAAGTCTCCTCAACCTTACTATCGATTGTATTATAACCCTTACATAGACTTACTCCAGCCCGATCACTTAGTCGGGGTCTAGGGCGGGCTCGATCATACATCAAAGTGTGCACGAGACAGAGTCTCGAACAATCGCATCGCGATGCCCCAAGCTGCGCACATCTAAGGGCCACTTGGTGTATAAAAGACCGCCAGCCAGATCACAACTAAGGTCTCGAAAACCCATACTAAGACATGCATGTTATAAACATACACGCAGCACACATGCCTTGTATGAACAGCATGTATCATTGCAATTCTCTACAATGTATATATCTTTATTAAAACTCTTACAGAGTGCACACAGAGATCACAAACATGTGATCCAACATTACAACAAACAAGCGGAAGCAAAGTAGGTCTGAGTATAGACAAGTTTAACAAATGGCTTAGAGAAGCCTTATCTAAAAACAAGCCCTCCACGAGGGAACCAGTCATCTGACTGGGACTACACTAGCTTGGTCTTGGTCTGAGTCTTCATTCTTCAAGCTTCGGTTAAAAGTCACCATCGGGGTCGGTGGGTTCATCTAAAACATAGATTAAGCAAACGTGGGTACAAAATCGTACTCAGCAAGACTTACATAGGAGCTATACTACTCATGCATATGTATCAAGGTAAAGGGAGGTGGGGTTTCACTTGCAGAAATGCCAGCTTTGACTTGGCTAATCCTGAACTACGAGTACCAGACTTGAGATAAGAAGCGTACACGAGTCCACTACATCTCTTCAACCAATTACACCACTATAGTTACTTCCTCGACTTCCCCACGAGAAGCACACCATAGCACTCACGCTTATCTTGGTGTGTTTTAGAAATATCCAGTTGAAGTTGTCTAATAATCGAGCACAACTCTCCAAGCAGTCCTTAACCGCGGACGCGGCTATTCGAATAATTGTGTTAACCCTGCAGGGGTGTACCACTACACACACGTGTCATCAGTTACCGCCTTTTGCGTGTCACCGTTCAAGAGGTGACAGCGAGGATGCCACCACAACACTTCGCCCACAGCTCCGTTCTAGTCCAGAGAGTCGCCTATCTGAGGGGGATCCGTATGGAAGTCCGGTCGAGGTTCCAGTACAGCCTCAAACGATGTGTGCAGGGTCCCAAGCCGGTCTTGAAAAGCCGTTCATCCACTTCGCAGACCGTGCCACAGCCCTACCAGAACTCCGAACTACTGCGACTCTTGGGGTTTGAACGTGGTGAGGTACTAGGATGAGAGGGGTCAGTGAGCCCAATGTGTGGTTGTACTCTTCTTCTTGGATCACCACACAAGAACTCAAACTTAAGGCGATGTTCAACGAGACAACCCACTGTGTACTCCTACACAGCCTCTCATCGTTCACCTTGTATTAGGGTAGATTCACCAACACGTTTCACTTTCATCAACACCATGTTTATCATCCCGACTCACATCATAAGAAACCTCATTGTACCACTAATCATGCAATAAGCAGTAACAGTTGCAGGGGCCACATGATATCAACCAACTCCTACATCTGCTAGGATTGTGGTTTGCTTACTACTGTGAAAAGATGATAGGTCATGCAAAGGATATGGGTTCAACTATGCGATAGAAACGTTATCATGGTGATCATCCTAAACAATGCATAAGCGAGACATGAGAGGGAAGTGGGATTTTATCGACATGATCAATGGGGGTTTGCTTGCCTTGCTGACGAGGTTTCGATAACGGAGTCTTCAACGAAGGGGGTGATCTCGAGCTCCGAATCCACTCCTATCAGCAACATGACAATCATAGGATCAATATAATGTACAATGCACAATCACATGAATAATATTGCAATGGTGATGTTCAAGGTACTGATGTGTTGAGCATTCCATTTAAAAGGAGTATATTGCAAATTGAATTGCAAATTCAAACTCCAATTTGAATTCAAACTTGATCAAGTTACATGTGACATTGTTTGATCATTTTGAACCTTTTGGAAATGTGTATGATATGCCTCTGAAGTGTGGTTGAAATATAGTATAATTCCATGGTCCAAGTTGCCAAAGCATTTGATTTGAATTTGAATTAATATCAAATAAACCAAATGACATATGCTACTGGTCCCATTTTAAAATCAACTCCAACATAGTTGAAAGTTGCATATTTGGAAAGATAATTTTCTCCTGATCATTTTTCATATATTATTTGTCCAATTTGGAGTTAATATGAATTTTCTATGAATTTCCAAAGTTTGGGGTATTTTCTGGAATTTCTGGAATTTCTTTAATTCTATTTGATTTTCTGGAAATTCATTTAAATCGGTTTATTGCGTCAGGCTGACGTCAAGCTGGTGTCAGAGGGGGGGCTGACAAGTGGGTCCAGGGTGTCAGTGTCACAGGGGTTAATCCCGTTCAAATTAACCCCCTGGATTAGATTAGGGGCACTGGGGCCCAGGGGTCAGTGGGGTTAGGGGTGTGATTAGGGGGGGTTTAGGTTTAAGTTCCCGGCGGTTAGCCGCCGGTGGCACGAGCACGGCGGCGCTCGCCGGACTCGGCCAAAAGGCCACGGGGAGGAAAGAGGAGGGCACCAGGGGGTGCCTCTCGCTCGTGCGCTTTGAGTGGAGCTCGTCGGGGACCTCGGAGAGGCCTGGAGCCATGCCGGCGACGAGGAGTGCGGCGGCCGGGCTCGGGCTCAGGTGGAGACGGTGATAGAGGTCACGGGGAGAAGATCTGAGGGCACGGGCGTGCAGCTCTTGGTCGTCCGCGACGGATGGAGCAGGCAGGGGTCAAAGGCATGGCCTGTGGCGTTGGCTACTTCAACCGCGGCGGCAGGACGAGCTCGGACCTCGCCGGAACTAGGCGGGAGGGCACGGGAAGAGGCGCGGCTAGGGGGGAAATGGAGCTCTGCTCACCGTGAACGCGAAGACGGGATCGGGGAAGCCGGAGGGAGCTCGGTGGCGTCGAATTCGAAGTTCTCCTCCTCGGCGGCCGGCGGCGAAGTCTTGGTGCTCGCGACGTCTTTGGTGCGGCTCGGGCTCGATTGATGCGGGGAAGAGAGGAAGTCGACGACGCCGGTGACGATGGACAAGGCGGCGAGGATGGAGGGGGCTTCTGGCCACGACTGGGCGGCGGCGTGCTCTGCGGGGTGCTCGGGTGGTCGTCGCCGGAGGGGAAGGAGAGGGGTTGGGGTGAGCTGGAGGTGCGGGGGGGTTTTGCGCGATGCGTGGCGCAAGAGAGAGGGAAGGGGAGGCCTAGAAGGGCCAGGGCGTCGTCATGTCGTCGTCGCCGCGCTCCCAGTTCCAGCGAGCTTCTTGGAGCCGCGGGGAGGAAGACGACAGCGCTTCGGGCGGGCTAGGCCAGGCCAAGGTAAGTGGGCCTCGCTTGAGGCGCAAGGTAAGCTCTGTTGTTTTTCTTTTCTTTTTATTTTTCTGCTTTATGTTTTTCTTTGAAATAAAATAGCAAAGCATTTTTATTAAATTCCCAACTAATTTTATAATTCCTAGGTGACCAGTAGCTAGTCACTTGTGGAATTTGAGCATTTTTTAAATTCAAAACATTTGAATTTCAAATCAAATAGGGGTCAAGTTTAATTTCCAGGGCACCTTTTGAATTTTAGAATATTCCATGGGCATGGGAAAATACCCAAACCACTTTTAAAATGATCAGCACCATTTATAAGAATTTTCCAAATGTTCAAATAATTTTTGGAAAAAGATTTTTATCTGGCCATTTATTTAAATTCCTCAGGGCTTTTCTGTTCCCCATTTTTGAATTTGTTTTTGAAATTTTGACATGATGCAAAGTAGCACTTGGTCCTAGCACATACCTAACTTGGGGTTGTGACAACTCGCCCCCACTCAAAAGAATCTCGTCCCGAGATTCAGAAGTCTGCGGGAGGAAGGAGGGGTACTCGGCATGGAGACGGTCTTCTCTTTCCCACGTGGCTTCTTTCTCAGAGTGGTGTGACCACTGAACTTTCAGAAACTTGATCTTCTTTCGGGGAGTGACACGCTTTGCTGAATCAAGAATACGAACAGGGTATTCTCGATAAGAAAGGTCATCTTGGAGATCAAGCGTTTCATGGTCGACTTCGCGGATGGGGTGCTTGAAGCAACGCCTAAGTTGTGACACATGGAATACATCATGTACTCGGGAAAGGTGCGGGGGTAGTTCAAGTTGGTAGGCAACTTCTCCACGTTTAGAAAGAATGCGGAAAGGTCCGATGTAACGTGGGGCCAACTTGCCTTTGATACCGAAACGTTGGGTTCCCTTCAGAGGAGTAACCCGAAGGTAAGCCTTCTCATCCAGATTGTAGCTTTCTTTCCTATGATGACGATCATAGTAGCTTTTCTGACGAGACTGTGCGGCTTTCAAACGATCACGAACAATGTGAACTTGCTCTTCTGCTTCCTTGATCATATCCGGTCCAAAGAGTTGTCTTTAACCGGTTTCTGACCAGTTAAGGGGTGTTCGACATCGTCGTCCATAAAGGAATTCAAAAGGAGCCATGTTCAGACTAGATTGAAAACTATTGTTATAAGCAAATTCGGCAAATGGAAGAGACTTCTCCCAATTCTTTCCGAAAGATATAACACAAGCTCTGAGCATGTCTTCAAGAATTTGGTTAACCCTTTCGACTTGACCACTAGACTGAGGATGGAAAGCTGTACTAAAGGAGAGATGAGTTCCCATAGCACGTTGGAAGCTTCCCCAAAATCTAGAGGTGAAAAGGCTACCACGATCAGAATTGATTTCCAAAGGAACACCGTGAAGAGACACAATTCTAGAGACGTACAAGTCCGCCAACTGGCTAGAAGTTATAGACTCGCGAACTGGAAGGAAGTGAGCAACTTTGGAAAGTCTATCTATGACAGCGAAGATGGCATCATTTCCTTTCTGGGTTTTTGGAAAGCCGGTGATGAAGTCCATACCGACTTTGTCCCATTTCCACTCTGGAATAGACAAAGGTTGAAGTGTACCAGCAGGTCTTTGATATTCTGCCTTAATGAGACGACAAACATCACATTCGGCAACAAATTGAGCAATGTCTCTCTTCATCCTAGTCCACCAAAATCTCTGGCGTAGATCTCGGTACATTTTTGTGCTACCGGGATGAATTGAGAGGGGTGTGTCATGAGCTTCTTTGAGGATGAGTTGCCTTAGTTCCCTATTCTTAGGTACTACCAAACGATTTCCAAAGAATACCGTCCCTTTACTATCTGTGGAGAAACATTTAGCAACTCCGCTAACAATGTTCTCCTTGATCCGGCGTACACCTCGTGCACGTCTTTGGGCAACTATGATTTGATCCTCAAGGGTTGGTTTCGCCACCAAGTTGAAAAGAGATCCACGAGGAACAATCTCGAGATTAAGCTTTCGAAATCCCTCATGAAGAATTGGTTGATACTGCTGTAACATGAGGTTGTGACAGTACGACTTACGACTTAGTGCATCAGCCATGACATTGGCTTTGCCTGGGGTGTAAGAAATTACTACGTCGTAATCTTTTATCAACTCAATCCAGCGTCTTTGCCTGAGATTAAGATCTGGTTGGGTGAAAATATATTTGAGGCTTTGGTGGTCGGAATAAATCTCACAACGATTACCAAGGAGGTAATGTCGCCAAGTTGTTAGGGCATGAACTACGGCAGCGAGTTCAAGATCGTGGGTAGGATAGTTCTCTTCATGTGGCCGCAACTGGCGTGAAGCATAAGCTACCACATGTCGATCTTGCAGAAGTATGCATCCTAACCCTTGCCGTGAAGCGTCACAATAGATCTCGAAATCCTTTTTGGTGTCTGGAGGTGCAAGTACGGGTGCAGAAGTCAATCTTCTTTTTAGCTCTTGAAAGCTTTCCTCGCACTTGGGAGTCCATAGGAATTTATTATCTTTCTTGAGGAGTTCAGTCAGAGGCTTTGCAACTTTAGAAAAGTTCTCGACGAAGCGACGACAATAGCTGGCTAGGCCAAGAAAACTCCTAACTTGCTTAACCGATTCAGGTGGAGTCCAGTCAAGGACGGCCTGAACTCTCTCGGGATTCACAGCAATGCCTTTTGTAGAAATCACGTGGCCTAAGTAGGTCACTTCTGGAAGCCAAAATTCACACTTGGAGAATTTAGCATACAGGCGATGCTCTCCAAGTTTCATCAATACTAGCCTTAGGTGTTCGGCATGTTCTTCTTCGTTCTTCGAGTATATAAGGATGTCATCGAGGTAAACCACGACGAACTGGTCCAAATACTCCATGAAGATCGAATTCATCATGCGTGAGAAAGTGGCGGGGGCATTGGTTAAACCAAAGGACATGACGGTGTACTCGTAAAGACCATAACGAGTAGTAAAAGCCGTTTTTGGAATGTCCTCGTTTCGGATTTTGATTTGATGATAGCCTAATCTCAAATCCATCTTGGAGAAGACAGAGGATCCTGCAAGTTGATCATAAAGATCATTGATCCTGGGCAGTGGGTACTTGTTCTTTATCGTCGCTAGATTTAGCGGGCGATAGTCTACGCACATCCTTTCTGTTCCATCTTTCTTCGTTACGAACAGAACGGGGCAACCCCATGGCGATGAGCTAGGGCGGATGAAGCCTTTCTCCAACAAAGCTTCCAATTGGGTTTTAAGCTCAGCTAACTCACGTGGGGCCATTTTGTATGGGCGTCTAGAAATGGGTGCGGTTCCTGGGGCAAGATCCACTATAAACTCTACACATCTGTCGGGTGGCTAGGTTTAAGGGGTTGGATCTCTGGATAGCTTCCTAGAGGATGACCAAGGTTTACTAGGGGCTACAACAGATATGTCAGAGTAGCAAAGTACCCCAACACGATAGTCAGTGTGGTTCTTCTCGCTAGAAGACATCTAAAGTGGAAGGAAGAGTTGCAATTGAAACACTATAGGTTTCTAGAATAAAACCTAGATCAAACTCTATGGAACTGTCGGGCATGCCACCTAGAAGTTCTTCTAAAAGGACAACCGAAAAGGAGGGAAGAATTTTGCAAATGCATCAGATTTTGAAGAAACCTGGAATGATTCGGACAGCATAACGGCTGTAATTGCAAGAAAACAATTTTCTTTCAATGTAGATACAGCACTTACATAATACGATGTAAGAAATCAGCATTACAAAAATGCTAGGAAAACCGGACACAACTTTCCTACGGCTACAAGGAAGCAAACAACGAGATGTTCTAATCAGACAGAGGTGAGCCTAGTCCTATCTTCCCGTAGAATAAGATGAGGGTGACTCAGAACTCAGATCGATGAGGGTAAGGAGAAAAAGACGCCTTACGTTATTCCCTTATATACCCAAAGTAACTAAATAACTATAGCAAGCTAGACTCGACTTCGGCCAAGGCTGATAATCCTACAGTCAGTCCTGCTCTGATACCAAGTCTGTCGGGACCCGGGGTTAGCGTATGCAAGCCTCGCTACAACACAATCATATGGAGAGCCGAGAACCGTACCCACTTGTCTAAGCAGACAAGGCCAAGCACAGAACGTTCTCGGAAAGCATCGAACGTGAGGGGCGTCCCATCCAGGCCGGATGATCAACTGAAATGGGTCCTCATCGTCCGCACACAAGTCTAAATGATATGGGTGGTGAACTCCCATACTCATAGACAAGTCGCCTCAACCTTACTATCGATTGTATTATAACCCTTACATAGACTTACTCCAGCCCGATCACTTAGTCGGGGTCTAGGGCGGGCTCGATCATACATCAAAGTGTGCACGAGACAGAGTCTCGAACAATCGCATCGCGATGCCCCAAGCTGCGCACATCTAAGGGCCACTTGGTGTATAAAAGACCGCCAGCCAGATCACAACTAAGGTCTCGAAAACCCATACTAAGACATGCATGTTATAAACATACACGCAGCACACATGCCTTGTATGAACAGCAGGTATCATTGCAATTCTCTACAAAGTATATATCTTTATTAAAACTCTTACAGAGTGCACACAGAGATCACAAACATGTGATCCAACATTACAACAAACAAGCGGAAGCAAAGTAGGTCTGAGTACAGACAAGTTTAACAAATGGCTTAGAGAAGCCTTATCTAAAAACAAGCCCTCCACGAGGGAACCAGTCATCTGACAGGGACTACACTAGCTTGGTCTTGGTCTGAGTCTTCATTCTTCAAGCTTAGGTTAAAAGTCACCATCGGGTTCGGTGGGTTCATCTAAAACATAGATTAAGCAAACGTGAGTACAAAATCGTACTCAGCAAGACTTACATAGGAGCTATACTACTCATGCATATGTAACAAGGTAAAGGGAGGTGGGGTTTCACTTGCAGAAGTGCCAGCTTTGACTTGGCTAATCCTGAACTACGAGTACCAGACTTGAGATAAGAAGCGTACACGAGTCCACTACATCTCTTCAACCAATTACACCACTATGGTTACTTCCTCGACTTCCCCACGAGAAGCACACCATAGCACTCACGCTTATCTTGGTGTGTTTTAGAAGTATCCAGTTAAAGTTGTCTAATAATCGAGCACAACTCTCCAAGCAGTCCTTAACCGCGGACGCGGCTATTCGAATAGTTTTGTTAACCCTGTAGGGGTGTACCGCTACACACACGTGTCATTAGTTACCGCCTTTTGCGTGTCACCGTTCAAGAGGTGACAGCGAGGATGCCACCACAACACTTCGCCCACAGCTCCGTTCTAGTCCAGAGAGTCGCCTATCTGAGGGGGATCCGTATGGAAGTCCGACCGAGGTTCCAGTACAGCCTCAAACGATGTGTGCAGGGTCCCAAGCCGGTCTTGAAAAGCCGTTCATCCACTTCGCAGACCGTGCCACAGCCCTACCAGAACTCCGAACTACTGCGACTCTTGGGGTTCGAACGGGGTGAGGTACTAGGATGAGAGGGGTCAGTGAGCCCAATGTGTGGTTGTACTCTTCTTCTTGGATCACCACACAAGAACTCAAACTTAAGGCGATGTTCAACGAGACAACCCACTGTGTACTCCTACACAGCCTCTCATCGTTCACCTTGTATTAGGGTAGATTCACCAACACGTTTCACTTTCATCAACACCATGTTTATCATCCCGACTCACATCATAAGCAACCTCATTGTACCACTAAGCATGCAATAAGAAGTAACAGTTGCAGGGGCCACATGATATCAACCAACTCCTACATCTGCTAGGATTGTGGTTTGCTTACTACTGTGACAAGATGATAGGTCATGCAAAGGATATGGGTTCAACTATGCGATAGAAACGTTATCATGGTGATCATCCTAAACAATGCATAAGCGAGACATGAGAGGGAAGTGGGATTTTATCGACATGATCAATGGGGGTTTGCTTGCCTTGCTGACGAGGTTTCGATAACGGAGTCTTCAACGAAGGGGGTGATCTCGAGCTCCGAATCCACTCCTATCAGCAACATGACAATCATAGGATCAATATAATGTACAATGCACAATCACATGAATAATATTGGAATGGTGATGTTCAAGGTACTGATGTGTTGAGCATTCCATTTAAAAGGAGTATATTGCAAATTGAATTGCAAATTCAAACTCCAATTTGAATTCAAACTTGATCAAGTTACATGTGACATTGTTTGATCATTTTGAACCTTTTGGAAATGTGTATGATATGCCTCTGAAGTGTGGTTGAAATATAGTATAATTCCATGGTCCAAGTTGCCAAAGCATTTGATTTGAATTTGAATTAATATCAAATAAACCAAATGACATATGCTACTGGTCCCATTTTAAAATCAACTCCAACATAGTTGAAAGTTGCATATTTGGAAAGATAATTTTCTCCTGATCATTTTTCATATATTATTTGTCCAATTTGGAGTTAATATGAATTTTCTATGAATTTCCAAAGTTTGGGGTATTTTCTGGAATTTCTGGAATTTCTTTAATTCTATTTGATTTTCTGGAAATTCATTTAAATCGGTTTATTGCGTCAGGCTGACGTCAAGCTGGCGTCAGGGGGGGCTGACAAGTGGGTCCAGGGTGTCAGTGTCACAGGGGTTAATCCCGTTTAAATTAACCCCCTGGATTAGATTAGGGGCACTGGGGCCCAGGGGTCAGTGGGGTTAGGGGTGTGATTAGGGGGGGTTTAGGTTTAAGTTCCCGGCGGTTAGCCGCCGGTGGCACGGGCACGGCGGCGCTCGCCGGACTCGGCCAAAAGGCCACGGGGAGGAAAGAGGAGGGCACCAGGGGGTGCCTCTCGCTCGTGCGCTTCGAGTGGAGCTCGTCGGGGACCTCGGGGAGGCCTGGAGCCATGCCGGCGACGAGGAGTGCGGCGGCCGGGCTCGGGATCAGGTGGATACGGCGATAGAGGTCACGGGGAGAAGATCTGAGGGCACGGGCGTGCAGCTCTTGGTCGTCCGCGACGGATGAAGCAGGCAGGGGTCAAAGGCATGGCCTGTGGCGTTGGCTACTTCAACCGCGGCGGCAGGCCGAGCTCGGACCTCGCCGGAACTAGGCGGGAGGGCACGGGAAGAGGCGCGGCTAGGGGCGAAATGGAGCTCTGCTCACCGTGAAAGCGAAGACAGGCTCGGGGAAGCCGGAGGGAGCTCGGTGGCGTCGAATTCGAAGTTCTCCTCCTCGGTGGCCGTTGGCGAAGTCTTGGTGCTCGCGACGTCTTTGGTGCGGCTCGGGCTCGATTGACGCGGGGAAGAGAGGAAGTCAACGACGCCGGTGACGATGGACAAGGCGGCGAGGACGGAGGGGGCTTCTGGCCACGACTGGGCGGCGGCGTGCTCTGCGGGGTGCTCGGGTGGTCGTCGCCGGAGGGGAAGGAGAGGGGCTAGGGTGAGCTGGAGGTGCGGGGGGGTTCTGCACGATGCGTGGCGCAAGAGAGAGGGAAGGGGAGGCCTAGAAGGGCCAGGGCGTCGCCGTGTCGTCGTCGCCGCGGTCCCAGTTCCAGCGAGTTGCTTGGAGACGCGGGGAGGAAGACGACAGCGCTTCGCGCGGGCTGGGCCAGGCCAAGGTAAGTGGGCCTCGCTTGAGGCGCAAGGTAAGCTCTGTTGTTTTTCTTTTCTTTTTATTTTTCGCCTTTATGTTTTGCTTTGAAATAAAATAGCAAAGCATTTTTATTAAATGCCCAACTAATTTTATAATTCCTAGGTGACCAGTAGCTAGTCACTTGTGGAATTTGAGCATTTTTTAAATTCAAAACATTTTAATTTCAAATCAAATAGGGGTCAAGTTTAATTTCCAGGGCACCTTTTGAATTTTAGAATATTCCATGGGCATGGGAAAATACCCAAAGCACTTTTAAAATGATCAGCACCATTTATAGGAATTTTCCAAATGTTCAAATGATTTTTGGAAAAAGATTTTTATCTGGCCATTTATTTAAATTCCTCAGGGCTTTTCTGTTCCCCATTTTTGAATTTCTTTTTGAAATTTTGACATGATGCAAAGTAGCACTTGGTCCTAGGACATACCTAAATTGGGGTTGTGACAACTTTGAATTATTCCAAATAACCCAAATAGCTAAATGATACTGGTCCATCATCATAGATGTGTTTTTCATCTGTGAAAGTATGATATTTGGAATCCTTTAATTTTTCTGATGATTTTTCATATATAAATTTTTTGATTTGGAGTTATGGTCTAAAAGTTATTGAATTTCAAAGATTTAGCTATTTTCTGGAATTCTATTAATTAGAAAACGATTTATTGCGCAAGCATGACATCAGCATGACGTCATGGGGTGCTGACCAGTCAACCTGACACGCGGGGCCCAACTGTCATTGACTCTGAGGTTAACCCCGTTTTAATTAAATTAACAGGGGATTAATAGGGTGCTGGGTCCCACATGTCTGTGAGAGAGAGAGGGATTAGGATAGTTCTCTTCATGTGGACGCAACTGGCGTGAAGCATAAGCTACCACATGTCGATCTTGCTTAAGTATGCATCCTAACCCTTGCCGTCAAGCATCACAATAGATCTTGAAATCCCTTTTGGTGTCTGGAGGTGCAAGTACGGGTGCAGAAGTCAATCTTATTTTTAGCTCTTGAAAGCTTTCCTCGCACTTGGGAGTCCATTGGAATTTCTTATCTTTCTTGAGGAGTTCAGTAAGAGGCTTTGAAACTTTGGAGAAGTTCTCAACGAAGCGGCGACAATAGCTTGCTAGGCCAAGAAAACTCCTAACTTGCTTAACCAATTCAGGTGGAGTCCAGTCAAGGACGGCCTGAACTCTCTCGGGATTGACAGCAATGCCTTTTGCAGAAATCACGTGGCCTAAGTAGGTCACTTCTGGTAGCCAAAATTCACACTTGGAGAATTTAGCATAAAGGCGATGCTCTCTAAGTTTCATCAATACCATCTTAAGATGTTCTGCGTGCTCTTCTTCGTTCTTCGAGTAGATGAGAATGTCATCAAGATAAACCACAACAAATTTATCTAAGTACTCCATGAAGATCGAATTCATCAAGCGCGAGAATGTGGCGGGGGCATTGGTTAAACCGAAGGACATGACGGTGTACTCATAAATACCATAACGAGTAGTGAAAGCCGTCTGGGGAATGTCCTCGTTTCTGATTTTGATTTGATGATATCCTAATCTCAAATCCATCTTGGAGAAGACAGAGGATCCAGCAAGTTGATCATAAAGATCATTGATCCTGGGCAGTGGGTACTTGTTCTTTATCATCGCTAGATTTAGCGGGCAATAGTCTACGCACAGCCTTTCTGTTCCATCTTTCTTCGTTACGAACAGAACGGGGCAACCCCATGGCGATGAGCTAGGGCGGATGAAGCCTTTTGCCAACGAAGCTTCTAGTTGGATTTTAAGCTCAGCGTACTCATGTGGGGCCATTCTATATGGACGTCTCGAAATTGGGGCTGTGCCTGGTATAAGATCCACTATGAATTCCACACACCTGTCGGGTGGCATTCCCGGCAGCTCTTCAGGAAAGACATCCGGGAAGTCACGAACCACCGGAATATCTTCAAGGTTAGGAAGGGGGTGTTTATTCAACGAATATAGCTGGGTTTCTGAACCTTGGGATGTGAAATGGACTATCTTGCCGGAAGGATGAGTGAGTTGAACTGATTTGGTGGCACAATCAATCTTGGCACGGTGTTTGGACAACCAATCCATACCTAAGATGATATCGATATCTGAAGATTTGAGGGCTATGAGAGAAGCAAGGAATACAACATCCTCAACAGCAATTTCATTGTCATGACTTACCCTACTGGTACGCCATGTGGGTCCTGGAGTTTTAATCATGAAAGGGGTAGGAAGCTCCTCAAATGAAATGTCATGCAGGAGTGCGAACTTTTCAGACAAAAAGGAATGAGAAGCTCCAGAATCAAATAGAACAGAAGCAGGTTTGGAGTTGACAGGAAGAGTACCGAGTACAACCTTCGTATCCACTAGAGAGGGCGGCTCCGGCCACGGTTCGTGGCGCCGCGACCACCAGGAGACAGCGAACGCACGCGCACGTCTCCCTGGCGAGTCGGGCGTCACCGGCATGGTCTAGGGAGACGACTGCTTGCGGCGGGGGTGGCTGCCAGAGACAGCCACGACGGGGAGGGTGACTCCGGGGGCTATGGCGAGCGGGGTTAGGGGGGAAGGCAGCGTCATCTCACCCTGAGAGCGAAGACGAGCCCGGGGAAGCCGGGGAGGCGTTGATGGAGGCGCAATCGACGGCGAGGTCCGGCAGCCGGCGAAGAAGACGATGAAGGGGACGACGGCCCTCGGGGCTCCTTGGTTCAATTGACTGCTCAGGGTGATGAAGACGGCGGAGGCGGAGCTCTGGGAAAACTTGGCTCAGCGGGGGGGGGGGGGGGCACGGTGGCCACGCCGGGCACGGCGGCGCGGTTCGGCTGGTCTCGGGGCAGCGCGCGATTCGACGAGGGAGGGGGAGAGAGGACCAGAGAGAGAGGGGGAAGGGTATCGACGGGTCCAGGGGGTCTCCACGGCGAAGAGATGAGGACGGGCGGGAGCAGGCAGCTCTGTGGCAAGCAGGAGGTGGCAGCCGGCCTAGGCATGCCCTCCACGGCGCTGTCCTCCTGGCGCCAGGAAGAAGACGGGCGTGCCCCTGGTGGGCTGGTCCGCTTCTGCCCACTTAGGCCAGGTAAGTGGGGCTTTGCCCCTTTTTCTGTTTTTTTCTTTTGATTTGTTTCTGTTTCTTTTGTTTTGTTTTTTTTATAACAAATTTTTTTTATAAAACCCTGATATTTTTATTGGGGATATATATGGCTGATATAAAGCCACACTCAAGTTTTCAGGATTTTTGGAGTTCTAATAATTTGAATCCAATTCAAATAACATTTAAATTTAATTTCCAAGCCTCTGTTTGAATATTTGAAAAATCCATGAGCATGGGTTTGACTCCAAATCATTTTTTAAATGATCATACTCATTTATAGGACTTTTCAAAATTGTTTGGAGGAATTTTTGAAAAACTTTTTATCTGGCCTTTTATTTAAAATTCTTTTTGAGACTTTTCCAAATCCCCAATTCTCAAACCAAGAATTTAAACATGATGCAATTATTTCTAGTAATAAAAGCACATACCAAAACTAGGGTTGTGACACGAAGCTTTAGGCCATAATGATTGAGATCTGCAACAACAAGCCTCTAGGGGCCAACGCACCCAAGAGGAACAAGCCCTAGAGTGGCAATGCACTCAAGAGTACAAGCTCTAGAGTGCCAATGCACTCAAGAGTAACAATCTTCTCAACTTCACTTACTACAACGAATCCTCGAAGAGAACTCGAACTGATGCACCAAATGCAATGACAAGAGAACATGAAGTGTTCAAGTCCCCCACTCTCAAATCCCACCAAAGCAGCAAAAGCTATGGAGGAAAATGAGAGGAAGAACAAGGAGAACACCAAAGAACTCCAAGATCTAGATCCACAAGGTTCCCCTCACTTAGAGGAGATATGACTTGGTGGAGAATGTAGATCTAGATCTCCTCTCTCTTTTCCCTCAGAAAGGAGCAAGAATCATAGGAGGGTGTGACGCCCCCAAAATCAATCCGTGTACAGTAATCATACACGCAAGGTACACGACCGTGATTAGGGACTCACAGTGAGATATCACAACACAACTCTACGAATAAAAAAATACAAGCTGTTTAATAAAAGCCAGGGGCCACGAGGGCTCGAATACAACAGCTCGAAAGCACAAAGTTAGCGGAAGCAATGGTATCTGAGAACAGACACAAGGTACACATGATCTGCCTTAAGAAGGCTAGCACAAAAACAACAGATCGAAAAGGAGATCTTCATGTTGCGGTGGTCGGCATCGGGGATCTCCTGCTCCTGGACTCCAACGTCAACTGCAGCCGTCGTTCAGGCA
The DNA here is from genome assembly GCA_950022295.1 of Bromus sterilis. Classification (NCBI taxonomy): domain Eukaryota; kingdom Viridiplantae; phylum Streptophyta; class Magnoliopsida; order Poales; family Poaceae; genus Bromus; species Bromus sterilis. Next base: position 169,428,499 of record OX465595.1, on the reverse strand, counting down.
AAATAGAAAGGGGGAAATAAAGCAAGGGTGAGTATCTAGCATACCCGCGAGTCTTACGTCCGCTACTAAGCATTTATGCATTGTATCAAAAGGAAGGGTAGGCTATATATAGTGGACTGCAAGATAGAAATCAGAATAAGGGTAAGAAGCCATGCCTATCGACGACTAGAAACTTCCAACGAGTCTTGTACCATGAGGAGAGAATAGCCAACAGTTTAGATAAAGCATAAAGTAACAATGCAGCAGCAGTTGTTGCAGCATTGTATAGTAGTAAGTTGTAATAATTTGCAATGCCTCCGAGATCACCTCCTCGACTTCCCTGCGAGGAAGCAAACCCGGAACCATACAGTTTAATAATAATAGTTTGTAGTGGTAAGATCCAGCTTCAGCATAAAGCGTCATGTTACCGTGGACACGACTATTCGAATAGATTAATCTTCCCTGCAGGGGTGCACTTGTGTTACACTACGCGCACGGATCTCCAGGGTGGCGGGCACCTTGTTAGGGAATGATCCATCGAGGCTATCCGACACTCTGTAGCCCATCTTTCAAACTGAACAGAGAGGCCATCCGCCAGTCTAAATCCTAAGTACGCAAGGCCTTGGACCCCAACCCGAACGTACTCCTGCACGGTGCGTAGCTGGCCGGTGAAGTTAAAGCAAATCCAAATAACACACCACCGCGCGAGAAAATAAGACAACACCACTTCCCGGCAATCAGCCCGCAGTACTGCTGACGTCTGAAGAGTCCTCGGACGACACTACGAAGCAGAGGAGCCCATAACTCATAATTCCCACGGGCAGGTAGTGCGTAAATGGCATATAGCCAACTCAAGACATCCACCGAACCATTAGTCGTTTTATTAACTTGTGGGACAACCGTTATCGTTGCCTCGACTTAACTGACCCGCGGACAACGACAGCAGTCAGGACCACCAGTACATAGGTGCCTGCTCTGTCGTCCCACCAAGTCACTGCGGTTACCAACAAGGTGAACCGACTCCTTACCTTATCTCGCGTGTGATCCTTGAGGAGCTCTACTTTCGTGGTTTGGTAACTCTCGCGGCCAATGATCAGGGGCCAAGCACACCGGTACACTGGTCGTACCCTCTCTGTCATCCCGTAGCAATACCACTCGCGGGCACCGTTGGGTCACCTGACTTCTTACCTTTAAGGACAACCGTGTTTAGGTCCCTAGGGCGGCTATACAGAGTCAGCAACGAGTGGAGTACAAGGATTACTCCTCGATATCTCCACTTGATGTGGCTCGGCAGAGCCAAGGTAGGGGCCTTAGGCAGTGTCTGCATTGTATCGTACCTGTGCAATTATAATCATCGTATCCGCGTTCACTCCCCTGAGTGATCACGGCCCTCTATCTAATCCTAGCTGAGAATGCGCAGGGCTCACTGCTGAATATAATATATATAATAGGCAGCATAGGATAAAGGAAGGCACATCAAGGGGTGACGAAAACAGGCTATGCAATTGAATAGGATTGTAACGTAGCAGCAGCAGTAACAATGCCTAGTGCAAGAAAGTACGGAAAGGTAGGCAATATCTGGGGAAGAGAATGGCTCTGCTTGCCTAGAAGCTCGACGGTAGGGGTAGGGTCGTCGACGAAGTAGTCGTACTCGGCAACGGTGTCATCGGCGGCAGCAACAGGGTCTACCGGAGAATAAGGGGGGGACAGTAAATACACAACAATAATAGCAATACAAAGACAATACATGGCAAAGGCAATGTTAACGGGGGTTCTAACGCAGTACAATGTATTAGGCTCGGAGAGGGAATTCATCCGGGGATGAAATACCGGCTCCGGTCGATTACCGACAAACGGCCAGGAGGGGGAAGCGTGTTCGTTGTGATAGAGGGGGTGGTGGGGGTATGGGTAGTGTATACTTAATCGTTGTATTTTTCTAATCATTTTATATATATATAAATTATTTTCATCAGAGTTACGGTTTAGAAGATATTAATTTTCTAAGTTTAAATCATTTTAAATTAATTTTTAGAATTTTTTATATTAGTTAAATAGCATTATCCAAAATAGTGGGTTGACTGATCAACCTTACAGGTGGGACCCCATTGTCATTGAGACACCCTTAATAATCCAATTTTATTACTTCTAATTATTCTAAATTTGCAATGGGTCCCTTGTGTCATAGGTCAATGTTTATTTAGCAGCTACTTAACACTAACAGTGATTTAAGTGGGGTTGGTCCACATGTCATTTATACAAGGGAGGTATTTTAACCTATTTAACATTTAACAGAGGGGTTAGCTCCTAACAGGGGATTAAGGCTAAACTAATGGGATGGACCCCACTGGTCAGTGGGTCATCCACCGGCTAGCACGCCTGGGATTGCCGACGGTGAACAGTATGGCCGGCGGCGGCCGTGCGAGCCCTACAGTGCACCAAAATAGGCCCCGTTTGATCCTATACATACAGCGCGACGGGAAGACCCCATTGGAGCCGTTTGCGCGGGCCGAGCTGAACCGTAGCGACGGCTACGACGAGTGCCGCGGAGGCTGGAGCGTGCTCCTATGGAAACTGGCGATGGAATGCGTAAAACGGAACACGGCGAGGGGTAAATCGAGGCGGTGCTCACCAGGAACTCAGGGAAATGCTCGGGATGGCCGTTGGCGGTCGGAGGGCGGCGAATTTGACGTCGGGGTACGTGGCGGCCGACGGACGAGGCAGCCTGATTCGCACGATAAAGTGGCCGATTTCGTCGTACGAGTGCACGGGGTGAAGTAGTGGTCCAGGGGCTAGCTCTAGGACATCATCGTTCGTCGGGGGAGAGCCTCGCGCAGCGGATCGACGGGGACGCGCCCACGGTCGCGCTCGCTGCGGAACGGGATAGGAGGAGAGAGCACCGGGGAGGGGGAGAGCAGTGAGCAGGGGGGGGCCAAGGGGGGCAGGTGGTCGACAGTATCACCCACGACGCACAGGGGAGAAGAGGGGGGCCGGCCGCGGCTTCCATGGCCATGGCTGTGCCACGGCACGGGGGGGGGGGAGGTGGGGAGGGGACGGGGGCAGGTGAGAGGAGGAGGAGAGAAGGGGTGGGCCAGTTGGGCTTTTCCCCCAGCGTAGGATAGCACTTTTCTATTTTGTTTTTGTTCTTGTTTCATTTTTTTATTATTTTTTTTCCTAGTATTTCAATTTTGTAAATTGTGAAACATGTTCCATAAATAGTTTTGCAAAGAAGTGCCACAAAAAGTTTGGGCCCAAGAGAAATTCATTTGGATTTTTGCCAAGTGTGAAACTTGTTGGTACATTTGTGTTTCATCTTAGGAAGTTGTCACAAAAAGATTTGTACTTTCCTAAATAATTTTGCTATTTATTTTTGAGCTGCAACTATTAAATGGTGATGTTTTGTTGTTGGTTATCTTTGGTCGAATTATTTTTCAACTTAATAAATTCCCATGACCACCTAGACATGATCCACTGAATATTAGGGATTATACAAAAGTGGATGCAAAGTTTTTGGACCAAGTTTTATTTGTCACATATTTTTAATATTCATAAAAAGACATTTTCAGTTTTTTTGGATTCAAAGATGAACAAGGCATAATTTGCAACAGTATTAGTCAACAGTCAAAGTGATTACTGTTTCAGACACTAGGGGTGTTACAAATCTCCCCCACTACAAAGAATTCTTGTCCCGAGAATTGAAGTAGGGTGTAAGGGGTAAGGTTTCGGTTTCGTATTCTAACGATTCTTCTGGTGCTTGTTTTCCTTCTCAAAGAAGTTAATCCTTCATGTTGTCGTCTTCATTTCTCTGCAGAAGTGCGTCTCGATGAGTTGTCATCCTTTCTTCGGGGCTTCATCGTACTTACACAAAGGGTAGGAGGGCAAACTTAAGGGGGTCGGCTCGGTACCAGGTTAATCAACCGAGGTTGTCCAAGGGAATAGGGTACAAGGTATCTTCCGAGTTTAAACTCAGGGTAATACATCGAGAGAAACAAAAGAAGGCATGAGAGGTTTCAAGCGGATAGGCATGCACTTGACGATGATAACGGAGGATGAAAAAGGGGTCCAAAGCATCAGGCATAAGCACTGAGTCTGATATCGAACTGGATATCACAAGGTAGAGGACTCATGAGTGGCATACAAGGTCAAGCAAGAGGAATAACCTCGAGAACAGAAAGGTACAAGAGAGTCAGGTTTCGATCTTGTGGAACTGTGGGTTATGGGCCCACATTGAGTAAGAAGGGTGACGACAAACAATGCGATCAAGTTGCAAAGTAAGTCAGAGAACAGTTTGTCAACTATGTCGGCAACAACATCAGTGCCAAGGGCAAGGGACGTAGAGAACCATTTTCCTGCTCGTTAAGACGAGGCGGACCAATTGGCAAAGTTCTTATCCATCATTGTCACCGAAAAGTCATCAACAATAGTAACAGGTTGTACGGACAAAGTAATACACCGAAGTGTTTACATCAGCAGGGAATCATTACTGCTCGGATAATTTTACATTCAAAGAAAGGTTAGACAGACCAATGGAAAGGAACATGTGATGATACACAAGTATCAGGTGTATATATTTCCCAAGGGAAAGCAGAGCAAGATATACATGACCAAGTTTGTATTGGCAGGGAGTCAAAGGATGTTGTCGATGGTAACACAAATCATCGAGGGGAAAGGATAGTATTTGTCACCATTATTTCATTTAACACTTGGAAGAAGGCAAAATGTTGATGATGACCACGACACTTTATGTCGAGAGGTTTCAAGAGAATGCAATCGAATAAGAACATCACCAAACAAAAGGGGTGTTGAGCAAAAGGTAAGCGGTGTTCTCGGTTGACGACAACCTAGAACCCATGGAGTGGTTCCGTCAGGGAAAAGTATTGTTTCATCTAAACCTTTATATGTAGTGCAAAGGTATGATATCCTCGAGGTACCAGGAGGTAATACTCGAAGGTAGAACGAAAGATCACAGACGCAAGAAGAATTCCCACCAAGGGGACAATTACTTTTACAAGAAGCTTTCATGATAAGTTCTACATAGTATCCATGGGCATGATCCCGAAGGTTCAGGGTCGACTCCCACTTCTTCAACGCATAACCTTCCATTCACTTCTCGCTTTCGATGAAGTTGTAGAGTAGGAAATTTATCTGGCGTAACACCAGTAAAGTGTGTCCCGCAGAAGTTTCTGGGTTCACACATATGGATGAAGCATATATACAACCCATAGGGACATTTTATGAAACTATACGACAAACAATAGGAACAAGATATACCAGTTTGAAAGCAGAAGGCTGATGACACAGACCAGATGATACCATTCGCCAAAGGAATTTCGTATCAGGGGAAGATCGTCAATGATTTAGGACACAAGGGGACGGCAGGTAGTAATCCACCAAAAAGGTCACATGGCGTACAAAGAGTCTGGTGTGATTATTGGTACTCCACCATAAGAAGAAAGCATCGGGATAATTCAATGCCTAAGTATAGAGGAATTATGACTTCAATAGCGGTGTATCAAATTCAGATACATCGATCAAACATGAATAAGTTGAATAGACGCTTGACGGTTAATCAATTAAGGTTTGATTTACCGAGAACCAGCTCATGTCCGGAATGACGTCTGAGCGAGAAGAATGGATTCATAGGGATCAAATGAGGATTGCGTGCACTAGCACACACGATGATTCAATAGCTCAGCTGGCAATGCCAAGGGAGGTCATCAAAGACTATAAGACAAACGGGATTAATCATAGTGCAAGCAGGTAAGAAGAATCCCCAAAGCAGTAGGATGTCGAGGATTGTTGCGAGATCGAATAGTATTTCAAAGTATTTTGGGAATCACAGGAACAACTGGGGAGGAACGGATCCTCGATAAATGTGAGGAGTTATCCGCAGGGTGAAAAGTAGCTGCAAGGCAGTAGCTAGGAACAAATGATTTTGAAACAACTGAGAATATTACGGGGTATCTTGTATTAACAAGAGTAATTGGGATCGAATGGCCAAACGGTAGGTGTATGTAATTATCCACACTGACTTATCGGTGGTGGGAATCGCTAAGCAGTGGGCATAAGGGTCTCGGGAGTTTATCGGAGAGTATCTTCGACATCTTCTGGCGTAGTAAGCGACCATCTGTAATGAGGGGATCTTCGGGAGGAAGCAGTGATGAGAACCTAATGTCAGAGTTAGCAAAATCTTCAACCCGAAAGAGAAGAGAGGTCAGAGTCCCAAAGTAAATGTGCGGAGAAAAGGATCCTAATACCACCCAGTTGGCGACGTGGGCCGATAAGCCAGACGACACTGTTAGTAAAGTAGTTTTGCAAGGACTAGACTCGACTTCGACCAAGGAGTTGGAAGGGGGTGTCCTACAGGCAGTCGGCTCTGATACCAACTTGTGACGCCCCCAAAATCAATCCGTGTAAAGTAATCATACACGTAAGGTACACGACCGAGATTAGGGACTCACTGTGAGATATCACAACACAACTCTACAAATAAAATAATACAATCTGTTTAATAAAAGCCAGGGGCCACGATGGCTCGAATACAAAAGCTCGAAAGCACAAAGTTAGCGGAAGCAATGGTATCTGAGTACAGACAAAATGTACACATGATCTGCCTTAAGAAGGCTAGCACAAAATCAACAGATCGAAAAGGAGAGGCCTCCTGCCTGGGAACCTCCAAACTACTCCTGGTCAAAGGGGAACTCGACGTCGTAGAAGGCATCGGGGATCATCATGTTGCGGTGGTCGGCATCGGGGATCTCCTACTCCTGGACTCCAACATCGACTGCAGCGGCTGATCAGGCAAAACAAAAAGGGGAAATAAAGAAAGGGTGAGTATCTAGCATACCCGCGAGTCTTACGTCCACTACTAAGCATTTATGCATTCTATCAAAAGGAAGGGGAGGCTATATATAGTGGACTGCAAGATAGAAATCAGAATAAGGGTAAGAAGTTAGGCCTATCGAAGACTAGCAACTTCCAACGAGTCTTGCAGCATGAGGAGAGAATAACCAATAGTTTATATAAAGCATAAAGTAACAATGCAGCAGAAGTTGCTGCAGCATTGTATAGTAGTAAGTTGTAATAATTTGCAATGCCTCCTAGATCACCTCCTCGACTTCCCTCCGAGGAAGCAAACTCGGAAACATATAGTTTAATAATAATATTTTGTAGTGGTAAGATCCAGCTTCAGCATAAAGCGTCATGTTACCATGGACACGGCTATGCGAATAGATTAATCTTCCCTGCAGGGGTGCACTTGTGTTACACTACACGCACGGATCTCCAGGGTGGCGGGCACATTGTTAGGGAACGCTCCACCGAGGTTATCCGACACTCCGTAGCCCATCTTTCAAACTCAATAGAGAGGCCATCCGCCGGTCTAAATCTTAAGTACGTCGGGCCTTGGACCCCAACCCGAACGTACTCTTGAATGGTGCGTGGCTGGCCGGTGAAGTTAAAGAAAATCCAAATAAGACACCACCACGCGAGAAAATAAAACAAAACCACTTCCCGGCAATCAGCCCGCAGTACTGCTGACGTCTGAAGAGTCATCGGACGACACTACGAAGCAGAGGAGCCCATAACTCGTAATTCCCACGGGTAGGTGGTGCGTACATGACATATATCCAACTCAAGATATCCACCAAACCATTAGTTCTTTTATTAAATTGCGGGACAACCGTTATCGTTGCCTCGACTTAACTCTCCCGCGGACAACGACAACAGTCAGGACCACCAGTACATCGGTGCCTGCCCTGTCGCCCCACCAAGTCACTGCGGTTACCAACAAGGTGAACCGAATCCTTACCTTATCTTGCGTGTTCTCCTGGAGGAGCTCAACTTTCGTGGTTTGGTAACTCTCGCGGTCAACGATCAGGGGCCAAGCACACAGGTACACTGGTCGTACCCTCCCTATCGTTTCGTCGCAATACCACTCGCGGGCACCGTTGGGTCACCAGACTTCTTACCTTTAAGGACAACCATGTTCAGGTCCCTTGGGAGGATATACAGAGCCAGCAACGAGTGGAATACGAGGATTACTCCTCGATAGCTCCACTTGATGTGGCTCGGCAGAGCCGAGGTAGGGGCCTTAGGCGGTGTCTGCATTGTACCGTACCTGTGCAATTATAATCATCGTATCCGCGTTCACTACCCTGAGTGATCACGACCCTCTATCTAATCCTAGCTGACAATGCGCAGGTCTCACTGCTGAATATAATATATATAATAGGCAGCATAGGATAAAGGAAGGTACATCAAGGGGCGACAAAAACAGGCTATGTAATTGAATAGGATTGTAACGTAGCAGCAGTAGTAACAATGCCTAGTGCAAGAAAGTACGGAAAGGTAGGCGATATCTGGGGAAGAGAATGGCTCTGCTTGCCTAGAAGCTCGACGGTAGGGATAGGGTCATCGACGAAGTAGTCGTACTCGGCAACGGTGTCATCGGCGGCAGCAACAGGGTCTACCGGAGAATAAGGGGGGGGAGAACAGTAAATACACAAAAATAATAGCAATACAAATACAATACATGGCAAATGCAATGTTAACGGGTGTTCTAACGCAGTACAATGTATTAGGCTCGGCGTGGGAATTCATCCGGGGATGAAATACCGGCTCCGGTCGATTACCGACAAACGGCCAAGAGGGGGAAGGTCTCGTGTTCGTTGTGTTAGAGGGGGTGGTGGGGTTATGGTTAGCGTATTCTTAATCATTGTATTTTTCTGATTATTTTATATACATAAATTATTTTCATCAGAGTTAAGGTTTAAAAGATATTAATTTTCTAACTTTAAATCATTTTAAATCAATTTTTAGAATTTTTTATATTAGTTAAATAGCATTATCCAAAACAGTGGGTTGACTGGTCAAACTTATAGGTGGGACCCCATTGTCATTGAGACACCCTTAATAATCCAATTTTATTACTTCTAATTATTCTAAATTTGTAGTGGGTCCCATGTGTCATAGGGTCACTAACAGTAACAGTGATTTAAGTGGGGTTGGCCCACATGTCATTTATACAAGGGGGGTATTTTAACCTATTTAACATTTAACAGAGGGGTTAGATCCTAACAGGGGATTAAGGCTAAAGTAATGGGATGGACCCCACTGGTCAGTGGGTCATCCACCGGCTAGCACGCCTGGGCTTGCCGACGGTGAACAGTGTCCCCGGCGGCGACCGTGCGCGCCCTACAGTGCACCAAAATTGGCCCCGTTTGCGCGGGCGGAGCTGAACCGTAGCGACGGCTACGACGAGTGATGTGGCGGCCGGAGCGTACTCCTACGGAAAACAGCGATGGAGCACGTAAAACGGAACACGACGAGGGGTAAATCGAGGCAGTGCTCACCGGGAACTCAGGGAAATGCTCGGGATGGCTGTTGCGGTCGGAGTGCCATGAATTTGACGTCGGGGTACGCGGCGGCCGACGGACGAGGCAGCACGATTCGCACGATACAGTGGCCGGTGCCGTCGTACGAGTGCACGGGGTGAAGTAGTGGTCCAGGGGCTAGCTCTAGGACATCATCGTTCGTCGGGGGAGAGGCTGGCGCAGCGGATCAACGGGGACGCGACCACGGTCGCGCTCGCTGTGGAACGGGATAGAGGAGAGAGCACCGGGGAGGGGGAGAGGAGTGAGCAGGGGGCTCAAGGGGGGCAGGTGGTCGGCATTATCACCCACGACGCACAGGGGAGGAGAGGAGGGCCCGGCCGCGGCTTCCATGGCCATGGCTGTTCCATGGCACGGGGGTGGGGGGGGCAGGTGTGGAGGGGGGGGGTAGGTGAGAGGAGTAGGAGAGAAGGGGTGGGCCGGTTGGGCTTTTCCCCCGGCGTAGGATAGCACTTTTCTATTTTGTTTTTGTTCTTCTTTCATTTTCTTTTTTGTTCTTATTTTATTTGCCTAGTATTTGAATTTTTTAAATTGTGAAAAAAGTTCCATAAATAGTTTTGCAAAGCAGTGCCACAAAAAGTTTGGGCCCAAGAGAAATTCATTTGGATTTTTGAAAATTTAATAATTGATTAAAGGGGGCCCCTTTACTGTTGTTTTTATTTTCTTTGCTATCAAATGATTTTTGCCAAGTGTGAAACTATTTGGTACATTTGTGTTTCATCTTAGGGAGTTGTCACAAAAAGATTTGGACTTTTATAAAATATTTTTCTATTTATTTTTGACCTGCAACTATTAAATGGTGATGTTTTGTTGTTGTTTATCTTTGTTTGAATTATTTTTCAACTTAATAAATTCCCATGACCACCTAGACATGATCCACTGAATATTAGGGATTTTACAAAAGTGGATGCAAAGGTTTTGGACCAAGTTTTATTTGTCACATATTTTTAATATTCATAAAAAGACATTTTGAGTTTGTTTGGATTCAGAAATGAACAAGGCATGATTTGCAACAGTATTAGTCTACAATGAAAGTGATTACTGTTCCAGACACTGAGGGTGTTATAGAGGGAAAGGGAGTAAGCAAGCTCGAGAATGTAAACAATGGAGGGGAAAGCATGCAAAGAACCGTTAGGGAAAAAGGAAGAAGAAGACACCTTTCATAGGTCCCTACAAACGCAACCATTATGTGCAGTCTCACCAACCACGGTACTACCGCTCTAGGAGCGGTAGTACCGAGGTGCGGTAGTTACTTATGGAGTACCGCATGCACGATACTATCACGCGCAACGCGGTACTACCGCCCCGCAGTACTAAAGAATATTAAGTGTAGCGCTACTTCCTCCGAGTCCAGTGAGATTTGCGGTAGTAGCACGGTACTAAGATCCGATACTACCGCGACGTGGTACTACCGTGCTGGGCGTGGTACTACCTTCCCACGGTAATACCGAATATTAAGTGTCGCACTACTTCCGCCGAGTCCAGTGGGATTTGCGGTAGTAGCACAATACTAACATCCGGTACTACTGTGGCGCGGTAGTACCGTGTTGGGCGCGGTACTACCGCCCTGGTGAAACTAGGGATCCCTTAGCACATGACAGATGAACTCCAAATTAAATAGGGAAACCCTGAACTACCATAACTTCTGCAAATGAACTCCGATTAAGAAAAACTGAAGCTTGATGGAAAGCTAACGAACAGAGTTACCTAATCACAACAATAGAGAAATTCCAAACAAATTGTGGTGTGAAATCTCTAACCGAGAAGAACCGGCAAATCTCCCACATCGAAAAAACACAAGAGTATATGCATATGAAATACTTTTCCGATGAACACGAGCTTTTCATGAAGAAGACCACAAGCGCAAAAACTCATGAAGAGAAAAAGCCAAACAAGAACAAATAAAGATGATGCCAAGGATGCAAAGGTTTGAGCCTCCACAAATTATTCCGCCTAGCCTATAACCCGGTCTCCTAACTACCACCAAGAGACCGGTAAACTAGAAACCAATCTATGTCAAACCTTGGTCTTGCGCATAATCCACTTTACCTTGATGATGATGATCATGCCCGCCTTAAGTTGGAACATCTTTCTTGATTCCGCCGGCTCGATGAAGACTAATAGATTTCTCCCCCATACTCCATTATGGGTGAGCCTCTTTTAGGCACATCTTCATAGGATCATTATCACCAAATGGTCAGCAGGATCCAAGCATATGATATCTTCGTGATACTCCTCTTGAACTTGCACACATCAACCTGGCCAATATTTGGATAACTCCATGAAGAACACCTTAGTCAACACACAATCTCCATCATTCAACCTTGAAGCCAACATATGATGTTCAAGCTTTGCCTATGGACAAACCTTAAAGTATAAATTAAGGAAACCATTAGTCCTTAGATATTGTCTGTCAGAACCCTCTGTTAGGTAATGTGCTAGGGTTAGTAAGTCACTTGCATCATGTTAAAATTTCAAAAGAAATCTTTGAAATCAAAATCAAAAGCAAAATGGGAGGAGGAAACCCCCCCAGTTGAATTAATTCAAAAGGCCAGATAAAAATCTTCTCCAAAAATTCATGTTAGATATTTGAAAAGTCTTATAAATGAGTGTGATCACATATCAAGTGATGTGGGACCCACCCCATGCTCATAGATTTTTCAAATATTCAAACAGTGCCTTGGAATTAATTAAAAACCCCTATTTGAGTTAAGATTCAAATTTTTTGAATTTTAAAAATGTTGAAACTTTATAAGTGGCTAGTCTATATTATTATGAGGCCATATAAAAAAATTCAGCATTTAATAAAATGCCTAGCAATTTATTTTAGCACAGCAAGAAAAATGTCAGAAAAGAAAAACAGAAAAAGAAGAAGAAAAGTTTACCTGGCGCCCAGGCGAGAGCAGCCCATCCGGCCCACCCGGCCCATAGGGGCAGCGGGGTCTTCTTCCCCGCCCCGCGCCTCCAAGCTGCTCGGTGGAATGCCACCGAGCCAGCCGTGGATGACACGTCGCCGCCGAGCACCTTACAGGCCTCCCTGTGCCCCCTTCTCGCGCCTGGAGACGTCTCTCTCTCGTCCCAATCCATTCCGCCCCTCCAGAGCTTCCTCCTCCTCCTCCCGTGCTCGATTTCGTCGCCGCCCGAAGCTTCACCGGAGCGCACCGCCGTGGAGGACGTGGCCACCGTGCCCTAGAGCTCCAACCATCAAGTCCACCGTGTTCCTCGTCCTCGACTTCGTCTTCACGCAGAAGCTGGAGCCCTAATTCCTCCCCAAGCCGACGCCATCGTCTTCAACCTCTCGCTGGACCCGCGAGCTCGCCGCCGTCGATTCGCCGCCGTGGAAGCCTCCCCGAGCTTGCTGTTGCTTCCGTTCGATTCGCGGTGAGCTACTGAGCGTTTCCCTGAAGCTTCCAGCACCCCGCAACCCTTCTAGCCGTTTTCGCCATGGTTGCCGAAGCACGCCGCCTCCATGGACGACGATGAGGTCGCCCCTGTGCCCCATCATCTCGTCCAGCGCGCGCGTTTGACTCCCAGTGGCTCTAGCATTCGAACGCGACCGTCCCAGCCTCAAGACGTGGCCTCTAGCCCCACTCCCGACCTCACCGGTTCTCTGCCTCTGCCTTTGCTCGTCGCCGACGTCATTCCGATGAGCCCCCGTGCTGCTCGTCTGTCCCACATGAAGCGCGCGTGCCTGAGCTCCCGTTTGGTGGTCGCGGCATGCCAAATGGTGGCCGGGAGCACCCTCCCCGTGCAGCGCCGCCGCGTCTGTGACGCCGGTGTTTAGCCGCCGGCAGGCCCGCCGACGTGGCCATGATTAGGGCTTAACCCCACCCGGGTTAAGTGACCCTAGGTCATTGACAATGGGCCCCAGTGGCTTAATTAAGCCACTGGTTAAATTAAACAGCCAGATTAAATTAACCCAGCCACTGACAGGCCGACCCCACAAGTCAGCCCCCCCGCCTGATGCCAGCATGAAGTCATGCTGACGCCATAAATGATTTTCCAGAATTTGAAATGAATTAAAGAAATTCCAGAAAATCCAAAAAATAGCCCAAACTTTGGAAATTCATAGAAAATTCATATTAACTCCAAATTGGATAAATAATATATGAAAAATGATCAGGAGAAAATAACCTATCCAAATATCCAACTTTCAACTTTGTTTGAGTTGAATTTAAAATGTGATCAGTAGCATTAAATCAAATTCAATTCAAAAGTTTTTGCAACTTGGACCATGGAAACATGCTACATTTCACTTACACATCAGAGGCATATCATACACATTTCCAAATGATTCAAATTGATCAATCAATGTCACATGTAACTTGGCTAAGTTTGAATTCAAATTGGAGTTTGAATTTGCAATTCAATTTGCAATATACTCCATTTAAATGGAATTGCTTCACACATCAAAGCATATACATCAAGTTTCAACCTTCCATCATGTGATTGTGCATTCTATTTACTTTGCTACCTTATTTGTTGTTTGTCGAGTAGAGGTGGAACCGGAGCAGGAGGCTGCCCCCTTCGTTGAAGACCCCGAACCCGAACCTTGTCAGCAAGGCAAGCAAACCCCCATTGATCATGTCGATAAAATCCCACTTCCCTCTCATGTCTCGCTTATGCATTGTATAGGATGATTACCATGCTACGTTTCTACCGCATAGATGAACCCATTCCTTTGCATGACCTATCATTTTGTCACAGTAGTAAGCAAACCACAATCCTAGCAACTGTAGGAGTTGATTGATATCATGTGGCCCCTGCAATTGTTACTGCTTATTGCATGCTTAGAGTGATACCTTGATGTTACTGTTATGTGAGTCGGGATGGTAGTGATCATGATGACGATGGTAGAAAAGTGTTGGTGAATCTACCCTAATACAAGGTGAACGATGAGAGGCTGTGTAGGAGTACACGGTGGGTTGTCTCGTTGAACACCGCCCTAAGTCCGAGTTCTTGTGTGGTGATCCAAGATGAAGAGTACAACCACACATTGGGCTCACTGACCCCTCTCAGCTTACTAACTCATCCCTTTCGATGTCCAGATGTCGCAATAGTTCGGAGTTCTGGTAGGTCTGTGGCCTGGATGATAAGTGAGAGAACGGCTCACCCGAGACCGGCTTATGCACCACGCACACATCACTTGGGTCCACTTCGTTAAACCGGCCGGGTTCACGATAGTGGTAGCCAACCCAAGTAGGCGGCTATGAGGTAACAGTTGTGGTGAGCATCCTCGCTGGCACCCCTTGAAGTGTGTCGAGATCAAAGGCGGTAAATGATGATCATGTGTGTGTAGCGGTACACCCCTGCAGGGTTAACAAAACTATTCGAATAGCCGCGTCTGCGGTTATGGACTTCTTGGAAAGCTTAGCTTGATTATTAGACAACTTAAACTAGATACTTCTAAAACACACCAAGATAAGTGTGAGTGCTATGGCGTGCTTTCTCGTGGGGAAGTCGAGGAAGGCACCCTAGTGGTGTAATTGGTTGGAGAAAGTAGTGGACTCGTGTACGCTTCTTACCTCAAAGTCTGGTACTCGTAGTTCAGGATTAGCCAAGTCAAAGCTGGCACTTCTGCAAGTGAAACCCCACCTCCCTTTACCTTGATACATATGCATGAGTAGTATAGCTCCTATGTAAGTCTTGCTGAGTACGACTTTGTCCTCATGTTTTCTTAATATATGTTTTAGATGAAACCACTGACCCCGAAGGTGGCTTCTTCATCGAGCTGGACGACTGAAGATCAAGCTAGTCTAGTCCCAGTCAGACGACTGGTTCCCTCGTGGAGGGCTTGTGTTTAAATAAGGCTTCTTAAGCCATTTGTTAAACTTGTCTGTACTCAGACATAATTTGCTTCCGCTTGTGTTGTAATGTTGGATCACATGTTTGTGATCTCTGTGTGCACTCTATAAGAGTTATCAATAAAAATGTATACTTTGTAGAGAATTGCAATGATACCTACTGTTCATACAAGGCATGTGTGCTGCGTGTATGTTTATAACAGGCATGTCTTTGTATGGGTTTTCGAGACCTTAGTTGTGATCTGGCTGGCGGTCTTTCATACACCAAGTGGCCCTTAGATGTGCGCAGCTTGGGGCATCGCGATGCGATTGTTCGAGACTATGTCTCGTGCACACTTTGATGTATGATCGAGCCCGCCCTAGACCCCGACTAAGTGATCGGGCTGGAGTAAGTCTATGTAAGAGTTATGAGATAGTCGATAGTATGGTTGAGGTGACTTGTCTTTGAATATGGGAGTTCACCACCCATATCATTAGACTTGTGTGCGGACGATGAGAACCCATCTCACTTGATCATCCGGCCTAGATGGGATGCCCCTCACGTACGATGCTCTCCGAGAACGTTCTGTGCTTGGCCTTGTCTGCTTAGACAAGTGGGTACGGTTCTCGGCTCTCCATATGACTATGTCTTAGCTGGACTTGCATACGCTAACCCCGGGTCCCGACAGACTTGGTATCAGAGCAGGACTGACTGTAGGACTAGTAGCCTTGGCCGAAGTCGAGTCTAGCTTGCTATAGTTATATAGTTACTCTGGGTATATAAGGGAACAACGTAAGGCTTCTTTTTTTCCTTACCCCCTTCGTTCTGAGTTCTGAGTCACCCTCATCTTATTCTATGGGAAGATAGGACTAGGCTCTCCTCTGTCTGATTAGAACATCTCATTGTTTGCTTCCTTGTAGCCATTGGAAAGTTGTGATCGGTTTGTTAGGGTGGTTATGCTCCCTGATTTATTACATCGTATGTAAGTGTTGTTTCCATGTTGTAAGAAATTGTCTTTTTCTTGCAATTACAGCCGTTATGCTGTCCGAGTCATTCCAGGTTTATCTCATAATCTGATGCATTTGCAAACTCCATCTTTCCGTTTCAGATGGCAGATCTTCCCCCTAGGCAGATTGTTCGTTTGACCAGGTGCCTCGGTGTGCGTGGCCATCCCGCCACGTTGATCGAGATGATGTATTATGTGGGATATCGATGGTATCCTGAGTACACCATTGAGGAGAAGTTCCATGACTTCAACCAGACCCAGTTCCACTGCATTGTCCTGATCTACCCGCACCACGTTGGAGTCACTCAGCCTATCCACTTTGGACATGGCATTGGCATGACAGAGAACATGGCTGTGCAGGATGCTGCATACTCATGTATCACCCTGCTGAGAGAGGAGCACACCATGCTGAGAGAGACCTCATTCCGCTATATCCCTGCTGCACTTCCAGGATAAGAGGGATATTACACCGGACTCTACTCAGATCACTTTGCAGAAGATCCAGTACTACAGATGACTGCTAGGTTTGCTAGTGATCGAGATCGTGATGCATGCGCTCTCCGTTTTGAGCTTCACGCCACTCGTGTTCGTCTGTATCGAGCACTGACCCTTTTGGCACCCTTCGTGAGTGTTGGATCAGTTGAGTATGATGCTATCTACCCAGTGAGGACTCAGATGCCTTCTCGAGTTGCTTGGCCCGAGATTGGAGGCATTTTCCCACCCCGTGGTCCTTTCCTTCCACCCTACGCTGGACCTAGGCCCCATCCTTGCCCAAATGGATATCAGGGTCCACAGGCCTCCGTTTTTTCCGATGGTCACCTTCAGCTACCAGGATACGCGGGTAACTTTTACGAGGACTACTATGGAGATGGAGATGAGTGGGACCGCCTGTGGTCTTACTTAATGAGGATGTAGTAGTATCTTAGTATATTGTACGCAAGGTGTCTAAGTTCCAGAGGCTTAGATAAATAATGTATAGGAAGTCAGAGTGCCTCTGAAGGATGTATCATCTTCATCATGTTTGTATTAGCTTGGTGCTTGTACTAAAACGATGTATGGTTTGTATGACGGCTTGTGAATATATGGCTTGTATGCTTTATCACCATGTTGTCAAGATGATTACTTCCTTTGCTCTGTAATCCTTCTAGTACTTCAATACCTAGATTAGACTCTTCCAATCAACTCTGTTTGACTTTGTTTTTTCACCTTCAGAATGTCTCAAGGAACCCGTGGCCAGCTTGGTCGTAACCAGGGTCGTGGGAATGACCAGGAGGAAGGCAACCTTCCACCCCCACCCACGATGGCTCAGGTTCTGATGGAGGTTGAGAGGAACCGCCGAGACTCTCACCATCTACTGGAAGTCATTGCTCGCAACACCACTCAGCAGCGCAACGAGTTGGTATCCCTGAACGACTTCATCCGGCTTCATCCCCCGGTTTTTAGTTATTCCACCGAGCCCCTTGACGCCGATGACTGGCTTCGCAGCATCGAGAGGAAGCTCCAAGCAGGCCGTGTTGCAAATGGCGACAAGGTCAGCTATGCCACCTATCACCTTGAAGGTGCAGCTAACTCTTGGTGGGAGAACTTCATGAATATGCGTCCCGTTGGACCGCCCGCATCTTGGGATGAATTCTGCACTTCCTTCCGTGAGCACCACATTCCCAAGGGTCTTATGGACCGCAAGCGTGAGGAGTTCTGCAACCTCACCCAAGGCAGAAGGACTGTTGACGAGTTTAGTCGTGAGTTCAGCCGACTTGCTCGTTATGCTACCGAAGAAGTCTCCGCCGACTCCAAGAAACAAGAAAGGTTCCGTCATGGACTCATCTCTAGACTCCGTCGTGAGCTCAACCTACATGACTTTGCCACCTTCCAAGTCCTTGTCAACAAGGCCATCCCAGGCAGAGGACATGAACACCCCCAACGACTTCCGCAAACACCCTAGAGACGATGGTTCATCCAGTTCAGGCTCCCAGAAGCGCAAGATCTGGATCCCCAATAGTATGTTCCGCCAGAACAACCCACCGAGGCCATCCTATGTGGCGCCTCGTCCACCAACCCAATTCCACCCAACTCCACCAAACAACCCAGATCCACGCACTGTCTTTGGAGCCTGTTACAAGTGTGGTCAGGCTGGCCACTACTCTCGTGAGTGTCCCCAGAACCAGCTACAGAATCAGAATGCTCCACCCCGTGCCAGAGGCAACAACAATGGTCGTGGCAAGCCCCCCCAGAAGGTCTACACCACCAAACCCGCTCCTCCCTCCACTCGTGGACGTGTGGACCAGATTGCCGCCGAAGAGACTGACGACACCACTGACGTCATTCTTGGTACGCTCCCTGTCAATTATGTTCCTACTTCCGTTCTTTTCGACCCAGGAGCATCTCATTCATTCATGTCGGAAAGTTATGCACTTCGTCATGATTTATCCTTTGTTGAATTGTCCACCCCCATGATTATTCAAACTCCAGGGTCAAGATGGCAAACTAATAGAGTAACCCATGGTAATCAGCTTGCAATTGAGGGTTTAGTATTCCTTGCTTCACTCATAGCCCTCAAGTCTTCAGATATTGATGTCATCCTTGGCATGGATTGGCTATCAAGACAGAATGCCTACCTGGATTGCAAAGGCAAATCCGTGAAACTCACCCACCCTTCAGGAAAAACCGTCAACTATACCTCACCCAGAACAAGAACCCAAGTGCATTCCATGAATGTACTTCCCCTTCCCGAACTTGAAGATATTCCGGTGGTTTGTGACTTCCCGGATGTCTTTCCTGAAGAGCTGTCGGGCATGCCACCCGACAGATGTGTAGAGTTTATAGTGGATCTTGTACCAGGAACCGCACCAATTTCTAGATGCCCATACAAAATGGCCCCACGTGAGTTAGCTGAGCTTAAAACCCAACTGGAAGCTTTGTTGGAAAAAGGCTTCATCCGCCCTAGCTCATCGCCATGGAGTTGCCCCGTTCTGTTCGTAACGAAGAAAGATGGAACAGAAAGGATGTGCGTAGACTATCGCCCGCTAAATTTAACGACGATAAAGAACAAGTACCTACTTCCCAGGATCAATGATCTTTATGATCAACTTGCAGGATCCTCTATCTTCTCCAAGATGGATTTGAGATTAGGTTATCATCAAATCAATATCCGAAACAAGGACATTCCCAAAACGGCTTTTACTACTCGTTATGGTATTTACGAGTACACCGTCATGTCCTTTGGTTTAACCAATGCCCCCGCCACTTTCTCACGCATGATGAATTCGATCTTCATGGAGTACTTAGATAAATTTGTTGTGGTTTATCTCGATGACATTCTCATCTACTCGAAGAACGAAGAAGAACTTGCCGAACACCTAAGGCTGGTATTGATGAAACTTAGAGAGCATCACCTGTATGCTAAATTCTCCAAGTGTGAATTTTGGCTACCAGAAGTGACCTACTTAGGCCACGTGATTTCTGCAAAAGGCATTGCTGTAAATCCCGAGAGAGTTCAGGCCGTCCTTGACTGGACTCCACCTAAATCGGTTAAGCAAGTTAGGAGTTTTCTTGGCCTAGACAGCTATTGCCGTCGCTTCGTCGAGAACTTTTCTAAAGTTGCAAAGCCTCTAACTGAACTCCTCAAGAAAGATAAGAAGTTCCTATGGACTCCCAAGTGCGAGGAAAGCTTTCAAGAGCTAAAAAGAAGATTGACTTCTGCACCCGTACTTGCACCTCCAGACACCAAAAAGGATTTCGAGATCTATTGTGACGCATCACGGCAAGGGTTAGGATGCATACTTCTGCAAGATCGACATGTGGTAGCTTATGCTTCACGCTAGTTGCGGCCACGTGAAGAGAACTATCCTACCCATGACCTTGAACTCGCTGCCGTAGTTCATGCCCTAACAACTCGGCGACATTACCTCCTTGGTTATCGTTGTGAGATTTTTTCCGACCACCAAAGCCTCAAATACATTTTCACCTAGCCAGATCTTAATCTCAGGCAAAGACGCTGGATTGAGTTGATAAAAGATTACGACGTAGTAATTTCTTACACCCCAGGCAAAGCCTATGTCATGGCTGATGCACTAAGTCGTAAGTCGTATTGTAACAACCTCATGTTACAATAGTATCAACCACTTCTTCATGAGGACTTTCGCAAGCTCAATCTTGAGATTGTTCCTCATGGCTATTTTTCTACCTTGGTGGTGAAGCCAACTCCTGAGGATCAAATCATAGTTGCCCAAAGGCGTGCACGAGGTGTTCGCCGGATCAAGGAGAACATTGCTAGCGGAGTTGCTAAATGTTTCTCCACAGATAGCAAGGGAACGGTATTCTTTGGAAATCGTTTGGTAGTACCTAAGAATAGGGAACTAAGGCAACTCATCCTCAAAGAAGCCCATGACACACCCCTCTCGATTCATCCCCGTAGCACAAAAATGTACCGAGATCTACGCCTGAGATTTTGGTGGACTGGGATGAAGAGAGACATTGCTCGATTTGTTGCCGAATATGATGTTTGTCGTTGCATTAAGGCAGAACATCAAAGACCTGCTGGTACACTTCAACCTTTGTCTATTCCTGAGTGCAAATGGGACAAAGTCGGTATGGACTTCATCACCGGCTTTCCAAAAACCCAGAAAGGAAACAATGCCATCTTCGTTGTCATAGATAGGCTTTCCAAAGTTGCTCACTTCCTTCCGGTTCGCGAGTCTATAACTGCTAGCCAGTTAGCAGACTTGTACGTCTCTAGAATTGTATCCCTTCACGGTGTTCCTGTGGAAATCAATTCTGATCACGGTAGCCTTTTCACCTCTAGATTTTGGGGAAGCTTTCAGAATGCTATGGGAACTCATCTCTCCTTTAGTACAGCTTTCCATCCTCAGTCTAGCGGTCAAGCCGAAAGGGTTAACCAAATTCTTGACGACATGCTCAGAGCTTGTGTTACCTCATTCGGAAAGAATTGGGATAAATCTCTTCCATTTGCCGAATTTGCTTATAACAATAGTTTTCAATCTAGTCTGAACATGGCTCCTTTTGAACTCCTATATGGACGACGATGTCGAACACCACTAAACTGGTCAGAAACCGGTGAAAGACAATTCTTTGGACCGGACATGATCAAGGAAGCAGAAGAGCAAGTTCGCATTGTTCGTGATCAATTGAAAGCAGCCCAGTCTCGTCAGAAAAGCTACTATGATCGTCATCATAGGCAAGAGAGCTACAATCTGGATGAGAAGGCTTACCTTCGGGTTACTCCTTTGAAGGGAACCCAACGTTTCGGTATCAAAGGCAAGTTGGCCCCACGTTACATCGGACCTTTATGCATTCTTGCTAAACGTGGAGAAGTTGCCTACCAACTTGAACTACCCCCGCACCTCTCCCGAGTACATGATGTATTCCATGTGTCCCAACTCAGGCGTTGCTTCAAGGACCCCATCCGCGAAGTCGACCATGAAACGCTTGATCTCCAAGATGACCTTTCTTATCGAGAATACCCCGTTCGTATTCTTGATTCCGCAGAGCGTGTCACTCAACGTCAGAAGATTAGGTTTCTGAAAGTGCAATGGTTACACCACTCTGAGAGAGAAGCTACGTGGGAAAGAGAAGACCGCCTCAGTGCCGAGTACCCCACCTTCCTCCCGCAGACTTCTGAATCTCGGGACGAGATTCTGTTGAGTGGGGGCGAGTTGTCAGAACCCTCTGTTAGGTAATGTGCTAGAGTTAGTAAGTCACTTGCATCATGTTAAAATTTCAAAAGAAATCTTTGAAATCAAAATCAAAAGAAAAATGGGAGAAGGAAACCCCCCCAGTTGAATTAATTCTAAAGGCCAGATAAAAATCTTCTCCAAAAATTCATGTTAGATTTTTGAAAAGTCTTATAAATGAGTGTGATCACATATCAAGTGATGTGGGCCCACCCCATGCTCATAGATTTTTCAAATATTCAAACAGTGCCTTGGAATTAATTAAAAACCCCTATTTGAGTTAAGATTCAAATTATTTGAATTTTAAAAATGTTGAAACTTTATAAGTGGCTAGTCTATATTATTATGAGGCCATAGAAAATTTTTCAGCATTTAATAAAATGCCTAGCTATTTATTTTAGCACAGCAAGAAAAATGTCAGAAAAGAAAAACAAAAAAAGAAGAAGAAAAGCTTACCTGGCGCCTAGGCGAGAGCAGCCCATCCGGCCCACCCGGCCCAGAGGGGCAGCAGGGTCTTCTTCCCCGCCCCGCGCATCCAAGCTGCTCGGTGGAATGCCACCGAGCCAGCCGTGGACGACATGTCGCCGCCGAGTACCTTCCAGGCCTCCCCGTGCCCCCTTCTCGCGCCTGGAGACGTCTCTCTCCCGTCCCAATCCATTCCCCCCTCCAGAGCTTCCTCCTCCTCCTCCCGTGCTCGATTTCGTCGCCGCCCGGAGCTTCACCGGAGCGCACCGCCGTGGACGACGTGGCCACCGTGCCCTAGAGCTCCAACCAGCAAGTCCACCGTGTTCCTCGTCCTCGACTTCGTCTTCACGCAGAAGCTGGAGCCCTAATTCCTCCCCAAGCCGACGCCATCGTCTTCAACCTCTCGCTGGACCCGCGAGCTCGCCGCCGTCGATTCGCCGCCGTGGAAGCCTCCCCGAGCTTGCTGTTGCTTCCGTTTGATTCGCGGTGAGCTACGGAGCGTTTCCCCCAAGCTTCCAGCACCCCGCAACCCCTCTAGCCGTTTTCACCATGGTTGCCGATGCACGTCGCCGCCATGGACGACGATGAGGTCGCCCCTGTGCCCCATCATCTCGTCCAGCGCGCGCGTTTGACTCTCAGTGGCTCTAGCATTCGAACACGACCGTCCCAGCCTCAAGACGTGGCCTCTAGCCCCACTCCCGACCTCGCCGGTTCTCTGCCGCCGCCTTTGCTCGTCGCCGACGTCATTCCGGTGAGCCCCCGTGCTGCTCGTCTGTCCCAGATGAAGCGCGCGTGCCTGGGCTCCCGTTTGGTGGTCGCGGCATGCCAAATGGTGGCCGGGAGCACCCTCCCCGTGCAGCGCCGCCGCGTCTGTGACGCCGGCGTTTAGCCGCCGGCAGGCCCGCCGACGTGGCCATGATTAGGGCTTAACCCCACCCGGGTTAAGTGACCCTAGGTCACTGACAATGGGCCCTAGTGGCTTAATTAAGCCACTGGTTAAATTAAACAGCCAGATTAAATTAACCCAGCCACTGACAGGCCGACCCCACATGTCAGCCCCCCCTGACGCCAGCATGAAGTCATGATGACGCCATAAATGATTTTCCAGAATTTGAAATGAATTAAAGAAATTCCAGAAAATCCAAAAAATAGCCCAAACTTTGGAAATTCATAGAAAATTCATATTAACTCCAAATTGGACAAATAATATATGAAAAATGATCAGGAGAAAATAACCTATCCAAATATCCAACTTTCAACTTTGTTTGAGTTGAATTTAAAATGTGAATAGTAGCATTTGCTATTTGATTTAAATGGAAAAATCAAATTCAATTCAAAAGTTTTTGCAACTTGGACAATGGAAACATGCTACATTTCACTTACACATCAGAGGCATATCATACACATTTCCAAATGATTCAAATTGATCAATCAATGTCACATGTAACTTGGCTAAGTTTGAATTCAAATTGGAGTTTGAATTTGCAATTCAATTTGCAATATACTCCATTTAAATGGAATTGCTTCACACATAAGAGCATATACATCAAGTTTCAACCTTCCATCATGTGATTGTGCATTCTATTTACTTTGCTACCTTATTTGTTGTTTGTCGATTAGAGGTGGAACCGGAGCAGGAGGCTGCCCCCTTCGTTGAAGACCCCGAACCCGAACCTCGTCAGCAAGGCAAGCAAACCCCCATTGATCATGTCGATAAAATCCCACTTCCCTCTCATGTCTCGCTTATGCATTGTATAGGATGATTACCATGCTACGTTTATACCGCATAGATGAACCCATTCCTTTGCATGACCTATCATTTTGTCACAGTAGTAAGCAAACCACAATCCTAGCAACTGTAGGAGTTGATTGATATCATGTGGCCCCTGCAATTGTTACTGCTTATTGCATGCTTAGAGTGATACCTTGATGTTACTGTTATGTGAATCGGGATGGTAGTGATCATGATGACGATGGTTGAAAAGTGTTGGTGAATCTACCCTAATACAAGGTGAACGATGAGAGGCTGTGTAGGAGTACACGGTGGGTTGTCTCGTTGAACACCGCCCTAAGTCCGAGTTCTTGTGTGGTGATCCAAGATGAAGAGTACAACCACACATTGGGCTCACTGACCCCTCTCAGCTTACTAACTCATCCCTTTCGATGTCCAGATGTCGCAATAGTTCGGAGTTCTGGTAGGTCTGTGGCCTGGATGATAACTGAGAGAACGGCTCACCCGAGACCGGCTTATGCACCACGCACACATCACTTGGGTCCACTTCGGTAAACCGGCCGGGTTCACGATAGTGGTAGCCAACCCAAGTAGACGGCTTTCTCGGACTAGATCGGCTATGAGGTAAGAGTTGTGGTGAGCATCCTCGCTGGCACCCCTTGAATGGTGTCGAGATCAAAGGCGGTAAATGATGATCATGTGTGTGTAGCGGTACACCTCTGCAGGGTTAACAAAACTATTCGAATAGCCGCGTCCGCGGTTATGGATTTCTTGGAAAGCTTAGCTTGATTATTAGACAAATTGAACTAGCTACTTCTAAAACACACCAAGATAAGTGTGAGTGCTATGGCGTGCTTTCTCGTGGGGAAGTCGAGGAAGGCACCATAGAGGTGTAATTGGTTGGAGAAAGTAGTGGACTCGTGTACGCTTCTTACCTCAAAGTCTGGTACTCGTAGTTCAGGATTAGCCAAGTCAAAGCTGACACTTCTGCAAGTGAAACCCCACCTCCCTTTACCTTGATACATATGCATGAGTAGTATAGCTCCTATGTAAGTCTTGCTGAGTACGACTTTGTACTCACGTTTGCTTAATCTATGTTTTAGATGAAACCACTGACCCCGAAGGTGGCTTCTTCATCGATCTGGATGACTGAAGATCAAGCTAGTCTAGTCCCAGTCAGATGACTGGTTCCCTCGTGGAGGGCTTGTGTTTAAATAAGGCTTCTTAAGCCATTTGTTAAACTTGTCTGTACTCAGACATAATTTGCTTCCGCTTGTGTTGTAATGTTGGATCACATGTTTGTGATCTCTGTGTGCACTCTATAAGAGTTATCAATAAAAATGTATACTTTGTAGAGAATTGCAATGATACCTACTGTTCATACAAGGCATGTGTGCTGCGTGTATGTTTATAACAGGCATGTCTTTGTATGGGTTTTCGAGACCTTAGTTGTGATCTGGCTGGCGGTCTTTCATACACCAAGTGGCCCTTAGATGTGCGCAGCTTGGGGCATCGCGATGCGATTGTTCGAGACTATGTCTCGTGCACACTTTGATGTATGATCGAGCCCGCCCTAGACCCCGACTAAGTGATCGGGCTGGAGTAAGTCTATGTAAGAGTTATGAGATAGTCGATAGTATGGTTGAGGCGACTTGTCTTTGAATATGGGAGTTCATCACCCATATCATTAGGCTTGTGTGCGGACGATGAGAACCCATCTCAGTTGATCATCCGGCCTAGATGGGATGCCCCTCACGTACGATGCTCTCCGAGAATGTTCTGTGCTTGGCCTTGTCTGCTTAGACAAGTGGGTACGGTTCTCGGCTCTCCATATGACTATGTCTTAGCTGGACTTGCATACGCTAACCCCGGGTCCCGACAGACTTGGTATCAGAGCAGGACTGACTGTAGGACTAGTAGCCTTGGCCGAAGTCGAGTCTAGCTTGCTATAGTTATATAGTTACTCTGGGTATATAAGGGAACAACGTAAGGCTTCTTTTTTTCCTTACCCCGTTCGTTCTGAGTTCTGAGTCACCCTCATCTTATTCTACGGGAAGATAGGACTAGGCTCTCCTCTGTCTGATTAGCACATCTCGTTGTTTGCTTCCTTGTAGCCGTTGGAAAGTTGTGATCGGTTTTTTAGGGTGGTTATGCTCCCTGATTTATTACATCGTATGTAAGTGTTGTTCCCATGTTGTAAGAAATTGTCTTTTTCTTGCAATTACAGCCGTTATGCTGTCCGAGTCATTCCAGGTTTATCTCATAATCTGATGCATTTGCAAACTCCATCTTTCTGTTTCAGATGGCAGATCTTCCCCCTAGGCAGATTGTTCGTTTGACCAGGTGCCTCGGTGTGCATGGCCATCCCGCCACGTTGATCGAGATGATGTCTTATGTGGGATATCGATGGTATCCTGAGTACACCGTTGAGGAGAAGCTCCATGACTTCAACCAGACCCAGTTCCACTGCATTGTCCGGATCTACCCGCACCACGTTGGAGTCACTCAGCCTATCCACTTTGGACATGGCATTGGCATGACAGAGAACATGGCTGTGCAGGATGCTGCATACTCATGTATCACCCTGCTGAGAGAGGAGCACACCATGCTGAGAGAGACCTCATTCCTCTATATCCCTGCTGCACTTCCAGGAGAAGAGGGATATTACACCGGACTCTACTCAGATCACTCTGCAGAAGATCCAGTACTACAGATGACTGCTAGGTTTGCTAGTGATCGAGATCGTGATGCACGCGCTCTCCGTTTTGAGCTTCACGCCACTCGTGTTCGTCTGTATCGAGCACTGACCCTTTTGGCACCCTTCGTGAGTGTTGGATCAGTTGAGTATGATGCTATCTACCCAGTGAGGACTCAGATGCCTTCTCGAGTTGCTTGGCCCGAGATTGGAGGCATTTTCCCACCCCGTGGTCCTTTCCTTCCACCCTACGCTGGACCTAGGCCCCATCCTTGCCCAAATGGATATCAGGGTCCACAAGCCTCCGTATTTTCCGATGGTCACCTTCAGCTACCAGGATACGCGGGTAACTTTTACGAGGACTACTATGGAAATGGAGATGAGTGGGACCGCCTGTGGTCTTACTTAATGAGGATGTAGTAGTATCTTAGTATATTGTACGCAAGGTGTCTAAGTTCTAGAGGCTTAGATAAATAATGTATAGGAAGTCAGAGTGCCTCTGAAGGATGTATCATCTTCATCATGTTTGTATTAGCTTGGTGCTTGTACTAAAACGATGTATGGTTTGTATGACAGCTTGTGAATATATGGCTTGTATGCTTTATCACCATGTTGTCAAGATGATTACTTCCTTTGCTCTGTAATCCTTCCAGTACTTCAATACCTTGATTAGACTCTTCCAATCAACTATGTTTCACTTTGTTTTTTCACCTTCAGAATGTCTCAAGGAACCCGTGGCCAGCTTGGTCGTAACCAGGGTCGTGGGATGACCAGGAGGAAGGCAACCTTCCACCCCCACCCACGATGGCTCAGGTTCTGATGGAGGTTGAGAGGAACCGCCGAGACTCTCACCATCTACTGGAAGTCATTGCTCGCAACACCACTCAGCAGCGCAACGAGTTGGTGTCCCTGAACGACTTCATCCGGCTTCATCCCCCGGTTTTCAGTTATTCCACCGAGCCCCTTGACGCCGATGACTGGCTTCGCAGCATCGAGAGGAAGCTCCAATCAGGCCATGTTGCAAATGGCGACAAGGTCAGCTATGCCACCTATCACCTTGAAGGTGCAGCTAGCTCTTGGTGGGAGAACTTCATGAATATGCGTCCCGTTGGACCGCCCGCATCTTGGGATGAATTCTGCACTTCCTTCCGTGAGCACCACATTCCCAAGGGTCTTATGGACCGCAAGCGTGAGGAGTTCTGCAACCTCACCCAAGGCAGAAGGACTGTTGACGAGTTTTGTCGTGAGTTCAACCGACTTGCTCATTATGCTACCGAAGAAGTCTCCGCCGACTCCAAGAAACAAGAAAGGTTCCGTCATGGACTCATCTCTAGACTCCGTCGTGAGCTCAACCTACATGACTTTGCCACCTTCTGTAAGAGCAAAGTTATACCCTCATGAGTTTTGGATATTGTTGGTCAAAACAGTAGAGGAACTAACAAGTTTTCTAGTGTGAAACAGATGGTTAGGTTCCTGAAGTTATAGGTTGGTGATAAAGCTTCAACGAAGATTTACTCATCTATCGAAGCATATCCTCTGGAGCGAAGCTTATCACGGATGTCGACCCCTAAAAAGATAAGGAATCCTGAAGCACGTCTCATTGAAGAAGTTGATCAAGATGGCGCAAGACTTAGTTGTTTTTGCATAGTTCTTTTTACTTCTTTGAGTCGTAGGAAAAACCGTACTATCAAGAGGGGTTTAGTAAATGTATTCCGAAGGTTTTGATGAAAAGACTCAGATCGAATCTAAACCAGTGAGAAGCCAGAGTCGAAGAAATCTCATGTGAGCTAGGTAATGCTTCACCAGCGAAGACTTTGTTCTTTCGGCTCCTGAAGCAGAACCAAGTCCGTGAGTCAGCTTTACTTGGACCGCAATTAAAGTTGCGCTTTGATTGGAAATATGACCGTTGGGGACAGGTGTCAAGCTGTCACATCGCGTTACTTTAGTCATTTCGCACCTTGGGATTGCCACCTATAAATACGCCACCCCCGCTATCATTGGCGGGAGGCTGCTCCAACATTGATTCCCTACAGAGGAGAGAGAGAGAGAGAGAGCAACCCCACCGAAGCATTTCAAATACCAATACACCGAAGCATAAGTCCTATTGATCTGAGTTGATTCATTATGACTTAGGAAGAAGTTTGCTAGCCTTGTTATCTTGGAGAACTGCAATTCTCCTAGACGGTTAGAGAGTTGTTCTTCAGAGAGCGAAGAGTTATTGTCGCCTTGAAGTCCAGTTTGTCAAAGGTTTCGGTGATTTCCTCAATAATCAACCAAGAGTGAAGAACTGACCAAGCTCAAGGAGATTGGTGCAGTGGAGATATGGACGGAGAGAGGTTAGCTCCTGTGTTCAATCACAAGTCCCTCCAACCAGACGTAGCACTTTGCAGAGTGTGAACTGGTCGAACAAACATCGCCGAGTCAAGAGTTCGTTTTACTTTCTGCACTTACATTTTGTTTGTCAATTGCTTCAGAGTTCTGCTTCGATGCAATTGATTCGATACTTTTGATTCACTATGTTCTGCTTCGATCACGTTCTGCTTCAATGTTTACCCTTCAGTTGAATAGTTTCGATTGCTGTGTTAGGCTTCACTTCAAAGTTTCATGCGAAATTTTGAAGTGATCATTCACCCCCTCCCCCTCTGAACACATACTTGGTCTAACAATTGGTATCAGAGCTAGGCACTCTTTTTGGATTAACCTCCTGGAGTGTTTTCAAGTATGTCTTCTAGTATGTCTTTCGCAGCTATTCGCTCTGGCGAACCTATTCCTATTTTCAATGGGAAGGACTACTCTTACTGGAAGGACAAGATGAAGAGGAATATTATGGCTATCAATTCCACTGCATGGCAAGTTGTCTTACATGGTGTTACAGTTACTGACAAGAATGCTATCACTCCTGAAGAAGCTCAACTGATGGATCTGGATTCGGTTGTCTAGGTGTTCATCACAAATCACTTGACTCCAGAAAAGTATCATGAAGTGAAGAATATTCCTTCGGCCAAAGGTGTCTGGGACTATCTTGAAAAGATTGGTGAAGGTGTTTCTACTCAGAGAGATGCCAGAATTGACACACTCCGAAGCAAATTCTATCGCTTCAAAAGACTCGAGGGTGAAAAGGTTCACTCAATTTACAGCAGACTCACAGCTCTGGCAAATGAGTTGATTTCCCTCGGTGCTGATGATATAACTCCTCACTCAGTTGTCAGAACACTTCTTCGCTCGCTAGATGATTCGTTCGATCACATTGTTCTGATGATCAAGGAAAGGTCTGATTACAGACATCTTGTTGCTGTTGATGTTCTTGAGAGACTCACTACCTTTGAAATGGAAGAAGATGAGAAACGTGACATGAATGGTTCTCGAAGAATATCTCATGCTCTGAAAGCAAAAGCTTCGCGTCATTCTTCGCCCGAAGTCAGTTCTGCTTCAGGTGTCGAATCAGATGATCATGCAAGCATTGCAAAGGATTTGGCACTGATCATGAGACGCTTCAATCGCTTTCAGAAGAAAGGTTTTTCTTCACCCAAGAAGAGTTATCCTTCAAGAAGCTCGAGTCATTCTTCTCACCGTTCATCTTCAAGAAGCTCTCCATCGAAGGACAACTGCTGCTATAAGTGCAAGAAACCAGGACACTATATTGCTGATTGCCCTCTGTGGGAAGCTGAGAACAAATCGAAGCATTCTCTCAGAGACTCTTCATCGAAGCCTTACAGATCCTCCAGAAGTCATGAGTCAAAGAAACATGATTCCAGTTCAAGAAGGGAAAAGAAGAAAGATTCTGATGATGATAAGAGAAAGAAGTATCATAAGAGGCGTGAGGGTTCTTCATCGAAGACTTACTCGTCTCGTCGAAGCAGCTCTCACCGTGCCAAGGCCTATCTGGGAAAGGAGATGAACTCAGAAGACGAAGCCTCTGGTTCCGAAGCTGAACAAGACTCAAGGTCTGCTTCAGGGTCCGAATCAGATGGTGTTGCTGGATTGGCATTTGCTTCGACAGATGCTTCAGTCAATGCTTCGAGCTCATTCTTCACCAACAACAGTAGTGAAGATGAAACTCCTGCATATTGCTTCATGGCCAAGGCAAAGGTATCTTCATCCAAGTCAACCTATGATACCTCTGATTATTCCTCATGTGAAAGTGATACTAGGATAAGCTATGCTAAACTTGCTAAAATTTCTTCAATTCAACAAGATGAACTTGATTCACTAAGCAAAACCATTAAGAAGTCAGAAACGTTGTTGATCAATGAGATTGAGAAGAATCAAACTTTAACCAATGAGCATGCTGCTCTGAAGGAGAAGGTTGAAGAATTATCCTCTCGGCATGATCTTCTTTCAGTTGATTATGAGAAGCTTACCTATGAATTTCTTCAGAGGAAAGTGGCTCTCGAAAAACTGACAGAGGCTCATGAAGAATTGGAAAATGTCAATCTCTCTCTCATGGCTCAACAAGGTTCTGAAGCAATTGATAAATCTGAATCACCTTGTTTCGATTGGTTGGAACGAAGCAAAACTATTTCCAAAGGGAAAGCTCTTATTGTTATTGATGATACTAATGCCTCCGATGAGGAAAATCCTGCTGTTACCGAGGAACTCCTCAGGTTGAAAAACTTATTTGAAACAGGCATGTTCAAAAGTGTGCAAGGACACCAATATCTCTGTGATATCCTTAGGAAGGCTCTCCTTCACAGGAATCCCAGGAATGAAGGTGTTGGCTTTGAAAGAAAGATAAATCCTGATGGCACATATTGGGAGCCTGAGCAGTATCCTAAGACTGTTTGGGTTCTAGCTAAGGAGAAACCCATTGATATTGCTAACCTTTCAGGTTTCGATTGCAAAATGAACAAAGTCATTGTGGATGAATCACTTGATTCAGACTACAAACTCATGAAAGATGAACAGGGAAAAGTTTCAGCTGATTATGTAGGTACTCCACCAAAGAATGGATTTTACAAGAGGCAGATATGGGTGCAGAAAGCACTTGTTGAAAAATTGCCTGCTAACCATTCTATGCAGGGAAAGCCTTCGGTACCACCGAATCATTTCTACTCTCTTGAGACAAGAAATGATCCTTTGGTGACCGAGTCAAATGTTCCGCAGAAGCAATACTATCGTACTGGTCGCCATACGTATCGTCCTCATAATAATCGTACTAAGATTGCATATGCTCATACTTATGCTAACCATTCGCAGAGGACTTACATTTATGGTGTGCTTGATGGTACACCGAAGCAATACACTCCTGTCCGATTTAATAATGCTTCGACCAGTGCTTCAACGTCTTCTCAGTCACCTGCTCGTTTGTGGGTGGTTAAGAAGAACTAATTCTTCTGCAGGGCTATGTCTCCGGTGGATCCGAATGGGTCATGGATAGTGGTTGTACAAATCATATGACCGGAGACAAGGAGTTGTTCACCGAAGAAAAACTATCTCAATCTTCCTTGAAGTACATTACCTTCGGTGACAACAACAAAGGTAAAGTGTTAGGTTTGGGTAAGATTGCCATATCGAAGGATAAGCACATTGACCAGGTTATGCTAGTTCAATCACTTGGATATAATCTTATGTCTATCTCAAAGTTATGCGATATGGGTATGCTTGTATTGTTTTCTGCTTCGCGTTGTGTTGTCTTTTCACAGGATGACTATTCGTTTGTCTTCGAGGGTTACCGAAAGGGAGATCTATACATTGTTGATTTTTCTTCGGGTCCTGCTGTTTCCACTTGCTTAATGGCAAAAGCTTCATCTGGTTGGTTATGGCATCGAAGACTTGGTCATGCAGGGATGAGAAATCTTCATAACTTAGTGAAGAAGAATCATGTTATTGGTCTTACCGAAGTAAAATTCGATAAGGATCGTCTCTGCAGTGCTTGCGAAGCTGGTAAAATTACGAAGAAACATCATTCAGCGAAGACCATCATGACTACCACTCGTCCTCTTGAATTGCTTCATATGGATCTTTTTGGTCCTCAAAACTATGCAAGCCTGGGAGGAAACAAATATGGTCTAGTTATTGTTGATGACTTCTCACGATATTCTTGGGTTTTCTTTTTGGATGACAAGAGCAAAGTGGTTGAAATCTTCAAGTCATTCGCTAAGAGAGCTCAAACAGAATATGAATTATCTCTGAAGAATATCCGAAGTGATAATGGAACTGAATTCAAGAATACTAATATCGAAGATTTTCTTGATGATCATGGTTTTACTCATGAGTTCTCTGCTGCTTATACACCTCAACAGAATGGTGTAGTTGAAAGGAAGAATAGAACACTTATTGAGATGGCCAGAACTATGCTTGCTGAATACAAGACTCCTATTAGGTTCTGGGCCGAAGCAATCAATACTGCATGTCACATCATCAACAAGGTTTACCTTCACAAATTCTTGAAGAAAACTTCACATGAGCTTATCACTGGTAACAAACCAAATGTCTCATATCTTAGGGTATTTGGTGCTCCATGCTTTATTAGAGATATGAATCATAGCTCCAAATTTGCCCCTAAGGCACATGAAGGTTTTCTTTTAGGTTATGGCTCAAACTCTCACACTTACAGAGTCTATAACTCTCACTTTGGGAAAGTTATGGAAACTGTAAATGTAAGATTTGATGAAACTAATGGCTCTCAAAAGGAGCATTTGCCTCATGATCTAGATGAACCTCAACTTGATGAAGTGATTAGGTCTATGGCTATTGGTGAGATTCGCCCTGTCGATGCTAATGAACGTCAAGCTGTAAGGGATGATGATGGTCCAATGTTCCCACACTTAGCCCGGGGCGCTGGAGATCACCATCCTGAAGCTAATGATGAACAGGACGAAGAAGGTCAAGGGAACGAAGGAAATGCTGAAGCTGAACCCGAAGCTGATGCAGATCCTGAAGCAGATGCTGAGCCTGAAGCAAATGATACTGCTTTATCACGAGTTCGAAGAAGAGTTGATGTGGATTCGATTCTCGAAGATATCAATCTACCAGGTCGTCCCACTACTCGATCTCGCACTCGCTTGGCTAACTTCTGTGGAAATTTTTCCTTTGTCTCTATGCTAGAGCCTTCAAAATATGATGAAGCCATAAAAGACCCTGATTGGTTATTGGCTATGATGGAAGAACTTCACCAGTTTGAAAGGAACAAAGTCTGGTCACTTGTTGAAAGGCCAGATCCCTCGAAGCACAACGTTATTGGCACCAAGTGGATATTTCGCAACAAGCAAGATGACGACGGTATTGTGGTAAGAAATAAGGCTAGATTGGTAGCACAAGGTTACACCCAAATCGAAGGCATTGACTTTGGTGAAACTTATGCTCCAGTAGCCCGTCTCGAATCCATTCGTTTCATGCTTGCTTTTGCTAACCACAAAAATATATTGCTATATCAAATGGATGTCAAGAGTGCTTTTCTTAATGGTGAAATCGAAGAAGAAGTGTATGTTATGCAGCCTCCAGGTTTTGAAGACTTGAAGAATCCTGATATGGTGTACAGGCTTCATAAAGCTTTGTATGGACTGAAGCAAGCACCTCGTGCTTGGTATGAAACATTGAAGGATTTCCTCCTGAAGAAAGGCTTCAAACCAGGAACAACTGACCCCACTCTTTTCACTCGATCATATAACAATGATCTATTTGTGTGTCAGATTTATGTAGATGATATCATTTTTGGCTGTACTAACACTGAGATCAGCGAAGAATTTGCAAGGATGATGTCGAAGAAATATGAGATGTCTATGATGGGAGAATTGAAGTTTTTCCTTGGACTTCAGATTCGACAACAGAAGAATGGCACCTTTATTTCACAAGAGAAATACTTGAAGGATTGCCTAAAGAAGTTTGATCTTGCTGAATGCAAGACCATTAGAACTCCCATGCCTACTAATGGTTTTCTTGATGCAGATGAGAAAGGGAAACCCTTCGATCAGAAAAAGTTTCGGTCTATGATAGGTTCACTCTTATACTTATGTGCATCTAGACCTGACATCATGCTATCAGTTTGTATTTGTGCTCGTTTTCAGGCAAATCCGAAGGAATCGCATCATATTGCTGTGAAGCGAATTCTTCGATATCTAGCACATACTCCTTCGTTGGGACTTTGGTATCCCAAAGGCACTCAGTTTGATTTTATCGGATATTCTGATTCAGACTGGGCTGGTGATAGGGTTGACAGGAAATCTACCTCAGGCACTTGTCATTTTCTTGGTAGATCTCTTGTGTGTTGGGCTTCAAAGAAACAGAATTGTGTCTCAATATCTACTGCTGAAGCTGAATACATTGTTGCTGGCTCATGCTGCACTCAAATACTTTGGCTTAAGCAGACGCTGAAAGATTATGGTATTCATATGAAGAAAATCCCTCTGCTTTGTGACAATGAGAGTGCCATCAAGATTGCTCACAATCCTGTGCAACACTCTCGAACGAAGCATATTGATATTCATCATCATTTTCTTCGAGATCATGTTCAGCGCGAAGACATTGAGATTAGCCATGTAAGAACTGAAGATCAATTGGCAGATATATTCACGAAGCCATTGGACGAGAAAAGGTTTTGTGCATTGAGATGTGAGCTGAACATCTTAGACTCACACAATGTTCAGTAAGATCGAAACTATTCACTGTATATATTCACCTTCGGTGTGTAATTTTTGTTTAGTTTTGCTTGAGTTTTGCTTCGCCCAAGTTTAGCTTCGTTTGCCATTTGCTTTTTGTTATGTGTTTAGTTTGCTTTATTTATTCGTTTCTTTTGTCCTCTATGCTTATCACTTTTAGCTTCGTTGTTGTTCTTCGAAGTGATAAGTTTCGGACCCTACCTCTCCATTCTGCTTCGCTTCCAATCTTTTCGATCTTGAATGTTAAGCACAATTGAAACGGAAAGCATATTGCTTCGAACGTCATTGAGTTCCGAATCAATTGCTTCCAACTTTATCGAAGTTTTTGCTCTCGGTCAAGACTTATTCTTCGACCGTTGAGTGCCCGTCTTTTCGGATCGATGAGTTTCGCTCGCGATACGCCACCATATCTGAGCCGTTGAATCGGAAGAGTCAGTTGCTGAGAACCGTTCGATGTGATCTGGTAACCGCTCCAGATCGTGTCTATTTAAGGCGATCCCCCAATCGAAACCGTTCCCACGCATTCATTCACCTCGACTCCTCCGTCTTCCTCCTCGAGCGTCCGCAGAGCTCCTCGTCCTCGTCGTCGCCGTCGCTGCTTCACTGCCGGAACGCCGCCGCCGTGGACCTTCTCCGTCGACGCAGAGCACTTCTCCGCCCTCCGTCGCCGTAGCCGCCGTGCGTCACCAAGTTAGGGTACGCACTACCTCTCGGATCCTATCTGTTTATCTGTGTTCTTCATCTAGGGTTTGGATCTGAGATAGTTAGGGGTTTGTTTTCTGTTTTAGGGATGTTTGATCCATGCTGATCGTTACATCTTGGGAAAGCTGTTCTTAGCATCAAAGCTATCTCATCTTCTCAGGTCAGTGGACAAGATTCGATTCATTCGCTGTTTTGGCTTAGGTTAGGTCTTGTTTTCGAACTAGTTCTAGCCAAAAATCATACAGAGACGTTGCATCCAATCTGAGATTGATCTGGGTTCCTATCAAATATGATTTGTTTTGGTCGAAACCTTTTCCTGTGCTTATTCATTCCCTCTCTTCGTTTCCCTCTTGTCTATGATTCTGTTCACAGGATGTCTGACGAAGAAGCTGCTATGGGGAATGAGTCTCCGATTGTTGAAGGACTGGAAAATTATCCAGAGCCACCGAAGCAGAAGGGCAAAGGAGGCAAAACGAAGGAAGTGAATAATGCCAGAGGCATTCCCGAAGCAATTCGCATTAAGATGGGGTATAACACTCCTCCAGAAGAAACAGATCAGGATAGGAAGACGAGATTGCAAAGAATTCGCAGATATTGGGCTGTCAGGTGGTACAAGTTCAAGAGCATCCCAACTTGGAAGTGGGCAATGCAATTTGCTTTCAGTCCTCCTTACGGATACACCACAGTCATGTGTGCTCAGTACACCGAAGCCAACCGGATGAAGTACTATCCGAAGCCTCCGGCTGTTCCTCACCCAAATTCACTCAAGACTCCGGATGATTATCCAGATGAGAAAATCAGGCTTGCCATTTTGGCTGAAAAGAAGAGAATCCGCGAAGAAAAGAAAGCTAAAGCTCTTGCAGCTGCTGGACTTGATGATGCTGAACCATCGAAGCCTAAGAAGAGGCGAAAGCTTCGGAAGCTTAGTGATTCGCCCCCTCCTGCTTCAGATGAGGAGGCAGATCACGAAGCCGATGACGAAGCTGAAGCAGCTGCTCAGCTCGAAGATTCTATCGAAGAAGATCCAGCTGATGAAGCTGATGATGAGTCAGAGCACTCACCCATTCCCCCTAGTCCCAAGAAGAAGCTGTTGAAGAAGCCATTAAAGAAGAAGGCTGGAGCGAAGCCGACTACTCCTAAAGGCGTTAAGTTCCAAGAACCTACAGAACCTCCTGCTCCAAAGAGAAACATTGACTTGACGAACCTGGTGGTCGAGGCACCCTTGTCGTCTAAACCTCCCCGCCGTCCTATTCCATCCGAGCAGAGTACCAAGGAACGGCATGACCCGAAGGCAAAGCCTGTTGCTAAGCCTACTACTGTGCCTGAAGCCAAAGCTCCTGAGCCTGTTAAAGCTCCGAAGCCAAAGGCAACTGTGGCTAAGCCTGGTCAAACTTTTGCCCAGGTTGGCACCAAGAAGCTGACAGAAGTTGAGTAGAGGAAAAGAGACCTCATCGAAGCTGAACGCCTGCATGCCGAAGCTCAAGCCAAGGCTAAGGCAGAGAGAGAAGCAAAAGAGAAAGAGAAAGCAGATAGAGAAGCTGCTGAGCTGGAAAAGCAAAGGAAAGCGCTGGCTGAATCAAACCAGCAAGCTGAAGCGAAGCGCAAGCTAGCTGAAGCTAAAGCTCAAGAGGCTAAGGCAGCCGCCGAAGCCAACCAACTTGCTGAAGCTGAAGCCAAACGCCAAGCTCAGCTTGATATTGTTCGC
Organism: Bromus sterilis; assembly: GCA_950022295.1. Taxonomy (NCBI): domain Eukaryota; kingdom Viridiplantae; phylum Streptophyta; class Magnoliopsida; order Poales; family Poaceae; genus Bromus; species Bromus sterilis. The sequence goes on along the minus strand of OX465595.1, from coordinate 169,390,755 downwards.
ACGAAGAGAGCAGAAAAATCTGCTAGGGCCGCTCAAAAGGAAGCTGCTGTGGACATGGCGCCGAAGGACTTGCCCCCGAAGCCTGTCGCAGCTCCTCTCCCCGAAGCCCAAGTTGAAGCTGAACACAGTGAGCACAACTTTCCAGATGCTAGGGAAGGTGAACTGTGGGACTGTCTGGGTCTGAGCCAGACATATTTCAAGCTTGCTGAAGCCATTCATCCTCACACTGTGGATATTGGAGATACATATATCTCACCCAATCTTTCAGCAATGGTCGAAACTTTGTACAATCAGCTGAGAGATCTGCATTCAAGGGACAGATCAGAAACTGCAAAGATCCTGAAATTTCAGAAGAAAGCTGATGAAGAATCTGATGAGGATTTCAAGAGCGAAGCGACTGCTTCTTCGAAGAAAATTGCTGCTGTTAATGAGCAAACCAAGCAGAATCTTCAAATTTTTCAAGGCAAACTGAAATCCGCTATCGAAGAATGCTGCAAATCGCATAATGCTTCGGTCATGGCGATTGACTCCAAGAAGCGTGAAGCCATGGTCCAACAATTAGCTTCACCTCTTCCCAAGCTGCAACCTCGGAAGAGACGACTGATTGCTGACACCGAAGAAGTTGATGAAGTTAGCTCCCACCCTGCCAAGAAAGCACCAAGAAAGGCATCGCCCCCACGATGCAAAATCATCAATCTTGGAAAAACCACATCGAAGCCATCCGCCCCCGAAGCTGTTCCACCCCGTGCTCCAACTCCACCCACACCTCAACAAGCTCCACAACCGTCCGCTCAAGACAATTTTGCTCCACAACCATCTCCACCCCGTCAAGCCATTCCAGACAAAGATTACTCTTCATCTCACTCTGCTGAGGAGTCTGAATAAAAAGAAGAAGAAGCTCAAGATAAAGCTGTTCATGCTGAAGCCAATGCAGATGTTGATGTCGAAGCAGAAGCCGAAGCCAATGAGTTGGCCTTAGTCACTCAACCGCAGAGGCGAATCACAGATGCCCGAAGGCACTGCATTCCTGCTCAAGACACCCAGCTGGACTCCCTCTACCCCAGAGAGACTTTTCCCATTTTCATGGGAGAAGGAACTTCTTCAAGGCACGGTCCTGAATTTGACATCGAAGTTCATCGCAAGAAGCTTCGATTCTTTGGCACTAGTCCATATGATTCACCAAGAACTGCTGATGATCTTCGATTCTGGACCGCCGAGCAGCAAATCCTATACACGAAGCTTTACTGCCAGAAAGGCGTACTGTTCAGACATAGGTACTTGGATATGCACAGTTTATCTGCTGCCACGTGCTTCCAAAACATCGTGGAAACTATCGAAGCACAGAACCTGACTGGATTATTTGCAATGGAAACTCCATTTAACTCAGAGCTAGTGAAGCAATTCTATGCTACTCTATATGTCTCTGGAACCCCAGAAGATACTAGCACTTGGACTCTTGAATGGATGATTCAAGGGAAAGTCTTCAGGATGTACTCCGAAGAATTCATGGAAATTGTGAACATTCCAAGACACACCGGAAAACTTGCAAAGGTTCACATGTTACCGGATCCCACTGAAGCTGAATTCGCATCTTTACTGGATCCCGAAGTCACTGGAGATCACATGCTAGAAAACATTCGCCCGAAGCATCTGGTGTTCAATTCCAAGACATGGTTCTATATCCTGTCAAACTCACTGATGCCTCTCAGTACAGCGAATGAAGAATCAAATATTCTATATCCAACTCGTCATGCTCTATTGAAGCTCACCCATGGTCATGTGTTTGACTTCGAGGATTGTTTTCTTCGAAACATGGTACAAGCTGCTGAATTGGTAAACCAACTGAAGCCATATGCTCCTTGGCTGCAAGCCATTTGCAACCATGGACGCAGCGAAGAATTCACAGCGAAGCATCACCCGAAGTTGTTCTGCCCTCCGGTCCGCGATACAATGAACATCTTCAGGCGGCCAAATGACCCCTTTGCAACATATGTAGGAGTCAGACAACATATAAATGAGCGCAACATGTCGAAGCGTTACCAGAAGGAAGTGTATCACTTCGAGGTTGCCATTCGAAACCAACAGTTACTAGAAAACTTCATCGAAGGCAATCAACGTCAGATGCAACACTTGTCAGATGAGATTAACAGAGTTGGAAACATTGCAATGAACAACAACCAATACTTGAAGGTATTGAAGCGTCATTCATGGAAAGGCCTCAGGAAGTTTAACTCTGTGAAGAAACTTGAAGCCGATCGCATATTCAAGGAGTACCCACATCTGCAGAGGAACTTTTCCAGAAATGATACAGTCGACCGCCCCAACCCCAAGATCCCTTCGCTGGACAAGATTGATGAAGTCTTATTCGTCAACCCTACTGAACAGATTCGACCGGATACTTTTTCGGATGAAGACTCACACATCGAAGCACGAAGACGATCCTCTCGACGACAGCGACCTTGACTTACTTCAAGCGCCGATGGACTTCGACGAGGATGTGTCACCGGCTTCGACCGAAGGCGAAACGTCTGGAGATGCATCTTCGTCGGGCGAAGACATTCCGCAGGGTCCCAGGGATGCAGCTGACGCGTAAATGCTCTCGATCTGCCTCTCAACCTTTTGTCCAATTCTTGACAAAAAGGGGGAGAAAGTAGCATCGATTGAGTTTAGATTCGCTGCGGGGTTTTGGGATTTGATTCGATTCGTTTTTGCGTGTGTTAAGATTCGACAAACATTCCATTTACTTCGATTGGGTTGTATCTTAACGTTTTACTTCGGTTGTGAACTGTTTTATCTTTGTAAATGTTAATAACCCCGTGCTTGCAAGCTGCTCTCCTATATTTTATCTTGCAGGTGGTTATTTTTCTTAAGTTCACAGGTCATTGGATGATTGCATGCTCTTCAAGACAAATTATCTTTATATGCAATTGATTCGCTAGGATATGTGTTAGGCTTCCCATTGATGTTATTCTTCAACAAGCATTCACTTCGATTATAAAAATCTTCGATGCTTGCTTTCAGGGGGAGTCAAAAGCTTCATATCTTAGAGTTTTCTCTCATCTCAATTCAAAATTCCAAATCTATTATCGATGCCTGTTTTGTCAACAATAGTCCAAAAAGGGGGAGATTGCAAGAGCAAAGTTATACCCTCATGAGTTTTGGATATTGTTGGTCAAAACAGTAGAGGAACTAACAAGTTTTCTAGTGTGAAACAGATGGTTAGGTTCCTGAAGTTATAGGTTGGTGATAAAGCTTCAACGAAGATTTACTCATCTATCGAAGCATATCCTCTGGAGCGAAGCTTATCACGGATGTCGACCCCTAAAAAGATAAGGAATCCTGAAGCACGTCTCATCGAAGAAGTTGATCAAGATGGCACCAGACTTAGTTGTTTTTGCATAGTTCTTTTTACTTCTTTGAGTCGTAGGAAAAACCGTACTATCAAGAGGGGTTTAGTAAATGTATTCCGAAGGTTTTGATGAAAAGACTCAGATCGAATCTAAACCAGTGAGAAGCCAGAGTCGAAGAAATCTCATGTGAGCTAGGTAATGCTTCACCAGCGAAGACTTTGTTCTTTCGGCTCCGGAAGCAGAACCAAGTCCATGAGTCAGCTTTACTTGGACCGCAAGTAAAGTTGCGCTTTGATTGGAAATATGACCGTTGGGGACAGGTGTCAAGCTGTCACATCGCGTTACTTTAGTCATTTCGCACCTTGGGATTGCCACCTATAAATACGCCACCCCCGCTATCATTGGCGGGAGGCTGCTCCAACATTGATTCCCTACAGAGGAGAGAGAGAGAGAGAGAGCAACCCCACCGAAGCATTTCAAATACCAATACACCGAAGCATAAGTCCTATTGATCTGAGTTGATTCATTATGACTTAGGAAGAAGTTTGCTAGCCTTGTTATCTTGGAGAACTGCAATTCTCCTAGACGGTTAGAGAGTTGTTCTTCAGAGAGCGAAGAGTTATTGTCGCCTCGAAGTCCAGTTTGTCAAAGGTTTCGGTGATTTCCTCAATAATCAACCAAGAGTGAAGAACTGACCAATCTCAAGGAGATTGGTGCAGTGGAGATATGGACGGAGAGAGGTTAGCTCCTGTGTTCAATCACAAGTCCCTCCAACCAGACGTAGCACTTTGCAGAGTGTGAACTGGTCGAACAACCATCGCCGAGTCAAGAGTTCGTTTTACTTTCCGCACTTACATTCTGTTTGTCAATTGCTTCAGAGTTCTGCTTCGATGCAATTGATTCGATACTTTTGATTCACTATGTTCTGCTTCGATCACGTTCTGCTTCAATGTTTACCCTTCTGTTGAATAGTTTCGATTGCTGTGTTAGGCTTCACTTCAAAGTTTCATGCGAAATTTTGAAGTGATCATTCACCCCCTCCCCCTCTGATCACATACTTGGTCTAACACCTTCCAAGTCCTTGTCAACACTTCCGCAGAGGACATGAACACCCCCAACGACTTCCGCAAACACCCTAGAGACGATGGTTCATCCAGTTCAGGCTCCCAGAAGCGCAAGATCTGGATCCCCAATAGTATGTTCCGCCAGAACAACCCACCGAGGCCATCCTATGTGGCGCCTCGTCCACCAACCCAATTCCACCCAACTCCACCAAACAACCCAGATCCACGCACTGTCTTTGGAGCCTGTTACAAGTGTGGTCAGGCAGGCCACTACTCTCGTGAGTGTCCCTAGAACCAGCTACAGAATCAGAATGCTCCACCCCGTGACGGAGGCAACAACAATGGTCGTGGCAAGCCCCCCCAGAAGGTCTACACCACCAAACCCGCTCCTCCCTCTACTCGTGGACGTGTGAACCAGATTGCCGCCGAAGAGACTGACGACACCACTGACGTCATTCTTGGTACGCTCCCTGTCAATTATGTTCCTACTTCCGTTCTTTTCGACCCAGGAGCATCTCATTCATTCATGTCGGAAAGTTATGCACTTCGTCATGATTTATCCTTTGTTGAATTGTCCACCCCCATGATTATTCAAACTCCAGGGTCAAGATGGCCAACTAATAGAGTAAGCCATGGTAATCAGCTTGCAATTGAGGGTTTAGTATTCCTTGCTTCACTCATAGCCCTCAAGTCTTCAGATATTGATGTCATCCTTGGCATGGATTGGCTATCAAGACAGAATGCCTACCTGGATTGCAAAGGCAAATCCGTGAAACTCACCCACCCTTCAGGCAAAACCGTCAACTATACCTCACCCAGAACAAGAACCCAAGTGCATTCCATGAATGTACTTCCCCTACCCGAACTTGAAGATATTCCGGTGGTTTGTGACTTCCCGGATGTCTTTCCTGAAGAGCTGCCGGGCATGCCACCCGACAGATGTGTAGAGTTTATAGTGGATCTTGTACCAGGAACCGCACCCATTTCTAGACGCCCATACAAAATGGCCCCACGTGAGTTAGCTGAGCTTAAAACCCAAGTGGAAGCTTTGTTGGAAAAAGGCTTCATCCGCCCTAGCTCATCGCCATGGAGTTGCCCCGTTCTGTTCGTAACGAAGAAAGATGGAACAGAAAGGATGTGCGTAGACTATCGCCCGCTAAATTTAGCGACGATAAAGAACAAGTACCCACTTCCCAGGATCAATGATCTTTATGATCAACTTGCAGGATCCTCTGTCTTCTCCAAGATGGATTTGAGATTAGGTTATCATCAAATCAAAATCCGAAACAAGGACATTCCCAAAACGGCTTTTACTACTCATTATGCTATTTACGAGTACACCGTCATGTCCTTTGGTTTATCCAATGCCCCCGCCACTTTCTCACGCATGATGAATTCGATCTTCATGGAGTACTTAGATAAATTTGTTGTGGTTTATCTCGATGACATTCTCATCTACTCGAAGAACGAAGAAGAACATGCCGAACACCTAAGGCTGGTATTGATGAAACTTAGAGAGCATCGCATGTATGCTAAATTCTCCAAGTGTGAATTTTGGCTACCAGAAGTGACCTACTTAGGCCACGTGATTTCTGCAAAAGGCATTGCTGTAAATCCCGAGAGAGTTTAGGCCGTCCCTTACTGGACTCCACCTGAATCGGTTAAGCAAGTTAGGAGTTTTCTTGGCCTAGCCAGCTATTGCCGTCGCTTCATCGAGAACTTTTCTAAAGTTGCAAAGCCTCTAACTGAACTCCTCAAGAAAGATAAGAAGTTCCTATGGACTCCCAAGTGCGAGGAAAGCTTTCAAGTGCTAAAAAGAAGATTGACTTCTGCACCCGTACTTGCACCTCCAGACACCAAAAAGGATTTCGAGATCTATTGTGACGCATCACGGCAAGGGTTAGGATGCCTACTTCTGCAAGATCGACATGTGGTAGCTTATGCTTCACGCCAGTTGCGGCCACATGAAGAGAACTATCCTACCCATGACCTTGAACTCGCTGCCGTAGTTCATGCCCTAACAACTTGGTGACATTACCTCCTTGGTTATCGTTGTGAGATTTTTTCCGACCACCAAAGCCTCAAATACATTTTCACCTAGCCAGATCTTAATCTCAGGCAAAGACGCTGGATTGAGTGGATAAAAGATTACGACGTAGTAATTTCTTACACCCCAGGCAAAGCCTATGTCATGGTTGATGCACTAAGTCGTAAGTCGTATTGTAACAACCTCATGTTACAACAGTATCAACCACTTCTTCATGAGAACTTTCGCAAGCTCAATCTTGAGATTGTTCCTCATGGCTATCTTTCTACCTTGGTGGTGAAACCAACTCCTGAGGATCAAATCATAGTTGCCCAAAGGCGTGCACGAGGTGTTCGCCGGATCAAGGAGAACATTGCTAGCGGAGTTGCTAAATGTTTCTCCACAGATAGCAAGGGAACGGTATTCTTTGGAAATCGTTTGGTAGTACCTAAGAATAGGGAACTAAGGCAACTCATCCTCAAAGAAGCCCATGACACACCCCTCTCTATTCATCCCCGTAGCACAAAAATGTACCGAGATCTACGCCAGAGATTTTGGTGGACTGGGATGAAGAGAGACATTGCTCGATTTGTTGCCGAATATGATGTTTGTCGTCGCATTAAGGCAGAACATCAAAGACCTGCTGGTACACTTCAACCTTTGTCTATTCCCGAGTGCAAATGGGACAAAGTCGGTATGGACTTCATCACCGGCTTTCCAAAAACCCAGAAAGGAAACAATGCCATCTTCGTTGTCATAGATAGGCTTTCCAAAGTTGCTCACTTCCTTCCGGTTCGCGAGTCTATAACTGCTAGCCAGTTAGCGGACTTGTACGTCTCTAGAATTGTATCCCTTCACGGTGTTCCTTTGGAAATCAATTCTGATCACGGTAGCCTTTTCACCTCTAGATTTTGGGGAAGCTTTCAGAATGCTATGGGAACTCATCTCTCCTTTAGTACAGCTTTCCATCCTCAGTCTAGCGGTCAAGCCGAAAGGGTTAACCAAATTCTTGACGACATGCTCAGAGCTTGTGTTACCTCATTCGGAAAGAATTGGGATAAATCTCTTCCATTTGCCGAATTTGCTTATAACAATAGTTTTCAATCTAGTCTGAACATGGCTCCTTTTGAACTCCTATATGGACGACGATGTCGAACACCACTAAACTGGTCAGAAACCGGTGAAAGACAATTCTTTGGACCGGACATGATCAAGGAAGCAGAAGAGCAAGTTCGCATTGTTCGTGATCAATTGAAAGCAGCCCAGTCTCATCAGAAAAGCTACTATGATCATCATCATAGGCAAGAGAGCTACAATCTGGATGAGAAGGCTTACCTTCGGGTTACTCCTCTGAAGGGAACCCAACGTTTCGGTATCAAAGGCAAGTTGGCCCCACGTTACATCGGACCTTTCCGCATTCTTGCTAAACGTGGAGAAGTTGCCTACCAACTTGAACTACCCCCGCACCTCTCCCGAGTACATGATGTATTCCATGTGTCCCAACTCAGGCGTTGCTTCAAGGACCCCATCCGCGAAGTCGACCATGAAACGCTTGATCTCCAAGATGACCTTTCTTATCGAGAATACCCCGTTCGTATTCTTGATTCCGCAGAGCGTGTCACTCAACGTCAGAAGATTAGGTTTCTGAAAGTGCAATGGTTACACCACTCTGAGAGAGAAGCTACGTGGGAAAGAGAAGACCGCCTCAGTGCCGAGTACCCCACCTTCCTCCCGCAGACTTCTGAATCTCGGGACGAGATTCTGTTGAGTGGGGGCGAGTTGTCAGAACCCTCTGTTAGGTAATGTGCTAGGGTTAGTAAGTCACTTGCATCATGTTAAAATTTCAAAAGAAATCTTTGAAATCAAAATCAAAAGAAAAATGGGAGAAGGAAACCCCCCCAGTTGAATTAATTCAAAAGGCCAGATAAAAATCTTCTCCAAAAATTCATGTTAGATTTTTGAAAAGTCTTATAAATGAGTGTGATCACATATCAAGTGATGTGGGCCCACCCCATGCTCATAGATTTTTCAAATATTCAAACGGTGCCTTGGAATTAATTAAAAACCCCTATTTGAGTTAAGATTCAAATTATTTGAATTTTAAAAATGTTGAAACTTTATAAGTGGCTAGTCTATATTATTATGAGGCCATATAAAAATTTTCAGCATTTAATAAAATGCCTAGCTATTTATTTTAGCACAGCAAGACAAATGTCAGAAAAGAAAAACAGAAAAAGAAGAAGAAAAGCTTACCTGGCGCCTAGGCGAGAGCAGCCCATCCGGGCCACCCGGCCCAGAGGGGCAGCAGGGTCTTCTTCCCCGCCCCGCGCATCCAAGCTGCTCGGTGGAATGCCATCGAGCCAGCCGTGGACGACACGTCGCCGCCGAGCACCTTCCAGGCCTCCCCGTGCCCCCTTCTCGCGCCTGGAGACGTCTCTCTCCCGTCCCAATTCATTCCCCCCCTCCAGAGCTTCCTCCTCCTCCTCCCGTGCTTGATTTCGTCGCCGCCCGAAGCTTCACCGGAGCGCACCACCGTGGACGACGTGGCCACCGTGCCCTAGAGCTCCAACCAGCAAGTCCACCGTGTTCCTCGTCCTCGACTTCTTCTTCACGCAGAAGCTGGAGCCCTAATTCCTCCCCAAGCCGACGCCATCGTCTTCAACCTCTCGCTGGACCCGCGAGCTCGCCGTCGTCGATTCGCCGCCGTGGAAGCCTCCCCGAGCTTGCTGTTGCTTCCGTTTGATTCGCGGTGAGCTACTGAGCGTTTCCCCCAAGCTTCCAGCACCCCGCAACCCCTCTAGCCGTTTTCGCCATGGTTGCCGATGCACGTCGCCGCCATGGACGACGATGAGGTCGCCCCTGTGCCCCATCATCTCGTCCAGCGCGCGCGTTTGACTCTCAGTGGCTCTAGCATTCGAACACGACCGTCCCAGCCTCAAGACGTGGCCTCTAGCCCCACTCCCGACCTCGCCGGTTCTCTGCCGCCGCCTTTGCTCGTCGCCGACGTCATTCCGGTGAGCCCCCGTGCTGCTCGTCTGTCCCAGATGAAGCGCGCGTGCCTGGGCTCCCGTTTGGTGGTCGCGGCATGCCAAATGGTGGCCGGGAGCACCCTCCCCGTGCAGCGCCGCCACGTCTGTGACGCCGGCGTTTAGCCGCCGGCAGGCCCGCCGACGTGGCCATGATTAGGGCTTAACCCCACCCGGGTTAAGTGACCCTAGGTCACTGACAATGGGCCCGAGTGGCTTAATTAAGCCACTGGTTAAATTAAACAGCCAAATTAAATTAACCCAGCCACTGACAGGCCGACCCCACATGTCAGCCCCCCCTGACGCCAGCATGAAGTCATGCTGACGCCATAAATGATTTTCCAGAATTTGAAATGAATTAAAGAAATTCCAGAAAATCCAAAAAATAGCCCAAACTTTGGAAATTCATAGAAAATTCATATTAACTCCAAATTGGACAAATAATATATGAAAAATGATCAGGAGAAAATAACCTATCCAAATATCCAACTTTCAACTTTGTTTGAGTTGAATTTAAAATGTGAATAGTAGCATTTTCTATTTGATTTCAATGGAATTAAATCAAATTTAATTCAAAAGTTTTTGCAACTTGGACCATGGAAACATGCTACATTTCACTTACACATCAGAGGCATATCATACACATTTCCAAATGATTCAAATTGATCAATCAATGTCACATGTAACTTGGCTAAGTTTGGATTCAAATTGGAGTTTAAATTTGCAATTCAATTTGCAATATACTCCATTTAAATGGAATTGCTTCACACATCAAAGCATATACATCAAGTTTCAACCTTCCATCATGTGATTGTGCATTCTATTTACTTTGCTACCTTATTTGTTGTTTGTCGAGTAGAGGTGGAACCGGAGCAGGAGGCTGCCCCCTTCGTTGAAGACCCCGAACCCGAACCTCGTCAGCAAGGCAAGCAAACCCCCATTGATCATGTCGATAAAATCCCACTTCCCTCTCATGTATCGCTTATGCATTGTATAGGATGATTACCATGCTACGTTTATACCGCATAGATGAACCCATTCCTTTGCATGACCTATCATTTTGTCACAGTAGTAAGCAAACCACAATCCTAGCAACTGTAGGAGTTGATTGATATCATGTGGCCCCTGCAATTGTTACTGCTTATTGCATGCTTAGAGTGATACCTTGATGTTACTGTTATGTGAGTTGGGATGGTAGTGATCATGATGACGATGGTAGAAAAGTGTTGGTGAATCTACCCTAATACAAGGTGAACGATGAGAGGCTGTGTAGGAGTACACGGTGGGTTGTCTCGTTGAACACCGCCCTAAGTCCGAGTTCTTGTGTGGTGATCCAAGATGAAGAGTACAACCACACATTGGGTTCACTGACCCCTCTCAGCTTACTAACTCATCCCTTTCGATGTCCAGATGTCGCAATAGTTCGGAGTTCTGGTAGGTCTGTGGCCTGGATGATAAGTGAGAGAACGGCTCACCCGAGACCGGCTTATGCACCACGCACACATCACTTGGGTCCACTTCGGTAAACCGGCCGGGTTCACGATAGTGGTAGCCAACCCAAGTAGGAGGCTTTCTCGGACTAGATCGGCTATGAGGTAACAGTTGTGTGAGCATCCTCGCTGGCACCCCTTGAATGGTGTCGAGATCAAAGGCGGTAAATGATGATCATGTGTGTGTAGCGGTACACCCCTGCAGGGTTAACAAAACTATTCGAATAGCCGCGTTCGCGGTTATGGACTGCTTGGAAAGCTTAGATTGATTATTAGACAACTTGAACTGGATACTTCTAAAACACACCAAGATAAGTGTGAGTGCTATGGCGTGCTTTCTCGTGGGGAAGTCGAGGAAGGCACCATAGTGCTGTAATTGGTTGGAGAAAGTAGTGGACTCGTGTACGCTTCTTGCATCAAAGTCTGGTACTCGTAGTTCAGGATTAGCCAAGTCAAAGCTGGCACTTCTGCAAGTGAAACCCCACCTCCCTTTACCTTGATAAATATGCATGAGTAGTATAGCTCCTATGTAAGTCTTGCTGAGTACGACTTTGTACTCATGTTTTCTTAATATATGTTTTAGATGAAACCACTGACCCCGAAGGTGGCTTCTTCATCGAGCTGGACGACTGAAGATCAAGCTAGTCTAGTCCCAGTCAGACGACTGGTTCCCTCGTGGAGGGCTTGTGTTTAAATAAGGCTTCTTAAGCCATTTGTTAAACTTGTCTGTACTCAGACATAATTTGCTTCCGCTTGTGTTGTAATGTTGGATCACATGTTTGTGATCTCTGTGTGCACTCTATAAGAGTTATCAATAAAAATGTATACTTTGTAGAGAATTGCAATGATACCTACTGTTCATACAAGGCATGTGTGTTGCGTGTATGTTTATAACATGCATGTCTTTGTATGGGTTTTCGAGACCTTAGTTGTGATCTGGCTGGCGGTCTTTCATACACATAGTGGCCCTTAGATGTGCGCATCTTGGGGCATCGCGATGCGATTGTTCAAGACTCTGTCTCGTGCACACTTTGATGTATGATCGAGCCCACCCTAGACCCCGACTAAGTGATCGGGCTGGAGTAAGTCTATGTAAGAGTTATGAGATAGTCGATAGTATGGTTGAGGCGACTTGTCTTTGAATATGGGAGTTCACCACCCATATCATTAGACTTGTGTGCGGACGATGAGGACCCATCTCAGTTGATCATCCGGCCTGGATGGGATGCCCCTCACGTACGATGCTCTCCGAGAACGTTCTGTGCTTGGCCTTGTCTGCTTAGACAAGTGGGTACGGTTCTCGGCTCTCCATATGACTATGTCTTAGCTGGACTTGCATACGCTAACCCCGGGTCCTGACATTGTCATCAATTACCAAAACAAAACATGAGGGCACATTCCCTTTCAGTTAGGACAAGAAGGTCATTTGAACTTAGAGACTACCAAACGGAAAATGAGCTTAGATGTCATCACTACCACTTTAATTAATGGTAGTGAACTTGATTTTGATAATTGTAGTCTTTCTGAAGTGATTACGATTTTCCAAAGAATGGCCAAAGACCCCCACACTAGTTCACTTAACAATGCCTTCACCAAGCATATCACCAATGATCTTATCAAAGTTAGGGAGGAGAAGCTTAAATTAGAGGTTTCTATTCCTAGAAAACTAGAACATGGTTGGGATCCTATGATCAAATTCAAAATGAATATTTTTTCTTGCTTTTCTTTATGTGATGTTGGAGCTAATGCCTAGGTTCTACCCAAAAGAATGTATGATATTCTTGAATTGAAACATTTTGATCCATGTTCTTTTAGTGTTTGCCTCGTTGATTGTTCTGTAAATAAACCTTTGGGAAGGTGTTATGCCTGCTAGGGTTTGGGAGGGATAGAGAGGGCTATGAGGGCGTGAGAGGGATGGACGGGGGTCCTTGGCCACGACCGAGAAAGAGGGAAGGGATTTCCTTCTTAATTCTTTCTTGATTAGATCGATACAACTCCTCTCCTTATATAGAAAGGTTTACTTCACTCCCAAGAAAGGCTTACTTGACCCCTAAGCAAGCGACCCTTCTATCTAATTAACCCTAAGACTAACGGGCTATACCGCTAGCCCAGGCCCATTAGACCCATGACGTAGGAGGGGAGAGGCTCCCCTACCGCCGCTGCCGCAGAGTTGGAGGTCCTTGCCGCGGGAAAAACACCATGCTCGCGCCTGAAGACGGCATTGGGTCGGCGCGGAGTACGTCATTGGTCTAATGGGCCTGGGCTGGCGGTAGAGCCCGTTAGTCATAGGGTTAATTAGAGATAAGGGTCGCTTGCTTAGGGGTCAAGTAAACCTCTCTATATAAGGAGAGGAGATGTATCGATCTAATCAAGCAAGAATTAACAAGGAAATCCCTTCCCTCTTGCCCGGCCGTGGGCAAGGACCCGCGGCCGGCCTTCCCGCGCCCTCGCATCTCTCTCTCCCTTCCAAACCTTAGCAGCCTAACATCTAGTATCATATTGCTCTGGTTCGATCATGTCTTCATCGCCGGACGCCCCATCCCTTCCGTTTCCGACCACAACCACTGACCCTATGGCCACCACGACCGGCGCCCCTCCCTTGCCGATGCCGGCCACCTCCGTCGCACCTCTACCCGTTGCCCTCACTCTGGAGGAGATCGTTGGCACGTTCCTTGATCTCACCACTGCCGTCCAGGGGATCCGCCTCTTCTTGGATGGACGCTACGGGCCGCCTGTCGGGACCCGGAATATGCGTATGTAATTCCAGTCACGATGCAATCACATGGAGAGCCGAGAGTCGTACCCACTTTTCTAAGCAAACAAGGCCAATCACAGAACACTCTCGGAAAGCATCGAACGTGAGGGGCATCCCATCCAGGCCGGATGATCAACTAAGATGGATCCTCATTGTCCGCTCACAAGTCTAAATGCTTATGGGTGGTGAATCCCATACTCATAGACAAGTCGCCTCAACCATGTTATCGATTGAATCCTAAGTCTTACATAGACTTACTCCAGCCCGATCACTTAGTCGGGGTCTAGGGCGGGCTCGATCATACAACAAAGTGTGCACGTGACAGAGTCACGAGCAATCGCATCGCGATTCCCCAAGCTGCGCACATCTAAGGGCCACTTGGTGTATAAAAGACCGCCAGCCAGATCACAACTAAGGTCTCGAAAACCCATACTAAGACATGCATGTTATAATCATACACGCAGCACACATGTCTAGTACGAACAGCAGGTATCATCACATAACTCTACAAACTGTATCTTTAATGACTTACACATAGAGCATACAAAGATCACATGTCTATGATCATCATTACATCATACAACGCAAGAAAATTAGGTCTGAGTACAGACAAGATTAACAAATGGCTTAGAGAAGCCTTGTTCAACAAACATGCCCTTCCACAAGGGACGAGACTGCTGTCTGGAACTATACTAGCTTAGTAAACGTCGAGCTTCAGGAAGGTGACTCCATCGGGGGCTGGGTTCTCATCTAAAACATAGAATAAGAAAACGTGAGTACAAAATCGTACTCGACAAGACTTATATCAGAACTATACTACTCATGCTCAAGTTTCAAGGTAAAAGGAGGTGGGGTTTCAACATGCAGAAGTGCCATCTTTGACTTGGCTAGTCCTGTTCTACGAGTACCAGACTTGAGGTAAGAAGCGTACATGAGTCCATTACCAAGTCTCCAACCATACACCACTATAGTTACTTCCTCGACTTCCCCATGAGGAGCACACCATAGCACTCACGCTTATCTTGCGAGTTTTAGAGTATCCATTCAATTTGTCTAATAATCAGGTACAGGTTCCAAGTAGTCCATGACCACGGACGTGGCTATTCGAATAGTTTTGTTAACCTTGCAAGGGTGTAAACTACACACACATGACCATCGGTTACGGCCTTTTGCTCGCCACCGTTCAAAAGGTGACAGCGAGGATGTTCACCACGACACTTCGCTCACAACCGGTCTATTCCAGGAGTCGACTATCTGAGTTGCCTCCGCTCGAGAGCCCGACCGGATCAACGAAACGGACTCAAACAATGCAAGTGACCGAGACGCCACATTTGGCAGATGGTTTTCCTGCCTCACAGGAGCACTCACATATCTATATGATGCAACCATTCCTTCATTCTTTTCCTATGCACATGCCAAATGGAAAGCCCGAACTAATGTGACTCCTGGACGTCAACACGGATCAAGGTACCAGGCCGAGAGGGGTCAGTGAGCCCAATGTGTGGTTGTACTCTTTGTCTTGGCACTACACCATAGCACTACATTTCCAACAGACAAGTTGGTTGGGAATATAGCTTCCAGTGACGAACAGTCGGTCGGGAAAGACTATTCCCGACGGACAATGTCTGCTGGGGAAAGTCCAGACGGGAAAACCCTATCCTGACCGACATACTTTTGCCGACCGACCGTTTGATGGCAGTTAAAAAGCATTGCCGACCGACTGTCCGATGGTAATTTTTGCCGACCGACTTTTAATTGGCCCTACCATGAACCTTTCCCGACCAACTGTCTGACAGCGTTTTCTTTGCCGACCAACACTCAGTAAATGCTTTCTTTTGCAGGTTAGTAGTTCACTTCCATTTTGTTTATCCAACCACAACATTATTTATCATATATGGTACTGATTGCCACATACATATAGCTCATCTTTTCTTAAAATAAACACTAAGAAACATACATCAGATTCACAACAGATGCGCCAAATATTTTTGGTTCCATTAACTAATATCCACATAGATATACTTCAGTTTGTTCTAAACATAATCACCAAGATACCATACAACAGATTCACAAAGGATAGCTAGAAGATGCAAGTCTAAGACATCAGTTGCACAAAATGAAAGCTAAAACATTCAATTGACGCAGATTGCTAGCTTCATGGTTCCTTGTGAATAATGTCCTTTTGTTTGCTTCCTACAAAAACAAGTCTCAATTATAATAGGTTCAAAAAAAGTCTTAATTATAATACACTATAAAAATAATAATTTGGGAACATTGAATATGAGTGTAGTATTTTCTTTAATCAGTGGATCACATACAACTAGAAATGATAAAATCACTTAAGGGTTACTATAGTGTTCTGATGTTGGATACAGTTGCAGGAGATCATACTTTATAAACAGGTAACCCCTTTATGGTTAGAAAATATCGGCATGCATGAAACATAGATTTAGCTAATTGGCATTATAAAATCTGCTATTTTCTAGAGTACTGCTACTACCCCTGTCCATGTGCTAAAGGTAAAAGGTAAGATTATACATAGCACTCACAGTAACACTTGAAAAGATAAAACAACAAGCTGTTTACTTCGATGATGAATCTGGAATTAAGTAAAATCACTACGAAAATATGACCGTTACACGATTACATCCCAACTCCTAGGTATAATTGAGTCTACAGCACCATGCATGGCAAATGCCATGAATGATGAGTCATACAAAACTGGGACAACTATACATACTGGAAGGCAGGTGGATACCTCATGTTAACTTAAGTGCATAAAACATAATATATACATGATTAGGTAATGTACAACAAATAAAACCAGCATGCCAATAAATATCATACGTGAACATTGAAGTTATGGGTCTACCTGTAAAAATAGCAAACTGGTGGTCATGTAGCACATGAAAATGAGAACAATTTCCATCTAAACAATGAAAACATTCACGTGCTATCGACTAAAGAACATGTAGAGCGGCAAAATCCATCTGTTGAACAAAGCCAGGCAACAACATGAGCAGAACAACCTTATGATGGCCCTTGGACTCCATCTGGTTGAGCTCAACACTTAAAATTTGAGTTATAGAAAATATCTAAAATGCGGCCTCAAAATCTATCCAACATGCGAGGAACATGGATGATTAACACATGATCTGATTACGGGAAGGCTAATACGAGCTTGCAAGGGTGTTGGTTGTTGTTATCTTGTTACTAGGCCTCGAGGTTTCCTCGGTATAACTGACTTTGAGCGTAGGGAACATAGATGATTTTCAGGTTGACATTTTACCTCATGAAGGAGTGAGGATTGACTTGAATACATGAAGCCATTAACGAAACAATCAATAGATCCACATGGCTACCAGACCCAATGGATCCACATAGCTACCAGGTATTTAACATTCACTCAGTTTTGGAGCATACTCATGAATATATGTACGTTTTGGGCAAACTTTTCTAGAACTACTTAGGGAGAATCAATCACAATTTATATTATATATGTATTGATTGTTTCGTTTTCAGCACCACTACTGTCACCTAATTACATTAGTAAGTGTTTGTGTATGTTCAAAAAAAAAGTAAGTGTTTGTCATCATTTTTCCTCCATGTAAATGAGTTTAAATGTTGTTGTAGCATTACTTAGAGTAGGTGGCACTGTAAGATGGATATGGATTCAAATGTTTGGCATGATTACAGTCCACTACAATGCCTGGACATTTTATAAATTTCTGAACAATGATGCTTGTTATTTGGAAGTTCAAAATATTTGGCAGCCTTCTATAGTATTAAATTGCATAAAGGAATAATGTACTCGTACATAGATAAATTAAGAGTCGTCAATAAGCCGATTTTGTGAAGAAACAAGGTCAGCCACGACATAAGAATATATGTTTCCGAAACAAATTTCCAAACCATTTCAATGGATCTTGCATGAAGATAAAATGGATAACAAAAACAATGGTTTTCATTCAAGAAACAGTGGTATGCTGCACTTACGCGCACACTGGCTGCCGGAACGGACAACTTCCCATGCACCAAGTACTGGACTGGTGTACTCCAGCCAGTCAAGTGGAGGGGAACATAAGATCTACAACACTAGGCCACGGATTCACATGCGCAAGCTATCAGACTAGAGGGAGGACGCAAATCTGTGGTCTCTGGCCGTCGTACTTGAGTGAGGACACGATTCAGAAAGGACTTGCCGCTGGCGAGAGAGAGGATTAGCGAAGAAATACATAGGGAGGACGGGAGAAATTAATTTCTGCTAGTAGTACAATATTTTCCTAACCATACACGCCAAACCTAATAATTTCAGGTATTCACATTTACCAGGTACTCACAAAATTTCAGGTATTCACAAAATTTGGAAATGAACAGCCAGAGTCAAAGCCATTACATCAAGAAAACGAAAATGTTGTTTGAAAACATGGTGCACCCAATCTACATTGAGTGTCATACATCGTCTAACAACCTTTTCAAGATACGATACAATCAAATTATTGTAGAAACCATGCACAAGCTTAGGTAATGATTTAATGTCTTTTCTTCGTCATGAGGTAGCGATCACATTAGTGACTTTTCTAGCAGAAGATTAATTTACTAAAACTACTGAAAGACATAAATATTTTTGGGGTCGTCATGCAGAAAAAGAAAACCAATTGCCCAATTAAGAACTTGTAGGTTTTATCTATCCATCAACAAAGAACATACACCCATATTCAACAACCTGAATTCCAACAAGCAGAAAATAACTAATCAACTGATGCACTTTCACAAGGAAAATAATGACATGTACTTTCTGAGCATAGTGCACCTGATGGGATCGACAAATGAGGTGTAAATCATGCTTCTCAGGAAATTCCACCACATTTACCAGGTCCACCCTTGAAGTTCATTTGAAGGATCAGATCAAAGGTCAAAATGTAACCCAACATCAGGCACAGCCATTCGTACATTAAGGTTGAGTATTTGATGCAGCTTGCTCAACCCTGGAGAAATACCTACATCCATGAGTAGGCTGAGAGGTGCTAGAAGATAATAATTCGTAGCTGGTACAAAAATAAAAAGTACACATTATTCTTTAGCTCTACTATATAACCACATAATCAAAAGCCACTAAATAACAAGATCATATAATAAAAAAATAAGATCTGGACAGTCTGAGACATTATGAACTAAGTCATCTAAAATTGAATTACTTTTGCTTCTAAGAAACACAACAAACACATACAGAGCAATATAACACAACTAGCATTCAAGAATTTGTCACAAAGAGAAAGAGAGACGCATCACCAGATGCTTTGGCGCTGATTTTGCGCCTCCGCGGGAAGCTCGTTAAGACCATCACCGGCAAGGTGTAGATGGCAACGACGGGTGCGAGGTGGAAAGGGGGACCGAGAAGTAGAGGGGGCGACAACCTCGCCGGCCGGACTGAGGGATCGAGCGCCGATGGCGGCGGAGAGAGCAGAGAGTTTGTCGCCGTGGAAGGATGGTTTGAGGTTGCCGGCGGAGACGCGGGAGGACGAGCAGGAGCGGCGGGCCATAGGCTCGCCGGTCGGAGAGGGAGGACGAGCAACGGCGACAGGGATCAAGAGGCGGTGGCGGCGGAGAGAGGATTGAGAGCGTGGGCGTTGGAGGATCTAGGTTTTGGGGATATTTGGAAGTGGTGCGTGGGCTGTGGCATCAATTGAATCGGATCGAGTAGGAACTTTTCGCATGGTGGGCTTTTTTTGCGCCAATATATTCGTCGTTCACGCGTGCAGTCGGTCGGTGTTACTTACTGACCAACAGTCTGATGGAAACACGATCATTCCCGACCGACTGCACGATGTGAAAAAGTAAGGTATTCCCGACCGACTATATGATGTTATGTATATGCATTGCCAACCAACAAGTAGATAGAAGTATTCCCGACCAACAATATGTCGGTATAAATTATTTTTTTCAACACACATCGGTAGGAAATTTGGTGTCGTGGTGTAGTGTGGATTACCATACAAGAACTCGGTGCTTAAGGCAGTGTTCAATGAGACAACCCACTGTGTACTCCTACACAGCCTCTCATCGTTCACCTTGTATTTGGGTGGATTCACTGACACAATTTCACCTTCATCAGTATCATGATCACAACCATCCCGACTCACAGATCAAAGTAACCTCACTGTAACTATAAGCATGCAATAAGCTGTAACAATTGCAGGGGCCACATGCTCATCATTCAAATCCGATATCTGCTAGGATTGTGGTTTGCTTAATAAGGTGACAAAATGATAGGTCATGCATCGGAATAGGTTCAACTATGCTAAAGAACGTGTCTCGGTGATCTCCTAAACATGCATAAGCGAGACTGAGAGGGAAGTAGGATTTTATAGACATGATCAATGGGGGTTTGCTTGCCTTGCTGACGATACACGGAGTTTACCGAACTTCTTCTCCTTCGGTGGTGATCTCCGTCTCGAAACGTCTGTCATCGGAGGCAATCATCAACAAGGGGGGCAACATTGAATTTAAATGCACAAGCACATGTTTATGTTGTCAAATGATGTGAAAGGTATTGATGTGACCTAGGTTCAATTTTTCAGATGTTAATTGAAGTTGATTTGAAAACTTAATTCAAATTCAAACTCCAAATGGTATTCAAATTAGGTCAACTTGCATTTGCTAATGTTTGTTCATCGTAATCCATCTGATATGCCTCCTATGTACAAGTGATCATATTTGCATTGCATTGGTTGAAGTTGGAGTAGCATTTGAATTTAATTTGATTTAATTCCAATTAAACCAAATAGAAAAAGTACTGGTCCCATTTTAAAAACAACTCCAACATAGCTGAAAGTTGGGTATTTGGATAGAGAATTTTCTGCTGATCATTTTTCATATATTATTTGTCCAATTTGGAGTTAATATGAATTAGTTATTATTTTCTAAAGTTTAACCAATTTTCTGGATTTTTCTCTGATTTCTCTAATTCTTTTAATTTTTTTCTTTTATTGCATCAGCAAGGCGTCATCATGACATAGGGGGGGTTTCTTCCCACTTGCCCGCCACTGTGAGGGGGGAGGATTAAGAGGTGCTTAGCCCTAATGGCTAGGGCTCGCCGCCGGCGACTGGAGGCTCGCCGGAGCACCTCGGGATTTCGTTCCCTTGCACCAAATCGGGCACCACGACCTCCAAACGGCAGCCCGCAGAAGCGCGCGTCGAGTGGTGCCACTCGTGTGTCAAGAGACATCCGTAGAGCGCGTCAACGACGACCGGGAGCGGCGGCTGCCCACGGTCTTCGACGAAACGACGATTTACGACGCGAGAGGAGGCACGGGAAGGTGCGGGAGCACTGTGAGCTCACCGTGAGCGTGAAGAAGAACACGGCGGGGTCGGGGAGGTCCTGGCGGCGGAGGACTCGCTCGTCGGAGCTCTCTGCGGCCGGCGGTGGCTGGATGAAGGGGGCGGATCCTCTGGTGGCACACGGCTCCAATTGATGCCGCGGGTCGAAGGGGTCGTCGTCGGCAGAGCGAAAGCACACGGCGGTGCACGCTATCTCGGCCGGTGGCCGCGTCGGTTTTCGTCGGCGTGCTCCGGCTGGGGCTCGGGCTACTCGGAATTTGCGAGGGAGAGGCACAGA
Organism: Bromus sterilis; assembly: GCA_950022295.1. NCBI lineage: Eukaryota > Viridiplantae > Streptophyta > Magnoliopsida > Poales > Poaceae > Bromus > Bromus sterilis. The sequence continues at coordinate 169,369,426 of OX465595.1, read as the reverse complement.
GAGGAAGTTAGAGGAGGGGGAAAGACTGCGGGGCCTTCCAGGCATCCACGGCGAGGGGATAAGGCCAGGGGGGAAGCAGGAGGTGGTCGGCTGCCGTGGCATGGCCGCCACGCAGCTCCCAGCCTGCCTAGCGAGGGGTAGAAGACAAACCTGCCCCTGGTGGGCTGGGCTGCTGGCTGGGCCAAGTGGCCAAGGGGTAAGTGAGCCAGGTAAGTGCTGAGTTTTCTTTCTCCTTTTCTTTTATTTCTTTTCTTTGTTTTTCTCTGGTAAAAATACCAAGGCATTTTATAAAAATTCCCAAATAATTTTAAAAGACTTGGGTGACCAGTAGCAAACCACATCCAAGTTATGGGCATTTTTTAAATTCAACACATTTGAATTTCAAATCAAATAGGGGTCAAATTTAATTTCCAGGGCACATTTTGAATTTTAGAAGATTCCATGGGCATGGGAATGAACCCAAACCACTTTTAAAATGATCACCATCATTTATAGGAATTTTCCAAATATTCAAATGGTTTTTGGAAAAAGATTTTTATCTGGCCATTCGAATTAATTTCTCAGGGCTTTCTTTTCCCCATTTTTTATTTCTTTTGAAATTTTCACATGATGCAAAGGGGCACTCAAACCCTAGCACTTACCCAAGTTGGGGTTCTGACACCGCCGCCGGCCGCGACATCAGCCGCCACCAATGGGCCAGCGTTGCTGTCGTGGCAGCCACCGCACCAGGAGGCCTCCGCCGTGATCTACGGACCGTCGCAGCCGACGCTGCCATTGCATTCGCCGACAACCGCTGCCGGGCCACCGCAGCCGCTGGCCACATTCTTTCCCACCGGGGTGCTGCAGTAGCAAGAACAGCTGCCACTGCCACCAACGCCGCAGGTGCAGCTACTGTCATCACCGCTGCCGGCATGGCTCTCCGGTTCGCTCGGGACGGTCTATACGACGACTTCGGGCCAGCCCTACCTCCCGCCGGCCACCACGACACCCCAGGTACTACATTATGGCGTACCCTCGAGCTCCGTGGGTCAATAAGACAACCAGGACGACCCCCTCTTCCACGGCGGTGCCCGGATGACTGCCTACATGGCCCCGACGCCCTCATTGTACCATGCAGGGGCGGCACCTCAGACCGGCGGCCACGCCCAGCCACCGTCCCTGGGCGTTCCCATCCAGTAGATCATTTTTTCGCCGTCTCCGTCACTACTTTCGGCTTGGATCGCTACCCGCCATGTGTCGGCACCGGTGAGGCTACAGGCTGCTGCGCGCGGCCTCCGAGCACGTCGGTGTGTGCGGGAGTCGCCTAATCTGCAGCTGCAGCTCCTCCAAGTTGTCCTTTGCTATGCCAAGGACCTCGATATCTTTCACTGCATTGGGGTTCTTGGTCATGCAGGTTTTCCCATGGGCGGCGGGCATGCTGTTTTCGCCACGAGCAGCGAACTCAATGTCTACGAGATCGACAGTCGTCTGGTGGGGAGATAGCTTGGTGTCACTGCATTCCACCGCAGGCCGCCGCAAGGGCTCCTTTTGTCCCGATGGTTTCCATGGGATCCAACTGGCTGTACACGTGCACGTCTGATCGGCGGATGGTGCCTACTTTATGTTCAGGGGTAAAAAATAAAGTGTCCCAGTCCATTTCAGGTTCCGAGTAATAAAACAAGCCAAGATGTAAAAGGCTTGTTTTTAGGTTATAGGTTTGCGTTGCGTCGATTCATGTTTATAAGTTGGTTAGGTTGCAGCTCGAGGACAAGCTGCATGTCCAGGTGGGGTGTAGTGTTAGAGTATGTAATGGGCCTGAGCCCATTAGTCTTAGGATAAATTAGAGAAAAGGGTCGCTTGCTTATGGGTCAAGTAAAACCTTTCTTGGGATTCAAGTAAACCTCTCTATATAAGGAGAGGAGTTGTATCAATCTATTATAGCAATAATTAAGAAGGAAATCCCTTCCCTCTTGCGCGGCCGTGGGCAAAGGCCCCCGACCGGCCCTCTCGCGCCCTCACAACCCTCTCTCTCCCTCTCAAATCCTAGCAACCACATAATAGAAGGATTGATAATGTTCTCATAGTTGTCAATGATAATTATCTTCCGTTAATTTTCTTGTTATGGACATTGATTGTGATCCCTCATGTCCGATTATTTTAAGACGTCCTTTTCTCCGCACCGTTGGTGCTATCATTGATATGAAAGAAGGGACTATAAGATTCCAATTTCGCCTCAAGAAGGGCATGGAACATTTCCATACAAAGAAGATGAAGTTAACATTTGAGTCCGTTACACGGGCAAGTTATTCTTCTGATATTGATACAACTTTGTCTTGTAGCTTCATCCCTAGCTCAAAGGCATAAAAGAAAGCACTTATTGGGAGGCAACTCAAAATGTTTTACTTTCAGTTTTCGTGGTCTTGATGTTTGTTATTACTGTACAACATCATTGTATCTTTAATTTCAAGCTTTGTTCCAAGTTTAGCCTCCGATTGCAAGAAAATACAAAAGTTGTGACATGTTGTCCAGAAAATATAATCTTTTTGATCCATTGAAAAAATTCTTAAAAATCACCAGATCATATTTTTGATCAGAATTTTTTGGCAGTATGCTCTATACAATTGACTTTCTTCCATCTATTTTAGGTTTTTTATTTGAGTTGCAGAAGTGTCCCTAAAAAAATACTTACTACCTGCTGGTTTGTTTTTCCCAGATTCTGCCCTGTTTTGTGTTTTCACCGTTTTGCAAATCTTAAGCTTACTTTTTCATTGCAATAACTTTCTGGCAATAACTCTTCCTGAAAATCTTTATTTCTAGTAGAGTAAAATTAATTAATTATGGGTACTAACCACTCTAATCATCTTATGATGAGTTTTGTATGAAGGGAGTTTTCAAGTGTGCGAAGGAAGATGACGAAAGAAGATCCGGGAGTGTCAAAGCTCAAGCTTGGGGATGCCCCCATGCACCCCCAAGAAATATTCCAGGAGACTCAAGCGTCTAAGGTTGGGGATGCCCCCGTGCATCCCCTTGTACATCAACAATCATCAGTTCATTCTTCTTCACGCTATATTTTTATCAATTCATATGATATGTGCTATGCTTGGAGTGTGTTGCATTTTCCTTTTAGTTTATTTAGTTTTTCTTGTTGTTCAAAACAATTTCGAACCTAGACTTCATTGTTTGGGAGAGAAAACACGCTCCACTCCAGCCTAGAACACAACATAGTTTTCATGCTTATCTTTGTTGAGTGTTCTTTATCTTTTTCTAACTTCTATCATGTTTAGCTCTTGATTTTCATGCTTATATTTTTAAAGAGCTTTTATTTAGGTTTTTAATTTTGGAACTCTCTTGAGTTTTCATGCTTATCTTGTTTAGAGAGTTGGCATGTTGCACTGAGTTTTGTGTCTTTTCTTAAGTAGGTAATTGAGGTTGCTATTTAAGTATAGTAGTAACTTGCAATAGTTTTGAGGTATTGATTTGAGTAATGTTTGGACTTATGTGTGTCAAGATCTCGAACCTATTTGTGATAGGTGTCATACTTTGGGAAATCCTTGTATATTTTCGAAAACTACAAAAAAATATTTGAGAAATATAGTTATTAGATGGATCGCTAAGCTCTTGAGGGGTTGTAATTAATATATAGAGTACACTCACATACCATGGTTCGAGGATAAGAAAAGATAACAAAACCCCCCTACACTCATCCTCGGGGTACTTGTCTCTTCATGAACCTCCTGATTAGATAAAGAGTTACCGATAATAAGTGAATGAGTTCCTTTGACTAATATGAGTATTCGATTGTTGGCACTTCCACCATCCATATTTTGCTAGCCTCTTCTGTACCATGCATTGCCCTTTCTCATCTTGAGAGTTGCTTCAAACTACTCCGGTGCATCCAAACCCTTGGCATTATACACTCTGTCATCATAAACCTCATTATATCCTTCGTCAAAACAGCCACCATACCTACCTATCAAGGCATACCCATAGGATTTTCAAGATACATTGCCATGCAATATCCATCATCTCATGACTCGATCTTCATGTCTTACATGCTTTTGCTTCATCGAGGATTCGCATGCTAGTTGGGCCTTGCCCTTATAATATCTACATGACGCGCTAGTATCATTGCATATCCTGCTACAGTGGCAGAGGCATGCATTTGCATACATTATGATAGTTTTCAGTTTTCTTATAAAGTGTGAGATCTTCTATATCCTTATAAAATATAGAGTGTTGCCCTTAAAGTGAGGAAAAAATCCCAAAGAGGACAAAATAAAAGATCCCAAATAGGACAAATTAAAGGATCCTAAAGAGGACAAATGAGAGATAAATAGAAAGAGCCAATGAGACCACAAAAAATATAATAATACAAAAGAAGAAAGAAAAAAAAAGTAATAAAAAGAGAGAAGCGGGCAACACTACTATTTCTTTTGAAAGATCCACACTCGTACTCCAAAGTAATATTTGTACTACATAGAGAGTTTCATATCATTCATGCATAACTATGTGGGGATCCTTACACTATAGAACTTGGCTTGTATATTCCAATGATGAGCCTCCTCAAATGAGCTCTCGGTCTTCTTGAGCAAGCGAGTTGGATTCACCCACACTAGTTCCATTGGAGAGCTTCACATAGCTCACATGTGCATCCGCTGCATGTCAATCCCTACTCCTCACATCTTACCTATCATTTGGTTTTCTCTCGCCTATGATTGTCCTCATTTATTTGAGCCTTTCACACCTTTTTTTTCTTCCTTTCCCATCATCATTCTATTTTCCATCCTAAGTGCCAACATATCTTTCTCGCGCACATTTATTGCATGATTGCTCAAAGTCAAATGGGAGAGGATCAGTTTGATTTGTGCCTGACTAGTGGTCTGGGGACGAGTCATAATAAGATTCCAAAGGACAACCACTATGAAGTGTTAGTAGATTGTGTTCTCAATTAAACTATATAGTATTTTTATGCTATAAAACCATCTCCCACTTCTTGCACGCAAACACCATTTGGAGACATTCGAGTCACAAACAGCGAGAGCTCTTGCACCTTTATGTTCTTACTTTGCTAGTTTCAATACTAAATATAGACTCTTGCTTGTTATTGATTGGACTTCAATTACATACTTTTCTTGTTGTTCTTAAATTTAAATTATGTGTTGGTAGCCTGTCACCACATAAATTATCTTTGTTATCATTTACCTACTCGAGGACGAGTAGCAATTAAGCTTGGGAATGTTGATATGTCCCAAACGTATCTATAATTTCTGCTTGTTCCATGCTTATACGGGTGATTTTGATATATGTTTTGCTACACTTTCATACCTTTTTCAACATATTTGGACTAACATACTAACTTAGTGCTCCAGTGCTAGTTTCGGTCTGCTGTTGTCCATGCATTGCTGGAAAATACCAATATTTAAAGTTCTCGGAAAAATCCAGAAAATATATATAAAAAATCGGTGCAGAAGAATACTCCAGAAGACCAAAGGGAGGATAGAGAGTGGCCAGTTGGCGCGACCAGGGGAGGCCGCGCCAGGGTCCCGCTTGGTGGGGTAGGACCTCCCCTGGTGCCCCCCTTTGGCCTATTTTTACCTCTTGTCCCGAAAACCCTCGGGAGGACTGTTGGATATATGCCAAAGAGGAAAATAATATGTGATTATTCCAATATATATCTAAACAAGTTCATACTGTGCTTAGAGTTGAATTAGTGAAACAATGATACAGGTGAGGTATAGATACAACTAACATTCCTAGTTAGCCTCTTTCTCAATAACTAGTTCATGGTCAACTGATGATCATGGTTTCGCGATCATGGACAATAAATTCTATTGGCTATGAGTTCACCTCATTAGATGAATGACGTGATGGACATTACCCAACCTAAGCATTGCAACATGATAAAATCATAAAATTTAAGTGTTTTAATTAAAGAACGTATTGGACCGTTCCTTAGACCGTGATATCATGCATAATAACTATCTCATCGGCTTCTCTTACCTACACCCACCGCCTCACTAAAATATGGTGGCCATAAAGGTGTATCTTGGGTATTCCGTTGAGATACGTTGAGGAGTTTTGATTCAAGAACAGGATTTGTCAATCCATGTAGTGGAAAGATACTCAGGGCCCACTCAGTGAGATTACATCCATAAAGCTGCACAGCATGTGACTTGGTCACTGGGATAATATCATAGAACGAGTGACATGATATTTGTCGGTAATGCGGTTGAACTAGACATAGGATGTCATTGATCGAATCTCAGACTAATCTAGTATCAATGACAAAGGGAATGGAATACGACGTGACAGTTCAATCGGTTTAATATCCGGAATTCATATTGTCATTATGGGCATCCAGGTCCCGCTGATGATCATTGACCGCAACCTCATCTCGGTCATGACTGGAGTGTTATCGGACCACAGGGTAACACACTTAAGCGTTCGGTGAATATCGGAGACCTTCTCGGAACTATCAGAGTTACCAGAGAATAAGGGAAGACATATCGGAAATGTTCCGTCTTGGTCCAAAGGATGTTTGGAGTGAGTCAGAAGATGTTTTGGATCACCGGGAGATGAAATAATTTGTTTTATTAATTAATTAAATTTAATTAATAATTAAAAACAATTATTTATAATTGAAAAGTGCAATCGGCCTAATTTGTGAAAGAAGCCCATTAGGGGAAATAAAAGGAAGAAGGTAAAAAACAAGAGAGACAGAGAGAGAGGGAGGCGCCATGGGCCCTAGGGCCCATGAGTGGTGCATCCCCCTCCTCCCATGACCGACCACCTCCCCCTAGCAAGGGACTTTAGTCCCACATTGCTAGGGGAGACGTGTGATACGCGGGAGATGATAATTGCTTCTCGCCCTTCGTTGGTTACCCCAAGTGGAAGGTGAGATGCAGCTTAGCGGCAAGTTTCCCTTGGTGAAGAAACCAAGGTTGAGTATCGACCAATAGGAATTCAGATATGATAATTAGGTGGTTCGTCAAGTGATGCGCCGTTTGAAGATAATCACTTGCTTCTCCTGGACCTGCACACAGACACAAATAACTTTGCTCCCAATGAAGTTCAGAGAGGTTGTCAATCTCTCCGGTCTTGTTGTTTACAAGGATTAAAACACAAGTTGTAATGATAATGATATCAACTGAAAGTAAAATCTGAAAAGTAAATAAGCGTCTAAACAATGACGAGAATATGGACCGGGGTCCCGTGATGTTCACTAGTGATGTCTCTCTCCCAAAAGACGATAAAACTTCTATGCGAGGTGAAAAAAATTATAGATGGGAAATTGACAGGATTATAAACACACCGCAATGCTAACTATGCTACAAAAGAAAGGAAGAGGCTCAAAAGCATGGGAAGTACGCCAAAATAAGTAGACCGAAATCCAACTGCATCTACTACTAATAATCCACCTTGAGATATTTATCCAGAACATCTCGCTGGTATTAAGTTGCGAGCCCCACCCAACGGGTAAAACCAAAGCAACAGGCAACTGCGTTAAAAAGAACTTTGCGTAAAGTAAACAATCCTTGCAACTGCGGTTACAAGCACCGTTGTTTTCCCCCTTGTGGCAACAACACATCCCCTAGACTCATGTTTCTGTCACTCAAGCGTGTCATCAGGGGGCATGAACCCACAATCGAGCATAACGTTCCCTCTTGGAGTTACTACTTACTACTTGGCCAAAGCAATAAACAGCAACGGAGAACATGCAAGAATTACTTAGGAACGAAAATATAAAAGATAACAAACAAATATATTACTCTATCAAAATATGAACATAATCTCATAATCTATCAGATCCCATCAAACTCAGCATAGCAAGATCAGAAAGATTACATATGTGCCTCGATCATGTAGGGCAGCTCACGAGGTCTAAACCATGAAGAACAAAGAGGGGAGGAGAACATCACATAGCTACTGATCACGGACACATGGTCCAAAATAAACTACTCACAACACATCCCAGAAGCGTCCATGATGGAGGGGAAGCTCCCGAAAGTCGACCCTCCCTCCGCAGGGAGTCGGGAAGGGGTCTGCTGGTGCTCCCGATCTTGGAAGTGCGGCGGCGGCGGAGCAGAGACGAGATCGCGAAAAAGGGTTCTATCTTCGGAAGTTTCACGTCACGGGAGATATATAGGCAAAGGGGGGCAGCCAGGGGGGACACCAGGATTCCAGGCGCCCCCCTGGCGCTGCCAAGCCCTAGATCGCGCCAGGTGCACCCCTGGGGCCCTGGTGGGTCCCACTTGGTCCCCCTTCGGGACTACGGAAGGTTCCTTCACGCTGATTATTTATCTGAATTTTCCTGAATTTTTGGAGTACTTTTAATATGGGGGAAAACTGAAATAGAAAAACACCAGAAAACAGAAACTGGCACTGGGGTGCACTGAGTTAATAGGTTAGTCCAAATATGATCAAAAGTGTATGAAAGTGTATCTAGATTATAGCAATATCACACAAAACAGGCATGGAGCAAGAAGAAATTATCGATACGTTTGGGACGTATCAACATCCCCAAGCTTAATTCCTGCTCGTCATCGAGTAGGTAAATGATGACAAGCATAATTTTTGTGGTGACATGCTAGAAACCATATAAGAACTTTGAAAAGTAAAGCAATCAAGGTATGTGATTCAATTCAAGTCAAAACATGCAAGAATCTATATTAGTATTTAAACAAGCAACAAAAGAACATTAGGTACAAGAGCTCTCTCTGTCCGTGAATTGAATGTCTCCAAATGGTGTTTGTGTGCAAGAAGAGGGATAGGGAATACGAGAAAAAAGTTTTTTTTTTGTGTTGAGAACTCAATCTACTAAAGTTTCACACTTGGTATTCTTTGGAATCTTATCTTGACTCATCCCCAGACCACTAGCCAGGTACAAGTCAATTTGATGCACTCCTTTTCGATATTTTGAGCACTCATGCAATTGATGAGCATAAGCATGAGAGTTGACACTTAGGATGGCAAAGAGAGAAATATGGTGGAGCAGGAAGACAAAAAGGATGAGAAAGGCTCACATCAATGAGGACAATCATAGGCGAAAAGGCCAAATCATAGATATGATGTGAGGAGTAGGGATTGCCATGCAATGGATGCACATATGAGCTAAAAATCTCTCCAATGGAACTAGTGGGGGTTCATCTAAGTTGCTCGCTCATGAAGACCTAGAGCTCTTTTGAGGAGGCTCATCCTTGGAATATGCAAGCCAAGTTCTATAGTGTGCAGGTCCCCACATAGCTATATGCATGACTGATCATCTCTATGTAGTACAAGGATAAGAGGGAGTACTAGTGCGGATCTTTCAAAAGGATAGTAGTGTTGCCCCTTTCTCTCTTTTTATTTTACTTTTCTCTTTTTTGTATTTTTTTATATTTTTTTGTGGCCTCAATGGCTCTTTCTATTTAACTCTCATTTGTCCTCTTTGGGATCTTTTATTTTGTCCACTTTGGGATCTTTTCCTGACTTAAGGACAACACTCTAATTTACAAGAGGGTATAGAAGATCTTTCACACTTTACAAGTACTCAAATCATAAAGAAGATGTAGCTATCATGATGTATGCAATGTATGCCGCTGTTAGTGTAGCACGAACATGTATGACATAAATATCAAGTCATGAAGAGGTGGATGGTGCATGGCTATATATCTCGGAAAGGCTATGGAAATGCCTTCATAGGTAGGTATGGTGGTTGTTTTGAGGAAAGATATAAGGAGGTTTATGATGACAAAGAGTATCATGCCAAGGGTTTGGATGTACCGGCGAAGGTGGACGCTGACTCTCGGAGTTAGAAGAAATCAATGCACGGCAGGAGAGAGGCTCGCAAATATGGGGAGGTGGAAGTGTCAACTTTCAATACTTACATAGTCCAAAGAACTGATGCCCTTATTATCGGTAACTCTCAATCTAATAAGGAGGTTCACATAGAGACAAGTACCTCGAGGAGGAGTGTATTGGGGTTTGGTTATCCTTGCGCATCCTCGACTCATGGTATGTGAGTGTACTCTAATATTCGATCCCTGCAAAGATTAGCGATCCCTTTAGTAGCTAGAGTTCTCAACTAGTTTTGTAGGTTTTGAAAATAAACAAGGATTTCCCAAAATACGACACCTATCACTAATAGGCTAGAGCTCTTGACACCAAAAGTTCAAACATTACTCACCTCAATACCTCAAAACTATTGCAAGTTACTGCTAAAATTAAATAGCAACCTCAATTACCTACTTTCAAGACAAGACACAACTCAATGCAACAACCAACTATCTTAACAAGATAAAAATGAAAACTAAAGAGAGTTCCAGCAAAAAACGAAACAAAAGACAAGGCTCTTGCTAAAGACAAATTAAACTAAAACTAAACATGGCAGTAGCTACGAAAAGATAAAGAACACACAATAGCAAAAAAATAAGCATGAAAAATCCTATGATGTGTTCTAGATTGGAGTGGAGCGTGTTTCTCTCCCACAAAAAGTAATATGGGGTCTAACTTGTTATGAACGGAAAGGAAGGATAAACTAAAAATAAAACCTAAGAGTGAGACGCTCCAAGCATAGCACATAACGCATGAAGTGATAAATATATAGTGAGATGAAGGAAAAACTGATGATTGTTGATGGAGAAGGGGATGCACGGGGGCATCCCCAAGATTAGACGCTTGAGTCTCCTTTAATATTTGTTGGGGATGCATGGGGGCATCCCCAAGCTTGAGCGCTTGACACTCCTGGATCTTATTTCATCATCTTCCATCGCACACTTGAAAACTCCCTTCATAAATAACTCATCATAAGCTGATTAGAGAGGTTATTACCCTTAATAAAATATTTTTTCTCCACCGGATATAAAGATATTCTTGAAGAGCTACTGTTTCTCAAGATTTCCAAAAGGTTTTTGCAAAGAAAAATCAAGCTTAAGGTTTGCAAAAGTAAGGAGAGACAAAACGTGGCAGAATCTGTGAAAAACAGAACAACAGGTAGTAAAGAATTTTTTTTGGTGCACTTCTGCAACTCAAATAAAAAAACTCAGAACAAATAAAAGTTAAGCAATTGTATAGAGCACACTGTGTAAAAAATTCAGCTCAAAAAGATGAACTTGTGATTTGATCTGATTTTTTCCGTCAAGAAGACAAAATCTGTTTTTTGGAGAGCATGTCACAACTTTTGCTTCCCTTATCATATGAGGGTATAACTTGGCACAAAGCTTGAAAATAAAGATAAAATGATGTTTCTACATTAGTAACAATCATCAAGACCACTAAAATCTGAAGTAAAAACAACTTGGGTTGCCTCCCAACAAACGATTTCTTTTACGCCTTTAAGCTAGGCATAAGGCAAAAGAAGAATCAATGGTCTCCAAGATCGTCGGAATCATAAAAACCTTCGAATTGATTTTCAATAAGCTCATTCTTCTTCTTCCTAGGAAAGAGGTACTTACCTTTCGCCTTACCGCGTAAGCGTATGTGCCCATTACCAATATCCATGAAGTCTTTCATAGCTGGGAGGAATACCCTTCCAAGCACGATGTTACTTTTGTTTGGCTCCATGACGAAGAAATCCATCGGTGCAATCCTATGAAGGAATGCAACTTGGACTTCTTTTACCTTTCCTTTGACCTCTGAAATATCTCCATTAGCATGTTCATGATAAGATGACAATTTATTCATATCTAGTTTCAAAGAATCATAAACTAATTTTGGCATAGTAGAAACCATGGATCCAATATCACAAAAAGCAAGGAAGTCTTGGGTAGAGATGCTAATCCTAACAAAGGGCTCCCAATCATGATCTATCTCCAACATCTATTTTTTGTTGGTCTTAAGTTCCTCTACTTTTCTTAAGTCTAGAGCATCCATCATTTTTTCAATACCGGCAAGTCTATCTATAGAAGTATCAATACTACGATCATAACCAAAATAACTAGATAGACCATGAAAAATATCAATAGCTCTAGCTTCATCACACTCTAAAAAGTCTCCTTCAGCTATAATATCAAGACAGTGTTTACACCACTTAAAAATACCATGGCAAAAATTCCTAAGCAAACTTTTTATGGGTATCCAAGGAATAATTCTTTTATGTGCTTCAGAAATTTTGTCCCATGCCTTCTTCATATTTTCTCCATCCCTTTGACGGAAATCGAGAACTTACGATTCCCGCAAAGCACCAAGTCCTAACATGTTAATCTAACCAAGGAGGACTATTAAAAGGAAGATAAATATTTTTATTTTATTTTCGATATAGGACACAAAGATAAAAAGTGAAAGGTAAACTAACAAGACTAAAAAGTAAAGGTAAAAGGTAGTGGGAAACTCCCCTATCTTATCACTCGGAGTCCCAAGCAACGGCGCCAGAATTTTGCTTGATACGCGAGATATGGTAATTGCTTCTCGCCCTTCATTGGTTACCCTAAGTCAGCGTAGCGGCAAGTTTCCCTTGGTGAAGACACCAATGTTGAGTATCGACCAGTAGGACTTCGGAGATGATAAGTAGGTGGTTCGGCAAGTGATGCACCATTTCATGATATTCACTTGCTTCTCCTGGACCTGCACACAGACACAAATAAATTTGCTCCCAACGAAGCTCAGAGAGGTTGTCAATCTCTTCGGTCTTGTTGTTTACAAGGATGAAAACACAAGGTATAATGATAATGATATCAACTAAAAGTAAAAGCTGAAAAGTAAATAAGCGCGTAAACAATGATGATAATATGGACCGGGGTCCCGTGATGTTCACTAGTGACGTCTCTCTCCCAAAAGACGATAAAACTGCTATGCGAGGTGAACAAATTACAGATGGGCAATTGATAGGATTATAAACGCACTGCAATGCTAACTATGCTACAAAAGAAAGAAAGAGGCTCAAAAGCATGGGCAGTACGCCAAAATAAGTAGACCGAAATCCTACTACATCTACTACTAATCATCCACCTTGAGATATCTATCCAGAACATCTCGGTGGTATTAAGTTGCGAGCCCCACCCAAAGTGTAAACCCAAAGCAACAGACATCAGCATTAAAAAGAACTTTGCGTAAAGTAAACAATCCTTGCAACCACGGTTACAAGCACCGTTGTTTTCCCCCTTGTGGCAACAACACATCACATAGACTCATTTTTCTGTCACTCAAGCGTGTCATCAGGGGGCATGAACCCACAATCGAGCATAACATTCCCTCTTGGAGTTACTACCTACTACTTGGCCAAAGAAATAAACAGCAACGGAGAACATTCAAGAATTACTTAGGAACAAAAATATAAAATATAAGAACCAAATATATTACTCTATCACAAGCTGAACATAATCTCATAATCCATCAGATCCCATCAAACTCAGCATAGCAACAGCAAAAAGATTACATATGTGCCTCGATCATGTAGGGAAGCTCATGAGGTCTAAACCATGAAGAACAAATAGGGGAGGAGAACATCACATAGCTACTGATCACGGACACATGGTCCAAGGAAAACTACTCACGGCACATCCGGGAAGCGTCCATGGTGGAGGGGAAGCTCCCGGAGGTCGATCCTCCCTCCGGCTGGGTGCCGGGAAGGGGTTTGCTGGTGCTCCAAATCTTGGAAGCGTGGCGGCAGCGGAACAGAGGCGAGATCGCAAAAAAGGGTTCTGTCTTCGGAAGTTTCACGTCACGGGAGATATATAGGCGAAGGGGGGCAGCCAGGGGGGCCACCAGGGGTCCAGGCGCCCCCTGGCGTGACCAAGCCCTAGGCCGCGCCAGGTGGCCGCCTAGGGCCCTGGTGGGTCCCACCTTGTCCCCCTTCAGGACTACGAAGGTTACTTCACACTGATTTTTTATCTGATTTTTCCCAAATTTTTGGAGTACTTTTAATATGGGGGAAAACTGAAATAGAAAAACAACAGAAAACAGAAACTGGCACTAGAGTGTACTGAGTGCATAGTTTAGTCCATATATGATTAAAAGTGTATGAAAGTGTGTCTAGATCATAGCAATATCACACAAAACATGCATGGAGCAAACAGAAATTATCGATAAGTTTGGGACGTGTCAACGCGTTGACTCCCTCCCATCCTCCTATATATAGATGGGTGAGGTACACTTATTTAATAAACAATAATTCATAGGGAATTTATTAGACTCCCGAATTCAGATCAATTTTCTCCGGTCTTCTCCCCTCCCTCGCCTCTTCCACGGTGGGCTCCCCTTTTTAGGAGCATGTAGTGGGGTTGAGGCTTCTCCAACAAACGGACGCCGTCGTGCTTCCGAAACTACGATTTTGGAGATGTACTTCCGCCACCTTCGCTGTATCGGAGAACGGAGGTCATCATCGAGTTCCATACGTGTGCGAGTATTACGAGGTGTTGCACGTGCGACACTTCCACCCGATAGGGTGCTAACACAGTCACGGAGTTGTGTTGATTGTTTGGGTACATCAACCACGTTTGCGGGAACGTTTCCCGCGCAACGGACTACACCCCGAGGTATGTTTCTGCAAGTCTCTCTGTTACAACAAGACAGATAGATAGATCTTGGGTTATGGGTGATGCTAGTTAGAAAAATTATTGTTTTCTGCTTTGTGAACCCCAACAGTGGTTTGATGAGAAAGGTCTAAGCATAGTATTACTGTACGAGTACACATCGGGGATGTGGGCGTTGATTCTATGATTGTTAATTACCCTCTCACGTGCACTTGTTCATATCTGCGGCATTGTTTGGCCCCCGACTGACCATATGCATACACATACGCAAGACTGGTTCCACGCTTGAGATACGGCTTGCACCGTATAAAGTGGCTCTGGGGTGTATTTCTCTCTTACTTTGGCGGATATGGAATTTTGAACGAAGGGCCATGTATGGGGTGTAATAGAGACAATCATCTAATCAGCCTTGTGGTTGAATCGTAGGCTAAAAACTGTTTATCAATGAACGCCCTAGCAGCCACATAAAACATGCAATATATAAAATAGAGGCTTCTAACTTTATATTGCTATTGAGGGCTATGTTTTGTTTGATCTTGATGTAGTAATAGCTTTTCTATGTGTTACTAGAAAGTAGAAAACATTCATCATGATAAAAGAAACTCAAATAGAGACACTGTAGACTTAGTGCCACCATGATCAAACATCTTAAAACTTGCTAGTATAGGATACACGACGATAGCATGAACTAAGATGATCCCTTAAAGAATACCAAACACAAGTATTCTACCAAAGTGTGCACCACCTGGAAGGATCTCTCTTATGGACGACATACCGTACATTGGGTGTCTCACATAATAAACAGCATACACATGCGGTTGAGTTTAGCAAGCCTAGCATATGCAGATATGGCCTTGCTAAGCGGCAATAACACTGAGGTCAATTTCGCGAGCCTAGCATATACAGATATGGCCTCGGAATACTAGAGATCGAGCATGATTCACATGTATGATGTGATCGCACAAGTAGTTGTCTACCTTTGAAACTAATCTGTCGGCCGTGTGATATTCGAGGGAGGATAGTGAATTTGGATCATGTAATCACTAAAAATTCTTTGCGATGATTGTTCTAGTGTGAGCTCACTTTTAATGTGATTATTATGGACTCATTGTTGTGAACTAGTCTTAAATGTTTTTCCTTGCAACTATATTTGTAGAAAATGAATGAAATTGAGCATGTTGATCTTTAATCTCTCGTACGTGGTGAGAGACTTAATGGAGATGGGTCGAACTTTGTAGATTGTTACTTACGCCTTACGGCTGCGCTCAAAAGTTCAAACATTTTGTTCATGATAAAAGAGCATGTGGGAAATCCTCCAGTAAACAACACAGATAATGAAGCAATTCTCAGATTCCATAATCGACGAAGGACTATCACCATAGCTAAGAGTGTCATGAAGTGTTGCATCCCGCAGAATCTGCGTGAACAACATGAGGAAAATGACCTTTATGATACGATCGACGCGCTGATGTAATTGTTCTTACATTAGTTCAGAATAGCCACATTTGAGTTAGAAAGTGAGTTTCTTTCTACAAAGATGGAAGAGAACTCTTGTCTGAAAACAAAGGTTGCCAAGATGCATGGGATACATCTGAGCCTCATAGAAGACTTTGACTACTAGACCACGGATGAGTCTGCAATATACACGGTGTTACACTGGCTTCCACCTAGTTATACAGACTATATACATGGCTATGTCGGAAGAGGAGAAAGCCTTGAATTCTCTGAGTTCACGGACAAGCTTCAAGAGTTGGAGGTTGAACCCATTGAAGGAGAAGTTGTTGATGGAGAAGGTATAAACTTGATATACTTGTTATAAATGTTTTGTTCCCTTTATACAACACTTGCAGTTAATGAGTATCTGGTACCTATTCTGTTTTTTGAAAACAGGACCTGCCGTTACATGGATGGGAAGAGGTGTCATCGAGGATTGATGGAGACTGATGGCTTGTTGCCCCTCGTTGGTTACCCCAAGTGGAAGGTTTGAGATGCAGTGCAGCAGCAAGTTTCCCTCAGTGAAGTTACCAAGGTTATCGAACCAGTAGGACTCAGGAGATACAAGTAGGTGGCAACGTCGCTAGAAATTTCTTCCTGACTAAGGTGTTGTCGTGGACCTGCACACAGCAACAAATAACTTTGCTCCCAACGAGTACAGAGGAGTTGTCAATTCCTCCGGCCTTGTCGTTTACAAAGGATCAACTCAAGAGATAAAAGGTGCAAAGGAAAGTAAAAGCTGAAAGTAAATTGAGGGTGTGAACAATAATGTGAAGATGGACCGGGGTCCCGTGATTTTCACTAGTGATGTCTCTCTCCCAAAAGACGATAAAAGTGCTAGCGAGGTAAACAAATCACAGTTGGGCAATTGACAGGATTATGAAGGCACCGCAATGCTAACTATGCTGCAAAGAAAGGAAGGGCTCAAAAGAAATGGGCAGTACGCCAAGGTAAGTAGACCGAAATCCATCTTCATCTACTACGAATCATCCACCTTGAGATATCTATCCAGAACATCTCGCTGGTATTAAGTTGTGAATCCCACCCAAAGTGTAAACTCAAAGCAACAGACAACTGCATTAAAAGAACTTTGCGTAAAGTAAACAATGCTTGCACCCGCAGGTACAAGAACCGTTGTTTTATCCATGGTGGCAACAGCACATCCCCTAGTCTGATGTTTCTGTCACTCAAGCTAGACATCAAGGGGCTGAACCCACAATCGAGCATAACGCTCGTTCTTGGAGTTGCAAATAAAATACTTGGCCAAAGAAAATACCGCAACAGAGAACATGCAAGAATTAACTTAAGAAGAAAATATAAAAGAGAAGAACCAAATATATTACTCATCACAATCTGAACATAGTCTCATAATCCATCAGATCCCAACAAACTCAGCATAGCAACAACAGAAATTACATATATGCCTCGATCATGTGAGGCAGCTCACGAGGACTCGAAACTGGAAGCACAAAAGGGGGAGAGATTCATCACATAGCTACTGGTCACGGACCCACGATCCAAGGGGGACTACTCACGGTACATCCGGGAGGCGTCCATGGCTATGGATGGTCTCCCGGAGGGGGTTCCTCCTTCCGGCAGGGTGCCGGGGCAACTTCTCCAGGCAGCCCCGATCTTGAAACGGCGGCGGCGGTACAGAGGGGAGTTCGCGAAAAAGAGATCGATATTAGGGGTTTCCACCCCCGAGGGGTAAATATAGGCGAAGGGGGGCATCGAGCGGACCCACGAGGCAGTCAGGAGGGTCCCTGGCGTGGCCCAGGGTGGGGCCGCGCCAGCTGCCCTCCTGGCTGCCTGGTGGTGCCCCCCTTCCTCTCTTGGTGATTCCGGAAGCTTCTATTGCGCTGATTTTTTATATATTTTTCCCGGAATTTTTGAAGCACTTTTAATGGCCGGAAAACCTGAAATACAAAAACAGCAGAAAACAGAAACTGGCAACTGGGTGCAGTGAGTTAATAGGTTAGTCCAAATAGGTTAAAAAGTGTATGAAAGTTCAAGCAAAACATGGCAAAGTCACACAAATCATGGATGGAGGAAGCAGAAATTATAGATTCGTTTGGGACGTATCAACATCCCCAAGCTTAATTCCTGCTCGTCCTCGAGTAGGTAAATGATAACAAGCATAATTTCTGTGGTGACATGCCACACAAACAAATAAGGACTTTTAAGTAAATCAATCAAAGCATGCAATTCAATTCAATTCTTAACAAGCTAGAGTCTATATTAGCATTGACACAAGCAACAAAAGAACAAAGGGTGCAAGAGCTCTCGCTGTCCGTGACTCGAATGTGTCCAAATGGTGTTTGCGTGCAAGCAAGGGACTGGGAAGAAAGAGAAAAAATGTTGTTGAGAACAACTATCTACTAAAGTTTCACACTTGGTCTCCTTTGGTTTCTTATCTGGAATCGTCCCCAGACCACTAGCCAGGTACAAGTCAAACTGATCCACTCCCTTTCGAAATTTTGAGCACTCATGCAATGGATGAGCGTGAGCAAGAAAGTTGACACCTAAAAGGCGAAACAGAAAGAAGGTGGAGGAGGAAGACAAAAAGGTGTGAAAGGCTCACATCAATGAGGACAATCATAGGCGAGAGAAGGCCATATGATATATATGATGTGAGGAGTAGGGATTGCCATACAACGGAAGCACATGTGAGCTAATAGCTCTCCAAGGGAACTAGTGGGGGTGCATCTAACTTGCTTGCTCAAGAAGACCTAGAGCTTGTTTGACGAGGCTCATCATTGGAATATACAAGCCAAGTTCTATAGTGTGAAGGGTCCCCACATAGCTATATGCATGATGATGATCTCTATGGAGTACAAGGGATAGAAGATGAAGTACTAGTGTGGATCTCTCAAAAGGAATAGTAGTATGCCCCCTTCTCTCTTTTTTTCTTTTTCTCTTTATTTTTATTTTTTTGGTGGCCTCAATGGCTCTTTCTATTGAACTCTCATTTGTCCTCTTTGGGATCTTTTGATTTTGTCGTCTTTGGGATCTTTTCCTCACTTTAGGGGTAATACTCTATATTTCACAAGAATATAGGAGATCTTTCACACTTTACAAAGGTACTCACATAAAGAAAATGTAACTATCATGATTGAAAAGTATGCTTCTGCCAGGGTAGCAGGATATGCAATGATACTAGCGCGTCATGTAGCAATGATTAGGGCAAGGACCAACTAGCATGTGGCTCATCGATCAAGCAAGTAGCATGTATGACATGAAGATCAAGTCATGAGAAGGTGGATGTTGCATGGCAATGTATCTCGGAAAGGCTATGGAAATGCCTTGTAGGTAGGTATGGTGGCTGTTTTGAGGAAAGATATAAGGAGGCTTATGATGACAGAGCGTATCATGCCAAGGGTTTGGATGCACCGGCGAAGTATGCACCAACTCTCGAGGTGAGAAAGGGAAATGCACGGTACCGAAGAGGCTAGCAAAAGTATAGGTGGGTGGAAGTGTCAACTTTCGAATACTCACATTAGTCCGAAGAACTCATGCACTTATTATCGGTAACTCTCAATCTAATCAGGAGGTTCACAAAGAGACAGGTACCCCGAGGAGGAGTGTATGGGGGTTTGGTTATCCTTGCGCATCCTCGACTCATGGTACGTGAGTGTACTCTAATATTTGAACCCTCTAGAGGTTAGTGATCCATCTAGTAGCTAGAGTTCTCAACAGGGGTTTTTTGGTTTTCGAAAAACACACGGATTGCCCAAAATACGACATCTATCACTAATAGGCAAGAGGTCCTGACACCATAAGTTCAAACATTACTCTAGTCAATACCTCAAAACTATTGCAAATTATTACTACAAAGAGAATAGCAACTTTAACTACCTACTTTCAGTCAAGACATAGAACTCAGTGCAACATGCAAACTCTCTAACAAGATAAAAAATGCAACCTATAGAAACTTCAACCTAGGACAAAAGAAAAGCTCTAGAAAAACTAAAACACTACAACTAAACAGAACAACAGCTTAGAAAAGAAAAAGAACAGCTCACAGCTAAAAGAATAGGCATGAAAATCCTATGAGGAGTTCTAGTTCAAGCGGAGCGTGAATCTCTCCCACACAAAAGACTAAGTTGGGGTCTAACTTGTTACTACAACAAAGAAAGAAAAACAAACCTAGAAAAGTAAAGAGCGAGACGCTCCAAGCAAGGCACATAACGCATGAATTGATAAAATTATAGTGCAACGAGGGACAAATTGATGATTCTTGATGAAGAAGGGGATGCATCGGGGGCATCCCCAAGCTTAGTCGCTTGAGTCTCCTTGAATATTTATTGGGGGTGCACATGGGCATCCCCAAGCTTGAACGTTTGACACTCCTGAATCTTGTTTCATCATCCTCCATCGCGCACTTGAAAGCTCCCTTCATATATAACTCATTGTAGGCTGATTAGAGAGGTTAGTACCCTAATAAAATAATTTTCCTCTACTGCAAATAAAGATATTCTTGAAGAGCTACTGTTTCTTAATATTGCAAAAAAGTTTTTTCAAATAAAAAAGTAAGCTTAAGGTTTGCAAAAGTAAAGAGAGACAAAACGTGGCAAAATCTGTGAAAAACGGAATAGCAGGTAGTAAAGAATTTTTGAGGGATACTTCTGCAACTCAAATCAAAAAACTCAGAACATACGAAAGTTTCGTAATTGTATAGAGCATGCTGTGTAAACAATTCAGCTCAAAAAGATAAATTGGGATTTTTGCATGTTTTTTCTAGTCACGAGGACAGAATCTGTTTTCTGGACAGCATGCCACAACTTTTACTTCCCTTGTCGTATCAGGCTATACTTGGCACAAAGTTTGAAAATTAAAGATACAATGATGTTGATACAGTAGTAACAATCAACAAGACCACTAAGAACAGAACAAAAGCAAAAAGAAAAACCTAAATTCGTTGCGGGCTGCCTCCCGAAAGCGCTTCTTTAGAGCCATTAGCTAGGCTTAAAGTAGAAGATCAAGTTGCATCTATTGAACCATCATCATGATTATAAAAAATCTCTTCAATAGTACAACTAGTCTTAATGGGTTTCTCAAATAAAGGACGAATGAAAATGCTTCTTGGAATAAAATCAAAAGGAGGGAAATCAATTGGAGTTTCATTAAAGTTAAAGATAGGTGTCTCCTCCAAAGTTTTCACCGTTTCAACTCTCTTGGCACTGGGTGTGCTAGCTTTAGCTCGGGGAACCTTGGGTACGTAAACGGACTTAGGTTCCTTCTTTGCTGGAGTTTCATCCTTTTTGGTTTTGATTGAGGAAAAGGTAGTTCCTAAAGTTTCAATGACTTCCTCAATCTTTTCTATCCTAGAAGACTTTTCATCAAGGGATTTGATAGTCTCCAAAGTTTTGACAATTTTCTGCATGGAATTATCTAGCCTATTCAAATTCCCTTGAATCTTACGATCCAACTCATTCACCCTATCGATACTTGGCATCTCTAGCTCTATTTTTTCAAGTTTTCTCATAATGTGAGCTAAAGTAATGTCCTCTTTAATACTAACAATGGGGAGACTTCCAACAAGATTTTCAATAACATTAAGGGCTTCCCAAACTGGGGCCTCTATGAAGTTCCCATTGATAGCAGTGTCTAAAAGAAACATATTCCAAGAAGTAATCCCAACATAAAAATTTCTAAGCAGGATAGTAGTGGATTGCTTCTTGGTGTCTCTCTTTTGAGAATCATTAATTCTATACCAAGCATCTTTAAAACTTTCACCACCTCTTTGAGTAAAGGTAAGCACTTCTGCCTCACCAAAGGCAAAAGTACCAGCCATAGTGGTAACTATTGACAAGGTAACAGGTGTTTTTGGTATTTTTGATTAGGGAGAAAAAAGTAAAAACTGAATGTTAAACTAACAAGACTAAAAAGCAAAGGTTAAAGATAGTGTGCAACTCCCCTATCTTGTAGACTTGAGTCCCCGGCAACGGCGCCAGAAATTTGCTTGATGGCTTCTCGCCACTAGTTGGTTACCCCAAGTGGAAGGTTTGAGATGCAGTGCAGCAGCAAGTTTCCCTCGGTGAAGATACCTAGGTTATCAAACCAGTAGGACTCAGGAGATACAAGTAGGTGGCAACGTCGCCAGAAATTGCTTCCTGACTAGGGTGTTGTCGTGGACCTGCACACAGCAACAAATAACTTTTCTCCCAACGAGTACAAAGGAGTTGTCAATTCCTCCGGCCTTGTCGTTTACAAAGGATCAACGCAAGATATAAAAGGTGCAAAGTAAAGTAACAGCTGAAAGTAAATTGAGGGTGTGAACAATAATGTGAAGATGGACCGGGGTCCCGTGATTTTCACTAGTGATGTCTCTCTCCCAAAAGACGATAAAAGTGCTAGCGAGGTAAACAAATCACAGTTGGGCAATTGACAGGATTATGAAGGCACCGCAATGCTAACTATGCTGCAAAGAAAGGAAGGGCTCAAAAGCAATGGGCAGTACGCCAAGGTAAGTAGACCGAAATCCATCTGCATCTACTACGAATCATCCACCTTGAGATATCTATCCAGAACATCTCGCTGGTATTAAGTTGTGAATCCCACCCAAAGTGTAAACTCAAAGCAACAGACAACCGCATTAAAAGAACTTTGCGTAAAGTAAACAATCCTTGAACCCGCAGGTACAAGCATCGTTGTTTTATCCCTGGTGGCAACAACACATCCCCTAGTCTCATATTTATGTCACTCAAGCTAGACATCAAGGGGTTGAACTCACAATCGAGCATAACGCTCTCTCTTGGAGTTGCAAATAAAATACTTGGCCAAAGAAAATACCGCAACGGAGAACATGCAAGAATTTAATCAAGAACAAAATATAAAAGAGAAGAACCAAATTTATTACTCATCACAATCTGAACATAGTGTCATAATCCATCAGATCCCAACAAACTCAGCATAGCAACAACAGAAATTACATAGATGCCTCGATCATGTGAGGAAGCTCACGAGGACTCGAAAGTGGAAGCACAAAAGTGGGAGAGATTCATCACATAACTACTGGTCACGGACCCATGGTCCAAGGGGGACTAATCACGGTACATCCGGGAGGCGTCCATGGCTATGGATGGTCTCCCGGAGGGGGTTCCTCCTTCTGGCAGGGTGCCGAGGCAGCTTCTCCGGGCAGCCCCGATCTTGAAACGGCGGCGGTACAGAGGGGAGTTCGCGATAAAGAGATCGATATTAGGGGTTTCCACCCCGAGGGGTAAATATAGGCGAAGGGGGCATCGAGGGGACCCACGAGGCAGTCAGGAGGGTCCCTGGCGCGGCCCAGGGTGGGGCCACGCCACCTGCCCTCCTGGCTGCCTGGTGGTGGCCCCCCTTCCCTCTCTTGGTGATTCTGGAAGCTTCTGTTGTGCTGATTTTTTATATATTATTCCCGGAATTTTTGGAGCACTTTTAATGGCCGGAAAACCTGAAATACAAAAACAGCAGAAAACATAAACTGGCAACTGGGTGCACTGAGTTAATAGGTTAGTCCAAATAGGTTAAAAAGTGTATGAAAGTTCAAGCAAAACATGGCAAAGTCACACAAAACATGCATGGAGCAAGCAGAAATTATAGATACGTTTGGGACGTATCAGCGACCAAGAAAGTTAATGGTCGGCAAGATTTCACCGAGACATCTATCATAGGAACATACTGAGAGTATTGATGACCCACAAGTGTAGGGGATCTATCGTAGCCTTTTCGATAAGTAAGAGTGTTGAACACGACGAGGAGAAGAAGATATTGACAAGTGATCTTGAGATAGGAATAACTGCAAGTACTGAAAGGTAACTTTTTATGGGTTTTCTAGTATAAGCAACAAAGAGATAAAAGCAAATAAAATAAATTGTGGTAAAGTGCAGCAAGGTGGCCTAGTCCTTTTATGCAAAGGATAAGCCAAAGGATTTAAACTTATAAAAGCTAAAACGTTCTTGAGGACACACGGGAGAGATAGTCATACGCCTTCGCCATATTCCGTCTCGGTACTATATTTTTAGTTGATAAGTGTTGTGTGGGTGAACCTATGCTAGTGCACTTTCTAGACTAAGATAAGTACACTCTTATGATTAAACCTGTTGCAAGCATCCGCAAATACAAGAGAGAAATTAAGGAAAAGCCTAACCATAGCAATAAACTTTAGGGCCCAACAATCCCTCGTGCAAAAGTGTGCGAATTGGGGTTCAGGTTTCTTTCACTCTGGCAACCCACCATAAGCATACTTTATACACAATGCTTTACCCTAGGTCCTTAAAAGGCGAAGTGTTGTGTAGTCGACGTTCACACAAAACTACTAGAATAATAACACCACAACTTAAATATCAAACACCATATATTACTTCAACATCATATGACTACTAACAACTAGACTTCTCCCATGTCCTCAAGAACTAAAGGAACTACTCACAAGACATAAAAGAGATCATGATTAGAGGGGCTAAATATATGATAAAAAATCTGGTCATAACAATAATTCTCCAACAAAAGTCAATAGCATTCACCACAAAAGAGTAATCAACACCGGTAGAGTAGAGGGGATGGATAGTGCATGTTACAACTTGGATTGCAATGGTGAGATGAGATGGGATGAAGATGGAGATAGTGCTGGTGATGAGGATGATGTTGATGATGATCTCGATGGTTCCCATGATGATGGTGATGACGATGAGGACAATCTCCCCCTCCGGGAGGAGTTCTCCCCGGCGGAATCTTCCCGCCGAAATTGTCTTTTCTTCTTGGTAGGTTTCCGCCAAGGAGCGGTGGCGGAACTCCGGAAACTCTTCTCATTTTGGGGTTTTTAGGTTACGAGGAAGATATATGCCTGGAGGGGGGCCGCGCCACCAGGGCGCCTGGGAGCGTGGTGGCCCCCCTCTGGGTGCCCCTCGGTTGATCTTCTTCAATTCTTCGGAAAATTACACCCCATGAGCTTTAGGTCATTTGGAGATGTGCTGATATGGCCACTTGATGTGCATCTTTCCCCACTTGATATGGCCACTTGATGGCACCGAAAAGTTGCAAACTGTGTAAAACAAGAGAAAACACTATAAGAACATCATCATAACATGAAATATATCAATGAATAGAGGCAAATAATGATATAAAATAGTGATGCATTTTGGACGCATGTAGTATTAGATAAATCTCATGTAATCATTTTAGTATGAACACTTAGTGGTGTGTCTTGCATCTCTCAAGACAAAGTTATTCATATATGAGACAAATTAGTTGTTCCAACTTAATGAATAAAGTGTGCTTAGACTTTCATTACATCTTCATTTATGTTATGATAGATGTGGCACCCCGGCTCAGAATATCGGAATGCCCCGTGACCCATCCCAGAGATCATGTCTTCTAGAACACAACACTGCTTGATATAGAACTGAACCACTTTTATTAACGATGAAATGGTTACAAGGGTGTTCTATTACAATGCTAGCGGAACGAGGCACCAAACTGTTTTCTCCTCATACTATCCACGGATCTACACCAAGCAGCGAGATTACTCTATAGTAGCGGAATAATATTAGAAGCGGAACAACGGCAACGGTGATTAACTCTAATCCACAGGGTCACTGACTGGGACACCTCCTAGCTCGCAAACACCAGGAACATCGTCCTATGCAATCACGGCATTGCCTGCAAGTCTGGCATGGCACGCCAGGTCAGTACATTGAATGTACTTGCAAGCTCACAACATCAAAAGCACCAAGGCAAAATAATAACGTGACATAACAGTTCAAGCAATGCTAACATGATGAATCTAGCATATTACCAATATTATACTAATGCATGAACAACCATCGTTTAAGGTCACATGGACCCCACATGATCATCGCATGATCATGCGGCTTACCTCGGATTCATTACGGACTCAAGCACCGAGTCATCTCGTGACCAAATCACTTATACGGGTCGTCGCACGACCATCCACTTTTCGGGTCATCGCATGACCAATCACTTTCACGGGTCACCGCGTGACCACACAACTTAACACAATCACCAAACCAGATTCACATTGACTCATGGTGTGACCTAGTACGAGCTTTGTCCAATACTGTGGACTCAGCTATTCGAATAGATCATTGACACTCTGCAGAGGTTGTGCACTTTACCCATGCTATGGAGTTCTTCCTCCATCCAGTACCTTGGATCTTGTCCCACAGGAACATCGGAACTCGTACATATCCGTGTGTGCCGATAGGCCGTGTTATGCTTCAACACAGTCCTAGTAGCCAAAATGCTGAGCTCGGTAGGCGATCTTTAGCTAAGAAGAGTTGAGTGTCCCAGCAATTACAGACAATTTCAGACATGTGTAAGTACACATGCTGACAGACTGGGTGCTCGATCCTTTCCCATATGAGATAAGGTTCCTTAGGTTTGGGTATCCAGGGTGTCTCATATCGAAACATGGTTCAGATTGATCGAGGTGGAGGTGACCATGGAGTCCATGCAGTAAGTTCTTCACCGTACTTGTCGGATTTGCGTGGGTTGCATACTCTTGGCAGCTTATGGGTGTAGCGCTAACTCTTGTCGCATATACCGCATCAATATTTGACATACGCCATGTTTGTTCGCCTTGGTCCCTGCTACTGCGACAATCACCCTTTTAGGTACTTTCTGTGTACTGGATTTTTTTTGTCGGGGTCCTTTCTTTGAGCTGGCTGGGCTGCCTTCATACTTCGTCTCTTGGATAATCAAGCTTCCTCTTGGTTTCAATAATTTGGACTTGAAGGTAATCCTTCTTTGGGGCCTTGTCGGACGTGACAACCCGAATTTCATGGTTGTGGTCGAGGCCAAAGGCTTCATTGTTTCCTTTCCTTCGGGTGTTCCCTTCCTGATTGGTTAGTCTTTATACCTAGCTGTGTTGCAGGTTTGCTTCTCCTTCTTGCCTTCTTTGCAGAAGTTGCATTCCTTACCGTTTTCCATATGTATAATTCACTTGAGTACGAGCATGGTTGTATCCAGACGGGAGTAGCTCGCATAACTTGGAAAGTATGCCTGTGAAATGTGTAGATCCAGATGTAACTGACATTGTTGAAATCTGCCTTGCTTTTGAACAGTCGAGTTCCTGACACACTGTCGCTGATACGATGCCGCATCGGCGAAGACTCGGTAGCTTACGCTCGAAGCTTTGCTGCGGTATCGTACACGGGAAGCTTCTCTGATAGCTTGCTGAAGAAGACTGGTATCTTGCCTCAGAAGTTTTCCCTGGTACTATGGATGTACCGGTTCCTTGTGTCGAAAGTATCTTCGGCAGTTTCCTGTAGGAAGTTGGGTAGCTTGTTCTGGAATCCATCCATGTGGCGTACTGAGCAAGATTGGGTGCTTTGCGTTGTAAGCTTCTCTCGGTAGCTTGTAGTAGAAGGCTGGTTGTCCTTGCCAAAAAGCTGACCAAATGGCGTACCGGGGAAAGTTGATGCACTATACATGTTGGTTGTGGTGGGTATCTTACCCAAGATGGCTGAGGTTCCTTAGGTCCGAAGTTTTCCCACGATATAGTGTGGACAAAGTGAATACTGTGCAAAGAAATTCGCTGACTTACTGGCCGCGGTCTTGTCAGATGGGAGCATTTTCCCAATCATCTCTTTGCTCGGTACCGATTTCATGGCCCATCCTGACTTTCTTCCGGAATATACCATAATCCAACAAATCGCGTATAGCCTGATTGCCACTTGTGTATGCCATGCCTTTGATGCAGACGTTCATGGCTTATCTTTTCCTTCGATGGAATCTTCACAACTGTAACGGTTGATGCCGACTTGATTCCACTTATTCATCTTGGTAGAATTCATATTTGAGCCAAATATTTCCAATGCAATCAGACGTGAATCCGTCTTGACTTGCTGATTATCCAAATTCTTTGCGGGCTTTCACTGATTCTTCGTGGTATGCGGTGGGTTGATGAGCAACTTTCCGTCAGGGGGTAAAATAAAGCGACACCAAAGAAAAAAATGAAGAACCAACGAGGAAATCCAATTGAACGAAGATAAATAGCAATCGATCGAAAGTTCACAACTTCTTAGAAAGAGTCGATGACCATCTAAATCCCTTGCACAAAACCAGCGAATAGCTCAGTGGCCACTGAAACAGTTTTTACAACTCTGATCTAGGACCTTTATTGGAATAACTCAATCACTGCTCAAGTTTCTGAAAGAAGCCCATTAGGGGAAAGTTTTTATAAACATTTTATTTATAATTAAAAGTAAAATGGGCCTAGTTTCTGAAAGAAGCCCATTAGGGGAAATAAAAGGAAGAAAGAAAAAGAGAGATAGGGAGGCGCCATGGGCCCTAGGGCCCATGTGGGGTGTGCCCCCCTCCTTCCTTGGCCGGCCACCTCCCCCTGTTAAGGGAATTTAGTCCCACATAGCTAGGGGAGAGGGGTTAACTCCCTCCCCTCCTCCTATATATAGATGGGTAGGATGCACTTATTTAAGACACAATAATTCATAGGGAATTTATTAGACTGCCGAATTGAGATCGTTTTTATCTGGTCTTCTCCCCTCCCCCGCCTCTTCCACGGTGGGCTCCCCTTGTGAGGATCATGTAGTGGGATTGAGGCTTCTCCACCAATCGGACGTTGTCGTGCTTCCGAAACTCCGGTTCCGAAGGTCTACTTCCGCCACCTTCGTTGGATTGGAGAACGGAGGTCGTCATCGACTTCCGTACATGTGCGAGTACTAGGAGGTCTGCACGTGCGGCACTTCCACCCGGCATGGTGATACCACAGTCAAGGGGTTGTGAAGATTGTTCGGCTACATCAACCACGTTTGCGGGAACGTTTCCCGCGCAATAGACTACACTCCAAGGTATGTTTCCGCAAGTCTCTCCGTTAGAGTAATACAGATACATAGATCTTGGGTTATGGGCGATGCTAGTTAGAAAAAATATTGTTTTCTGCCGCAGATTTTCACCAGTGTTCCACTGCTTCCGCGATCCCAAGATCGGGATCGCTACAAGACCCTGTCCCGGCACCCTGCCGGAGGGAGGATTGATCTCCGGGAGCTTCTCCACCGTCCTAAGCGCTTCTCGGATGTGTTGTGAGTAGTACACCTTGGACCATGGGTCCATGACCAGTAGCTATATGATTTCTTGTGCCTCAATTCTTAGCCCTTGTGAGCTGCCCTATATGATCAAGGCACCAATGTATTAGTTTCTGTGTTGCTATGTTGTGATTGATGGGATCTGATGTATTATTAGATTACATTCAGATTGTGATGAGTAATATATTTGGTTTACCTTTTATGTTTTAGTTCTTGAGTAATTCTTGCATGTTCTCCGATGCTTTATATTGCTTTGGCCAAGTAGTAGATAGTAACTCCAAGAGGGAGCGTTATGCTTGATTGTGGGTTCATGCCCCCCCAATGTCTAGCTTGAGTGAAAGAAACATGAGACTAGGGGATGTGCTGTTGCCAGTAGGGAGAAAACAATAGTTCTTTTAACTGCGGTTGCAAGGATTGTTTACCTTACACAAAGTGTGTTAATGCATTCGTATGTTGCTTTGATCCTATAGTTTGGATGGGGCTAGCAATTTAATACCAGTGAGATGTTATAGATAGATATCTCAAGGTGGATGATTAGTAAGTAGATGATGATAGTACCCCGGTCCCGATCCATATTTCAATCATAAGTGTTAATGCATTCTTTTGGGGGAGAGGCATCACGAGTGAAGATCATAGTACCCCGGTCCATATTTCAATCACAAGTTTACAACGCTACAATTTACTGCTTAATTTCCTTTTTTTTGCAATAACCATTATTATTCCCGCTCGTATTATGATCCTTTTTAAACAACAAGGCCGGAGAGATTGACAACATCTCCGAACTCGTTGGGAGCAAAGTTATTTTTTGCCGTGTGCAGGTCCAGGTTAAGGGAGTGAAAGACCAAGGATGTGATTAGAGGGGGAGGGGGTGAATGATCACTTCAAATTTTCGGAGGAAACTTCAAAGTGAAGCAGAATTGCAGCAAAGAAGGATGACAGAAACAAATAACTAGGAAGCAAAACTGAAAACAAATCTAAACATAGCGAGTCAAATCATAGTGAAGATTAACTCGAAAGAAAATATGATACAGAATGTAAGTACTGGAAGTAAAACGAACTCTTGACTCGGTGATGTTTGTTCGACTAGTTCACGCTCTTCAAAGCGCTACGTCTGGTTGGAGGGACTTGTGATTGAATATAGGAGCTAACCTCACTCCGTCCGTTACTCCTCTGCACCAATCTCCTTGAGCTTGGCCAGTTTTTACTCAGGGTAGATTATCAAGGAAATCTCTGAAACCTTTGACAAACTTGAACTTCGAGGCGACAATTACTCTTCGCTCTCTGGAGATGACACTCTATCCATCTAGGAGAATTTCAGTTCTCCAAGATAAAAAAGGCTAGCAAACTTTCACCTAAGTCATAATGAATCTACTCAGAGCAATAGGACTTTGGATTTGGTGGTTTGGCTTTTGGGTTTTTCTTCGGTGGCGTTCTTGGGATGTTCTCTTCAGTCTCTCTCAGGGAATAATCTTAGAGCAGCTAACCGCAAATGGAGGCGGGGGTGGCATATTTATAGTGGAGATCCCAAGGTGCGAAATGACAGCATGACGCGTGTCCATGACAGCATGAAGCCAAGGAACGAAGTCTTTGCAACCGAAACTTAACTTAGTGCACATGAGATTTCTCCTCTCTGGGTTCTTACTTGGTTTAGTTTCGATATGAGCATTTTCACAATAACTTTGGTGTCCGCATACTAAACCCCTCTTCATAGTACGGTTTTTCCTATGACTCAAAGAACAGAAAAAGAACTACACAAAAACATCTAAGTCTTGTGTCGTCTGCTTCATTTCCTTTGATGAGTACAGCTTTAGGAAACCATCATTTTTAGGGGTCACCCTCCGTGATAAAACTTGGCTCATCGTGTTATGCTTCGATAAATTGTAAATCATCCTTGAAGCTTTATCACCTAGCTTGTCCTTCAGGAACCTGATCAATTGTTTACACTCGAAAACATTTTTAGTTCCTCTACTATCTTGTCTAACAATATCCAAAACACATGGGGGAAAAGCTTCTCTCTTACAATCTCCGCATTTTTGAAGTTTTTGTGAAGTTATGAGAACAAACTCTAAGATGTGATATTTTGACTCCCCCTGAATGTAGCATCGAAGTTAAATAGAGTTGATGTAGATGCTTAAGAAAATTTCTTCGGTGGGGAGTAAAAATAAGATATTAGCGAGTAGGATTGCAGTTCCAGATAGAATTCCAAATATGTGTAATACTCTTGAATAACCTGTGAACTAATGAATAATAACCACCTGCAAGATATAGAATACGAAGCAATACTTGCAAGCAAAGGAGGTCATTAAAACTTCAGTGTAGCATAAAAGTTCACAGTAGGACTTAAGTTACAACCCAATCAAATGGAAAGGAAAGTTTGTTGCAACTTAACACGGCAAGCAAAATACGAAACAAGAACCCCTTTCCCCGAGGCAGAACTAAGTTCATTGATGCAACATTTCTCCCCCTTTTTTTCAATGATTGGACAAAAGGTGGTCAAGTGTACCGAGAGCACACTTAAGCATTTCAAGCACCCTCAGAACCCAGCGAGGCAGAATGGCACGGAGATGACTTTCACGAAGAAGATTGATCACCGACAAATTCTTCTTCAGATTCAAGCGATGGAAGAGCTTCAAAATTCTTCGGTGCGATGATGTCGAGGTCGCTGTCGCCGAGGCCGTTGTCATCCTTGGATGTCATGGAGTCATTGTCGGAGACGGTGGATGGACGGATGGGTTCGGGCTCGTTGACGAAGAAAACTTCATCAATCTTGTGCAGGGGAGGAAGTTTTTGATTCGGGCGATAAACAGTGTCATTTCTGGAAAAGTTGTGTTGTAGATGATATTATTCCTTGAAGATGCGATCTTTGCGCAGGCTCTTAATGGATTTAAACTTCCGCATTCCTTTCCAGGAGTGGCGCTTCAGCACGCGAAGATATTGGTTGTTGTTCATGGCAATGTTGCAAACTCTATTGATCTCATCAGCTGGGAACTGCATCTGGCGCTGATTTGCTTCAATATAATTGTCTAACATTTGCTGCAATCAAAGTTTTACTTCAAAATGATGGCAGTCTTTTTGGAATTTCTTTGACATATTTCGTTCATTAACTTCATGGCCCACCCAACATATGTAGAAAACTCATGGTTTAGTTGCCTCAGCAGGTTCAAAGTGTCGCGCACGGGAGTAGTGAAAAGCTTCGGGTGGTTACGTGCTAGAAAGTCTTTGTCACGGCCATAGTTGCAGACAGCTTGAAGCCAGAGATCATAACGCTTCAGTGTGAACGGATGTTCTGCAGCATGGACCAGGTTGCGAAGGAAGCAAATCTTCAAAGTCAAAGACCAATCCATGCGATAGCTTCATAATGGAATGCCTGACTTCAGGATAGATATTTGATTCCACCGAAGCAGTACTCAATGGGAGCAAAGAGTCTGATAGAATGTAGAACCAAGTCTTCGAGATGAAAACCAAATGCTTCGGACGAATATTTTCAGGAATGAAATCAGAAGTTATCTCAGTGTCCAGCAAAGTTGCAAATTCTTCTTCGGTCAGGTCTGGCACCATATGAATCTGTTCAAGTTCACCAGTGTGCCTTGGAATATTTACAAGTTCCCTGAATTCTTCTGAAGTCATATGGAAAACTTGTCCTTGTATCATCCATCTAAGCATCCAAGTGCTTGGCACATTTGCATCGCCCGAAACATAAAGAGTGGCATAGAACTGCATGATGATGTCAGAGTTGAAAGGAGTGGTGAGAGAAAATAACCTAACCAAGTTCTGAGACTCAATTGTTTGGAAAATGTTCTGGAAGCAAGAGGCAGTTGAAAGGCTTCGCATATCTAGATATTGGTGGCGAAATAGCACACCCTTATGGAAGTAGACTTTTGTATACAGAATTTGTTGTTCTGTTATCTAGAAGCGAAGGTCATCAGCAGTACGGTGTGAAGCATAAGGACTGGCGCCGAAAAATCGGTGCTTCTTTATGTGCTGCTCGAGGCTGAATTCTGGGCCATGACACGAAGAACAACCAGCACCCCGAAAGATAGGAAAATTTTCCCTGAGGTAGTTGGAGCTGACCTGGGTGTCCTGGCTTGGAGTGCGGTGCGGCTGAATCCTTTGCTGGAGAGCAGATGGTTCAATATGAAATGTGTCAGCGGCCTGAGCAACAGTCAAAGCCAGTTCTTTTGAAGGGTTGATGATTTTAACGTTTTAATCATCTTCACGGGCGTCATCTCGAGTCGCATTGGCTTCAGACTCTTCAACAGATTGGGCTGAAGAATAATCTCGAGTCCTAAAAGCGGATGGGGTCGAATGATGAGAGGCATCAGCTTCCGTGTGAGGGGGAATCTGCTAAGCAGGGGAGCGAGGCATTTCAGCAACTGGGGTGGCAAGACGAGGCGGGGAGGGAGCAGGCGGTGGAGTGCGAGCACGTGGAGGAGTTAGTTCGGTGGGAGGTGGAGTAGGTGAGGGAGTGCGAGGTGCAGGAGTTCTAGCGGGAGTGGGTGCTTTTGGTGGAGGCGTGAGAGTTGTGGTGGATGGAGCAAGTGTCTTTTGTGACTTGAGTTGTTTTGGCTTGGTTTTGGGGGCAGGAGGAGTGGGAGCAGGTTTTTCCTTCGGTGGGCTGTGAACTTCATAACTAGCGTCCATATCAGCCGTTGAAGCTAAAGTCATCTTCTGACTCTTGGTGGACTTCTTCTTCGAAGACTGTTATGAATGTTTTTCTTCAAGCGTGTCTTTGCGCTTCCTAGAATCACTTTCCATGATGGCAACATTGTGGGTTCTGCAAAGTTCTTCGACAGCAGCTCGAACCTTGCCCTTGAAAACCAAGATGTTGTCCTTGGTGACCTTGTTCACATATGTGACTTTCTGAAGAATAGATACAACTTGTTCTTGGAAGTCTTCACCATTTTCTGCTTCGGCATGCTGGTGAAACTTATGCATTTTGGAAGATTCTGCACGGTAAGTCTTTCAGCTGATTCATCAAATTTATGATCATTTCTTCAACGGTGAGAGGTATGTATACATAACCAAGATCAAGAGCTTAGGGATACATAGCTTCGCTCTTTTTCCATAGAGCTTCAGAAATGGCCAAGTGATCCCAAAGTTCAGCATCATGAGGATCGGGGAATTTGTGTTGACTTTGACTGTCCTTATCCTCATGATCTTCAAGCAGTGTCACAGCCTTTTGCTTCGGCTGATTTGCTTTAGAAGTAGGAGTCATATCCATAACTCCTTGTTTTTGAGCAGCTCGTGCTACTTTCTCAGCATTCTTCGTGGCCAAGGTGGCAAGTGCAACCTTTCTTTAGCTTTAGACTACTTCAGCTGTTGAGCTTCAGCAACTACTTTTTCTTAGTTCTTTTGAGATTCAGCGAGCTTTCGCTTCGCTTCACCCTATGCAGCAACTTGATTTTCAGCATCAAGTTCTTGCTTCTTCTTGGTTGCTTCCTGATCATCCTTCTTCTTGGCTGCAGACTCATGGGCCAGAAGATTTCTCTCCAAAGCCTATTCGAGGTATTTTTGACGCAATTCTTCTTCAATAGGCTTGCGCTTTGAGGGGTGAGCAGCAGTAGGCTTAGGATTCGTTGGAGAAACAGGTTTTTCAACTTGTTTCTTCTTCGAGGGGTCATGCATGAGCTTTGACCGTCTCAGAGTTGTGATGACTTGAGCTGGTGGCTTGGTGGCCAAAGTATTTTCAATCACAAAGTTTGTGGTGTTGATAACGGGGCGAGCAGCGGGCTTATCAGTGGGATCTCGAACCCTTAGACCTTTAGAAGCTGGTTTCTCTCCAGGCTTCTTCTTCAAAGGAATGCGAAGCTTTTCCTTGGGAGGAGGAGCAACAAGTACATGTTCAGATTCATCATCTGCTTCAGCATCGTCGTCATCGTCCACTTGGAGCACATATGCTCAGTGTAAAGAAACGGTGGATGGAAGGAAAATTGCATAGGACATTTCCATTCAGGCACACTTTTATACTTGTACCATCTGATAGCCCAGTATCTGCGAACCCCTTGCAAACGAATCTTTCTCTGTTGCTTTGTTTCTTCATCTAGTGTATCATACCCGAGTTTCTTCCGAATGGCTTCAGGAATGCCTCGTGCATTATTTTTCTCTTTAGTTCTGCCTCCTTTCTTCTTCGGAGCCTTTTGCTCCACAACATCTCCTTGGAGATGATCCAATATGGGTGACTCATCGCTATAACCAAGATCTGCAGACATCCTGTGAAGAAGCAAAGGAGAAGCGAGGGGAAAAGACATAGGTATGGATAAGCACCAGCAAAGGTTTCGAAAAAAATTTTGACAGGAGAATAAGATAGACAGTGGGTAGATACATAATCATGCTTGTGTTGAACTAGATAGAAAGAGTTCCGGTGCAAAACAAACATATTAGATCTAACCCTAGATGCTGACCTGATTCGGGATTGGAATTGAGATGAAGTCTACAAACAAGATTCCCACTGGTCAATCGATCCAAGAGATCAAAGGGGAGAGGCGAGGACGAGCTCTTCATCGGCGGGGAAGTCCACGACGACGGCTTTCCGGTAGCGAAGCCTCTCAGTCGACGGGCGAGGAGGAGGTGCACGGTGGCGCGCTCGGGAGACGAAGCTCACGGTGGGAGAGACACAGTGAATGGGTGGATAGGTGTCACTAGGGGATTTGCCTTATATAGGGCTGGCCTGACAGATCTATAAGATCAGATCGAATGGCTCCTAATGATCGTCTCTCCGGATTCTACGACGGGGATTGAGTAATGAATCGCGAGAGAATTTCAATGACCCGAAATTGACGGGATCTCAATGGCCGAAAAAAAGGTCTTGACCTTGAGTAAAAACTTCGATAAAGTTGGAAGCATTTGATTCCGAACTCAATGACGTTCGAAGCAAAATACTTTCCGTTTCAAATGTGCTTAACCATTTCAGAATAGATAGAGTAAGAGTGAAGAAGAATACAAGGGGTTGGGTCTGAAACTTATCACTTCGAAGAAAAACAACTACAAAGCTAAAAGTGATAAGTATAGGGGACAAAATCAAAACGAATCAAAAGGCCAGAACTAGAATCAAAAGGCAAAACTAAACAAAACACTGAAGCGAGGGAAAAGAATATGTACAAGGAGATATAGTTTCGGTCTTACAGAACGTTGCGTGAGTCTAAGATATTGAGCTTACATCTCAACACACATAACCTTTTCTCATCTAGTAGTTTCGTGAATATATCAGGCAATTGATCTTCAGTTATGACATGGCTACTCACAATATCTTCATGCTGAACATGATCATGAACAAAATGATGACGAATATCAATATGCTTCGTGCGAGAGTGTTGCACTGGATTTTGGGAAATTTTGATAGAACTCTCATTATCACATAGGATAGGGTTTTTCTTCACATGAATTTCGTAGTCCTTCAGCGTCTGCTTAAGCCAAAGAATCTGAGTGCAGCATGAACCATCAGCAATGTATTCGGCTTCAGCAGTACATATTGAGACACAATTTTTCTTCTTATAAGCCCAACACATAAAAGATCTACCGAGGAAATGAAAAGTGCCTGAGGTAGATTCTCTATCAACACGATCACCAGCCCAGTCCGAATTAGAATAGCCAATAAGATCATACCGAGGACCCTTGGGATACCATAATCCCAAGGTAAGTGTGTGAGCAAGATACCGAAGAATTCTCTTTACCGCAATATGATGTGATTCCTTTGGATTCGCCTGAAAACGAGAACATATACAAACTAAAAGCATAATGTGAGGTCTAGATGCACATAAATATATGAGTGAACCAATCATATAACAATATTTCTTCTGATTGAAGGGTTTGTTCTTCTCATCTCCATCAAGGAAGCCATTGGTAGGCATCAGAGTCTTTATTGTTTTGCAATCAGTGAGTCCAAACTTCTTCAGGCAATCCCTGAGATATTTTTCTTGAGGGATAAAGGTGCCATTCTTCTGTTGACGTATCTGAAGTCCGAGGAAGAAATTCAATTCACCCATCATTGACATCTCATATTTCTTTGACATCATTTTGGCAAATTCTTCGCTAATGTCAGGGTTAGTACAACCAAAGATAATATCATCTACATATATTTGACACACAAACAATTCACCATTATAGGAGCGAGTGAAAAGAGTTGGGTCAGTTGTTCCAGGTTTGAAGCCTTTCTCCAGGAGGAATTCCTTCAAGGTTTCATACCTAGCACGAGGTGCTTGCTTCAACCCATAAAGAGCTTTGTGTAACCTGCACACCATATCAGGGTTCTTCGAGTCTTCAAAACCTGGTGGCTGCATAACATACACTTATTCTTGGATTTCACCGTTAAGAAAAACACTTTTGACATCCATTTGATATAGCAGAATACCATTGAAATTGGAAAAAGAAAGCATGACGGGAATTAATTCGAGACGAGCAACTGGAGCATAAGGTTTTGCAGAAATTGATACCTTCGATTTGGGTGTCACCTTGTGCAACCAGCCTAGCTTTCTTTCTTACCACAATACTGTCTTCATCTTTCTTGTTGCGAAAAATCCACTTCGTACCAATGATATTATGCTTCGTGGGATCAGCTCTCTCAACTAATGACCAGACTTTTTTTAGCTCGAATTGATTAAGTTCTTTAAGCATTGCTCTTAGCCAGCCAGGGTCCTTCATGGCTTCATCAAATTTTGAAGGTTCTTGCATGGAGACAAACGAAAAGTTTCCTCAGAAGTTAGCCAAACAAGTACGAGAGCGAGTAGTGGGACGACCTGGTTGACGAATTTCTTCGAGGATCAAATCAACATCAACTCTTCTTTGCACTCGTGACAGTGCATTTTCATTAGCTTGTGTCTCTGGTTCTTCTTCGGAATCAGCATTTCCTTCGGGATCTACATTTCCTTCAGGATCTGCATTCTCTTCGTTCATGGGTTCTTCTTCGTCATGTTCATCATTAGCTTCAGGATGTCAATCTCCAGTGCCCCAGGCTAGGTGTGGGAACATTGGATCATCATCATCTTGGTTAACTTGACGAGGATTTTCTTCAACAGGGCGAATCTCTCCAATAGCCATGGACCTGATCACTTCATCAAGTGGAGGTTCATCTAGATAATGAGGCAAATGCTCTTTTTGGGAGCCATTAGTTTCATCAAAGCTCACATTTACTCTTTCCATAACCTTACCAAAGTGGGAGTTATACACTCTGTAAGTGTGAGTATTTGAACCATAACCTAGAAGAAAACCTTCATGTGCCTTAGGGGAAAATTTGGAGCTATGATTCATATCTATAATAAAGAATGGATCACAAAACACCCTAAGATATGAAACATTAGGCTTGTTAGCAGTGATAAGTTCATGTGAAGTTTTCTTCAGGAACTTGTGATGGTAAACCTTGTTGATGAAATTACAGGCAGTGTTTATTGCTTCGGCCCAGAATCTAATAGGAGTCTTGTATTCACCAAGCATAGTTTTGACCATTTCAATGAGAGTTCTATTCTTCCTTTCAACCACACCATTTTTTTGAGGTGTATAAGAAGCTGAGAACTCATGAGTAACATCATAATCATCAAGAAAATCTTCAATATGAGTATTTTGGAATTCGGTTCCATTGTTACTTCGGATGTGCTTCAGTGATAATTCATATTCGGTTTGAGCTCTCTTAGCGAATGACTTGAAGATTTCAACAACTTTTCTCTTCTCATCCATAAAGATAACCCAAGTATAGCGAGAGAAATCATCTACAATAAATAGACCATACTTGTTTCCTCCCAGACTTGCATAATTTTGAGGACCAAAGAGATCCATGTGAATAAATTCAAGAGGACGAGTAGTAGTCATGATACAGTAGGGCCCGAAGAAAAATAAACTATATATAAATCTCCTTTTCGGTAGCCCTCAAAGACAAATGTATAGTCATCTTGTGAAAACACAACACAGCACAAAGCAGAAAACAGAACAAGCATACCCATAGCACATAGCTTTGGAATAGACAGGAGATTATATCCAAGAGATTAAACAAGCATAACTTTGTCAATATACTTATCCTTTGATATGGAAACCTTACCCAAACCTAGAACTTTACCATTATTTTTGTCACCGAAGGTAATGTAGTTCTGAGAAGATTGAGATACTTTATCTTCGGTGAACAACTCCTTGTCTCCGGTCATATGATTAGTGCAACCACTGTCCACAACCCATTCGGATCCACTGGAGACATAGCCCTGAAGAAGAATTAGTTCTTCTTAACCACCCCCAAACGAGCAGGTGACTGAGAAGGCATGGAAGCACTTGTTGAAGCAACATTATTAAAGCGCACATGATTAAAATGACACGGGGACCATCAAGTACACCATAAATGTAATTCCTCTGCGAAGGGTTAGGGTATGAATGAGCATATGCGATCTTATCATTAATATCACGGCGTCGATAAGTATAACGACCAATGCGATAGTATTCCTTTTGAGGAACATTTGATTTGGGAACCAGTAAATCATTTCTCTCCTCGAGAGAGTAGTAATGTTTCGGTGGAACCGAAGACTTTCCCTGCATAGAATGGTTAGCAGGCAATTTCTCAACGAGTGCCTTGCGCACCAAGATTTTTCTCTTATAGAAACCATTCTTTGGAGGGGCACCAATGTATTTGGCCGAAAATTTTCCTTCCTGGTTCTTGATAATCTTGTAGTTAGAAACAAGTGATTCATCAACAATGGCCTTATAAATTTTGTAGTGGAAACCTGAATGGTTAGCGATATCTATAGGCTTTTCCTTCTCTAAGACCCATACAGTTTTTGGATATTGCTGAGGTTCCCGATAAGTGCCATCAGGGTTTAGCTTCCGTTCGAAACAAACACCTTCCTTCCTAGGATTCCTGTGAAGGAGATCCTTCTTCAAGATATCACAAAGGTACTGGTATCCTTGAACACTTTTGAACAGTCATGTTTCAAACAAATCTTTCAACCTGAGGAGTTCCTCGGTAACAACAGAGTTTTCCTCATCAGAGGCGTTAGTATCATCAATAACAATAGGTGCTTTGCCTTTAGACTCAATTTTGCTTCGTTGCAAACAAGTTAAGCATGGTGAATCAGAATTACATTTTGCTTCAGAACCTTGTTGAGCCATGAGAGAGAGGTTAATATTTTCCAACTCTTCATAAGCCTATTTCAGTTTCTCGAGAGCCATTTTCCTTTGAAGAAATTCACAGTTGAGCTTCTCATAGTCTACTAAAAGAAGATTATGCTGAGAGGATAGTTCTTCAAACTTTTCCTTCTGAGCAGCATGCTCATTAGTTAAAGTTTGACCTTTCTCTATCTCATCGATCAACTGGACTTCTGATTTCTTAATAGTTTTGCTTGGCGAATCTAATTCATCTTGTTGTATGGAAGAAATTTTAGAAAGTTTAGCATAGCTTATTTTTTGAGTCCCTATCATAGGATGAGGAATCAAAAGTATCATAGGCAGCTTTGGATGAAGATACCTTAGCCCTGGCCATGAAGCAGTATGCAGGTGTTTCATCTTCACTGCTGTTGTTGGTGAAGAATGAGCCTGAAACACCAGCCGAAGCAAATGCCAAACCAGCAACACCATCAGACTCAGATCTAGACCCAGATCTTGATCCCGATTCTGCTTCGGACCCAGAGGCTTCTTCTTCAGATTTCATTTCTTTCCCTAGATAGGCCTTGGCACGGTGAGAATTGCTTCACCGAGATGAGTGTGTCTTCGAAGAAGAACTCTCATGCTTCTTGTGATACTTCTTATTCTTTTCATCATCAGAATCATTCTTCCTGTCTCTTCTAGAGCTGTATCCATGTCTCTTTTACTCATAGCTTTTTGAGCATATGTGGTGTTTGCTTGAGAAATCTCTGAGCGAATGCTTTGATTTTTTTTAACTTCCCACAATGGGAACTCAGAAATGTAGTGGCCTAGTTTCTTGCATTTGTAGCAGAAGTTATCCTTCGATGGAGAGCATCGTTAGGACGAGCGGTGAGAGGAATTTCTTGAGTGCCTAGATGAGTAATTCTTCTTCGGTGATGTGAAACCTTTCCTTTGGAATCGGTTGAAGAGCTTCATAATCAGTGAAAAATCCTTCCCTATGATTGCAGGATCATCAGATTCAACACTAGAGGAAGAGCTAGCTTCAGGAGAAGAGTAATGTGAATCTTTTTCCTTGAGAGCATGTCATTTCCTTCGGGATCCATTCACATTGCGCTTCTCTTCTTCTTCCATCTCAAAGGTAGTGAGTCTCTCAAGAATATCAGTAGCAACAAGGTTTCTGAAGTCAGGCCTTTTTTGATCATCAGCACAATGTGATCGACGGAATCATCTAGACAGCGAATCAAAGTTCTAACCACTATGTGACTAGTGATATCTTCAGCACCGAGGGAAATCAACTCATTTGAGAGAGCAGTCAGTCTGTTGTAGATGGAGGTAACCTTTTCTCCCTTATGACGCTTGAATCGATAGAATTTTCTTCGGAGTGTGTCAACTCTTGCATCCTTCTGAGTGGAAACACCTTCTCTAATCTTTTCAAGATAATCCCACACACCTCTGGCAGTAGAGATATTCTTCGCTTCATGATACTTTTCTCGAGTCAAATGATTTGTGATGAATACCTAGAGGTCAGAATCAAGACCCATATTCTTGGTCTCATCAGCAGTGAGTGCATTCTTGTCCTTGACCGAAACTCCATTTTTGACAACTTCCCAATCTGCTGAATTGATAGCAACGATGTTTCACTTCATCTTGTCCTTCCAGTAAGGATAATCCTTCGCATTGAAAATAGGAATAGGTTCGCCATATCGAACAGCTGCAAAAGACATACTTGGCAACACTCCAGGAGGTTAATGCAAAACATACAGAGTGTAGGGAGTTCCTAGCTCTGATACCAATTGAAAGACCAAGGATGTGATCAGAGGGGGAGGGGGTGAATGATCACTTCAAATTTTTGGAGGAAACTTCAAAGTGAAGAAGAATTGCAGCAAACAAGGAGGACCGAAACAAATAACTAGGAAGCAAAACTGATAAAAATATAAATATAGCTAGTCAAATCATAGTGAAGTACTGGAAGAAAATGCGATACAGAATGTAAGTACTGGAAGTCAAAAAAACTCTTGACTGGGCGATGTTTGTTCGACCAGTTCACGCTCTGCAAAGCGCGACGGCTGGTTGGAGGGACTTGTGATTGAACACATGAGTTAACCTCTCTCCGTCCGTTGCTCCACTGCACCAATATCCTTGAGCTTGGCCCGTTTTAACTCGGGGTAGATTATCAAGGAAATCTCTGAAACCTTCGACAAACTTGAACTTTGAGGCAACAATTACTCTTCGCTCTCTAAAGAAGACACTCTAACCGTCTAGGAGAATTTCAGTTCCCCAAGATAACAAGGATAGCAAACTTTCACCTAATCATAATGAAACTACTCAAATCAATAGGACTTTGGATTCGGTGGTTTGGCTTTTGAGTTTTTCTTCGGTGGCGTTCTTGGGATGCTCTCTTTAGTCTCTCTCAGGGAATAATCTCAGAGCAGCAAACCGCAA
Organism: Bromus sterilis; assembly: GCA_950022295.1. Lineage (NCBI taxonomy): Eukaryota > Viridiplantae > Streptophyta > Magnoliopsida > Poales > Poaceae > Bromus > Bromus sterilis. The sequence goes on along the minus strand of OX465595.1, from coordinate 169,326,972 downwards.
ATGGAGGCGGGGGTGGCGTATTTATATGTGGCGATCCCAAGGTGCAAAATGACTGATTTGACCAGAAGTGACAGCTTGACGCGTTTCCAAAACGGTCATATTTGTCATCAATGCAAACCTCTACTTGAGGAACAAGTAAAGCTGACTCACGGACTTAGTTCTGCTTCGGAAGCCAAAGAACAAAGTCTTTGCTACCGAAACTTAACTTAGTGCAAATGAGATTTCTCCTCTCTGGCTTCTTACTTGGTTTAGTTTCGATCTGAGCATTTTCACAATAACTTTGGTGTCCGCATACTAAACCCCTATTGATAGTACGGTTTTTCCTATGACTCAAAGAACAGAAAAGTAACTACACAAAAACATCTAAGTCTTTCGTCGTCTTCTTCATTTCCTTCGATGAGTACAACTTCAGGAAACCACCATTTTTAGGGGTCATCCTCCGTGATAAAACTTTTCTCATCAGGTTATGCTTCGATAACTTGTAAATATTCCTTGAAGATTTATCACGTAGCTTGTCCTTCAGGAACCTGATCAATTGTTTACACTCGAAAACATTGTCAGTTCCTCTACTGTCTTGTCCAACAATATCCAAAACACATAGGGCCAAAACTTTGCTGTTACAGGGAGAAATATCTCAAAGGTGCGTTGCACACTTCACCACCTACTTGTATCTCATGGAGTCCTACGGGAGACATAACCATATCCTCTACGTTAGCGGAAATTTGCTGCAGTCTACTTCTCAACCTTCCACTTGGGGTAGCCAACGAGGAGCGCATAAACTTCCGCGCCATTAGCGTCGTAAGCACCATACTCATTGTCGAGCGCACTGAAGAAGGAAAAGTGCAAGGCATGTAGAGACCAATCTACTACCTCAGCGAAGTCCTCACATGCACCAACAAAGATACCCACACTATCAGAAGCTTGTCTACGCCATCTTCATGACCTCCCGCAAGGTATCACACTACTTTGATGAGCACCCAATAACATTGGTCAGCAGCGCACCACTCTCGGACATCCTCATCAACCCAGGTGCTACAGGATAAGTCGCCCAATGGAACATCAAGATCAGTCCTCGTGACCTCATATTCAGTCACCCGACAACTATCAAAGCTCAAGTCCTCCCCGATTACATGGTCGAATGGATGGAGGTCCAAACACACACAGCCAGGATCCTCTCCAACTCTTGGAATATGTTCTTCGACAGATGAAAAATACAGCAAGGAGCAGGATCTGGCGTTGTGCTAATCTCCCCCAAGGGAGAAAAGCAAAAATATATATTAGAGATCAACTTCGAGAAGGCATCCAACAATGGAGCAGAATATGAAGCCCTCCTTAACGGCATGCGCATATGAAAAGCCTGCGGTGCCACCTGCCTACTTATCTAGGGCGACTCCAACTTCGTCGTCCAGCAAACAATGATAGATGTCGAAGCAGTCACAGACAACATGTACGGATAGCAGAAGATCTACAACCCCCTAGAAGGTGATTTCGACGGATGCGAATTCAACTACGTCACAAGAGGAAATAACACGGTAGCAGACGGGCTCGCAAACATTGGATCCACCCGCGGACCAATACCACCCGAATTCTTTCTTGAGAGCATCCTGCATCGCTGCATCAAAGAAGCAAGAATACTTGAGCCAACCGCGACCAAGGAAACAACCTCTACAAGCGCAACAGTCGACCAGACCATCGGGCCCGAGAACGTAGCAGTGGAGGACCCAATCGTTGAAGGAGAATCCGATGACATAGTCGAAGAGCAAGAAACTCCACCACCCAATGGGCCAGCATGGACGAGACCCTTCCTAAATTGTTTGATACACAACATCCTACCGCAAGATGGAGCTCTACAAGCGCAGCATCTCCCAGGTGCTCCAAAGATGCATCGAAGTAAAAGATGGCAAGGCATTACTTCTCAACATTCATGAAGGAATTTGTGGACACCACGCAAGCATCCGCGCCCTGGTAGCCAAATCTTTTCGGGATGGTTTTTATTGGCCAACCGCCATGAGAAACACAGAGGACATCATATGGCGCTACATTGCCTGCCAGAAATTCGCCAGCATACCTCATGCACCAGCATCAGAACTCAAGACAATACCGTTGGCTAGGCCTTTCGCGACCTGGGGGCTCGACATGGTAGGACCTCTCAAGAAATCCTCAAAGGGTGGTTGCACCCACCTACTCGTGGCAGTCGACAACTTCACAAAGTGGATTGAAGAATTACCCATCACCAGCTCGACTGCTCTCACAACCGTGAACTTCGTCAAATCCATCATCTTTCACTTCGGAGTCCCACACAACATCATCACCGACAACGGTACAAACTTCACAGATGATGAATTCCAGAACTTCTACAAATAACTAGGCATCAAAATCAAATATGCATTAGTCACACACCCGCAATCCAACGACCAGGTCGAGAAAGCCAACAGTCTGGTCTGCGGCGACATCAAGAAACGGCTACTCGCACCACTCGAGCAACCTGCAGGTAACTGGGTCAAAGAACTACCGACTGTCCTATGGAGTCTATGAACAACACCCAATGCCTCAACCCAATACACTCTGTTCTTCATGGTGTATGAATCGGAGGTAGTACTCCCACACGACTTAAGGTTTGGTGCCCCGCGCATCACTAGGTAGGCGGGTACGAAGAAGAGGAAGCAGAAGAAGCACTCGAGGACGACAAATACGTAACGGTCAAAGCACGAGACATAGACCTGTCACGATCAGAAGGATACCAAGAGAAGTTGGGCACATACCAAAGCAGTCGACTCAGGACCAGGGTCTTCAGCGTAGGAGACCTCGTGCTATGATTAAAGCAGGAACAGATGCACAAACTATTCCCACAATGGGTGGGGCCCTACATAATCTCCAAAGTGATCGACGGAGAAGCCTACATGCTGAAGAACCCGAAGATCGACGAAGATGTGGGCAATCCTTGGAACGTGATAAACTTACACCTCTTCTATCCCGCCTATATTTTAACAATAAGAGCATTATTCAAGGCTTCATAAGACACTGATGTAAGAACGCAGCAATAAAAATATGCATCGGCATATCACACAAGTCATGACACTCGGGGGCTCGAGCGCGGCTTCACCCTCTCCCCCGAGGCGTTTGTTTCGCCTACGCAACACCTTACATACTTACCTTTCAGGGGCTTGAGCGCGGCTTCACCCTCTCCCCCGAGGAGTTTTTTTCTCTTACGCGACACCTTACATACTTACACTCGGGGGCTCGAGCGCTGCTTCACCCTCTCCCCCGAGGCGTTATTTCTCTTACACGACACCTTACATACTTACACTCGGGGGCTCGAGCACGGCTTTAACCTCTCCCCCGAGGCGTTTTTTCGCTTACGTGACACCTTACACACTGACACTCGGGCCTCGAGCGCGGCTTCACCCTCCCCCTTGAGGTGTTTTTCGCACACGGGACATCGTATATACCAACACTCGGGGACTCGAGGGCAACTTCATACCCTCCCCGAAGCATATATTCGCACACACGACATTCTATACAATGGCACTCCAAAGCTCGAGCTCGATCTCGCCCTCTCATTGAAACTTTACTCGCATCCGCGACACTTACTAAACAACAGCACTCGGGACCCGAGCATGCTCCAAGATCCGCTCCTTCCAGAAGATTTTCCTCAGCATTAGAACACTCTAAATAGGTCCAAAAAACCAACTATCGCTAGAGCATTGAGCAAAAATAATAAGACAAGCGGTAATAGAGCCTCCGCCCAATCAGAAGTGATTGTACGAACCCTCAGGGGATACTCCCATCGGGAGCGTTATCGCGCACCCGATAAATCAAGGACTCGAAAAAGGAGCACTCGAAAATTCAAAGGCTACACCACGCATGCCACGACTAATGGAGGCCTAAGGGAAAACATCAGAAGGACCCGCTAGCAGTCAAAGCATCTCTACATAAAGCCACGAGTTCGGGCCCAACAATAAGGGTGAAATGAAATGACACGATACATCTAAGCCTTTGCTCAATCGCAAGCGATTGGCCGAATCCTCGGGGGATACTCCCATCGGGAGCGCTGTTGCGCACCCGATAAATTAGCGACTATTCGATAGGAATACAAGGAATGAAAGCTCAACACAGAAAGTTTTTAAGCATATATCGGATTAAAAGAAGGGTACACAACAGGAGTCTCTTAACACCAAAAGGACTACAAGGCCAGCACCTCAAGCAAATATGACTTGTAAATGTGTGCTCATGCTGAGATAATTGGCACTACCCTACATTGTGTCAAGCATCATCATAGACAAAGGCGAATGTACAACCCTAAGTCTACATGGTGAAGCTCGACTTATGACGAGCTTGTTGGCCTTGTCCTATCGGCGACTCCGCTCGATTGGAGGCCTCACATAAGCGTCCTGCTCAAAACTGGAGAAGCTGTCACTACCACCACCAGCCGACGACTCGGAGGAGCGAGATCCATGAGGGGACTCGCCAACAGAAGAAATGGAAGCGCAACCCGCTCCTAATCGAGAGGGTCTCCTCTTTGTTGAACCGGCGGCAGAGGCTGTCACCCTTGCGCAGATTAAACTGGCGGGCGATCACCCTCCAACCCAACTCGAATTAAACCAAGGATGAAGATTCCACCTGAAGCATCACCCAGAGCGGGCAGTAGGAATAGCTTTGAAGGCGTAGCCAGAGACCATCAAGGCCAGGTTCCGAAACAACAGAAGAAAAAAAAGAAGGAAGAGTAATCCGGCCAGTGACATTACTACGGATGTGAAGAACAAAATCCTGGACACAAACACCCTCATCCACAACTGCGCTAGACGAACTCTCACGCGCTTGGATGCAGCGTGTTGTATGGGGAGCACGCGCACCACGGCCTCGACGGCTACGGACGACGGCTCCACGTGCAACACGCGCACCTCGGCCTCGATGACCATGGCCGGTGGCTCCATGCGTAGCACCAACAGTAGAAGCACCGCAAGCACGGTGTTTTGGAGACATGAGAACAAACCAGAGAATAGGAGAACGAGAGGAAGATGGCCTGCCAAGTGCGAGGCAATGTACCATATTTATGCACCCCCTCAAGCGTAAATGGGTCCATCCAATCCAGCGAAATATGAAACAGTGTGATACAAGCAATTAAAAGACGAGGCAAGCAACCTTACGGATTCCAAGATAAAGGTGGCTATTCACATCCACTACCATTCAAACCTAGCAATAAATAGCATAGTATTGGAAAACCAACAGGCGGAATACAAATGGCAATCAAATACCCACGGATACCAAAGCATCATCATAACTGACAATTGATGCGACGGGTCACAACAGCCCGTCGTCGTCTTGCTTACGTCATCAAGGAGCATCATTAGGCCCTTTCACATCTCTGCAGCATAGACGAGACGGTTCGATGCCCTTGCATGCGCTTTGACAAGGAAGAGATGCTTTCTCTTTTCTTCTCTCCGAAAAATATTCCCTTTATATTTTCAATTAATTTCATCAAATAAACTCCCATCGGGAGCCATCTGCCTCTAACGGAGCAAATGCAGCATGGTGCACATTACGAGGGTTTGAGTGGTTATTCCCCTCAGGGTATTCAGAACAACACATCTTCAAGGCTTGAGTGCTTACTCGCCCCTATTATAAAGCGCACGAGTGTTTACTCACAAGAAGACACAAGGAACAAGTAACTACATCTTCGACTGAGCACCCGAAAGCTCATGAGGTGTTCTTATTATAAGTCCACTCGATAATTTTCCGAGTGGGTGCATTCTATATCAACTGCTCGAGCGAGCACCCGAAAGATCATCGGGTGCTCACACTATAAGTCCACTCAATCTTTTTCCGAGTGGGTGCACTCTATATTGGTCACACGACCCTGCTAAATGACCTGGGCTGTGATACACTGCACCCTAGATGCCACGCAAGCTAGCGTGTAGGTAAGACCCTGCTGATTCGTCGGCCGGGCCGGGACTTTCCACATCGCGACTTTACTCCTGACCTTTACATGCTCGGTGCATGACAGAGTTAACCACTAATGAACGTTAGGGTCGTATTCAATACTTAAACTGACAACATTGATCTTATAAGCCCTTAGCAGCATGGAACTTCCTTGACATCAGTCGTTTCCAAGTTCGTGTCGAGGGACTCGAGCTTGACTGGTCTACTTTGGTATTTTCCGCTAGAGAAATTCAGTGAGACTTGACCTGTCGAGTTCCTCGGGCCCTTTTAGCTTAGCATCCCTTTCAAAATTATCTCTTACGAATAAAACTTGCAGCTCGCAAAACGACACGCACTATTACGGCTATTCAATACTGCAAAGAGGGGCTAACACGATACTCATTCCCCATTCCTTGTACGAAATTGTTTGCGATGCTATCAACACAAACGGTATAAATAAAAAACTGTGTGCCCGAAACTGAACTGTCTGGGAAATGTTGGACATCTGTCACCATTAAAAAAATTATTTCGTTGGAGATATAGGGCTGACGGTTCCGATAAACAGTCGTCCGTGATATTGAGGGTGAAAACCCACGGTTGCAAACAATGGATTGCTAGCCCTTCTTTGCAATCATTCATTGTTACTGAAATGTGTGGGATGTAAACTTTCAGCCACGATTATGAAAATCCTTCCGCAGGTTCTGATTTTGAAAATCAACGGTTGCAAACAATGGACCGCTAGCCCTTCTTCGCAATCGTTCATTGTTACTGAAATGTGTGGGATGCGAACTTTCAGGAACGATTCTGAAAATCCTTCCATTGTTACTAGCTAACTCGAATGGACGGGTGACCAAGCTTTAATTAGCACCGCCGCCAGTTCGTCCAGCCCCCCCCCCTCCGGCGCCGCTTCTGAAGTGTCACGCATACGGCTTGACGCGCCGCCACTAATTGGGCCCTTTCATGTCCATATGGAATCGTTGTTTGGACCGTCAGATGGATGATGGGCGGCCTCGGATCCGTCTGCCTCCTCGCATCCTTCTTCAGTTACCCTCGGCTGGGGCGGCGGCCCAATAAGTTCATGTGAGCACCATTCCACACTATGCAACTGCACATTATAAGGATCGGTTCGTCGAAATTTGCTAGTGAACCCCAGAATTCTAAGAATCCCACTAGCATCGACGATGGTGCGCAATCCCTCATGAACCCCCTTCATCTCCAACACCGACGCCGAGCACAGGCCGCCGCTTCCACCACATCCAGCCCTGCCGAATGGCCTATTCGACCAACCCCCTCCCCCCCCGCACAATCCCGATTTGATGACCAGCCTCCAGCCATTGATAAGCTAGCTCCGTCCTCTTCGTCAACGGCGCCAGGTCAGCCACTCGACTCGAAGCGAAATCTCGTGACGGACATCAACGGTTCCCCTCCGGCGAAAAGACGTCGCCTATAAGAAATCAACGACGATACTTGTCTGGTGGATGGATCAAGCCCATGACCCGGCATTAGGTCTAAAAGGCCAACTCACCTACGGAAGGCCCAAAGAGGAAGACCTGGCCCAGGGCCGGCTGCGCCAAGGAAATAAGATAGAAACCATAGAAGGAATTCGACTTACCTTGTGTAGCAGATAGTATATTTGTAAAGTAGAATAGAACTCCACCTCGTGTCGGAGTCGGACTCGCGGAATCCCGGGACCCGGTGCCTTTATAAGCCGAGGTCCATGGGATCTAGGGCCAGAGAATAATCTCAATCCTAGATAGGACTAGACACTTGTCGGCATAACCTAGATCTCATCGAGACTAAGATTACGAGCTGACTCTTTTGTAATCGATCAACCGACTCTTCTTTTGAGAGTCGGAACCCATAATGATAAGAAGTAGGATTAGGCTTTTACCTCGAGACAAAGAGGGTTTGAAACCTGGGTAAATCGCCGAATCTCTTGTCCATGTCGACTCTCTCCACGAAATCGCCTCGCAGCAAAGGTCCCATGTTAAGTTCGACTCTTCGGACATCTGCCGTGACTTTCCAATGATAGTTGGCGCCCACCATGGGGCCTGCGCTCGCAGGTGTTGATATTCTGGAGGGAGCTCTGCGCAACATGGAGGGATTCGTCGCTGGACGGATCACCAGAAGCCGGCGCGGGAAGCTCTGCATCGACGACTCAACCTGGGGCCTTGAAGCCGATTCCGTCGAATCAGGATATCGGGTCCCGATCGGGTCTGTCCACATCTTCATCGGAAAAACGGATGGATCTGAGCCACAGCCAGATCCTGAAGTCGCCATCGAAACTTCAAGTCAGCGATACGCCGGCTCCAAAAGAACTTTCGTCGGATTCATTGGTGAGACTCCAAAGTCGGAACACTCTGTCGAGTCCCTAATGTACGACGCCTCGGAAGAACTGACTGAGGACGACTAATATCCAAGTGAAGGAAGGTTATCAGATGAGGGGTCCATCCGATCCGTGGGGAACAAAAGACACAGTACTAGTGTGCCAGAGTATAGCCCAGATTACCCTCACTTTGAACCTCCATATTGTGCCACCGTGTTCTTGGCTGACACTGGAGGATCGGGAAGTCAGCCGGCTCAGAACCAAGGCGCAGAGGCGGCAGCCGCCGCGGCTTCTGACACAAATGGGGACCCCGGTAGCCCGCTCATTAGAACAAGTCCCCACTGGAATAGAAGCCCTCACAGACGCATTAAGCGCCCTTGATGAAACGTTGTCTATGACGGTAACAGCTGAAAACGAGGAGGCTTGGAAGATGAGGGTCAACGGACTCAGGGCACGAGTAGTGAATATACGAAGGGAAACGAACGCCGAGAAAGAACAAATGGTTGAGAAAGAAGTCCGACACATTCAGGAAGCTACACGCCTCCGGGGAGAGTCGGAGTTCATAGAAACCTAGCGAATAAACCTCGCCCACATGCGCCCACGTGGACACGCGAGTCGGCTCCCTCCTGGCTATCAGGGTCGAACACTGTTCAACATCCCTGATCAGCATCCTCCAGGATTCATGCCACCCATCCAACTGGCTCTTCCACCACGCCCAGATCATTTCCATACACCCCCTCACCACTTTGATAACCCCATGGCAAACATTATGGAGGCTACCCGCTACCTCACCAACGCGCCAATTCAGGGAGACACTCCAGCAGATTGTGCCGCTCGAGAGGCCGTTGACTTCCTCAAGACTGCGATCATACATCAGGGTCAATACTCACAAGGCACCCCATATATACATGGAACTCCATACCGAAGTGTGAGTCGACAAGCAGAGTCACCGGCTCCTGCAGTGTCAGGCAGCCATCGCCACCACAGAGTACCTCCAAGCCCTCAGGGGGCATTGAGGATTATGGACCTATCGGCTCCTAAAACCAACCACCGTGTAGAGCCGGCGACCCAACTTCCCCCGCGGGAACCAAACAAGAAGTTCGTCAGCCGATCCGTGGGTAACCGATGTTTAGTGTCGGCTCTCAGGAACACACGCCTGCCCCCAGATTTCATGGGACGCCGTAAAATCCCAAACTAAACGGCTGACATGGACCCGCCGGCTTGGATCGAAAGCTACGACCTCGCCATGGATATGTTGCACGCTAGCGAAGAAGTGTGCGCCCGTTACTTTACAATGATGTTGGAGGGGCCGGCTCGCACATGGTTCAAAAATCTTCCAGATAACTCCATCACCTCTTGCAAGGTTCTCAGATAACTCCACAACAATAGTCGACTTGGAGCACTGTGTCCAAAAAGAGGGAGAGTAGGCCCTAAGCTAGGCACGATGAGTCGCAGATATAATCCATTCCTTAGACACCATTACTGCACAGACAGCAGTGATCGTCATGGAAAGAAACTATAAGTTCGAGTCTCTAGTACACAAGCTTGGCCGACTCAAGAGGACGGTCATCAACATAGGAGAGCTCATGAACGCGGTCATCAAATATGCCAGTCTGACAAAACCAAAGATGTTGATCCGTAAGAGGACAAAGCTGCCCAGAATAAGAAGAATAACAGCAAGGGATCTCAGAGCCAGGGCCAAAAGACCAAGCGCCGACTGGATCAGAATACTTCCGACTGAGTAGCCAACACAAATGTCAGCTCCCAAAGGCATAAGCAGGGGGGCAACAACTACCTCAAGCCGGAACGAAGATTCCAACCCATAGTCACCTTTAAAGAAGCCTTGAAAGACCTTTCCCAATGCACAGCAAACCCGGCCGTGTAGCCAGCCACACTTGGGAAGACTGCAACTTCATGAAAGAGTTCCCACGTCGTGGAGGTCAAGCCCCCTCTGGGTCAGGTAGCGGAGCCAGTCAGAACAACAATAACCAATACCAACACTTTGGCCACCAGGGAGCTGGCGCAGCACCGCAGTACCAGGGAGCCCAGGGAGGAGGACAGAAAAACCAGTCGGGACTCGTCGGATTCCAATCGAACCCAAAGAAGATCCAAGACCACTCAGCTTATCATGTCTTCACCACCAGCAGTTGTCGGAGGGACAGGAAGTTGGAGCAGAGAGCCTCCATGTCTGTGGCCACGGAACCGGCTTGTCCGAGGTGGCTCAACTGGTCCGAACATCAGATCACTTGGACGAGGGATGTCCACCCACCTGTGGTAGAAAACACGGGTTCTCTAGCCCTGGTAGTTTCTCCACAAATCGGTTGCTACACACTCGACAAAGTACTCATGGATGGAGGAATCAGTATCAACATACTCTACTCCGAGACGTTCCGAAGGATGGGACTGACTCGGACTGACTCACAAACAACTACAGGCCTCCAACACCGTTATCTATGGAATAGTCCCAGGGAAGTCGGCACGCCCAATAGGGAAAATCTACCCGGAGACAGCTTTTGGAACTACTGAGAACTTTCGCTCTGAAATCATACCCTATGAGGTGGTGAAGCTCGAGAGCCCATTCCATGCCATCCCAGGCAGACTGGCTTACGCCAGGTTCATGGCTCGGCCGTGTTACATTTACCTAAATCTAAGGATGTCGGGTCCCTTCGGCCCAATCACGGTAGATGGAAGTCGGTCTAGAGCTACGGAATGCGACGAGCAACACGTCAAATTTGCCGACTCAGCATGTGCAAAGGAGGACCTGTCTGCATACCAGGAGAAGGTAGATCCAACTGACTCTACCATCTTGAAGAAACAGACTCCTGAAAACAACCCCAAGTTCCTACCGGCTCAGGATACGAAGAAAGTCTACTTTGTCCCTAGTGACGCTTACAAGCAGTTTATCATTGGGACAAAACTCTCTGATAAATAGGAAAGCACGCTCATCGAGTTCCTTCGTGAGAATCGGGACATTTTTGCATGGAAACCTTCTGACAAGCCAGGTGTCCTAAGGGAACTCACAGAGCACCACCTAAATATCGACTGAAAATTGAAGCCGCTCAAGAAATTCCTTCGTCGTTTCAATGACAAAATAAGGAATGCTATTGGGGAAGAAATAGCTCGGCTCCTAGATGTCGGGTTCTTCATGGAATTTTTCTATCCAGAGTGGCTTGCAAACCCGGTCCTCGTTCTGAAAAAGAACGGGACTTGGGGCATGTTCATTGCCTACACCGACTTGAACAAAGCCTGCCCAAAGGATCCCTTCGCATTACCTCGCATCGATTAGATTATCGACTCTACTGCAGGATGCGAGCTTCTGTGTTTTCTCGATGCCTACTCTTGCTATCTTCAAATCAAGATGGCCCTCGAGGACTAGGAGAAAATCATCTGCATCACCCCCTTTAGGATATAATGCTACACTTCTATTCCTTTCGTCTTGAAGAATGCAGGGGCTACATACCAGCGAGCGGTGCAGAATTTCCTCAAGGAGGAAATTGGGCGTAATGTGCACACTTATGTGGATGCATAGTCATCAAGTCTCAGGTCGCCGGCTCACTCATCAGTGACCTCCAGGAAACCTTCAAGAATCTGCGCAAGTACCAGATGAAGCTAAACCCGGCCAAGTGCACCTTTGGGGTCCCTGTAGGAAAACTCCTTGGATACATAGTGTCAGAGGGAGGAATTGAGGCAAACCCGGAGGAAATAAACGCTGTTATGGCTCTCCAGGAGCCAGCCTCGGTGAAAGGAGTCCAACGGCTCACAGGGTGTGTAGCCGCCCTGAGTCGGTTCATAAGCCGGCTCAGGGAAAAACCGATCCCATTATACCGGCTCTTACGAAAGTCGAAGAAATTTGAATGGGACGATGAAGCAGATCAACCTCTCGAAGCTTTGAAGAAACAATTGTCCGAGGCTCCAATCCTAGCGGCTCCCAAGCCAATAGAGCTGATGCTACTCTATATTTCTTCCAACAACCTAGCGGTCAGCGCTGTGGTTATGGTGGAACGTATAGAAGCCGGTAAAGAGCAACCTTTGCAGAGGCCAGTCTACTATGTTAGTGAGGTCTTGACTTCATCAAAGCAATGCTACCCTGTCGGGACCCGGAATATGCGTATGTAATTCCAGTCACGATTTAATCACGTGGAGAGCCGAGAGCCGTACCCACTTGTCTAAGCAGACAAGGCCAAGCACAGAACACTCTCGGAAAGCATCGAGCGTGAGGGGCATCCCATCCAGGCCGGCTGATTAACTGAGATGGGTCCTCATCGTCCGCTCACAAGTCTAAATGCTTATGGTTGGTGAATCCCATACTCATAGACAAGTCGCCTCAACCATGTTGTCGATTGAATCCTAACTCTTACATAGACTTACTACAGCCCGATCACTTAGTCGGGGTCTAGGGCGGGCTCGATCATACAACAAAGTGTGCACGTGACAGAGTCACGAGCAATCGAATCACTATGCCCCAAGCTGCGCACATCTAAGGGCCACTTGGTGTATAAAAGACCGTCAGCCAGATCACAACTGAGGTCTCGAAAACCCATACTAAGACATGCATGTTATAAACATACACGCAACACACGTGCCTAGTATGAACAACAAGTATCATCACATAACTCTACAAAGTGTATCTTTATTGACTTACACATAGAGCATACAAAGATCACATGTCTGTGATCATCATTACATCATACAACGGAAGCAAATGAGGTTTGAGTACAGACAAGTTTAACAAATGGCTTAGAGAAGCCTTGTAAACATACATGCCCTTCCACGAGAGACCAGACTACTGTCTGGAACTATACTACCAAAGTCAACGTCGAGCTTCAGGTCGGTGAATCCATTGGGGTCTGGTTTCTCATCTAAAACATAGAAAAGAAAACGTGAGTACAAAGTCGTACTCAGCAAGAATTACATCAGAACTACACTACTCATGCTCAAGTTTCAAGGTAAAAGGAGGTGGGGTTTCAACATGCTGAAGTGCCAGCTTTGACTTGGCTAGTCCTGTACTACGAGTAGCAGACTTGAGGTAAGAAGCGTACACGAGTCCACTACCAAGTCTCCAACCAATACACCATTATGGTTACTTCCTCGACTTCCCCACGAGGAAGCACACCACAGCACTCACGCTTATCTTGCGAGTTTTAGAAGTATCCATTCAAGTTGTCTAATAATCAAGCCCATCTATCCAAGTAGTCCCTTACCGCGGACGCGGCTATTCGAATAGTTTTGTTAACCTTGCAAGGGTGTAAACTACACACACATGACCATCAGTTACCGCCTTTTGCTCGCCACCGTTCAAGAGGTGACAGCGAGGATGTTCACCACGACACTTCGTTCACAACCGGTATATTCCAGGAGTCGACTATCTTAGTTGCCTCCGCTCGAGAGCCCGGCCGGATCAATGAAACGGACTCAAACAATGCAAGTGACCGAGACGCCAACTTTGGTAGATGGTTTTCCTGCCTCACAGGTGCACCCACATATCTATATGATGCAACCATTCCTTCATTCTTTTTCTATGCACATGTCAAAAGGAAATCCCGAACTAATGTGAATCCTGGACGTCAACACGGGTCAACGTACTAGGCCGAGAGGGGTCAGTGAGCCCAATGTGTGGTTGTACTCTTTGTCTTGGATTACCATACAAGAACTCGGTGCTTAAGGCGGTGTTCAATGAGACAACCCACTGTGTACTCCTACACAGCCTCTCATCGTTCACCTTGTATTAGGGTGGATTCACCGACACAGTTTCACCTTCATCGGTAACATGAACACAACCATCCCGAATCACAGATCATTGTAACCTCAATGTAACCTCTAAGCATGCAATAAGCTTTAACAGTTGCAGGGGCCACATGATATCAAACAACTCCTATGTCAGCTAGGATTGTGGTTTACTTACTACTGTGACAAGATGATAGGTCATGCATCGGAATGGGTTCAACTATGCGAAACAACGTGTCTCGGTGATCTCCTAAACATGCATAAGCGAGACTGAGAGGGAAGTAGGATTTTATAGACATGATCAATGGGGTTTGCTTGCCTTGCTGACGATACACGGGTCTTAACGGTGGTCTTCTTCTTCGGGGTGATCACCGTCTCGGCAAAGCTGTTACCCGCACAATCATCAACAAAGGGGGGACAACTTCGGAAGTAAATGCACAAGCACATGATAAGTGGTTCCATGATGTAAAAGGTACTAGTTTGTGGCAAATTCAATTTAATTGAAGTGTATTGCAAAAGATTTGCAAATTCAAACTTCAAATTTGAATTCAAAATATGCCATATGCATGTTTGCTACTGTTCACCCATTTTAAAGTGCTCAAATATAGAAACAAGTTGCATATTCATAATCCTTGCATTTTTCTGATAATTTTTCATATATTGTTTGTCCAATTTGGAGTTAATATGAATTTTCTATGATTTATTGAAGTTTTGGCTATTTTCTGGAATTTCTGTAATTCTTTTAATCTTTTCTATTTATTGCGTCATTGTGACGCAGGGGTGACGTCAAAGGGGCTCTAGCCAGTGGGCCAGCCCTGTCAGTGGGAGAGGGGCTTAACCCCTCTCTATTTAATTAAGTTAGGGGGTTAGAAGTGGACTGCACTAGTAGGAAATAGGCTATAGCCGCCACCTTATTACTGGCGGACACAAAAAGTCGTACGCCAGTGATACTAGCACTGGCGTATAAAAAATAGTGCACGCCAGGGAAATTGTAAGTCCCACTGGCGTACAGATGTATGTGCACACCAGTGGCACGACTTGACCCCGGCTAGGTAGCGGGGCTAACTACAACTGGCGTACTTTATTTCTGACCGCCAGTGCTAGTTAAGTTACCACTGGCGTACAGTTTGTATTGTACGCCAGAGATAATTTGCCCCAAAATACTTTGGAGGTGAGATGTTTTTGCTGGCGGGTAAGATGCACCGTACGCCAGTACTAATACAAGTTCTTATGGAGGCCAGCTGATTTGTACGCCAGTGGTATTTTGTGCAATTATTGATGCTCGGGCTGGCCACCAAGCACTCCATTATTGCATCTCCAATCTTGCTTTACCATTATCTCAAAGTTCCTCCCCTTCCCCCCCATCTTCACCACTCTTTATAACCAATTGAAACTAGTTTAGGTCATAGATCTAGCTCCATTACCCTTCTAAGTTCCTCTCTACCAAAAGAAATGGCCACAAAAGAACCAAATTTAGCTCCTTTTGGTGTAGATCCAAATATACCATCTCCTAGGTCTAGCTAGATATCTATCTACATCTCGCTTCCTCTCCTACATTGTCTCTCTTAAGGTGAGGGATCAACATATATGTGCTATTCTTGTATTTTGTATTGTGCCCGCGGATATGTGATGATGCATATATATATATATGTGCTATTCTCTTGATGATATATGATGTATGCATGCATATATGAGATGATGAAATTTTGCCGGATATGTGATGATGCATATATATATGTGCTATTCTTGTATTGTGCAGGAAATGATGTCATAGAGTTTGCCGGAATGTTGATTCATTTCCGTTTCGGCAAATTTTGGCACTCTTAGTCCAATTTGTAGGAAGGTCATGCCGAATTTTTTCATTAAAACTGATGGTTTTACTTATCTTGTTTGGTTCTATCACGTGCAGGCGATATGGCGCCCGGCCGTATGAGTGAACGTGCCGTGAAAAAATATTTGAGATATGCTACAGACGACATGATACAAAATAACCGCAGGGAGATAAGATGTCCGTGTCGAAAATGCAAAAAATTGGGCTTGCTGAACCCCTTTTCGGGAGAATTGCTGGAGCACCTGCTCAGGCATGGTTTCATGGATGGCGACACTCAGTGGCTTGATGAAGATGATGATGATGAAGTCCATGATGGTGCGGCGGAGCATGACAATAATAACGATCACGGGCAAGAAGACGAAGAGCCGCCTGATGATCCTGCTCCCACACATGATGTTGGAGATCTAGAATTAGATGTTGAACAACACGTAACCGAAGACAATGACATGCAAACACTGCTAGCTTCAGCCGTGCGGGACCCTCATCTCAAAGAGCTGCTCTTGAAGAAGACGAATAACTAAAGATCTGCTAGTATAGAGGAAGCTAAGTTGGCACAACTGGAGGTAGACTCGAATACTCCGTTGAATCCAGGTTGCGGATCGGAAGACTCTCGCTTGAAAGTAGCGCTCGATGTTCTCTAGATGAAGGCAAAACACAAATGGACCGACGTAAGCGTCGACGCTAACCTGCAATACTGGCAGAGTAAGCTTCCGGAGGGCAACTCGTGTCCTACAAGTTGTGATGAGGCCAAGAAAGTCGTGTGCCTTTTTGATTTACCGCATGAAAAATACCACGTGTGCATCAATGATTGCTACATTTATCGGAAAGAGGATGCAGACATGATCACATGTCCGGAGTGCAATGCCGCTTGATACAAGGTAGGGAAGAAAGAACCTCGTAAAGTTGTGTGGTACTTTCCGCTCATTCCCCGTTTGCAGCGGTATTTCTCGGACTACAAGGAAGCAAAGATCATGCGGTGGCACGCGGACAGAAAAAATGTAGTGTTGAAAGATCCAAAACGGTGTGAAAAGGCAGTTCTGACACACCCTTCGGACGCAAGCGAGTGGAAAGCATTAGACGGCGTAGATGCAAGTTTCGCGGCAGATCCGAGGAACCTCAAGTTGGGTGTGAGCACCGATGGAGTGAATCCGTACAGCAACTAGAGCAGCACACATAGCACTTGGCCCGTGTTTGTATGGATATACAACCTCCCCCCCTGGTTATGCATGAAGAGTAAGTACATACACATGTGCATGCTAATTCAAGGGCCAAAACAACCAGGCAACGACATCAATCTGTATCTGAAGCTACTGAAAGATGAGCTAGACACGTTATGGGAAGGGGTGAACACATGGGACGCCGTCGCAGAAGAATATTTCCCTATGAGAGCCGCCTTGCTTTGTACGGTGCACGACTATCTCGGCCACGGATATGTCGCAGGCCAGGTTTGCCACGGACATTGGGGATGTATGAGGTGCATGGATGATCCAGCGTTTATGCAGCTTAAGAAAGATCACGGGTCTTCAAAAACTTTCTACACGGGGCATCGAAGGTGGTTACACAAGGACGACCCGTGGAGAAGGCGTGGAGACCTTTTCAATGGTAAAGATGAGCTCCGGGGACCTCCACGTAAGAGGTGCGGTGAAGAAATATATGAGTTGCTGAATGATTGCGATCAGTGCCCTAAGCCGGGAAAGAAGCAAAAGCTACCAAAACCGCTCCTGGATGTATGGAAGACGAGGTCCGTGTTTTGGGACTTGAAGTACTGGCCCGTTCTCGATACGCCTCATTGCCTCGATCTAATGCATATCACGAAGTATGTGTTCGAGAGTTTGTTTGCCACTCTGCTCAACATGCCAGAAAAAACCAAAGATGGGCCGAAAGCAAGAAATGACCTGATACATCTAGGTATCAGGGAAGAGCTTCACAGGGGAATCGAGTCATCGGATGAGGAGACGAACCGACACAAGGGAAAAAAGGTTAAGAAAAATGACTATCACTGCCCCCCATCCTATTTCACTCTAAGTGAGAACGAGCTCCAACAATTGATCAAGTGCCTTCTAGGAGTCAAAACCCCTTTCGGTTACTGTGGGTTGATAAGCAGATATCTAGACCAGCAGAAAAAAGGTTCAGCGGGATGAAGTCTCATGACTGTCATGTGATGATGACGCAGATATTTCCGGTTGCGATTCGGGGGATAATGGACAAGCACGTATGTGAAACCATTTTCAGTTTCTGTAACTTTTTTGACGTGATCTCTCGGAAGTCGATTACACGGAAGCAGCTCTCAAGGTTGCAGGAAGAGATCGTTGTAATATTATGCGAACTTGAGATTTACTTTCCACCCGCATTCTTTGACATTTGTGTGCATCTGTTGGTCCATATCGTGGATGATATCATCCACCTCGGATCGGTGTTCCTGCACAACATGATGCCGTTCGAAAGGATGAATGGAGTCATCAAAGGATTCGTTCGTAACAAGGCCCGTCCGGAAGGAAGCATCGTTCAGGGCTATCTCACCGAAGAGTGAATCTCTTTCTGCACGAATCTCCTGGGCGAAGTCGATGACCCTGTTGGCCTGTATAGAAACAGGAACCTTGGCAGGCTCGACGGAGTAGGCCACAGGAATGGCCGGAGGGAATTGCATGTGGACTTTGAAAAACGACACGTCGACTTTAACAGGGCAAACTTGGTAGCTCTACAACACCTTGAAATGGTCGATCCCTGGTGCAAATTGCACGAAAACATCATTAAGAAGAAGTACACTAACCAGGGTAGGGAAAGGACAGATGGGGAAGTAATCAGAGAGCACAACTCCACTTTCTTGCGCTGGTTCAAAGAACGCCTTATCGCTAATCCACCGATGGATTGTCCAGAAGGTAGACTCTTATACGCTTTGTCACATGGTCCCTCACCCAACCTTGCGACGTTTCAGGCATATGATATAAATGGGTTCACATTCTACACGGAAGAAAAGGATAAAAGTTCTGCTTATCAAAACTCAGGAGTAACGATGGTATCCTCAATCGGTAAAGAAAAATTAAGATACTACGGAAGGATCGAGGAGATATGGGAGCTTGACTACTCTGGAGAGAAGGTGCCGATGTTTCGTGTCAGATGGGCTAGGAGATCAACCGTCATGAAAGAAGACAAATACTTCACCACCATGGTTATACCCGAAGCCGGCAGCACTTCATCAAGCGTGAACGTCACTGCGCAAAATGAGCGATGGGTATTGGCTAAGCACATGTCCCAATGCTTCTTCATAACAGACCTCTGTAGGCCTAGCCGTGTGGTCGTGAGGAGAGGCAAAAGAAACATCATCGGAATGGCCGACGAAGACGACTTCGACATGTTCGGCGACCCAAATATCGAAGATGATGAAGATGACGACGATAAGGCAAAATACACCACAAGAAGGAGCAGAAGGACGCTACCTAGGTCAGGTCGTCCGTTCAAAAGAAGTAGTCACGATGTCGGGCTAAATTATGCAACTGCGACAAAAAAGGCAAGAAAATTACCAAACGCTGAGAAAGACGTGCAATGTGTGCGAAGAAACTAGCTAGTATTGATTTCTCTTTTGTATGAGACTACAAACTTGTTGTATCAATGAACTAATATTCGACGACACTCTTATTATATGTACCTCTCTTTTGTAATATACCAGTGACATTGTGTACGCCAGTGGTAGGGTTACCTCTGGCGGACGACGTCATTTGCACGCCAGAGAAAAACATGTAGTGCTGGCGGACGTGTAGTCTGTCCGCCAGTGGTAACTTGGGCCATATATATTTTCTATGCTCCCCCGCGCCCGTTTTCTGGATCCAAATTTCCTTTCCGGCCCCTCTCACGCGCGCGCCCGCCACTCGCCAGAACCCTAACCCGCCGCTCGCCGTAACGGCCGCCCTCCACCGCCTCCTGACCTCTCCCGTTTGCAGGTACGCCGCCGCCCTCTCCCATCTCTCTCCCCTCCCCTCCCCATCCCCCTCCCTGACGAACCCTAACCCGCCGCTCGCCGGCCGTCCGCAGGTAGAAGGAGGGCCGGGCACCAGGACGAGCACCGCCGCCTGACGCCTGGAGGGGAGAAGGAGGCCACCTGACGCTTGGACGAGCACAGCACAGGTAAGCCGCTCACCTCCTTCTTCTGTCTACTCTCTCTCACTACTCTCCCTCTAAACCTCACTGTTCTTGAGGTTTCCGAGATGTCTAGATCTAGATAAGGTACGGGCTGGTGTTCTAGATGGTTTAGAGGGACTCTATAATGGTGTGTAGTGATTGATTCAATCAAAGAAATTTTCTTGCGAAAATGTTCTAAATCTATCACTGTCACTGACAGTGAACATGTTCTTCAGTTCAAGGCCGGCTGTGCTTGGGGTGCTTGTGGTGTTTCTCTGGTACTATATATGTACTAGATTCTATAGGTTTACTGTCCTTGCTCTCCCAATGAGCTACTGTCAGTCTTGCTGATCCATGTTGATCATTGAGATGTTGACAGTGCTACTGAAGATTAATGCAAAGTTGTTTGCTACTGTCAATGGGCTTTCCTTTTCAATCTTGTGATCAAATAATTTTGTTACACATGAAACATAGATCCTCAAATAAAACTATGCTGGCCTATTCAAAATTTGTTAGCACTCAGTAAACCATTGTCCCAGGGTCTATTTTTCTGAGAACTAGCTAGGTTGACAAGGAAATACATGCCTGCAAGAGTATCAATATGTTTGTTCTTAATGTAATGGTTTTGTATCTGACCATATTCATGATTCATCTGTTGGCAGGTATCGAGCTTATCCTGAGCACTAAAATTGTGTCATTGACTTCTTCCTATTTAGATTTTAAATTCTCATCAACTTGCTTTATGCATGAAGTATATACCATGGCACAAAATGTTGCCCTGAGACCTTATAAAAGAATTACCAATTACTAGTTGTTGTTACTGTTACTTAAGATGTAAAATTTCTGTAGATATATTTCATGTTCCTTTGCATTGCCAATTACTAGTTGTTGTTACTGTTACTGTTTTTTCATGTTCCTTTGCATTGCCATCATCAATATAGATATATTAATAAATTGTGAGGTTGGCACTAACTTATGTGTTCTTATAATGTAGAAAAGCAAGACGAGTTGCCACCGTACCAGCCCCCGTGTGCTATAGCCTGTGAGGTGATCTCTTCATCTTATAGCTTTATGCATGTGTGCTAGCTGCTAGCTGCTGTTGTGTGGTGTTGCTAGCTGCTGTTTTGTGGTGCTGCCACATTGCTGGTGTTGTTGTTGTGTGCTGCTGCTAGCTGCTGTTGTGTGGTGCTGCCACATTGCTGGTGCTGCTGTTGGTGCTGCTGCTAGCTGCTGTTGTGTGGTGTTGTATCCAGTTTGCAGGTACCCATGGGGCCTTGAGATTGCCGGAATGTTGATTAACTTCCGTTCCGGCAAATTCGGGTACTCCATATGTCCTATTTTCAGCAAAGGTCATGCAAAAATTTTCCGTGAATTTTGGCATGACTTATGCTAAATAGGACATGCTAAAAATACTGAAAATGAGAACTTTAACTCATTTTGCTACTGTTTAAATGACCTAATATAAGATATGAACTGAACTTAGTGATATATTGTTCTATAGTATTTTTGCTACTTTTTTATAACTCATTTTGCTACTTTTTTATAACTCATTTTGCACTAACCTATCCCACTTACTAGTAGTATTCTTAGATGGTGATAATAGATGTCAAACAATGAGGAAGCCGGTTGTTCTCGGGTACCTGTCGATCCTGTAGAGGATCATCCTTATTTCTCAATGCTTGCGGGTCAACACTTCGACGATCAACATGATGAAGGCGGGGATGCAGCTAACGAGAGCACTACTAGTGGTGCCGGGGATGCTGGCAACGAGAGCACTACTAGTGGTGCCGGGGATGCAGACAACGAGAGCACTACTAGTGGTGCCGGGGATGCAGCCAACACACTATCTGGTAGCGAAGCCAAGCGGAAGCGTAAGGAAAGGGTCCCAAACAAGCTCAGCACCATCCGAGAAGAATTTACGGAGGTGCGCCCCGCTAGCGGTTTGCCTACACAGCCGATTCATGTTGCAAAAGGGTACGGCAGAAGCATTGGATGCATCGTTCGAGAATTCGTCAACATCAACGAAGAGGACATAAGGGCAAAAGACAAGGAACCTGTGGCCACCCTCCTCATTCAGAGGCTGCACGCGCGATACAAGTTCCTGGGACCCTATTATAACCTTGATATCAAGAAAAATCTGGCGAACACATTCGCCCTAGGCAAGTTCAGCAAAGCCTTGTCCACTTGGAAATTATATGTGAGGAAGGAGCTTGATGCGGGTTTCGATCTTGCTAAGATCCAGAGCCACTGGCCCTCAATTTCGGAAAAGGACTTCAATGTTTTCAAGGCCAACCATGAGCTACCTGCAACTAAGGCGCTTAGAAAGTGGGGGAAAGATATGCATGACAAGAACGTAGCTCCCCACAATCTCGGAAGTCGTGGTTACTGTAAGGCCCGATATGAGGTACTGTTCCAGATCTAGATGTTTCCATCCAGATCCGGGGACGAAGCACATATCGGTCCCACCGCGACATATGAAAAAGCCATATGCCCCGGATTTCCAACATGATATCACAACATTACAGATACAAGGATACAACATCTCATACAATCGGCTTACAACTGCCTTAATAAAATACAACAGCAGAAGTTACATGTCTGAGTACAGACTACAACCAAATGCCTAGTGGCAAAGAGAAAAAGATCGATCCCATAACCACACGGGTCCAGGCCCTCCGCCGGGATCCGCCTAACTAGTCGTCCTCGAGTCTCCACGTGAAACGTCGATCACCATACCTGTTGTCGATCAGAACCCTGAAAAGAGTTTGGGGGTAGTATCATGAGTACAGAGGTACTCAGCATCCAACTGTAGTGGTCATCTGACCCAGCAAGGACTTCATCACTCGTCATTCTAGGACAACTAGTAGTTTACGGTAAGGATGGGATAAGTGGTGAGGTTGCTGCCGCGCTAGCATTTATGAAGTGGCTAACGATCTAGAGAGTAAGGTAAGAAGCCAAGCATTCGATGAGGAATCGCCTCCAACAAGTCTTGCTATCAACTACTACGCAAACATAACACCTATCCTATCCTTGTCCTCCTCTTCGCATCCCGACGAAGAAGAAGCATTCAAGGCACACACACAAGTTGATCAAGTTATATTAAGATTAGCTCAGTTGTTGTTGTCTATGAACAAGGAGTAAGTCTCAAGTCGTCCATAACCGTGGACACGGCTTCTCGAAAAGATTTAACCCTGCAGGGGTGTACCAACTGCCCATTACGAGGCTCCGCACACACGCCCATCTCTCTCAGTTGCTACCCATGATAGGCAACCATTTTATGATTTAGTCCCAAGAGATCCGGAACGACAGGTCCCTCTAACTAACAACGCAAAAATCCGGGTGGCCCCGTTGAGTCGACATCCAACTCAAAAGCCGGCCGCGCTCTCGAATCGGCCTCTACCGTCTGGATGAGGTCGGGTTAGTTGCCCAAACAGATGTGTACAACCCCCTAGCTCCCTGGTGTGGACCAACGAGAGAAACCATGTCTCCGCTGGCCCAAGTTATTTGAAATCTGCCGGCCGCGGACCAGTCACACACACGTTTCAAAAGGTAAATCAGCTTGGGCCACCACTAGAAATGTTTGAAGCTAGGTAGGTAAGAAAAGGGGACCCCATAAAATCCCACACGCGGTTAGGCACGCTCAGTCTTAAAACCAATACCCGGAACTCGGATCCTAGGTGACTCGAATGGAACAAAGCGTCGGGGCGGGATAGCCTAGACCTTCCATCCTTCGTCGAATATAGTCAACATTTATAATAATCATATCCTCAACAACAATATAATAATGTGATATCCCAAACCCAAGGAGTAACAGGGTAACATCGTAGCATCCTAAGCATGCATACTAAGCAGGGGCTGAGCAACGAGCAATAGTAACATAGCAGTACAAGGTTTGCTGGGAGGAGACATGGCTGTATCGGTTTGAAAGAGGCTGTAAACATGTGGTAGGATCAAACATCGAACCTAACCTAGACTAGCATGCAAACCGCGGGTTGAAATATAATGGATCATAAGTAATGTATAGTCCTTGCCTGTTGATAAGTCGGGTTCCGAAGGTGTAGTCGATCGCACGCTCGCATCGTCTCCGAGAGGTACCCGCGGAAGCACACAAGAAGGAAACACTGGAAAGCAATCAACGGTGCACCACTATTACTACGGAGCAATACAGGATCAAAGAGACAACACAAGGCACGACAGCGCGATACGGATCTATCGTCGAGAACGGTTACTAACAATTTAAGTGGGGTATCGGTCACACACGACGAATACCGCACGTTTACGGTGGTTCAAGTTGCTTAGCTACAGGTGATCAACCAACGGTTATTAACATGGAAACTCAAGCAAGCATGGCAAAGCACAGGAACAAGTCAAGAGGTGAAGCACAAAGTAAACTATCTATGCTAGTCAATTTAAGTGAGGCACAACCTAAACATGGCATAACACTAAGTGTCGCACGATGATTAAAGGATTTGGTACTGTTCTGTCCTAAACCATATTTTAGGTTGGTTAACAACAGCAAAAAATAGCATAAACACAAAGTACACGAAAAACTAATCAAGTTACATATAAAGAACACCCCAAAGCGAGCTACGGTTAAAAAGATATAAGCAAAACAAGTTACGGGCACAAACTGCCAACATCACGAAGCACACTTTAGAGCAATGCACAAACATGTTAATCAGTGCAAACATGCTCACAAATGACTTGCAATTAAATTAGACATGACATGGAAGGCATGGCAAAAATAATCATGCAAAAAGACATCATAGATCAAAAGATATTAAGCAAACAACATGGCATCGCAAAGTAACAGACTTAGAGAAAAACAGAGGTGGGTGTCAAAAACAGCAGCAAAGCAACTTTAGAGCAGAATATATTGATGACCAGGAATGCTAACATGAAGATGCAATACATGTAATGAAAGTAGACATGATGCTTAAAAATATGCAATTTGAATCACTCCATTCCGATAAAAGGTCGCGACACACTCGTCGACCGAAGTTGCAATAAAATAACAATTTCAGAAACAACAGCACATTAACATCAGGATCACCACTTTGGAGCAAGATTTAATATAGCTAGAGCACCCAAACATGGAAAGTTAAAGAAAGGAATTCAAGTACACATGATGCTTAACACATAGGAGAAAGAATCAATGCAATAGGCCTCATGGGTGAGTCACAATCATCATGCAAAGTTGCAACAAAATAATAACAGCAGCACTTAACAGGAAAAAGTAGCAGTTTAACGGCCTGATGCCCTGTTCAGCACACAATTACACAATCAAGATGAGCTCAAGTGCAAAAAAATTCTACAGACGAATGCTAGAGCACGCAAAACTGAGCAACTTTCGTTTTGGGGGCACGTTCATCCGAGCTACGGTTCTAGCGGTAATAACGTCGCAAACACAGATCAGCAGCTAAATTACTGCAGACTTAGCAAAAAAAATAACAACAAAGAAGGAAAAAAAAGGTGGCCTGGGCCTCACCCATGGGCCTCGGCCCATCTGGCCGCTGGGGCTGGAGAGGCAGGCCGGTCTGGCTGGAGGGGCGCGCTGCTGGTGGGCCACGTGGACCTGCCGGCCCAGGCAGCGAGAGGGAGGCTGGCTCGTCCGTTCCTGACGAGGCAGCCGTGCTGGCTGGCGACGCCGGCGGCCGGACTCCGGCAGGGAGGCAGACGGTGACGGGGCGGCGTGGAACGGGCGCGGGGCGGCGCTGGACGCCGGATCCAGAGGGCGCTGGCGAGGTGGGGCACCGTGGCGGCTCGCGAGCTCCAGGAGACGGTCATGGCGCGGCGGCGGAGGTCCTGTCCAAGAAAAGACGACGGGAAGAGCGAGGCTGGCTGGGGAGACCGGATCCGGGTGCTGGTCGTCCAAGGCGGGGTGGCTTGGAGCTCCTCGGGAGCGAGCACGAGCTTGGGCCGCGGCTTGGAGCTCCGGTGGCCTCCATGGCCATGGCGCGGGAGAGCTCCGGGCCGACGCGACCTGGCGCTGCTGCCCTTCGAGGAGAAGAGGGCCGGGGTGAGGCGAGGGAAGGAGGAGAAGGGGGCACGCGCGGACTCACCGGAGAGGAGTGGCGCGGCAGCTCCGGCGACCGGAGCGGAGGCGGCGGCGGCTCCACGGGCTGGCTAGGACGAGAGAGGAGAGAGATTGGTCAGGACGCGATCCGGAGCGTCCGATCGCGCGATCCAACGACCCGAAAATTCTGGGATCTAAGAGGCAAACTAGGCAAAGTGGAGGGGGGTGGCTGCAAATTTTGTGCTAGGGGAACCCTAGAAATGGGTGGGAGTGTGGTGGTCTTTATATAGACCCGGTGGCTGGCGGTTTGCAAAAACATCCCCGGTTTTTCTCTCACGCGCGCGGTGCTCACGTTTTTGACCGCCGGGGGTCCGCAGTACCTCCGATTCGGGTAAAAATTCAAACTGCGCGATCAGCGCGTCGAGCCGGAGGCATTCACCTCGCGCTGGAACCGTTCCGAAAACACTTTCCGGCGCGCTATAAAAATAACCCGTTTAATTATTAAACGGGGTTTTCGTTCCGTTGGCTGCGTCTGGTCTCGTGCGGTTTTCACGACGGTGATCGGGTGAAACCCGGTGTCGCAAAGGTCGAGTGTCAGAGTGGAAAGGGGCGGTCTCCGTCCGATACGAGATAAGATGGGGGAAAATAATCGCCGATTGATAAATCGGGGATGCAAACACCGCAAACAATCAGACAATCAAACAATTCACACCGAAAACAAAATTTTTAATTTTTGTAAAAACTGGGTTGTTACAGCTACGAGGGAAAGCAGCCAATTTGGGATAAGGAGGACGCGGAAAGGAAAGGGCCGGACCCCTACCCGAAGTTTAAAAACCCGCTCGGAAATCGATTTGTGCGGGCCCGATACAGGGTAAATCCCAAAACCAAGGAGCTATGCACGAACACGAAGGTCAAGGATCTTGAGAAAAAATTCGGGAGGAAGAAGAATTAGATCAATCTCAAGGATCCTCAAACCAGGTGCCATATGACGCCTCTTTTGAAAAGGCGCTAAACAGGGTAAAGAACGTGCCGGTTGACATGCCGCCGCATCGTGGCCGTGTGGTCGGCGCCGGACTCAATCACAAGCATTCATTTTACTACCCCGAGGCCAAGGAGGCACGAAAGGAGAGGAAGAGGAACGAGGAGAAGAATGTGAGGGAAGAATTGGAGACCGTGAAAGCTGAGATGGCCAACATAATCACTGCGCAAGTGACACAGACGGTCAACAACCTCATTCCTACCATGATGAAGTCGATCGCGGATTGGATCGACGGAGGCCGACAAGGGCCTCTCCCCATGATCACCTTAGGTGCCGGCAGCTCGACTAATCAGCCGCCTATTGTGGACAATACGACGGCGGCCGGCAACACATCACAAGGTGTGAGGGATGAATCGCCGGCTGGCACCGCGCCTCGTAGCATCCCTTCCATCTCTTACACGCCGGCGGCCGTCCGCGGTCCTTCGTCATTAGACGAGCTCAACGCCCTGACGGTAAATAAGCGCCGCAAAAGTCTCGACTAGTTTAATTGGCGATTGCTTGCCCTCTCTAACGCCTTACATGTTTTTGCAGGCCGACGAGGTGGGATGCACATTGCTATTACAAGTCAACAATGAGTTGAAGGACGTGTCAAAGGCACGTATCGTGGCACCACTTAACCGTGTGTTGCACACAGTGCCTATGGCCGATACCATGTTTAGGGTTGCATTGGACCGGGTGTTCCCGGGTTGCGGAAATTTGGATCCTCCGACTCAACCCCCCGAAGCCGATAGCGAGTTGAACCTCGACCAATGCTTGTCTTGGCCCATGCTATGGCCTAAAGATTTGATTCGTGTGGACCCTTCTTTCACCAACCCACCAGAGAAAACCGAGTCCTTTGCTGAACCTGCGGATCATCACGACAAAAATATTGTTCGCGTCGAAGACTTTCTCGTTGATTACGAGGACTTATTACCTGCTGCCAGCCAGGGTCCTCTTGAGGATACACAAGTCGCCGGTCCCAGTCAGGGTCCTCCCCACGCTGATCATTGCTCGAGGCGTCTATTCTCTTCTCAAGGAGAGCCAGAAGCAGCCCCCTTCAGCCGTCGTGATCCAGCTGGTCTCAGCCAAGACACACTCCAAGAGGCGCTCCAAGATTCATTTGTGAAGCCTGCTATCAGGAAGACGACGGGGCGGAAAAGACAGAAGAAACGTGCCCTTGACTCCAGCAGCCAGCCGGTGGAGGGGTGTAGGAAGCCGATCCGGGTCCAGGACAAGGTACCCATCATAAACTGGCATGAGATCCATGAGTTGGGTAAACCGATGTTGCCGCCAAAAATTTTAGAAATCGTCACTTCGGATATGAGGAACCTCCATAATGCTATTCTTTATGTGGAGACGAATCTTGCCAAAGATGACAATCCAACATGCTCGCTTTACATTGGAAAGGTACCGGAGGGCTTGGGCTTTGTGGATAAATACCCAGGGGACATGTTCTTCTTGAGGTTCAATGACATCTTTGACATGTTCCACATGAATGCGCTCCACCCATCCATGGTCCGCCTGGCTGCGCTCAGCTTGGCTCACCAGCTCATCAAAGAGAATACCCCGAACATCGTTATAATGGACCCCTTCTACATGCAAGAAATGTTCTTGAACGACCCTAAGGGTAAGATAGCGGCAACGAAGTACATCGAAGATTTCTTCGTGGATCATCCTGCCAAGAACATCTTTATCATGCCTTAATTTCCTGAGTAAGTCATTCTCGCTTGCAGCCGTAACATGCTTTCGCTATCGTTAAACTAATCTGAGGCTGATGATCTCTTTGAACTACAAACTATTTTGTGTAGCAACCAATACGGCACCCTCATCGCTCTGGAGCCGAAAGAGTCGCTTGCCATATATCTCGACTCGGGGAGTCATCAGAAGTACAAAGACTACAAGCTAATCAAGGATGTTCTGGATGATGCTCTCACTGGCTACTCTTATAAGGAGGGCATCATAAAAAGAAAAAACCAAAGGCAAGGAAAATACACATTCATCCATAAAACGGAGTTCCCCTGCATCAAGCAGGCGCCAGGCAGTACGATGGAGGCGTGGTATGCAATCTATCATATGCGCGAGTACGTAAAGGATGAACAACGACTACAATATCCATCGTCTCTCGCAAAATGGTGCGAATCCTTGGAGAAGTCCTCCGATGCCTAAATAAGACAAGAGTTCGGCCGAATCCAACAAATGATCGCGCGAACAATCTCCAGGGATGTCATACATAGCGATGGGGTGTTCTTCTATAGTCATCGTCCACTACCTAACGCTGACATAGAAGCCCGCTTACATCAACATGGCGATGACAGACCATTCAACTCATTGCAAGGTTGTCTCCCGTTCCCTCCGCCGAAGCCGAAGCCGAAGCCGAAGCCGAAGCCGAGCAAGAAGTGAGACGGTGTGTTCTCTATGCATGTAGTTTTATTTGAACAATCGATGAACATGTGTTGTAAACTTTATCTCATGTAGAACTTGTGTACGTACTACATGATGCATATATTCTATATTTAGGGTTATATGAATCGTGTGCATACTTAACTATTTGCTATCAAATATTGCGGACATGTGAACTCCTTTTACATTCAAAGTTCAAAAAGGCGCGCCTAATCGGCCGCTTATGCGCGCCTAGGCGTGGTGTGTTGGCTCAACGCCTCGCTTAAGGCTTGTGCGCTGAGAAAAGCGTTCCTTCTCCTGTAGCTAGTGCTAAACTGCTAGGTGGAGGGGTGGAGCCATAGTAGACACTAGTAGGTTCACTAGACAGTAGTTGTATACTTGTATTTGCTTGTGCTTGCTACTACTAGCTGGCTGCTAGCTGCTACTGCTTGCTGCTGGCTGCTGGCAGCTACTGCTTGCTACTGGCTGCTAGCTGCTACTGCTGTACTGCTGGCTGCTAGTGCTACTAGCTGCTGCTGCTACTGCTTGGATGCTTGCTAATGATGTTGTTGTAGTCTTATTTTATAATGCAAGAATGTACACATCTTCCTTTTTAACTATCTTGGTTAATATTTTTATATGTCTTTTATACTGCAGAGATGAAGAAGTGGTATGTTGTGTACGAAGGTAGCGTTCCAGGAGTCTATGATCACTGGGAATACTGCTTCAAGCAAGTGAACAAGTTCAAGGGCAACAACTACAAGAGCTACAAGAGTAAAGCGGAGGCGGAAGCTCGGTACTTGAACTACCGGCAAGGGCGAGAGAGGAAGAACCACCGGATGAAGTCCAACTTCATCGTGATTCCCTTCTTGCTCATCGTCATTACCATTCTCTTGTATGTGATTGTAGCTAGTTATTAGATGACTACCTTCCTTTCGAAAAACCTTGCGACCTAAACTACCAATTCCATCGAGATGTAGTTGTGTGTGATACAATCTATGTGATGTAACTCCAACTTGTCTATACTTTTCTGTTTGTCTATGTGTGATACAATATGTGATGCCACTAATACCAACTTCTCTATTTTGATTAGAAATGTGATGTAACAATATTTGATCACTCTTGTATATTTGAATTTATGGATTCTGTGTATTTGTATTGTGTTGGTAAACTGTGAAAATATTTGAGTATTTGTGTTGCTGGAATAACAAGTTTTAGCAAAAAAATAATTCCAGAAAATATATTGCTGGCGTACAGAAGTGATTCTGCTGGCGGACAGTACCAAATCCAGAAAAATTGCCGCTGAAGTACGTCTGTCTTACCACTGGCGACCAAAACAGCACGCCAGAGGTATTAGAAGATAGCTCTGCCGAGCAAGTAAATAGTACGCCAGCGGTAACAAATCGTAGCACTGGCGTACAGCTTGTACGCCAGCGGTACCTGTTACCACTGGCATGACAGCGCTGGCGTACGCTTGGCCGCCAGCGGTAACAGAAAACCGTACGCCAGAAGTAGCCTATTTCCTACTGGTGCTGGGGCCCACCTGTCTGTGGCACTGGGGTGGGTTAGGGGGTTAATTAGTGCGGGGTTAGCTCTAATGGCATCGCCGGCGAACTTCCAGTCGGCGGCGCCTCGCCAAAGTTCTTCTACGAGGAACAGGAGGGGGCTTGTAGAGCACCGACGCGTTCCTCTTCGTCTTGCGCTTCTTCTAGAGACACTGAGGAGTCAAGGCGTGGCCTCGGGCTACGACGGCGACAACAAGCGCGGCGGCTGGGGTTTGGCAACGGCGAGGAGAGGCAGTGCACGGGGGAAGCCGCGGGAGGGAGAAAACAAAGCAGGAAGCTCACCCAAACGAGATGAGGAGCTCTTCGGGGTCGGGGAGGAGCTGGAGAGGGCTAGATTCGTCGCCGGAGTCGTGGCGGCCGGCGGTGAAGAACTTGAAGCCCGCGTCGCCGGAGCTGCGCCTTTGCTCAAATTGGATGGAGTCGTCACCGGCGAGTAGAATGGACATGGTTTCTCGCGCTAGAGTGACCAGTGGCCGCGCCGGAGCACCACCATGCTGCTAGGGTTTCGGACGAAGCGCAAATTCTCACCGGGAGGAAGAACGAAGGACAGGGAAGGGGGGAAAATGAGCGGGGCGTCTCGTGGGCGTTGCGTGGCCCTAGGAGAAGCCTCGGGGTGGTCTAGGCGAGCCTCGGTGGCGTCTACGGTGCTCGGCTCTCCACCGAGCTGCTTGGAGGCGAGGGGAGGTAGAAGACAAGCCGCGGGTGGGCTTGGGTCGGGGGGAGCTAGTTGGGCCCAAGGCCTGGTAGGTTGGGTTGGGATTCCTTTTTCTATTTTTCTGTTATTTGTTTTGCTATGCTAAAAAAATAGCTAGGCATTTTATTAAATTCTCCAAATTTTTATGCGGACTTGTAATGCATATAGCTAGCCACTTACAAAGTTTGGGCATTTTTTAAATTCAAATAATTTGAACTTTAATTCAAATAGGGTATTTATTTAATTTCCAAGCCCTGTTTGGAATATTTGAAAAATCTTGGTGCATGCAGTGGGACCCACTTCACTTTATATGTGATCATGCACATTTATAAGACTTTTCAAAAATACCAGAGGAATTTCTGGAAGTAATTTTTATCTGGCCTTTTGAATTAAATTCTCTAGGGCTTTTCTTTTCCCCATTTTTGAATTTCTTTTGAAATTTTCACATGATGCAAAGGGGCACTCAAACCCTAGAACTTACCCAAGTTGGGGTTCTGACATACCCTCACTGGAAGAAGTTGTTCCTTGGTGTGTTCATGGAGAGTCGGAAGCTCAATCATTACTTCCAGGAGCACCTCATAATTGTAGTCAGCTCAGCACCGCTTGCAGATATCATCTAGAACCGAGAGGCCACCGGAATAATTGCAAAGTGGGCTATAGAGTTGGGGGGCTTACCACATCAAGTATGAAGCACGTACGACCATCAAATCTCAGGCGCTCGTCGACTTCATCAACGACTGGACAGAGATCCAAGCACCCCCAGAAAAGCCGGTTACGAAATACTAGACAATGCACTTTGATGGGAGTCGGCAGCTCCAAAGGTCGGGAGCCGGCGTGGTCCTCACTTCTCCCAAAGGAGAACAATTTTGCTATGTCTTGCAGCTACAGTTCACTTGCACCAACAACACAACAGAATATGAGGCACTACTCCATGGGCTGCGGTTGGCCCGCGAGATGAACATAAGCCGAATCCGATGCTATGGTGATTCTGACCTTGTTTCTCCAAAAGTGTCGGGAAGGAGGAACTCCAAAGATGCCACAATGGCAGCCTATCGGTGGGAGGTAGAAAAACAAGCCGACTTCTTTGTTGGGTACCAAGTCGAATATGTGGACTGCAAGCTAAACGAAGACGCATCGCTTTATCCCGTCTTGGCTCTCAACGAAAGCCGGTTCCACCCAATTTGTTCCTTGACGTCCTGACAAAACCGTCTGTGCAAATTCCAACGGAGCAAGACATAGCAGAGCCGTATCCAGAACCGGCTCTGGTGGCCGCAATACATGCTACTCCATTATGGGTTGTGCCTTACTTGGATTACAAGACCTGTGGGATCCTACCCGCTGATGACGTAGAGGCCATAAAAATCATCAATAAAAGCAAATCCTTCGTACTCATCAACGGTGAGTTACACCGGCGGAGTCCTACACACGTCTTTCAGAGATGTGTGTCACCAGAAGAAGGCAGAGAGATCCTCAATGAGATACACTCCGGAGACTGCGGGCATCATGCCGGCTCTTGTTCGCTAGTAGCCAAAGCTTATAGGCATGGATTCTACTGGCCCACGTCTCATGCCGACGAAGAGGATATAGTCAAGAAATGCGATGGATGCCAGCTTTATGCCAAGCAAGCTCACGTACCGGCTCAAGAGCTCGGGATGATCCCTATCACTTGGCCCTTTGTAGTGTGGGGGCTTGATATGGTGGGACCTTTCAAGAGGTCCGCCAAAAAGAATACACACTTATTGGTGGCAGTCGATAAATTCACCAAGTGGGTCGAAGCAGAGCCGGTCAGCAAATGTGATGCAACAACAACGCTAAAATTCTTGAAAAAGATAATATACAGATTCGGCTACCCCCATAGCATCATAACTAATAATGGGTCTAATCTATCAGAGGGGGTTATGCAACGATTCTGTCAGAACGAGCATATCCGACTCGACCTTGCGTTAGTGGCTCACCCACAGACCAATGGAAAAGCCGAGAGAGCCAACCAAGAGTTTCTCCGAGGCATCAAATCCCGACTCTTTGTTCCTTTGCAAAGGACGCCGGGTTGCTGGGAGGATGAATTTCCCTCAGTATTGTGGAGTATCGGACGACTCCTAACAGGTCGACAGGCTACACACCCTTCTTCCTAGTCTATAGAGCAGAAGACGTTCTCCCGAGTGACATCCGCCACGACTCTCCAAGAGTCACAGCTTATGTGGAAACCGACAACGAAGGAGCGAGGCAAGACGTCTTGGATGTTCTCGATGAAAAATGAGAAGTATCAGCAGCTCAGTCGGCTATCTGTCAATAGGATCTGTGACGATACAATAGTCGTCGTATCAAAAGTCGGAATTTTGAGGAAGGTGACTTAGTGCTCCGCCTCATACAGAAAAAGGATGGAATGCACAAGCTCTCTTCTCCATGGGAAGGACCATTCGTGGTCAGCAAGAACCTCTACAATGGATCCTACTACCTAGGTGATATACGCGAGAAGGAAAAGTCACGCACATCTATGGAGGAGACTCCCAAGCCGTGGAACATCGCACAACTCCGTCCATATTATACTTAGGTAGTACAGGAACACTATTGTACAAATTCGACACTCGTCGCACCGGCTTTATAAGTCGACATTTGTCGCACCAGCTATCGCCTCATGATAAAGTCGATTTACATCGCAACCGACTCTCATCACAGTCAAATTAATAAAGTTGATCTTAATCGCATCTAGGCTATCGCCATAAAGTCGATTTTTATCGCACCGGGCTTTTGCCACATCTCAAAGTCGACTTCTTCGCAACGGCTCTCGCCACACTTATGCATAAAATCAAGTTTCATATTGCATAGGCTTTCATACATATTTGCATCATATTGCATCATAAATTACATATTTTTACACCTTTCTCAGAGACCTGGGGGCTTGATCAACCCTCTATCGGCTTTGAGCATGTATATTGCTTTGATAAGGCAAAGCGGAGGGGCTTGATGATACGCATCGACTCCTACCAGAAAAGCCGACATATATATGTAAAACTTCACATGTGCTTTCTTAGATAAGGGGAAATAGGGGAGTTCGACGGCTCCCATCAACTCTTAAACCCAAAGAAACCATGTCATACACATGAAAAGTACACCCATGCGATTTGGCATGTACATATCAGAGCTTACATAACTAACGTGCATCCGGATGGATTAAATTTCGGGGTTTACATAAAACACCTACCGAATCTAGTCCTAAGAGCCAGGCACACTAGTCATTGAAAAGCCGTCTCTACAGAGATGTTTCGATTCTTCAACCAATAATCTCTCTCAAACGTGAGAAGATGAGGTCTAAAGTCCACTTCTTTTAGCCATTGCATTTCATTGTTCCATATAAAGCATCATGCTCAATTAATAATCAAAAAAAATTCTCACAGATAAATGTTAGACCTATGTGACTCGACACAAGCACCCAGGTGCATATATCGACTCATGGGGACTACACTTCAAAAAATCTTCTCAAAGACCCGACACGACGCAATGATGTTCGTGACGACTCTTGGGGATTACACTTCGAAGTTTTTCTCAAGCAAAGACTCAGTACAGCACCCAGATGCATACACCGACTCTTGGGGAATAACACTTCAAATTTTACTTATTCAAAGATTTGGCACGACGGCACAATAATAATACCAATTCTTGGGGAGTATGACTTCAAATATATATATATATATATATATATATGACCTGGTATGACACACAAATGTGACCACATCAACTCATGGGGGCTACAAGTCGATCTATCCTATGAGTCGATCACTGATACACAAATATTCTGAATCGACTCAGGGGGCTACAGATACAGACATCATCAAGGATATCGGCTCTCATGCACTTGTGCAAAAAATATTCAAAGTCAGGAATAAAACCGACTTATAGACTCGATGGGAATTTATAATTTTCATTCATCAAAATAGCTGAGCCTTACATCAAAAGAAAGGAGCCCTACATTACAGGAAATTAAAAGTCAAAGTCGGAAAAATACTACTAATGTAAAAAAAACTACAGCTTCAGTCGTTGTCCTCAGAGTCGCCTTCATCTTTAGGGGAAGAGTTTTAGATTTCTTCGTCATTGTTGTTGTAGAACTATTCATCATTGCTACTGGAACTCTTCATGCAGCAACCGACTCAGTAACCATCTGAGTCAAAGATTCTAGCCCACAGGGTATCACCACCATCATATCTAAAAACAATGGTGTCCCCCCTTGAGATATTCCTGGAACGAAGAAAAGTTTCCCAAACTTCTCCAAGAACATGGAGTTGTGGCTAGAAAAGTTGGTAGCCACACAAACGGGTCCATGAGGACATCCCTCGGAGTGGAGCCAAAGACCCGAAGGCCTTGAATCGATCACAAGTTGAGCCAAAGACTCGGGGACTTTGATCCAGCGACGGATCGTCTGGATATGAATCAAGAACTCTCCCCTCTCAGGAGAAGAAGGGGGAGATTCAAATGGAGAAGAGGCGCGAGCACTTCTTCCCCTACCTCTGCCAGGGCCACGACCATGCCCACGGCCTCGACCACGAGTGCCTGCGCTAGAACCGTGCTCATCGGCCGTCAAAGGAACACGAGCACCTAGCTTGTGAGCCATGGGAATAGAGAAGAGGAAGAAGAAGATGCGGGCACTTGAAGGATAAGCTACCCAATGGCTATTTATAGCAGTTCCGAGGAGAGGATGAATCAAATGCCATAAAGACGTGGGTGAACTACCCATGGTAGGTAGACATTTATGGAAAGACTCCTCGGTTCCCACTACAACATCAATGCCTCCAACCGGCATTTCGGGCAGTGTGATCATAAAGACCATACCGGATCTTTGACTAAAAAAGTCGAAAGAAATCTTTAAGTTGGAAGATGAAACGAAGAGATTAGATAAGATTGGCACTGACTCCTCGCAAGTCTCAAAAGGATATGAGATTCGGTCAATCCAACTTAGGGAGATGGAAACCACGATGATGAAGAAGATTGCTGTGAAGACTAAAGAATCAAACCAATCCTGGGGGCTAATGTCAGGGGGATGGATCAAGCCCATGACCCGGCATTAGGTCTAAAAGTCCGACTCACCTACGGAAAGCCGAAATAGGAAGACCCGTCCCAGGGCCGGCTGCGCGAAGGAAAGAAAATCGAAGCCACAGAAGGAATTTGACTTACCTTGTGTAGCACCTAGCATATTTGTAAAGTAGAATAGAACTCCACCTCGTGTCAGAGAGTTGGACTCGCGAAATCCCGGGACCCGGTGCCTTTATAAGCCGAGGTCCATAGGATCCAGGTCCAGAGAATAATCTCAATCCTAGATAGGACTACACACTTGTCGGCGTAACTTAGATCTCATCGAGACTAAGATTACGAGTCGACTCTCTTGTAATCGATCAACCGACTCTTCTTTTTAGAGTCGGAACCCATAATAATAAGAAGCAGGAGTAGGCTTTTACCTCGAGACAAAGAGGGGTTGAAACCTGGGTAAATCGTTGAGTCTCTTGTCCATGTCGACTCTCTCCATGAAATCGCCTTGGAGCAAAGCTCCCATGTTAAGTTCGACTCTTCGGACAACTGTCATGACTTTCCCACAACAAGAGCGGACATGTTGAGTGTCACAAGGTTTTCATCATGTGGCCCGGCGGTTATGTGTCTCATCCTAGGTAGAATTAAGGAGATGAAGTTCGTGCTCGGGCTTCCCTGCGTAACAAAGCGAGCTACAGAACGTGATCTGTATATGGGATCGGAGCAGCAACAGCCGCAGAGCGACAAGTGCACCATCACCCCTCTTGATAACACTCCTTTTCTAATGAAGATTATCTCCCGCCCTCAGGTAGGTGAACTCATGTACGTCCTCTTTCTTTACAAAAAATCATTTCACTCAGCCAGTCAAGTTTTTTGACGATCCAACTGGACGACATGCTTGGGTTGGTGCGAATGGCGAATGGGTGACCTTGCTTCTTGGTAACGGACGCATCCAGTTGCACAACATGTATACTAGGATGACAGTTGATGTGCCTGCATTCACATCTCTTGGTGTTCATCACGCTGGGGGCAGTGGATTCAGACGGTGTTTCAGCTATGATCTCATAGAACTTTTGTAGAATAAGGTAGCCATTGTACATCCACCATGCCATCATGGCGGCACCGAAGACGAATATGATCTCATCGCCGTTTTTGACAAAAGGATTCTCATCACCGGCTGAGGCATGGGTGCTGACGACAAATTAAGATGGTACATGCTCAACATGCCCCATCTCAGTCCTTGGGAGTTTGAAGATGCCGTTTTTTCGGGTCACTACTACGCCGTGACAAACCGTGGTACTTGTTACATGTGGGATCCATATGATGTTGGTAACAAGGCTTTTACGTATATATATTATTTTCTTCTTGTTGGTTCATAATTTAGTCAAATGTTGCATCATTTGAATTGCAGGTGTGATGCAGCCCCCACTTTTAATTCGAGGGACGCATCAATTTGAGGACTCTGACATCTGGATGGACGATTGGGAAGATGAATGGGGTGTGGAATAGTACCTCATTCCAGCTAATGGCGAATTTTCAGTACACACGTTGCTACTCATGCGTGTTGATGTAGACGAGGAAGACTCCTGGAAGGTATCTAAAATTCGAATGAACCGGAGATTTCGATATTTCGAAAATGCAGTCTGTGACGTCTATGGGGTTGATGTATGGTCACCCCGAGAGGACCTCGAAGTACAATTTTGGACGATTAGCAATTTAGGAGATCACTCCATCTTTTTAGGCCATAGTAGTTATCCTCGCATGATGAAAATATCACCAAAGCACACTGGCCATGACAAAGGGACGTTCATTAAGCCTGGTTGTGTTTTCCTTACTAGTTCTCGCGACTCCGTCTTTGATAACATACCTGATATATGTCGTTTTATGTTGGACGGATCTCCTATACTGGGTTGTGGTTTGAACCCAATTCACAAGGCCTACTGCAATAATGATCAGTCACAACATATGTGGATAGTGTCGTCGCTGAAAAACTTCAAGGGTTGGACCAACCGGGATCAGAACATATGAAAGTGTAGTAGTTCCATCCTTAATATATGTAAGGGATGAGACGGGGATCAACCCTGGAAAATCCCATGGTCCGGGACCCTGGGTTAGTCATAGAGATAGGCACAGGTTGGACGATACTCGTCGGCTAACAGGAGAAGCACTTCCTGCTCGATATTATTACGTGAGGGGGCGATTACAGTGGAGGCCAAGGCGAGTTCTCGCAAGGAAAGGATGAGTAGATGTGTATTGAGTTGTCCCGGACATCTCCCCTCCCAGTCTTTATATACTAGGCTAGGTCTCGGGGAGTCCGTGCTAGGTTACATAGGTAGTTTCCTAATCCTAGTCCTGCCTTGTAAGCCAAGTTGCACCTTCCATATTAGTCGTGGACTCCTACGTCGGTGCTTGGTTGGGCCAACCGTGGGCTTGTCGCATCGTCCCAGCGGGCCTTATGTCTTCACACGCACCAGGTAGTCTCATACGTAGGAGTCGTGGGGTCCCCCCCCCCCTCGTCAGTAGCCCTCGAGTGCCTAGGGGACTCGAAGAGTCGCGCAGGGACTCGAATTCATCTGCGCCTTTATTGTTTGTAAGCGTGGCATCGCCGCGGGTCGCTGGCAGTTTTGAGCCATGACAATATCTGTTTCGAGGGATTGCTAAGCTGAAAGGGCCCAAGGAGTTGACTGGTCGAGCGTTGGTGAATTGTGCTAGCGACAAATACCACAGTAGCCCAATCAAGCCCACGTCCCTCGACGTGAACTTGGAACACTGGTGTCAAGAAAAGTCATGCCGCTGCAGGTCTTATAGGATCAATTCCTACCAGTCTAAGCACATAGCCTGAGCGCGTCCGCTCGGCTCTTTCTATCATGCGAGCGCATGGAAAAGGTCGGGAGTGAACTCGCTCTGCCGCAAGTCCCGGCCCGGCCGTTCTTCGCAGCGGGGTCTTACCTACACGCTAAGCTTGCGTGGCATCTGGGTACAGTGTGTCGTAGCCCAGGCATAATTTGTTTTTGTTGAGGCATGGAGCCTGATTAGCGATGCACCCACTTGGAATAAACAATCAAGTGAGCTGTTTTATTCATCACTCGCAGAGCTTGTAGTGAACTCAGGAGAGGAAAATAAGAGGGAACCCACTCGGAATGTCGTCGAGTGCGCGTGGAAGTCATGTTTGTTGAATGGCTGAATCTTTTTTGCAAGTGGTCACTCGAATGATTTTCTGCTCTTGGGGTGAGGGAGCGCCCGAACTCTAAGAGTATTTTGTGTCTGCTGGTGCGAGTGATCACTCGAGCACATCTTTTCCTTCTAGGTGAGGGAGCACCCGAACTCTGAGAGTGTGTTGTTTTTTCTAGTGCGAGTGATCACTCGAGCACCTTTTGTTTTCTAGGTGAGGGAGCACCCGAACTCGAAAGGGTACTCCCGATGGGAGTAAGAATTTTTTAGCGTAAGAAACTTTGGACATATAGCTGGTTTGGTTTTTCCCAACTGCTTTTACCTTGATCCGTTCCCTTTGGGATGCCGTGCTGATATGCGTTGTCATGCTGTTTGATGACGTATGATGATGCTTGATTTTTTGTTTGATCCGTCACGTCCATTCTACTGTCATAATGATGATTTGGGCGTCGCGCTGCCTATTGCCTGTTGGATTTCCAAGGCTTTGTATGGGAAATAGGCGAGATTTGACGCGTCCTGTAAATAATGATGACCGTGTGAAGGCATCTTCGTCTTGGATTTCGTAACGCTCGGCCTGTTTGGTCTTTGATGCAATGATGTCGCCGCCTAGGCGTCTGTGTTTTTTTCCTCATTTGCCCTTGGATTGAGCTATAAATGATTCCTTTGGTTGCCCGTCCTTGGCATCCCATCTTTGCATCTTTCCCCTCTTCTTCTTCTTCTTCTTCATATGGCGCCCAAGCATGGTAGCGGTGTAGCTGGGCGAGGCCGTGGTGTTGCAGGGCGACGTCGTGGCCGCCGTGTTCGTGGTGGCCGCACCCCTCATTCCTCACGTGGTGGGCGTCATGGTACTGCCTTGATGCTTTCTTCTTCTTCCTCCATTGAAGAGAGATTTTGGCGCCATGATTTTCTTTTGCATGTTCTTAGCCGGGATGCTGCCCGGATTCCCCCTTCCTTTTCGTTTGCCTCCATTTCTTATGAGAGTAACTTGAGGGGTTTCTTGCTCCGTCTTCATAGGAGCTCTCTTTCTTCGTCTTGGGTGGAGCTGTAAATTGATAGTTCGTCTTTGATCTTTCTTGGTTCTAGCTGGAGGATGTTTTCTCGTCGGCTGAATCTGCGCGGCGGAGACAGTCTTTGCTGTTGTTTTGACGGCGAAGATACTGTTATTATCCGTGCGTTTGATGCTGGTGGCAACCGTCTGGATCCATACTGTGAGGAGACGAGCAGCGGCGACTCTGATGGCTCGAGTGGTGGTTCGCCTGCTTCTCCCGTGTCTTCGTCTTCGGCTGATCCCTCGGGCGATGGTGTTTGCTCTTCTAGTTCTAAGGAAGAACTGGACGTCAAGCCAGTTGTCAAGTGGCAGTGGCAGTAAGCGAGGCACCTTGTAAAACTGGAGGACACGAGCTTCCCCCTGGCCGGCTAGGCTGCTACTTTGTCTGTGATGATGCCCACCTAGTTGTGGCACGAAAGTGCCAATTATCTCAGCATGAGCACACATGTAGAAGTTGAAATGTAGCCCAGCTTGTAGTTCCGCAGGTCCTTCTGTAATGGCAAACTGTCGTTTTTACTTCTTTGCAATGTAATGTAATGTGATTGACTCCATAGAATGTCTTCGACTCCTTTGTAATGAGAGTGTCTTCGACTCCTTTGTAATGAGAGTGTCTTCGACTCCTTTGTAATGAAAGTGTCTTCGACTCCTTTTAATGAGAATGTCTTCGACTCCTTTTACTGATAATGTCTTCTCAGGTGCGCGCAAGCGCTCCCGATGGGAGTAGCCCCCGAGGCTGCGTTTGATTTGCAGAATCAAGCGTAGGCTTTATGAATTTTTGCCTCACTAGATTGTAGTTGTTTTTGAGTTTTTCCAAGTTTATATCGGGTGCGCGTCAGTGCTCCAGATGGGAGTAGCCCCCGAGTCTTTAGGAGATCGCTTGCGATCGGGTGAAGACTGAAGAATCGTTTGCTTTTCGATGCAACTTTGTTTGGCGACAGTCGCGCTTTTGGCTAGGGTGACGTCTTTCAGGGGGAGTTGTGTACTCGAGCCCTCGAGTATTTTTAGGTAAAAGTCGCGTTTGCGAAGATAGCGTCTCTCGGGGGGAGTTCTAGGATCGAGCCCCCGAGTGCTTAGAAGTAAGAGTCGCGTTTGCGAATGTAGCGTCTCTCAGGGGGAGTTCTAGGCTCGAGCCCCCGAGTGCTTACAAGTAAGAGTCGTGTTTGCGAAGATAGCGTCTCTCGGGGGGAGTTCTAGGCTCGAGCCATCGAGTTCTTATAAGTAAGATGCTTTGGGCAACATTATTTTATTCCTTCGAATTTTACATGTGTTGCCAATCGGTGCTGCTGCCGATGTCTCTGATGATGCCTGGAGGACTGTGGGTAGAACAGGCGTAGGTTCGCTACGTTCCATGGATTTCCCATGTCCTCGTTGGTCTTCAATCCGTATGCTCATCCCCCTATGACTTCCGAGATGATGAACGACCCTTCCCATTGAGGGGGAAGTTTGTGCACTTTTTCCTGCATTAGTCGTAGCACGAGATCTCCTTCATTGAATGACCTGGTCCATAGGCGACTGCTTTGGTAGGTGCGCAGCTTGTCCTGGTATCCTTCAGATTTTGTGAGGGATGTGTCTTTGTCGTTCTACAGCGCTTCTTCTGCCTCTTCCTCTTCATACCCTGAGACTCTGGGTGCTCCGGATTTTAGGTCTTGCGGTACCATTGCTTCTGCCCCATATACCAAGAAGAAGGGCGTACACTGGGTTGAACTGTTTGGGGTGGTGCGCAGGCTCCATAGGACTGCGGGGAGGTCCTCTATCCAGTTCCCTGCGGCCTGTTCGAGTGGTGCTAGGAGTCGCTTCTTTAATCCTCTGCATACTAAGCCGTTTGCTTTTTCCACTTGGCCATTAGACTGCGGGTGTGCGACTGATGCGTAGTTGATTTTTATGCCCAACTCTTGACAGAAATTTTGGAACTCTGCTGCCGTGAAGTTGGTACCATTGTCTGTGATGATGTTGTGTGGTACTCAGAATCTGAAGATGATTGATTTGATGAAGTTGACTGCCGTGAGGGCT
This sequence comes from Bromus sterilis, assembly GCA_950022295.1. Taxonomy (NCBI): domain Eukaryota; kingdom Viridiplantae; phylum Streptophyta; class Magnoliopsida; order Poales; family Poaceae; genus Bromus; species Bromus sterilis. Next base: position 169,284,139 of record OX465595.1, on the reverse strand, counting down.
GTTGAGCTGGTTATTGGTACTGCCTCGATACATTTGGTGAATTTGTCGACTGCGACCAATAGGTGTGTTCTTCCTCCTTTTTATGATTTCTTGAGTGGGCCTACCATGTCGAGTCCCCATGTGGCGAATGGCCATGATAACGGTATGGTTTTGAGTTCTATTGCTGGGGCGTGCGGCCTTCTGGCGACCTTTTTGCAGGCGATGCAGCGCCGTACGATATCCTCTGCATTTCTCATGGCGGTTGGCCAATAGAATCCTGCTCGAAACGATTTTGCCACGAGTGCTCGACTGCTGTCATGATGTCCGCAGGTGCCGTCGTGGATTTCGAGTAATAGGGCTTTGCTGTCTTCCTCGTCTATGCAATTTTGTAGGACCTCAGAGATGCTGCGCTTGTAGAGCTTCCTTTTGATTATTGTGAATGATTTGGATCGTCGACTGATGCGTCGGGCTTCTGCAACGTCTTGTGGTAGGGTGCCCTCGATTAGGAATCTAAGAAAAGGTCTTGCCCTGGCCGGGTGTTCGGGTGCCGCTGGTGCTTCAACTTCGATTGCTTGGTTGTTTGTAGCGTCAGCTACGCTCGTTGCTGCCACCTGTGCTGGCTCATTTGTGTCATCTTATTCTATGACTTCTTTAGGCTCCGCTGGATTTGTTTTTATTGATCTCTGATTGATGCTCTCGATGAAAACGCCTGGTGGTATTGGTCCTCGAGTCGATCCGATGTTCGCGAGTTCGTCGGCTTCTGTGTTATTTGCTCTGGGGATGTAATGAAGTTCACAGCCGTCGAAACCTCCCTCTAGCGCGTTGTAGAGCTTCTGGTAGGCTGCCATGTTGTCTGTGACTACATTACAGTCTCTCATCGCCTGTTGGAGGACGAGGTTGGAGTCGCCATAGATCGCTAGGCGGGTGGCGCCGCAAGTTTTTGCCATGCGCGTGTCGTGGAGTAGTGCCTCGTATTCTGCTTCATTGTTGGAGGCATTGGTGAAGTTGATCTGGAGGATGTACTTGAGCTTCGTTCCTTTGGGGAGACTAGGACGACGCCTGCTCCGGCTCCTTGCTGTCTTTTGGATCCGTCGAAATACATCGTCCATGAGTTGGACAAATCTGGGGGCCCTGGTGTTTGGACTTCTGCCCACTCGAACAGGAAATCTGGGAGTACTTGGGTTTTGATTGCTGTTGGGTGTTTGAACTGTAGGTCTCGCGGGCTAAGCTCCATGTTCCACTCGGCGACTCGACCGGTCACGCCGGGGTTGTTGAGGATGTCCGCGAGTGGTGCACTGCTCACGATCGTGATGGAGTGTTCATCGAAGTAGTGTGATACTTTCCTGGAGGTCATGATGATGGCGAGCAGGAGCTTCTGGTAATGTGGATACCGCTGCTGTGGTTTCGTGAGTAGCATGCTCAGGTAGTAAATTGGTCTTTGGATGCTCTGGATTTTGCCTTCTTCTGTACGCTCGACAACAAGCTTTGTGCTCACAACGCTGCTGCGTGCTGCTATGTAGAGATACAACTTTTCCCTCTCTTTAGGCACCACCAAGATTGGTGGGGTTGAGAGGGTCTTCTTTAGGTCTGCGAATGCGTTGCGGGCTTCCTCGGTCCACTCAAATTTTTCTCCTTTTCGTAGTAGTTTGTAGAACGGTAAGGTCCTTTCGCCTAACCTGCTAATGAAGCGGCTCAGCGCTGCGAGCTTTCCTGTGAGCTGTTGTATTCCTCTGATGTTGGTTGGCCTTTTCATCTTGGTGATTGCTTGAACCTTTTCAGTGTTTTCTTCGATTCCTCGGGAAGAGACCATGTACCCGAGTAATTTTCTGGCTGGGACGCCGAACACGCATTTTTTGGGGTTCAACTTGATCCTGTATTTGTCGAGGGCTGCGAACGTCTCGCGGAGGTCGTCGAGCAGTGTGTTTGCGCTGTAGGTTTTGATGACAATGTCGTCTACATAGACCTGGACATTCCTTATGATCTGGTCTCTCAGACATGCTTGGATCATCCGCTGGTATGTGGCTCCGGCATTTTTTAGTCCGAAGGGCATAGTTTGGTAACATAATACTCCATAGGGGGTGATGAACGAGGTGTGCTCTTCGTCTTCTTCCTTCATCCTGATCTGATTGTATCCTGAGTATGCGTCGAGAAAAGATAGGAGGTCGCATCCTGCTGTGGAGTCGATTATTTGATCGATTATTGGCAGGGGGAAGTGGTATTTTGGGCAATGCTTGTTGACAGGCCCATAGTCGACGCACATCCTCAGTACCTCGGTGTCGTTTTTAGGGACTAGGACTGGGTTTGATATTCCATGTTGCTTTCTTTGTCTCTCTGATGAACTGTGCGTCGAGTAGTCGATTGACTTCTTCTCCGATTGCTCTGCGTTTGGGCTTTGAAAACTGCCACAGCGCCTGTTTTACTGGCTTCGTGTTTGGCTTGATGTGGAGCGTGTGTTCCGCGAATTCTTGTGGTATCCGTGGCATGTCAGCTGGGCACCACACAAAAAATTTCCACTCTTCACGAAGGAAGGTTATGAGGGCGGTTGCATGCTCTTCTGGAAGGTGGGCATATACGCGGACTGTCTTCTCTTGGTCTGTTGGGTGTACTTGGAGTGTGATCTTGTCGACGTCGACGCTGAAGTCGCGACCAAATTCCTTTGTCTCGCTTCTGTTTGCTAATGGAAATATTCTTTTGTCCGTCACCATGGCTATTTCTTTGAGCTGTTTTTTGGCTCCGAGTGTGTCGGAGACTTTGTGGAAGTCGTGGTCGCACTGGTCCGATTTGATGAAGCTTCCCTTGACTATGATGATTCCTGCAGGTCCTGGCATCTTGAGCTTGAGATATGCGTAGTGTGGAACCGCCATGAACTGTGCGAACGCTGGTCGCCCGAGTATGGCGTGATACTGCGACAGCCAGTCGAGCACTTCGAACTCGAGTGCCTGCTTTGCGAAGTTGCGCTTGCTGCCGAAGATCACATCAAGCTGTATTGCTCCGATGGAGGTGGCTGCTTCGCCCGGGACTACGACATATATTGTGGTTCCTGACTTCTTCCAAACTGATCGTGGGATGAACATCTTGCGTAGAGTGCTGGCGAAGATTATGTTTAGACTGTTGCCTCCGTCCATGTCGTATCCTCTGATCTAGGCTTCGAGGACCAGGGGTGCATGCCCAGGACTCGGGACTGCAGACGGATGGTCGCTCTGCGAAAAGGTGATGCTGGTTTTGGCGCCGCTCAGTTGGTATGTTTCGGTTATCTTTAGGCTTTCGACTGCTTCGTCTTGCAGGGTGTAGGCATCTTGCTTTGCTTTCGGTGGTCTTCCTTCTTGGATCATGCAGATTCGTCCCTGGGATGCGGGGTATTTCTCCTCTGCACTTGGTTCGGGTGACTGCGTGCTTCTTCGCGTGCGTTTGGCTTCATGCTGCTTCTCCTCCTTGAGGTTGTTGGAGAGTTCAGCGAATAGGCGACAATCCCCTAGGGTGTGGCTTGCTCTGAGATGTCCTCGACTGTCTTCAAAACAGTGGATCTCGCAAGGTCCTTCTAGTTGCTCTTTAGCTGTGAGTTTACAGGAGCCGGCGTGCCTTCTTCTCCTTGAGACTTGGAAAGTCTGCGAGTGGTCTTCCGCTCGTCTATGGACTCTTGGGTCAAGTTCTATCCCGTCACTGAGTGATTGGCTTCGGTTGAAGTTGGAGAATTCGTCTCGCCTTCGATCGAGGTCGTAGTAATCTCCGGTCTGGGTCTCGGAGTCGCTTTCTTGGCGTGTGGTGGGAGTCCGGGCGGCGGCGGGTCGTCGATTGATGGGTGAGCCTTCGGCCATGCGCCGCCACTCTTCGATTGGGATTCTCGAGTTGCCTCCTTGTGCTTGTCTTCTAGTTCATCGAGTTCTTTTCCGTCGGTGATGGGTTTGACAGCCGTCGAGGTGTTGGACCTGGTTCTGCTGCAGGCTGGTTGATCATGATGGTGTGACAGAGACGCTTGCGGTGAACTTGAATCTCTCGAGCAGATTGGTTCTGGCTCTAGTCCTTGAGTCTTGATCTGTTGAGGTTAGGACCGCCGAGATCGTGATTCCAACCTGTGTAGTCCCCACAGACGGCGCCAATTGACGGGGATCAACCCCGGAAAATCCCATGGTCAGGGACCCTGGGTTAGTCATAGAGATAGGCACAAGTTGGACGATACTCGTCGGCTAACAGGAGAAGCACTTCCTGCTCGATACTATTACGTGAGGGGGCGATTACAGTGGAGGCCAAGGCGAGTTCTCGCAAGGCAAGGATGAGTAGATGCGTATTGACTTGTACAGGACGTCTCCGCTCCCAACCTTTATATACCAGGCTAGGTCTCGGGGAGTCCGTGCTAGGTTACATAGGTAGTTTCCTAATCCTATTCCTGCCTTGTACGCCAAGTTGCACCTTCCATATTAGTCGTGGACTCCTACGTCGGTCCTTGGTTGGGCCAACTATGGGCTTGTCGCATCATCCCAGCGGGCCTTCTGTCTTCACACGCACCAGGTAGTCTCATACGTAGGAGTCGTGGGGTCACCCCCTCGTCAGGATTGTTTTATGTAACTGAAGCACATATGTGTTGTGTAAATTAAAATTAGTGCATCCTTTTATTGCAAACAGTTCATCATATGTGATCGTTTGGACCGTCTCATAACCATGGAGGATATCTCGTAACACTAGCGCACAATTATAGCCGTTCGATGTAACCGTAGCGCCGAACAATAGTCGTTGGATCTTACCACGATCCGCGAGAAGCTGGTTAGTCGACCTGAGTGGGCCGTCTCAAGACCCTAGAGGATATCTCGTAACCCTAGTTCACAACTATGGCCGTTGGATGTAATAGTAGAGCCAAACGATACTCGTTGGATCTTACCACGATCCGTGAGAAGCTGGTTATGCGACCTGATTCGTTGATATTAATTCAAGTATATTGAAAACAAGTTATATTGCATAAACGTTTGTGATTATCTGAAAGGTACTGGCAATCCCCCACCTTAATTTTCTCTTATCATCTCATTCGGGTAAACAATAGTGCATGTTTGGTATAATCATATACTTTTCCCGTCAGCCCCTACTTCACGAATGAAGACATCACGTTATTTTTAAATCCTTTAAACCCCAAAGTTTTTATGTGTTCAACACTAATTATTCACACTAGATTTCAAACGTTTCTGACTTCATTTGGCAATTATAACGCATCAAATGATTTATTTTTGATCAAAAGGACCCTACATTGAAAATCAAATCGAACGGCCTCTAAAAAGGATGAGACTTGACATGGTGTCGTTATTTTACATACATGGTAGCTGGTAAAAATTTGAGAGGATTATCGTCAAAATAAGATACGCTCCATGTACAAACTAGACCATTCCTTTCCAAGTACCGGGGATTCAATCAGAATCAACCAAATTACAAAGACATTGCATTATTTCTAAGTCATTTAAACCCCAAACTTTTTAAGTGTACAACACTAATCATTCATACTAAGATCTTGAAATTTCAAACTTTTTTTACTTCATTTGGCAATTTAAACGCATTAAATGATTATTATTTTTATCAAAATGGCCCTACATTGAAAATCAATTGAAACGGCCTCAAAAAAGGATGAGACTTGGCATGGTGTCGTTATTTTCCATACATGGTAGTTGGTAAAAATTTGAGAGGATTATCATCAAAAATTAGATACGCTTCTTGTACAAATTAGACCATTCTTTTCCAAGTACCGGGGATTCAACGGACTTGTATGTCTCTAGAATTGTGTCTCTCCATGGTGTTCCTTTGGAAATCAGTTCTGATCGTGGTAGCCTTTTCACCTCTAGATTCTGGGGAAGCTTTCAGAATGGTATGGGAACTCATCTCTCCTTTAGCACAGCTTTCCATACTCAGTCTAGCGGTCAAGTTGAAAGGGTTAACCAAATTCTCGAAGACATGCTCAGAGCTTGTGTTATATCTTTCGGAAAAAATTGGGAGAAATCTCTTCCATTCGCCGAATTTGCTTATAACAATAGTTTCCAATCTAGTCTGAACATGGCTCCTTTTGAACTCCTCTATGGACGAAGATGTCGAACACCCCTAAACTGGTCAAAAACCGGTGAAAGACAATTCTTTGGACCGGATATGATCAAGGAAGCAGAAGAGCAAGTTCGCATTGTTCGTGATCAATTGAAAGCATCCCAGTCTTGTCAGAAAAGCTACTATGATTGTCATCATAGGCAAGAAAGCTACAATCTTGATGAGAAGGGTTACCTCCGGGTTACTCCTCTGAAGGGAACCCAACGCTTCGGTATCAAAGGCAAGTTGGCCCCACGTTATATCGGACCTTTCCGCATTCTCGCAAAACATGGAGAAGTTACCTACCAACTTGAACTACCCCCGCACCTTTCCTGAGTACACGATGTATTACATGTGTCACAACTCAGGCGTTGCTTCAAGGACCCCATCCGCGAAGTCGACCATGAAACGCTTGATCTCCAAGATGACCTTTCTTATCGAGAGTACCCCGTTCGTATTCTTGATTCCGCAGAGCATGTCACTCGTCCTCAGAAGATCAAGTTCCTCAAAGTGCAATGGTCACATCACTCTGAGAAAGAAGCAACCTGGGAAAGAGAAGACCGCCTCCGTGCCGAGTACCCCTCCTTCCTCCCGCAGACTTCTGAATCTCGGGACGAGATTCTTTTGAGTGGGGGCGAGTTGTCACAACCCCAAGTTAGGTATGTGCTAGGATCAAGAGCTACATTGCATTCATGTTAAAAATTTCAAAAGAAATTGAAATGGGAGAGAGAAACCCCCCCAAATGAATTAATTCAAATGGCCAAAAATAAATCTTCTCCAAAAATTCTTGTTTGACTTTTGAAAAGTCACATAAATGAGTGTGATGACATGAAAAGTGATGTGGTAGAATTCCCATGCTCATGTAATTTTGAAAAATTCAAACAGGACCTTGGAATTAATCAAAAACCCCTATTTGAATTAAAGTTCAATTGATTTGAAATTTAAAAAGTGCCAAACTTTATAAGTGGCTAGCCTAATATATTATCAGGCCATATAAAAAGTTTCAGCATTTTTAAAAATGCCTAGCTATTTATTTTAGCATGGCTAACATAAGACAGAAAAGAAAAATAGAAAAAGAAATGAGCAAAGACTTACCTCTCGCATAGGGCGAAGCCCACCTTCTTCTGGCCCAACCCAGCCCACCTGGGGCATCCCTGTCTTCTTCCACCTTTAGCGTTGAAGTAGCTTGGTGGCGGCCAGAGCGCGCACCAGAGCCACCTCGACGCCTTGAAGCTTCCAGAGCCCCCATTTCCTCTCCTCGGTGTTCTGGAGAACCCCCTACGCGCCATGCACCGTTTCCCCCTCAGTCCAGTACCTATCCACCCGTCTCCTTCTCTCCCGCAAGCTTCCCCGAGAGCAGCCGCAGGCCATGGCCTTGGAAACATGCAGCCCGAGCCAACCCTAGCCGCTAGAACCTTGTCCAGCGAACTCCTCGACGTCGACTTCGTCTCTATGCAAAGGATCGGGAGCTGCATCGCCTTCGAGTCGCCGGAATCTTCACCGAGACGCCGCCGAACCCGCAAGAAAAATCCGTCGAATTCGTCGTCGTTGAAGCCTCCCCGCCTCCAACGCCTGTGCCATCGCATTCACCACCTCCTGGTGAGCAGAACCCCCAACCTCGCAGCTCCTCAATCCCCCCCTAGCCGACTCCACCATGGGAGCAGAGCTCCACTGCCTCCATGGGCAGTCAAACGCACGCTCCTGTGCCTCCACTTCCTCCCCAACATGTCTACGTTGTTCCTGGAGACGTGGGCTTCCAAACGCGCGCACGCCCGCTTCTTCCCGCGAGCGTTTTTCTAGTGCTGATCGAAGCCGAGGCGCTGGCCGCCGCCAACCTCGAAGCCGCCGTCGTCTGTGACCTTCCCAGCGATGCGCAGTTGGTGCATCCGATGCGGTTCGTCAAGGGCTTTCGAACGGTGGCCTTGGCGCGAAGAATGGAGGCCAGGAGGAGAAGCTAGCTCAGCGCCGCCGCGTCTGGGACATCGCCGGTGACCTCCTCCCCGGTGAGCCCACGTGGCAGGGGATTAGCCCCTAATCCCTCCCCCCTGTGAGGCTTACAGGTGGGGCCCCCAGGCCCTTAACCCTCTGGTTAGGTTTAATTAAAAAGAAAATGTTTTAATTAACAGAACAGAGGCTGACCAGTGGGTCCCCCTTGTCAGTGGCCCCTTGACATCATGCTGACCTCAGTGTGACGCATTAAGTGCTTTTCTAATTAAAACAAATTCAGAAATGGGTAGAAAATACTCTAAACTTTGGAAATTCATAGAATATTCATCCTAACTCGAAATATAGCAAATAATATGTCTAAAATTATCAGAAAAATACAAGGATTCTGAATATGCAACTTGTTTCTATGTTTGACCATTTTAAAATGGGTGAACAGTAGCAAACATGCATATGGCATTCTTTTGAATTCAAATTTGGAGTGATTTTGCAAATGACTTTGCAACACACTTCTTTTAAATGGTTTCATCCACGCATCAGAGACTTTACCTCACCTTTACAACATCACTTCATGCTCAACCATTTCAAATGAACATTCATGGATTCAAATGCATTTGAAATTCATCGATAAATCAAATGGAGTTTGAATTTGCAATTCATTTGCAATATACTCCTTTTAATTGGAATAACTCACACATCAGTGACACATACATCAAGTTTCAACCTTCAACTGATGTGTTTGAGAATTGTCTTATTATTGTTTCGATGTTTGTTGTTTGTCGAATAGAAGTGGAGCCGGAACCCAAGATCACCCCCTTCGATGAAGACCCCGATACTGAACCTCATCCGCAAGGCAAGCAAACCCCCATTGATCATGTCGATAAAAACCCATTTCCCTCTCAGTCTCGCTTATGCATGAAATAGGATGATCACCTTGTTATCGATTATACCGCATAGTTGAACCCATATCCTTTGCATGACCTATCATCTTGTCACAATATTAAGCAAACCACAATCCTAGCTGACATAGGAGTTGATTGATATCATGTGGCCCCTGCAACTGTTACTGCTTATTGCATGCTTAGAGTTACCATGAGGTTACTCTTTTGTGAGTCGGGATGGTAGTGATCATGTTGATGATGGTGGAAATGTGTTGGTGAATCTACCCTAATACAAGGTGAACGATGAGAGGTTGTGTAGGAGTACACAGTGGGTTGTCTCGTTGAACACCGCCTTAAGCCTGAGTTCTTGTGTGGTGATCCAAGACGAAGAGTACTACAATATGTTGGGCACATGGACCCCCGCTCAACCTACTAACTCACCCCTTCTCAGTTTAATGAGTCGCAGTAGTTCAGAGTTCTGGTAGGTCTGTGGCACGGTCTGCGAAGTGGAAGAACGGCTATTCAGACTGGCTTGGGACCCTGCACACATCTTCTGGGACCACATCGGTAAACCGGCCGGGTTCACGATGTGGAATCCAGCCCAGATAGGCATCTCCATTGAATTTGAGTTGGCTGTGATGTAAAAGTTGTGGAAATTATCCTCGCCGACACCCGCTTGAATGGTGTCGAGGCCAAGGCGGTAACTGATAGTTTCATGTGTGTAGTAGTACACCCCTGCAGGGTTAATAAACTATTCGAATAGCCGCGTCCGCGGTAAGGGACTACTTGGAAAGCTGTGCTCGATTATTAGACAACTTCAATGGATACTTATAAAACTTGCCAAGATAAGCGTGAGTGCTATGGCGTGCTTTCTCGTGGGGAAGTCGAGGAAGGCACCATAGTGGTGTAATTGGTTGGAGACATGTAGTGGACTCGTGTACGCTTCTTACCTCAATTCTGGTACTCGTAGTTCAGGACTAGCCAAGTAAAAGCTGGCACTTCTTCTTTTGAACCCCACCTCCCTTTACCTTGATACATGTGCATGAGTAGTATAGTTCCTACGTAAGTCTTGCTGAGTACGACTTTGTACTCACGTTTGCTTATTCTATGTTTTAGATGAACCCACTGCCCCCGAAGGTGGATTCTTCCTGGAGCTCGATGACTGAAGCCAAGCTAGTGTAGTCCCAATCAGATGACTGGTCCCTCGCTGAAGGGCTTGTTTATAGATAAGGCTTCTCTAAGCCATTTGTTAAACTTGTCTGTACTCAGACCTACTTTTCTTCCGTATGTTTGATGTAATGTTGGATCACAGTCTCGTGATCTCTGTGTGCACTCTGTAAGAGTTATCAATAAAGTGGTACACTTTGTAGACAGTTGCAATGATACCTGTTGTTCATGCTAGACATGTGTGATGCGTGTATGATTATAACATGCAAGTCTTAGTATGGGTTTTCGAGACCTTATTTGTGATCTGGCTGGCGGTCTTTTATACACCAAGTGGCCCTTAGATGTGCGCAGCTTGGGGTATCGCGATGCGATTGCTCGTGACTCCGTCACGTGCACACATTGATGTATGATCGAGCCCGCCCTAGACCCCGACTAAGTGATCGGGCTGGAGTAAGTCTATGTAAGGGTTATAATAAAATCGATAGTATGGTTGAGACGACTTGTCTATGAGTATGGGAGTTCACCACCCTTATCATTTAGACTTGTGTGCGGACGATGAGGACCCATCTCAGTTGATCATCCGGCCTGGATGGGATGCCCCTCAAGTTCGATGCTTTCCGAGAACGTTTTGTGCTTGGCCTTGTCTGCTTATACAAGTGGGTACGGTTCTCGGCTCTCCATATGATTGTGTTGTAGCGAGTCTTGCATACGCTAACCCCGGGTCCCTACAGGTAGTGAGTGCGGTACTCGCCAACGGTACTACCGTGGCGCGGTACTACCGCCCTGGCAGAACCAGGGAGCCCAGGCCACACAACAGATGAACTCCAAATGAAACAAGCAAACCTTGAAGTGCCACAACTTCTGCAAATGAACTCCGATTAAGGCAAACTAAAGCTTGATGGAAATATTTAGAAGTGGCAAGGGAGAAATGTCAACCAAATAGAGGTGTGAAACCTCTAACCAAGACGACCCGACAAATCTCCCACATCGAAAAACATACGAGAAGACGCATATGAAATTCGTTTTCGATGAACAAGAGCTTGTCATGAAGAAGACCACAAGCTCCAAAACTCACACAGAGAGAAGCCAAACAAGAACCAATGAAGATGATGCCAAGGATGCAAAAGGTTTGAGCTGTCCACGAACGACTCGGCCTAGCCTATAACACGGTCTCCTAACTACTAACAAGAGACCGGTAAACTAGACACCTATCTAGTCAAACATTTGTCTTGCGCATAATCCACTTGAGCTTGATGATGACGATCATTCCCGCCTCAAGTTGTAACATCTTCCTTGATTCCGCCGGCTCGATGAAGACTTGTAGATAGCTCCCCCATACTCCATTATGGGTGAGCCTCTTTTAGGCACATCTTCACACGACCATTATCACCAAATGGTCGGCAAGCTCCAAGCATACGATATCTTCGTGATGCTCCTCTTGACCTTGTACACATCACCTTAACCAATCTTTGGATAGCTCCATGAAGAACACCTTGGTCAACACGAAATCTTCATCCTACAACCTTGAAGCCGCCATATGATCTTCAAGCGTTTCCTATGGACAAACCTTAAAGTATAACTCAAGGAAACCATTAGTCCATAAAGATTGTCATCAATTACAAAAACTAAACATAAGGGCACATGCCCTGCCGGAAGCATACCTTCTGGGAGGATCTTTTGGGTCAGCGTCGTGGCTGTTCTCTCCACTTTCGGGCGCTGGAAAAGGGCTAGGTAAAAACCCGCGACATCTGGCGCTAGATTGAGGGCCTGAGAAGCAACCCTCTACAATTTGGCGCTAGAAGGAGGGCCGGCGGTCACGTCGTCCCTAGCGTTTGTGTTCCTCTCATGTTTATCAGGTTTTTTCTTTCGAGGACACCACGCTCAGGCGAGCACGCATGGATGACTACTCTCAAGGGTGGTGACCTTCCCTCGCTACACTCCCCATTCTCAGGGGCTCCTCGGCCCCCCCACGCAGTGGCCATTTCATCACATATTACCGGAAGGAGAACTCCGGATGGTTTTCATATACCGGATGATTATTCCAAGAAGGTTACCGGACGCCTCTTTCGAACATGATGAAGTTGGCATGTCTGACAAGCCCTGTTTGAGTAGCCTGCGTAGGCTCCGTGCCTGCCCAGACAGAAACCCTCGTGGCAGACCCTACCTATCAGGATCCGCTATCCTGTGAAGGCCGGGCTGGAGTTCCCGTCATGGATCCGTGCGAGCGGATGTACCAGTTGATGGTACGAGAGATGATAATGGCTTCTCGCCCTTCATTGACTACCCCAAGAGGAAGGTTAAGACGTAGATAGCGGCAAATTTCTCTTGGTGAAGATACCAAGGTTTGTCTCCGTAGGACTCCGAAGACGACAAGTAGGTGGTAAAGTGAACAATGGCGTCGTTCACAACCGAGGTTGCTTAATTTACCTAGACCTGCACACACAACAAGTAACTTTGCTCCCAACGAAGTTCAGAGATATTGTCAATCTCTCTACTCTTTTTGTTTACAAAGGATCAAACGCAAGGGATAATGATAGCAACTGAAAGTAAAATCAATAAATAAAGTGGAGGTGGAAACATGGTGAAAATATGGACCGGGGTCCCATGATGTTCACTAGTGATGTCTCTCTCCCAAAAGACGATAAAAAGGCTAATGATGGGTGAACAAATTACAGTTGGGCAATTGACAGAATTATAAACGCACCTCAATGCTAATTATGCTACTGGAAAGTAAGAGACTCAAAAGTATGGGTAATACGCCAAGACAAGTACACCGAAATCCATCTGCATCTACTCACTAATCATCTACCCTGAAATATCTATCTAGAACATCTCGCTGGTATTAAGTTGTGAGCCCCACCCAAAGTGTAAACTCAAAGCAACAGACAATTGCATTAACAATATATGCGTAAGGTAAACAATTCTTAAACCGCGTTTATATGCATCGTTGTTTTCTCCCTGGTGGCAACAACACATCCCCTAGTCTCATGTTTCTGTCACTCAAGTTAGACATCGGGGGGCATGAACCCACAATCATGCATAACACTCCCTCTTGGAGTTACTATCTACTACTTGGCCAAAGCAATAAAAAGTAACGGAGAACATGCAATAATTACTCAAGAACAAAATATAAATGGTAAACCAAATATATAACTCATCACGATCTGAACATAATCTCATAATCCATCGGATCCCAGCAAAGACATCATAGCAGCATCGGGAAAATTACATAGGTGCCTTGATCATGGAGGGCAGCTCACAAGGACTAAACATTGAAGAACAAGATTGGAGAGAACACATCACATAGCTACTGTTCATGGACTCATGGTCCAAGGGGGTCTACTCACGGCACATTCGGGAAGCGTCCATGGTGGTGGAGAATCTCCCAGAGGTCAATCCTCCCTCCGGCAGGGTGCCGGGAAGAGGTCTTCTGGTGTTCCCGATCTTGGAAGCGCGGCGGCAGCGGAACAAAGAGTTATGCGATGCGGGGTTCTCCTCAAGGGTTTCTGGGACGAAGAGGTAATATAGGCCAAACGGGGAGACTACTAGAGAAATAGCTATACATGGAAACCTTATTAGTGGCGCATTTTATATGTAATGTGCCACTATGTTGTAAGGGATGGCGCACTGGTAAAAAATGCGCCACCTATAAGCACTTATAGGTGGCGCATTTAAAAAAATTTGCCACCCCTAAGAGTGGGTCAGCCCTGGATCCCCTTATACGTGGCGCATTTGGAGAAATCCGCCACCCCTAAGAACCTTATAGGTGGCCCATTTTGGAAATGTGTCACCCCTAAGAGCTTATGGGTGGCGCATTCTGGAAATGCGCCACCCCTAAGGAATTATTAGTGGCGCATTCAGAATGTGCCACCCATAAGCTCTTAGGGGTGGCACATCTTGCATATGCGCCACTACTAAGCAAAAAATGTGAGGGAAAATTCCCAAATACAACCCCCCCGATGGACCGCCTTTTCAATTTGAAAAATAAATAAAAGAAAATGATATAAATGTCAAAAAATAAAAGAAAATAAGTTTCCCATATGATATGTGGTCTAGTTGTTAGAAAAATTTACAAGTATGAATATCGAATTTTTTTTGCAAAATCTCTCGAGAATTTTGTAAAATGGGCATAACTTTTGCATACGACCTCCGATGAAAAAGTTTTGCATACGGGCCTTTTGAAGATCCGGAGACAAAAAAATGCGCCACTAGTAACAGAAAAAAATTGAATTTTTTTATAAATATTTTTTTATTTTTTTAAAAATTCAAAATAGGCTAGAGGACAGATCGGGAAGTTAAAAAAAGTTGAAAATTTTAGCTAGTAACATTAAAAAAAATAAAAAACTTAAATTTTTATTTTCGATTTTTTTTTTAAAAGTTGGAAATATGCTAATGGTCCCATCGAGAAAGTTTCAAAAAAATATTGAAAATTTTAGCACACCCATGAACATCAACAAGGTCCTAGACATCAACATGGTTCAATAGGATTTATATGATAGATATATCAACAAGTGCCTGCTAGGTGAGCTGGAGTGGGAGTTGAATAGAACCGAGAAGTTAAGCATGCTGGGGCTGCAGTAGTGCTAGGATGGGTGACCCTCGGGGAAGTTTGACAATGGAGGTTAGTTTGACCTGAGATTAAGCATAATGACCGAGCATTAAGCGTACTAACCTGAGATTAAGAAAAAAATAAATAAATGAACAAATTGTTTCCCTGATTCAAAATTCAAAATTTAATTTTTTTAATAGTGGCGCATTTTCAGAATGCGCCACCCCTAAGACTCTTATGGGTGGCGCATTCTCGAAATGCGCCACGCATAAGAGTTTTAGGGGTCTGAAATGTGCCATTATTAAGGTCTTATTAGTGGCTTGTCCTTAGTGGCGCATTTGAAATGCGCCACTAAAGGCAAAAAAGGACGCCACTATAAGGCCGTTTTATAGTAGTGGGAGCCAGGGGCCACCTAGGGCTCCCAGGCGCCCTGGTGGCGTGGGCAGGGGTGGGGGCCCCATGTCCTTCCTTCGGGGGTCCGGAAGCTTCCGTCTCGCGGATTTTTATGGAATTTTTGGAGCACATTAAATTGGGGAAAAATCACTTCAACTAAAAGACATCAGCAGACTGAAACTTGCAATGGGTGCACTGAGTTAGTAGGGTAGTACAAATATGTGTAAAATGATATAAAAGTGTATCAAAACATGTTGCAATGTCACATAAGAGTGCATGGAACATGATGAAATTATAGATACGTTTGGGACATGTCAACATCCCCAAGCTTAATTCATGCTCGTCCTCGAGTAGGTAAATGATAACACAGATAATTTCTGTGGTGATATGGTAACACACATATAAGAACTTCAAAGTAAAACAAGTAAGATGTGCAATTCAAGTCAATATAATAACAAGAAAGAGTCCTATTATTGATACTAGCAAAGCATGAACATAAAGGTGCAAGAGCTCTCGTTGTCCGTGACTCGAATGTCTCCAAATGGTGTTTGAGTGCAAGAAATGGGACTTGGGATTGGAGAATCAAAATAATATATATAGTTTAATTCAGAACTCAAACTACTAAAGTTTCACACTTGGTCTCCTTAGGGATCTTATTTTGACTCATCACCAGACCACTAGTCAGGTACAAGTCAAACTGACCCTCTCCCTTTCGACTTTGAGCACTCATGCAATGGATGAGCACGAGAAAGATATGTGGCACTTAGGATGGCCACGAGAGAAATGATGGGGAAGGAATAGAAAAAGGTGTGAAAGGCTCACATCAATGAGGACAATCATAAGCAAGAGAAAGCCAAATGATAGATATGATGTGAGGAGTAGGGATTGCCATGCAACGGATGCACATATGAGCTAAGATAATATCTCCAATGGAACTAGTGGGGGTGCATCCAACTTGCTTTCTCATGAAGACCTAAAGCTAATCTGAGGAGGCTCATCCTTGGAATATGCAAGCCAAGTTCTATAGTGAAAGGTTCCCCACATAGTTATGCATGAATGATAATCTCTATGGAGTACAAATATAGCAATGGAGTACGAGTGTGGATCTTTCAAAAGGAATAGTAGTGTTGCCCCCTTCTCTATTTTTATTTCTTTTTTATCTTTTTTGTATTTTTGTATTTTTGTGGCCTCTTTGGATCTTTCTATTTATCTCTCCTTTGTCCTCTTTGGGATCTTTTAATTTGCCCTTTTTGTAATCTTTTCCTCACTGAAGGGCAACACTCTATATTTTACAAGAATATAGAAGATCTTCACACTTTACAAGAAGTACTCAACATAAAGAAAGATGAAAACTATCATGATGTATACAAATGTATGCCTCTGCCACTGTAGTAGGATATGCAATGATACTAGCGCGTCATGTAGCAATAATAAGGGAAAATCCTAAATATCATGCCGCTCTTCGATCAAGAAAGAACATGTATGACATGAAAATCAAGTCATGAGATGGTGGATGTTGCATGGCAATGTATCTCGGAAAGCTATGGAAATGCCTTGATAGGTAGGTATGGTGGTTGTTTTGATGAGATAGAAGGAGGTTTATGATGACAGAGCGTATCATGCCAAGGTTTTGGATGCATCGAAGAAGTATGCGCCAACTCTCAAGGTGAGAAAGGGCAATGCACAGTACCGAAGAGGCTAATAAAATATGGAAAGGTGGAAGTGCCAACAATCGAATAATCGCATTAGTCTGAAGAACTCATGCACTTATTATCGGTAACTCTCTATCTAATCGGGAGGTTCACAATGAGATCCGTACCCCGAGGAGGAGTGTATGGCGGTTTGGTTATCCTTGCTCATCCTCGACCCATGGTACGTGAGGGTACTCTATATATTCCAACCCCTCCATAGGTTAGCGATCCATCTAGTAGCTAGAGTTCTCAACTAATTTTTATAGTTTTTGAAAATAAGCATGGATTTCCCAAAATACGACACCTATCACTAATAGGCTCAAGCTCTGGGCACCCTAATGTCCAAACATTACTCCAAACAATACCTCAAAACTATTGCATGTTACTACTACACTTGTAATAGCAACCTTAATTGCCTACTCATGCAAGACACACAACTCAGTGCAACAAGCCAAATCTCTAAATAAGCTAAGCACGAAAACTCATAAAGTTCCTAGAACAACCTAAAAAAAATCTCTTAAAAAGATAAGCATGAAAACGAAGAGCTAAGCATGACAACCGCTATGAAACAGATAAAGAACACACACAAAAAGAGAGAAAAGCATGCAAGCATATGTTTTGTTCTACGGTGGAGTGGAGCGTGTTTCTCTCCCAAACAATGAAGGCTAGGATCCAACTTGTTATGAACAACAAGCCAAACTAAAACAAACAAAATATTAAAGAGCGAGAGGTATTTCGCGATGCGAGGTTCTCCTCGAGGGTTTCAAGGACAAAGAGGTAATATAGGCCAAAGGTGGGAGCCAGGGGCCACCTGGGGCTACCAAGCGCCCTGGTCGCGCGGCCAGGGTTAGGGCTGCGCCACCTGGCCGCCTGGGCGCCAGGTGGGGCCCCCTGGCGCTCCTTAGGGGTTTCGGAAGCTTCCGTCTCGCTGATTTTTATTCTAATTTTTCTGGAATTTTTGGAGCACTTTAAATTGGGGAAAAAACTGTGCAACTAAAAGACATCAGTAGACAGAAACTGGCACTAGGTGCACTGAGTTATTAGGTTAGTCCAAATATGTGTAAAATTATATGTAGAAAAACATGTAGAAATATCACATAAAAGTGCATGGAACAAGAAGAAATTATATATACGTTTGGGACGTATCACCAGTCTCCCGGATAGGCATACCCGGATGGTTCACACAACTCAGATCTTATTCCGAGGTATCCTGTTCGGGAAACGGCCTCCCTTGGTCATCCCGGTAGTAACAATGGGAGTCACCTCCCCTGGACCTATGTGTTCTCGGGAGCACGTCCCAAAATGAAACAACGAAAGGGCCATACACCTATTTTCCACCCCTTCGTTGGTTCTTCAACTGAAACATGCCTACCCCTCGCACGGAAGAAAAGCACTATGCCCTTCCGAGTAAGCCAAGAACCAGACCCTATTCGGACTTCACGGACGAGTTCACCAGATTCATATTCTCCTCCGGATTGTCGGTAAAGCTCACCAAATGCGACAGGTAACATGGGACAAGTAAGCTTTCGGGTACCACATCCACTACTGCTCCTTTAGGAGGATTTTTCAGGGCCTAAGTACAACTTGAGTTCCCGAATCGATATTTAAATGTTAAATCTAACTACTTGGGAGGTTGCATCGCAACCCCACATCACCTACCGCTAAGTGAAAAATTGCAGGTCCAAAGTAAAGAGAACCTTGCAGATGGGAGAGCCGCCAAACGGGAGCCGCAGTCCTCCCCCGTGCCTTCTCGGCGGAAGAATTTCGCCTCATTAGCGGCCGGCGGCAGACTCAGCGCCGAGGAAGTCTTGGGTGACCCCCGCAGTCCCCGACTCGACGGAACCGCCAGCATCGACCTCCATGAAGCACTCTGCGCGGACCCCCCCCCCCCCCACAGCTGCAAGATCTTCAGCCAGAGAGTGTCCTGGCCATCGTACCAGAAGAGGATGGCCCGGAACTGCTGTATGCTCCTCCAGCGGATGAATTCCGCCCATCCCTGGTCCAGGTATAGGTCAGGGGACGTGCGTCCCGCCATTGACTACGCGAACATGTCAGGCAACCGAAGCCAGTCGCACATGGGCTCGATCACCACCACAAAGAACTCGTGGGCCGCGATCCCCATGTGCTCCCTCGCCAGAGCCGAAGAAGACGACGCTCTGCCTCGGCTCCTTCTGCGGCTGCCGGAAGACCCCGACCAGCTGCGCCGCCTCCTCGACCCACATCTCCTCTGTGCACCCCCAGCATTGCTTGGGCCGCCGCATGCAAGGTGTTGGATTGCCTTAGAGGCGCCATGGGGGCGAGATAGCCGGAAGAAGAAGTGGAGAACCTGGGAAGGGAAGTTGTACCCTCCGATTCACACTCCACCCCTTAAATAATCGCAAGACTACCACAGCGGAGTATTTTTTCCATGCCTTCGCACGTAAATTAATTACAGCGGGCCTCCCACCACATTGCCTCGAGTCTTAACACCTTTTTCAAGGCATCATCATCATCACCCTTCAAATCCGACTGGCGATACAACACGTGTCAAGGCCAGCATTTTCCCTGCGATGTGACAGCCGGTGGACAGATTAATATGCCATCTCGGAAGACTCAGCTCCGATTCCGGGAAACCTTCATCGAATCCGAGCCCGAGGGCTACTTTCGGTAAACCGGAACAGGGGTTTCTCGTTTTCCCGTACAACGCCTTCACCTCCTAGAATATCAGAAGGGAGCCTCCGGCGAGGACGTCTGAGAAAGGGTCCTGTGCAGACCGCCCATGAGATCCCCGTATGCTAATACCGCCAGAGCAAGAAGCAGAAAGACACCAAGTCCACGGCCATGCACCCGAAGAGTTCTGACATGTGGATACCTTAGGAGCCTATTGGAATTATGCCCTAGGGGCAATAAGAAAATGTATTATTATAATTCTTGTTTCATTATTAATGTTTATATATCTGTAATATAAAGGCAATGGTCTAGGCGGAAGTTTGCCAAGTGCAAGTTAACTCGCTTCGGAGAAAAACCCATATGCAGGTGTGGAGTATAAACACAAAGTGTTCTTAGTCTGCCTCTAGGACTAACCTGTGTATTATGGATGTCATGTTTTCCTGACATAGGGCATTGAACATGTCGTTAATACATGGGAGCACATTGTTGTCAAAACAAGGGTGCCGAACCCACCCAATTGTATGATTTTCTTTGAGATTTCATCATCATTGTATTATGAGTTAAATCATTAGATGAGTTGACATTTTCCTGTGTCCTTATATACCATGAGAATATTAAGTACCTACATACCGGAGGGTGGGTTTTGAATCTGTCCAAACACCACCCGTAACAGGCGTGGCTATAATGGTTTTGCTCACTCGCACTCGAAAGTATGTCTAGGGCCTTGATGATTCAAGTTGGGATTTGCTCCTCCTATTCAGCAGAGATATTCTTTGGGACCTCTCGGTATTAAGTATCCACCAACATCTGGCCGGATATTCTGTGAATAGATCACATGGGATACGAAATACGTGAACGCGAAAAAGAACAAACCGATATGAGGATAATGATTATAATGATTAATGAGTTGATCATGCGGATACCTATATAATCTCACCACATGTTTTTGTAAAGTATCGCGAAGAAAAGGGATTGGATGTCAACCAGAGGTTCACTCGAATTCATATTCGTGTAGGTGCGGGAACCATTATGGGTGTCCATGGCTCCGCTATTGGTTATTGATCCGAAGAAAGTCAGTTTCTGGTTCATGTCCGTATTCACTACTGGAAAAATGGCTATAGATAATATGAACACTAATGGCGCTCTATACATGTGGTGCGCCATTACTAAATAGTAATGACGCACCATTACACAGTGCGCCATTAGTAACATAAATAGCAGTGGCGCACGAGGTGAAAAGTGCGCCATTACTATGTTTGACCAAGATTTGACCCATGCCTAAACATAGTAATGACGAACTTTTAACAGGTGCGCCATTAATAAGTTGGGGTAGTAATGGTGCACCTGGTGAAAAGTGCGCCATTACTATGTTTGACCAAGATTTGACCCATTCATCGACATAGTAATTGCGCACTTTGTATAGGTGCGCCATTAGTAAGTTGGGTTACTAATGGCGCACCTATACAAAGTGCGCCATTACTAACTTTTTTTTGAATTTTGAAGGCGGGAAAATTAAAAAATTAAAAAAATCGAAAAAATAAATTTTTTTAGAAATGGCGCACTTTGTATAGGTGTGCCAATACTAACTTTTTAAATAAAAATTGAATTTTGAAGGCGGGAAAAAAAATAAAAAAAAGTTAGTAATGGCGCACTTTGCATAGGTGCGCCATTACTAACTTTTTTTATTTTTTTTGAATTTTGAAGGCAGGAAAATTAAAAAATTAAAAATTCGAAAAAATATAAAAGTTAGTAATGGCGCACTTTGTATAGGTGCGCCATTACTAACTTTAAAAAAAATTGAATTTTGAAGGAGGGAAAAAAAATAAAAAAAAGTTAGTAATGGCGACTTTGCATAGGTGCGCCATTACTAACTTTATTATTATTATTTTTGAATTTTGAAGGCGGGAAAATTAAAAAAATTAAAAATTCGAAAAATTAAAAAAAGTTAGTAATGGCGCACTTTGTATAGGTGCGCCATTACTAACTTTTAAAAAAAATTGAATTTTGAAGGCGGAAAAAAAAATAAAAATAAAAAATAAAAAGTTAGTAATGGCGCACTTTGCATAGTGCGCCATTACTAACTTTATTTATTTATTTTTTAATTTTGAAGGCGGGAAAATGAAAAAAATAATAAAAAATTCAAAATATAAAAAAAATTAATAATGGCGCACCTTACGAATAGTGCGCCATTACTAAGTTTTTTTTGAAATTTGAAGGCGGGAAAATAAAATAAAAATAATAAAACAAATTAGTAAATAAAATAAGTAACTTTTTTCGAATTTTTTAGAATTTTGAAGGCGGGAAAAAATTAAAAAAAAATTCAATTTGAAGGCGTGAATTATTTTTAATTTTGAAGGCGCGATTTTCTTTTGAATTTTTTTTAACTTTTTTGACTTTTAAATTTTATCAAAAGTTTAGATTTTTTCATTTTTTTGAAAGTTTTCAAAAAATATATTCTTTTTCAAAAATTTTGAAAAAAATAATTTTTTCAAATTTTGGACATCAACAAGGTTTAATAAGATTATTATGATACATATATCAACAAGTGCGTGTTATGTGAGCTGGTGTTGGGATTGGATAGAACTGAGAAGTGAAGCGTGCTGGGGCTGGAGTAGTGTGAGGATGGGTGAACGTTTGGGAAGTTTGACCGGAAATTTGACCACGGAGCGCCATTTGACTTGGGATTAAGTTTATGTGACCTGAGATTAAACATATTGAACGTAGATTAAGAAAAAAATTGAAGAAAAAAAATCAAATTTACAAAAAAATTTGAAAAAATATTCAAAATAAATTTTGAAAAAAAATTGCTTGTAATGGAGCACTTATATAGGTGCGCTATTACTAAGTCAGATAGTAATGGCGCACTTCTATAGGTGCGCCATTACTAAGTCAGATAGTAATGGCGCACTTCTATAGGTGCGCCATTACTAAGTCAGATAGTAATGGCGCACTTCTGGGCCTAGTAATGGCGCACCTAGTGCGCCATTACTGTCTGGGATAGTAATGGCGCATCAAATGTGCGCCATTACTAAAAGTTACTAATGACGTGTTAGTAATGGCGCACCTAATGTGCGCCATTAGTATTCAAAATAGGTGCGCCATTAAAGACCTTTTTTCCAGTAGTGATTCTACCAAACCTATGGGGTCACACACTTAAGGGTGGTAGATTTGTTGAGTACTAGAGTGATAGGAGAACGACTATAACAAACCGGAAAAGTTTCGGAGTGACTGAGATTTAATCAGGGAGAAAACCGGAATCGTTTCGGGGCACCGGTAAAGTACCGGGAAGAGTTTTGAGAAAACCGGGTAAAAACGGAGGGCCGGAAAAAGTTCCGGGATGGTCTAAATATGTTTAATATTTATTTCTTGTGAATTATAGAATTGTTTTAGAATTAATAAATGGGATTAAATATCAATGGGCCCCCTCTCACTTTTAAGGACCAAGTGGGGAGGGAGCACTTGGACCAAGGAGGCCCAAGTGGGATGGCGCCTAGGAGGATGCTTCTCCCTCCTTCCTTTATTCCCTAGGGCTGCCCCCTCCTCCAAGGTGGGCAAACCTCCCCTTCCACTATAAATAGATGAGGAGGGGCACCCCCAAGGACACACAAGTTTTCTCCTTTGCCTCAGGGCTGCCCCTCCTCTCTCTTCTCCATTAGATCTAGACTCCACCTTACACCAAAGGGCTTCTCCTCCCTCCTATCTACTCCGGCGGTGCCGACCTCTCGACGACGGAGCCCTGCCGTTTCTACTACACCGTATGTGTGGCTCAACCATAGAGAGATCGTACGTTCGATCCTCGTTGGAGGGACTTGTAGATCTGTTCGTGGGAAGTCAAACTGACCAGATCTGTTCGAGGGGATGCGCTACGTCAAGCTTCCACAACTCTCCTGACTTTGTTACAAACATATTTCCCTTCGGGGTCCTTCTATGCTGCTCCGGAGTATGCTGGTTGTGCGAAGATGATTTGGGTCTTGCTTTTGGTGTGGAGAAATTGTGTAACAAAAGGGGCGTGTTAGATTTTTGATCTAGCACGGGAATCACGTGTATTACGATTGTTCAGTACGGGTCATGAGATTAAATTGTAGTCTCATGGTAGATACGCCTCGAGTGTTAATCTAGCAACTGGAAGATTGTGCCTTTTGTGGTTACTTACCTAGCAAAACATTTTTCCTTGCAAACCCTAGTAGACACGTAAAAGATATTTTAATAGGTAGATCTCTCTTAAAATATTAAGAAGTTCGTGCTCTCCCAACTGTGCAACCGTCTATAATAAACGCCACCCGAGGTGCGTCGTGTCACACAAGTACCAACGGAAAGGTAACAAAGAGACGGGTAGATTGAGTTATCTCCAAAGCAATAATGCTTGGTTGTCTTGACGTTCTATCTTATCAGATCTGAGCTCGGAGAACAAGTGTCGAAAGACTAATACAAGAGTCATAAAATGGTTATGATTGGTTTTGTTAGACCTACCGGTTTGATCTTCTCCATGGCTTCGTGTTACAACGGTGGCAGGTGTATTGATCCGGATCTTGATTACCCTAAGATCAATTGTAGAGAGATATTGGTTTTAGTGGGAGCATTATATTAAACTTGTTAAGATTAATGCAATTAATTTTGAACCATGTCTAAATCAATCTTCTTATATCGTTGTAGAGAGATGGTGTCGGGGGGATGGATCGGTCCCATAGACCCGACATTAGAAACCTCTGGGCCGACTTGCATACGAAGGCCCACAAAGAAGACCCGGCCAGGAGTCAGACGTGCCAAGCATGAAGATTGATACCCTAGAAGGAATTCGACTTACCTTCTAAAGCACGTAGTAAATTTTTAAAGTAGAATCGAACTCCACCTCGTGTAGGAGTCGGACTCGCGGAATCCGGGGACCCGACACCTTTATAAGCCGAGGTCCACGGCAGCCAGAGCCTGAACTTACCTCAAGCCAGGACTAGAAAACTCGCGATACAACCTTGAACTCCACGAGATTAAGGTTGTGAAACATCACCACTGTAATCGATAAGATTGGATCTTCCTATTGACGAGTCGATCCCACAATAATCAAGAAGCAGGAGTAGGTATTTAGCACACCGATGGGGCCAAACCTGGGTAAACTGCTGAGTCCCGTGTCTATGTCGACTCTCTCCTCGAATTATCCTCGCAGCAAAGGTCCCATGATAAGTCCGACTCCGCGGACATCTGCCGTGACTTCCCCACGAAAGTTGGCGCCCACCGTGGGGCCTGCACTCGCAGGTGTTGAGATTCTAGGAGGAGCTCTGCAAGGTATGGAAGGATTCGTTGCTTGGAAAATCACCAGAAGCCAGCATGGAAATCTCTACATCGACGACTCAACTTGGGGCCCTGAGGCCGATTCCGTCGAATCCGGGTATCGGGTCCCGATCGGTTCTATTCACATCTTCATTGGGAAGACAGACGGATCTGAGCTAGAGCCGGATCCTGATGTCCCCTTGAAACCTCGAGTCAGCGATATGCCGGCTCAAGGAACACTTTTGTTGGGTTCCTTGCTGGATCTCCACCGGCGCGCTCCGTCGAGTCCCTGACGCCCGACGCCTCGGAAGAAACATCTGACGCTGAATCACATCCCAGTGAAACAAGCCTCTCAGATACCGGATCCATCTGATTTGCCGGGAGCAACAGACTCGGCCTGGGAACAGCAGAATACTACCCTGACTTCCCGTAGTACGAACCTCTATACTGCGTGACAGTGTTCATGGCAGGCACCGAAAAGCAGGGAGGTCAGGGTGCTACAGGCGCTGCACAAAATCGGAACGTAGAGACAGCTCACAACATGGCCCCTAATCCAGATAGGGAGCACCCGGAAGTTCTCACGGGAGCAGAAGTCCTCACATATGCCTTAAACGCCCTGGACGAAGCCTTAGCTACACCAATGACTGTGGAAAACCAGGAAGCCTGGAGAACCAGGGTCAATGGACTCAAGGCCCAGTTGATGAGCATACGGAGGGAAATTAACTCCCAAAACGCACAGATGGTGGAGAGAGAAACCCGACTCACCCAAGAAACTAGGCGCTTACAACACGAGTCGGAGTTGATAGAAGCTCAAAAACTAAGTCTCGCCAAAGCACACCCTCCAGGGCCCGCGAGCCGGATTCTCGCTGATCTCCACGCATGGATACTATTCCAGGATACGCATCAGTCGACTCCTCCAGGGTACACACCACCAAGGCAACCTGCCTCCTCACCACGGCAGTAACGGTTCCATACACCTCCGAATCTTTTCAATAACCCCATGGCTAACGTGGTAGCAGCGACACGGTTCCTCGCCAGTGTGCCTGCGCATGGAGACACTCCGGTGGACCAGCTCACTCGAGGGGCAATCGATTTGCTCAAAACTGCGATCACACATCAAGCCCAGTACTCACAGGGATTCCAATACTTACATGAGACCCCATATTAAAGTGTAAGCAGGCAAGCGGACTCACCGGCTCCAGCCGGCTCGAGCAGCCATCGCCAGCATAGACCTTCACCACCTCCGGACCCTTAGGGGGCAATAAGGATCCAAGACCTACCGACCGTCTTCAATCCTGAACGCCGCGTAGAGCCGGTGGCCCAACCTCCACCCCAAGATCAAGACAAGATTCATCAGCAGATCCGTGGGAAATCGATGCCTGGTGCCGGCTCTACGAAATACACGCTTTCCATCAGATTTCAAGGGACCACGTAAGATCGCGAACTATAAAGCTGACATGGACCCGGCGGCTTGGATCGAAAGTTATGACCTAGCCATGGACATGTTACAAGCCAGCGAAGGAGTTTTCCCGTTACCTCACAATGATGTTGGAAGGGCCGGCTCGCACATGGTTCAAAAATCTCCCAGATAACTCTGTCACCTCCTGGGAGGATCTCAAGGAAAAGTTCATCAAGAACTTCCAAGGCACTTGTCGGCAAGCTACCACAATAGTTGACTTGGATCATTGTGTCCAGAAGGAAGGAGAGTCGACCCTGAGTTGGGCACGACGGGTAGCAGAAATAATCCACTCCTCGGACACTATCACTTCCCAAACAAGTTTGAGCCCCTAGTGCACAAGCTTGGCCGACTCAAGAGGACGGTCAAGGATATAGGAGAGCTCATGAACGCGGTTATCAAATATGCCGAGTCTGAAAAAACCAAGGTTACTGACCCTCAACAGGATAAAGCCGGCCAGAACAAAAACGGCGGCAAAACATCCCAGAATCAGAATCAGCAAACCAAGCGGCGACTTGATCATACTACTTCTGACTTGGTAGACAACACAAATGTCGGCTCCCAAAGACAGAAGCATGGGGCAACAACTACCGCAAGTCAGAAGGAAATTTTTGCCCAAACAGTTTTGAAGCCGCTATGAAGAGTCCTTGCCCAACCCATAGTAAACACGGTCGCCCGCCCAACCACGCCTGGGAAGATTGCAATTTCATGAAAGAGTTTGCACGGCGTGGGAACCAGGGACCTCCCGGGTCTGGTGGGGGAGCCGTCTAGAACAGTAACAACCAAAATCCTGGTTATCAAGGAGTCGACGCAATGCCTCAACATCAAGGACCCGAGGAGGGGACCACCAAAATCAGTCAGGGATTACTGGATTTCAAGCAAACCTGAAATAACTCCATGACCGTGCAGCATATCACGTTTTCACCACCAGCATTTTCCGGAGGGATAGGAAGCTCCAACGGAGAGCCGCTATGGCTGTGACTGCGAGTTGGCTTGGCCTAGATGGCTTAATTGGTCAGAACAGCCAATCACTTGGACAAGGGATGACCACCCCCCCGGTGGTGGATAACCCGGGGACTCTGGCTCTAGTAGTCTCTCCACAAATTGGAGGATATATACTTGACAAAGTAATCATGGACGGAGGAAGCAGCATCAACATCCTTTACTACGAAACTTTCCGCAGGATGGGACTGACCCAAAAACAGTTGCAACCCTCCAATATCGTTTTCCTTGGAATAGTCGCAGGCAAGTCGGCACGTCCGATAGGAAAGATCTACCTGGAGAGGGCTTTTGGAAACGCCGAAAATTTCCGCTTCGAGCTCATACCCTTCGAAGTGGTAAAACTCGAGAGCCCATACCACGCCATTTTAGGCAGACCGGCTTACGCTAAGTTCATGGCTCGGCCATGCTATGTCTACTTGAAGCTAAAAATGTCGGGTCCTAATGGCCCGATCACAGTGGATGGAAGTCGGTCTAGGGCAGTGGAGTGTGACGAACAGCACGTCAAATTTGATGAGTCATCATGCGCCAAAGAGGACTTGTCAGCATACCAAAAAAAGGTAGACCCGGCAGACCCCACAATCCTGAAGAAACCGACTCCCGACAACAATCCCAAGTTCCAACCGGCTCAGGATACAAAGAAAGTTGACTTTATCCCTGGTGACTCTTCTCAGTAGTTCATCATTGGGATAGAGTTATCTGATAAATAGGAAAGCGTGCTCATCGAGTTCCTCCGTGAGAATCGGGACATCTTTGCATGGAAACCCTCTAATATGCCAGGTGTCCCGAGGGAACTCACTAAGCACCACCTAAATATAGATCCAAAGCTGAAGCCGGTAAAGCAATTCCTTCGCCGTTTCAACGGCGAAAGGAGAAAAGCTATTGGAGAATAGATTGCCCGGATCCTTGCCGCCGGGTTCATCATGGAAGTCTTCTATCCAGAATGGCTAGCAAACCAGGTCCTCGTTTTGAAAAAGAACGGGACCTGGCGTATGTGTATCGACTACACCGACTTAAATAAGCCCTGTCCGAAGGATCCCTTTGCGCTGCCTCGTATTGACCAGATCATAGACTCGACTGCGGGATGTGAGCTCCTATGTTTCCTTGACGCCTACTCTGGTTATCACCAGATCAAGATGGCCCTTGAGTATGAAGAGAAAACGGCTTTCATCACGCCCTTCGGGATCTACTGTTACACTTCTATGCCTTTCGGCCTTAAGAATGCAGGAGCCACATATCAGCGAATGGTTCAGAGTTGCCTCAAAGAGTAGATTGGGCGCAACGCGCATGCTTATGTGGATGATATAGTGATCAAATCCCAACTGGCCGACTCACTCATCAGTGACTTACAAGAAACCTTCAAAAATCTGTGCGAGTATCGAATGAAGTTAAACCCGGCCAAATGTACCTTCGGGGTACCTGCAGGTAAACTCGTCGGATACATAGTATCTGAGAGAGGCATTGAGGAAAACCCGGAGAAGATCAACGCTATCATGACTCTTCAGAAGCCGGCTTCAGTAAGGGAGTCCAACGACTTGCAGGATGTGTAGCCGCCCTAAGTCGGTTTATCAGCCGGCTCGGGGAAAAGGCAATCCCCCTGTACCGACTTCTGACGAAATCAGAAACATTTGTCTGGGATGACGAAGCCAATCAGGCCCTAGAGTCATTGAAGAAGAAGCTATCCAAGGCTCCAATCTAGGCGGCTCCCAAGACAAAGGAACCTATGTTACTTTATATCGCAGCACACAATCGAGCAGAAAGCGCTGTGGCTGTTGTTGAGCGTGTGGAAGCTGGCAAAGAGCACCCCCTGCAAAGGCCAGTTTATTATGTCAGTGAGGTTTTGACTTCATCAAAGCAACGTTATCCTGATTGGCAGATATTGGTTCTTCGTGTATTCATGGAGAGTCGGAAACTCAAACACTATTTTCAGGAACACCCCATAACTGTAGTCAGCTCAGCACCACTTGCAGATATCATCCAAAACCGGGAAGCCACAGGAAGGATTGCAAACTGGGCAATAGATTTGGGGGGTTATCACATCAAATATGAACCACGAACGGCCATCAAGTCCCAGGCGTTGGCCGACTTCATCAATGACTGGACGGAAATCCAAGCACCTCTTGAGAAGCCGGTCACCAAATATTGGACGATGCACTTCGATGGAAGCCGGTGGCTCCAAGGATCGGGATCCGGTGTGGTTCTTACATCAACTAAAGGGGAGAAATTCTGCTATGTTCTGCAGTTACAGTTCACCTGCACCAACAACGCAGCAGAGTATGAAGCCTTACTTCATGAACTACGGCTAGCTCGTGAAATGATCATAAGTCGGATCCAATGCTATGGCGACTCTGATCTCGTTTCTCAAAAAGTGTCAGGAAAATGGAATTCCAAGGATCCCATAACGGCAGCTTATCGACGAGAAGTGGAAAGACAAGCCGTAATTTTTGTTGGATACCAGGTGGATTATGTGGACCGTAGGCAAAACAAAGCAGCAGATGCCGTGTTCCGACTCGACTCTCAGCGAAAGCCGGTCCCTCCAAACGTATTCCTGGATGTTCTAACAAAACCGTTTGTACAACCACCAATAGAGCAAGACATAGCAGAGCCGGATCCAGTGTTGGCTTTGGTGGCGGCAATTCATGCTACACCCTCATGGGTCGTACCTTACATCGATTACAAGACTCGGGGAATCCTTCCTCAATATGAGATTTTGGCCAGACAAATTTTCAGGAGAAGCCAATCCTTTGTACTCATCAATGGTGAGTTA
Source organism: Bromus sterilis (assembly GCA_950022295.1). Lineage (NCBI taxonomy): Eukaryota > Viridiplantae > Streptophyta > Magnoliopsida > Poales > Poaceae > Bromus > Bromus sterilis. The sequence goes on along the minus strand of OX465595.1, from coordinate 169,254,351 downwards.
CATCGGCGGAGTGCCGCAGATGTTTTCCAGAGTTGTGTCTCACCAGAAGAAGGTAGAGCAATCCTCAATGAAATACACTCTGGATATTGCGGACACCATGCCGACTCTCGTTCGCTTGTAGCTAAAGCCTTTCGACATGGCTTCTACTGGCTCACAACACATGCGGATGCAGAGTACATAGTCAAGAAATGTGATGGATGTCAGCGCTATGCCAAGCAAGCTCACATGCCGGCTCAAGAACTCAGGATGATCCCTATAACTTGGCCCTTTGCGGTATGGGGGCTTGATATGGTGGGACCTTTCAAAGGTCAGCCAACAAAAATACCCACATATTAGTGGCAGTGGATAAGTTAACCAAATGGGTTGAGGTAGAGCCGGTCAGAAAATGTGACGCTGCGACAGCACTGAAATTCTTGAAAAATATCATATACAGATTCGGCTACCCCCACTGCATCATCACTGATAATGGTTCTAACCTATTCGAAGGGGTTATGCAGCAATTCTGCCAGAACGAGCACATCCGACTCGACCTTGCATCAGTTGCTCACCCATAGTCCAACGGACAAGCCGAGAGAGCCAACCAAGAGTTACTCCAAGTTATCAAACCCCGACTCTATGTCCCCTTGAAAAGGACGCCGGGTTGCTGGGAGGAGTTACCCTCAGTATTGTGGAGCATCAGGACGACTCCTAATAGTTTGACAGGCTATACGCCCTTCTTCCTAGTTGATGGAGCGGAAGCCCTTCTACCATGTGACATACGTCACGACTCACCAAGAGTCACCGCATATGTAGAAGTCGAAAACGAGAAAGCAAGGAAAGATTCCTTGGATATTCTCGATGAAAAACGAGATTTGCCTGTAGCTCAGTCGGCTATTGACCAACAAGATCTGCGACGCTATCATAGCCGCCGCATCATAAGTCGGAATTTCCAGGAAGGTGATTTAGTGATCCGACTCATACAGAAAAAGACGGAATGCACAAGTTATCCTCTCCTTGGGAAGGACCGTTTGTGGTCAGCAAGAACCTGTACAATGGATCCTACTACCTAGTTGATATACACGAGAAGGCAGACACGCGCACATGCATGGAGGAGACTCCCAGGCCGTGCAACATCGCACAACTCCGTCCATATTACACTTGAGTAGAACAGGAACATTACTGTACATTTATCCAAGTTGACACACGTCACACTGGCTTTCTCCATATTAACATATATATATATATATACATACATATATATACATATATATATATATATATATGCAGCCGGTCTATTCTGACATCGATGTCAGAATAACTATTCTGACAACATTCCGAACTGCAGTATTTTCGCAATGAGAACCGTACTGCTGAATTCGGAGCACTGCAGTTCGGGTAACACAGAACCGCATGCACCGTTTTCGCTATAAATTTTTAACCGTTGGTCGGAATTGAGCGTAGGATACACCGTTGGATTCGTATGGAAAAGGAGCATCTTCCGTATGTTGAGCACTTCCCCCGATTTTTCACTGATTAAGAGAAGTTTCGAAAATGGTGCGGCGACCCACTTTCACAACTGCAGTTTTTTCGCGATTTCTCTTAAACCGTTCATCGGAATGATGCAAACGATATACCGTTGAAAGAATTCGATCAGTCCCTCCATCCATAAATAGAACACTTTGTCTAATTTGCTACGGATTTGAGAGAAATCTAGCCGCAAAAAAACGCAGCAACTCTTTTTTTCGTTTTCGGATCTTGTAGAGAGTAGAACTTTTTAGCCGCTTGTCCGATCGATGCGTATCATAAACCGTTGGATTCTCCTGGAGTAGTAGATTAATCCATATGTTGAACACTTTTCCATATTCCACACGGTTTTGAATTAATTTGATAAATGGTGTTGCTGCCCTTTTTTCGACAGCGGGAGTTTTTTCTTAAATTCGTTTGATCTGTTCGTCCGATTGATACAGTTTATACACCATTGGATAGCTATCGTCGAGGCGCTCCATTTGTATGTAAAACACATCCTCTAATTCCTTACGATTTAATAATTGTGTCGATTTTAGTAAATCGCGGAACTCCGTTCTTCGCGGACCCGGAATCGACGAGGTGAACTGCATTGGCCGGGCGTCCGGACTGCATTATCGCCAGACAGATCACACGTGTTTTTCGCGGAACAAAATAATCAGCGAGTGAACTGCATCCGCGGGGCACCCGATTGCATCCGACAGACAAGCGCACTGCATTATCGCAAAACAGAATTGCGCGTGTTTTCTTGGATCCGGAATCGGCCATGTGAACAGCATCGGCCGAGCAACCGCACCACATTTGATTTTTTTTATTTTTTCGCAATATTTTTATATAAAGCGACTGTGAGTCATTCGGCGCACTTCATTCGACGGGCTACCGAACTGCATGAGATAGAAAATCACAATGCATCAAGCTGGCGAACTACATGGATTCCTTTTATATTTTTTTCTCGAATTTTTTGTTATTAAAAGTGGACCGCAGAATCAAGGGTAAGTGAACCACAACACCAAAATAAATAAACTGCATAATTTTTTACATCATTTTTTTGTGTGCGCATGATTTTTATGTTTTTCACAACATCTTTTTACACAAACGAAACTACCAGTGAACCACATTGAAGAAACAACCGCACTTCTTTGAACAAAAAAATCGTATTACATCAGACGGGGTAAACGAATTGCACAATTTTGGGATCACATAACACAACAAAAATAACAAAAAAATAACATGAATCTGGGGATCCCGAACTGCAACCTGGCAGCGGAATAACCAACAACGGCCTTAGAAGCAGAGGTGGGCTGCAACACAACAGTTGTGCACTGCACCATCCATGGCCAACACCGACGAGGTGCACCGCAAGTCGTCAGGCATTGCATGTCGTGTGTGCGAGGAGGTGGCTGGGTTGCTGGGCTCCATCGCTGCCGCCGGCGCCCATGAGATCCGCTGTACAGCCGTGAGTCCCGCGCAGGAACGACATCTCAACGAGCAGCGTCGATCCCGTGCTGTTCTTGTAGTCGGATCCAGCCGCCGTCAACTAGGTTGGTGGCAAAGATAGCGACGACCGGATCCAAACAACGGGCCACGCACGCATCCAACACCAGCCATGCTCGCATCTAACTCCGGCCACACTCACATCCCAACTCCGGCCATGTGGGGCGCCGGGGGCTGGATCCAACTGGATCCGTCACAATTTGCTGGCTGCAGGTGGTGTGGCTCCCGGATCCGCCGCGGGGCGGCCTAGCTGCGGACAGGCGCTAGTACGGGTCACCAGCGGGGAGGCGCTGGTGCGCGTCGCCTGCGGGGAGGCACAACGCGCGGGGAGGGGCGGTGGCCGGTTGATGCAGAGAAGGGGCGAGGCAAGGGGGCTCGAGGTGGTGCAGGGGTGCGAGGGAAGGAGGTGGTGCGCCGGCTCGCCGGGGAAGAAGGTGCTGCGACGGCTCGTGGGGGAAGATATTTGTTGCACGGGGTGGGGGAGGATCGTGCTGCGGCAGTGGGTTGGGAGACAACCATCTCACGCGGTGGGTGGGGCTGAGAGATGAGTGGGTGGGTGGGTGGGGCGAGAAGAGGATAAGACGCGGTGGTTAGTTTGTAGTTGCGGGTCGGTTCCTAGGTGTTGTTAGAATAAGAGATTTGTTGTTAGAATAAGGTCTTAAGGGGTGTTGTTAGAATAGACCCACCCTATATATATATATATATATATATATATATATATATGTATATATATATATAAAAGCCGACATTCGTCGCGCCGTCTTTCGCCATCTAATATACATAAGTCGACTTTCGTCGTACTGTCCCTCGCCACATATACCTAAGTCAACATCTATCGCACCGACTCTCGCCATATCGACTCTTCTTTACTTTTTTTGTTTGTTTCATGTTATTTATTTTGCATCATACATTGCATGTTTATCATTTTATATCTCAGAGACCTGGGGGCTTGATCAACCTTTCTATTGGTACTGAGCATGTATATTGCTTATTCAGGGGAATAGGGGAGCTCGATGACAATCATTGACTCTTTATCCGAAAACTCAGCATATATATGTAAAAATCCACATGTGTATAAGCTTATTCAGGGGCAGTAGGGGAGCTCGATGTCACTCATCGACTCTTATCTGAAGAAATCCCGCCATATACATAAACTGGCTAAACCACGCCTTAATCTTGGCCTGTATAGCTCAAGCTCATACGACCTACGTGTACCCGGCTTAGCCCAAAAACCTTGGGGGCTGACAACAACGCCTACCGAGTTTGGTCTCAAGTACAGGGAACGCTAATCATATGTAGCCGGCTTACAGAGAGGTTCCGACTCCTGGATAACCCAATAATCTATCTCAAACTCGAGAAGATGAGTCATGTTTAATCCAGAGTGGACTTCTATATGAGCCTTCATACTTTCTTTTTTGCATACATCAGCATCATAGCATACTTTTTCTTTTATCATTTTATATGTCATCCAAAAGATGCACCGTGAGCATTAACTTGTGTGACTCGGTATGACACAAAAGATGCTCATACCGACTCATGGTGACTATAGCTCAAAATTCTCTATGACTCGGTATGACACAAAAGATGCTCATACCGACTCATGGGGACTACAAATTGAAATTCTATTGTTTGGAAAAACTTGTCAAAACACATATAGAAAAAAGCGAACCTATCTCAGTCTAAAACACTGGCCGACTCTACACGACGTCGTCAAGTTTTTCCGAGAAAGGGAACGCGAACTTCAGTACAAATGAGTTAGACCTATGTGATTCGGCATAGCACCCAGATTCGGCACCTCGAAATTCCTTCTCAAAGATTCGGCACGACGCAAAGATGCTCATACCAACTCTTGGGGGAGTATCACTTAAAAATTCTATTATTTGGTTTGGCACATAAGGTGACCATACCAACCATGGGAGCTACAAGTCGATCTTATCAATAAGTCGACATGACACAAGTCTATCCAAATCGACTCAGGGGGCTACATATATATTAAGGAAGTCGGCCCTCATACATATATATTATTATCTTATCAAGTCAGGTACAAAAACTGACTTACAGATTGGATGGGAAATAAAGATTCTCATTCATCATAGACCGGTTCTTACATCAGAAGCATACAAGAAAAAAGCCGGCAATACTTATATCAATCTACTTGCTAAACTGCAGCTCCAGTGGTCTTGTTCAGAGTCGGTTTCAACATCAGATGAGGAAGCTTGAGCTTCATCACTACTGCTCGAGCTCTCCATGCAGCAGCCGGCTCGATCACCATCTGAGTCAAAAATCTTGGCCCACAGGGTCTCATCACCATCATATTTGCAAATGATAGTATCTCCCTTCTAAATGTTCCTGGAGCGAAGGAAAGTTTTCCAACCCTTCTCCAAGAACATGGAGTCCTGGCCAGAAAAGTTGGTAGCCACCCGGATGGGTCCATGAGGGAACCTTTCAGAGAGAAGCCAGAGACTTGGAGGTTTGGAATCCATTACAATCTGAGCAAAAGATTCAGGAAGTTTTACCCAACGGCGGATTTCCTGAACCTTCACCAAGAACTCACTCCTCTTAGGAGAAGAAGGTGGAGATTCAGATGGTGAAGCGGAACGCGTGCCTCTTCCCCTGCCACGGCCACGACCTCGACCACCGCGAGTACCCGCGCTAGAACCAGGGTCATCGGTTGCCGAAGGAACACAGGTGCTTAGCTTGGGAGACATGGAGAGTTGCGAGAAAAAGAAACGAAGGAAGAAGATATGAGCACTCAGAAGATAAACTTCTTGATGGCTATTTATAGCGACTACAAGGAAAGTCAATCAATGCTATGGGTAAATTACCCATGGTAGGTGAAATTTATGGAAAGACTCCTCGATTCCCACAACGACATGAATGCCTCTAACAGTGGCGTCTCGAACAGAGAGACTATAAATGTAAAAACGGATCTTTGACCAAAATTTAAAGAAAAAATTTCAAGTAGAAGATGATGTGAAGCTAAAGAGAGTTGGCTTCGACTCCTAGTGAGCATCAAATATTAGATGACTCCACTAGAAGATTCGGTCCTATAAAGATAAAGGAACTAAAGCAAGATTTAAGAGAGACGACTCCAACTCCCAATTAACGCCAAGCATGAAGTCGGCTTCTAACCCATGAAGGGCCCGCGGTAATGAAGAAAATGAAGAAGATTGCTATGAAGACTAAAGCATCACAACAATCCTGGGGGCTAATGTCGGGGGGATGGATCGGGCCCATAGACCCGACATTAAAAACCTCTGGGCCGACTTGCATACGAAGGCCCACAAAGAAGACCCGGCCAGGAGTCAGACGTGCCAAGCGTGAAGATTGAAACCCTAGAAGGAATTCGACTTAACTTGTATAGAACATAGTAAATTTTTAAAGTAGAATAGAACTCCACCTCGTGTAGGAGTCGGACTCGCGGAATCCCGGGACCCGGCACCTTTATAAGCCGAGGTGCACGGGAGCCAGAGCCAGAACTTACCTCAAGCCAGGACTAGACAACTCGCGATACAACCTAGATCTCCACGAGACTAAGGTTGCGAAACATCACCACTTATATCGATAATATCGGCTCTTCCTATTGAGTAGTCGATCCCACAATAATCAAGAAGAAGGAGTAAGTCTTTACCGCACCGACGGGGCCGAACCTGGGTGAACCGCCGAGTCCCGTGTCTATGTTGACTCTATCCTCGAATTCGCCTCGCAGAAAAGGTCCCATGATAAGTCCGACTCCGTGGACATCTTCCGTGACTTCCCCATGACAGATGGCCCGCAACAACAATGCTTTTACCTTAGGACCGATGCTTGAAAAAGAGAAGCTTGCCGCAAATGGGGGAAACTATGCGGACTGGTTCCGTAATCTTGCATTTGTCCTCAATGTTGCTAAGAAGGAGTATGTTCTCGAAGAAGCTCTCCCAGCCGCTCCCGCTGAGGATGCATCGCAGTACGATAAGAGCATCTATGCGACTAAAGTGGATGACCACACCGCATTACAATGCTTGATGCTTACGTGCATGGATACAGAGCTCCAGAAACGTTTTGAGAACTTCACCGTTTTTTACATGGTGACACAACTGAACTCTCTGTATCTGAAGCAAGCTAGAACTGAATGTTACATGATAACGAAGCAGCTGTGGGAATGCAAGATGGCATAAGGTAGCTCAAATAGTGAGCACGTGATCAAACTTGTTGGTTACGCACAAAGGTTGAGTGCTCTGGGATTTTCAATCCCTACAACACTCGACACTAACATCCACCTTGCGTTACTCCCCCCTTATTACAACGACTTTATCAAGAATTACAACATGAATGGGCTTGACAAGACCACATACGAATTGTTTGCTATGCTTAAGACTGCAGAAGCATCTGTGCAGAAGGATCCCAACCACGTGTTGGATGTGATGAACACTACCAGTTTCAAGAAGAAGGGCAAAGGAAGAAATGCCAAGAATGGTGGTAAGACCAAAACTCAGGTAAAGACCAAGAGTAGCCCAACTAAAGATTCCGAGTGTCACTACCGTAAGAACAAGGGGCACAGGAAGAGGAATTTCAAGAAGTATCTGGGAGATCTGAAGAGTGGTCTGATCACCAAAGGTATAAATAGGTTATACTAAGTTCATAGACGATTTCATTATTTCACCTTCATAGGTACAATTGATACCGTATCGATTGCTAATGGTTCGCAACTCGGTACAAGGAACTATTAGAAATCGAAGGAGAAGAGCGAATGATGTAGAAGTCCATGTCGGAAGTGGTTCCCAAGTGACCTAAGGTCGTTGGCGTTCGTCTATCAAGATTTATCTTAAAGTTTAAATAAAAGTTATGTCGTCTACACAATGGATGTGTTATCCAAGGTTTTGGATAATGGTTGTTCAAAATCAATATTCTCTGAATTTCATCGTCCGTGGTCAATTATTTAAGTTGAAATCTTGATGTTATGTCTATTTCCTTGATTGCTAAATAAATTAAGATATGTGATGATAATGCTAAAATTGTAGTAACATAAATGACTTAGTCACGATAGAGCAAAGCGCATGCGGAAGCTTCATATCGATAAAGTCATTCAATCTCTTGACTTTGAGTCATTTGACACATGCAATGTTTTTCTAATAGGCAAAATCATTAATTGATTGAATTTTTCAAGTGTTTAGTAAACAATTGGTAATAACACATATCGATGTGTGAAGAACCAATAAAAAGTACTTTACGTTAAACTTTGTGATAATGACTTGTATAGATATACCGATATTTAGAGAAGACATACAGTCTGAAATTTTGAATATGTTTAAAATTGTTTCAAAACAAAGAGAATCATCATCACACATAGATCAAATATTTGACGATATGATTGTAAAATAAATGAGCTAAAGAATTTAGCAAACATCGCAGAGTGTATGAAGTCATTTCATAAACTAGCATCCCCCGAAACCCCGTATTGCTACGGAGTATCTTGACGCACAACCAAGCCTTATATGACTTGTTGTAATCAAAATTGTTTTCTACTCTGAATTCCAACATGACATGGTGAGATCGGTGATGTACTTAAACCACACTCCCATTCACTATACTGCTTAACGCTTTAGAGAAACAACTTACGAACTAAATAGAGCGCCGTCATATGACTATTGAAACAATGCCCTATAAGAATATGCCATGGATAAGAACTCCAATTGTTTTTTCATAATTTCGGAGATATATTTAGAATATACTTGATCCCGAATATAAGTATTGTAGAAATATCATGTTACGAACAACACTTCCACTACCATACCCGTGAAAAATGTTTATCATGGAACATGGCATTTTTCTTGAGACAATAGCTTTCTTGAAAAAATTAAGTGGGAGGACTAATAGCTTGATAATGATTACATTAAATCATTTGTTTTTACAGAATGGAACTCGAAATTTGATCTAGAGATAAATTTTGTGACCAAAACAGAAATTCCTACATCTGATGAAAAGGAATGATGAAACTCTGAAATACGTTCCAGAGATGAAATGATCAAGTCTGATGTTGTATCACACATCTTTATAAATTCAGGTTGAACCAATGTGGTTCTATTGTGCGATAAACCTGTGAACTACAAGAAAGCATGACGAGCACTAACTCCACTATATGGTTTAAACACCATGAAAAATAAAATGAAAGCCATCCACAAGAATCAAGTTGAGAACTTGGTAAAACCCTCCTAAGGCTACATGATCATTGGAGTGGATCGAACTTTCATAGATATGAACATAAACTATAGCTTCATCGTTGAGAATGCTCAACTTATCGCAAAATAAGGTTTCGATATTGTTCAAGAGGTTGACTACAATATGTATAGTGATGCAAATGTTCATATGGAAAATTACTGATAATCACGACATACTTATGAAGTATGACATATGGATCTTTCTTCTGAGAAAAATAATGAAGGGTGTATGCATGATACAACCTCAAAGGATTTAATGATCTATGCGATCTTAGTAAAAGTGAGAATGCTTCAAAGATTAGTCCATAGTTGAAGCAAATATCACAGAGATGGAGTAATAGTTTTGATGAAGTTATAAGAGTTATTATTTCATCAATAATCGTATAAGCTATGGAATTAAGTGGGAGCACGATTCTAATCATATATGTGAATAACATATGAGTGATTGAGAATAAATACTTTAGCAAAAAGAAGCACTAAGGCATTGGATGTCCTTAAGGTGCAACAAGCTCCAAAGTAATCTAAATAGTAGATTATTTCTCTTGAAGTACCTCAGATGAAGAAAGGTTCTTAGAGGAAGACTCAAGAGTCTTAAAATAGATGAAAGAAAGTTTCATAATGATTTGTAGTATGTTTTATCGGTCTATAGCTAGGTAGAAAAATAGGATGTTGAAAATTGTTTTTCAAGCTAAGCCACATAGCGGGATTTCTACAACGTATACGTGAAACATGGAAACTCTGGAAGTTGCTGATACTCTATCCTCGTTGGTTACCCCAAGTGGATGGTTGAGATTTAGTGTAGCGGCAAATTTCCCCTATGTAGAGGATAGGGTTTGTCTCCCGTAGGACTCCGGCAATGATAAGTAGGTGGCAAGGAAACAATGGCACCGTTGTAGACAAAAGTTGCTTCCTTGACCTGGACCTGCACATGACACAAATAACTTTTCTCCCAACGAGTACAGAGAGGTTGTCAATCTCTCCGGCCTTGTTGTTTACAAAGGATCAAATGGAAGGGATAATAATCATAATGGTGATAGCAACTAGAAAGTAAAAGAAGGAAAATAAAAGAGCGTGTAAACAGTGATGAGCATATGGACCGGGGTCCCGTGATGTTCACTAGTGATGTCTCTCTCCCAAAAGATGATAAAAATGCTATGTGAGGTTAATAAATTACAGCTGGGCAATTGACAGGATTAAAAACGCACCGCAATGATAACTATGCTACAAACAAAGGCCGAGGCTCAAAAGCATGGGCCGTACGCCAAAATAAGTAGACCAAAATTCAACTACATCTAATACTAATCATCCACCTTGATATATCTATCCAGAGCATCTCGCTGGTATTAAGTTGCGAGCCCCACCCAAAGTGTAAACCCAAAGCAACAGACAACTGCATTAAAAATCACCTTGCGTAAAGTAAACAATCCTTGCAACCGTGGTTACAAGCGCCGTTGTTTTCCCCCTTGTGGCAACATCACATCCCCTAGACTCATGTTTCTGTCATGCAAGCGTGTCATTGTGGGGCATGAACCCACAATCGAGCATAACGTGCCCTCTTGGAGTCACTACCTACTACTTGGCCAAAGCAATAAACAACAATGGTGAACAAGCAAGAATTACTTAGGAAAAAATATATAAAAGATAAGAACCAAATATATTACTCAATCACAATCTGAACATAGTCTCATAATCCATAATATCCCAACAAACTCAGCATAGCAACAACAACAAATTACATATGTGCCTCAATCATGTAGGGACGCTCACGAGGTCTAAACCATGAAGAACAAAGAGGGGAGGAGAACATCACATAGCTACTGATAACGGACCCATGGTCCAAGGGAGACTACTCACGGCACATCCGGGAAGCATCCATGGTGGAGGGGAAGCTCCCGGAGGTCAATCCTCCCTCCGGCAGGGTGCCGGGAAGAGGGTTGCTGGCACTCTCGATCTTGGAAGCGCAACGGCGGCGGAAAAGAGGCGATATCGCGAAAAAGGGTTCTATCTTCGGGGGTTTCACGTCACGGAGAATAAATAGGCGAAGGGGGGTAGCCAGGGGGCCACCAGGGGTCCAGGTGCCCCCCGGCGCGGCCAGACACTAGGCCGCGCCAGGTGGCCGCCTGGGTCCCTGGTGGTGGCCCTCTCGCCCCACCCAGGAGATTCCGGAAGGTTCCTTCACGCTGAATTTTTATCTGATTTTTCCCAAATTTTTGGACAACTTTTAATATGCGGAAAACCTGAAATAGAAAAACAACAGAAAACAGGAACTGGCACTGTGGTGCACTGAGTTAATAAGTTAGTCCAAATATGCTCATAAGTGTATGAAAGTTTATCTAGATCATAGCAATATCACACAAAACATGCATGGAGCTAGCAGAAATTATAGATACGTTTGGGACGTATCAACATCCCCAAGATTAATTCCTGCTCGTCCTCGATTAGGCAAATGATAACAAGCATAATTTCTGTGGTCACATGGTAGCAACCATATAAGAACTTTCAAAGTAAAGCAATCTACTTCTGTGATTCTATTCAAGTCATAACAGGCAAGAGTCTAAATTAGCATTGAAACAAGCAACGAAAGAACATTAGGTGCAACAGCTCTTGCTGTCCGTGACTCGAATGCCTCCAAATGGTGTTTTCCTACAAGAAAGGGGATATGGGAATACGAGATAAAGAATATATTTGTTGATAACTCAATCTACTAAAGTTTCACACTTGGTCTTCTTTGGAATCTTATCTTGACTCGTCCCAAGACCACTAGCCAGGTACAAGTCAATTTGATCCACTCCTTTTCGATATTTTGAGCACTCATGCAATGGATGAGCGTAATCACGAGAGTTGACACTTAGGATGGAAAACAAAGAGATATGGTGGAGGAGGAAGACAAAAAGGTGAGAAAGGCTCACATCAATGAGGACAATCATAGGCGAGAAGGCCAAATGATTGATATGATGTGAGGAGTAGGGATTGCCATGCAACGGATGCACATACGAGCTAAGAAAAGCTCTCCGATGAAACTAGTGGGGGTGCATCCAACTTGCTCGCTCATGAAGACCTAGAGCTCGTTTGAGGAGGCTCATCCTTGGAATATGCAAGCCAAGTTCTATAGTGTGAAGGTCCCCACATAGCTATATGCATAAATGATCATCTCTATGGAGTACAAGGATAAGAGGGAGTACTAGTGTGGATCTTTCAGAAGGAATAGTAGTGTTGCCCCTTTCTCTCTTTTTCTTTCTTTTTTCTCCTTTTTCTATTTTTTTTATTTTTTGGCGGCCACAATGGCTCTTTCTATTTAACTCTTATTTGTCCTATTTGGGATCTTTTATTTTGTCCACTTTGGGATTTTTTCCTCACTTAAGGGCAACACTCTATTTTACAAGAAGGTATAGAAGATCTTTCACACTTATAAGGTACTGAACATAAAGAAGATGTAGCTATCATGATGTATGCAAAGTATGCCTCTTCTAGTGTAGAATAAACATGTATGACATGAAGATCAAGTCATGAAGAGGTGGATGTTGCGTGGCAATATATCTCGAAAAGGTTATGGAAATGCCTTGATAGGTAGGTATGGTGACTGTTTTGAGGAAAGATATAGGGAGGTTTATGATGAAAGAGCGTATCATGCCAAGGGTTTGCATGTACCGACGAATGTGGATGCCAACTCTCGGAGTGAGAAGAGGGCAATGCACGGTACCGACGAGGCTAGCAAATATGAGGAGGTGGAAGTGTCAACTTTCAATACTTACATTAGTCCGAAGAACTCATGCACTTATTATCGGTAACTCTCAATCTAATAAGGAGGTTCACAAAGAGACAAGTACCCCGAGGAGGAGTGTATGTGGGTTTGGTTATCCTTGCGCATCCTCGACTCGTGTACGTGAGTGTACTAATATATCCGATCCCTCAAAAGTTTAGTGATCCATCTAGTAGCTAGAGTTCTCAACTAGTTTTTGTAGGTTTCGAAAATAAACACGGATTGCCCAAAATATGATATCTATCATTAATCGGCTAGAGAACTTGACACCAAAAGTTCAAACATTACTGACAACAATACCTCAAAACTATTGCAAGTTACAACTACAATCGAATTGCAACCTCAATTACCTACTTCAAGAAAAGACACAACTCAGTGCAACAACCAACTTTCTTAACAAGATAAACATGAAAACTAAAGAGAGTTACATCAAAAAACTAAAAAAAATCCAAGGCTCTTGATAAAGACAAAAACTAAAACTAAAACTAAAACTAAACATGGCAGTAGCTACGAAAAGATAAAGAACACACAATAACAGAAAGATAAGCATGAAAAATCCTATGATGTGTTCTAGATTGGAGAGGAGCGTGTTTCTCTCCCACACAAAGTAAGTTGTGGTCTAACTTGCTATGAACAGAAAGCAAAGCTAAAAAAAACAAAAAAAGTAAACCTAAGAGCGAGACGCTCCAAGCATAGCACATAATGCATGAAGTGATAAAAATATAGTGAGACGAAGGACGAACTGATGATTGTAGATGGAGAAGAGGATGCACTGGGGCATCCCCAAGCTTAGACGCTTGAGTATCCTTGAATATTTATTGGGGATGGATGGGGGCATCCCCAAGCTTGAGCATTTGACACTCCCGGATCTTCTTTCATCATCTTCCCTCGCACACTTGAAAACTCCCTTCATACATAACTCATCAAGATTTGATTAGAGAGGTTAGTACCCTTAATAAAATAATTTTTCCCACTGGAAATAAATATATTCTTGAATATATACTTTTTCTCAAGATTTACAAAAGTTTTTTGCAAATAAAAATCAAGCTTAAGGTTTTCAAAAGTAAGGAAAGAAAAAACGTGGCAGAATCTATGAAAAACAGAACAACAGGTAGTAGAGAATTTATTCGGGGCACTTCTGCAACTCAAATTAAAAAACTCAAAACATATGAAAGTTTCTAAATTGTATAGATCATTATTTGTAAAAAATTCAGCTCAAAAATATGAACTGGCGATTTGTTTCGATTTTTTCCGTCAAGCAGACAGAATCTGTTTTCTTGACAGCATGTCACAAATTTTTCTTCCCTTATCATAAGAGGATATAACTTGGCACAAAGCTTGAAAGTAAAGATACAATGATGTTGCTGCAGTAGTAACAATCATCGAGACCACCAAAAACATAAGTAAAAACATCTTGGGTTGCCTCCCAACAAGCGCTTTCTTTTACGCCTTTAAGCTAGGCATAAAGCAAAAGAAGAATCAAGTTTTATCAAGAGAGCGAGAATAGCTAGCCCGTGTAACGGACTCAAAAGGTAACTTGATATTCTTTCTAGGGAAGTGTTCCATCCCCTTTTTGATAGGGAATTGAAATTTTATATTCCCCTCTTTCATGTCAATAACAGCACCAACGGTGCGAAGAAAAGGACGTCTCAAAATAATTGGACATAAAGGTTCACACTCTATATCCATAATAGTGAAATCAACGGGAACATAATTTTCATTGACAATGAGAAGAACATCGTTGATATTCCCCAAAGGTTTCTTTACGGAAGAGTCAATGAGACGAACACCAAAAGAACAAGGCTCAAAGGGCTTCAATTCAAAAATATCATACATTCTTTTGGGCATAACGGAGGTACTAGCTCCAACATCACATAAAGCATAGCAAGAGAAGTTATTCAATTTAATTTTAATCATAGGGTCCTAACCATAATCTAGCTTCCTAGGTATGTAGGCTTCTAACCTAAGATTCTCCTCCCTAGCTTTGATAAGAGCATTAGTGATATGCTCCGTGAAGGCAAGATTTAGTGTGCTAGTGTGGGGGTCTCTAGACATTTTGTATAGCAAGCTAATAACTTCTGAGAGGGTGCAACTACCAAAATCAATATCACTACTATCAAAGGAGTTTGTAGTGTCAACTAGGATCACTTGTTTGAAACCCTCTATGTTCATAGGAGTTTCTTCTTCTACGGTTGAGGTATTAGCATCAACATTGATAGGTCCAATGGGACTATGAGTGTGTTGGGTGCTAATAGTTTGGGTGTCCTCAAAAATTTGGATAGTAGCAACTGTGTGATGTGTAGGAAAGCTCTTATTTCTATACTCTTTCTCTTTTTCTCTATCCCATCTTTCTTTAAGTTTAGCCATCATCCTAATATTTTCATTGATTTGTAATTGGATAGCATTAATAGGAGTGGCCTTCCTCTCCTCAAGGGGAGAGGTTCTTATTTTAAGCATCTCAACATCAAGGGCTAAGCTATCTACATTCAAAGAGAGATTATCTCATTTAGATAATTTCTCTTCTACATTCTTGTTGATGGCCTTTTCGGTAGTGATAATGTCTCTAAGCATGTTTTCCAGTTCAGAAGTGGGGTTCTTGTTGCTAGGATAAGTGTTGTTGTTCTCATTGTTGGATGGAAACGGTCTAGGATTGCTAGCAAAATTGCCCCTATAAGCATTGTTGTTGAAGTTGTTTATAGAAATAAATTTCACATCTACTTTTTCCTGAGCAACCAAAGAATTTAAAGGAACATCATGAGGATCAATAGAGGGTTGCTTGGTAAGTAGAGACATAGTTAAGTCAACTTTTTCATTTAGAGAGGTAATCTCCTCGACAGAGTTTACCTTCCTACCTGTTGGAACGCGTTCGGTGTTCCATTGGGAATAGTTGGTCATAATCTCATCGAGAAGTTTTGTGGCAGCACAAGTGTAGTTGACATAAAGGTTCCTCCCGCGGCCGAATCTAACAGGTTCCTCGATGTAAAGTTCAAGCCTGCATAAAAAGTCTGGATAACCATCCAATTAGTCAAACCATGTGTAGGGAATTTCTTAACAATAGATTTCATACGTTCCCAAGGTTGGGAAACGTGTTCATTATCCAATTGCTTAAAATTCATAATGTTACTACTCAATTGGATAATTTTAGCAGGTCGGTAGTACTTCCCAATAAAAGCATCTTTGCACTTATCCCAAGAATCTATGCTATTCCTAGGAAAATATTGAAACCAGATTTTACCTCCTTCCCTCAAGGAGAAAGGAAAAAAGCTTAAGCTTAACAACATCACCTTCTACTTCTTTATTCTTTTGCATATCACATAACTCAATAAAATTGTTCAAGTGTAAGTCAGCGTCATCTCCAGCACCAGAGAATTGATCTCTCATAACAAGGTTTAGAAAAGCAGGTTTAATTTCATAAGAGGTAGTTGAAGTGGAAGGTGTGGAAATAGGAGTGCAGATAAAGTCCTTGTTGTTGTGACTAGTGAAGTCACACAACTTTGTGTTTTCAGTGGAACCCATAGCAGGAGCAAGTGTGGCAGATTTTTTTTTGTAATTTTTTATATAGGACACAAAGATAAAAACCGAAATGTAAACTAACAAGACTAAAAAGCAAAGGTAAAAGATAATTTGAAACTCCCCTATCTTAGCACTCGGAGTCCCAAACAATGGCACCAGAAATTTGCTTGATACTTTATCCTCGTTGGTTGAGATGTAGTGTAGCGGCAAATTTCCCCTATGTAGAGGATAGGGTTTGTCTCCCGTAGTACTCCGGAAATGATAAGTAGGTGGCAAGGAAACAATGGCACCATTTTAGACAAAAGTTGCTTCCTTGACCTGGACCTGCACACGACACAAATAACTTTTCTCCCAACGAGTCCAAAGAGGTTGTCAATCTCTTCGGCCTTGTTTTTTTCAAAGGATCAAACACAAGGGATAATAATGATAATGGTGATAGCAACTAGAAAGTAAAAGAAGTAAAATAAAAGAGCGTGTAAACAGTGATGAGAATATGGACTAGGGTCCCGTGATGTTCACTAGTGATGTTTCTCTCCCAAAAGACGATAAAACTGCTATGCGAGGTAAACAAATTACAGCTAGGCAATTGACAAGATTAAAACGCACCGCAATGCTAACTATGCTACAAAGAAAAGACGAGGCTCAAAAGCTTGGGCAGTACGCCAAAATAAGTAGACCGAAATCCAACTGCATCTACTACTAATCATCCACCTTGAGATATCTATCCCTAACATCTCGCTGGTATTAAGTTGCGAGCCCCACCCAAAGTGCAAACCCAAAGCAACAGAAAACTGCATTAAAAAGCACCTTGCGTAAAGTAAACAATCCATGCAACCGCGGTTAAAAGCACCATTGTTTTCCCCCTTGTGTCAACAACACATCCCCTAGACTCATGTTTATATCACTCAAGCTTGTCATCGGGGGGCATGAACCCATAATCGAGCATAACGTTCCTCTTGGAGTCACTACCTACTACTTGGCCAAAGCAATAGACAACAACGGAGAACATGCAAGAATTACTTAGGAACAAAAATATAAAAGATAAGAACCAAATATATTACTCCATCACAATCTGAACATAGTCATATAATCCATCAGATCCCAGCAAACTCAGCCTAGCAACAACAGAAAATTACATATGTGCTGAAACGACCCGGTCCCAAAAGGAACCAAGTCAACTGTGCTTATGTGCTATCCCTGGATCAGTATGCTAGCACACACAGTACTCAATGAAATACCATAAAATCACATGTCATAATGTAATGTAAATACATGGTATTTATTACCTTATAGCGCTTGGGCAAGAATACACAACAGAAACAATCAATATATATGTGGAGTCCCATCAACACCAACGACAAAGTTGAGTATAGACATCGTAACCCTACATCGCATCACTTACTCGTCGTATACAATCCTGCAACACCGAAGGTTATAGCCGAAAATGGGTCAGTACTTTGAATGTACGCAAAGTTACTCCCAAAAGAATATATAACAGACATGTCTTCTACATGCAATTTGGCTGGTGGAAAAGCTCTAAATTTCAATTTGCATAAAGCTGATTTTGTCCTACTCAAGCAGTATCATATCAGTACTACAAAGCTCATAATATGATTGAGTTGCTTTCTCCAAGTCAATCTATTCCCAAAGTTAATTAAGCCAGATTGATTAGTTAAATATGATGAGATCCGTCAACATTCCCACTTCTAGATGCTCAAAGTTGTCCATAACCATGGACATGGCTAATCATGATCAGTTTGTACACTCTGCAAAGGTTTGTGCACTATTCCCCACAAGACTCAACCACCTCCTTTGGTATTTTCCACACTACACGTTGTATGGAAACAGGAAGGTCAAGACATGGTCTTTTAGAAGAGTTTCCCCTACTCTGGCGGTGCCCATCCCACCTACACATAACTACGTTCATAGCACCACCTAGTAAGAGTCACTACAACTAATTTACCAAGCCAGAGCCCATAATAGCTTGTGGCTGCACACGTAAGCTTCTAGTTATGAAAATATGATTGATCCCTTTAAGCCTAGGTGGCATTCCGCAGTGATTACTGGCCATCTTCAGGTCACTCAAGCAAATCCATTGGTCTCTTCAGGGTTCCCCAAACCATTCCACCCAGGTGGTTCATTAAGTTTAACTGTGTCATGTTTACTACATAGTCACTCATACCTCATAATGGATCACTTCCCAATCCACGTCTACTTAGCAAAGCAGTATAATTCTACACGATGGTGACAATGATATAAGGTTCGAACCTACCTCAATGAACTCCTGGGTGTAATAGTATAGTATAATATATAATCCTATGAATGCATAATATTTAATTTGGACTACAATGCATAGGAAAAATATAGGTAATATTGGAGCATGATCAAAAGAATAACTTGCCTGGATCTTGACGATGAAATATTCTACTCGTAGTGGTTTCACCTTCTTGTTACAACATATCTAACGAAAAAAATAGAAACACTTCAACACACGACACAATCCAAATCGAAAATCCAAACAAATATACAATAAACACAAAATATTTAGTTTTTACTATTAATCAACTAATTACTATGGCATGGCTAGGTTGAGATAGGATCAAGTTGGCTTGGATGGAAATATGGTACAAATCATATTCGGAGAATTTTATCAAGTTGATACAGGGAAACATTCATTATAAAATCAATTGAATTGAGGGTATGCCAAACTTCAGTTTGTTTGAACATATAAAAATGATCTGACAGAAATCTTGAAAATATTGAATTATTTCTATGGTCGAATTTATAAAGGAAAACTATATAACTAAATGGAAGCTGGAACAAAGGTTTGAGGTCAAAATAAGTTGTTAAGATAAAGGAAAAAATGTGAGAAATGTCAACATAGAAAGTTATGGATCTAAGGATCAAATTTGATGAAGAAAATAATTCCAAATAAATTATAGAATTAAATTTATATCAAATATACTCAAAGTACAAAAATAAATTTGAGTTAAATTTAGAATTATCAACAGTGGATTATTACTGGAACAAAATAAACTACATGTTTCAAGGAATCTGGGGATATAAAATTTATCGAACTCCGGTTTACGGGCTAGAAGGTATGAATTTTTTAAGTTTGGCTATTTTGGCTAAAATGAGTTACGGGATTTAACATGGAGCTGCCACATGGAGAATTCTAATTGGTCTATACCCATTCAATTTTCACAAAAAAAAAGATGAACGGAGAAGCGAGAGCTCACTGGAAAGTTTGCCGAAATTCAGAGAAGAAGATCTCCGGCATCAACGAACGGACGAACGGTGTAGAGGATGAAGTGGGAGACTCGTTGGACATGATTATAGCTACGAGTTCGTCTTCGGATGGCTGTGTAGTGTCGCTGGAGTTGAGTAGAACGCCGGCGGATCACTTCTCCACAAATTACGCGCTCCGACTGGTCAAACGGATCCTATTTCATGTCATGGAGATGCACAATACGGAAATATGGAGATAGGACGAGAATTAGGTACGGTCTCAACTTGTAGCCATAGGGATCCATGGGGAACAGCGGCGGCAAGGAGGAACTCCGGCGAGCAATTGCGCATGAACGAGAGGTCTTTGAAAGGGGATTCTCTGCGTGTGGGTGAGTGTGCCCAAGGTGCTCTTAGGTGTGGTATTTAATGTCATGGGAGGTTCATAGAAGGGAGGGAGTGAGGTTTTGGAAATGGATTTAATGTCATTCATGGAGAAATAATGGGTAATTAAAAGCATTAAAACGCGTGTTTATTTCCTCGAATGGATTCCCCATGAAGTTGTCCACAATTTTTGTTTAGGTAGATTGAATCGGTCAAGGAATTGTGTAGGAGAAGAGGAGCGAGATGTCCATGTGGCATGGCCATTTGCTTCTGTGTACATGTACATATGAATGAACGAGAGGAAGAAGACAGTTCGTTCAGGCTATGGGCCTTAGTTTGAAATTTGGCCCAAGAGAAAAAAAAAGTAATAAAGAGAGATGGGCTCAGTCCAGTTGACCTAGGATTTCTGTTTTTTATTATCTAGCAACTCATAAAAAATTATATAGACCGAATAAAATATAGAGAGTTTAGGAAAATATATTTCCCTCTTTGAATATTTTTTAAATAGTTTTTTTACAAAAAATCATTTAAAGCATTAATAAATTCCCTAAATTAGTTTTTAGGGTTTTATAAATACAAAAAATGATTAATAAATAAACAAGTATTCAACTGAGCATTGTTAAATATTTCCAACACTAATTTGGGAGAAGTCATATTATCTCCTCTCATTTAATAAATTGAATTATTGGAAATATTTAAATATCTCTTAAACGTCAATATCGAATAAACTCCACTTTCAAATAAAAATTAAAAAATGAGTATGGGACCACAATAAATTTGAGAAAGTCATTTTATTCTCACTCTAAAATATTTAATTGTGATTCCTACCAAGTTTCAAAAAGACAAAAGAAAGAAAATCATTCTTTGAATTTTGAATAAACTTCACAAGAAAAAAATTCATTATTGGATAAATGATTATCCAATTTTTTTAATATATGGTTTGTACAGTTTTAAACAAGAACTCAAAAAGGTTTTATTTACTCTAAAATTCAAACAAGTTAATCAATATTATATTATTTATTAACATTCCAAATTTTGGAGAACTTTGGGATGTTACAAACTACCACCCTTAAAGGAAATCTCGTCCTCGAGATTTGCAAAGGCTAGAAAGAAACGGGTTATGGTCAAGGTTTCTTGGGTTACTTCCGCATTGTCTTGGCAAAACATCATGAGGCATGCGGTTTATCCTTCACTTCTCGTTTGAGGGTTGTCTTCCACCTGTACTATTACATATGCTTCCGTTACTTCCGTATATACTATGTTTGAGGGTTATCCTGTGTCTCAGCGAGGTTTTTTGGATCAATTATCCTCTCAGGGTGTTAGGGAACTACCACCCTTAAGAACAAGCTGGTGGGGATTCTAGAATTTCTTCATTCCATGATGGTTCTTCATCAAACTTCTACAGATAGGAATCTGCCTCTCCCAAAGAAACAAGTCGCTAAAAATACATAGGTTCCAAAGCTACCTATCAAGACGCTCATGGTGGTCAAAATAACTTCCAATTGAAGCTTCTTGAAAATCTTCATGTTTCTTACTCACCGTATGACCTACGTTAGGCACGATGCCTATCTACAAGGGTAATAAGTCTTACCATTCTATGGTTTAGGCTTGTCGCATCGACACTCTGCTACGGAATTTTTTTGTCTCTCATTTACCAATCAAACATACAAAAGTATACAATAAGAGTCCTTGGTATGGGGGCCAATCCATCCCATACTCAAATCATTACTTCATATGTAGATAGATGAATCACGTATTCTAACACTGAGTCTTTCTCACTCATCTTAAAGAGGTCTTCACATGCAAAACTAATAAAATGTTTTTGGGTGGCGATGGTCCTACATGGTTTGTTCTCAAAACTTTCATCCGTAGAATAGGGAACTTCCGTGTGAAAAAATTGTGTTCCCCTTGCATATGGGGGATTCTTGCCCTTCTATATTCTGAATCCAATCTTCTACCTTGAATGGGTCGCTGATCTCATCAAAATAATTATGTCCATCCATGGGGTTTAAGGCTGGTCTGAGATGAGATAGATCTTTAGAGAGATGGGGAGATGAATACCTACACAACAATCATCAAACAATTAACATTTATAAAAGACTCGTTTACTATGTTTTCGTCAGAAATTCTTCATTCCCTTCGATTCTACAAAGTCTTTGATACAAGGACTTTCATCGATGTGATGGTCTTCTGAAACATCATTCGTCCCTCACACCTCTCAAGGTTGTAATAATAATAAAACCAACGGAATACGTATCCTAAAAACACAAAATTAAATTTAACAATTCAAATGACACCAGTCATTAAATCAATAGCGAAAACTCCGAGAAAACACCAAATATCACTCATAAATTCAATCAAATAATTCCTATGGTACCTTCATCCACATGAGCTCACATGGTCGGGCACTCTATTGGCACTCTTTCGTTCATTTCATAATTCTCATGGTGGGCTTGGATACTATTGGTATTGTGTGATATATTCCTTAACTTCTTCACAAGCATCTTTGTCTTGAATATATCTGGTTCTTCTATGGGTCTTGAGTAATCTTTGCATCTTTGGATTCTTCAAATTCGTCGAGTCTTCCATACTTCCATACTTCTAATTCATGTTGAAAACATCTATTCTAAGAAATGGTCTCGAGTTGTCCAATATCTTGTCTTTCTCGAAGAGACATATCACAATCCTTCTCAGTGGTGGAAGTGGCATGGGTATAGTCTAACTTGTTTGGCATAAGAGGGAGTGTTCGATAAAATTTCGAAAAGATGAGTAGTAATGGATTATTATTTTTCAAAATAATATTTTTAGAGAGTATAATTTCCTAATGGCTTTCCAGTTTCTAGAGTCACGACCTACTGTCAACATGAGCTCTGATAACATCTTGTAACGACCCGGGGCCAAAAGGAACCAAGTCTACTGTGCTTCTGTGCTATCCCTGGATCAGTATGCTAGCACACACAATACTCAATGAAATACCATAAAATCACATGTCATAATGTAACGTAAATACATCGTATTTATTACCTTATAACACTTGGGCTAGAATACACAGCAGAAACAATCAATATATATGTGGAGTCACATCAACACCAACAGAAAAGTTGAGTATAGACATCGTAACCCTACATCGCATCACTTACTCGTCGTATACAATCCTGCAACACTAAAGGTTACAGCCGAAAATGGGTCAGTACTTTGAATGTACGGCAAGTTACTCCCAAAAGAATATATAACAGACATGTTTTCTACATGAAATTTGGCTGGTGGAAAAGCTCTAAGTTTCAATTTGCATAAAGCTTATTTTTTCCTACTCAAAGAGTATCATATCAGTACTACAAAGCTCATAATATGATTGAGTTGGTTTCTCCAAGTCAATCTATTCCCAAAGTTGATTAAGCCCGATTGATTAGTTAAATATGATGAGATCCGTCAACATTCCCACTTCTATATGCTCAAAGTTGTCTGTAACCGTGGACACGGCTAATCATGATCAGTTTGTACACTCTGCAGAGGTTTGTGCACTTTTCCCCACAAGACTCGACCTCCTCCTTTGGTATTTTCCACACTACACATTGTATGAAAAAGGAAGGTAAAGACATGGTCTTTTAGAAGAGTTTCCCCTACTCTGGCGGTGCCCATCCCACCTACACATAACTACGTTCGTAGCACCACCTAGTAAGAGTCACTACAACTAATCAACCAAGCCAGAGCCCATAATATCTGGTGGCTGCACACGTAAGTTTCTAGTTATGAAAAATATGATTGATCCCTTTAAGCCTGGGTGGCATTCCGCAGTGATTACTGGCCATCTCCAGGTCACTCAGGCAAATCCACTGGTCTCTTCAGGGTGCCCCAAACCATTCCACCCAGGTGGTTCATTAAGTTTAACTTGGTCCTGTTTACTACATAGTCACTCATACCTCATAATGGATCACTTCCTAATCCATGTCTACTTAGCAAAGCAGTATAATTCTACACGGTGGAGACAATGATATAAGGTTCAGACCTACCTCAATGAACTACTGGGTGTAATAGTATAGTATAATATATAAACCTATCAATGCATAATATTTATGTTGGACTACAATGCTTAGGAAAAATGTAGGTAATACTGGAGCATGATCAAGAGAGTAACTTGCCTGGATCTTGACGATGAAATATTCTACTCATAGTCGTTTCACCTTCTTGTTATAATATATCTAATGATAAAATAAAAACACTTCAACACACAACACAATCCAAATCGAAGATCCAAACAAATATACAATAAACATAAAATATTTAGTTATTACTATTAATAAACTAATTACTATGGCATGGCTAGGTTGAGAGAGGATCAAGTTGGCTTGGATGGAAATATGGTAAAAATCATATTCGGAGAATTGGATCATGTTGATACAGGGAAACATTGATTATAAAATTAGTTGAATTGAGGGTATGCCAAAGTTCAGTTTGTTTGACCATATAAAAATGATCTGATAGAAATCTTGAAAAGATTGAATTATTTCTATGGTCGAATTTATAATAGAAAATGATATAACTAAATGGAAGCTGAAACAAAGGCTTGAGGTCAAAATAAGGTGTTAACATAAAAGACACAATGTGACAAATGTCAACATAGAAATTATGGATCTAAGGATCAAATTTGATGAAGAAAATAATTCCAAATAAATTATAGTATAAGATGTATATCAAATATATTCAAATTACAAAAATAAATTTTAGTTAAATTTAGAATTATTAAAAGGGTAATATTACTGGAACAAAATAAACTACATGTTTCAAGGAATCCGGGGACATAAAATTTATCGAAATCCGGTTTATGGGCTAGAAGATATGAATTTTTTAAGTTTGGCTATTTTTGCTAAAATGAATTACGGGATTTAACATGGAGCCGCACATGGAGAATTCTAATTGGTCCGTACCCATTCAATTTTTACAAAGAAAAAAGATGAACGGAGAAGCGAGAGCTCAACGGAAAGTTCACCGGAATTCGGAGAAGAAGATCTCCGGCATCAACGAACGGACGAACGGTGTAGAGGATGAAGTGGGAGACTTGTTGGACATGATTATAGCTACGAGTTTGTCTTCGGATGGCCGCGTAGTGTCGCCGCAGCTGAGCAAAACGCCAACGGATCACGTCTCCACAAATTACGCGCTCCGACAGGTCAAAAGGATCCCATTTCATGTCATGGAGATGCACAATATCGAAATATGGAGATAGGAGGAGAATTAGGTACGGTCTCACCTTGTAGCCATAGGGATCTAAGGGGAATGGCGGCGACAAGGAGGAACTCCGGCGAGCAGTTGCGCATGAATGAGAGGTCTTTGGAAGGGGATTCTCTGAGAGTGGTCGAGTGTGCCCAAGGTGCTCTTAAGTGTGGTATTTATAGGGTCATGGGAGGTTCATAGAAGGAGAGTGAGTGAGGTTTTGGAAATGGATTTAATGGCATTCATGGAGAAATAATGGGAAATTAAAAGCATTAAAACGCGCGTTTATTTCCCTGAAAGGATTCCCCATGAACTTGTCCACAATTTTTGTATAGGTTCCAGATATAATTGGTAAAGGAATTGAGAAGGAGAAGAGGAGGGAGATGTCCATGTGCCATGGCCATTTGATTCTGTGTTCACGTACACATGAACGAATGAGAGGAGGAAGAGAGCTCGCTCGGGTTATGGGCCTTATTGTGGAATTTGGCCAAAGATAAAAAAGAAAAGAAAAGAGATAATGAGAAATAAAGAGAGATGGGTTGTAATGCCCGATATGCAGTACTGTTCCAGATCTAGATGTTTCCATCCAGATCCGGGGACGAAGCACATATTGGTCCCACCGCGACATATGACAATGCCATATGCCCCGGATTTCCAACATGAGATCACAACATTACATCTACAAGGATAAAACATCTCATACAATCGGCATAGAACTACCTTAGATACAATACATCAGCGGAAAATACATGTCTGAGTACAGACTACAATCAAATGCCTAGCGGCAAAGAGAAA